>LR990357.1:7500-2407500 GCA_905147345.3 Mythimna impura
CCCGAAAAAATACTTTTCAGGGGTTTTCAGGAGCCAGAGATTTTCAGGCCTGAAACCAATTTTACTCGATAGGTCTCGACAAGCCCATCCAGAAAAGCCTAAACACGGTGGGTTTCGGACATACGGTTCCGGAGAAAACCACCGACAACCGGATTCTGGGCGCCATCTTGCTCTGGCAACCAGATATTTGGACCGGGTTTTTTCGGGAACCCTTTGGGCTAGGGCGGCCGTGTTTGGGTTCATTGGAAGGGGCTTTGGGAGACCTTTCCAGCCGTGGGTAGAGATCGACTCTACATAGAGTTTAAAAGAAATTTCATTCTGAATTTTCTTTGATTTTGACGAATTAGGTTCGTGAAAGCCCCCTGACGCCAGATTAAGATCTTGGACTTAATTTTAGACCAAGATTGATGACGCTAAACCGACTCTACATAGAGCTTTGCAAATTCTCATGTTAGAGCGGCAGTCCTAGACATCTAGAAGCAAGACTTCACTTGACCGGTTCTATTGAACTTAAAGGCTGACCGTTTTAACTTAGAGGAAGCAACGAAAGATTTACGGGAGATCCAAACGATCTTAAGCGCACTTTTACTTCTTTTTATATACATATTTACTTTTTACACTTTTATATTTATTTTTACACCTTTTGTAATTACTGACGCATATCTCCAACATGCTTGGAATAAGGACCCCATTAAAGAAAGTGGACAGTGAGAAATCACCATCAAAACCCAGAACATCACCTCCGACGAGTGTTCGACGCAGCATTGGAGAATGGGAGGCTGTTAAGCCCACTAGCACTAATCAAACTCTCCCCCCATCCACCAAGACAATACAGGCTGGCCCTTCAAAAGTGATACGGAAATCCCTAGAGTTGCAGGAGAATAAAACCTTCTCCACGCATTCGAAAATAACAGAGGACCACACGCCGCCAAAGTTACAGTACGCGGATCGGTCGACAGAAGCTAGGGCCTGCTTGAACAAAGCAAAACTCCACTTAAGTAGTTCAAGGAACACTAAGACGGAAATAAAAAACGGCATTATTGAAGCTCTAGACCGGCTTTATCAGCTAGTAAAAGAAGCTGAAAAGGAAGCCAAAACAAAAAGTTCAGATGGGGAGAAGGAAAGGGCTCTACCCGTTCCCGAAACTGCCACCAATATCGACGCTACTTTTTCGATTTATGCCGAGCAAAGTTTGCTGGTAGCAAGAATCGAGGAACATTCAAAATTGCTACAAGAAAACAGCAAAAAGATGGACGAACTGAAAGCCACAATGAACGAGAGAATGACGACAACGTATGCGAGTGTAACTGCGTCTCACAGCGGAAAGGCGAATCCAATGCGAAGTACGCTGCACTCTATCGTAGTTACCTCAAAGGACGACACAGAAACTGGGGATGAGGTTCTAGATAAAATACGAAAGGCGGTAGATGCAAAGGAGGGCTGGGTAAAAGTCGAAAAAGTAAGAAAGGCAAAAGACAGAAAAATTATAATGGGTTTTCAGACTAGAGAAGAAAGGAGCAAAATTAAAAATAAATTAGAAGGAGAAAGACAGGACCTCAATGTCGAGGAAATGAGAAACAAGGACCCGTTACTGATCCTCAAGAGCGTTCTCTCTGTTAATTCAGATGAGGACGTTCTCAAAGCAGTGAGGAATCAGAACAAGGATGTATTTCATGACCTCGACAAAGAGGAGGACAGGTTGGAAGTCAAGTTCAGGAGAAGAACTAGGAATCCCCATACGAATCACATTGTGGTCAGCGCCTCACCGACCATCTGGAGAAGGGCTACAGCGGTCGGATGCCTGCACGTGGACCTTCAGCGCGTTAAGGTAGAAGACCAAACCCCATTGGTCCAGTGCACGCGCTGTTTGGGCTATGGGCACGGCAAACGATTCTGTAAGGAACCAGCTGACTTGTGTAGTCATTGTGGTGGCCCACACTTGAAATCGGAATGTGCCGACTGGCTTGCGGGTGTTCCACCTAAATGCCAGAACTGCACAAGGGCTAAGATTGATGACGCTGACCACAATGCCTTTTTTACCAATTGCCCAACACGCCGTAAGTGGGACGAAATCGCAAGGTCGACGGTGGCGTACTGCTAAGGGCACCCAGGGCAACCCAAACCTCTACAAGATAATACAGGCCAACCTCCAGAGGAAAAAGTTAGCAACAAACGAGCTCCTTTTGGAAGCCGTTAAGCGTGGAGTTGCCGTCGCTCTCCTCCAGGAACCATACGTGGGAGGGGCTAAGGTCATGAGGAACCACAGAGGAGTTCGGATCTTCCAGAGCACTGACACAGGAAATGGGACTGTTAAGGCCGCAATAGCGGTCTTCGATCAAGACCTTACAGTTGTACAGTACCCGAAACTCACCACGAACAACATCACCGTGGTGGGAATCCAGACCAGTGCCTGGAAGATCACGCTGGTATCCTTTTATTTCGAGCCAGACCGGCCAGTAGGGCCATATCTCGAGCACCTCAAACGAGTCGAGGAAGAAGTAGGTTCCAGAATGTGGGTTGCTGGAGGAGATGCGAACGCAAAAAGTACCTGGTGGGGAAGCCTGTTAATTGATGGCAGGGGCGAGGAAGTGTGTGGAGTTCTCGATGAGCTGGGTTTAAACATACTTAACAGAGGGGAAATTCCGACCTTCGATACGATCAGAGGGGAAAAACGATACTGCAGCCACGTTGATATCACAGCATGCTCGACGGACATTCTGGACCTGGTGGATGACTGGAGGGTAGATGAAGGCCTCACAGGCTCGGATCACAACGGCATTGTATTTAATATTAAACTTCGAAGGTCGAAAGGCATTAAAATTAATAGAACCACGAGAATTTTTAATACCAAAAAAGCAAATTGGCCTGAGTTTCGTGTGAAACTCAGACAATTAATGCAAGACAACAAAATTAACCAAACAGTAATAGAAAAATTAGAAACAGTTGACCAAATTAATATAACTATTAATAAATACACAGAAATAATAAGAGAAGCATGTACCTCATCGATGCCTATGAGAAAGAACAAAGAAGTACTTACATTGCCGTGGTGGTCCGAGAAACTCGAGGAGATGAAGCGGGAAGTCGCCACCAGGAAACGCAGGATCAGATGTGCTGGACCAACCCGAAGATCGAAGGTCGTCGAAGAGTACCTGAAAAAGAAAGTTGAGTATGAAACAGAAGCAAATAAGGACATAATCGAGAGTTGGAAGAACTTCTGTGCCAAACAGGACAGAGAAGGGGTTTGGGAAGGGATATACCGCGTGATAGGAAGGACTAAGGCAAGGACAGAGGATCAACCTCTGGTGAAGGACACCGTAGTGTTAGATGCGAAAGGTTCAGTCGAGCTATTGGCCAACACGTTTTACCCTGAAGACCACACGGACAGTGACAGCGCATACCATCGCCTTATTAGGGAAAGGGCCGACATTGTGAATGCTGGAGAACACGATGACTCGTGCGATCCACCATTCACGATGACTGAACTGACGACGGCGTGCAGGTCTTTTAACGCTAAAAAAGCCCCTGGAGCAGATGGGTTCACCGCCGATATTTGCTGTCAGGCCATCGGAGTTGCCCCCGACGTAGCCCTTGCCCTCCTTAACAGCTGCCTAAAATGTCACCACTTCCCTGACACTTGGAAGGAGGCGATTGTGATCGTGTTAAGGAAACCAGGGAAAGAAGATTATGGCAACCCCAAGGCGTACAGACCAATCGGCCTTTTGCCAATTTTAGGCAAAATATACGAGAAGATGTTGGTGGCCCGCCTCAAGTTCCACTTGATCCCGAGGATGAGTACTCGCCAGTACGGATTCATGCCCCAAAAGAGCACGGAGGACTCCCTCTATGCACTAGTGCAGCACATACGCAGCAAGCTCGAGCTGAAGAAAATAACAGTATTAGTATCACTGGACATAGAGGGAGCCTTCGATAGCGCTTGGTGGCCAGTCATAAGAGTCCGTCTGGCTGAGGAAAAGTGTCCAGTTAACTTGAGGAGGGTCATCGACAGCTATCTCAAAAACAGAAGGGTCAGGGTCAGGTACGCGGGTGAGGAGTTTAGCAAGGCCACAAATAAGGGTTGCGTTCAGGGTTCCATAGGGGGACCAGCATTCTGGAATCTCATACTGGACCCGCTTATAAAGAGCCTAGAAGCTAGGGGTGACTATTGCCAGGCCTTTGCAGACGATGTTGTGCTAATCTTCGATGGTGACAGTTCACTGGAGATCCAGGGACGTGTCAATGCCGCTCTTGAACATGTTCGGGCGTGGGGAGTACAAAACAAGCTTAAATTCGCTCCACAGAAAACCAATGCAATGGTCGTTACACGCAAACTAAAATATGACACCCCACGCCTGAGCATGGGCGGGATCGACATTGCCATGTCCAAAGAGATCAAAATCCTGGGCGTCACCATCGATGAGAAGCTTACATTTAATACACACGTCGCAAATGTATGCAGGAAGGCAATAGGAATCTACAAACAACTGGCCAAGGCGGCTAAGACCAGCTGGGGACTTCACCCTGAAGTCATAAGAACGATATATGTGGCTACCGTTGAGCCGGTTGTCCTGTACGCTGCCAGCGTATGGGCCCCGGCCGCTGGTAAGTTGGGCGTCGCGAAGCAGTTGGGAGCAGTACAGCGCGGAATTGTTCAGAAGCTGTGTAAGGCGTACCGGACGGTCTCGTTAAACTCTGCACTAGTGCTGGCTGGGGTACTGCCTCTCGACCTCCGTGTCCGCGAGGCGGCATCGCTATACGAGGCCAAGAAAGGGATACCCCAGCCAGCACTTGGTGACAGAAGGGTCGAGCGAGCTGCTTCGGCAATGGAGGCCCCACACCCTGCGGAGCGAGCGGAGCTGGAGCTCATAAGCCTGGTAAACCAAGAGCAACTTGATGCCCAGAGCGAACTTGAGGTTCGTATCTTCACAGATGGAAGCAAGATCGGGGGCAAGGTTGGGGCGGCACTCTCCATGTGGAGCGGTAATGCAGAAACCAAAGCCCTCAAGCTTGCTCTTCCACATTACTCCACCGTTTACCAGGCAGAGCTTCTGGCGATATGCGTCGCAACCAGGGAAATTCTGAAGCACAGTGCGCGATCGTTTGGAATCTTCAGCGACTCCATGGCGGCCCTCCAAACGATACAAAACTACGACCGACACCACCCGCTGGCAGTAGAGGCAAGGGCCAATATAAGGACTCTATCCATCCAAAACAAGACTATGACCTTGTTTTGGATCAAAGCTCATGCGGGATTGGACGGCAATGAGAGGGCCGATGAACTAGCCAAACGGGCCGCTGAGGGCTCCAAGCGAAAGCCTGACTACGACCTGTGTCCGGTTTCGTACGTCAAACGATGCATTCGCACAGCAACACTGGACGAGTGGAACCGCAGATATGGGTCTGGGGAGACTGCTTCAGTGACTAAATTGTTTTTCCCGGATGCGGTGGCGGCTTACCGAATAATCAGGAAGGTCAAAATCACCAACGTAGTCACACAAATCATGACGGGGCACGGTGGGTTCTCAGAATACTTGAATCGCTTCAAGTGTAAAGAGAGCCCATCGTGCATCTGTGACCCTGCGGTAGATGAGACGGTGCCACATATATTGTTCAGCTGTCCTGTCTTCGATAGGGAAAGACTGGAAACCGAGCACATTATAAATTGCAAACTTGATGCTGAAAACATGTGGCAAATAATAGCGGGTAAAAACAGAGATTTCGTAATAGAATACTGCGTTAAGATATGTGAAAGAGTTATAAAAAGAAATAAAAGTGCATAAGTAAAAAATGTTTACATAATATCATACACGATATTACTGTCAAGCATTAATCATAAAGTGTCTATCTATATGAAAGCTAGATTTTAGTTGCCTAAAGTATTAAGAAATAGAAATAAGTTAGCATAAGATACATGTTTAAAACTATTAAAGGAAATACCATGGTGCCTTCATGGAGACAAGTAGAAAGTAAGAAAGAAATAAATAATTAGTAATAAAGATAGAAAAGATGATTGTATAAATTAAATTTACCATGAAATAGAAATAAGTAAGAAAACAAACCTGTAAATCGATAAAGGAATTGCTGTGGTGCCTTCCTTAAATATGAGCAAAGGCGAAATAGTGTAAAATAAAAGCAACTTGTTATAGGAGGATATAAGTTAAGACGGTTGTATAAGATACTTATTCAAGGAAAATAAATAAACAATGTGTTGTTGTCTTACCCTTAATAAAATATATAAAGAAAAAGAAAAGTAAAGAATAGAAAAGATAGTAAGTAGAAGGGCGTCCTACCCTTGCAGAGAGAAAGATGAATGAATGCAAGAAAGATAAAGTATGCAGAATGAAAGTGCGAGAGGAATAAAAGCGAGAACTGGTATGATTGCAGTCGCTGAGCATAGACTCCGATTATGTTGGAGATATAAGAAAAAAAAAAAAAAAAAAAAAAAAAAAAAAAAAAAAAAAAAAAAAAAAAAAAAAAAAAAAAAAAAAAAAAAAAAAAAAACCTAACCTAACCTAACCTAACCTAACCTAACCTAACCTAACCTAACCTAACCTAACCTAACCTAACCTAACCTAACCTAACCTAACCTAACCTAACCTAACCTAACCTAACCTAACCTAACCTAACCTAACCTAACCTAACCTAACCGACCTTTTGGTGCAATTACATTGACTTTTAAATTTCATTGACCGGACTATAGACATAGTCATTCATAATTATCCGATTTTTTTTTTTGATTACCTTCGTTTTATTTTTGCTGGTCCCCCCTTTACAGGGATTCAGCTCAATTATCATTTATTTTGTTCTCTGACAATTTGGATTGGGTTTATTTCTCTCCACAATGTTTCGAACACCGGCAAAGAAGGACGCAGTCTCTCAGGGTTCCGGGGGCTCGCCGTGCTCTACGGAGAAAGCTGGGACTTCGACGCGACTTTTGAACGTGAGGAAGAGTATTGGCGAATGGGAGGCCGGTAGAGTGGAACTCAAGTCTAAATCGCCGACCAACCCGAAACCTGATGCTGCACCACCAGCTATGCAAAAACTTCCTAGCACTTCGGGGACGCGCCGGGCCTCTGTGGATGCTGCGAGTCCCATTGAAAAACCTCGCTCAAAATACCCTAACCTCACGGCAGAGGCAAGGGCTTGCCTAAATAAGGCGAAACTTCACCTGGGCAACTCTCGCAATCTGAAAACAGAAATAAAAACGGAGGTTATGGGGGCTATAAACCGGTTGTACGAGATCGTTAAGGAGTCGGAGAGAATAAAACTTTCTGCAACAATTGACACACCGCCAAGTACCGACCCAACTGACCTGACATCCATAATTGCAAGCCAAGACAATCACGAGGCATTATTCAGACTTATCGAAGCAAACAGTGCCCTTATAAAGGAAAACATCGCAAAAATGGAAGGACTGGGTAATTCCTTGGCGACAATGGAAAGTGTAGAGGGGAAGACTTATGCGTCTGTAGCTGCCGCTAATAATAGCCAAACTGGGGGTCAGATCTTGGGGCGAGCGACGCTGCACTCCGTGGTAGTCTCCTCAACAAAAGAAACAGAAACGGGTGATGAGATTTTAGAGAGGGTGAGAAAGGCAGTGGATGCGAAAGAAGGTTGGGTGCAGGTGGAGAGGGTGAGGAAAGCCAAAGACAGAAAGGTGATAATGGGATGTCGCTCAAAAGAAGAGAGAAGCAAGGTCAAGCAGAGACTAGAAGATGTTGGAGAAGGACTCGTCGTCGAGGAGGTGAAAAACCGGGACCCGCTTCTGATTCTGCGGAACGTGTTGCTGATTCACAGTGACGAGGAAATCCTAAAAGCCCTCAAGAATCAGAATCCGGAACTCTTTCAGGACCTTGAGGGCGAGGACCAAAGAGTTGCCATAAAATTCCGAAGAAAGGCTCGAAATCCTCACTTGAACCACGTTGTGCTCAGTGTGTCTCCCACAATCTGGAGACGGGGAATAGAAGGTACCAAGATTCGGGTAGATCTCCAGATTGTTCGTGTCGAGGACCAGACGCCGCTGGTGCAGTGCACAAGCTGCTTGGGGTACGGACATAGCAAGCGCTTCTGTAAAAACCCAGCCGAGTTATGTAGTCACTGTGGTGGTCCACATTTCAGGGCGGACTGCCCGGACAGGCAGCTCGGTGAAGCAGCAAAGTGCATAAACTGCACCAGAGCTAAGATGGGAAACACTGAGCACAATGCTTTCAGCACTGAATGCCCCGTACGTCGAAAATGGGACTCGTTGGCTCGTGCCTCCATAGCGTACTGCTAAGGTTGTCCCTGCGGCCACCCACCAGTACAAAATAACCCAGGCCAATCTGCAACGAAGTAAGCTGGCTACAAACGAGCTGATGCTGGAAGCTGACGACCGCAATCTAGCCATAGCACTGCTCCAGGAGCCGTATGTGGGTGGGATAAGAAGGATGAAGGGCTACAAGGGCGTAAGGGTCTTCCAGAGCTCTGAGGGAGGAGAAGGAACTGTAAAGGCTGCAATAGCTGTTTTTGACAAAGATTTAGACGTATTACATTACCCTCAACTCACCACAAATAACATCGTTGTGGTGGGGGTCCGAACCAGAGCCTGGACGATCACGCTGGTGTCCTTCTACTTCGAACCCGATAAGCCCATAGAACCATATCTGGAGGATCTAAAACGAGTAGAGCGAGTAGTGGGCTCCTGCAGATTGGTTTTTGGAGGAGACGCTAATGCGAAAAGTACCTGGTGGGGTGCCAGTAACGAGGACTCGAGAGGGGAGCAGTTGTGTGGGGCACTCGTTGAATTGGAGCTGCAGATTCTCAACACTGGAGATATCCCGACTTTTGACACTGTTAGAGGTGGAATCAGGTACAGCAGTCACGTGGACATTACAGCCTGTTCGACAGACATGCTGGGACTGGTGGACGGCTGGCGGATTGAGGAGGGTCTCACGAGTTCGGACCACAACGGTATTTTATTTGAAATTAATCTTATTAAATCTAAAGGCATTCAAATAGTACGCACAACAAGAATATTTAACACGAAGAAAGCAAACTGGGGAAAGTTTCATGAGAAACTAGCCCAAGTTATGCGGGATAGAAAATTAAACTTAATAGAATTGGAAAACATAATTAACAAAGATCAATTGGAAGTAACAATGAAATCATATACTCAAGCAATAACCGAAACGTGTAGAGATACAATACCTTTGAAAAAGAATACTGAAATACTTACAATGCCGTGGTGGTCCCAGGAACTCGCAGAGATGAAAAAGCTAGTCGCCACCAAAAAACGTAGAATCCGGAACGCAGCGCCGGTCCGAAGAGCGATGGTTGTCATGCTGTACCTGAAAGAAAAAGAAAATTACGAGTCAGCGGTAAAGAAGGCTATAGAAGAGAGTTGGAAGGACTTTTGCGGAAAGCAAGATAAAGAAGGGGTCTGGGAAGGGATATATAGAGTAATGGGAAGGGTTGCGAAGAGGGAAGAGGATCTACCTCTTCAGATAGAGGGCACCATGCTAGATGCGAAAGGTTCGGTGAGGCTGTTGGCAGACACGTTTTATCCCGAGGACCAAGAGGGAAACGACAACGTAGACCATCGCCGAACCAGAGAATTGGCTGATACGGTAAACAGATGGAGACATGATGAACGACATGATCCACCGTTTACCCGAAGCGAGCTGGATAGGGCTATGAAGTCGTTCAACCCCAAAAAGGCCCCGGGAGCCGACGGCTTCACATCCGACATATGCTCACGGGCTGTCAGCTGCGACCCCGATTACTTCCTGGCACTGCTCAATCAATGCCTGGTGCACCACTACTTCCCGAAGATCTGGAAGGAAGCAACAGTGGTTGTACTCAGAAAGCCGGGTAAAGACTCGTACACCGAACCAAAATCGTACAGGCCGATTGGGCTCTTGCCTGTACTAGGGAAGGTGTACGAGAAGATGCTGATTGCTCGTCTCAAATATTACTTACTTCCAAGGATAAGTACTCGTCAATACGGCTTTATGCCCCAAAAGAGCACCGAAGACTCCCTCTATACTCTTGTGCAGCACATCCGCATAAAACTGGCACAAAAGGAAATTGTCACGCTTGTGTCGTTGGATATAGAGGGAGCATTCGATAGTGCATGGTGGCCCGCCATCAAAGTACGTTTGGCTGAGGAAAAGTGTCCTGTAAATTTGAGACGGGTAGTCGACAGCTATCTCAGTGATAGAGTGGTCAGTGTGAGATACGCCGGAGAAGAATTGAAGAAGTCCACCAGCAAAGGGTGTGTCCAAGGCTCCATTAGCGGTCCGTTATTCTGGAACGTGGTGCTGGATCCTCTCCTTAAACAGCTGGAGGAGAGAGGCATCTATTGCCAGGCTTTCGCTGATGACGTTGTGCTGGTGTTTAGCGGTGAAACAGCCCAAGAAATCGAGAGACCGGCCAATGCTGCTCTCGAACATGTTCGAGCGTGGGGTGTCAGAAATAAACTGAAATTCGCGCCGCATAAAACTTGTGCCATGGTGTTAACGCGAAAACTAAAGTACGACACCCCGCGCTTGAGCATGGGGGGGACCGATATTGGTATGTCCCAAGACGTTAAGATACTGGGCCTCACGATAGATGAAAAGCTCACCTTTAACAAGCATATAGCTGGTGCCTGTAAGAAGGCGATAGCTATCTATAAACAGCTAGCAAGGGCAGCCCGGGTGAGCTGGGGTCTGCACCCAGAAGTGATCCGCACGATTTACACCGCAGCAGTTGAGCCCACGCTCCTGTACGCCGCAAGCGCATGGGCACCGGCCGCCAACAAATTAGGAGTCCAAAAGCAGCTAAACGTTGTCCAAAGAGGTTTTGCGCAGAAGTTGTGTCGAGCCTACCGCACCGTCTCCCTCAATTCGGCTCTTGTACTGGCTGGGATACTTCCCCTCGACATCCGCATCCGCGAAGCGGCTGCGTTATACAAAGCCAAGAGGGGGGTGCCCCAGCCCGTGCTGGGAGACAGGGAGCTTGAGCGGATGGCCCCGGCGTTGGAAGCCCCACACCCTGCAGAGCAGGCCGATCTGGACTTCGGCAGCCTGGTAGACGAGGATCAATATAAAAACCACAGCAACTTTGCTGTGCGTATTTTCACAGACGGCAGCAAGATTGAGGGCAAAGTCGGGGCCGCCCTATCCTTGTGGAATAGTGCCACTGAAGTAAAGGCCCTCAAACTTGCTTTGCCGTCGTACTGTACCGTCTATCAGGCTGAGCTGCTGGCCCTACAAAGGGCGGCTGGCGAGGCACTTAAACGCAAGGAGGAAAGTTTCGGCATCTTCAGCGACTCCATGGCGGCTCTCCAGTCGGTAGTAAATGTGAGCTCCCCCCATCCTCTGGCAGTGGGAACCAGAGACACCCTACGCCGCTGTAAGCTCCAGAACAAGAGGGTGTCCTTGTTCTGGATCAAGGCCCACGCAGGATTGGAGGGAAACGAGCGAGCCGACCAACTCGCCAAGGAAGCCGCCCTGGGGTCGAAGAAGAAGCCGGACTATGATCTGTGCCCCGTTTCATTCGTCAAACGGCAGATCCGTATGGGGTCACTTTACGAATGGAACGGGAGATATAGATCCGGGGAAACAGCCTCCGGAACAAAAATATTCTTCCCCGATGCGATTGCGGCGTACAGTGTGGTGCGAAAAATGGAGCCCACAAACCTTACCACCCAAATCCTCACGGGGCACGGTGGGTTCTCTGCATACCTGAAACGCTTCAAGTGTAAAGAGAACGCATCGTGCGCCTGTGAGCCCGGAACAGAGGAGACCGTTATGCACGTGTTGCTGGAGTGCCCTATTACCGCAAAGGTGCGGTACGAGGCTGAGCAGGCTCTCGACGAAAAACTAGTTGTTGAAAATTTACCAAATTTAATCAGGAGTAAGAAAAGAACAACATTATTAGAATATTGCAGTAAAATAGGATTATTAGTGATTAAAAGAAATAAAACTGGTTAAGTAAATTAGGATACTTATTTATATCGTTAGCATATAGTTTCAGGTATCTTATAGCATTATAGAATAAAGGAAAAAAAAAAAAAAAAAAAAAAAAAAAAAAAGAATAATGATTTGTAGTCTATCCTAGTTTTTAAGCCGCATTGCACTAGCCCACTTCTGAAATACCCTGTAAAACCTGCAGACAGGCAAATGTGTTTATACAGTTAGCTATATTATTTTTTAGATTAAGATAAATCTATCTAATATCATAGATGATAAGTTAAAAAAAAAAAAAAAAAACAATATTTCAAAATGAAAGCTAAGGTCTTTGATTACGTCAGAGGACAGTGTAAAAAAAAAAATAAAAAAAAAAAAAAAAAAAAAAAAAAAAAAAAAAAAAAAAAAAAAAAAAAAAAAAAACCTAACCTAACCTAACCTAACCTAACCTAACCTAACCTAACCTAACCTAACCTAACCTAACCTAACCTAACCTAACCTAACCTAACCTAACCTAACCTAACCTAACCTAACCTAACCTAACCTAACCTAACCTAACCTAACCTAACCTAACCTAACCTAACCTAACCTAACCTAACCTAACCTAACCTAACCTAACCTAACCTAACCTAACCTAACCTAACCTAACCTAACCTAACCTAACCTAACCTAACCTAACCTAACCTAACCTAACCTAACCTAACCTAACCTAACCTAACCTAACCTAACCTAACCTAACCTAACCTAACCTAACCTAACCTAACCTAACCTAACCTAACCTAACCTAACCTAACCTAACCTAACCTAACCTAACCTAACCTAACCTAACCTAACCTAACCTAACCTAACCTAACCTAACCTAACCTAACCTAACCTAACCTAACCTAACCTAACCTAACCTAACCTAACCTAACCTAACCTAACCTAACCTAACCTAACCTAACCTAACCTAACCTAACCTAACCTAACCTAACCTAACCTAACCTAACCTAACCTAACCTAACCTAACCTAACCTAACCTAACCTAACCTAACCTAACCTAACCTAACCTAACCTAACCTAACCTAACCTAACCTAACCTAACCTAACCTAACCTAACCTAACCTAACCTAACCTAACCTAACCTAACCTAACCTAACCTAACCTAACCTAACCTAACCAGTCTGAGTCCAACCGCGCTCGAAAACACCACGTTTTTGCGACGCTCCGTACAATAAAAATCATTTAAGTGGTATTTTTTCGCGCTACGGTATCGTGCTATATACCAAAAGTTGTGGTTTTGTGCCCTGCATACGTGTAATAGAAAGTCAAGTGTCTGAAAACTCAGTGTGAAAAACTATCACGTGAAAACCAACAATTTCAAGTTGTTTAAAATCTTTGGAGCCTTATTACTCCGTAACTACATCGGCGGCCCACTTATTTTCTGACACCCAAATCTGGGGGTCACCTAGAGGCATCTTTTGACTCCTATTATATGGAAATCCACTGACGCATTGTTGTGAAAAGCTGAAGAAACTGAAATTATAACCTACAATTTTCAACACGAGGTTGTCGATCCCAGCGTTAGAGGAGGCTGGTTTTTTGGCAGCCTTAGAAGACCTTCAAGTCAAGTACGACGACGTCAAAAACAGAATTTTACCCCCTTCGGAAACGGAGATATTTGGTTTAGAATATCGGAACTTTGAGCTCCTGTACTGAAAAACCTTCAGGCAGGACCCCATCTTTTTTCGACGGATGCTGCTGCGCGCTTACCTGCTGAAGACATCAGACTTAAGTTAAGATTTTTTAGATGTTTATCTTTGGAGAAAACTTAAATTTTGTAATTTTTTTCAGTTTTTCATCAATTTTCTTAGTTAAATTTTTAAAATTCATAAATATTTTCAACTAGTTTCGTAGCTATATAAATTACAAATTTTTATTAGTTTTTTCTAAATTTTTATATTTACTGACAAAGAAGATATTAATTTTTTTGTTCATTTCTTAAATATCTCATTAATATATTGTAAATATATATTTTTAAGTGAAGAATTGTGTTTAAAACGTATTTTAGGTTGGAATTGAGTCCAAAGTCGCGCCCAATAGCTTCAAAAACGACTGAAATCGATTTTTCGGCCATTTTGGTTTTTATAGGTTGTAGCGTAAAAATATAAATATCTCCGAAGCTATTTATTGGTCGTAGAAAACTCAGACTTGCGCATTTTTCAGTGAAATGCACGTGCGAAGATAGTTTTTACATTTTCAGGCGTTTTTCGGGCCTGAAAATTTTTAGCCCTGAAGCCAGTCTCGGCGGATAGGGGGGGTCTGGGCAGGTACTGCTCTCGAGACCGCAACTCTCTCCGACGAACGGTCGCGGAGTTACAGCCACTTGAATTTGGCCTTTGACAGCTAGGCGGCCATTTTGAAATTCTTCGCCGCTTCATAGCTCCGGACTCTGGGGTCGTAGAGGGTTGCTGTTTTCACTGGAGTATTCGCGGAGACAACCTCTGTCCGATCCACTAGGTTTCAGGTGTTTTGAAGCTGAAGATTTTCAGGATCCTGAAAACCACAGAGCGGGACGGGGCTACTTGAGCCGAGCTGAATAAGTCCAAGCACGAGTGTTTTGCGACTGCGGGTGGTAAAGTTATACCGGGTTGAAGTCTTACTTTGACAGTTCTCAAACTGTCAGATGAAATTTTAAACTCGGATAGCTCCCTAACCGTGGGTCGTGGAGAACTCGGGTTTGTTTTTGGGGGCATTGGCTGGCTCTGTTCTGTTTGACTGACGTGTAATTTAGGGAATACAGCACGCAAAATTATTTCTTCCCAATTCTTATCCTGAGGTATAGAGCTCCTCGAGCGCGGCCGGGAGAGCCCAAGCACGGTGGAAATCGGACAAGGGGTTCAAGAGAAAACCATATTTAAGCAGTTTTGAGCGCCATCTTGGATTGGTAACCAAAATTTTCAACTCTTCTATCTCCGGAACCCTTTGGGCTAGAGCCGTGTTGTTTGGGTTCATTTGGAAGGGCTTGGGAAGAGCTATCTCTTGAACAGTAGAGACCGACTCTATATAGAGTCAAAAATTTTTTTTTTTGTGTTTTTTTTTGTAATTGTTGTTTCTTTTATTTCACTGTTATGCTCATAAGTACGTTGTGTGCACCCCCTTTTTGACAAAGGACACTATCCCCCTTTTACAGGGATATTAAAACAATTTCTGACGTGCCTAGACTGACCTTCTTGCTATCCCCCTTTTACAGGGATAGTAATAATTCTACATCCGTACTGACTACTTCACTATCCCCCCTTTACAGGGATAGTCAAAGCACCAGTCTGTGTTCCTAGGACTAAGTATTACTGATTGACGTTACCGACCGACTGAGCCTCCCTGAACATGCTTCTCGCACACACCCCCCGAAAAAGAACTACCGAGGTGACAGAGACTAGCTCTGCCAACCCTCGGACTGAATCGGAGAGGGCAGGACCCTCCCCTAGCAAGTTGACACAGGCTCCCAGCGTACGCAAAAGCATTGGGGAGTGGGAGAGTGGCAGAGGAGACGGATCAAAGACCGCCGCCTCTGCCACATTTCTTGTTTCACCTGGAAAGCTGATGCAGATCCCGGTGGCTCCCCCAAAGCAGATCCAGAGGGCCACGCGGTCCTCTGAAACCATCGCTAAACGACGAAGCTCCGTAGAGACTGCGAGTGGGTCGCCGAAGTTGGCGGTCTCTACCGACAGAGTGAAAGAAGGTAGACTCTGGCTTCAGAGAGCGAAGACGCATCTTGGCGAGTCTCGCAATCTGAGGTCAGACATCAAAGTTGGCATCACTCAGGCGGTGGAGGCGATGTACCAGCTTATAAAAGATATGGCAGCTGAAACCGGACCTGTAAATAAAATAAAAATTAGCCATAACGATAGGGAGGGTAAAGGGTCCCAAGAGAGGGATAAGGGAAATCAGGGAAAGACAATGGGAAGGGAAGGGGAAGATTTAATTAAAATGTTGCTAGTACAAGGGGAAAAAATTGACAAAACGCAATTGGAAATTGTGTCCCTGAGAGAAACCATCGCGTCACAGATAGCCTCTCAAGCCCTTTCCTACGCGAGTGTGGCAGCAGCGCAGCCCAGAAGACACACACCTGAAAAAAGCGCGCTACACTCCGTCACCATAGCGTCGAAAGACGACACTCACAATGGTGATCAGGTTTTGAGTGAAATAAGAAAGGCAGTGAACGCAAAAGATGGTTGGGTTACAGTAGAGAGGGTAAGAAAGGTAAAAGATAAGAAGGTTATAATAGGATGTAGAACGGAAGAGGAAAGGAAAAAGCTTAAGGAGCGACTGCAGAGTACAGGCGGTCACCTTATTGTCGAGGACGTTAAGAACCAAGATCCGATGCTGGTCCTCAAAGACGTGCTATCTTTTAATAGTAATGATGACGTCCTAACTGCATTGAGGAACCAGAACAAGGATGTTTTTTGTGGACTTGACAAAGGGGACGATCGTATCGACGTCAAATTCAGGCGTCGTGCCAGGAATCCGCTCACGAGTCACATTGCGCTGAGAGTTTCCCCGCAAATTTATAATCGGATGATGGACAGAGGAGCAGTGCACATAGATATGCAGAAGATTCGGGTCGCAGACCAATCTCCGTTAGTGCAATGCTCTATGTGCCTCTCCTATGGACACGGTAGACGGTTCTGCAAGGACACTCTCTCTAAGTGTAGCCATTGTGGCGGACCACACTTGAGAGGGGAATGTGCGGACTACTTGGCGGCAGCACCACCAACTTGCTGCAACTGCATGGATGCCAAAGCAGAGAACGCTGAGCACAATGCATTTAGCTCCGAATGCCCGGTGCGTAGAAGGTGGGAAGCACTGGCGAGGGCTAAGGTAGCGTACTGCTAAGGTAGTCACAAGTCGCTCCGGGGCAGGCAGCCCCACCAGAAGATATGCAGTAGCCCAGGCGAACCTCCAGAGGAAAGAGCTGGCAACCACGGAACTCATGATTGAGGCCAGCAAGCGAAAACTCGCATTCGCCTTGATCCAGGAGCCGTATGTGGGGGGGGTAAGAAGGATGAAGGACTACCGTGGGGCGAGAGTCTTCCAGTGTGAAGCAGTAGGAGATGGGACAGTGAAGGCGGCTATCGTTGTCTTCGACGACGATCTTGACGTCATCCAGTGCCCGAAACTCACGACCAACAATATTGTTGTGCTGAGGATCCGAACTTCCGCTTGGGAAATCGCGGCGGTGTCCTTCTACTTCGAACCAGACCAACCCATAGGGCCATACCTGGTTCAGATCAGAAAGATCAGAGAGGACCTGGGCTCAAGAGGACTGCTAATAGGAGGCGATTGCAACGCCAAGAGTACCTGGTGGGGAAGCACCATAGAAGACCACAGGGGAGTTGAGATGTCCGGTACCCTGGAAGAGTCTGGATTGCAGGTACTCAACAGAGGTGATACGCCTACTTTTGATACCGTCAGAGGTAATAAGACGTACACCAGCTTTGTAGACATAACAGCCTGTTCTGAAGATCTACTAGATCTAGTAGACAACTGGAGGGTAGACCAGGAAATGATGAGCTCGGACCACAACGCTATCCTACTCGACATAAGTCTCCGTAAGAGTAGAGGCCTTAGAGTGCAAAGAACTACAATGCTATTTAATACGAAGAAAGCAAACTGGGACGTCTTCAATAGCACACTTTCTGATCAAAAATCAGCAAATAATATTAATGTAGACCAAATTAAAGCCATCAACTCGAACCAAGATCTAGAAAATATAATAATTAAATTTTCTAAAGCCATTACCGAGGCGTGTAACAGCAGCATGCCGGTAAAAAAGAGTACGGAGGTACTCAAGGTCCCATGGTGGAATGATGAGCTCGCCAGGCTGAAAAAAGTTGCCACTACCTTCAGGCGAAAAATCAGGAACGCGGCACCGTACCGCAAAGAAATAGTGGTAACTGAGTACCTGACAAAGAAAGAGGAATATGAGTGCCAAGCCAAGAAAGCCCAAATAGAAAGCTGGAAAGAGTTCTGTAGAAGACAGGACAAGGAAGGAGTTTGGGACGGTATTTACCGTATCATCCGTAGGACCACCAGGAGACAAGAAGACTTGACCTTAACCAAAGAAGGTGCGTATCTAAACCCAAAAGAGTCAGCGAACTTACTAGCGGAGACATTCTACCCACAAGACCTGGAGGAAACTGATGACGAATATCATCGCCGTGCCAGAGAAGCGGCAAAGCGGGTAAACGAGTGGCAACATGATGAGAGTCATGATCCACCGTTTACACTGCTGGAGCTAAAGACCGCGGCGGGAAGTTTCAACCCAAAGAAGGCCCCGGGAGCGGATGGCTTCACAGCAGATATCTGCAGCAGAGCTATCTACCAGGACCTGGACGCATCCCTTGCCCTTTACAACAAGTGTCTAGAATTAGGACACTTTCCGGACATCTGGAAGCAGGCAACCGTGGTAGTCCTGAGAAAACCGGGCAAGGACGATTACACGAACCCCAAAGCTTACAGGCCTATTGGCCTGTTGCCGGTTTTGGGGAAGGTCTTGGAGAAGATGACAGTAGCAAGGATTAAATGGCACATTATACCGAGGATTAGTACTCGTCAGTTTGGATTCATGCCCCAGAAGAGCACCGAGGACGCCCTCTATACGCTAATACACCGAATTAAGGGTTTGATTGAGCGTAAAAAGCTGGTAACTCTAGTGTCATTGGATATAGAGGGGGCCTTCGACAGCGCATGGTGGCCGGCCATTAGAATCCGTCTGGCTGAGGAAAAGTGTCCGGTAAATATCAGGAGGCTACTGGATAGCTATCTGGCTTGCAGAAAAGTCAGTGTAAGATTCGCTGGGGAAGAATGCACTAGGAGCACCAACAAAGGTTGCGTGCAGGGGTCAATCGGTGGTCCCATCCTATGGAACCTTCTGCTGGACCCTCTGCTTCGGGAATTGGAGCGAATGGGTGTGTACGTGCAGGCTTTCGCTAACGACGTGTGTATGATCTTTGACGGTGACACTGGACTTGACGTCTCGAGGCAGGCTAATGCGGCGCTCGCCTACGTTCAGCAGTGGGGAGTCAGAAATAAGTTGAAGTTTGCGCCGCACAAAACTTGCGCAATGGTTCTGACCAAGAAACTTAAGTACGACACCCCACTGCTGAACATGGAAGGAGTTAGCGTTGGCATGTCACGGGAGGTTAAGATTCTAGGACTAACCATTGACGACCGACTTACTTTTAATACGCATGTCGCGGTACAGTGCCGTAAGGCCCTTGATATTTACAAACAGCTCTCCAGAGCTGCTAAGGTCGATTGGGGGCTGCATACGGATGTCATTCGCTCAATATATACAGCTACGATAGAGCCAATCATTATGTACGCATCGGCGGTATGGGCACCTGCAGCCGGGAAGGTCGGAGTGCGTAAGTTGCTCAATGCTGTGCAGAGGGGCTTCGCTCAGAAGCTCTGCAAATCGTACCGTACGGTTTCTCTACACTCAGCACTGGTGTTGGCGGGGATACTTCCTCTTGACCTCAGGATACAAGAAGCAGCCGCATTGTATGAGGCAAAAAGAGGGTCACCCCCGCCTGAACTAGGAGATAGGGAGACAGAGCGTCCGGTAAGGTTTGCAGATGCTCCTCACCCGGCGAAACATATGGCAATGGAAATTATTCAACTGGTAGACCAAAACCTTGTGGACAGGTACAATGTGCAGCAGGTGCGGATATTCACCGACGGCAGTAAGATCGAGGGGAAGGTTGGGGCCGCGCTATCCTTATGGAATAGCGAGGCCGAAATCCAGAACCTAAAGCTCAGTCTGTCCGCATACTGCACAGTCTACCAGGCGGAACTCCTAGCCATATGTAAAGCTACGAGCGTCATCCTCAAAAGGAGGGAGGTGACCTATGGTCTGTACAGCGATTCGAGAGCCGCATTGGAGACGGTCGCAAACCATTGGTCCCTCCACCCTCTGGCCGTGGAGACGAGGGAGAACCTGCAAAAGGCTTTGGTACAGGGCAAAGATGTATCCTTGTTCTGGGTCAAGGCTCATGCAGGACTGCCCGGGAACGAGCGCGCCGACGATCTGGCCAAACATGCGGCTTTAGCGTCGAAGAGGAAACATGACTACGACCAGTGTCCAGTTTCATTCATAAAACGGCAAATAAGGCAAGCATCGCTAAAATTATGGAATAGTCGGTACATAGCCGGAGACACTGGATCGGTCACTAAAATGTTCCTCCCTGATGCAATTGATGCATACCGGTTTGTCCGCAAGATAAAACCGGAGGGTAAGCTCACCCAGATGCTAACGGGGCATGGTGGATTCTCTCAGTACTTGAACCGCTTCAAGTGCAAGGAGAGTCCATCATGCATCTGTGAACCTAACGCCGTCGAAGACGTCACACACCTGTTAGTGGAATGTCCCGCCCACGCAGTACAAAGATTGAATTTTGAGCAAAAAGTAGGAAAGAAAATTAGTAAAGCTAACTTATGTGAACTTCTTACGACTAAAGCCACCACCAATGATTTCACTGAGTACTGCACTAAAATATGCGAAATAGTGAATAAAAGAAACAAAGATTAGATAAATAAAATTTGTTAAATTATATAATAACTTATATTAATATTAGCAAAGTGTAACCCTAGATACAAATGAAATAATAGAGAATAAGTGCAGTAATATAAGTATATTTTAAGATGAATAAGTTAGAAAATAAGCAAAACACATAACGATAGTAATAATTAGATAAAAGGAATTAAGTAAAATGTAACAAGATAATAAAATATGTAAGAACATAGATATATGTAAAATAAGAAATACACGTAGTAATTAATTTTATAAATAAGAAGATACAAAAAATAAAGATGTACAAGCAGGCGAAAAAGCCATCCTAGAAATAAATAAAAACGATAGGAAACTCCCCTTCCTGTAATACAATCCTGGACCACTATCCGGGGATCACCATGTAGGCTAGCTCGCGGGCCGGGCCTTGGCGCCCGGACAGGTATAAAAAAAAAAAAAAAAAAACCTAACCTAACCTAACCTAACCAAACCTTTTTTTTTTTTTTTGTTGCCGGGGTGGAAAATCCTCATGGATGTCCTTCACCTGGGGCAGGCGAAGGGGTCTGTCAGACTCTTACTGACTAAAAACCACCTCGGTGTTCCCTCCCACACTTGGACCGGGGATCGTGGGAGCTGATACGCCATCCATGATCCCCGGCTAGTGCCGGCCCGCGTACGCGGGCCACCTCAAGCCGGGGGGAGTGTGAGGTGTCCTCCCCCCGCGACGTCCAATAGGGGCGCGCGTGGAACACAACGCGCTGCCGCCTCGGGTCTTGCTGGATGGGGGACGGCGGACGACCCCGAGTCCGCCGTCCCTCCGGACCTCTTTATGGGGGCTGGAAGAGGGCGTTGTCTGCCCTCCGCCGACGCCAACCTAACCAAACCTAACCTAACCTAATCTAACCTAACCTAACCTAACCTAACCTAACCTAACCTTTTTTTTTTTTTTTTTTTTTTTGTTGCCGGGGTGGAAAATCCTCATGGATGTCCTTCGCCCGGGGCAGGCGAAGGGGTCTGTCAGACTCTTACTGACTAAAAACCACCTCGGTGTTCCCTCCCACACTTGGACCGGGGATCGTGGGAGCTGATACGCCATCCATGATCCCCGGCTAGTGCCGGCCCGCCTACGCGGGCCACCTCAAGCCGGGGGGAGTGTGAGGTGTCCTCCCCCCGCGACGTCCAATAGGGGCGCGCGTGGAACACAACGCGCTGCCGCCTCGGGTCTTGCTGGATGGGGGACGGCGGACGACCCCGAGTCCGCCGTCTCTCCGGACCTCTTTATGGGGGTTGGAAGAGGGAACCTTTTTTTTTTTTTTTTTTTTTTGTTGCCGGGGTGGAAAATCCTCTTGGATGTCCTTCACCTGGGGCAGGCGAAGGGGTCTGTCAGACTCTTACTGACTAAAAACCACCTCGGTGTTCCCTCCCACACTTGGACCGGGGATCGTGGGAGCTGATACGCCATCCATGATCCCCGGCTAGTGCTGGCCCGCCTACGCGGGCCACCTCAAGCCGGGGGGAGTGTGAGGTGTCCTCCCCCCGCGACGTCCAATAGGGGCGCGCGTGGAACACAACGCGCTGCCGCCTCGGGTCTTGCTGGATGGGGGACGGCGGACGACCCCGAGTCCGCCGTCCCTCCGGACCTCTTTATGGGGGCTGGAAGAGGGCGTTATCTGCCCTCCGCCGACGCCCGGTTCGCCTGCTGCGGCACGGGAGAGTGGCCACGGCCTCCCTCTCCCTCTCTGCAGCCTCCTTCTGCGAAATTACGGCTTCACAGAAGGAGATCACCGCATCCCACGACTCGGCGCCCCCGACCATCGAACGAACGACGGCCGGCAGCGACAGGTCGGGGCCCACTTCAGATACAAGGGCACGGCGCTGCTCCTCCCATGCGGCACACTCTGCCAGTGTGTGTTGCGCCGTGTCCTCCCGACAGTCGGTGCAGTGATGGCACCGAGCGTCCGGCTCCCTGTTTATGCGACACAAGTACTTCCCGAAGCAGCCATGCCCCGAGAGCACCTGCGTCGCCCTAAACGACAGGGAGCCGTGTTTCCTCCCGAGCCATTCGTCGAGCACTGGTCGGATCGCATCGACCGTGGTGAGGCCGGCGGTAGGGCGCAGAAGCCTGTCCCGCCATTCGACCACCATGACCTCGCGGAGCTGAGACCGACGCAGCTCGATCTCGCGCTGCATCGGTTCACCACCCCGCGTCCTCATCTCCTCGCGCCACCGGTACAGCGAGGCGAGGATGGAAGAGGGAACCTAACCTAACCCGAGTCTGACTCCAACCGCGCTCGAGAACGCATCGTTTTTATATCACTCCGCACGGAAAAAATCGAAAAAGTGGTTAAAAGTTGTCCGATATAAGTGAAACTGGTGTCAAATTACGCGGATAAAGTCGGGTCATGCAATAAAGTAAAAGTGAAATCATTGGATTGCAGTGAAAAAGCTGGAAAAGGGAAAAACCGTGTACCTATAGGTTATGTTTTCCTGAGTGTTAAATCACAAAAACGACATTTTTACGAAATCTAAAGCGGTGACCCCAAAATTTTATTTCACCATCGCATGCGGACTCAGAAGACCTACAAAACGAGACCTCTCTTGGAATTTTCCAGTGGAAAATTCAAGAGAAAACTGCCTAAAACAGCAAAACACATGTGCACGAGGTAGCAGAATGGGCCGTCGCAGGAACTTCGTTTCTTCGCAGCTGCATACCCTACAAGCAGAGAAGTCTCCCGGTACTTTTAAAATAATTTTAAGTTTATTACTTTTTTAGTTATAAGCATTAGAATATTCAAATTTTGACCTGAAATATCTCGGAAACCACAGTGAGTACATACAAATTTTGAAGTAGATTTCGCTGGGCGCTAAAATTTCTAGTTTGTAGCCATTGATATTTTAATTTTATCATAACGGGATCCTGAGATATTTCAATTTTACTTAAAAAACCGGTTTTTATTTTAAAAACCTGTCAAAAATTAATTAATTTTCAAAATTACTACGTTTTTATATAGTGCTTAATTTTACACAATTTTTAAATATTTTTCTGGAATTTTATGTCAACTCGTTCGGGAGATATGGAATTTTGAAGATTTTTGGTCGGATTATTGAGAAATAACTACTTTTTCAAAAATTTTCATTTTGGACGGGTTTAACTGGTCACGAACACCTCAATTCCCCAAAATTTCACGCTCCTAGGTTAAATAATCGCCAACTTGCGCGAAAAAACCACGACTTCGGCCATTTTGGTTTTTGGTTTGAAAACTTTGGAGCTCCATAACTTCCGAACCAAACGTCGTAGAAGCACTGGATTGCCACTGTTGGTATTGAAATACGTTGTTAAGGGGTATCAGTAGGTTTTCAGGCATTTTCAGGACCTGAAAATTTTTATTCCTGAAACAGCTGTCGCGGGATTAACGGGGTAAAGCCACGTACTGTCTCTACGACAAACGGTCACGGGGCTGTGACCGAACAAAGTTAGCGTTTGACAGCTAGGCGGCCATCTTTGAAAACTTTGACTTGACTTAGCTCCGGCCCTGGTGGTCGTGGAAGGCCGCGATTTTCGAAAAGGGGTTCGGAGAGTCGTTCTCTATTCGATAGGCTGTCTTTCAGGCTCTTAGGAGCTGAAGATTTTCAGGATCCTGGAAGCCACCTTGCCGTGTAGGGCTGGTCGAGCCAGTTCAGGCGAGCCCAAGCACGGGTGTTTTGTGACTTCTGGAGGGAAAGTTATACCGGGTCGGAGGTCGACTTTGACAGTTCTTGAACTGTCAGATAAAACTTTGGACCTGGATAACTCCTGAGCCGGTCGTCGTAGGGGACTCGGGTTTTCATTGGGAGCCTTGGCGGGCCTTACTCTTTCGGGCTGGTGCAGAATTACTGAAATCCCAGTTCAAAAATTTTTTCATTCTGTAACCCACCCCAGGTTGTGGACCTCGCCGAGCCAAGTCTGGGGAACCCAAGGACGGTAGTATTCGGACGAGCGGTTACGGAGAAAACCACATTTAACCAAGGTCTGGTCGCTATCTTGGATCGACAACCAGAATTTCAAATTGTGATATCTCCGGAACCTGTAAAGCTAGAGCTGCCGTGTTTGGGTTCATTCGGGGGGGCTCGGAGAGAGCTTTCTTCTCGGGGGTGGAGTTTTGCTCTATGTAGAGTCAAAAATTTTTTATTTTTTTTTTTATTTTTAAACCCTGTAACTTGATTCTCTTTTATTTAAGTTGAATTTCAGTGTACTCAAAACCTGTCTAAATTAGTGTTTCCGGTGTGGACATCCCAAATAGATGGTTTGAGTTTTTAAAAAAAGTTTATGACTTTATCTCAAAGACAGTGCGGCGTGTACTTTATCGATCGCTGTATTCCTATTGAATCCTGACCATTGTCTCCCTTATTTCAAGGGATACAGAATAATTTGTCTACTTATTATCTCCTCTCTACAGAGATAATATAGAAATTCTCAACACTTCTTTATTTAAATTATTTATTATATTATTAGTATTATTGACATTGACCGTCCCCCATTTACAGGGATAGGACTTAGTTATTAAGACAATTTTGGTTTTTAAAAAGGGACAATCTACCTCGCGACAAAACAAAATGTTTCTCGCTCACACGCCCCGCAAGCAAATTGCCCCAAAGACCAACTCCCCGGTGGACAAGGAGAAGGCAGGGCCATCTCCGAAATCAACGACACCCACTGCCAATGTTCGAAAGAGCATTGGAGAGTGGGAAGCCAGTAGGGTAAAGGACCCAAAGATAGCTGCATCGGCCACATACACCGTGTCACCGAAAAAACAAGCGCAGACTTCGACAGCCCCTTCGAGGGTTGCGCTAAAGGTCACACCGCCCCAAATCGGAAAAGACACTAAGCGTCGAAGCTCTATCGAGGCCACGGGTGGGTTGCAAAAGCCAATCGTTTCGGCTGACAGGGTGATTGAAGGCCGGACCTGGCTTCAGAGGGCGAAAACTCAATTGGGTGAATCGCGCAATCTGAAGTCAGAGATAAAGGTAGGGATCACTCTGGCGGTGGAATCGATGTACAGGCTGATAAAAGATGCCGCGATAGAAATTGAATGCCTAAAACAGAAACCTAACCATCCAGAAACAGAACAACTGACCCAAGAAAAGCATATAGGAGAATGCACTGAAAAGATCATGAGAGAGGATACAGTCCTCCTCATGAATAAAATAGAGATTCATTCCAAACTGCTGGTGGAAAACAGCAAGCGTTTGGAAGAACTAAAAATGACATTGGAGGTTCAAAACGCAGACACCGAGACACCCTCATACGCGAGGGTGGCTGCGGCTCGGGGCACGTACGGGGTGTTGGAAAAACGCAATACGTTGCATTCGGTCGTAGTTACCTCAAAAGACGAGACTGAGACCGGGGAAGAGGTACTGGAGAGGGTGAGGAAAGCGGTGGAAGCGAAAGAAGGCTGGGTCAAGGTGGAAAGGGTCAGAAAGGCTAAAAATAGGAAGGTGGTCATGGGGTTTGAGACAGAGGGCGAGAGAGATAAAGTTAAAGAAAGATTAGAAAGGAACGGCATCAACCTCACCGTAGAGGCCGTGAAAAACAGGGACCCTAAGTAGGGTATTATTGGGCATTCTATGCCACTGTCGGCAAGTAGCTCGGCTAGTGCGCCTCGCTATCCGACAGTGGCATAGAATGCCCAATAATGAACGATCGACTCGACTGTGTAGTATATTACTGTACTCACCTGGAGATCATGTGAGTTATACCACTGGCCGCCAGTAGCCGGGCGAGTTCACCGTGCTGCGGACGATGGTATGACATGCGTTTCGTTGTTAGAAACGACTTGATGATTTTGATATGCGCTTCATATATGGTGGAAACGACTTGTTGGGTTTTGTAATGCGCTTCAGCATGGAAACGACTTGTTGAGTTTTGTAATGCGCTTCAGCTTGGAAACGGCTTGATGAATTTGGCACGTATTTTAGTATTAGAAACGACTGGTGTTACTGGACTCATACAAAGATCATGCGAGTTATACGACTGGCTGCCAGTAGCTAGGCAAGTTTGCTTGGCATCGGACAGTAATGATAACCATCGACATGATCAATGATTAAGATTTAACTTAGTCATTTTGACATGCGTTTCGTGGTTAGAAACGACTTGTTGGTTTTTGTAATGCGCTTCAATGATGGAAACGACTTAGTGATTTGGTCATGCATTTCAGTATTAGAAACGACTTGTTGGGTTTTGTAATGCGCTTCAGCATGGAAACGACTTAGTGATTTGGTCATGCATTTCAGTATTAGAAACGACTTGATGATTTTTGTAATGCGCTTCGTGGGTTGAAACGACTTGGTGTTTTTGAAATGCGTTTCAGTATTAGAAACGACTTGTTGGGTTTTGTAATGCGTTTCAGCAGGGAAACGACTTAGTGATTTGGTCATGCATTTCAGTATTAGAAATGACTTGTTCACTCACTGCTTTGAAGGGATCTGCATAATAAACAAGATACATTTTATATTTGGTTTATTTGTCGTAAAACATTGGTTTTTCTGGAAATAATGTATCTACCGAACGCACGAGCTCTTGTAGTTTTCGCCACTGAGACGAATCCGAGTCGGTCTGGAACTTGAGTCGCACAAGCGCCTTCTTCCACAGCTCCTGGGAGTCGGTGTGGCGCGCGTCGTCAGCCTTGTACACCTTGCAGTCGACGTAGTACTCTCCGTTGATGCTCGCTGCTCGCCGCTCGCAGCCGTTGGCGACTCGGTTAACGAAGAATGATGATAGACATGTACTCGATGAATCGTCTTTTGGCAAGGTATCAGACCCGTAGTTGCTACTGATACCGAATACATCATTATCAGTACTGGTTTTTTTACTGAAACAACAACGAAAACTTCTATTAGTTCATCATACACTTACAGGGTACATTTACCGTTTAGATACGCACAGGAAAAAAAAATACACACTTAGTCAATATGCCTGTAGAACATGAGAGACGTACAAATAAAAATATATCAGGCACTTATAAAGTCATATCTGTCAGCAGACTTGTAACATTACACGAATAACTGATGATTATTAACTGGTATGGCGAACTAAATTATTGAATAGTTTGTTTACCTCGTACGAATTAAACTCGTTGATGGTGGGTTCAACTTGCGTTTCTTATTGTTGTCTGCAGACGGCTTGCGGCTGGGTTTCGTTTTCTGGTCGGGGATCGGAGCTAGTTGAAAGTACTCGCACTCAGAATCAGACCTGAAATAAAGATACAACAAAATAATAGTCAAACATAATTATTACTATCACCTGCATCGGGTCAGATCTCTGAGCTATGAACCGAGCGGGAATGTTTTATACTTACATTTTCCAATTATCTCCAATCGATATGGCAGGCTGATGAAAGCAGTCGTAGTGACTGACAGCAGCAGGCAGCGGTTAGCTATCAACACTGATATTGACAGAATAACGCAGCAGGATCGCAGAGCACTTCTTGAAGATTACTTCCACACTTGTAGACTTCAGTTAGTTTGTACCGAGTACATCGAAAACATGTAGCTTATAAATCGGAAAACGAACGATAATTCACCATATTAAAAATGACGGCAACCGTTCATAAAATATTGTGTAAAACAACTTTTATCCTTAGACGTATTATACTTGTTCAAAAAGTGCACAATAAGGTTGTCTCAGGTAGCATCGAATGACGAGACAGTGAAGCGACTTAGGGTTGACAAAACGTTAACCAGTAGATAAGTTATCAACAACGCTAATAGGGAATATTCTTGCAAGTAATTTAAATATTTGGCAATCTAGAGACAATCATTAGATTAGTATTTATTATGTTATACATCCAAGTTTTACTTCTAATACTTTTATGCTCGAGTGAAGTGGGTACAGGAAATAAGTTAACGTTTCTAAGGTACTCATTTGACCATCTACGTTTTGGTCTCGTCGTACTTTGCTAGACTTCCTAAAATAAATCAATAATATAATTCCCATAACCACACTAACAGCCATGAGTGAAACCACGCTCATCAATATCTAACGATATACTATGATATATTATAATCGTAATAGTGCATTGTATAAAATTTGTATATTGCTTATAAATAAAATGCGTACCAAGTTATTACCAACCCTAACTAAAATAGCTGATTATTGTGAATGTGAATTAAACAATTAAGTTTGACACGCGTGTCACATTTGTGCAAAAACAACTTTTATGATGAAATATTTTTCTGCTTGTAGACAAAAAAATAAAATTTCGTAAGGCATCAATAATATGTTGCTATGTTGTAAACTCTAAAATATTAGATACTTATTGTTTCAAAGGTACGATGGAGTGAGCACCTTTCTAAACTATCACAGAACAATTAAGTAAATTATAAATAATGACTTACTTAATTGTTCTGTGACAGTTGAAGAAATGGAGCTCCCTCCATTTTTTGTCTAGCAGTGGGATAGCATAGACTTATTATTCAATAATTAATATTAATAATTATTATAAATAAATATTGTATTGATCACACGAACGATTTCATCTCCTGGAGCAGCTGTAATCGCTATATTTTGGGACCCGAATTATATCTACATAATTGGAACACGTGTATAAATCATTTCATACTGAGCAGGTAATTATCAAATATCAGAACATAATGACTATTTTTCTATACCCAGAATATATAATTACATGTATACCTAATTATTTATCGATACCTCAAATAAAACCCTTTTTTTATTTCAGATACATTGCTTAAACGTACCAGTGAAGAACTAAATAATGACCCGAAATATAACAACATATTTGGACCAAGCAGATGCACATTCCTATATTTAAAACATTTCATATTTTGCTGGTAATTATTACTCATTACTAATTATTAATACATTTTCTTCCCAGAACATACAATTATCTACCTAATTAAATTATGTACCTAATGTAACCATTTTTTTTTCAGATAAATTCTACCTAAACATAGTTACCGACTTGCATGTGAAGAATTATACAAGGAATCTTGGAACGAATGTAAAATAGTCCTGATCAAGTTGTACTAATAATTTAAATATTTTGTAACTGGTATACCTAAGATCGTGATTATTAATTGTAACTGTTGTAAGTATTACCTAATCTATTTTATTTAAATAAGCAATTATTTTAAGTGTTCTTTAATTTTTAAAATAACATAATGCCTTACTGTTCTGATTGCAAAGTATTTGTAGTAAATCGTCGATGGTCTGGTCATTTACGTAGCAATGTACATAAAAACAATAGCTCTACCTCTATTTATGATAATGTTGCAATTATTAATTCTTCTTTTAAAGAACGAATCATAAGTTACAAAATCATAGCAACTGGCGAACAAATAAATAATTTTCCTGAAATGTTCCTTAATAATATTAGTAAACAAGTTGAAACTCTAATAAACCGATCATTATTGAAACATACAGCTCTGAAAATAAATTTTGAACTTTTTTCTTTTTTTCTTATGTTTAAAAATGATCAAAAGGAAATGAAATCGTTCGCCACAAAAAACATTATTATTAATTTTAATTACGATTTTGATTCAATTTATAAAGCAACGGTTGATTTACTGTTAAAGAAAATTGAAGAGTTTCAGGAGAGAGATAGTGGTTGGACATTTTTGAGCAATTCCCATGTAGAAATAAATATTAATAAATATCAGCCTCTCGGTGGATCTAAATTTATAACTTTACCAAAATGTATAAAAAATAAAAAAGCTTGTTTGAATATTCGTAACAATGATGAGTATTGTTTTTTATGGTGCGTAGTGGCGGCTCTGTACCCTGCTAAACAACACCCCGACAGAGTTTCATCTTATCCCTACTTCCAGGATGTTTTGAATGTTGATGGTTTGACATTTCCGATAACATTTTCGGGTATAGCTATATTTGAGAAAAATAATCCGTTTTTGAATATTTACGTGTATGGTTTAAAAAATAATAAGACTATCGTTGGACCTTTGTATTCAACATCGAATCAAAAATCTAAGAGTATCCATCTATTGTTCTTAGAAAATAATACTAATACCCATTATTGTCTTATCAATGATTTACCTCGTCTAGTCAGAAATCAGATAACTAAACATCATGGTAAACTGTACTTCTGCGAAACGTGCTTATTGTTTTTTCCGACGCGCACTCAAATTGAATCACACATGTGTGGAGGGATTGCCACGGTATTACCAAAAGAAGGAACATTTTTAAAATTCAAAAATTATGATAGAAAACAAAACATTCCTTACGTCATATATGCTGATTTCGAAACGATACTCGAACCGATTTCCGGCGATAATTTCAACACCACTAACACGTCATACTCACATCGTCACGTACCGGCCGCGTTCGCCTATAATGTAGTGTCATCATTTAACGATATGGTTGGCGGCTATAGAAGTTATCGCGGAAAAGATTGTGTTTCAAAATTTATACATTTACTGATTGAAGATGCTAAAGCAATACACAGAATTCTAACTAAAAGCGAGCCTATGATATTCACAGAAATAGATGCTCTTGATTTCAAACGCGCTATTAAGTGCTACCTTTGTGAAAATTTACTGTTGACAGATCGAGTAAGGGATCACTGTCATATTACAGGCCGGTACCGAGGTGCAGCACATCGACACTGCAACCTACAACACAAAGTACCAAAATTCATCCCAATATTTTTTCATAACTTATCCGGATACGATTGTCATTTATTTATTAAAAAGTTAGGCGAAATTCCAGGACAAATTAAAATAATACCCAAGACTAAGGAAAAATATATATCGTTTACAAAGTTTATTCCTATTGCTGATAATGAGTTTATACAAATAAGGTTTTTAGATTCTTTCAACTTTCTAGGAACTAGTTTAGACAAACTTGCTAAAACTTTGCAAGTAGACGATTTTGTTAACCTTAAATCAAATTTTTCTGATGAAACACAATTTAGTTTGCTAATTCGTAAAGGTGTGTACCCCTATGACTATATGAAAGATTGGAAATGTTACGAACAAAAGTCATTACCATCGAAATATTATTTCCATAATTCTTTGACGAACGAAGGTATAAGCGATGAAGATTATAATCATGCTCAGAATGTATGGGCTGAATTCAATATTACTGACCTAGGCGAGTATACAGATCTATACTTAAAAACTGACGTGCTTTTGTTGACAGACATATTTCAAAATTTTCGGAAAACATGTAAACAATATTACAAACTCGATCCTGCCTTTTACATAACTGCACCCAGTTTATCGTTCGATGCAATGTTGCTAAAAACAGGTGTTCAGTTAGAACTGATTTCGGATCTAGCTATCATCAGAATGATTCAAAGCGGTATACGAGGTGGCTTGTGCATGTGTTCCCATCGGTATGCAAAAGCAAATCACAAATACATGCCAGAACATGATGCATCACAGCCTCAGAGTTTTATAGTATATCTAGACTGTAATAACCTATACGGCTTCAGCATGTGTCAGTATTTACCATATTCTAGTTTTAGATTTCTTGATGAAATTGAATTAACTAATTTTCGTGTAGAAAATATCGAGAATAACTCTGAGTGGGGCTTTATATTAGAAGTCGATCTTTTTTATCCTGAACATTTACACAAACACCACAATGATTTACCATTTTGTCCTGAGAAATGTATACCTCCAGGAGGTAAAACGAAGAAACTAGTTGCAAATTTGCATAATAAGTACAACTACGTAATACATTACGTTCATTTAAAAAAATGTTTAGAACATGGTTTAATATTACGTAAAGTTCATAAAGCTATTACTTTTAGACAAAGTCCCTATTTAAAACAGTACATAGAATTAAACACTCGATTAAGACAAAAGGCAAAAAGTTCTTTCGAACAAGACTTTTTTAAGTTGTTAAACAACAGTGTTTTTGGCAAGACATTAGAAAATACTGAAAATAGAGTAACCGTTCATTTAGTTAATCAATGGTGTGATCAATCTAATCGAACTAAGAAATTTATATCCTCCGAGAGACTTGTAGCCAACCCCTATTTTCATAGCGCTTCTATTCTAACTGAAAACTTAGTTGCAATACAAATGAAACCTGACCAAATTATTTTAGATAAACCTATTTATGTTGGATTCACTGTATTAGAACTTTCTAAGACACACATGTATCACTTTCATTATAATATTGTTAAACCTTTTTATGAAGATCGAGTGCAGCTGTGTTATACAGATACCGATTCGTTTGTTTATAAAATATTCACGTTTGATTTTTACCATGACTTGAAGTGTAATTTTTTGCAATATTTCGACACCAGTAACTATGATGATAAAAATGATTTTAACATACCGATTATGAACAAAAAAGTGCCAGGTTTGTTCAAAGACGAAATGGGAGGAAAATATATCTCAGATTTTGTTGGTTTGAGATCCAAGCTTTACTCAATAAAAACCGTTGATAAAGTCATTAAAAAAGCAAAAGGAGTAAAATCAAGTGTAGTAAGAGACTTAAATATAACAGATTATGAAAATGTTTTATTAAATGGTGGAATTATTCGTAGAAAAAATATTATGTTTAAATCTATAAAGCACGAAATATTTACTAAGTGTGTCAACAAAATTGCTTTATCTCGAAATGACGATAAACGCTCAATATCTGTAGATGGAATATCAACGCGTGCCTGGGGTCACTCACTTATTTTAAAGAGCGAAAATGTATTTTAAGATTAAGCTAATTAGTAATAGAGTTCGAATATGATTTATGTAACGTACGTAATCTTAATATAGCTTTTAAAATATACCTAAATAACTTTTTAATGTATGATAAATATAATTCATAGTTTTAAAAACCTAAGTTATTGTAAAAATATAAATAAAATGTGAATGACTATGACTACTTGTTTAATTTATGATTTAAGACATCATCCTCCTTTTTTGTAGTTGGTTAAATAAAATGAAACCCGACCAAGATTCAAGTTGCAACATGAACTGCACGTTGAAACTTGAATCGTTCGTTTTTCAGAGGCAAAATGTATTTTGTACTTATTACAATAAGACTGATTATACAAATTTTGAAGAGCCATGTTTGCGTCAATTGCATAACGCTGATCATACAAAATACCTATTACAAACACGTAACAGTGCATTACCCTCAGAAAAGCTTAGTTAACATTTTAATCTAAATTGGGAATCGTTGCGATGGTATTTTTTTTTTTTTTGTCATTTACGAAATAAAACTCACCTTGAGTACTTGTACGAAGCACACAACGTATTGCTTATCGCGAGCATGTCATTGGTAAGTTTCTCAATTTATTTTTATTTTGTTTAGTAACTAGCGATAGAGTTTTCAGCAATTTTGCTCAAAGCTATTAGTGAATCTGCTATGAATGTTGTAACCCGTTGACAATTCGTTTATGCAGCACTATATCAACGTCTACGGTTTAGTTTAAACTTAATGAGCGTCTATTTTTGTTCCAGAATACAGAATCAGAGATTATGTTTAGCCAGTACGCTCAAAATCCTTATGAAGGATTCTCCGAAACGCTTCACAACGAACCCGAGCACAGCAAACATGTGACGAAAGAAAAAAAGTCAAAACAGCGATGCAGGGAAAAGTCGAAGAAGCACAATCCAACTAAATCTTTTGTGATGAGCCGATTACAGCGACGAGGCATGAAATTAATAAAAATATCAGTCGTAGATCTAACCAATAACAATTCGCAAACCAGTGACACAGACAGTGACAGTGAGAACGTTATTATAAGTGCTCAATACATTGTTAAAGACGCTATCGACAATGTTATGGACGAAACTGAATCTTTAGTTAAAAAAATATCTAAATCTTTAATAGATAGTGATTTTTAATATATATCTGTTTGCGTAAGAAGTTGATTAGGCAAATATTTAGTACCTAATATGTTGTTTTATTTAATTTTAAAGTAGAGTGTTTTATTTGAAGAAGTGTTGGGTGTTTAACAAAATAAAAGCAGTTTTACTATACAAATGTTTTTTTTTATTTATAAAACCAATAACCATATAAGTAGGTACACATTTATAACTCTAAATACTTTCTTATACATAACACATTTTTAAGAGCACAATGCTTTAAATGTTTTATACAATTTAAATTAATTCTTCCTTCACAGTATTTTTTATGTAAAATATAGAAATTAGGACATCCTTCGGTACCAAGGTCTGATACATTACAGTTCTCACAAAGTTCCTTTATCCACTTTACTTTCTCCAAACCATTAACAACGATTTCCTTATTTTCTAGATAGGGAACGATTACACGATGAAATTCTTTATAGTCGATATACCCTTCGTTCCAATAAATGCCTCTGTTTCTTTCCAGCCATTTAACTTGCCTCTTTTCGTCACTTGTTAAGTATTTAAACAAGTATGGTGGTTTTATTAAAAATGTTTGCGTATAATCACGGGTAGCAAAAGCTAACTCTTTTATTATAAAATTATTGTACAGATCTTTAAACCCTTGAACATCTAATATGACAGTATTCGGATTCATGATATTTTCCTGACTGTATTACTTAAAGGTTTATATTCAATAATACAGTCATTCAATATAAGACAATACGCAGAAGTTTGATCGGGTATTTCTGAATCACTCTCGATTTCCACTCTTACGTCTACAACAGGGCCTGTCTTTACATTATCAGCTTGTCTAGAGCAATCGATGACAAATAGTGGCGCCAAATCTTTAAATTGTTTTTCACTTAATAAGGGCTCCGGTCGACGCCCGTAATAAGACTGTTGAAATCTGACGTATTGCTCGTATAATAAAGCGATTCTGTTATTCGCGAAACTCACATTTAGGTTTTCATACGGAAAGTAAGTAGAGTTGAGGTACACTTTTACATCACGAACATGACAATGATCGAACTGAGACATATCAGAACTGCTATTGTTTTTTCTATTTGTCTGTAGTCCCATAATAATGTATCTTGGTTTCTCTATTTGCGAGGATGTTTTGATTGACCAGGTATGTTTTGTAGTTTTAGGTAAAGCAGGATATTCGTACAGATCCCAATTTCTGAATATCATCTGGAGTGGTCGATCTTTTTCTAATAGTTTCAGCAAACTTATTTTTTCCTTGTCAGACACTTTAACGTGCGGCACGCGCCAAATGATTTTATTTATCTGTACGTCTTCTACAATTTCACCAGTGTTAAGTTTTACAGCATTCAGGTTAGTGTTACTTCGTAGCAATATCAGTTCGTGCCTACAATTTATCACGACTTTCTTGAAATCCTCTGCGAAACCGATAATATTACAGAGTGGTATAGAAGCAGAAAAATTACCTCCGTTAATGTTTTTTGTACCATCTATATTCCAGCCCCATGAATTCGATGTCTTTGATTCGTTCTCATTCATTGATATTAATGATTTCATGGTGGTAGTTACGCCAGCATTTTTTATTCTATCAATTTCTACTCCATTTAACTCGTACCTTATGTCTTGAAACAAGTAGAGTAAAGCATTATTCGTGAAATGAACACTAGTGGCTTTATCTTTCATATCCTTTTTGCTAACGATAACGGATCCTTCCAAATACAAGGTACTCGCTGATGGGAGAATGTACAAGTCCTGTTGATTAATAGGTATGCGAATTTCGTCGTTTCTATTAAAACTAGTTACATAGGGCTTGTAAGAATGAAATTCAATTCCTTCAACCGTATTATCATAAGTTGGAGCGGATAAAACGTCTAAGATATTCATTTTAGTAAACCAATCACTTTGAGAAATGTCTTGTTGTCTTTAGTTAATTTTATTTTCTTCTTACAGCGAGCTCTTAATGGGGTGGATGCTTGAGCGGGACTGATATTTTGAATTTGTTGATGCACATATTTATTGTAGTCAATCATTTTTTGATTCTAAGATGCAAATACAGCTGCACTTCTTCACCGCGTAAATTTATTAAGCGGTTATTTATATCTATCAATCGGATATGTATGCAGCTTATGTTGTTTTGGTTGACTGGAAAGTATATTGCGTTTTTTGGAATTTCTATAATTCTATAGCCAGGAGGTTTTTTTTTTTTTTTTTTTTTTTTTTTTAGGTGGGAAAATCATCTTATGACAAATCCCGCTCTTGGGCGGAGCGGAAAATAGTGTCAGACTTTTACTGACTAAAAACCCACTCCTGTTCCTTCTTTGCCTTCGTCCCAGGGCCCCGGGTTTCACTTTCACACTACCCGTGGCCCCAGTAGGCTTCGACCCTGTTGGGCCCCTACGATTTGCTGACATCTCCCTGAGGCGCGCGTGGAACAATACGCGCCGTCGACGACTTGGGCTCGGTCCGGACGGTTACCGGACGATCGGACGGCGAGCCACCCATTGCTCGCCGTCCGCAAGCCCTCGCCTACGGTGGCCGGAAATCGGGATCGGAATCCCGGCGGCGGTTGGGGCGTGAGGACCGTTGCCGTTGCCTCACGCGATCGGCCGCCTCTTTTGCTAGCATTACTGCTTCGCAGAAGGAGGCGACCGCCTGCCACTCCTCCTCGCTCCGGACCATGGCCTGTACCAAGGCCCGGCGCGAGAGATCGCCGCCGCCGATCGCCCCCACGAGGACACGGCGTTGCTCTGCCCAAGCGGGGCACACCTCCACCGTGTGCTCCACCGTGTCCTCCGGGCGGTCCGCACAGTGGCGACACCCGGGCGTCTCTTCCGCACGAATCCGGTGCAGGAACTTCCCGAACTTACCGTGTTCGGTGAGAACCTGCGTCATGCGGAAGGTGAGGACGCCGTGAGGTCTTTCCAACCACGCCTCAAAGAGGGGACTTACCGCCATAATTGTGGCGTGCCCAGCACTGGGTCGCGACAGTCGCTGTCGCCATTTCTCCATGAGAACCCGCCAGAGCTCTGTCCGCCATGCTGCGACTTGTCGCGGCAGCGGAGTTTCGCCCCGGCGTTGCATCTCCATGCGCAGATCGTGCATGTGAGCAAGGCCTGTTGCTACCAGATCCCATGGTGGCTGTCCAGCAAGGAGGCTCGCCGCTTCGCGGGAAATCGTCCGGTATCCTCGCACCATCCGTATGGCCATGACCCTCTGGCACGCGTTCAGCCGGGCCGCCGGCTGCTTCCGCAGCGCTGGCGCCCATACCGGTGCGCCATAAAGGGCCATGGACCGAACGATTCCTGCGTAGAGCCTCCGGCAGGAGGCGTCTGGACCTCCCAAGTTAGGCAGGAGCCGCCCGAGAGCAGCCCCATTCCGATTTAGTTTGGGAGCCAGACGTCGGAAGTGCTCCTCGAAATCCCATCGGCTGTCGAGAACGAGTCCCAGGTACTTCATCGTCGACCCGACGCCGATGTGGACTCCTCCTACCGTTAGTTGAGAACCCGGTGGTGGCGCGTTCCGAGGACCGTGAAAGCAGATGGCCTCGGACTTGTGCAATGCCACCTCGAGTCCCAACTCCTGGATCCTGCCCACGACTGTCGCAACCCCGTGTGTCGCTAGTTCGACCGCCGCCTGGTACGACTCTCCCCGCGCCAGGACCAGCGTGTCGTCTGCGTAGCAGACCACGCTGACCCCGTCAGGGAGGTCGCCGCGCAGCACGTAGTCGTATCCGATGTTCCACAAGGGCGGCCCTAGTACCGATCCCTGCGGAACACCGCACGACATCTCTCGGCGTTCCCACTCTCCCTGGTGACCAGGGTAGATGATGTACCTGTCCGACAGGTACGCCTCGACCACACGACAGAGGTAGTCGGGCGTCCGGTGATACCGGAGTGCCCTCCTAATGCTACTCCAAGGCAGGGAGTTGAAGGCGTTGGCGATGTCCAGAGACACCGCCACGACACACCTGCCCTGGGCCACCGCATCCCCCGTCGTGAGGGCTCGCACGCGCATGATGGCGTCCACCGTGGAGCGCCTCCTGCGAAAACCAAACTGGCCGTCCGCCAGATCCGGCCCCACCCGTGTTAGGTGCGCGACAAGGCGGTCTGCAATTACTCTTTCAAAGAGCTTGCCCACCTCGTCGAGCAGCACAATGGGCCGGTACGCGGACGGAGAGTCCGCAGGGCGCCCCGGCTTCGCGATGAGGACCAGTTTCCCAGTCTTCCAGCGAAGTGGGAACTGGCCCCTCTCCATGCATGCGCTGAAGAGCCCTCTTAGTCGAGGCCCGAGAGCCTCCATGGCCAGGACCCAGGCCTTCCCAGGCAAGCCATCGGGTCCTGGGGCGGTATTTTTGGCACTCAGCCTTCGTACCGCCACTCTCATCTCTACCTCGGTCACCTCTGGAGCGTTGTCGTCGTCGTCGCCATCGTGGTCCGCGTCGGACACCGCTGGTGGCGGAGCCATGGGCGGGGGAGAGTGTTCCCCTCGCGTGGGGAACAGAGTGCTCACCACACCCTCCACAAGCTGAGGCCGGAGACTCTGCGTTAGCGGGGGAGCCCAGGGGCGGAGCTTGTCCCGCACCACCTTGTAGGGGCGTCCCCATGGGTCCCCGCTCAGAGTCCCCAGCCACACGTTGCGGGCCTCGAGTTTGGCCCGCCTTATCTCCGCTCGGAGGGTGCGCTTTGCCTCTCTGTATCCCTCGTACAGCTCCGCCTCTCTGGCCTCCGCATCCGGTGGACGGATGCGGCGCCTGCGGTATCTGGCATACCGGCGTCGCGCGGTATTGCACGCGTTGCGCAGTGCCGCAATCTCCGGCGACCACCAGTATACCTGGCGCCGAGCACGTCCCGGATGGACTCGGGGCATTGCCGCGTCGCAGATTTGCGATACGGCCTCCCGGAACCACTCTGCCTCGACGTCGATGTCGACAGGCCTGTCCGGTGCTTGCACCCAGGCCTGTACCGTCGCGGCTTCCAGGAGGAGCTCCCGGTCCATCTGCCTCAGCGCCCACCGCGGACCACAAGGGTTCTGTCGGACCGGCGCGGTCGAGGTTTGGGCGGAGACGTCAAACCGGATGTACCGGTGGTCTGAGTACGTCTCCACCCCCTCCATAACACGCCAGTCGACGACACGCGGCGACAGAGCGGGGCTGGCGAACGAGATGTCCACCACTGAGTCACCCCGCATCCGCACACACGTGGGGACAGAACCCCGGTTTAGGACGACCAGGCCTGTCTCCAGAGCCCAGTCCTCCACCATCCGACCCCGCTGGTTCGTGAACCGGGAACCCCAAGCCAAGTTCTTGGCATTGAAGTCCCCGCACACGACCACGGGGAGGGAACCAAACCCAGCGACGACGGCTTTCAGCTCCATTAGGGAAATGTGAAGATCGCCGAGAGATCTGTTCGGGGACAGGTAGACGCCCACCACTGCAATGTCCCCGAACCGTGCTGCCACGCAACCCCGTCCCCTCGTGACAGCCTCGAGGGTTGGGGTACCGGCGGCGGCCGACGAAATTAGGGTCACCGAGCCGTCCAGGTCCCGCACCCAGTCTCCCCTGGGCAGGACATAGTACGGCTCGGAGACCACGGCGATATTGATCGACCACTGCGCCATGCTCTGGAGCAACAGATCCTGAGCGGGGGCGCAGCGGTTGATGTTCGCCTGGAGGAGACGCAGTGGAGTCGTTATTGACAGTCCATTACAGTCTCCTCCTGAGCCCCCCGTGAGGGCCCCGCCGCGGCGGGTGTGGCGGCGATAGCGACGGCAGCCAAAGAGGCGGCTGCGGCGGTGAGGACATCAGCGGGGATGGGCCTCATGGCTTTGCCCTTGGTCTTGGCGGGGGGGTCGCAGGACCTGCCCCCAGCCCGGTGGTCAGCCGGTTTGCCTGCCGCCGCACATGCGTAGCAGTGCGGCGGTGCATGGCATTCGACGGCCTTGTGACCGGCCTGACCGCACTGGTAGCAGCGGTCACTGCGGTCCACCTCCGCGGCGCAGTAGGCCCCCACGTGGTGCCCCACGTGGCAGCGGTAGCACCGCAGAGGTCTGGGCTCCAGCATCTTCACCTGGGCGGAAACCCAGCCCACCAAAAGCCTTCGGCCCTCGCCCGTGATGGCCTTGGCCGCCGACACGGGGCAGCTCACCGTAACGGCTCGCATGCCCGTGCTGTCAGCGCGTATGGTGCCCGCCCGCACTTGAGCGGAGGTGCACTTTCCCGCACTGACGATGGCGGCCACCACCTCGTCCACCCTGACGGAGTCGTCCAGGCCCATGATGCGCATGTCTATGCACTTGGTGGGCCTGGACACTCGGACCTCCTCGACATCTAAGGACGCCCTGATCCTTTCAGCCAGGGCGTCCGCGGCAGAGACACTATCCGCACCAGGGACCTCCAGTATTCGGGCCCCGGTTGCGGTGCGCCTCATACGGAAGCCCCCAGAGGCTCCAAGCTCGCCAAGGTGGGGCAACACCGCCTGCTTCGCCTTTGCCATGACGGCGTCATACGTCACGCCCTTCTTTACCGCCTCTGGCTGTAGCGTGATGACTACAGCCTCGGAAGTCGGGGCGCGAAGTCTGGCCGCCATGGCCCGCTTCTTGCGCTCTTGCTGCCTCGCGCGCTTTTTGGCCGCCCTAGCCGCCTTGCCCGCACTCCTTTTGGCGCCAACCACCGTCCAATCGGCGCCAGCCGAGGGTTCTTCGGGCAGGGGAGGCGGCAGGCATGGCCTTGTTGCCGCCGCGGCAGGTAACGCTCTACCCTTCAGGGAAGGAGCAGGCTTCCCCTGCCGCTGCTGCTGCTTGGCCGCTGGGGCCGACCTCACAGGCTCCGATGCCACAGCCCCTTGCCCGACTTGCCCCGACGGGCCCGCCTTGGGCGCAGCAGCCCTGGCTGCGGCGGCGGCGGCATATGACGCCGCCCTCTTCTGGCCGGAGGCCGCGAGCGGGGGGCGCAGGACGATGCCCTCCAGGACAGAGAACTGCCGCTGGACCCGCTCCTGGAACTGCTGCTGCTGCTCCTGCTGCTGCTGCCGGAAGGCAGCCAGCTCTTGCCGCAGCAGGGCCAGAACCTCGCTCTCCGGCTGGGGCAGGGGCTGGGACTGCCCCTGCTTGCGCCCCCCATTCGGCGCCATCTCGGGGCCAGTGCCTCGGAGACCGGCCAGGTCCGCTTCGAGCCGCTCAATCCTCTTGGAAAGGGATCTTTTGAGAGGCTCCAAGACGATCCCCAGTGCCTCTATAATTGAGGTCGTGGCCTGGGGGATCGACCTCTTCTTGGAGACGCCCTTCCTCTTTATGGCAACTCCATCTATGGCGGCTGTGACGATCCCCTTGAATTGGGCCAGCGCCTCTTCCATGCCTTCTGGCTCACTGCCAGAAGGTTCCGGCTCTGAGGGGCTGGCCTGGGCACTGCTTGCCCCAGGGTGGCGCCCCTCCCTGGCAATCTTCAAGGACCGCTGGGTCGCCTCCTCAGCGGTGGGCCTTCTCCCTTTTCCTTTTCGGCCCGCACCCCGTCCAGCAGTGGAAATTTTGCGGGCAGAAGCTCCACGCTCATCGTCAGAGGATGTCCTCCGACCGTCTCTGGATATGGGGCGTTTGAGGAACTGAATGTTCCTCTTCTTCCTGGAGGTGGCCTCATCCACCTCCATTCTCTCCGAGTTGAGTGAAGACGCGGCATCGGAGTCCGACGTCGCGTCTCCACTCACCTCCCTCAGGCCAAAGCACCTGCCGGCCTCTGTAGTACCCACCGGCGCAGCGGACGTGCTGGGAACGGGTCCCAGGGACTCCACGCTACCGGTGGGTGAGCCACCCTGGCTCCTTGCGTCCACGAAGGACGGTAACAGGTCCCTAGGGAACCTGACGCGCTCTTTGCCCCCCCCAGAATACGAGGGGCAGCCCGAGCTCTGCTCGGGGAGGGATTCTCCTCCTGCGGTGCAGGCGGTACCCTCCTGGGGTAATAATTTTTTTTGAGTCGCGTCCATGTTGTGCTGAACTCAGCTTTGCCTTTTTTGTGGGGTGGGGTCCCCAGTAACCACGTTCGCCATCTTGGTCACGTCTGATAAGCAGACGCGTACCTGAGGCGAACCCACTCTCCCAAAACCACTGTCCAAAAACACCAACAGCTGTTGGTGCCGATGCTTCTAGACAGTGCACCTTCCGTGGCGGTCCGTCTGGACTCCGCCTGTGTGTTCCTCTTGGTCTGGTCCCTCACTTGAGGCCTTCCGGCATGAGTAGCTCTACCGGCATAGCCCTCAAGATCACAGAGACACGCAAGCCCCACCACGACGACAACGTGGGAACACAGTTGGTGGGGATAGCCAGGAGGTACGTTAAGCGCGAATTCGTGAATTATGTGACTCGGTTTTCCGTTTGTGTACGAGCCGCTTACGATATCACATTCGATCCTGATCACTGTCGTAGGTAAAATGTTGACTGGAAACTGTGACACATGCCATTTATTTGGTTCCAAGATCTGCTTATCAAAACCTAATAAATTTCTGATAGTATCCTCTTTACTAAAATTTATGTTTTTTGTACAGAATACAGTAGTTTTTAATGTATTGTTATTGCACTGCAGTTTGATTGACGCATCTTTAATGTTAGATTTTAAGTAGTCATTAATATCTTGCAATTCGTAGGTGCCTTCAGGTATTTCAATAACTTCGTTAGAGCCATAATAGAATTTGTTATTTGTTTTGTCGATGTTTGGAATAGAATTAAATGTTGAAAAATGCAATAAGGCACACTCATACTGTTCATTTAGTTGCAATGTGTTAGGATAGTACGTAGATAAAGTTGACGAGTTTCCAGTTATTGACAATGTGAATGACATCTTGCAAATGATAGAAATAAAAGAAAATTATAATTTTTATACGTTTTTATTCCAAAAAGTCCTTAGATATTCTAAACATAAGTGACCACAGTTTTCTGTGTTAAATTTCTGATATCTAGTATAATTATAAAAAATATTACATTTCTTAAAATATCGCATTAATTCCAACGGAGGTTTCAAATCCCCAAAGCTATCAAAATATTCACAATAGTTGTTAACTTTAACATAAGCTACCCAATGTGTTCCAACATTCTTATAATTATCCAAGTTAACGACACCACATTCAATCCGTTTTGGCATCCTTGGTAATTGATCTTTCATGTAGACTCCTCGAAAGTAGGGGATGTTACGTGCATACTTTTGAATATCTACATTAGTTAGAGGACGATTAGGTAGCTTATTTCTTAGTTTTTTGAAGATTTTATAAATAAACCTTTACCATTTTTATGTGACTTAATGTATAAGCCCTTGCCTAACTTTAAAGACTCCATGGCCTTATTGTGTCTTACTGTTTCTTGCAAATTTTGCTGACTAGTTTTGTAATCGTTTACAGTTTTTGCAATACCCGCCGCACCACCAGCTAAAGTACCTAAAGCCGATAAACCCGCAAAAATTGGGATTAAAGGTAGAATTCCTCCAGTTTTTGGCAATGGTATCACACGCGGTACTCGAATTTTTGAAATTTTTGGAAATATTTTTTTTGCCGCTGCGTAAGCAACGTTGATTAATGTTTTGTTATCCTTTGGGTTCAGTTTCTTGATCGTTGAACTTATTTTTGACACGAAACTCTTAAACGTTTTGACGCCGGCACCAGATTTTAATTTAGCTTTCATAACTTTGCTCACTATCCATGAACTCAGTTTTTCACCTTTTCTGGCATCTTTCGACTTAAGTCTTTGTTTAGCCATATTTAATAGTTGTAAATCGGCTTTGTGGCGATTGGGTAAGTCTGTATGGTTTGCATAGGCAATGTCGTGATGCATACAAGCTTCGTCTAGCTTATTCACACCGCGATCACCTCGTTGTAATCGTTTCTGGAGTTTGGTTCCTGGCCCGCAATAATTGTAACCAGGCAAATGAAGTTCGAACGGCAGATTATTAATTAATGAATTAACTAGTTCACCTCCTTGCATTGTCCGAATTGCAATGATGAAAATAGTGCAAAAATAATGTTTATATTAATATTATTTTAACCCACAATTGCATTTTTGTCTATCCAACTGTTTTCTGAATTGTTTAGACCCAACCATTTTACGAACATTTTTGATCCTTTTCTTTTTAAAACTCTTTCTATCAAATAAACACCAGGATAGTTAGATTTTTGAAGTTCTTGCTCGTAAAATGTTCCCAATATAGCTTGCTTTCGCTGATCTTCTAAATGATATGTAACAGGTATGGTAAAATTAATCTTTTTTATGGTAAATATTTCAGTTGACCAATTAGGTGTATAACCTTTCTCAAACTGGTGTTTGTATTTACTGATCCGAACGAAATCACCCACTTTGAACTTAGGTTTTCTACAAATAGGAACATGTTTAAATGATTTTTTTATATTTTCTTCTATAACTGATACATTAGCTTTATTCACTTCGATTGGTTTAACTCTAATTGTTCGATGTTTTGTGTTGTTATATGTCTTTAATATATCTTGTAACGGTAAATCTAACCATTTATAGTTTCCATTCAGACTAAAACATTTATATAATTTATTTTTAATAGTTTTAATGAGTCGCTCTACAATCGAAGCTTTTTTGGTAGAATATGATGAGTAATGGTTAATATTGTATGACTTCATAAGCATCTGAAATGAGTTGTTATAAAACTCTGTTCCCATATCCGTTTGTAAATTATCAGGTTTGCGTTTGCTGTTTATCAATATTTTTTTGAATGCTCGAGTAACATCGAGTTTATTTTTTGTTTTTAATGGCTCTGTCCAAGCATACTTTGAGAAGCAGTCAATCACCACTAAAATGTAATTATAACCTTTATTATATTTCTTTAGGTTTTGCATGTCCATCAGATCAGCTTGCCACAAGTCATCGACTCCCTTTAGAATGACAGGACGTCTAAGGAAATTTCTTCGTGCTGCTTTGTGTATTTCATTAACAATTTGCTGTTTTGTCATTACTGAGTTTTTTGAAGTAATTTGTCGACCTCTTCTTTAGTATAAAACTTATCTTGCAAATGACTTATAATTGCAGGTATCTTGGCTTTTAAAGTAACTTGAACTGTTTCCCGTGCATCTATAATACTTTGTGAACGCAATGTACCAATAAGTGTATTAAATTCTTTTATCATATTAGCACTCATTCGATCTACATAATCCTTGTTCACTGCATCACCAGCTTCTACTGGATTTTTTATTCCTCTCAGTCTCGATGTTTTTAAATCAAAATCTCCGTTTTCTGATTTTAATAAGGTATTTTCATTAATCTCAAATAACTCTGATAATCGCATTCTTTTATGAATATGATGTCCGAATTTATCTACGTTCATGTTTAAGGTGTATTGTGTTGTGAGGTTTATGATAAAATGAACACACGTTTTAAAATATGTAGGTATTTTATTTATTTATAATTTTACTTTCACGTAATTCTTCAATGATAGATATAATTTCATTATCTAATCCTGTGTTACCAGCATCTCGAGATGCAATTAATAATTTTAATCTATCCACCAGTTCATTTGGATCGTTCCAATATACAAAATCAACCTTTTTCTTCCACATTTTTGTTAAGGGTAATCCTTTTCCCTTCGATTGAGGGGTCTGAATAGTACTTTGTAGTTTGAAAATAGGCTTAATAACTTGCATATACTTTTGACCTTTATTACTTTTTATTGGTTTATCCGGCTCATAGTCTCGTCGATGTGCATTTGTATCAAGTAGCATTGACTTATAATGCTGCATGTCACTCTCTGTAACCATGTTTAAATCTACGGTCTTCTTCAATAACAACTGTTTCAAACCAGACGTATTTCGGTATTTGCGTCCAGCTACAGTGATATATTCATCGCCGATCGTTATACGAGCAGAACCTAACATCAATTTCCCGTTCTCTACTCTGACACCGAATGGAATATCTGACAGTGCTTCTGAGGATACAGACCAGGATGACGTGTCACGACCTGGGTTGTTTTCAACTAATGATTTATATGAAGAGTCACTTTCGATATCAGATTCATATTCATCTGAATTGTCTTTTTTATCATTGGCTTCTTGATTCTGCAAAGTTTTATCAATAAACGGAAGTTCTTCATTTTTTGTAGGACACAGTGAAGAAGTCTGCTTACTGGCTTTAGCAATCTGGTTGAGTGGTCCTGTTACAGGCTTGAAAACTGATTCCAGTGTTTGCTGATTGTTAATGTCAACATCTCTCATTTTACGTACTTTTTTCTTAACAGCTTCGGCTGCAACTACTATTTGTCTTTTTAACGATTTTTCCATTGCAGAAAAACAAGCCGATAGTGATTGATTAAGCGATGATTGAAGAATAATAATATCACGAAGGTAACGGACTTAAATAACTATATTCTTAATCAAAGACTACAAAGGTATCAAATTTGTTTCTGTAACATCCCTTATTTTTTAAACAATCTTTATTAATTACTACATAATTGAAGGGCTCATTCCATATTTTTGAACACATTTCACGAAATTCAATCCACGTCATATCAGTGTTGACATGTTCTTCATAAATATGACGTAAATTAATGTCATCTTGTTTAAAAATTATGATTAAGTTCGCGTTGTCTCTTACTAACTGCTTAGGGATTTTACTATAAGTTTGATTTAGATAAAAACAATCGATGAACTTATGTCTTCCCATTGCGAAATAATCACGCATGCTATCTTGATTTTCGCAAGCAACATCATCAAATATTATCACAGAGTTAGGTTTCGCGTCTTGAACTCTTAGCACTTCCTCATTTCCATGATATTTCTGAAGTGAAATACCTGGTACTCGTTGTAAAACTTTTTCTAAAAAAATGTATTTGGGTTGGTACAGAGTTTTCGAATAAACATAAACATTTTTAAATCTTAATCCATTTTCGTGTATGAGAAGACCAATCAATAAATTGGTTTTTCCACAATTGGATGGTCCGCAAATGATACATCGAACTGAGTCAGGTAACAATTCTCCGTGACGAAAACTAGTCTTACAAACATCCTCGCAGATTGTTGTAACATGTAGTGATTGTGGTTGCTTTACAAACTTCATGATTACACTTGGAAACCAACTGATTGCTAATGAGTAAATGTATCTGATACATTAATATTTATAAACTGAAATAGTACTCTATCTTTTCCGCGATAGTGCGATCGTTTGAACAATGACAAACTCGCAAGATCATTGATTAAGTGGTTTGGAAGCGATCGTACAATATTCGGTATTCTACGCGAGTTTTGTAGCAATGAGAACTCGCCCTAGCTACTGGCGGCCAGTGGTATAACTTGCAAGATCTCGAAGAGAGTACAGTAATTTGCTCTACCGTCGAGTCAATCGTTTATTATTGGGCATTCTATGACACTGTCGCGTAGCGAGGCGCACTAGCCGAGCTACTTGCCGACAGTGGCATAGAATGCCCAATAATACCCTACTACCCTATGTTGATATTAAGGGACGTCCTTGCTATGAACACGGATGAAGACGTATTGAAAGCCGTGAAAAATCAGAACCGGGACGTTTTTCACGGCCTCTGCGAAGGGGAAGATAGAATGGAAATAAAGTACAGAAGGAAGACGAGAAACCCCCATTCTGTACACAGTGATGAGCACGTCCCCGGAGGTATGGCAGCGGGTGACGAAAAGAGGGTACGTCCATGTGGACCTACAAAGAATCCGGGTAGAAGACCAAACCCCACTCATTCAATGCACTCGCTGCCTAGGCTACGGGCATGGGCGGAAACACTGTACAGAGAAGGCGGACATGTGCAGTCACTGCGGCGGTACTCACATGAAAACCGAATGCCCAGATTGGAGGGCAGGAGGGATTGCGACTTGCAGAAATTGCGAAAGAGCAAATATGCTCAATAAAGAGCACAATGCATTTAGCAGTGAATGCCCAGTCCGCCGCAGATGGGATGCAATAGCGCGGTCAACCACTGCGTACTGCTAAAGGCACACAGGGTAACCTCCAGCGAAAGAAACTGGCAACTAAAGAATTACTACTGGAGGCAGAAGAACGGGGAGTTACCGTGGCTCTTCTGCAGGAGCCATACGTTGGCAATTCAAAATGTATGGGGAATCAGAGGGGAGTGCGGATCTTCCAAGACACTGGAGTGGGAGACGGGATTGTCAAGGCGGCCATTGTTGTCCTTGACAAAAACCTTAAAGTAATCCAGTACCCAAAACTCACCACGCAAAACATCGTAGTGGTGGGTATCCAAACCAGTGCTTGGGAGATCACACTCGCCTCTTTTTACTTCGAGCCTGACCAACCAATAGAACCCTACCTCAACCAGTTGAGGCAGATAGGAACAGTAATCGGCTCGAAGCCACTTATCGTTGGAGGGGACGCCAATGCGAAGAGTACATGGTGGGGCAGCTCAGTGGTTGACCGTAGGGGCGAGGAAGTGTACGGAACTCTCGGCGAGCTCGGGCTGAACATCCTCAACACAGGGGAAATTCCGACCTTCGACACTATTAGAGGGGGTCAGCGTTTTAGTAGTTACGTTGACCTTACGGCATGTTCGGATAGCGTCCTGGAGCTGGTAGAAAAATGGAGAGTTGACGAAGGCCTCACGAGCTCCGACCACAATGGCATTCTCTTTGACATTAGATTGGTGAGAGCCAAAGCGGTACAAGTAGAGAGAACGACACGCATCTACAATAGTAAAAAAGCTGATTGGACAAAGTTTCATGAGTAACTAAACCAATTAAAAATAGACTACAAAATTCAGAAATCCGAAATAGAACAAATTAACAGTACAGAATCATTAGAAGTTGCAACAACAAACTACACAAATATCATAAAGGATGCGTGTCGTTCCTCTATGCCAACCAAAAAAGCCAAAGAAAAACTTACCACGCCATGGTGGTTGGAGAAACTCGCTGAGATGAAGAAGATCGTCGCTACCAGCAAAAGGAGAATCCGCTGTGCTGCTCCGGTCCGGAGGTCGAAGGTCGTCGAAGAATACCTGAAACAGAAAGAGGAGTATGAGATGGAAGCGGCTCGAGCTCAGACCGAGAGTTGGAAGGAGTTCTGCAGTAAGCAGGACAGGGAAGGGGTATGGGAGGGGATTTATAGGGTTATCGGGAGAACAATGCAAAGAGGGGTGGACTTGCAGATGATGGAAAATGGAGAGGTGCTCGATGCAAAAGGCTCCGTTAAACTGTTAGCGGAAACCTTTTATCCTGAAGACCTAACGAGCACCGACAACTCCCATCATAGCCTCATTAGAGCTAAAGCGGAAACGGTGAATAATGAAGAACAAGAAGGCTCTCAAGATCCACCTTTCACACGGACTCAGCTCAAAACTGCTTGCGAGTCTTTCAACCCCAAAAAAGCTCCGGGATTAGATGGCCTCACAGCCGACATATGCAGCCAAGCCATAGGAGGGGAACCCGATGCCTTCCTGGCCCTTTTGAATCAGTGCCTTAAGTACGGTTATTTCCCGAAGTGCTGGAAAGAGGCCACGGTGGTGGTGCTAAGAAAACCTGGGAAAATAGACTACACCACCCCAAAATCATATAGGCCCATAGGCCTCTTACCAGTACTAGGCAAGATATTCGAGAGGATGTTGGTGGCCCGCCTCAAGTTTTACATTGTACCAAGGATGAGTACTCGCCAGTACGGATTCATGCCCCAAAAAAGCACCGAGGACTCCCTCTATGATCTCATGCAACACATAAAAGGAAAACTAAACCTTAAAAAGATAGTTGTACTAATTTCGTTAGACATAGAGGGAGCCTTCGACAGCGCTTGGTGGCCAGCTATAAGGGTCCGACTGGCAGAGGAAAAGTGTCCTCTCAACTTGAGGAGGGTCATCGACAGCTACTTGGGTGACAGAAGGGTCAGGGTCAGGTATGCGGGAGAAGAATACTCCAAGGCGACGAGTAAAGGCTGCGTACAAGGCTCCATCGGGGGCCCTAATTTCTGGAATCTCCTACTGGATCCCCTCCTCAAAGACCTGACAGAGAACGGCGTTTATGCGCAGGCATTTGCAGACGACGTGGTCCTTGTCTTCGACGGTGACACAGCAGTTGAAATAGAGCAAAAGGCAAATGCTGCCCTTGATCGTGTTCAGGCGTGGGGTGTCGATAACAAATTAAAATTTGCGCCGCACAAGACTAATGCGATAACCATAACAAGGAGACTCAAATACGACACCCCACGACTGAGCATGGGCGGGGTAGAAATAGCCATGTCAAAAGAAGTCAAGATCTTGGGTGTCACCGTCGACGACAAGTTGACGTTTAACACACACGTCAAAAATGTCTGCAAAAAAGCCATCAGTGTGCATAAACAGTTATGCAGGGCAGCTAGGATTAGTTGGGGACTAAATCCTGAAGTAGTCAGGATAATTTATGTAGCTACAGTAGAGCCGATCATCCTGTACGCTGCCAGCGTATGGGCTCCAGCGGCTAGTAAACTGGGGATTATTAAACAGTTGGGCGTCGTGCAACGCGGAATAGCGCAAAAAATATGCAAAGCATATCGCACCGTCTCCCTCAACTCGGTGCTTCTGTTGGCAGGGATACTTCCCCTAGATCTCCGAGCTCGTGAAGCGGCCTCATTATATGAGGCTAAGAGGGGAGTGTCGCTGCCAACATTAAGGGATAGGGAGATGGAGCGGCCTATGTCCGCGTTGAAATCCCCTCACCCTGCCACGCGTATCGAACTGGAGATCGGAAGCCTGGTGGACCAGGAGCAGGTCGACGCCAGCGCCAAACCGGAGGTGAGAATCTTCACCGACGGGAGCAAAATTGGGGGGCGTGTTGGTGCTGCGCTGTCCTTTTGGAACAGCCAGACCGAAACACGTGCCCTCAAGCTGGCGCTACCGGACTATTGCTCGGTCTACCAGGCGGAGCTCTTGGCGATATGTAGGGCAACAGGGGAGATCCGGAGGAACTCGGCGTCCACATTTGGTGTCTACAGTGACTCCATGGCGGCTCTCATGACGGTGAAAAACCACAGTTGCCTTCACCCCCTAGCAGTTGAAGCAAGGGAAAACCTTACGGCAGCTTCCCACCAGAACAAGGTAGTAAACTTGTTCTGGATCAAAGCTCACGCGGGTTTTGAAGGCAACGAGAGAGTGGATCAGCTAGCGAAAGAGGCCGCCATGCTGAGCAGGAAGAAGCCGGATTATGATTTGTGTCCTGTTTCATTCGTCAAGCGCTGCATTCGTATGGCAACGCTTGAGGAATGGAACAACAGATATAGATCCGGCACCACCGCTTCCGTCACCAAAATTTTCTTTCCGGACGCGGCGGCGGCGTACAGGATAGTCAGGAAGCTGCGGATTGAGGGGTATCTGACTCAGGTCTTGACGGAGCACGGTGGATTCTCAGAATACTTGAACCGGTTCAAGTGTAAGGGGAATCCATCGTGCATCTGTGATCCAAACGCTGAAGAGTCCGTACAACACCTGCTGTCTTGTTGCCCTGTATATGCCTATGAGCGAATTGAACTTGAGAAAAAACTAGACACTGACCTGACCATAGACAATATAGCGGCAATAATGAGAAGTAAAAATAGAAAAGTGTTCCTAGACTATTGCCTTAAAATTGTAAAAGGAGTGATTAATAGAAACAGAAGCGATGGATAAAGTATGCAACTGCTATATATTTAGTCATATATATGTTGTGCATATAAAAATAAGTTTTTAAGTAGATGATAATGTCAAAGCAGTAGGATTATAAGGAATTTAAGAAACGTACCAGAAAATAAGTAGACATAAGACAACAAGCTGTAACAACGTAGACAAGAATAAAAATGTTAAAAGTAGTAATAAGTGGTAGTACGATAAAAATGTAATAGACATATAAGTAAATAAGCGAATAGTACTAAAAGTGTAAGAACGTAGAATAAATGTCAAACAGTAAGATTATAAGGAATTTAAGATACGTTAGGAAATTATGTACCTAGCAAATAAGTAGACATAAGAAATTAAGCTGTAATTACCAATGTAGACAAGAAGAAATGTAATATATAGTAATATGCGGTAGTATGAGAAAACTGTAATAGACGAATAAGAAAAGCAAGCGAAAAAGTACTAAAAGTGTAAGAATTTAAAATAGAAATAAGAAAGCAACACAAATAAATGTAATAGAAGAAAAATATGATAAATTGCACGACTGCATAAAATAAACGTTTAAGTTGCTTGAATTATTTACCCCCTATAAAGAAAATAAGTGCTAATTTGTATGGGCAGAAAAATGAATTAGCTAGATATGTGCGAGAGGCAAGCTAGCGAGAACTTGTATGAAAGAGACTCTGATAATGTCAGAGATAGAGAGAAAAAAAAAAAACCTAACCTAACCTAACCTAACCTAACCAGTCTGAGTCCATCGGGAGTCAGAAACAAGTTGAAGTTTGCGCCGCACAAAACTTGCGCAATGGTTCTAACCAAGAAACTTAAGTATGACGCCCCTTTGCTGAACATGGGAGGAGTCGGTGTCGGCATGTCGCGAGAGGTCAAAATCCTAGGACTTACCATTGACGACCGACTTACTTTTAACACGCATGTCGCGCTACAGTGCCGGAAGGCCCTTGACATTTACAAGCAGCTTTCCAAAGCTGCAAAGGTTGATTGGGGGCTGCACGCGGTAGTCGTTCGTTCTATCTATATGGCAACCATAGAGCCGATTATTATGTATGCATCTGCGGTATGGGCACCAGCAGCCAGGAAAGTCGGGGTGCGCAAGTTGCTCGACACGGTGCAGAGGGGCTTCGCTCAGAAGCTCTGCAAATCGTACCGAACAGTCTCTCTACACTCGGCACTGGTCTTGGCGGGGATACTACCTCTTGACCTCAGGATACAAGAAGCAGCCGCATTGTACGAGGCAAAAAGAGAGTCGCCTCCGCCCGAACTAGGAGATAGAGAGACAGAGCGTCCGGTAAGGTTTGCAGAAACTCCTCACCCGGCGGAACATATGGCAATGGAAATTATACAACTTGTAGACCAAAACCTTGTGGACAGGTACAATGTGCAGCAGGTGCGAATATTCACCGACGGCAGTAAAATTGAGGGGAAGGTTAGGGCCGCGCTATCCTTATGGAATAGCGAGGTCGAAATCCAGAACCTCAAGCTCAGTCTGTCCGCATACTGCACAGTCTACCAGGCGGAACTCCTAGCCATATGTAAAGCCACAAGCATCATCCTCAAAAGGAGGGAGGTGACCTATGGTCTCTATAGCGACTCAAGGGCCGCACTGGAGACGGTCGCAAACCATTGGTCCCTCCACCCTCTGGCCGTGGAGACGAGGGAGAACCTGCAGAAGGCCTTGTTTCAGGGCAAAGATGTATCCTTGTTCTGGGTCAAGGCTCATGCAGGACTGCCCGGGAACGAGCGGGCCGACGATCTGGCCAAACATGCGGCTTTGGCGTCAAAAAGGAAACCAGACTACGACCAGTGTCCAGTCTTTAAGAAGGCTAATACGGCAAGAGTCTCTTAAGCTGTAGAATAGTCGATACAGTGCCGGGGACACTGCGTCGGTCACTAAAATGTTCCTTCCTGACGCAATAAACGCATACCGGTTTGTCCGCAAGGCCAAGCCGGAGGGAAAGCTCACCCAGATGCTCACGGGGCATGGTGGATTCTCTCAGTACTTGAACCGTTTCAGGTGCAAAGAGAATCCATCATGCGTCTGTGAACCCAACGCAATCGAAGATGTCGCACATTTGCTCGCAGAATGCCCCGCACACGCGATGGATAGATTTGATCTAGAACAAAAAGTAGGAATGAAAGTTTGTAAAGATAATCTATGTGCGCTTCTTACCAATAAACATTTCACCAACGACTTTATCGAGTACTGCATAAAAATATGCCATATAGTAAACAAAAGAAACAAATAGATATATAATATTTGTTAAATTTTATAATAACTTATATAAACATTAGCAAAACTGTAAACTGTAGATAAGGAATAAAATTACAGAGAACAAGTGCAGTAATATAAGTAAAATTAAGACTAATAAATTAGATAATAAATAAACAATGTATTAATGATAAGAAATAGGCATAAGAAATGTAGTAAAATGTAACAACGATAACAAATAGTCGTAAGAATGTAGTCAAATTTAATTAAGGTAATAAATAGCTGTAAGAAAAATAGTAATATGTAATAAGCTGATAAACAGAGTGTAAGAAAAATAGATATAAGGAAAGGTATAAATAATGTGAATGTAGTAAGAGATAAGAATTACTAAGAACTGTACAAATAAAGATCTGCAAAAGGCGAACAAGCCATTTTAGGAAATAAATAAAAATCACGCTAAGAAATATACCCCCTCCTGTACTATAATCCTGGCAAAATATCCGGGGAACATCATGTAGGCTAGCTCGCGGGCCGGGCCTTGGCGCCCGGACAGGTATATAAAAAAAAAAAAAACCGCGCTCGAAAACACCAAAGTTTGCGACGCTCCGTGCATAAAAAATCATTTAAGTGGTATTTTTTCGCGCTACGGTATCGCGCAATATACCAAAAGTTGTATTTTTGTGCAGTGCACGTGACCACAGAAACCGTTTGTGCCGGAAAACTCCGTGGAAATTTTTTTTCACGGATAAAGTGACAAAATTGTGAAATACAATATCTTTGGAGCCAATTTTCTCCAAAGTTACATCGACAACCTACAACTTTTTTGGCTTTGGATTTAGGAGCACGATGAGCCGCATCGTTCAACATCTCGACTGCTAAAATACGGCTTCCCGAACCGGAGAAAATAAGGAAAAACCCTTAGAAATAACCTACAATCGAAACACGTGGTGGATGATCTGGGTGCCACAGGATCCTAATTTTTCAACAGCAGACAGACAACACTGATGAAAGCATAATAGCTTTTTGACTGGAATTTTATATCTCCTGAAACGGAAGATACACACGTTCAAAAGTTCAAACTAAAACCTGAAATTCTGGAAAATCTTCAGGCTGTACCCCCAAGTTTTTCTACGGAACCAGCTGCGCGCTCATCTTAAGAAGAGATTTAAAGTAAGACAAAAATATTTCAGTCATTAGAAGCTGTAAAAATCAATAGTTTTTTAAATATTCGGTTTTTATAAAATTTTGCTAGTCAAAAATTACAAAATTTCAAATTTTATTACTGCCCCTAAAAGTCCTCTATTTTATACAATTTTTTTTTTTAGAATTTTATATTGTGTGGTTTGCAAAATGTATTTTTTTTTTCTAAATTCTCAAATAAAAATATAATTAATAAGAATTAATACCTTTTGACACTGGAACTGGCAATAAAACATATCTGGGGTCTTGTTTAAGCCCAAACTCGCGCCCAATAGCCCTGAAAATAGCGGAAATAGCTTTTGTCGGCCATTTTGGTTTTTTCGGTTGCCACATAAATCGTGACATATCTCCAGAGTTATTGGCCGTAGAAGAACGGGGTTTCCGCAATTTTCATTGGGGAAGTTGGAGGAATAAATCGTTACTGGTTTCAGTCATTTTTCAGCCCTGAAAATTTTCAGTCCTGAAACTGGGTTGAGTTGGTGGGGGAAGTCAGGCCAGGTATTGCGTTTGAAACCGCGACTCTCTACGACAAACAGCCACGGTTTTACAGCCACAGGAAGTTGGCTTTTGACAGCTTGTCGGCCATTTTGTAAAATTTTGGCCCATCATAGCTCCGGGCCCAGTGGTCGTAGCGAGAAGAGATAACCTCCATCCGATTCGTCTGTTTTCGGGCATTTTCGAGCTGTGAATTTTCAGGATCCTGAAGGGGGCTTTGCGCGCTTGATCGTGTCGGGCCGAGTCAGGCAAGACCAGACTCGGGTATTCTACGACGTTTGTAAGGGAAGTTATACCGGGTCGAAAACAGATTTTGACAGTTCTCGAATTGTCAAACGAATGTTCAGACTCGGATAACTACTGAACTAGAGGTCGTGGAAGGTTCCGGTTTTCTTTGTAGTCATTGGCTGGCCCGTCTCTATCGGGCCGTCATCCTTTCAGGAGCTTTCAGGATCAAAACTTTTTTCAAGCCGAAAATAATTCTGGGAGACGGGTCTCATCAATCTCGTCCAGAGAAGCCCAAGCACGGTAGTGTTTAGACGAACGGTTCCGGAGATAACCGCTGGTAACCAGATTTTGGTAACCCTCTTGCTTTAGAAACCAGAATTTCAATCCTTTGTGTCTCAGGAACTCTTTGAACTAGATTGGGCGTGTTTGGGCTCGTTGGGAAGGGCTTGGAGGGACCTGTCTCGCAGAAATATAAAAAACAACTATATACCGGTGGTCATAAAACTGCTCTATTAAAAAAGAGTATTTTACACATGGGTCCTCTTATTTATAACACTTTGCCAAGAAATTTAAAGGAATTACCCACAATAATGTTTAAGAAGCAATTAACCAAACTTCTGTTGGATAAGTGTTACTACTCAATCAAAGAATTTCTGTATGACAAGACTATCAAGTAAAATGTTGCTCCTTCAATGTGATTTTTTTTCCTTGTCACTGATTTGTCTTTTTTTTAATGTTTAACACTTTATGGTTCCTGCTAGTATTTTATCATTTAACTGCATTTGACATTGTATTCTATTTGATGACATTTTATCATTTTATTATTTGTATGACATTTTATTTTTCGTATGACATGGTATTATTTCGAGCATGACATTGTATTTTTTTTTATGACATGTATTTGAATTTGTATGACATTGTATTGAATTTGTATGACATATCATTTAAGTTAATGAGCTGACAATTTTTAATATTTTTTTTTAATATTTTCCTTATTGACTTATATTATGAATATTTTGCATGCCGTAAGGCAAAATGTATTGGGACAATCAACAATTATAACACCTTATCTGTATACCTACATTATTAGCAAATAAATTATTATTATTATTATAGAACCTAGAAATTGACTCTAGGTAGAGTTAAAAATTTTTCGACTCTACCCAAAAATTTTAAAGGACGCGCTTGCTCCTGAATACTTCTGGACGCTAGACAACAGTCTATAAATTCGTGTATTGACAGAGCAAGTCCCTATTTTCTAGTTTTAAGATAATTTATTTTCTCTCATGTTTTTTACTTGACGTGACAAAACCTTAGTCACTTGACCTATCTTACACATCTATTTAATTTTGATTTAGTTTTGACCAACTGATCCCCCCCTTACAGGGATCAGTATAGTATCACATTTCTACTTCTTTTGGACTAAATAATATTAATTTTTTAACTTATATTGCTTGCACCTTCTGTCAAATAAATCTTAATATATATACTCCCAAACATGTTCCTTGCAAGGACTCCAGCCAAAAGGCGTTCGGGCTCTCATGTCTCTCCGTCGGGTGGAAGTCTTTCCAACCGAATTGAGACCAAATCTTGCCTCCCTGGGGCTCCGACTCAGGCCTCTGGTGTGAGGCGAAGCATTGGGGAATGGGAGGCTGGAAAGTTGGCGGAACCTCAGTCTCTTTCCTCAGCCACTGCTCACTCACCCCAGAGGGCGGCCTCGGTCCCGGCTTGCCCCACGAAACCTAGAAAGCCTTTATCTTCTGCAGATAACAAGATTGCTGCGCGCAGAATATCAGGTGAGTTGGCGGGGGGATCGCCGGGAGCGAGTAAACAACAGCCTCCTAAACCTACCGACCGGGTGACTGAAGCACGAAACTGCCTTTTGCGTGCGAAATCGCACCTTAGCGAGTCACGCAACTTGAGGGCGGATTTAAAGGCAGGTATTACCCAGTCGGTGGAAAGATTATATCAGCTCATAAAAGAAGAAGCGGCAGCTGCGATACTATTAAGGGGAGCAGAAATTGTGACAAAGGAGGCCGACAAGGAAACAGTTCTGCCAGAGATTCCTCCAGAGATCGACTCGCTGCTCGCTTCGCTAGCGGAGCATAGCGTGCTGGTGAAGGTAAGCAGCGAAAAAATGGAGAGACTCCAGGAGGCGATGGAGAGGCAGAGGGACATGCTAGAAAGGACGGCTACTTATGCGAGTGTAGTGGCAGGTCCACCGAAAAGGCAGATCTCAGGAAGGACCGCACTGCATTCCATTGTGGTAACGTCGAAAGAAGAGGAAGACACGGGTGAGGAGATAATAATGAAAATAAGACAGGCTGTTAGAGCAAAAGAGGGGGGGGGTTGAAATAGAAAGTTTGAAGAAAGCTAAGGATAGAAAAATTATTATGGGATGTAGTTCGGAAGAGGAACGGAAAAGGGTGCGCGAAAGAATCGAGAAGGCAGGCAACCATCTCGTCGTCGGGGAGATGAAAAACAAGGATCCGCTTCTGATCCTGAGGGACGTGTTGGCTGTTCACAGCGACGAAGAAGTTCTGAAGGCTCTCAGAAATCAGAACCCGGGGGTTTTCCATGGCCTCAACGACGAGGAGAATAGAATAGGAGTAAAGTTCCGTAGGAAAGTGCGAAATCCCCATGGCTGCCACTTTGTCTTAAGCGTTTCGCCTACTATCTGGAGAAGGGCGATCGAGGCGGGAAAATTACGGGTTGATCTCCGAAGACCAAACACCACTGGTGCAGTGCACCCGATGCCTGGCCTATGGGCATGGCAAGCGCTTCTGCAAGGATTCGGCTGACCTTTGCAGCCACTGTGGTGGCCCACATCTCAGGTTGGAGTGTCCAGGAAACCAGCTAGGTGAAGCACCAGTATGCGTCAACTGCACTCGGGCAAAATTTGAGAACAGCGAGCACAATGCTTTCAGTAGTGAATGCCCCGTACGCAGGAAGTGGGACGCATTGGCCAGAGCGTCCATAGCATATTGCTAAGGTGGTCCCTGCGTGTACTCCCCAGTACCAAATAATCCAAGCTAACCTCCAACGAAGCCGGCTAGCTACGAACGAGCTGCTACTCGAGGCCGACAAGCGTAAAGTCAGCGTGGCTCTGCTCCAGGAGCCCTATGTGGGTGCGGCGAGAGGAATGAGGGGCCAGCGAGGTGTAAGGTTGTTTCAGAACTCTGAAGTAGGAGAAGGGACAGTTAAAGCGGCAATAGCTATCTTCAACCAAGACCTGGATGTCATACAGTACCCGCAAATCACCACAAATAATATCGTTGTGGTGGGAATCCGAACTAGAGCCTGGATGATCACGCTGGTGTCCTATTACTTTGAGCCTGACCAACCCATAGAGCTATACTTGGAGCAGATTAGGGGGGTAAAACGTATAACAGGGTCGGTGAGGTTGGTTATAGGAGGGGATGCCAATGCAAAAAGCACCTGTTGGGGTATTACCAACGAAGACGCGAGGGGAGAGCAAATGTGTGGAGCTCTGGAGGAGCTTGGTCTGCACATTCTGAACGTTGAAAACGTCCCAACCTTCGACACTGTAAGGGGTGGACAAAGATACAGCAGCCATGTGGACGTGACGTTCTGTTCGTTGGATATGCTGAACCTGGTCGACGGCTGGCATGTAGAGGAGGGTCTCACGAGCTTGGACCACAATGGTATCATTTTTGGCATAAATTTAATAAAATCAAAAGGAATTAACATCAGTAGAACTACTAGAATTTATAACACAAAAAAGGCAAATTGGAGGCAATTTCGTGAGAAAATGTCTCAAATTATGCAAGACAAAAATTTAATAATATCAGAACTCAATAATATAAACAATCAGAATGCAATCGAAAACATTATCAAAATTTACATAGAAACTATCACAGAATCTTGCAGATCCACAATACCAAATAAAAATAAAACAGAAACGCTTACCTTACCGTGGTGGACTGAGGAGCTCGCCGAGATGAAGAGGCTAGTCGCGACCAGGAGACGCAGAATCAGGAACGCAGCGCCAGTCCGTAGAGCACATGTCGTTAGCCTGTACCTGGAAGAAAAGGAAAAGTATAGATTAGCCGTAATTAAAGCTCAAACTGAGAGCTGGAAGGAGTTTTGTAAGAAACAGGACAGAGAGGGTGTCTGGGAGAGTATTTATAGGGTGATAGGAAGAACAGCAAAAAGAGAGGAAGATCTGCCGCTCCAGAGGGATGGGTTAACTCTCGATGCCAAAGGTTCGGTGAACCTGTTGGCGGATACAATCTATCCAGAGGACAGAGAAGAAGACGACAATGTGGACCAGCGCCAAACTCGATATCTGGCTGAGATGGCAAACGAGTAGAGCCATTATGAAAACATGATCCACCGTTTACCCAAGGCGAGCTACACACGGCCGTAACGTCGTTTAACCCAAAGAAGGCTCCCGGAGCCGACGGATTCACAGCCGATATCTGCGCTGAGGCCATAGCATATGACCCTGATTACTTCCTGGTACTGCTTAACAAGTGCCTGGAACATCATTACTTCCCAAAGGTCTGGAAGGAGGCAACGGTGGTGGTGCTCAGGAAGCCGGGCAGGGACTCGTACACTGGACCCAAGTCATATAGGCCGATTGGGCTTCTGCCTGTCTTGGGGAAGGTGTACGAAAAGATGCTGGTTGCTCGTCTCAAATTCCATTTGCTGCCAAGGATCAGTACTCGCCAATACGGCTTTATGCCCCAAAAAGGCACTGAGGACGCCCTCTACAATCTTGTACAGCACATTCGCGCGAAACTGGTGCGCAAAAAGATTGGGACTCTTGTGTCGCTGGATATTGAGGGAGCGTTTGACAGTACGTGGTGGCCCGCAATCAAGGTACGATTGGCTGAGGAAAAGTGTCCTATAAATCTGAGACGAGTAATCAGCAGTTACCTGAGTGACAGGGGTGTCAGCGTCAGATACTCCGGTGAGGAGATCAGAAGGCGAACGAGCCAAGGGTGTGTCCAGGGATCGGTGAGTGGACCGATCTTCTGGAATTTGGTGCTGGACCCGCTCCTCAAAGAGTTAGAAGATGGGGGATATTACTGTCAGGCTTTTGCCGATGATGTGGTGCTGGTGTTTAACGGTGAAACGGCTCAAGAGATCGAGGGGAGTGCCAATGCCGCTCTCGAACATGTTCGAGCGTGGGGTGTTAGAAACAGGCTGAAATTCGCACCGCACAAAACTTGTGCATTGGTACTGACGCGGAAGCTAAAGTATGACACGCCTCGCTTGAGCATGGGAGGGGTCGGTATTGGAGTGTCCCAAGATGTCAAGATACTGGGGCTGACGATCGACGCTAAGATGACCTTCAACAAGCATATAGCTATCGTCTGTAAGAAGGCGATAGCTATCTATAAACAACTTGCTCGTGCAGCCCGTGTCAGCTGGGGCTTGCATCCGGAGGTCATCAAAGCTATCTACACCGCGGCAGTGGAGCCAATTGTGCTATACACTGCGAGTGCTTGGGCGCCAGCCGCAAACAAGTTAGGGGTCAAAAAACATCTCAACGTGGTTCAACGAGGGTTTGCTCAGAAATTGTGCAGAGCCTACCGGACGGTCTCCCTGAACTCAGCACTGGTACTGGCTGGAATACTCCCGCTCGACCTTCGTGTACGAGAAGTGGCGAGATTATACGAAGCGAAGAGGGGAGTGCCCCAGCCCGGACTAGGAGACAGGGAGATCGAGCGGATGGCTCCAGCGCTTGAGGCCCCGCACCCCGCGGAGCAGACCAGACTAGAGTTTGGCGGCCTGGTGGACGAGGAACAGTACAGGAACCACAGCAATCTTGCTGTGCGTATCTTCACTGACGGCAGTAAGATTGAGGGCAAAGTTGGAGCGGCGCTATCCTTGTGGAATGGCACCGCCGAAACAAAGGCCCTCAAACTTACTTTGCCGTCCTACTGTACCGTCTACCAGGCTGAACTGTTGGCCTTGCAAAGAGCGGCTAGAGAAGCCCTAAAGCTCGGGGAGAACCCGATCGGCATTTTTAGCGACTCCATGGCGGCTCTTCGGGCGGTGGTCAATCCGGGTTGCCCCCATCCCTTAGCGGTGGAAACAAGAGACACCATAAGACGCTGTAAGCTCCAAAATAAAAGCGTCTCCTTGTTTTGGATAAAGGCCCACGCAGGATTGGAGGGTAACAAAAGGGCTGACCAACTCGCGAAGGAGGCCGCTTTGCGGTCGAAAAAGAAGCCGGATTACAACCTGTGCCCCGTTTCATTCGTCAAGCGTAGCATCCGATTGCAGACGCTTGACGAATGGAACAAACGATACAAAACCGGTGATACAGCTGCTGGCACAAAAATGTTTCTCCCTGACGCGGTTAAGGCGTACAGTATAGTTCGGAAAATCACTCATACCAGCATCACCACACAGATTTTGACGGGGCACGGTGGGTTCTCTGCATACTTGAATCGCTTCAAGTGTAAGGAGAACTCATCGTGCATCTGCGAACCTGGTGTGGAAGAGACGGTTTCGCACATCCTCCTGGAGTGCCCTATCACTGCCGGTTCCCGGTACGAGCTGGAGCAGGAGCTTGGAATAAATTTAGTAAAAGAAAACTTACCAAATTTGATGCGAAGTAAAGCTAGAAACAAATTTTTGGAATATTGTAGTAAGTGGTCAAAGTGTAATAAGTAGAAATAAGATAGATTAAGAAAAATGATACTTGTATATATTATAAGAATAGAGCATAGTATCATAAAAATTAGAAAAAAAAAATAGAAAGAAAAGAAAAGAAAAAAAAAATTAAAGGAAGAAAAAAAAAGAAAAAGTATTGTTATGTTACTTATTAATTACTGTGTAAGCTTCCTTCTAGCCTATCTAGTTATTATTTTTAATCTTGTTTAGTTGTATATGGAAATAGCGACAAAACATTGCATATAGAATAACAAATAAATAAAAAATTTGCCATTATATAAATTCTATATTTCATTAAATAATTTGGCATAATAATTCTTAAATTATTTTATAAATGGTTTAGGAATTATTATGTCAACTCCCTTCAAGCTTATCTGAACTGTCAACCTGTCAAATTAGTAGGTGCAAGTTGTATTGAGCCATAGTGCTATAGTATTAGTATACAGTTCTATCTAAGTAGGGTAAACTACATATAAATATGAATAGTAACCTAATAAACCTTTGACTGAGGCTTTGACTCAGTCAAAGGTTCATAGCCAGAGCAGGAGTGGTTTTTAGCCGGTAAGAGTCCGGCACTGCCACGACTGTCCTATTAGTGGGACAGTCGCGGCGTTCATGAGGATTTTCCACCCTGCTCCTAAATAAAATTAAAAAAAGAAAGAAAGAAAGAAAGAAAGAAAAAACGTTTACGTTTACGTTTACGATTAAAAAAAAAACCTAACCTAACCTGACCGAGGGTCTGTCAGTAAAAAAATACTTTTAGATCAACACAGGACCCCTGACCGCTACCCATAATCAGGCTTCTTAGGGTAGAGCTCAAGTAGAGACAAATTTTTACAAAGTTTGTTTGTACAAACTATTTTAGCTATTAGTACTTGCGGTTTTGTTTTTTTTTTATTATTATTATTTTGTGCGCACATCCTTTTCCCTTTTATTTTAAACATTATTTTATCTTTACTTTACTGTCCCTATTGACGTATTTTATTACTTGACGCATACTCTCCAACATGTTCGGCAATAGAACTCCGCTTAAAGCAGCCGGAGGCAAAAAGTCACCACCTAAACCTGGAGCAGTTGTTTCCTCAAATGTTAGACGCAGCATAGAGACGTCGCAGGCCGGCCCTGCAAAAATAAAAACAAAACTTGCTTTTACGCAAGAGAGTGTGGCTGTGACACAAATAAGAAAGTCGGTCGACACACTCTCACCGCCAAACATTAAATATTCTGACCGAACTGCGGAAGCAAAGGCCTGCCTCGTCAAAGCAGAACTGCATCTAAACAGCTCCAGGAATACAAAGACAGAGATCAAGAACGGTATCTCTGAAGCTGCGGAACGGCTTTACCAGCTAGTAAAGGAAGTCGAATTGGAGCTAAAACTAGCTAAACAAAACATAACTAGGGAAAGGCCCGTGCTTCTAGAGCCTAATCTACAATATCGAATTGTAATAAATAATAAAAAGCACAATTAAAAATAAAAACAAAAGAAAAAAAATTATAATAAGACAACAGTTGCAGTGCGTACTGGAGCAGGTCAATCCCAAGCCTTTTGGTCCTCAACATAGTTCTTTATAGTGTAAAAAGCCTTTTGGCAAAGTTTTCGCTTTACAAATAATTTGAATTTATTAAGGCTTAGTTGTTGAATATGACTAGGAAGTTTATTATAGAAGTGTATACATTGGCATCTAAATGAGCCCCCTATTTTTTTCAGCCTGGTTGTAGGAACCACAAAGGGAGTGGTCCGGATCTGGCCAGAGGTTTTCAATGCCGTGGACAAGATTATTATTTATACTAAAAATCTTAATAATTACGAGAAATAATTATTAAAATAATATCACGTCAGTTAAAGTTCGGAAAAATAATATTAAACAATAAGTATATTCATTTATACAGTGTTTCCTTGGTTCCTTCAACCATTTTGAAGTTTTTTTTCAATTATTTCTTGACCATGGATACAAAGTCCTTTAGGCGGAATAATAAAAATAAAGATTGCATAGAATTTTCAATTTAATAATCGACCAGAAAATCATTTTTTTTAACATCATTTATTATATCAATAATATGCATTTGGTCCATTGATAAAAATGCATACGAAATACAATTATTTTGCTTATATTATTGAAAAAAATATTAATTGCGTCGTTTAAAATGTTCGGGTGTTTTTGGCGGGATTTCTTGAGTGAAGTTCAGTGGCTGTATGGTCTTAAGACCTTAGCCTACCCAAATGGGGCGAAAAGTGGCACTATGGCGGCAAAATATGACACTTTTTGCCGCGTAGCATTTGAATTGCGACTATTTGCTTCAGTTTGTGAATATTTGCTGCTATTAATTTTCACTTTCACAATTAACTCTGCACTCGCTTTTCCCGACAACCTCAGCCTGCGAATTTGCTATGTACGACAATGACCCCAGCCGCTCTATCTCGGGCTCTGTTTCTACTTCTTTGAACAACTCCAGCGTCCCACAGATGGAAACCGACTCGTACAATATTTCGACCCGCAGAAGCCAACGCTGTGTTAATTGTGCTTTAAATATTACTCAAATGAGACGAAATTCTTTGGAAGTTGCTGAAATCCGTGATCTGTGATACAATAATGGATTCATCCACGGCAGGTAAGAACTATTTAATTTGTACCAATACATACCTAACTAACAAAAATAAAAATATGTAAATAAAATACTACAGATGTTAATGTTGAATGATACTTGTTGATGAATAAATAAGCTAATACTTAGAAGTCATTTAAATAATGTTTTTAGTCGTTGTTCTAATTTTAAACGACGAAGAAAATGATTAACCAAATGAATAAATAAATGTTTGTTTACTTTGCTGTGCTACAGCCGCCATTTTGACTCTAGCAATATAAAAATTAAAACTGAATTAACTCATTTCCTCTAACTTTTAGATAAACATGTAATAGCTGTGTAGCTGCAATACATCGTCACGCATCCGTTCGCTGCCGCCGCCATCGGTGTACTGGCACCTCGCTTTTTTTTTTTTTTTTTTTTTGTGTGTGGCCTCTCGCAGGTCAACCTAGGAGGTTGTCGGCTGCTTAACCGGTCTTGCCTGTGGCGGCCTCGATTCGAGAATCAAAGCCTCCAGCCAGGGCTTACTTAACTAACTTATAAACTAAGCGACTACACGCTAAGGGCACCCCCTGTGGGGTACGGACCTCGGCTTAGGGCGTCGCTGGGGGGGGGCAGCAAGGGACGGGCTGGATCGCACAAAGATATTATTATTATTAACGGGGAATTTTAAAACTACGGCTCAGCGGCGCGGGCTGGCTCGAGCAAAGGACGGGGAGGACGTTGACGGGTCTGTCGCGGCGGGCCTCGGCGGCGAGGACGGAATGACGGCGGTCTGTAATGTCTACGAACTGTACTGGTTTCCTTACGGCTCTCTTGGAGCAGGGTAATGGGGTCGTCGGGGGTGACAAGAGTATGCCTAGGACGGCGAATCTTTGAGATGAGGGAGGGTTCATATCGGGCGGCCGATACGATGAGGGGGTTGCGGTGTTTCACAGCAGTATCGAAGAAACGCTTGCACAGGCGTTTCATGAACTGCTGGATGGTGGGGATTTTGAGATCTAAGTGTAGATTCTCATTTCGGACGTAATAAGGGGCACCGAGGATTTTACGGAGGGTCCGATTTTGGAGGGTCTGCATCCTATGGAGGAAACGGGGCTTGGCGTGTGCGAAGATAGCACAGGCATATGTCATAATCGGGCGGATTACTGCTGTAAAGAGGCGCAGCTTGCACTTAAGTGATAATTTGCTGCGAGCAGTCATGAGATAGTGGAGCCTACCTTGAGCGAAAGCGGCTCGCGAGCGAGCCTGCTTTATGTGCTCGGCGAAGGTCAAGTGCTGATCTAGGATCACTCCGAGGTACTTGGCTTGCTTCTCCCAGGGGATTGGCTTGCCGTACATGGTGATCGGAGGGGGAGGGAGGACGGACTTCCGCTGTTTCGAGTAGAGAACAGCTTGACTCTTATCAGGGTTAACCTCTATTCTCCATTTCCGGAACCATTTGCCCAAAATGTTTGCGGAGGTTTGGAGATTGCGAGCGATAACTCTGGGGTCACGACCGGTGTAGTAAATTGCCGTGTCGTCGGCGAATAGAGCCAACTGGGCCTTTTTACTCTGGGGAATGTCGCTGGTGAACAGCGTGAAGGCTAAGGGGGATACTACGGAGCCTTGCGGGACTCCTGCTCGGATGGGGTGGGGGGTGGAGAGGGCACCCTCAATTCGATAGCGGAAGGTGCGATTCGACAGAAAGTCTCGCATGATGAGCACGAGACGGTCTGGCACTCCGAGTTGGTATAGCTTATATAATAAGCCATTGTGCCAGACTTTGTCGAATGCTTTCGCTATATCGAAATACAAGACACCCGTCATCGTATTACGCTGGAAGCCAGCGCTTAGGTGCTCTACGATGCGGTGGACTTGGTGGATGCATGAGTGCTCGGTACGGAACCCGAACTGCTCATTAGGAATGAGACCCTTGGATTCGGCAAAATCTTTGAGACGCTTATAAATAAGCCTCTCGTAGACTTTACCGAGAACATTGAGGAGACTGATGGGGCGGTAGCTGGAAGGGTCAGACTTGGGCTTGCCTGGTTTGGGGATACCGATAACGGTGGCCTGCTTCCATGCTTGGGGGAAGATATTATTGCTTAATGCGCCATTGAAGATGGCGGTCATTAGCATTATAAGTTGGGGAGGGAAGAGTTTGAACACTCTGTTCGTGATACCGTCGGCGCCGGGGGCTTTCCGGGGTTGAAGTTTTTTGATGATATCCTCCACCTCGTCGGGAGTGACGGGGGGTAGAGGGTTATCAGGGTCTTCAACGGGAGGGAGGGAGGCTCTACGTTCGACTTCAGCGTCCACCATGTCGATGTGAGCTTGGTCTACTAGTTGAGAGCTAGGCGAGCATTGGGCTTCGAGGCTGTCGGCTAGGCATTCCGCTTTTTCAGAGTTGTCGAAAGCGACACTCTTGTCAGGGCGGGTGAGCGGAGGGATAGAGGACTCTTCAGTGGAACGTAATTTCCTCTGAAGTTGCCAGAAGGCGTGATGAGTAGGCTCGAGTTCGCTAAGCGTCTTGTCCCAGCGGGCGGAACGCAGCTCGGTCATGCGTTTCTTAACAGCACGCTGTAATCTACGCATGTGAGCCTTGTTAGCGTCGCAGGGAAAAGCGCTGTACGCACGGATGGCTGCGTTCTTCTCGGTCATCAGAGCCCGTACATCGTCCGGAATTTTCCAGCGACGGTCCTCCGTCGCTGGAATCTCCCTTGAACATTCGTTCAGGACGGATTGTACGTGATCAGTGAGCGAGTCGATCGCAGCCGTCGTGTCAGCGACTGAGTCGATGTGGTCAGGGATAGAATCCAATTGAGGTGACGTGGTAGATTTCAGTCTTTCGCTTACTTTCTTCCAGTCAGTGATCAATTGGGACGGGGGAGGCTGGCCGGGGTCGAGATTACCCGAGCGGGAGCTTAGGTGCATGATCACGGGGCGATGATCGGAGTTAAGCTCGTGTATTGCTTCTATAGATTGTAAACGGAGGTTTACATTCTTCAGGAGCGCTACATCAAGGACGTCGGGGCTATGGTTGGGATTTAGGGGGAAGTGAGTGTGACACATCGGGGCGATGATGTCAAAATTAAGGGATGCACCAAGGTTGAACACGACCTTACCTCTAGGGTTGGTCGTACTACTGTTCCAGGCGGGATGTTTAGCATTGAGATCGCCCGCTAGTATAACGGAGTCACTCAAGCCAAAGAGGGCGGTGAGGTCTCTAGTGAGAGCGATGGACTCGTCTGGCATACGAGACGAGGAAGTCGGAGGGGGATAGTAGGCGGAGATGACAGTGATCGGTTGATGACCAGTCATGCCTACTCGACAGGCTGCGTATTCTAAGAAAGAACAGGGCGCGGGTGGGGTTAGGGGGATACAGTACAGTTCCTTCCTGTAGTAAATGAGGGTGCCACCACCGTGGCAGCGAGATCTATCGTTGCGAACTATGCGATAGTTGGCAATTTTAGGATCTTTACGGTGGGGTTTGAGGAATGTTTCCTGGATAAGGAGAATGTCTAACTGATGGTCGCGGAGAAAAGTGGCGATCTCATCTCTCTGATTGATAATGCCGTTGGCATTAAAGAAGCCTAATTTAAGGGATCGCGGTTTGGAAGAACAAATTCTTTGATGTCTATCCATCAAGAGTTATTGAGGGTAACTTGTCGAGTTCGGCCGTGACCGACTCATATTTTGTGAATAGCGCAGCTCGCTTAGCGTAGTCGAGCTGGCCATTTATTTCAGCTAGGGTTAGCTCATCAGCTAAATCCCTAGCATCCTGCGTCATAAAAATGCGGTAGTTGTCCAGAATGATCTGGCCAACGGTTCTGCGTGGGAACGCAGCCGCTCTTTGGGGAGTTTTTGCGGCCACGGGGGCCACAGAAGCGGGGGCAGGCGCTGGAATGGGCTTGGCCATTAGCGCTGGGATGGGCTGTGAGACCGCCAAAGCCGGGAAGGCTTTGTGATGGTTCAACAGATTCCATGGGGATGGTCTCTGGGGTGCGAGACGTTCAGGGAGATGGGAAGAGGGGGCTTTCCCAGATGGAGCTTCCCTCTGTTGGCGAGCAGCAGCACGCTTTGCCAGCTTGGGAGGGATTTTGGGGGCTTTAGGGCAGCCACGGTAGTTAGCCGGGTGCCCGGCTTGACCGCACAGTACACAGCTGGGTGGCTCTGTGCAGAGTGTGCGGTCCTTGGGCCGAGGGCAGTCGCTCGTGCCATGCTCGCCCAGACACTTAACGCATCTGGGTGTAGCGTAGCAGTTCCGCTGCGAGTGGCCATATAATTGGCAGCGGTGACACTGACCGACTATCGTCGGTCTGAAAGGCTTCTCAATGGAGATGCCAGAGAGGGAACACACCGACTTGACTTTGAAGATCGGGTGGTGCCCTTCGGTGGGGTCGCATACGACAAGTACCATGTCGTAGAGCTCGCTTCCTCTCGCCTTATGAAGGCGGTGGACAGCGGACACGGGGATGTTCTGCGCCAGGAGGTCGGACTTGATGTCCTCGGTGGCGATCTCTTTGGGGACACGTCTTATAACCACTCGGGTTGGCGTGTTTTCGGGGAGGGAATACGTGTGAAAGGAGATTTTCCTATCACGGAGGACTTTGGTTAGTTCCCGATAGTCATTTGACGTCGGGACCTGAACCTTAATGCCTTGTTGGCAAGAGCGGGCGTTTGTGTAGTTGATCTTGCGATCACTACACATTTTGGACACATCTGTCCACTTCGCCTTGTCCTGGATGTACAAGGGCGGAGGGGGGCGCTGCTTCTTTGGCTGAGTGCCAGAAGCGGACGGAGGGCAGCTAGCCTGCGAAACGGGGGCGGGCTGGGTAACAGGGGCGGGCTGGGTAGCGGGGGCGGGAGGAGACACTACGGTCTTCTTTGCTTTGGAGGCCTGCGCGGCCTTTCGGGCTTTCCTCTTGCCCCCTAGGACGACTTGGAAGTCGTCCTCGGAGGAGGAGGAATCAGTGGACTGCTCGGAGTCCGAGGCGGAGGAATGCGACGTTGAGTCGCTGGCGGGTACTGACGTGTCCATAGCCTCATTGGCAAAATGGGCTACTAAAAGGGGAGGCATAGAAGCCTTTCCCGGTAAGGGGCGGGGACAGGGGGACGGCGGGGACGGACCTGAGTCCGTGTTGGCCGGGAATGGCGACAATACGTCACTAAAATCGGTGACGCTCGTCGGAACGGGAGGAGGGGCGCTTTTAATTAAAGCGATTTTCTCGCCATATTTGGCGAGAAAATCGGGGTCCTTGAAAAGGACCTCTTTGACGAACGCTAAGATAATAGCGTCCGTCATGACTAGGGTGGGATTGGGCTTTGTTACATTAGTTGTAACTCTCCTATGCCTAATACCCTACGTCCCCGGGTGGACGGGCCCGGGGGTGTGTGACCCTCCCAGTAAGGGTTTGCTAACTGGGAGGTGAGTACCTAATGGTGAGCCCTAAGCTTGAAACCGATCGCCAATCTTAATGTGCGATCGGGCCCTACCAGGGTCTGGTGCGAAGGGATAGACACCCCAACCGACACCAGGTGTGTAGCTGAAAGAGAACTCGGAGTAATAGGTTTGACTAGGAGATCCCCCAAGGCCAAAACCTAGCTCCCGACTCCAAATGACTGCCTAGCCCTGAAGGGGTTCGGCGGGTGTATTGGGGCAACACCCCCTTGACGTTGTTGACACCGTTAGGTTTCCCGTCAAGGACCACGAAACTGTGGATTTTCCCTGAAGGGGCACACGTTTATCGACTGTTTCCGTAAGGAAAAGTCTATCCTCCACTGCCTTGAAAAAGGCGGCTTCGGATCGCTGGTGCGGTCGGCGACCACGATGACGTCACGCGGGGTGACGTAGCACGACACAGAGCACGGAGCGGGCGCGGAGCACAGAGCGGCACGACCGTTCGGGATTCAATGTACTCTGTGGTTCGGGGCGAGCGTCGGGCGAGAATGACTGGCACCTCGCGCGCCGACCGGAAATATTTATACGCGAGACACACTAGCCGCGCATGGAACGAGCGTTGAGCCCAACAGTGAGCAGTTTCGACAACAGCGATCCGCGCGCCCCCGCACGTATTTCTTAGGAACTATACTTAGGAAATAAGATACGTCAACCGTCCACTACTTGCACCTATGTATTTAGTTATAAGTTCTGTACATATTTCTGTAAATGGATTCCCTTCTGAATACATCAATATAAATTTAGTCAGTACATCTGGAGTATCATTACTGCACACCACCTAAGCGCTACAGTGGTGACACCGACGTTTAACCCCGATAAGTAAGAAGACCTCCAGATTCAAAAATTCATCATGGCCAACAAAGAGGAACAGGAACTCTCCGGTGTCTCGACGTCGCTGCGCATCCCACCTATTTGGCGTGACAAAATACGGTTGTGGTTCGCGCAATTTGAAGCCATCATGAGCGCACAGAAGAAAGGAGATCAGACAATGTTCGAGCTCGTCATCGGGCAACTTGAGCGGCAAGATCTCGACGAAATTTCCGACATAATTCTCCATCCACCCGCAAATCAACGTTATGAGGCCTTGAAAAGTCGGTTATTCCAAGTCTACGAGGAGTCTGAACAGCGTCAAGTACAGAGGTTACTGTCTGAAATGGAGCTCGGCGACATGAAGCCTTCACAGCTGCTACGTCGCATGAAGAACCTCGCCGCCGATAACATCTCCGACTCAGCGCTGCGAATAATGTGGACTAACCACCTACCACAATCAGTTCGAGCAGTCCTCGCCGTGAGCGATAACATCGCAAAAAAATCTGACATACACGAGCTGGCGATGATGGCAGACAAGATCCTCGAGCAGACGCAACCATACGGCGCAGTCGCGGCAGTTTGGACCACATCCACCACCCCAGCAGCACCTACATCAATTGAGGAGAAGACCGACGCGCTCGCGAGAGAAATCGCAGAATTGAAAACGAGACAACCACGTCATCAAAACTACCGACGTAGATCGTTCAACAGACGATATTCGAAATCGCGTTCTCGTTCGTCGAGCCGGCACCATCACGATCACGCTCGAAATGACCAATCAGCGATTTGTTTTTACCATCGTAAGTTTGGCAAAGAAGCGCGAAGATGTACCCGTCCGTGTAGTTACGAAGACAGCAGTGCCCCCTCGGGAAACTAAAACCTGCGTTGGCTGAGGTGGCAACCGGCGCAAGCAACACATCCTACCGCCTATTTATAACGGACAAAAATTCACGTTTGTCGTTCTTAATCGATACCGGCGCAAACGTCTCCGTGATGCCCAAGAGGAAAGGCGGGAAAATGACACCAACAGATTTTTGCTTGTACGCGGCGAACAACACGGTGATCCCAACATACGGTGAGAAAACACTGCAACTGGATCTCAACCTACGCAGACCATACACCTCATCAGGAAATTCATCATCGCAGCAGTCAGCAAGCCCATCATCGGTGCCGACTTCCTAAAACACCATCAACTTCTTGTCGACATAGCCAGCCGATGTCTCGTCGACAAAGTAACCAACCTCACCGTAAAAGCGCCAGTCACCTATTCTGCTGACCCTACAGTCAGAAGTATCGACGTTGATCAGCCGTATCACCAGCTACTCAGCAAGTATCCCGACATTCTTCGACCGTCATGTATGAAGAATACTCCCAAACACTGTGTGGAACACCACATCGAAACTACTGGCCCACCAGTATACAGCAAGACCAGACCCTTACCACCACATCGATATCTGGCTGTGAAAAAGGAGTTTGAGACGATGATGCAGCAAGGAATTTGCCGTCCAAGCAAAAGTCCATGGTCTAGCCCGCTACACGTCGTACCAAAGAAAAACGGCAACATACGCGTATGTGGCGACTACCGAAGGCTCAATGACGTCACTAAACCCGACCGCTATCCAGTACCTCGTCTCAAAGATTTCACCTACCTACTACACGGCAAGAAAATCTTCACCACACTAGACCTAAATCGTGCATACCAACAATTGCCTGTACACGAACCAGATATCGAGAAGACTGCCATCACAACTCCATTCGGACTATTCGAATTTCCACGAATGTGTCCAGGTCTCAAGAATGCCGGGCAGACCTTCCAACGGTTCATCCATCAAGTACTCAACGGATTGGATTACGCATTTCCATTCATTGATGATGTCATCGTCGCTTCGGACAATGGAGCACGCCACGTCGAAGACCTACAAGAAGTGCTACGCAGATTAGACGACTACGGCATAACAATAAATCCATCTAAATGCGTCTTCAGCAAAGAAAATGTGAAGTTCCTGGGCTATGAAGTTTCAAGCAGGGGAATTAAGCCACCTCAAGATAAAATCACCGCTATCACTGCTTACCCCAAACCCGAGACGATACAAGACCTACGTCGATTTCTTGGAATGGTAAATTTTTACCGCGACAGTATTCCGAACGCAGCACACATACAAGCACCTCTCAACGCGTACCTACATAATTCCAAGAAACGCGATAAGACCAAAATCGACTGGAACACAGAAGCTTCACAGGCATTCGAATCATGCAAAGTTGGCATACAAAACGCTGCTTTGCTCGCTCATCCATCTCCATCACCAAATGACGCCATCTCCCTCATGTGTGACGCATCGAGTACCTGCGCAGGAGCCGTACTGCAACAACTTGTAAACAAGAAATGGATACCACTGGGTTATTTCTCGAAAAAGTTCTCCGACACACAGCAGCGATACAGTACATTCGACAGAGAACTATTATCAATCTACATGGCAATCAAACACTTCAGAAAAATGTTCGAAGAAAGAGAACTGATTGTTTATACTGACCACAAACCGCTGACTTACGCTATTCGCAAGCCACCGTCTGATAACGACACGCAACGACGCACGCGTCAGCTGTTATTTATCAGCGAGTTCACGACGGACATACGACATGTGAGCGGAGTGAATAATGTTGTCGCCGACGCACTCTCTCGCATTGAAACAATAGAAACACCTGCACCGTCACCAATCAACTACGATGAGTTATCTCAGGCGCAAGAAAAGGACAGCAACATACAAACCTTATCAAAACAGTCAAATATCCAACTCAAGAAAATCGTCATGCCCGGTACTAACAAACCAATATTCTGCGAAACATCTACTTCACACATTAGACCATACTTACCAACTGACTTTCGTCGCATCGCATTCAACGCCGTGCACAATACAAGTCACCCGGGAATACGGACTACACGCAAGATGATGCAAGAACGGTACTTCTGGCCAGCAATGAATACCGACATTGGCGAGTGGGCAAAAACATGCACGTCATGCCAAAGATCAAAAGTACAACGGCACAATCACAGTGAAATCGCAACTTACCCACCGAGTGAAAGATTTCAACATTTACATATTGACATTGTCGGAAAACTACCCACAACTTCGTGCGGACATCGATACTTACTCACGATTATTGACCACAGCACTCGATGGCCCGAAGCAGTACCTTTGCAAGAGATAACCGCTGATATTGTCGCAAGAAAGCTGTATGAAACCTGGATATCTCGTTACGGTTGTCCTTCGAGAATAACGACTGATCAAGGACGACAGTTCGAAAGTCGACTATTCCATGACCTCGCTCAACTTCTTGGCATAGAACGAATCCGAACTACTGCCTACCACGCACAAAGCAACGGGGTTATTGAAAGATTCCATCGCACGCTGAAAGCTGCACTCATGGCCCGACTGCAAAACAGCAACAAATGGATTTCTGAGCTGCCCACTGTGCTGATGGGATTACGAGCCGCCGTGCGCACAGACACTAATACTAGTGCCGCGCAACTCACCTACGGTCAAGCATTGCGACTACCCGGCGATTTCATATCACCATCACCAGCTGTTACAAAAATGGACCACAACTACGTTGATCACCTACATGACGTAATCACGAAGCTCACACCCACATTCAAACCGCATTCCAACAAGCGATGTATGTTCGTGCACAACGCCTTGCAAACATGCAGCCATGTGTTTGTACGCGATGACACCGTCCGAAAACCACTGCAACATCCCTACAAAGGTCCGTACCAGGTCGTCAGTCGCAATAACAAATACTTCACCGTACAACTGCCAGGAAGATCAAGCACTTTATCGATCGATCGACTCAAACCGGCGTTCACTGTCAACATCGAAGAACACGAACACACAAGTAGTGAGACACTCCAACCAGCTGCAGCTACCACCGAAGACCACTCCAGCATACTCCCAGCGAACACCAACGAACACCGGACCAGATCAGGCAGGATATCCAAGATGCCCGTACGCTTTCGCTAGGGGGGGAGTACTGTAGCTGCAATACATCGTCACGCATCCGTTCGCTGCCGCCGCCATCGGTGTACTGGCGCCTCGTCGTCGTGGCAGTCGCTACGTCCCCGTCAGGGGGCGTGGCAAGCGACTTCAGGGCTTCGCCCTCTGGCCGCGGGGTCCAACCGTGGCTCATAAATATGGGCCCGTCATTGAGTAGCCACTATGGCTTTTAGGTGTTGAAGCACCCATGTGTTTTTGTATGTGTGAGTATACTGTAGGTACGTCACGGCGCTATTTCCCATAGCGCCGACTCTTCACGACACACCGGCGGTCAGTCTCCGCCAGGTGAGACCCCGAGGGGAAGCCCGGCGGGGGACGACCTGCGACGAGTGTGCCGGCTTTCTACGGACCTACAGTAGGAAATGTATCCCCCGCCTAACCCGCTTCCAGAGCGAGCCGGTTACGGTTCAGGCCGCAGGGACGATTATGTATGTGTGTGAGCGGCATTGTACTGTGTAACATCGCTCAGTGCACGTGCACCGAATAGTAAACTTGCGCTATCTATTCAGTGCGTGAGTCTAGCGTGTGTAAAGTTGCGAATGTATGGTCGACTCGCGTCGTGCCTATATTAACTTAGCACACGACGCTTGTCGGGGTGAGAATAGGTGTGGAGTCTTATTGTTTGAGTAAGCCGCATGTAGACTGGTACGGCTTACTCAGGCGTCAATCCGGGGGGGGAGTCGCTGTCGACAATAAGGTCGCGGGGCAAGGGTCTCGCGTCAGGGGGGCGCGCGTGCCAGGGCGCCAGGTGCTTGATGTGGGGCCAAGCTGAGGCGTCGGCACGCGCGAACATTCCCTTCGCGAGGCGCCGCACAAACTCATCCAGGCTCTCAATCCCGAGGTCACGCTGGATTACGTCATTCTTCACATAGCGAGGGGCGTCCACTATCGTCCGCAGCGCCAGGTGTTGCTGCGCGCGGAGCGTTTTTCGGTTTCCCTCGCTTGTGAGGGCAAACCATGCAGGTGCGGCGTACGTCAGGATTGGGCGCACGTACGCCTTGTACACGCCCAACCTGACGCGCACCGGGAGTCGGGACGAAAGCACTGGTTTAAGGAGGTTGCGGGCGACCCTGCCTTGCGCGGCGACCCTATGGACATGCGGTCCCATAGTGAGCCGACGGTCGATGGTCACGCCCAGGTACTTGACCCGGGGCGTCCACTCGATGTCGGCTCCGCTGAGTTTCAGGCGTGGTGGGAGGGGCGTGGATCCTGTGATCATTGCCTGCGTCTTACTCACGTTCACCGACAGTCGCCATTTGGCGAGCCACTCGGGGATGAGGTCGAGGACGCGCTGCATCTTTACAGCCGCGTACTTTGCGTTCATCGATGTAGTGATATACGCGGCGTCATCGGCGTACAGCGCGAGCGTCGAGTCTGGCGTCGTAGGGATGTCGTCGGTGTACCGTGAGTAACACGCTGGCGACACGCAGCAGCCTTGGGGTACGCCGGCTGCGATTGGTCGGGGGGCAGATGTGGCCCCTTCTACCACCACCCTGAAACACCTATTATTCAGGAAAGCTGAGACCACTTTTACAACGCGACGGGGCGTGTCTGACGTGGCCAGTTTATATATGAGACCTTGGTGCCAAACCCGGTCGAAGGCCTTCTCCATGTCGAGGAATACTGTCACCGCGTACTCCTTCTTGTTCATCGTTGCAGACAGCAGGTGCAGTACCCTCGACAACTGAAGCGTCGTGCTATGTTCCGCCCGAAACCCGAACTGTTCCGGTCGTGGAGTAATGTGCGGTGTTAGGTGCCGCAGCAGGAGCGACTCGAATACCTTTGATATTGTTGGCAGCAGGGTGATTGGCTGATAGCTCTCTGGCTTCAGGATATTCTTCCCCGCCTTGGGCAACATAATGACGCGCCCTTCCTTCCAGGCGGTGCGAAAAACCCCCGTGCGCAGTATCCCCGTGTACAGTTGCGCCAGTGCTGCAACTGTACGGTAAGGCAAGTGGCGCAGCGCTGTGTTGGTGATACCGTCGGCACCGGGGGCTTTCCTGGGACTTGTACGTAGAATGGCGCGTCTAACTGCGCCCGGCGAGTAGAATATCGGGTCTTCGTCTTGAGCTATCGGCGCAGCGAAGTAGTCCTCGTAGTAGTCTGGCGCCTCGCGCGCCGCCCGGAAATATTTATACGCGAGACACACTAGCCGCGCATGGAACGAGCGTTGAGCCCAACAGTGAGCAGTTTCGACAACAGCGATCCGCGCGCCCCCGCACGTATTTCTTAGGAACTATACTTAGGAAATAAGATACGTCAACCGTCCACTACTTGCACCTATGTATTTAGTTATAAGTTCTGTACATATTTCTGTAAATGGATTCCCTTCTGAATACATCAATATAAATTTAGTCAGTACATCTGGAGTATCATTACTGCACACCACCTAAGCGCTACAGCTGTAAAAGGTTTATTATTTCATAAACTATGAATTGAAGTTGTCTTAATATATGTCCACTGTTGCTATACTGTGGCCAAAGTTTGTATGAATGGTGGACCATACCCTTTGTGTTTGTTCCTAGTATTAAAATTATGAACATCACTGTATTTTCTAAACATGTTTATATATTTTTATGTGCGTACAAAATGTTCTCATAAATATACTGTGAAGGTACAGTCATTATATTGATTTCTTTAAATTTATCTCTGAGGGAGTATCTGGGACTTAACTTATAAATAGAACGAATAGCCCTTTTTTGCAAAACAAAAATTGACTGTATTTCGGCGGCATTTCCCCACAGTAGAATACCGTACGACATGACACTATGGAAATAGCTAAAGTAAACTAAACGGGCAGTCTCTAAATCAGTTAAATTTAGAATCTGTCTAACAGCGTATGCTGCAGAGCTAAGTTTTTTGATAATTTGTCTATATGTGGGCCCCACTGCAGCTTAGCATCTAGAGTTATGCCCAAGAACACTGTATTATCTTCAGGACTCAACTCTTTACCTTTAATTAGCACACTAGTTTCTACTTGCGTAACATGAGGCATGGTAAACATTTAGTTTTTTTTTCATTAAGAAGAAGGTTATTTACATCAAACCAGTGTACTATTTTTGAAAGTGCTATATTTATATCGTCAGTAACCGGCTGCTGACGTTTAAGTTTAAACAAAAGTGAAGTGTCGTCTGCAAACAACACTATGTTATGGTTATCCTTTATGAGGTAAGGTAAATCGTTTATAAGAAACAAAAATGGGCCAAGAATTGAACCCTGAGGGACACCCATTTTTACTACAGATCCAGGAGATCTTTTTCCGTTTACATCAACTCTCTGAATCCTTTCACTCAGATAAGATGTAAGAAGATCCAGGGAGGAGTTCCGGATTCCGTAATGGTGTAGTTTCCTGATTAATGTTTCATGGAGAACGCAATCGAAGGCCCTTGACAAATCGCAAAAAAGGCCCAGGGCATCGCATTTGTCTTCCCATGCATTTCAGAAATCAGAAATCAGAAACGTTTATTTCAAATAGACCAATTACAGGCACTTTTGAATTGTCAAAATGTCGGTCAGTCAAAAAAAAATACAAGTGAAGCTAAATTGCACGTTCCAAAGCGTAGATCTCTATGGAGAAGAACGTGCAAGAAACTCCATGGACACTCTTTTAAATCATATTATGAGTTACATAAATCTTGGTTACATATTTCTTGTCGCTTCTTATATGTTAGCACAATGTAGATAAGTAATAATAATTAAAAGAATAAAATAAAAACTAATAAAAAAAAATAGAAATTGAATTAAGTCACTGGCGGCTAAGAGATGACCAGTCTCAACTGACGGCACCCGTTCACGAGCATGACGCGTGCATCAGCCCCACTCATTTCAACCAAATTTGAAGGGAACCGAATGACCCAATAACACGTGCCACCATCAGCGAGACATTTGAGTGAGCATGACAAACTCTCAACTGCCATGCTCGTAATGACAAACAAGTTGTAACCTAATAAAAATGCTCCATGGTACTTCACATTCACAAAACTTGAAAAACAAAGTGCTTCTACATTATACAATGCTATTGTTTCCAAATACAAAAGATAATAAATTATCATAAGCTCTATTGAAATAAACCAATAAAATAAAATAAAAAACATTTCGAAAACAACAATACAAAAAGGGGAACAGTATCTCTTCCAAAATTATAAAAAAAAAATAATTTGAAGGTAAAAGTGGCTGTGGCTGCGGAGCAGGACCGGCATTTAGCCAAGCGCTTTTATCAAGGATATAATCTTCCAGTTTATAATACGCCTGTCTACATAGTGTGCGTTTGATGCATGCTTTAAATTTGGACTCATTTAGTTGTAGAATCTCAACTGGTATTTTATTATAAAATTTTACACAGTACCCCATGAAAGAACTATGTACTTTAGCCAATCTGAACCGAGGTTGATCTAATTTGTTCCTGTTCCTAGTATTAAAATTGTGCCTGCCATTATAAATATGTCCTAAAAGTTCAACACCAGCATCGGTTGTTGAACGACCCCTTGTAAAACCAAATTGTTTGGTATGCAATAACTTATGTCTGTTAAAAAATCTTTGTAGTTGCTCTAAAATAAGTTTCTCAAATATTTTACTAAAAGTGGGTAGCACTGAAATGGGTCTGTAATTCGTGGGGTCAGATGTACTACCCGTTTTGAACCATGGAATTATTTTACTATTCTTCATTAGATCAGGAAACTCACCGCAATCAATACAATTATTAAAAATAAAAGCTAAAGAAGGAGCTATAATGTGGATTATAGACTTAACAACGTCCACAGAATTACCCCATAAATCTGCAGTCTTTTTTACATTCAAGGAGTTAAACGTCTTAATAATATCTACATAAGTCACATGTTCGAAATTAAAATCAGAATCGCAAACTTTAACATTTTCTGTGGGTGACGAGTTCAGAGGTTTTGTTGTTGATATGGGGATCTCTGAAAAGAAGTTCTCAAAAGCCGCGGCAACCTGTGAGTCCGATGTGATCACATTGTCATTAATTACAAGTTTATAGTCACTAGATGGTCTTGTAGACTTTCCAGTTTCACTATTTATAACATTCCAAGTAGTTTTAATTATATTATTACTGTTTTTAATTTTGGAACTCAAATAACGCGATTTCGCTGTAGAACAAATTTTTTTAAATAATTTTGAATAATTTCGCACATATGAACTAAATTCAGCAGTATTAACAAGAACCCTTTCATCATACAATTCGTAAAGCCGAGTTCTACTTTTATGAATACCAGTGGTAGCCCATTCACAGAACGAAACGTTACTATTGACCGAAATAGTCTTAGGTATAAAAGTAGAATTAAATTGATTACAGTACATGTTGAAGAAACCTTCATATTGGTTATTGAGATCATCATAAGTAGACAAGTCTGGTAAATTATTAATGAGTTTAGTTTTAAAAGTTTGTAAACGACTTGCAGTTTTAGGGTTAACAGTGATATTCTTTTTAGCCACTATTTTTTTTTTGGTTTTGAAAAGTAATTAACTGTCCACAATGATCAGAATCTAATAAATTTATAATTTCTTTGTGAGTTGGTACAACATCCGTATAAATATTATCTATGCACGTGGCACTAGTAGGAGTTAATCTTGTTGGCTCCAAAAATAAGTTAACAAGATTGTAGGACTGAAATAGACTTAAAATTTTACTACGTAAACCTGAGTTTTCTAATAAATTAACATTAAAATCACCACAAGTGATTATGTACTTGTTTGAATTGGAAATCTTGTGGAAAACTTCATCCATTACCTTTTCAAAGCAGTCATACAATCCAGAAGGGGGTTTGTACACACTTAATATAATAAACTGCTCCAATTCAATACAGGCTATTTCAACTGACCGCTCAACAGATAGGCTCACAATATCCTTTCGTTCTTTGAACCTAAGGTTGCTTACTAAAATTAATGAGCCACCACGTATGGCATTAATTCTACTAAGCGAACTACCATACATACAAGATACGCGCGAAACACATAACCCTTCTTACAGTCGGGTAAAAAAATATATGATGTACATTACCTTATAAACTTCCACCGAAAATTGGTTTGAACGAGATCTAGTAAGTAGTTTTTTTTTTAATACGTCATAAACTGCAATTTACCTTTCAAGTTTGTACGGAACCCTTAGTGCGCGAGTCCGACTCGCACTTGCCCAGTTTTTTTTTTATAATGTGAATGAGAGAACACTGTAGACTCCGCGAATTCTTAGGTTACTTCCTATTACGACTCAATTTTTATTAAGTACTAGCTGACCCGGCGAACTTCGTACCGCCTTAGCGTAGCAATGATGCACTACTTTATTTTGTTGTATATTTTTCAATATTTCTGAGAGATTTTCTTAATATTTTTTTCCGTAAGAACCTTCTCCTAATAATAACAAATACAACAAAAAAAGAAATCGGTCCAGCCATTCACGCGTGATGCCGTGACCAAGGAAAACGGGTTACATTTTTATATATATAGATGATTATTTTTACCCGACTACGGAGGGTTATGATTTTGTTATTGTACTTTTTAGTAACAATATTGATTGATTTGGTCTACCCTGTCATTTACATATACTGTAATATGGAAGTATTGTAAGAACCACAAGTTTTTTAAAAGAGGTTCTTCTCCATAGGAAACGACCAATTTGGAACCGTGCACTAGCTTCTGACGTTTTACAAGTGCCCATGTAGGCCTATGTGAAATAAAAAAACTTTGACTTTTGACTTTTGATGCAAGTGGCCTTGGCCTCTACTACGTCACAACTGTCACCAGTGTGAGGTTGTGAGCACCTAAAGCACCTTGCCTTGGACCGACACTGTGCCTTAACGTGCCCAAAGCGGCAGCAATTTTGACATTGTATAGTGGGGTACTGATATACCTCCACTGGCAGAGATGTGTGAAATAAAAATACCCTTTGAGGAAGAACCTGTCCCTTGAAGGTAATAACAATTGTCCTCCTGTTTATTTTTCCGGTTTAACCTGCGTGCTTTCAGAACAACTCCACACCCATCAGGAAGAATAACTGAATCCACAAATCGTCCATAGACATATCGACCGGCACATGACGGACGATACCCATTTTGGTAATGTTAAAAAATGGAATAAAAACTGAATATTTTGAAACCAAAACCGGGTTGGAAAGAAACTTGCTGGCCGCCTCACCAGAGGTGAATTCGACCAATAACTGACGTTCTCAAAACAATTCAGCTGACAACCAGACTGACACTGCATGCACAATTTAATTTTTCAAAAACTAGATACTAGAAACCAGCCTGTCTGGTTGAAATATATAAAAAAAAAGTATAATTTAGATGATAGGAAAAAATACTACCATCTGCGAGTTATTCTGGCATGCACTGCAAAAACCGTTAGAGTTATACGTTTTATTTTTTTATTTTTTTTTTATTTTTTATTTATTAGGGACAAAAAAAAACAGTTACATGTTAAGGAGATACAAAAGAATTATTAGATATAAATAGGTAAACATATAACCCACACTATTGTCCACGGATTAATCAAATAAGTGTATGAAAAACGGAGACTGATTTTAAGAATAAATATTGTTTTTAATAAGTTATTTAGTCAATTAATATTAATTTGTAATTTAGATTCTAAGGAGCTGACAACGAGAGATTTAAATTTATTATTAGAATTATTGAAAATGTCTATGTCCATGAAGTGTGCGTTATAAGTTTCCACAAGGCGACGAAGAGGAACTCGTGCCCCGGCGTTGGTTTTACTTGAGTCGACGTGGCGGGGCGGGGCACGCGAGCCCCGCGTCTTATAACAGTTCTGGGCACAGTGTAACAAATTTTGTTTGCAATATCCGTACAGTCAAATCTATTGTGGCACAGACCATGCAACATCATTACATCCAAAAGTAATCGTCTGGATTCCAAACTAAGAATTTTGAACTTGCGTAATAAATGTATGTAGGGAATCTCCGAATGATGACATCTGTAGTTCATGCCACGTAAGAATTTCTTCTGTACCAATTCCAATTTGTTATTATTTAATGTAATAAAGATTCCAAATAGATACAGCGTATTCCACGTAAACATTTATATAACATCAAAAAAGTAGAGGGTCGCACAAAGTCCTTCGATGATCTCATGACGTAGCCATACATTCGAAAAGCCTTATTTATTATACTTTGAATGTGCTGGTCAAAGTGCAAAGACGAGTCCATAATAACACCTAAGTCGCGAATGGAATCTACCATATTTAAGTATTTATTAATTTTATTCTTATTCTTAGTGAATGATATACTATGGCATTTAGGGATACTGAGAAAGAGCTTGTTCACTTTACAATAGGCATCAAGTCTAGTAAAATCGTCTTGGAGGAGTTGGCAATCTTGGATATTTTTGCAACACTTATATATTTTTATGTCATCTGCGTAAATTAAGAAACGAGCATAAACGAAACATGATTTAACGTCATTTATATATATAATAAAAAGAAAAGGTCCTAAAATAGATCCTTGAGGAACGCCAGAATTTACCGTAACAGTTTCAGCTTCATAGCCATTGATGACGACTTTTTGAGTCCTGTTAAAAATATATGAGACAAACCAACGCAGCAAGTTTCCGCGAATTCCGTTAAAGGCAAGCTTTTCCAAAAGTAGTGTATGATCCACCTTGTCAAAAGCCTTCCGAAAATCAGTATACACGGCGTCAACTTGGACACGGCGGTCCATGTTTTCGAATAGAAAGTTGGTAAATGTCATAAGGTTAGTAGTTGTGGAACGCTGTTTCACAAAACCATGTTGTTCGGGTATAATAAGCCGATGAAATTGAGGATATAAAGCACCGTGTACAAGCTTTTCAAAAAGCTTCGACAAGGTGGAGAGGATTGAAATAGGGCGGTAATTCTCCACGCTGTCTTTGTCTCCATTTTTATAAATAGGCGTAATGAACGCTCGCTTCCATGCAGCCGGGAAACCCCCTTCGCGTAAACATTTGTTGAAAATTAAGTAAAGAGCAACTTGAATGCTATCAGCAATTTTGATGAGAAAAGCGGGTGGCAATCCGTCCGGGCCAGCCCCTTTTGAAGGATCGAGTGATTTGAGCGTCCTAAGAATAACATCTTTAGAGAAATGTAATTCACATAGGTATGCAGGATGTGTTGTCCCCATAGTTGTTCGAAGGTTGCCACTTTTCAGGATCAAAAGTTGATGGCTCATAAACCGAAGCGAAAAAGTTCGAGAATAAGTTGCATATGTCTGTAGGGTTATTGGAAGAGATATTTTTAAAGTGCATGTTGGCTGGGAAACTAGTCTTACTCTTTCTATTCGATATGTAACTCCAGAAATACTTTACATTCTTCGGAATACTATCTTCGACCGATTTAATGTAATTGCTAAAACAAATGTCACACTCCTTACGAAATAATTTGCGATAATTAGAGAAGTGCTCATAGTCGGAAAGGTTTTGATATTTTTTCCATTTAATCCATGCACGTTCCTTGTTTTTAAAAATTCGAATTAAAGATGGTGAAAACCAGACAGGAAATTGTGAATTTTTAACTCGAGTTAATGGAACATGCTGTCTGATTATTCCGTATAAAATATCGTAGAACTTGTTGACGGCCTGTTCAGCGGGCAGACCGGAGAGTTCCTTTTCCCAGTCTTTTGCACTAATTTGTTCATTAATGTCGGGATAGTTAGCCTTATGATAGTTATATCTAGGATCCGAACGAAATTTCATGGGGACAAATTGCATATTGAGAAGCGTCGTTATGGAAAAAACAGGATGGTGGGGGTCCGGCGGCAGTAGCGAGTTACAAGGTGCGGCCAGACAGTCTGCGTTAGATATAAACAAATCAAGCGTTCGCCCAAGATTATTTTTATATTTTGTTGTATTGCAAACCGTTAATGGAAGACATAAAGTTAAGAAGAAGTTGGCCACTGGAAGTCGCAGAATTTATAACTGAGTGATTACCCTGGTCGGACCAATTGATGTCAGGTAAGTTGAAATCACCTACAATATAGAATGACTTGGTAGTAGTATCGTTAGCAATGCACTCTAGGATTTCTAGGTAATCCTTGTATATCTCGTCATGGGTTCGCGGTGGAATGTACGCTACACTGATGATATGGCGCTTATTTGACTTAGATGCTGGTAATTGAACCACAACCTGCTCAATACAGGCATGGGTAAATTGTGTCGACATCCCAGTGGGCCGCAGCTCACGACGTACGGCCACTAAAACGCCTCCACCTTCACGTTTATTTGTTGCCGATCCATCGCGATCGCATCTAAAAACTGTGTAGCGGTCGTCAATAAACTCATTATCGCAAATGCCAGGAATGAGCCAGGTTTCAGTAAGCACAACAACGTCATAAGAACAAGACATAATATTCATGTACAGTGTATGCAGCTTGGTGCGAATTCCTCTACAATTCTGATAATATAGCACAATATTGCTAGTGGCCATTGATAAATGTACAACAATAAATGAGTATAGTAACATGAATCGTTCTAAAACATAAAAGCAAAATGTAGAGTAAATAATATAATCCTATTTTAAAATTACAAAAGCACATACCTAAAATATTAACTATTGCAAACTGAAATGGCCTTTTATGTAGTTTTGTAACATTGATACACATTAATATTAGTAAACATCATTGACTTTTTTGAATAAAATTTCGTAATAGCAACTGCTGACTTAAAATCGCCCTATAGACAATAACTTTTAAGAGTAATAGTATACAAACATAGACAAATAACACACTCACACACAAAAACATCGCACAAACACAGAGCATGGACATCAGAGAAATAACAATGTAAAACTTAAGCAAGGTACTAGAAAGCGGTTTAAGCACGAGTCTTCCCGGCGATCTTTTTGAGGTCGGTTTCGGAGCGTATAGAAAGTGCTGGGACTCCATCTCGTTCACGCACCAGTATCGTGCCGTTCTTGACCCAAACATATTTGAAGCCAAGTTTTCCGGCGAGCTCTTTACATTTACGAAATAAAGCCTTACTTTTAAGTGTGAGATGCTCGTTGATGAACACCGAAAATATTGTGCCAGGCAATCCTAGTTCATCGGATTTGATGCTCTTCTTTTTACGATAGGCGCTGAGGAAATTATCACGAATAATCCGAGATTTCAATTTAACAATTATGTTTTTTGGTTTGTTGTCCAGTTGTAATGCATGTGGAACTCTGTGTATTGATAAAATGTCATTCTGAGATAGGGGATAACTGATAGTCGTTCCAATTGACTCCATAATGGCCATCAGGTTTTCATTACGCCTGTCAGGTAAATTACATATTTCAATATTACACTGACGAGCTTGCTGTTCCATTGAATCGATTTTGGCTTCCAATGCGGCTATTGTTTGCACACTGCCACGACCTTCCAGGTCACACAGACGCTCCACAAACCCCTTTCGCTCCAGTTCTAAGGTCTCAAGCCGGGTTTTCATGTCTTCGTAGAGTGCGTTAGTAGGGTATTATTGGGCATTCTATGCCACTGTCGGCAAGTAGCTCGGCTAGTGCGCCTCGCTATCCGACAGTGGCATAGAATGCCCAATAATGAACGATCGACTCGACTGTGTAGTATATTACTGTACTCACCTGGAGATCATGTGAGTTATACCACTGGCCGCCAGTAGCCGGGCGAGTTCACCGTGCTGCGGACGATGGTATGACATGCGTTTCGTTGTTAGAAACGACTTGATGATTTTGATATGCGCTTCATATATGGTGAAAACGACTTGTTGGGTTTTGTAATGCGCTTCAGCATGGAAACGACTTGTTGAGTTTTGTAATGCGCTTCAGCTTGGAAACGGCTTGATGAATTTGGCACGTATTTTAGTATTAGAAACGACTGGTGTTACTAGACTCATACAAAGATCATGCGAGTTATACGACTGGCTGCCAGTAGCTAGGCAAGTTTGCTTGGCATCGGACAGTAATGATAACCATCGACATGATCAATGATTAAGATTTAACTTAGTCATTTTGACATGCGTTTCGTGGTTAGAAACGACTTGTTGGTTTTTGTAATGCGCTTCAATGATAGAAACGACTTAGTGATTTGGTCATGCATTTCAGTATTAGAAACGACTTGTTGGGTTTTGTAATGCGCTTCAGCATGGAAACGACTTGATGATTTTTGTAATGCGCTTCGTGGGTTGAAACGACTTGGTGTTTTTGAAATGCGTTTCAGTATTAGAAACGACTTGTTGGGTTTTGTAATGCGTTTCAGCAGGGAAACGACTTAGTGATTTGGTCATGCATTTCAGTATTAGAAACGACTTGTTCACTCACTGCTTTGAAGGGGATCTGCATAATAAACAAGATACATTTTATATTTGGTTTATTTGTCGTAAAACATTGGTTTTTCTGGAAATAATGTATCTACCGAACGCACGAGCTCTTGTAGTTTTCGCCACTGAGACGAATCCGAGTCGGTCTGGAACTTGAGTCGCACAAGCGCCTTCTTCCACAGCTCCTGGGAGTCGGTGTGGCGCGCGTCGTCAGCCTTGTACACCTTGCAGTCGACGTAGTACTCTCCGTTGATACTCGCTGCTCGCCGCTCGCAGCCGTTGGCGACTCGGTTAACGAAGAATGATGATAGACATGTACTCGATGAATCGTCTTTTGGCAAGGTATCAGACCCGTAGTTGCTACTGATACCGAATACATCATTATCAGTACTGGTTTTTTTACTGAAACAACAACGAAAACTTCTATTAGTTCATCATACACTTACAGGATACATTTACCGTTTAGATACGCACAGGAAAAAAATACACTATCTCAGGCATATTGACTAAGTTCAATATGCCTGCAGAACATGAGAGACGTACAAATAAAAATATATCAGGCACTTATAAAGTCATATCTGTCAGCAGACTTGTAACATTACACGAATAACTGATGATTTTTAACTGGTATGGCGAACTAAATTATTGAATAGTTTGTTTACCTCGTACGAATTAAACTCGTTGATGGTGGGTGCAACTTGCGTTTCTTATTGTTGTCTGCAGACGGCTTGCGGCTGGGTTTCGTTTTCTGGTCGGGGATCTGAGCTAGTTGAAAGTACTCGCACTCAGAATCAGACCTGAAATAAAGATACAACAAAATAATAGTCAAACATAATTATTACTATCACCTGCATCGGGTCAGATCTCTGAGCTATGAACCGAGCGGGAATGTTTTATACTTACATTTTCCAATTATCTCCAATCGATATGGCAGGCTGATGAAAGCAGTCGTAGTGACTGACAGCAGCAGGCGGCGGTTAGCTATCAACACTGATATTGACAGAATAACGCAGCAGGATCGCAGAGCACTTCTTGAAGATTACTTCCACACTTGTAGACTTCAGTTAGTTTGTACCGAGTACATCGAAAACATGTAGCTTATAAATCGGAAAACGAACGATAATTCACCATATTAAAAATGACGGCAACCGTTCATACAATATTGTGTAAAACAACTTTTATCCTTAGACGTATTATACTTGTTCAAAAAGTGCACAATATGGTTGTCTCAGGTAGCATCGAATGACGAGACAGTGAAGCGACTTAGGGTTGACAAAACGTTAACCAGTAGATAAGTTATCAACAACGCTAATAGGGAATATTCTTGCAAGTAATTTAAATGTTTGGCAATCTAGAGACAATCATTAGATTAGTATTTATACTAGCTTTCAAATCATTTCATGACCTATTTAAACTCTTCTACGATTTGTGTTTCCCGACTATGAGAAAAAAAATCTCTACTCGTAAATCCCCAAGATGGATTTCTAAGGGTATCAGAAGATGTAGCAAACGAAAAAGAGAAATGTTATGGCAGTATAGGCGATCACGTAATCTTAAAAATAAACAGTTGCTTAAGCAATATTCGAAAAGATTAAAAAAAGTGATACGCTTGACTCAAATATCTCAGAATAGTCATATAATTAATAATGCAGAGAATAAAACTAAAGCTACGTGGAAAATAATTAATAGAAGTAAATCAAACTTCCCCTCTGAATCTGTAAAAAAAATACTTAATGATGATAAGATAATAAGTGACCCAGAAGAAATGGCTACGGCATTTAATAATTACTTTGTAGACTCCATTCATTCTGAAACTAATTATAATAATAGTAATGCTATATCTCTCGTAAATTTTTATCCCAAATCTCTATTTATGACACCAACAGATGCGTTGGAAATATTTAATATTATCAATTCATTAAAGAACACAAATAGCGTGGGTTATGATGGAATAACTACTAAGATTTTGAAATCTGTGTCGCATATAATCGCACCGGTCTTGAGCTTTATTATTAATCTGTGCATAGAACGTGGCCACTTTCCTAGTTTGTTAAAAATGACCATAATTAAACCACTACATAAGAAAGGTGATAAAGCTGCTATTTCAAATTACCGTCCAATAGCACTGATACCGGTCTTGTCAAAAGTTTTTGAAAAAGTAATATATAAAGCTTTGAACTCTTTTTTTGAAATAAACAATATACTTGCTAAGGAACAATATGGTTTTAGAAAGAACAGAAACATAAACAAAGCTGTCTATGAATTATTTGCGGAAATTATTAGTAATGTTGACAAAAAGAACCCAATTGTAGCAGTACTTATGGACATGTCTAAAGCATTTGACCATGTAAATCACGAGATATTACTGGGTAAGTTAGAACGATACGGTGTTAGAGGAAACATATTAAATCTAGTGAAATCATATCTCACTAGGCGAAAGCAAGTCACTGTTTTGAGTAGAGTTTGCTCTAAATCTAAGACCGAAGTTACTCATATGTCATCAATTAGAGAAACAACATGTGGTGTACCCCAAGGTAGTGTCCTTGGTCCCCTGCTGTTTCTTATATATATTAACGATTTGCCAAAATGCACTGAACATCAAACTGTTTTGTTTGCCGATGACAGTACACTTATTGTTCCATGTAAAAATATAGAAACTTACGAAGATGACATAAAAAAGGCCATCCTTTGCATTATAAATTGGTTACTTAAAAACAAACTTAAAATAAACATAGACAAAACAAAGCTTATGACATTTTATCAAAGAACAAAAAAACTTAACTTAAACATAACTTATGCAGATCAAACAATAACCGAAACAAGCTGTGCTAGATTTTTGGGACTTCACTTGGACACTCACTTAAACTGGAAGTGTCATGTAGAAACTGTTTGTAAAAAACTAAACCAGTACTCATATGCACTCTATAATCTAGCAAAGATAGTTAGTGAGTCCGTTGTCCTTATCTCTTATAAGGCCTATGTTACGTCTGCGTTACGTTTTGGTATAATATATTGGGGAAATTCCAGTGACAAAGAAATTGCGTTTAAGGCCCAAAAAAGATGTTTGCGTGCTGTGTTTAAGCTTAAATCAACTGAAAGTTGTGTTCCCTACTTTAAAAAATTTAAACTCTTAACATTGCCTTCTATGTACATTTTTGAGACAGCAGTATTTATCAGATCTAACTTGCATTTGTTTGAAACATTGAAATCTACGCGACGCAATAAAGAGATATGCGCAAAAGCACATAGTACGGCTCTTTTTAAAAAAAGTTTTTTAGGAATGGCACCTAGGATTTATAATAAGATCCCAAGACAAATTAAAGAAATGAATAATATACACGATTTTAAAAAGGCATTCCTGGAGTTATTACATGACAAAGCATATTATACGCTGAACGAATACTTAACTGACCCACTTTGACTACCACTTTTTTGTTTGTTAATTATTGTCATTAGAATTTATTAATTTTATATTTTATTGGAGATCTTTTGTGTTTGTTTTGTGTATTGACATTTTTGAATATGAATAATTTAAATGTAATATTTTTTTGTGATTGTTTTGTGTATTGAAATTTTGTATTAGAATGATTTAAATGTAATTTTTTTTTTGTTTGTTTTGTGTATCGACATTTTGACTTTAAATGATTTAAATGTAATTTTTTTTTTTTGTTTGTTTTGTGTATCGACATTTTGACTCTGAATGATTTAAATGTAATATTATTTTTTATATTGATTTTATTGAGATAGCAACGTTTTTTGTTATAATTAGCATGCATGCATATAATATTTGTACGCCGTTGACGGCTAGACATAGCGTTCCTTATTAATTAGAACATCTATACCTAACCCACCTATGTTTAACAAATAAAAAATATTTGTATTTGTATTTGTATTTATTATGTTATACATCCAAGTTTTACTTCTAATACTTTTATGCTCGAGTGAAGTGGGTACAGGAAATAAGTTAACGTTTCTAAGGTACTCATTTGATCATCTACGTTTTGGTCTCGTCGTACTTTGCTAGACTTCCTAAAATAAATCAATAATATAATTCCCATAACCACACTAACAGCCATGAGTGAAACCACGCTCTTCAATATCAAACGATATACTATGATATATATAATCGTAATAGTGCATTGTATAAAATTTGTATATTGCTTATACATAAAATGCGTACCAAGTTATTACCAACCCTAACTAAAATAGCTGATTATTGTGAATGTGAATTAAACAATTAAGTTTGACACGCGTGTCACATTTGTGCAAAAACAACTTTTATGATGAAATATTTTTCTGCTTGTAGACAAAAAAAAAAAAAATTTCGTAAGGCATCAATAATATGTTGCTATGTTGTAAACTCTAAAATATTAGATACTTATTGTTTCAAAGGTACGATGGAGTGAACACCTTTCTAAACTATCACAGAACAATTAAGTAAATTATAAATAATGACAGGTACTTAATTGTTCTGTGACAGTTGAAGAAATGGAGCTCCCTCCATTTTTTGTCTAGCAGTGGGATAGCATAGACTTATTATGGATTGGAATTCTTCATTCTTCATTCTTCTTGGATTCTCATTTGTACTTTGTTGTGAACAGACGTGCCGAAGAATTATTGAAATTAATAAATAAAAATTCGCTGAATCGTGACCTGGTTTTACCTACTGACCGGATAACTGTGTCAAACGTAGTCATAATATGTACTAGTTATTTTACGTAAATAAATAATGTGTAAGGTGTTACCAAGCCAATAACTGTGTCACAATGGCAAGCAGCCCCTTCAGCCGGGGTGACCGATGTGCTCGGAGTCCACCTCCTACACCCGTGCCTACAGCTGCACCTAAACCAGTGCCCGCACTCGCATCTCATCCTCAGACGCCTAACCGAAGTAACGAGGTCATGGATGTGATTTCAACGCCGGAAATACAAAACTGGATGACGACTATTGACCAATGTCTAAACGAAGTGTGCACTATTGCATCAGAAGGCAAATTAAATACGGAACAAAAAATGCGCATAAGTGCTTTATGCCGAAAAATTGGTCACGGCACGTCACAGATGGCTGTCCAGTACCAGTCGGTCAAGATGAAAGCAGTCATGGCAAACTCCACCGTGCAAACACTTGAAGACCAAATAGATCTGTCGCAGCAACTGCAAGAACTTAAGATGACAGTTGGAGCCTCTATAAAGCCAAATACGGGATCTTCCTTTGCTGATATGGTGAAAAAAGGTACCAACAAATTTATTCAGCCCTTAAATTTAAGTTCAGTGGCCATATATCCAAACGACAAACTAAAGTCCAGTGAGGAGACCAAATCACTTGTCCAAAAAATTATATGCCCAGAGCAGATGAAACTGCAAGTAAGAGGACTACGCAAGACAAAAAATGGCGGCGTCATTATCAGCACTGAAACAAAAGACGACATTGAGAAGGTGAAAAAATCGATGCAGTCAACAAATTCAGGCCTTACAGTCGACGAACCTCAGAAAAGAAAACCTAGAGTCGTAATTATCGGAGTGCCTTCATCCATGCAAGAGAAGGAAGTTTTTACTTGTCTTTTCAACCAAAATCTAGCCGATAAACTTCAGGATTGCAGCCTCGAGACCTTTTTGTCCTCCATTAAGCTGAGCCACAAGTCAGGTAAGAAGGATGCAGACACCTGTAACTTTATTATTGAAGTTTCTGCACAGATACGTAAAGCCCTGATATGTAAAGACAGAGTGTTTGTTAATTGGTCTTCCTGCCCTGTCAGAGACTTTACCCTAGTCACACGTTGTTATAAATGTCAGCAGTACGGACATGCGGCTAAATCATGTCGGGAGACCGCCTACACGTGTGGCCACTGTGGTGAATTGGGTCATTCCATCAAAGAATGCACTAAGAAGGCAGAGGAACCAAAATGCGCTACTTGCATGCACTTCAAAAAGCCAAGCAATCATAAGACAAGTGCAGCGGACTGTCCGGCAAAAATTATGGCAGAAAATAGGTACATAAACTCTATTGATTATGGAGGCGCCTAAGAGCGCCGTAAATTACGATTCTTCTTGGCCTTTGTTGTTATTTTTAATAATATTTTAATATGATTAATCATTTAATTAGTGACATAGACAATTTCTCTGTATCTCAATCACAAGTTTGTAACGTTGAACACTGCAAGCAATATCTCTCCTCTTACACTAGTCCATTAACCATATTAACCCAAAACATTCGTAGTGTTTTTAAGAATTTCGATAATTTTAGCATTTTTCTAAAGCGTCTAGACATAAATTGTGACATTATTGTCTTAACTGAATGTTGGCTTGCTAAACAATATAACATACCACAAATTCCGGGATATTGTATGTATAAGAGTAACTCAACTTCCAATCAGAACGATGGGGTGATAGTTTATGCAAGAGATCATCTAAATGTGTCTGTCGTAGAGCCAAACATGCACGACTGTAGCAGATTGTTGGTTAAAATCGGAGCAGAATTTGCGATATTAGCTGTATATAGATCTCCCTCTTTTACGAATATAAAAAATTTCACTGACTCTCTAAACGACACCTTGCAAAACCTATCATCCTTCAAAAATACAATTTTAACTGGAGATATTAATATCAATATTCTTCCGGGAAGTGGAGACGCTTCCGCTGAGGAATATCTGAACCTATGCGCGTTCCATAGTTTGCTTCCCGCTCACACGCTTCCTACACATCAAAGTGGCTCCTGCTTGGATCATATAATGCTCAAGGCCAACTTCCCTGCACTCACCCTTGTAACTAATTCAACAATAACCGATCACAATGCTACCCTACTCATTCTTAATTGTAAATTGCCTAAGGTGGCCTCTCGCACGGTCTCTAAATTAAATTTACATAAATTTGAAGAAGACTTATGCAATATTGATTTTGCCCCAGTTTACAATTCCGATGATCCGCAGTTTTGTATGTTGTACCTAATTAAAAAAGTGCAAAATGCAATTCAGAAAAACACGGTCATATCTCGGTTAAATAACAAATACTGCAACATAAAACCATGGGTCACGGCTGGTCTTATACGTTGTATGAAAAATAGAGATAAACTGCATATGAAAGCTAAAGTTAATCCGAATAATTTAATATTGCAACTGTCATATAAGCGATATCGTAACTTTTGTAACGACCTCATAAAAAAAGTAAAACGCAATTACGATAACACTGCACTAAAAGAGGCTGGTACAAATAACAAAAAGATCTGGAAAATTATTAAAAATGTGACGTATAATTCAAAACAGAATCAGTCTTCTTCAGGTTTATTACAGGCACATTCATCACAGTTAACATCTGCGAACATTGCAAATAATTTCTTTGTTAATGTGGGCAAGTGTCTAGCTGAAAAACTTCGGGGACAATCGCAGTACCTAACAAGCTCATTGTTTGCATCTAGCACTAGCTTATCATCTTTTGTGTTACTAGATACTGACGAAACGGAAGTGGAAAGAATTATTATGGGTCTAAAAGACGACTGTGCAGTTGGCTGGGATAACATATCTAATAAAATTATTAAGCAATTCAAAGACCTTTTAGTACCACCGTTGACTTACATTTTTAATAAATGTTTAACTACAGGTGTGTTCCCCAAGTGCTTAAAAAAAGCTGTTGTTGTCCCAGTTTACAAATCAGGTAGTAAAGATCAAGTGACTAATTATAGGCCTATTTCCTTACTGCCTTCTATGTCTAAAATATTAGAAAAGATTATAAACAACAGGCTTTATAAATATTTGGAGGATAAATCTATTCTCTCTAAGCGGCAGTTTGGATTTAGACCTAAAATGTCTACAGATAATGCTGTACATCATTTAACTAACTATCTAGCACAAGAACTTGATAAAGGTAACCACACCCTAGGAATATTCCTGGACCTCGCCAAAGCTTTTGACACAGTTTCTGTTCCCATTTTGTTGCGCAAGCTTGAAGCCATAGGCATTAGGGAAACGCAGCTGAAACTATTTAAGAGCTATCTAGAAGAACGTACGCAATGTGTAAAGATTGGTAATATTATCAGCGATGACGAAAAAAGCACAGCTTTCGGAATTCCCCAAGGAAGTATTTTAGGACCTTCACTTTTTTTAATTTACATAAACGATCTCTGTAATCTAAATTTAGATCACGGTCATATCGTTTGTTATGCTGACGACACTGCTCTTTTGTTTTCGGCTGACTCAGAAGAAAATGTCTACAAGTTTGCGCAACACGGATTCAATGTTATTAATAAATGGCTTCAAAATAATTCACTGACTTTAAATGCTGACAAGACAAATTACGTCAAGTTTTCGATGCGGAAGCAAAAACTAACTGGCACTACCCCAACATTGTATGCTCATAACTGCACATCTAGCACAAATAACCAATGTGTTTGTCCCAATATTAAAATGTCAAATACTGTTAAGTACCTTGGAATTATAATCGATGAAACACTTTCGTTTAAACATCACATAGAAGCTGTAAATAATAGAATTCGTAAATTGATATTTGTTTTTAAAAAGTTACGCTACATTGCAGACCCAAAAATAGTTAGACAAGTCTACTTTGCTTTATGTCAATCGATAGTAACATACTGTATTACCACATGGGGTGGATCGGGTAAAACATTGTTACTAACCATCGAGAGAGCCCAGAGGGCAATTCTCAAAGTGGCTACTTTTCGCCCATTCCTTTTTCCCACTAACCTCCTATACAAAGAATGTGAAGTACTAACAGTCCGACAGCTATTTATAATGGGTATTGTATTAAAACAGCACGCAGATCTAACATATAGCACGGAGTTTACTAACAAAAGACGTAAAGATCTAGTCTGTCCTCAAAATCATACCAAACATGCTTTCACGTCAAAATTTTACCTGTTTCTCGGTCCTCTCCTCTACAATAGGTTGAACGCGAAAGCAAACATTTATAGCTTGAATCAAATTAACTGTAAGAAAATTCTTAAGGAGGCTCTTCAAAGAATGTCCTACGATGATACAGAGAATTTACTGATTGTGCTAAAGTGATTTTTTTGTTTTTATACAATTTTTGACCTAGGTTAAGTATCTTGTTAGTTAAGAAACTAGAAGTTAAGATTTGGTAACATTATAAATTAATAGTATAAGATAACTTGTCTACTTTACAGATTTTTTACACGTTTGTATTGTACTATAAAATCCTTTTGATTATTTGTTAATTTTAAATTATTTTAGCTCTTCTCGCCTGAAACACAGGATTTCCTAGTTCAGGCACGTAAGACTCAGAATTAAGATTTATATTTAAGACTGTATTACTTTATCCTGTAAAGAATTTTGAATAAATATTATTATTATATGTATTTTCAATATTTATCTCAGGACCCTGAGGTCCTGGACCTTTGGAAGGCGTACGAGGAGCCGAAGCCAACTCGCAGAGGCCCTTTATATAATTATAATGGAACATGATACCAACCAACGATTATACCTGTACGCGCTATGCTAGTGCACCCAAGGACAACCCCCGGTTGTTGAAAAACTATTGCGACATATGGAGTTATTATTTTTATTATTATTTTTATATATTTTATTTATCTCAGGACCCTGAGGTCCTGGACCTTTGGGAGGCGTACAAGGAGCCGAAGCCAACTCGCAGAGGCCCTTTAGATAATTATAATGGAACATGATACCAACCGACGATTATCCCTGTACGCGCTTTGCTAGTGCACCCAAGGACAACCCCCGGTTGTTGAAAGACTATTGCGACATATGGAGAACAAAGATAATAGGGCTATGGTTTTTGGAATCTTAAGTGGACTGGTAACATGGAACTATGTCAAGACTATGGCCCCTGCCTGAACAACGTTATTAATATGCATCGAAAAAAGGCAGGGGGTGACTTGCACACTCAATAAATGGGCCCCCAAAAACGGCCGCTAGCACGAAGTGACGTAGCAACAAGAGGGCAACATATCCTGAGGTGCTTGAGGAGTGGAGAGGTATACCACGGCTATCAGGACAATCCCGGAAGTACGGTCAAGATCCCTACCAGCACCTTACTGGATTATACATCCTTCTCCCGAGCACGTTTGCTCTTGCGAATCTCCACTCAAGCCAGCCAATAAAGGCAAGAGAGAGGTGGGAGCTCAGTTCCTCGTCAGTGTTCACTACGGCCGGCCAATAAAGGCAAGCCGGAGATGAAGAACAAGAATTCTCCCGGGAGATCGGGTCCGTGGGGTCGCTAATGCCCAACAGTTCGCCACAAAACTGCGCTGCGGATTGTATCTCTCTTAGTCTGGCCCCTCATCCTAGGCATATTACGGCAAAGCAAACTTTACCGATACAGACCTAGGGTATATTGGAGCACGCAAGCCCCACCACGACGTCAACGTAGAGATACGGCGATGGGGTATTATTATTATTATTTCCTTTATTTACTTTATATACATATTTTGTACATTTTTAAATATTTCTTAAAACATAAATAAAAAAAAACATTTAAAAATATAAAAAATAGTACCCCACCGGTATCGGGAACAGGGTCCAAGCTACCGGCGGTCAGGGCTCCAGAGAAAGGAACCTCCTAACGATACGAGCCGTGTCCAGGAGTACCGCTTTCTGAATCAAGGCCTTGATCCAGCCGCCTAACGCGAGCCTCCTAAGGTGTTGGTCGAGGCTCTTGGCTATTAAGCCATTGGCTGACACGACTATCGGTACAATGATCGCTGAGTCCACATCCCACATGTCGACAACCTCGCGAGCCAAGTCAATATACTTGATTTGTTTATCTTTCTCGGCTTTCACGAGGTTCTCGTCATGCGGAACGGATATGTCAACAATCATTGCACGCCTCTCGCTTCGGTCCACCACCACTATATCAGGCTTATTGGCTACAATAGTCCTGTCAGTGATGATGGACCGATCCCAGTACAAAGTGATATGACCATTATCAAGAACTGGGTCGGGCTCATACCTGTAGTACGGCACTTCCGATTCCACAAGAGAGTATTTCAGAGCAAGTTGCTGATGGATAATCCTGGCTACAAGGTTGTGTCTATGCAAGTACTCTCCGTTAGCTAGACGAGAACAACCAGAGATAATGTGACGAATTGATTCTCCCGGACGGTGACATGCCCGACAGATGTCAACCGTGCCGTCCTTCACAATAAATCTCCGGTAGTTATTCGTCATGATAACTTCGTCCATAATTGCACAGACAAAACCTTCGGTTTCCCCAAAGAGGTCACCGAAACGCAGCCAGGCTACGGACGCCAATTGGTCTACATCGGGCCCGTGAAAGGCCCGGAAAAAGCGTCCGTGAAGTTCCTTGCTCTGCCATACTTCCTTGCGATCGTTAGTGTCAAGCACTACCGGTTTACGCCAGTTCTCGTTAGCCAGAGAGAGCGGGGTGAGTCCCTTGTCCACTGCCACTACATCTCGATGCATACCCACGTCGGTAGCTAGGAAATATTCCCTGAGACTGCATACCTCGCGGTTGTGTAGGGTCTTAGCATTTAAAAAACCTCGACCTCCACACTTCCGCGGGATATACAGTCTCATCACCGACGATCGTGGGTGATGCATTCGGTATGCAGTCAGCAGTGTGCGGACCCTCCTATCCAGGGCGTCAAGTTCCGTTTGAGTCCATTTGAGTACGCCGAAAGAGTACATCAATACCGGCATGACCCAACCGTTGAAGGCACGCACCTTGTTTCCGCCTGAAAGAAGACTATTGAATACCTTCTTCAGGCGTCCAAAGAAACGTTCCTTCAACGATTGCTTCATGTCAGTGACATTGATGCCTAGAGCTTCCGACATACCCAAATACTTATAGGTTTCGGTTGGAGAGAGGGATCTCAGGTTTATGGAATCCGTGAGTTGAGTGCCCACGGATTCCACAACCTCCCCTCGTTTTACATGCATGACCGCACATTTGTCCACACCAAACTCCATCCTGATGGCACTACTGAAGGTTTCAGTTACCTTCAGTAGCTCCATCAGTTGCAGATTGTTGGGGGCAAAAAGTTTCAGGTCATCCATGTAAAGTAGGTGAGATATTACCTGACCACCTCTCTTCAACCGATAGCCTAGACCTGAATTCTCCAGCAGTGTGCTTAGAGGATTCAAGGCTAGGCAAAACCAAAGTGGACTCAAACTATCACCCTGGAATATACCTCGCTCGATCCTTACAGGTTCGCTATTCCTCTGGATATGTCGACATCCTGGATAGCGGAGGACCGTACTCCATTGCCTCATACACGACATCAGGAAGGTGCGTAGTGTTGTATCAGTTATTATTATTATTATTATTATTATTATTATTATTATTTTTATTTATCTCAGGACCCTGAGGTCCTGGACCTTTGGGAGGCGTACGAGGAGCCGAAGCCAACTCGCAGAGGCCCTTTAGATAATTATAAAGGAACATGATATCAACCGACGATTATCCCTGTACGCGCTATGCTAGTGCACCCAAGGACAACCCCCGGTTATTGAAAAACTGTTGCGACATATGGAGAACAAAGATAATAGGGCTATGGTTTTTGGAGTCTTAAGTGGACTGGTAACATGGAACTATGTCAAGACTATGGCCCCTGCCTGAACAACGTTATTAATATGCATCGAAAAAAGGCAGGGGGTGACTTGCACACTCAATAAATGGGCCCCCAAAAACGGCCGCTAGCACGAAGTGACGTAGCAACAAGAGGGCAACATATCCTGAGGTGCTTGAGGAGTGGAGAGGTATACCACGGCTATCAGGACAATCCCGGAAGTACGGTCAAGATCCCTACCAGCACCTTACTGGATTATACATCCTTCTCCCGAGCACGTTTGCTCTTGCGAATCTCCACTCAAGCCAGCCAATAAAGGCAAGAGAGAGGTGGGAGCTCAGTTCCTCGTCAGTGTTCACTACGGCCGGCCAATAAAGGCAAGCCGGAGATGAAGAACAAGAATTCTCCCGGGAGATCGGGTCCGTGGGGTCGCTAATGCCCAACAGTTCGCCACAAAACTGCCCTGCGGATTTATTATTATTATTACATTTATTTATATTTCAATACATATTTTATACATTTTTAAATATTTCCTTAAAAAAACATATTAAAAAAAAACATTTAAAAATATAAAAAATAGTAGCCCACCGGCATCGGGAACAGGGTCCAAGCTACCGGTGGTCAGGGCTCCTGAGAGAGGAACCTCCGGACAATACGCGCCGTGTCTAAGAGTACTGCTTTCTGGATCAAGCCCTTGATCCAACTGCCTAACGAGAGCCTCCTTAGATGTTGATCGAGGCTCTTTGATATTAATCCATTGGCCGTCACGACTATCGGTACAATGACTGCTGTATCCACTTCCCACATGTCGACAACCTCGCGAGCCAAGTCAAGATACTTAGTTTGCTTATCTTTCTCAGCTTTCACGAGATTGTCGTCATGAGGGACCGCTATATCAACAATCACTGTACGACGCTCTAGTCGATCTATCACCACTATATCAGGCTTATTGGCAACAATAGTCCTGTCAGTGATGATAGATCGATCCCAATACAACGTGATACTGCCATTGTCGAGAACTGGGTCGGGCACATACTTATAGTACGGTACTTCTGATTCCACAAGATTGTATTTAAGAGCAAGTTGCTGGTGAATAATCTTGGCTACGAGGTTGTGTCTATGCAAATAGTCTCCGTTGGCTAGGTGAGAACACCCAGAAATAATGTGTCGGATTGATTCCCCGGGCCGGTGGCATGCCCGACAGATGTCAGCCGTACCGTCCTTCACAATATATTTCCGGTAGTTGTTCGTCATCACAACTTCGTCCGTTATCGCACAGACAAAACCTTCGGTTTCCCCGAAGAGGTCACCAAAGCGCAGCCAGGATACAGACGCTAATAGGTCTACATCGGGTCCATGTAGAGCCCGGTAAAAGCGCCCGTGAAGCTCCTTACTCTGCCATACTTCCCTGCGGTCATTAGTATCCAGTATTATAGGTTTGCGCCAGTTCCCGTTAGCCAAGGAGAGCGGAGTGAGGCCCTTGTCCACCGCTACCACATCTCGGTGCATACCCACGTCGGTTTCTAGGAAGTATTCCCTGAGACTGCATACCTCGCGGTTGTGTAGGGTCTTAGCATTTAAAAAGCCACGACCCCCACACTTCCGCGGGATATACAGTCTCATCACCGATGACCGTGGGTGATGCATTCGATTTGCGGTAAGCAGTGTGCGGACCCTCCTATCCAGAGCGTCAAGTTCTGTCTGAGTCCATTTGAGTATGCCGAAAGAATACATCAAAACCGGCATGACCCAACCGTTGAAGGCGCGCACCTTATTCCCACCTGATAAGAGACTTTTTAGTACCCTATTCAGGCGGTCAAAGAAGCGCTCCTTCAACGATTGTTTCACGTCAGCAGCATTGATGCCTAACGCTTCCGACATACCCAAATACTTGTAAGTTTCGGTTGAGCAGAGGGATCTAAGGTATATGGAATCCGAGAGCTGAGTTCCCACGGATTCCATAATCTCCCCTCGCTTTACATGCATGACTGCACATTTATCCAAACCAAATTCCATCCTGATGGCGTTACTGAAGGTTTCAGTTACCTTCAGTAACTCCATCAGGTGCAAGTTGTTGGGGGCAAAGAGTTTCAGATCATCCATGTAAAGAAGGTGAGATATAACCTGACCACCTCTTTTCAACCGGTAGCCTAAGCCCGACCCCTCCAGTAGTGTGCTAAGAGGGTTCAAGGCTAGACAAAACCACAGTGGACTCAGACTGTCGCCCTGGAATATGCCACGCTCAATCCTTATCGGCTCGCTGTTCTCCCGAATCTGTCGACATCCCGGATAGTGAAGGACTGTTCTCCACTGCCTCATACATGACATCAGGAAGGTGCGCAGAGTTGTATCAACTTTATAAAGTTCCAGCACCCTCATGAGCCATGTATGAGGAACAGAGTCATAGGCCTTCTTATAATCTATCCAACATGTCGACAGATCCTTTCAGGAACGTCGAATCTGTTGGCTAATGGCCATATCTATGAGGAGCAGCTCCTTAGTACCGCGGGACCCGTTCCTACATCCATTCTGAGAGGCAGACATGATAGAATTTGTTTCAATGTGAGTATTAATTTTAGCTCTCAGTATGGATGTAAGAACTTTATAGACCGTCGGTAAACACGTGATCGGTCTATAATTTTTGGGGTCCGCAGTACTACCTGATTTATGGAGCAGGTGGGTTATTCCAGTCGTCAAAAACTCGGGTAGCGACCCTGACTCTAAGGCAGACTGGAACTGAGATGCCAAGCGAGCGTGCGACCCTTGAAACCATTTTATCCAGAAATTGTGCAGTCCGTCCGGCCCTGGAGATTTCCAGTTAGGCAGCGGGCGGACTGCACGAGCTACATCTTGGGGGCTGATGGTAATTGCCCCCATTTCTGGTAAAAGATCGCACGTGCGTTCGACCTCTCGAATCCAATCACCCTCGATGTGACTGACAGGTACCGACCAGATTCTGCGCCAGAATGAACACATGGCGTCATCATCCGGTAGGCGCGTATCAGTCACATCTTGGTCCGGTCGCTCCCAAGTCCTGTAAACCCACCTTTCATTGCTTTGGAATGTGCGATTCTGAGTGTACCGCTCCACTCGCCGCTTGTACCGTCGAATACGGCTCGCCCATGCATAAACCTTCTGCTTCAGGAAGTCGATACGCTCTGTGACGCAGGGCAGATAATTTTGAGGGCTAATATCAGTCCCCAAGAATGCCCGCCTCACAAAGCGCATCACCCTAGGGCGAGTGTTGCCCTCCCTGAAGCAGATAAGCTTGCCGATGAGTGCTCTAGCCTCGCCGATACGGCGCTCTATCCTGCGTTGCCAAGCTGGTACAGCTGGTCGTGTAGCTCTGTCACAGTTAGGGAACTTAACGTGAGCTACACGACATGCCGCTGCAGCCGCACAGTACAAGATCGAGTGGGTATCAGCGAGGTCTTTGCTGCTATCAAAACAATTTGATAGCTGCGAATCTAGAGCACACACCAGCGCCCTATTTCTTTTATGCATGGGCAAACGCGGTAGACGAGGTCTAAGCCCTGGCGGTGTGGAGCGATACTCTCGAAATGCGTCCTCCAAAGCGCTCCTCAATCGTTCATTGCATTGGGTACTCACAGATATAGCCGCGTCATCATCGGCGTCACCAACGTGGTCGGGTCGCGGTAAGGCACTGGGTTGAAGTTGCACCGCGGCCGGTGGTGTAGCAGATGAGGCACGGCTTCTCTGTGATTCCAAGCGAAGTCTGTCAAGTACGGCGTCATCCAACATACGGTTACGCTGGATGACCCGCACCTGATCCGATAGACGTTGGGCCGAAACGTTGACAGTTGGCTCAAGCACCTGAAACAGAGAGAGCATCCGACCACGGTACGCAGTCAAGCTACTTCCCCCCTCTGTAGCCCCAAAGTATGAGCGCATGACATTTTCATTAATGGATTGTGTCCATCGCATGCGCTGCACACTTCCACCGGCAGCGGGGACCCTATCAGAGGCCGGAGGGCCTCGAGGTCTCAAGCTGGCCGGAGGTCGGCCTCTTCCCCGTCGACGCGCAGGTGGTGGTGTCGTCGGCGGCGAGAAATATTCGTCGCTCGAACTCGACGCAACTGCAGCTGCCGGAATCACTGGACTCACGGCTGGCGCTGGTCCCGGTGGCTGCGAGGCGGAGCTGAGCGACGAACCCGAAGATGTTGGGTGTGTTTCTTGTTCTCGTGCCCGGCTTCTCGTCAGCATTTCATAATAATTTCATCGCCAAGACGTTGTGTATTTACATTTTTGTTCGGTGGTATTTGTTGTTATATGGTGATGTGGTTTGATTTTTTTATTTTTTTCGGATGGTTTTTCGGTGGTTAAACATTTTATTCGGTCTATTATTTAATTAAATTTAAGGAAAAAATTCGGCGAGAAAAAATTTGTTGTCAGTCATTTTGACAGCCGGGCCACAGATCTTATTATTATTATTATTCAATAATTAATATTAATAATTATTATAAATAAATATTGTATTGATCACACGAACGATTTCATCTCCTGGAGCAGCTGTAATCGCTATATTTTGGGACCCGAAATATATCTACATAATTGGAACACGTGTATAAATCATTTCATACTGAGCAGGTAATTATCAAATATCAGAACATAATGACTATTTTTCTATACCCAGAATATATAATTACATGTATACCTAATTATTTATCGATACATCAAATAAAACCATTTTTTTATTTCAGATACATTGCTTAAACTTACCAGTGAAGAACTATGTAATGACCCGAAATATAACAACATATTTGAACCAAGCAGATGCACATTCCTATGTTTAAAACATTTCATATTTTGCTGGTAATTATTACTCATTACTAATTATTAATACATTTTTCTTCCCAGAACATACAATTATCTACCTAATTAAATTGTGTACCTAATGCAACCATTTTTTTTTTCAGATAAATTCTACCTAAACATAATTACCGACTTGCATGTGAAGAATTATACAAGGAATCTTGGAACGAACGTAAAATAGTCCTGATCAAGTTGTACTAATAATTTAAATATTTTGTAACCTAAGATCGTGATTATTAGTTGTAACTGTTGTAAGTATTACCTAATCTATTTTATTTAAATAAGCAATTATTTTAAGTGTTCTTTAATTTTAAAAATAACATAATGCCTTACTGTTCTGATTGCAAAGTATTTGTGGTAAATCGTCGATGGTCTGGTCATTTACGTAGCAATGTACATAAAAACAATAGCTCTACCTCTATTTATGATAATGTTGCAATTATTAATTCTTCTTTTAAAGAACGAATCATAAGTTACAAAATCATAGCAGCTGGCGAACAAATAAATAATTTTCCTGAAATGTTTCTTAATAATATTAGTAAACAAGTTGAAACTCTAATAAACCGATCATTATTGAAACATACAGCTCTGAAAATAAATTTTGAACTTTTTTCTTTTTTTCTTATGTTTAAAAATGATCAAAAGGAAATGAAATCGTTCGCCACAAAAAACATTATTATTAATTTTAATTACGATTTTGATTCAATTTATAAAGCAACGGTTGATTTACTGTTAAAGAAAATTGAAGAGTTTCAGGAGAGAGATAGTGGTTGGACATTTTTGAGCAATTCCCGTGTAGAAATAAATATGAATAAATATCAGCCTCTCGGTGGATCTAAATTTATAACTTTACCAAAATGTATAAAAAATAAAAAAGCTTGTTTGAATATTCGTAACAATGATGAGTATTGTTTTTTATGGTGCGTAGTGGCGGCTCTGTACCCTGCTAAACAACACCCCGACAGAGTTTCATCTTATCCCTACTTCCAGGATGTTTTGAATGTTGATGGTTTGACATTTCCGATAACATTTTCGGGTATAGCTATATTTGAGAAAAATAATCCATTTTTGAATATTTACGTGTATGGTTTAAGCTGTTGATCCCCGCACGAACGCCGGCGGTCGTGCGCTATTGTCTTACTATTGTGTCTCTAATTACGCTACTCAAGAAGTTAAAAAATAATAAGACTATCGTTGGACCTTTGTATTCAACATCGAATCAAAAATCTAAGAGTATCCATCTATTGTTCTTAGAAAATAATACTAATACCCATTATTGTCTTATCAATGATTTACCTCGTCTAGTCAGAAATCAGATAACTAAACATCATGGTAAACTGTAGTTCTGCGAAACGTGCTTATTGTTTTTTCCGACGCGCATTCAAATTGAATCACACATGTGTGGAGGGATTGCCACGGTATTACCAGAAGAAGGAACATTTTTAAAATTCAAAAATTATGATAGAAAACAAAACATTCCTTACGTCATATATGCTGATTTCGAAACGATACTCGAACCGATTTCCGGCGATAATTTCAACACCACTAACACGTCATACTCACATCGTCACGTACCGGCCGCGTTCGCCTATAATGTAGTGTCATCATTTAACGATAGGGTTGGCGGCTATAGAAGTTATCGCGGAAAAGATTGTGTTTCAAAATTTATACATTTACTGATTGAAGATGCTAAAGCAATACACAGAATTCTAACTAAAAGCGAGCCTATGATATTCACAGAAATAGATGCTCTTGATTTCAAACGCGCTATTAAGTGCTACCTTTGTGAAAATTTACTGTTGACAGATCGAGTAAGGGATCACTGTCATATTACAGGCCGGTACCGAGGTGCAGCACATCGACACTGCAACCTACAACACAAAGTACCAAAATTCATCCCAATATTTTTTCATAACTTATCCGGATACGATTGTCATTTATTTATTAAAAAGTTAGGCGAAATTCCAGGACAAATTAAAATAATACCCAAGACTAAGGAAAAATATATATCGTTTACAAAGTTTATTCCTATTGCTGATAATGAGTTTATACAAATAAGGTTTTTAGATTCTTTCAACTTTCTAGGAACTAGTTTAGACAAACTTGCTAAAACTTTGCAAGTAGACGATTTTGTTAACCTTAAATCAAATTTTTCTGATGAAACACAATTTAGTTTGCTAATTCGTAAAGGTGTGTACCCCTATGACTATATGAAAGATTGGAAATGTTACGAACAAAAGTCATTACCATCGAAATATTATTTCCATAATTCTTTGACGAACGAAGGTATAAGCGATGAAGATTATAATCATGCTCAGAATGTATGGGCTGAATTCAATATTACTGACCTAGGCGAGTATACAGATCTATACTTAAAAACTGACGTGCTTTTGTTGACAGACATATTTCAAAATTTTCGGAAAACATGTAAACAATATTACAAACTCGATCCTGCCTTTTACATAACTGCACCCAGTTTATCGTTCGATGCAATGTTGCTAAAAACAGGTGTTCAGTTAGAACTGATTTCGGATCTAGCTATCATCAGAATGATTCAAAGCGGTATACGAGGTGGCTTGTGCATGTGTTCCCATCGGTATGCAAAAGCAAATCACAAATACATGCCAGAACATGATGCATCACAGCCTCAGAGTTTTATAGTATATCTAGACTGTAATAACCTATACGGCTTCAGCATGTGTCAGTATTTACCATATTCTAGTTTTAGATTTCTTGATGAAATTGAATTAACTAATTTTCGTGTAGAAAATATCGAGAATAACTCTGAGTGGGGCTTTATATTAGAAGTCGATCTTTTTTATCCTGAACATTTACACAAACACCACAATGATTTACCATTTTGTCCTGAGAAATGTATACCTCCAGGAGGTAAAACGAAGAAACTAGTTGCAAATTTGCATAATAAGTACAACTACGTAATACATTACGTTCATTTAAAAAAATGTTTAGAACATGGTTTAATATTACGTAAAGTTCATAAAGCTATTACTTTTAGACAAAGTCCCTATTTAAAACAGTACATAGAATTAAACACTCGATTAAGACAAAAGGCAAAAAGTTCTTTCGAACAAGACTTTTTTAAGTTGTTAAACAACAGTGTTTTTGGCAAGACATTAGAAAATACTGAAAATAGAGTAACCGTTCATTTAGTTAATCAATGGTGTGATCAATCTAATCGAAATAAGAAATTTATATCCTCCGAGAGACTTGTAGCCAACCCCTATTTCCATAGCGCTTCTATTCTAACTGAAAACTTAGTTGCAATACAAATGAAACCTGACCAAATTATTTTAGATAAACCTATTTATATTGGATTCACTGTATTAGAACTTTCTAAGACACACATGTATGACTTTCATTATAATATTGTTAAACCTTTTTATGAAGATCGAGTGCAGCTGTGTTATACAGATACCGATTCGTTTGTTTATAAAATATTCACGTTTGATTTTTACCATGACTTGAAGTATAATTTTTTGCAATATTTCGACACCAGTAACTATGATGATAAAAATGATTTTAACATACCAATTATGAACAAAAAAGTGCCAGGTTTGTTCAAAGACGAAATGGGAGGAAAATATATCTCAGATTTTGTTGGTTTGAGATCGAAGCTTTACTCAATAAAAACCGTCGATAAAGTCATTAAAAAAGCAAAAGGAGTAAAATCAAGTGTAGTAAGAGACTTAAATATAACAGATTATGAAAATATTTATTAAATGGTGGAATTATTCGTAGAAAAAATATTATGTTTAAATCTATAAAGCACGAAATATTTACTAAGAGTGTCAACAAAATTGCTTTATCTCGAAATGACGATAAACGCTCAATATCTGTAGATGGAATATCAACGCGTGCCTGGGGTCACTCACTTATTTTAAAGAGCGAAAATGTATTTTAAGATTAAGCTAATTAGTAATAGAGTTCGAATATGATTTATGTAACGTACGTAATCTTAATATAGCTTTTAAAATATACCTAAATAACTTTTTAATGTATGATAAATATAATTCATAGTTTTAAAAAGGTTATTGTAAAAATATAAATAAAATGTGAATGACTATGACTACTTGTTTAATTTATGATTTAAGACATCATCCTCCTTTTTTGTAGTTGGTTAAATAAAATGAAACCCGACCAAGATTCAAGTTGCAACATGAACTGCGCGTTGAAACTTGGATCGTTCATTTTTCAGAGGCAAAATGTATTTTGTACGTAATACAATAAGACTGATTATACAAATTTTAAAGAGCCATGTTTGCATCAATTGCATAACGCTGATCATACAAAATACCTATTACAAACACGTAACAGTGCATTACCCTCAGAAAAGCTTAGTTAACATTTTAATCTAAATTGGGAATCGTTACGATGGTATTTTTTTTTTTGTCATTTACGAAATAAAACTCACCTTGAGTACTTGTACGAAGCACACAACGTATTGCTTATCGCGAGCATGTCATTGGTAAGTTTCTCAATTTATTTTTATTTTGTTTAATAACTAGCGATAGAGTTTTCAGCAATTTTGCTCAAAGCTATTAGTGAATCTGCTATGAATGTTGTAACCCGCTGACAATTCGTTTATGCAGCACTATATCAACGTCTACGGTTTAGTTTAAACTTAATGAGCGTCTATTTTTGTTCCAGAATACAGAATCAGAGATTATGTTTAGCCAGTACGCTACAAAACCTTATGAAGGATTCTCCGAAACGCTTCACAACGAACCCGAGCACAGCAAACATGTGACGAAAGAAAAAAAGTCAAAACAGCGATGCAGGGAAAAGTCGAAGAAGCACAATCCAACTAAATCTTTTGTGATGAGCCGATTACAGAGACGAGGCATGAAATTAATAAAAATATCAGTCGTAGATCTAACCAATAACAATTCGCAAACCAGTGACACTGACAGTGACAGTGAGAACGTTACTAAAAGTGCTCAATACATTGTTAAAGACGCTATCGACAATGTTATGGACGAAACTGAATCTTTAGTTAAAAAAATATCTAAATCTTTAATAGATAGTGATTTTTAATATATATCTGTTTGCGTAAGAAGTTGATTAGGCAAATATTTAGTAGATACTTATTATGTTGTTTTATTTAATTTTAAAGTAGAGTGTTTTATTTGAAGAAGTGTTGGGTGTTTAACAAAATAAAAGCAGTTTTACTATACAAATGTTTTTTTTTATTTATAAAACCAATAACCATATAAGTAGGTACACATTTATAACTCTAAATACTTTCTTATACATAACACATTTTTAAGAGCACAATGCTTTAAATGTTTTATACAATTTAAATTAATTCTTCCTTCACAGTATTTTTTATGTAAAATATAGAAATTAGGACATCCTTCGGTACCAAGGTCTGATACTTTACAGTTCTCACAAAGTTCCTTTATCCACTTTACTTTCTCCAAACCATTAACAACGATTTCCTTATTTTCTAGATAGGGAACGATTACACGATGAAATTCTTTATAGTCTATATATCCTTCGTTCCAATAAATGCCTCTGTTTCTTTCCAGCCATTTAACTTGCCTCTTTTCGTCACTTGTTAAGTATTTAAACAAGTATGGTGGTTTTATTAAAAATGTTTGCGTATAATCACGGGTAGCAAAAGCTAACTCTTTTATTATAAAATTATTGTACAGATCTTTAAACCCTTGAACATCTAATATGACAGTATTCGGATTCATGATATTTTCCTGACTGTATTACTTAAAGGTTTATATTCAATAATACAGTCATTCAATATAAGACAATACGCAGAAGTTTGATCGGGTATTTCTGAATCACTCTCGATTTCCACTCTTACATCTACAACAGGGCCTGTCTTTACATTATCAGCTTGTCTAGAGCAATCGATGACAAATAGTGGCGCCAAATCTTTAAATTGTTTTTCACTTAATAAGGGCTCCGGTCGACGCCCGTAATAAGACTGTTGAAATCTGACGTATTGCTCGTATAATAAAGCGATTCTGTTATTCGCGAAACTCACATTTAGGTTTTCATACGGAAAGTAAGTAGAGTTGAGGTACACTTTTACATCACGAACATGACAATGATCGAACTGAGACATATCAGAACTGCTATTGTTTTTTCTATTTGTCTGTAGTCCCATAATAATGTATCTTGGTTTCTCTATTTGCGAGGATGTTTTGATTGACCAGGTATGTTTTGTAGTTTTAGGTAAAGCAGGATATTCGTACAGATCCCAATTTCTGAATATCATCTGGAGTGGTCGATCTTTTTCTAATAGTTTCAGCAAACTTATTTTTTCCTTGTCAGACACTTTAACGTGCGGCACGCGCCAAATGATTTTATTTATCTGTACGTCTTCTACAATTTCACCAGTGTTAAGTTTTACAGCATTCAGGTTAGTGTTACTTCGTAGCAATATCAGTTCGTGCCTACAATTTATCACGACTTTCTTGAAATCCTCTGCGAAACCGATAATATTACAGAGTGGTATAGAAGCAGAAAAATTACCTCCGTTAATGTTTTTTGTACCATCTATATTCCAGCCCCATGAATTCGATGTCTTTGATTCGTTCTCATTCATTGATATTAATGATTTCATGGTGGTAGTTACGCCAGCATTTTTTATTCTATCAATTTCTACTCCATTTAACTCGTACCTTATATCTTGAAACAAGTAGAGTAAAGCATTATTCGTGAAATGAACACTAGTGGCTTTATCTTTCATATCCTTTTTGCTAACGATAACGGATCCTTCCAAATACAAGGTACTCGCTGATGGGAGAATGTACAAGTCCTGTTGATTAATAGGTATGCGAATTTCGTCGTTTCTATTAAAACTAGTTACATAGGGCTTGTAAGAATGAAATTCAATTCCTTCAACCGTATTATCATATGTTGGAGCGGATAAAACGTCTAAGATATTCATTTTAGTAAACCAATCACTTTGAGAAATGTCTTGTTGTCTTTAGTTAATTTTATTTTCTTCTTACAGCGAGCTCTTAATGGGGTGGATGCTTGAGCGGGACTGATATTATTTTGAATTTGTTGATGCACATATTTATTGTAGTCAATCATTTTTTGATTCTAAGATGCAAATATAGCTGCACTTCTTCACCGCGTAAATTTATTAAGCGGTTATTTATATCTATCAATCGGATATGTATGCAGCTTATGTTGTTTTGGTTGACTGGAAAGTATATTGCGTTTTTTGGAATTTCTATAATTCTATAGCCAGGAGGTACGTTAAGCGCGAATTCGTGAATTATGTGACTCGGTTTTCCGTTTGTGTACGAGCCGCTTACGATATCACATTCGATCCTGATCACTGTCGTAGGTAAAATGTTGACTGGAAACTGTGACACATGCCATTTATTTGGTTCCAAGATCTGCTTATCAAAACCTAATAAATTTCTGATAGTATCCTCTTTACTATTTTAGGCGGGGGGCGGGCCGCAAGACGGGGAAGGGGAGGGGGCTCACTGCTCAGGAGACGGCCCGCCGATCACTAGAAATCGCTAGGTAGGGGCGTCATCCCGGGGCGATCAGCGGTAGGGCTAGCCCTTTGGAGCCAGAGCCTTCTGGCAGCGAGTCAGACGGCATGAAGGAGGCAATGGCCAACTTCACAGAGGTCGTGGCAGACGCTTTAACAAGCGTCGCAAAGAAAAGGGAGAAGTCCTCCAAGGGAAGGGCCAAAACCCAAGCCACGATCTCAATCGCGAAGGCCCTTGAGACCGTCATAGAGACCCTCAAAAAGTCCCTCAACAAGAAGATTGAGGGGCTCGAGGCGGACTTGGCCGATCTCCGAAGAGCTGGTCCCGAGGTGGCGCCAAAAGGAGGGCGTAAGCAGGGGCAATGCCAGTCCCAGCCCCAGCCCCAGCCGGAGAGTGAGGTGCTGACCCTGCTGCGGCAAGAGCTGGCTGCCTTCCGGCAGCAACAACAGCAGCAGCAGCAGCAGTTCCAGCAGCGGGTGCAGCAGCAGTTTTCCGTTCTGGAGGGCATCGTGCTGCGCCCACCGCTCGCGGCCTCCGGCCAACGGAAGGCGGCATCATATGCCGCCGCAGTCACAGCTGCTGCGCCTAAGCCGGGTCCGTCGGGGCAAACCAAACGCGGGCCCACGATGTTGTCAGAGCCCACGAGGCCAGCCCCGGCGGCTAAGCAGCAGCAGGAGAAGCCTGCCCCCCCTAGAAAAGGCAAGGCTGCTAAGGTGGCAAAATCTCCTGCCACGGCAGTGCACCGTTCGCCCCCGCTACCCCAGCCTACAGAATCTCCGGCCGACGCCGAGTGGCAGGTGGTCGGAGAGAAGAAAAGGGCGGGTAAGGTGGCAAGGGCGGCCAAGAAGCGGAAAAGGCAGCGGCAGCGTCATAAGAGGGCCCTTGCGGCTATGCTTCGCGCCCCAGCATCCGCAGCTGTAGTTATCACGCTACAGCCGGCTGCGGAAAAGAAGGGCGTGACCTACGGCAAGGTCATCACTAAAGCGAGGCGGGTGGTGGACCTCACTGAGCTCGGTATCGCCGGGGGCTTCCGAATGCGGCATACCGCGACCGGAGCCCTCATGTTGGAGGTCCCCGGGGTGAACAGCGGCCCCACCGCAGATGCTCTGGCCGACAAAATCAGGGCGTCCTTAGATGCGGAGGAGGCCCGAGTGTCCAGGCCCACAAAGTGCGTTGACATGCGCATTATGGGCCTGGACGACTCCGTGACGGTGGATGAGGTTGTGGCCGCCGTCGTCAAGACGGGAGGGTGCCTTACCGACCAGGTCCGGGCAGGCACCATCCGCGCTGATAGCACGGGCATGGGGGCAGTGACGGTGAGTTGCCCCGTGTCGGCGGCCAAGAACATCACCGAGGAGGGCCGATGGCTTTTGGTGGGCTGGGTCTCCGCGCGTGTAAAACTGCTGGAGCCCAGACCTCTGCGGTGTTATCGCTGCCACGTGGGACACCACGTGGGGGCCTGTTGCGCAGCGGAGGTGGACCGCAGTGACCGCTGCTTTCAGTGCGGTCAGCCTGGTCACAAGGCCGCCACTTGCAGTGCAGCGCCGCATTGCTACGCATGTGCGGCGGCAGGCAAGCCGGCAGATCACCGGGCTGGGGGCAGGTCCTGCGATCCCCCCACCAAGGCTAAGGGCAAGGCCCCGAGGCCCATTCCAGCGGATGTGCTCACTGCTGCGGCCGCCAAGTTAGCCACCGCCGCTATCGCTTCCACAGACGCCGCCGCTGCAACCACTGCAGCTGTGCCCTTACAGGGGGCCCGGGAGGAGACTATAATGGACTGCCATTAATGAGGGATACAGAGCGGCGAAGCGCACCCTCCGAGCGGAGATAAAGCGGGCCAAGTTGGAGGCCCGCAACGTGTGGCTGGGGACTCTGAACAGAGACCCGTGGGGACGCCCCTACAAGTTGGTGCGAGACAAGCTCCGCCCCTGGGCTCCCCCGCTGACACAGAGTCTCCGGCCCCAGCTTGTGGAGGGTGTGGTGAGCGCTCTGTTCCCCGAGCGAGAGGAACACTCTCCCCCGCTCATGGCTCCGCCACCTGCGGTGTCCGACGTGGACCACGACGGCGACGACGACGACAATGTTCCAGAGGTGACCGAGGTAGAAATGAGTGTGGCGGTACGAAGGCTGAATGCCAAGAATACCGCCCCAGGACCCGACGGCTTGCCTGGAAAAGCCTGGGTCCTGGCCATGGAGGAAATCGGGCCTCGACTAAGGGGGCTCCTAAGCGCATGCTTGGAGAGGGGCCAGTTCCCACTTCGCTGGAAGACGGGGAAGCTGGTCCTCATCGCGAAGCAGGGGCGCCCTGCGGACTCACCGTCCGCGTACCGGCCCATCGTGCTGCTCGACGAGGTGGGCAAGCTCTTTGAAAGAGTTATTGCAGACCGCCTCGTCGCGCACCTAACACGGGTGGGGCCGGATCTGGCGGACGGCCAGTTCGGCTTTCGCAGGGGACGCTCCACGGTGGACGCTATCATGCGCGTGCGAGCCCTCACGACGGGGGATGCGGTATCCCAGGGCAGGTGTGTCTTGGCGGTGTCTTTGGACATCGCCAACGCCTTCAATTCCCTGCCCTGGAGTTGCATTAGGAGGGCACTCAGGTATCACCGGGTGCCCGACTACCTCTGTCGTGTGATCGAGGCCTACCTGACGGACAGGTTCATCATCTACCCCGGTCACCAGGGAGAGTGGAAACGGCGAGAGATGTCGTGCGGTGTTTCGCAGGGATCGGTACTAGGACCGCCCTTGTGGAACATCGGGTACGACTACGTGTTGCGCGGCGACCTCCCTGACGGGGTCAGCGTGATCTGTTACGCAGACGACACGCTGGTTCTGGCGCAGGGAGAGTCGTACCAGGCGGCGGTCGAACTAGCGACACGCGGGGTTGCGATAGTCGTGGAGAGGATCCAGCAGTTGGGACTCGAGGTGGCACTGCACAAGTCTGAGGCCATGTGCTTTCACGGCCCTCGGAATGCGCCACCACCGGGTTCCCAAATAACGGTAGGAGGAGTTCACATCGGCGTCGGGTCGACGATGAAGTACCTGGGACTCGTCCTCGACAGCCGATGGAATTTCGAGGAGCACTTCCGACGTCTGGCTCCCAAACTGGATCGGACTGGGGCTGCTCTTAAGCGGCTTCTGCCTAACCTAGGGGGTCCAGACGCCTCCTGCCGGAGGCTCTACGCAGGAATCGTTAGGTCCATGGCCCTTTATGGGGCGCCGGTATGGGCGCCGTCGCTGCGAAAGCGACCGGCGGCCAAGCTGAACGCATGCCAGAGGGTCATGGCCATCCGGATGGTGCGGGGATATCGCACGATTTCCCGCGAAGCAGCGAGCCTCCTTGCTGGCCAACCACCGTGGGATTTGCAGGCAAAAGACCTTGCACGCATGCACGATCTGCGCATGGAGATGCAACGCCGGGGCGAAACTCCGCTGCCGCGCCATGTCGCGGCATGGCGGGAAGACTTCCGGCGAGATCTCATGGTGGAATGGCGACAGCGACTGTTGCAACCCAGTGCTGGGCACGCCATAATTATGGCGATAAGTCCCCTCTTTGAGGAGTGGCTGGAAAGACCTCACGGCGTCCTTACCTACCGCATGACGCAGGTCCTCACCGGACATGGTAAGTTCGGGAGGTTCCTGCACCGGATTCGTGCAGAAGAGACGCCCGGGTGCCACCATTGTGTGGACCGCCCGGAGGACACAGTGGAGCATACAGTAGAGGTGTGCCCCGCTTGGGCAGAGCACCGCCGTGTCCTCGTGGGGGCGATCGGCGGCAGCGATCTCTCGCGCCGGGCCTTGGTACAGGCCATGGTCCGGAGCGAGGAGGAGTGGCAGGCGGTCGCCTCCTTTTGCGAAGCAGTAATGCTAGCAAAGGAGGCGGCCGATCGCGTGAGGCAAAGGTCCTCACGCCCCAACCGCCGCCGGGATTCCGATCCCGATTTCCGGCCACCGTAGGCGCGGGCTTGCGGACGGCGAGCAATGGGTGGCTCGCCGTCCGATCGTCCGGTGACTGTCCGGACCGAGCCCAGGTCGTCGACGGCGCGTAGTGTTCCACGCGCGCCTCAGGGAGATGTCAGCAACCGTAGGGGCCCAGCAGGGTCGAGGCCTACTGGGGCCATGGGTGATGCGAAAGTGACCCCCGGGGCCCTGGAAAAAATGGCAAAGAAGGAACAGGAGTGGGTTTTTAGTCAGTAAAAGTCTGACACTATCTCGCGCTCCACCCAAGAGCGGGGGATGTCATTAGATGATTTTCCCACCCGAAAAAAAAAAAAAAAAAAAAAAAAATCCTCTTTACTATTTATGTTTTTTGTACAGAATACAGTAGTTTTTAATGTATTGTTATTGCACTGCAGTTTGATTGACGCATCTTTAATTTTAGATTTTAAGTAATCATTAATATCTTGCAATTCGTAGGTGCCTTCAGGTATTTCAATAACTTCGTTAGAGCCATAATAGAATTTGTTATTTGTTTTGTCGATGTTTGGAATAGAATTAAATGTTGAGAAATGCAATAAGGCACACTCATACTGTTCATTTAGTTGCAATGTGTTAGGATAGTACGTAGATAAAGTTGACGAGTTTCCAGTTATTGACAATGTGAATGACATCTTGCAAATGATAGAAATAAAAGAAAATCATAATTTTTATACGTTTTTATTCCAAAAAGTCCTTAGATATTCTAAACATAAGTGACCACAGTTTTCTGTGTTAAATTTCTGATATCTAGTATAATTATAAAAAATATTACATTTATTAAAATATCGCATTAATTCCAATGGAGGTTTTAAATCCCCAAAGCTATCAAAATATTCACAATAGTTGTTGACTTTAACATAAGCTACCCAATGTGTTCCAACATTCTTATAATTATCCAAGTTAACGACACCACATTCAATCCGTTTTGGCATCCTTGGTAATTGATCTTTCATGTAGACTCCTCGAAAGTAGGGGATGTTACGTGCATACTTTTGAATATCTACATTAGTTAGAGGACGATTAGGTAGCTTATTTCTTAGTTTTTTGAAGATTTTATAAATAAACCTTTACCATTTTTATGTGACTTAATGTATAAGCCCTTGCCTAACTTTAAAGACTCCATGGCCTTATTGTGTCTTACTGTTTCTTGCAAATTTTGCTGACTAGTTTTGTAATCGTTTACAGTTTTTGCAATACCCGCCGCACCACCAGCTAAAGTACCTAAAGCCGATAAACCAGCAAAAATTGGGATTAAAGGTAGAATTCCTCCAGTTTTTGGCAATGGTATCACACGCGGTACTCGAATTTTTGAAATTTTTGGAAATATTTTTTTTGCCGCTGCGTAAGCAACGTTGATTAATGTTTTGTTATCCTTTGGGTTTAGTTTCTTGATCGTTGAACTTATTTTTGACACGAAACTCTTAAACGTTTTGACGCCGGCACCAGATTTTAATTTAGCTTTCATAATTTTGCTCACTATCCATGAACTCAGTTTTTCACCTTTTCTGGCATCTTTCGACTTAAGTCTTTGTTTAGCCATATTTAATAGTTGTAAATCGGCTTTGTGGCGATTGGGTAAGTCTGTATGGTTTGCATAGGCAATGTCGTGATGCATACAAGCTTCGTCTAGCTTATTCACACCGCGATCACCTCGTTGTAATCGTTTCTGGAGTTTGGTTCCTGGCCCGCAATAATTGTAACCAGGCAAATGAAGTTCGAACGGCAGATTATTAATTAATGAATTAACTAGTTCACCTCCTTGCATTGTCCGAATTGCAATGATGAAAATAGTGCAAAAATAATGTTTATATTAATATTATTTTAACCCACAATTGCATTTTTGTCTATCCAACTGTTTTCTGAATTGTTTAGACCCAACCATTTTACGAACATTTTTGATCCTTTTCTTTTTAAAACTCTTTCTATCAAATAAACACCAGGATAGTTAGATTTTTGAAGTTCTTGCTCGTAAAAAGTTCCCAATATAGCTTGCTTTCGCTGATCTTCTAAATGATATGTAACAGGCATGGTAAAATTAATCTTTTTTATGGTAAATATTTCAGTTGACCAATTAGGTGTATAACCTTTCTCAAACTGGTGTTTGTATTTACTGATCCGAACGAAATCACCCACTTTGAACTTAGGTTTTCTACAAATAGGGACATGTTTAAATGATTTTTTTATATTTTCTTCTATAACTGATACATTATCTTTATTCACTTCGATTGGTTTAACTCTAATTGTTCGATGTTTTGTGTTGTTATATGTCTTTAATATATCTTGTAACGGTAAATCTAACCATTTATAGTTTCCATTCAGACTAAAACATTTATATAATTTATTTTTAATAGTTTTAATAAGTCGCTCTACAATCGAAGCTTTTTTGGTAGAATATGATGAGTAATGGTTAATATTGTATGACTTCATAACCATCTGAAATGAGTTGTTATAAAACTCTGTTCCCATATCCGTTTGTAAATTATCAGGTTTGCGTTTGCTGTTTATCAATATTTTTTTGAATGCTCGAGTAACATCGAGTTTATTTTTTGTTTTTAATGGCTCTGTCCAAGCCTACTTTGAGAAGCAGTCAATCACCACTAAAATGTAATTATAACCTTTATTATATTTCTTTAGGTTTTGCATGTCCATCAGATCAGCTTGCCACAAGTCATCGACTCCCTTTAGAATGACAGGACGTCTAAGGAAATTTCTTCGTGCTGCTTTGTGTATTTCATTAACAATTTGCTGTTTTGTCATTACTGAGTTTTTTGAAGTAATTTGTCGACCTCTTCTTTAGTATAAAACTTATCTTGCAAATGACTTATAATTGCAGGTATCTTGGCTTTTAAAGTAACTTGAACTGTTTCCCGTGCATCTATAATACTTTGTGAACGCAATGTACCAATAAGTGTATTAAATTCTTTTATCATATTAGCACTCATTCGATCTACATAATCCTTGTTCACTGCATCACCAGCTTCTACTGGATTTTTTATTCCTCTCAGTCTCGATGTTTTTAAATCAAAATCTCCGTTTTCTGATTTTAATAAGGTATTTTCATTAATTTCAAATAACTCTGATAATCGCATTCTTTTATGAATATGATGTCCGAATTTATCTACGTTCATGTTTAAGGTGTATTGTGTTGTGAGATTTATGATAAAATGAACACACGTTTTAAAATATGTAGGTGTTTTATTTATTTATAATTTTACTTTCACGTAATTCTTCAATGATAGATATAATTTCATTATCTAATCCTGTGTTACCAGCATCTCGAGATGCAATTAATAATTTTAATCTATCCACCAGTTCATTTGGATCGTTCCAATATACAAAATCAACCTTTTTCTTCCACATTTTTGTTAAGGGTAATCCTTTTCCCTTCGATTGAGGGGTCTGAATAGTACTTTGTAGTTTGAAAATAGGCTTAATAACTTGCATATACTTTTGACCTTTATTACTTTTTATTGGTTTATCCGGCTCATAGTCTCGTCGATGTGCATTTGTATCAAGTAGCATTGACTTATAATGCTGCATGTCACTCTCTGTAACCATGTTTAAATCTACGGTCTTCTTCAATAACAACTGTTTCAAACCAGACGTATTTCGGTATTTGCGTCCAGCTACAGTGATATATTCATCGCCGATCGTTATACGAGCAGAACCTAACATCAATTTCCCGTTCTCTACTCTGACACCGAATGGAATATCTGACAGTGCTTCTAAGGATACAGACCAGGATGACGTGTCACGACCTGGGTTGTTTTCAACTAATGATTTATATGAAGAGTCACTTTCGATATCAGATTCATATTCATCTGAATTGTCTTTTTTATCATTGGCTTCTTGATTCTGCAAAGTTTTATCAATAAACGGAAGTTCTTCATTTTTTGTAGGACACAGTGAAGAAGTCTGCTTACTGGCTTTAGCAATCTGGTTGAGTGGTCCTGTTACAGGCTTGAAAACTGATTCCAGTGTTTGCTGATTGTTAATGTCAACATCTCTCATTTTACGTACTTTTTTCTTAACAGCTTCGGCTGCAACTACTATTTGTCTTTTTAACGATTTTTCCATTGCAGAAAAACAAGCCGATAGTGATTGATTAAGCGATGATTGAAGAATAATAATATCACGAAGGTAACGGACTTAAATAACTATATTCTTAATCAAAGACTACAAAGGTATCAAATTTGTTTCTGTAACATCCCTTATTTTTTAAACAATCTTTATTAATTACTACATAATTGAAGGGCTCATTCCATATTTTTGAACACATTTCACGAAATTCAATCCACGTCATATCAGTGTTGACATGTTCTTCATAAATATGACGTAAATTAATGTCATCTTGTTTAAAAATTATGATTAAGTTCGCGTTGTCTCTTACTAACTGCTTAGGGATTTTACTATAAGTTTGATTTAGATAAAAACAATCGATGAACTTATGTCTTCCCATTGCAAAATAATCACGCATGCTATCTTGATTTTCGCAAGCAACATCATCAAATATTATCACAGAGTTAGGTTTCGCGTCTTGAACTCTTAGCACTTCCTCATTTCCATGATATTTCTGAAGTGAAATACCTGGTACTCGTTGTAAAACTTTTTCTAAAAAAATGTATTTGGGTTGGTGCAGAGTTTTCGAATAAACATAAACATTTTTAAATCTTAATCCATTTTCGTGTATGAGAAGACCAATCAATAAATTGGTTTTTCCACAATTGGATGGTCCGCAAATGATACATCGAACTGAGTCAGGTAACAATTCTCCGTGACGAAAACTAGTCTTACAAACATCCTCGCAGATTGTTGTAACATGTAGTGATTGTGGTTGCTTTACAAACTTCATGATTACACTTGGAAACCAACTGATTGCTAATGAGTAAATGTATCTGATACATTAATATTTATAAACTGAAATAGTACTCTATCTTTTTCGCGATAGTGCGATCGTTTGAACAATGACAAACTCGCAAGATCATTGATTATGTGGTTTGGAAGCGATCGTACATTATTCGGTATTCTACGCGAGTTTTGTAGCAATGAGAACTCGCCCTAGCTACTGGCGGCCAGTGGTATAACTTGCAAGATCTCGAAGAGAGTACAGTAATTTGCTCTACCGTCGAGTCAATCGTTTATTATTGGGCATTCTATGCCACTGTCGTGTAGCGAGGCGCACTAGCCGAGCTACTTGCCGACAGTGGCATAGAATGCCCAATAATACCCTACTTGCGTTGATGAACCGAATCGATGTTTCTATCTCTGAATTAGACTTTTGAATACCGAGATTTTGTTGTTTGAATTCAGCAACTTCTGCTACCAATTTATTGAGGGTCACATCCTGATCGGCTTTCCAGGACATCAGAATACTCTTCAACTCCTCGAACTCATCTTTTTCCTCTTCGCAACTTTCATTACTTTCATTGGCCCGAAAACGTTTTCCAGGTCTTGCTGTTATATTAGCTGAATGATCTACGGGCGCTGAGGAGATTGGTGCGTTGGTAGAGAGATCGGGTTCCGATTGCGTATTCAGATTAGACTCGGTGTTTGCAGACCTGATTGGAGGTGAACGCATTGTGCGCGGCATTGTTGCCATGTAATTCAGCAATCCAAAAAATAATAATAATAGTAATAGCAATAATAAAAACTATCGGTAGATTGGAACAACAATTTTGAGCCGCGGGTCAGTCAACCGCTTGGCCGAGTGCGTAAGCGCGCGGTGTTGTGACGCTCGTAGCCTGTGTGTCGCAAGTTCAAATCCAAGCAAGTGTCAAAAATACTTTTAGAAGTTTTTAGACATTATTTGAAGTGTGGACTCACAAAAATTTGCTATCCTGCTCTGACTCCTCCCGCTGGGCGTGAACCACTGGTAAAATCACTGCAGGTGCGACAAGGAATTGAAAAATAGACCGGCCACCAATCACAGTATCAGGACCAAAAAACTTGTCAAAATTCACAGCGCGATGAGTAACACGTCTATCCGCTTTGACAATCAAGAGCTAACTCTACGCGTATAATAATGTAAAGTAAAAGTTAAGTAATTACTCATACAAAGACATGGCTTAAAGGACTTCGTATCTAAGCCTAAAATACAAAATAATACAGCGTAACTGTCAAGTTGTCAACTCAATGACATTTCTTTCAGTTGACAAGTCGTCGCCGTTGGGAGAAATAATACGGAAATAATCATGCTACTATTATTATGAACGCGAAAGTTTGAATGTATAATGTAAATGTTTGTTACTCTTTCAAGCAAAAACTACTGAAGTCATTCCATATTCAAAAAACCATGTAAAATATGAACTAAGAATATTATTTATATTTATATCTAAGTTGTATAAATGAACCCCTATTTCTCCTCTATTTCTCTATTTTTCCTGGTCACGATATAACTTAAGAATGGCTGGACCAATTTCAATAATTCTTTTTTATTTTGTTCACCAGCATACAGGGAAGGTTGTAGAGTAGATAGGTAAGTAGCGTAGGGTAGGTAGGGTAGGGTAGGTAACTAGGTAGGGTAGAGTAGAGTAGGGTAGAGTAGGATAGAGTAGAGTAGGGCAGGGTAGAGTAGGGCACGGTAGAGTAGGGTGGAGTAGGGTAGGGTGGAGTAGGGTAGGGTAGAGTTGGGTAGAGCAGAATAGTGTAGTCAGTTGACGGGAGTGAAGCCGCGGGCAAAAGCTAGTCACAAACAAAATCAAACCTTAACCAAAAACACAAGCACAGGGAACAGTCTCGATCAAGTTTCACTCAGTAAGTAAAAAGTTCACTGAAATCGAAAAAATTCGTAGCACTGACAAAAGCACGTTTATAGTCAAAGTCAAAGTCAAAGCCATTTATTTGCATTAAATGCGGTACAAGAGATGGTAACTTATAATTTATTAGCGCAAAGACACATTTTGCCATGAGTTGGCATGCAAATATTAAAATATGTTTTGTGGTGCTTATACTAAGCAAAACTACAAAATTTATCACAAAATTTCCTTTCAAGAAAATATTAAACCTCCTGAACTCAGGACAACAATTTTTTTTTTTTTTTTATAAGATATTGTTACTTACAGAAACAATATAAAACAAACTAAACTTTACACAAATTAATAATTGGAATTATTTTAAACTAATATTAAGTTTTATAAACTAACCACAAATTTAAATAACAGATTTTAAAATATAATACATAACATAACAATTTAAATTAGATACAATTTGGCATAATTATGTATAAATAGGTACCTAACAAGATAAAAATGCAGTGGGTCCTGCAACAGCAAAACCGAACCAAGACGATCTACAACACATTTTTGTAATGATAGGATTGACAAGAACCTTTTTTGAAAAATTCGGTCAAAGAATAAAAACTTTGTGAGATGAGCCATTTTTTCAGTACTTTGCAAAATTTTCCGTAAGGAAGGTCAGTTATAAAGTTTGGTATCGAGTTATAAATAAGTGGAGCCATGTACACACAACTACGTCTAAATAATTCAGTTTTTGGAACTGGCAATTGCAAATGATAGTGCGTAACTTTTCGTTTTTAGGGTTCCGTAGCCAAATGGCAAAAAACGGAACCCTTATAGATTCGTCATGTCTGTCTGTCTGTCTGTCTGTCTGTCTGTCTGTCTGTCTGTCCGTCTGTCCGTCCGTATGTCACAGCCACTTTTTTCCGAAACTATAAGAGCTATACTGTTGAAACTTTGTAAGTAGATGTATTCTGTGAACCGCATTAAGATTTTTATACAAAAATAGAAAAAAAGCAATAAATTTTGGGGGTCCTCATACTTAGAACTGAAACTCAAAATTTTTTTTTTCATCAAACCCATGCGTGTGGGGTATCTATGGATAGGTCTTCAAAAATGATACTGAGGTTTCTAATATCATTTTTTTCTAAACTGAATAGTTTGCGCGAGAGACACTTCCAAAGTGGTAAAATGTGTGTCCCCCCCCCTCTAACTTCTAAAATAAGAGAATGATAAAACTAAAAAAAATATATGATGTACATTACTATAAAAACTGCCAACGAAAATTGGTTTGAACGAGATCTGGTCAGTAGTTTTTTTTTAGTACGTCATAAATCGTAAACCGAAGTACGAAATTCAGAAACGTGGTCATACTTGCGCAAGCCAAATATGAACCTGATACAAAGATTATTATTATGTTACTTGCTGCTACGGAACCCTCCATGGGCGAGTCCGACTCGCACTTGGCCGGTTTTTTTATTATTGTTTTTTGCTTCAAATATTGAGGAATTAGTTTTAACAAATTTAGCTATTTCATATATATAAATACAAGGATCTGTGAGAAGGTTATGTGATTTATACACTGGTCTGCAAGAATCAGTCCATTCCATGTCAAAAATTGCACGAATGCATTTTTTTTGTGCTAGTAGGACTCTAGAAACTTCGGAGGAGTTTCCCCAAACAATAATACCATATCGGATGACAGAGCAAACATAGGCGTGATATACCATTAACGCGGTCGGTCGGGATGTTTCGTTTTTAACCTTTTTTAAAGCGAAAACGAATCTATTTATTTTCATACATACTCCATCAATATGCTCCCTCCACGTGAAATGCTCATCAAGAGTTATACCTAGAAATTTTGTTTTATGTATCTGTTCCACTATTTGATCCCTATGTGCTACTTTAAGATGAATGTGTTTACTCTTTTGTGTTTTAAAATTTAATATTTTAGTTTTTTCTACGTTAACTTTCAAGGCGTTTCTATCTAACCATGTAATTATTTTATTCAAACTAGCATTTATCCTCTTTCGTCCAAACCGTTGTGCAGTGCAGACGTGTTGATCAGTTTCTTAGTTAATTTAATGGTACTTCTATTACGATAGTAATTCCTAATTGCGGCTAAATAAGTAGGATAATTGCAAAAACATTGCGTCGCGTAGTGCGTGAAGACACGGCGTCAGGAGCCCCCCGAACCTCGAGCCGCGAGAAAGAGAGCTGCTCAATAATTGCCATCCCGCTCTCGCGCCGCTGAGACCGTACGGCGGACGCTCGGACACGCATTGCGTCACACAGCTGAGCTTGTTTGTATCCTGCGCCTGCTGCGAGGTAAATCGCTTCACGTCGACTCCGTGTGCTTTCTTGTAAATACATTACTACATCACTCGCTGCTGAATAATGAAGCGCACACCACCGAAATGTCTTTCTTCCTCAGACTCCAACTTAAACGTAACCGTTAGACCTAACTTCAAAAGGGCATGCCTGGAAGAAGGAGTTGTAATTGACAAATTTGAACAATTCAAGTTGGATATTACGGAAACATTTACATCAATGATAACCCCTCTGATAGCACGGCTGGATAGTGTAGAAAAGAGTTTGATTAATATCGTACAGCAAAATACAGATATTATTTCGTCAAACATTGAGATAGAGAAGACACTCGGATTCTTGAAAAATCAAGTTATTGATTCTGAAGTTAAAATCTGCAAGCTTGAGAAGGAAATTGTTTCTACTCGGATTTGTATTGCCGATATTGAGGAAAAGTCGGAAAACCTTGAGCGTTTCCTTAAGAAAACCTCCGTCGAGATTAGAGGCTATCCTATCGTGCAAAAGGAGAGTAAGGCAGACCTCCTGAACCAGGCAAGCAACCTCATGAAATTAATTGGCATGGAATCAGTCAGCGAAATAAGAGATGTATATCGTATCCCTTACAAAGCGAGTGCTACAACATCGACAGTCGTAGTAGAGTTTTCCAACATCTTTGCGAAGGAAAAATTTCTGAGGAATACGAAGCTATACAATACTGAACATCGCACATGTCGGCTGGATTCCTCTCACTTAGGTCTCGCTGGCACACTTTCACTCCTCTACTTCTCTGAACACCTCACGAATAAGTCTAAGCGCCTTCATTTTCTTGCTCGAGACTTTGCTGCTACTGAAAAATATCGTTTTTGCTGGATCGCTAACGGTAGAATTTTTCTACGAAAAGAAGAAGGAGCAAAGTACGTATTGGTTAAAAATGAGAATACTCTCGTGCAATTGCGCGGTAACTAGTTGTATATTTTTGTTGTCCTACTTATATATTTGTTTTTGTTTTTACCTTCCAAATGTAACTATAGCCTACCAGTGTATTGTAACTTGTGTTTTGTGTTCCCAATGGTTCCCTAAGGTAACTAGTATAATTTTAACTAACATTACTTTTATGCATCACTTTTCATTAATATTATTGCTTTTATATAGCACTATAAATCACACAAAATTAAGGAAAACCCGACAATTAAATTATTTTAGCACATACTCACACTTGAAATGCAAACATATTACACACCATATTTCTTTCGCACTTACATATGTTCACTCGCACAAATCTAGAACTTACAACAGAACCACACGTACAACTAATTTAGAGAATGGCTAATTCAATTGACCTAATTGACGACATTGATAGGACTGAATTTTTTATTAGTACCAAACATAATAACCCAGAACAATGTGCGAATGACTTCGGTGACATTAAAAACCAGCTTACCATCATTAACCAAAACATACGAAGTATAATGAAAAACTTTGACAATTTCACGATTTTTCTATCCAGGCTAAAATTTTTACCTGATATCATAATACTGACCGAATGTAGACTTCACGAACACACTCCAAAAGTTCAACTTCACGGCTATGAATGCCATTATTCTCATGTGTATATAAATCAGAACGATGGTCTAGCAATTTTATATAAAACGGAACTAAATGTCACTATATTCGAGCCGTCTTTAAAAGATGCCAACTGCTTAGTTATTAATGTAGGGTCAGAATTTACAATTTTTGCTATTTACCGATCCCCCTCAGTTTACAACATAAACAACTTTTGCGAATCTTTAGAAACCCTCATTAGCTCCTACAGTTCATCAACCATGGCAATTATAGGGGACATAAATATAGATATAAAAATTGGCACTGAAGACAAACGCGCTAATGAATATCTTGACATTACCGGATACTTCGGTTTCTATCCCGGACACCAATATCCAACACGTGAAAATTCTTGTCTTGACCATGCATTGATAAAGACAAAAAAAACAACAAAAATTGTTGTATGCCAATCTTCACTTACCGATCATGATACAGTGCTGATAGGCATAAGTAAAGAATCTTCAAATCAAACATCTGGGCAAACGAAATATAAGCTAAAATTAGACTACCCTAACATACTTAATGAAATCGAAAATACAGATTGGAAACCTATTTTAAACACTGATGACTTGAATGTAGCAGTGAATATATTTACTGATAATTTACGGAACATCATAAATCAACACACTAAAAAAGAAATTTTGCGCAACTCTAAAACAATAAGAAGACCCTGGATGACAAAAAATCTACTAAAATGCGTACGTAAAAGAGACTCACTTCACTTAGAAACAAAAAAAGAAGAAAATAGAAACAATTACGCTCTGCAGCAAAAATATAAAAACTACAGAAACTACTGTAACAATATTATCCAAAATCTCAAAAATGCACACAATAAAGGACTCTTGGACAGTTGTAAAGCTGATAGTAAAAAAACCTGGGCAGCAATTAAAACAATATGTGACCTGAAAAATAAAAAATCGAATAGCTTAACCCTTCTTAACGCAAATCCTGATCCAGTAGTATCACTGAATATAGCTAATAATTTTTTTGCGGGTGTGGGAATTCAACTTGCCGAACAGTCTTTGAATCAACTGAAAACAACAGAGACAGAATTAGCTAATTTAGCACTGACGTTGGATAACTCTGACTCTTCACTCTCACAGTCCTTCTTCATGACTCCAACCGACGAATCGGAAATTAGTGCTACCATATCCAACCTTAAAACTGATTCTGCTCCTGGGTGGGATGGTATTCCCAATCGTGTTCTTAAATTAGCTCAACATTGTCTAGCCGGACCCATATCACATTTGTGCAACTTGAGTATGTCGTCAGGAATAGTTCCAGCTCAGTTAAAAACAGCAAATATCTGCCCAATCTACAAAGCTGGAGATGCATCAGTCCCATCTAATTATAGGCCTATATCTCTTCTTACGTCTTTGTCCAAAATTTTAGAGAAGATAGTGAACAAGAGACTATTAGCATACTTGGAAAAGAAACAACTGCTATCGGCCAACCAGTATGGGTTCCGAAAGGGCAAGTCTACGGAGGACGCAATCACTAATTTGGTGGACCATGTCATTGGTAAACTTGACAAAGGTGAAAAGTGTATCGGCGTCTTCCTTGACCTTGCCAAGGCCTTTGATACTGTGTCCAGGCCCATACTTATCAACAAGTTGGAACGCTTTGGTATTAGAGGCATTGCCTTGCAATGGTTTATTTCTTATCTTTCTGAACGCAAACAGAAAATTTGTCTGGGTGACTACGAGAGCACTTTTGCGAATGTGGCATATGGAGTGCCCCAGGGCAGTGTCCTTGGTCCCACCTTGTTTTTATTATACGTTGATGGTCTCTGCTCACTCAATCTGGACAATGCGCAAGTATCTGCTTACGCTGATGATACAGCAATAGTTTTCCATGGTGACTCTTGGAAGGAAGCCTATAGTGCCGCAGAGGTTGGAATGCAGAAGGTTACCAGTTGGCTGCAACACAATCTGCTCACCCTAAATGTCAACAAAACTAAAGTTGTAAATTTCTCTGTGAGCACAAAAACAACAGCCCCTAAACAATTTGTACTAAAATTCCACCGATGCAATTATAGCCTAGGGAGTAGGTGTAGTTGCGCCGTTTTTGAACAAGTCAAGTGCATCAAATATCTTGGTATTAACATAGACCAACACTTGTCATGGAGAGTGCAAATCCAATCTGTTACTACGCGAGTAAGGAAACTTTTGTACATATTTAAAAGACTTCGATCAATAGCTGACAAAGACACTCTTAAGATGACTTACCTGGCTTTATGCCAGTCTATAATAAGTTACTGCATAATATCGTGGGGTATAGCTGGTAAAAGCTGTATCATTACAGCTGAACGTGCACAAAGAGCAATCCTCAAGGTCTCTTACAGATTAGGAATCCGATACCCCACTGATAAGTTATACCGAGAAACGCGATTGCTTACGGTGCGCAAATTGTACATTTTGGCAGTGGTACTAAGATTCCACAAAACTGCAACTATCACAAAAGTGACTGATCAGCGCATGCGTAGAAAGCCTAAGTGGAACAGAGCTTTCTGCAAACTTAAATTCGGCAATAAAGCTTTCTCATGTATAGGACCATACTTGTACGAAAAGATTAACAAAAAGTTAAAAATCTTCCCCCTGACGAAGTTTGTGTGCAAAAAACAGGTTCAAGATTGGCTGCTCGGACATAGTTATACTGATACGGAAAACCTGCTATCAATGATTAATTAATTAATGAAACTGTTCATTAACACATACACACTTACACTCATCGTAACTTGTAATATTTTCCTGTGAAAGGTGCTGAAACTCATACTGGTTACCTACTTATCCCTAAGTTTTATTTATTTTTGATGAAAGAGACTAGATCCTGCGACACAGGGTATCCTAGTGCAGGATCTAGTGTCCCATATTAATGTAAACTATACTTAGAACAATAAAGTATTATTAAGTATTATTATTATTATTATATTAGACTCGTGTGATTCTTTATTTTTACCATCTAAGATAATTGTTGTGTCATCTGCAAATAAAACACAATCTTGATCTATCGTTTGCGGAAGATCATTAACGTATACAAGGAATAATGGTGGTCCCAATATGCTTCCCTGTGGAACTCCATAGAAATTTTGACGGGGCTGGGAGTTAAAGTTGATGAGACTGTTCACTTTGTTATCAAATTTCGTAATTCTCGTGATCTGAGTTCTATTCGTTAAATATGATTTGAACCATTCCAGTGCTGGGCCCCTAATGCCACTTTTATATAATTTATCGAGAAGTATGGAATGATTTACGAAGTCGAACGCTTTACTAAGATCTAAAAATAGAGCTGAGGTTACATTTTTAGAGTTGATGTTATTCATTATGGATTTTACTAAGTTATAGGCTGCTAGTGAAGTGGATTTTTTTTTTCTAAAACCGAATTGTTCTTTGGCAAGTATATTATATTTGTCTAAAAAAGAGTGCACTCTTTTGTACATGACTCTTTCAAAGACCTTGGATATAATTGGAATAAGAGCAATGGGTCGGTAGTTATTCTTGTCGGACTTAGAGCCTTTTTTATGCAGTGGTTTTATTACAGATATTTTGAGTTTATCCGGGAAGCAACCTTGTTCTAGGGATAGATTTATAATATATGAAAGAGGTTCTACTATGAATGGGGATATTCGTTTCAATAGATCTGTAGAAATGTCATCATAACCGGTGGATTTTGTGTTATTTAATGTCTTTAATATGCTAAAAATTTCCACAGCATTTGTTGGATTTAGGAATATGCTATTGTCATTGCTTTTAAAATCTTGTTTATACGTATTATTCTGTAAAGTTGCTCTATTTTCAACAATATCAATAAAAAAATTATTAAATAAATTTGCTATATCTGATCCTGATGTAGCGATAACGCCATTATCTAATATACTAGTAATATATTCGTGAGAGCGTTCATTACCAGTACACCGTTTAACAATATCCCAAGAAGCTTTACCCTTATTCTTGGAATAAGCAATGTGCTTAAGATTACATAAGGATTTCATATTATAAATACATTTCTTAAATATTTTGGAGTACACCTTAAATCTAGTTTTGTTATCGTTCGTTTTATTTAAATAATATTTATATCTTAATGTTCGTTTAGTACTACTACTGATTTTAATTCCTTTTGTTATCCATTTTAATGTACTACTTTTGTACTGTTTTTTAACTCGAATGAGAGGGAAGCATAGTTTATAAAATAATGTTATAGTTTCGTGAAATAAATCAAAAGCATTGTTCGTGTCCGAAATGCTGTAAACATCGGAAAAAGATAAATTACTTATGTGTTCGACGAATTTTTCAACGTTGTCTTTACTAAGGTCATTAACGGTCATGAAGTAATAACCTGATATGGGTTTCTGATTATATTCGAAATTTACAACCTGTGCAGTGTTATGATCGGATAAACAAACATTATGAGTCCTACCTATTATGTTTGGAATATTACTGATGATATTATCAATACATGTGTTCAACCTGGTGGCCTCTTGAATATGACACCGCATACCATAATTAGAAATAAGTTCCTTAATTTTTTTGCAGTTATTGTCATTACTTAAAAAGTTAATATTAAAATCTCCAGCTATTATTATTTTGCTTTTTTTATTTTGTAATTTAAGCAAGGTTTTATGCAAATGTTCAAAAAATATATTTAAATCAGATGAAGGTGTCCTGTATATACATAATATGATCACACGTATAGATTTTATTTCAAGGCCACAAATCTCAAAATGTTTATCAATGCAAAATTCTGTTACTTCTTTTAAGTTAGTACTTTGATGATGGTTTTTGCATAGTATACATGTACCCCCTCTCCGCTGATCAGGTCGTGAATAGATTGCACCAACATAGAAATCATTGAGTTTAAGGTATTTTTCTTCCCCTCTTATAACAAAATGTTCGCTCAGACATAAAACGTCAATATTTATATCAGAATCATGCATTTCATTTATAGTTAAATCGATGTCTTGTAGTTTGTTTAAGACCCCTGCAATATTTTGGTGCATAACAGAAAAGCTACTTCTACTATACTGCTTACTATTTTTGCTATGTTTTTTTTTAGTTACGAAAAAATGGTTCTTCACTTAACACAACCTTTTCTGTAAGAGTATTTATAGGTGAAATTTGTGGATTAACAACCTTAGAAAAGTAATATGGAATAGTGCCTTTAAGTGGCAGTTTTACAGGTTCAAACGTGTTGACTACTAGATGTGACAGAGTTTTTGTATTTTGTTTTAATAATTTCTCTGAACTATTAGGATTCGTCAATATTCCTGTGTTATTATTATAAAAAAGGTACTTTTTGTATGTGTTGTACTGTGCATCGTTTATTTTAGAAACAAGTTGTTGTATAACGCCATTGTAACTGTCTGCTTCAATAAACTTGCAGTTGTGAAAGTTTTTTGAAAGCAGTTTCAATTCATGGTTAAGTTTACTCTCATTAAGGAATGCATTATACTTTACGTTTACAATAAAAATATTACAATTTTTTAATAACTTAACTGCTGCAGCCATTTCTGCCATAAATTTAATAGGGTTCGAGTCATTTCTACCGGTCATTATAACCACACTGTCATTTTTTGTAAAGTTTTCAGTTAATCTATTACAGCACAACAATACTTCTTCTGTAGTCGCACCTGGTTTTCTAATCCCTGTTATATTGTGTTTCTTTATGATAAATTTATTTTCTTTTTCTTTCTTAAGTAGCCCTTGGACAATACCTTTCCCTTGATCATCCGACAGAATAAGTATATTTCCTTTTTTAGGTGTATTACTTATTTTGTTAATGGATTGCTCTACATGTAAAGACGGTACTTGAGTGTAATCTGCAATTGCAATGGATTCCGTTTCTGCTGAATCTTTACTATTAGTTGTTTTAGTTTCATTTTCTTCTCTAAAAATATCTGTAGTACTATTTCTGGAAGACGTTTCTGGGGTATGGAAATCGATGTCTAAGTCTAGTTTTCTTGCCGATAGTTTATTTTTATTAGAAAAATGCTTTTTAGAGATTCCTGTATTACATGACGTGTTTGTACTTTTGGCGTTCGTGCTCGTGATGCACATCTTCGTAAAGTGCTCAGTTCTGATCTTTTCGTCTGCTAGTTGCTGTTTCAATGATGTATTTTCTACGCCAAGTGTTTCAATTTCAAGTTGTACCCTGCATAACTGCTTCTTTAGATTTTCAATAGTATTTTTCAGGTGTATCGTTTCATCACTTTTTACGTGTGTAGATAGGTCCATCATACTTTTTACGCTTAAGTTTGATGCCAAACTATCAATGGATTCATTGGAGAAACGAGAAAGAGAGCGTCGCACGCGGCTTTTTCCAAGAATAATATTACTACAGGTTTCCATGTTCTTTTTTCTTAATAAAGTATTCTCACAGTCGGTAAGTTTATGAGAGTCGATGGAGGTAATTTTTGGAGCGGGAATTGTCTCTCCACTTGATTTATTCTTTATATGAAGCGGTCCCGGTAAGATAGGAGAGTTCAATTTGTTGCTTAATGTGGTGGTCTGAGTTATGTGATGTGAAACATCGTTAGCAGTATTTTTTTTATTTCTAATACACGACTTGCATTTCCATTTCTTTTTTGCTTCTTGATCTTTTAACCGATACGTATGTTCTGGATAGCCATCACAGTGTAATTCAAATCTTTTGTTGCATACTGAACATAATGCAGTAGTTTTTATATCAACGTAATTTTTACATTTATGACAAGGTACTAGTCCTGACATCTTGCGGCCACTGTTAATGGATCTTGTTATCATCTTAGATAACATTTTTGATGTCGTGGAAAAGAGGTTTATTGAGTGTCTAAATATTCTATTAGTTGAGTACCACTACTCGACACTTGATGGCGTTGTTTTCGTATTTTGACTAATGTTTCTTTAGACAATTTCGTAGGACGCCAGAAATCACAACAAATAGTTCGAAAGTTTTAGACGGACACTTGGTCATGTGACACGAATTTTATATAAGTTTTTTTTTTAGAGCAGTTTCCACTAAGTAAAATAGAATATTAATAGAAAAAAATTACGAAGAGAAAAAAAAAAAACAAAATAACTAAATTCACAAAAAGTATTTGTTCAAGCAGGGCGCGAACTCACAACCTGTTGCATAGCAAGTCCAAAAGCTCCAAGCCAAGCTAAGCGCTTAGTACTCTAATTGCCGAAATAGGCTTTCTGTTGATGATCAAAAAATCAAAAGTTCGTTACACACTTTTTTTAAATGAAGTGAGTACTTGCGCGCGCACGCAATTTGAAAAAAAGACGCTTGCACTATAATTGTTTACACTAAATGTTTGGTTTAAAATCACTAAAAGTTCACTTTGTTTTGCTATTTAGATGAATGTTTAAGACGTATTTAATCACTGTTTGTTTAAAAATGTTAGAAATCACTTCGTTTATTTACAAATATACTTACTATGTCATGTTATTGTTTTGGTTGAAAAAACACTGTTATAGTTATAATTATTAATAGTCCACATTGGCACTGAGGCGCTATTTCTAATTATGCACTTTAGACGTATAGAATTGTAAAATTAAGGCTGATAACTATTTTTAAAAATATTTTTAACACGGAGCCGAACTTGTTGAGACGGCAGCGCCATCTTTTATAGCTTTCACCACTACCAACAAAGTCCGAAATTAAAATTATTTTGACCCTTAGTGTTTTCTTTTTTAGTGAAGTAGGTTATTATTATTTTTTTTATAAGTTTTTTTATAAATAAAATTACAATGCGTTCCAAATAAGAATATGATCGATTGCCAGGTAGTGACGTCACGTCATACTGTCAAATCGAAGAATTATTATGGTGAGCAAAACAAAAAAATTTTAAAATTTAATTTATTTACGAACTGTGAACGAAAATAGTTTAATCAGAATCCAGTTCTTCAATTTTGCTCATCTCTGAGTTCTTCAATTTTGTCCAATTTCTTGCGATTTGACAGTATGACGTGACGGACGTCACAACATGGCAATCGATCCTATTCTTATTTGGAACGCATTGTATTGAATGTTTTTATTGAAGTGCTGTGTGTGTATCCGATATATTCGTAAAAATAGCATTGCAACATTTTTGACATGAAACGTCACGTCATACGTCACGTTTGTCGCTTACGCCAAGAGAAACGGGCATAAGGTGATTTTATAGGCAAAATAATATCCTGTTGTACCATCGATTTCAGACATCAGATGCCCTCAAAACTGTATCTGCGAAGCCGATAGACGATAATGTAAACGACATGAGGAGTGCTAGAGACGGCATAGGTCGGTGAGCGAAATGTCGATAGAGTACGTGCCGGTGAGTGAGGGGGAGCAGGACGAGCCCATCGAACTGCCAACCGAGGAGGACGGCTCACTGCTGCTGAGCACGGTCGCGGCGCAGTTCGCGGGCGCCAGTGGGCTTAAATACCGCGCCGCCGGGCGCCTCCGCGGCCTGCGGCTCGTAGACGAGCGCCTGTCGCCGCCGGCTGAGGGCTGGGGCGCGCACCGCTACTGGTGCGCCTTCCCGCGCGCCTCGCCCGAGCCCACGCCGCGCCCGCGATGCTCTGACCTCATCGTGCTCGGCTTGCCTTGGAAAACGGGTGAGGATGCGGTGCGTGATTACTTCGCTGCCTTTGGCGAGCTTCTCATGGTGCAAGTGAAACGTGACGCCAAAACCGGATTGTCCAAAGGATTCGGATTTATCAAATTCGCGGAGTATGAGTCGCAGCTGCGTGCTCTGGGCCGGCGCCATATGATAGACGGCCGCTGGTGCGACGTGCGCATTCCCAACGGCAAAGACGGCGGCGCCAGTGCGCATCGCAAGGTGTTCGTGGGACGCTGTACCGAGAGCCTGACCGCAGAGGACCTGCGCGAGTACTTCGGGGCCTTCGGCCAGGTGACCGACGTGTTCGTGCCGCGCCCGTTCCGTGCGTTCAGTTTCGTGACGTTCCTGGAGCCTGAGGTGGCGCAGTCGCTGTGCGGGCAGGACCATATCATCAAGGGCGTGTCGGTAAACATCTCGACGGCGTCGCCCAAGCGCGAGCGCGGCGCGCGAGGCTCGCAGCTGCTGGGCTGGGGGCTGGTGGAGGGCGGCGGGCGTGTGTTCAACTGGGCAGGAGACGCGTGGCCGCCGCAGGCCGCGCCCGCGCCGCCCGCGCCTCCACTCGACAAACCCTACCTCAAGTATGAGTGACATTGCTGTGTACATAACCTCTCCCTCGGACCTGGCTCATGCCTGCTATGCTCTTTGTTGATCACTGTCAAATTTTATATGAAATGTGTAAATAATATTATAATATAGTATGATGTTGTCCTGATGTTTCAATTACTAGTGATTTTTGATGTACACAATTATTTTTCTTTTCATTTAGAAGTAGAAACTTTATAAAATTATCTGATCTGAACCTACACATATGCATTTATTGTTATATTGTATTAAAAGTTTAAATGTAATTCAGCTACTTTAAAACTATGAAGCAGGGTGGTTGCGAATATCAGCATCAGCAACCGCGGATTATCAGCATTGTTTTTTATATCAGCATCTGCATCAGCAACAATCAATGCTGATTTTCAATGCTGACATTCACGTCATGGCATGTTCGTTGAACTTAGCGCAATCCACATAGACTTTTAATCAATCATAGACAGTTATAAAAAACATGCTGTCATTTGGTACCACAGTCTCAGTTTGTTTTGTTAACATAAATTGGTTAGAGGCAATAAAAAAATAAATAAGCATTATACCATACTTAAATTCAAAATACTTCCTGATGAAAAGTGCAATGTGGAAATATTTCAAATTGATAAACAAGGATAGTGCAGTGTAGTATTTGTAAAAAAACTATTCTCACAAAGGATGCCTAAATAATTAAAAAAAGACTTGAAGTTTAAGCATCCAGAAAAATATGCCAGTTTTTATAAGTTGTGAAATTAAAAACCAGAAAGCTGCTACTAAATATCACATTTTCTAACAGTTTTATTGTAAGATATATTTTATTTAAGTAATTAAATAATATCAGCATCAGCATCTGCTGAAACAGTGAAAATCTGCATCAACAACCCTGCTATAAGATAAAAAAGCAGCATTCAGTTTTGGATGATCTGTTGTTGCACATTTTTTTTTTAATTTTAGGCTCACGTTTGACCACCATCTCACCTGATGGTAAGTGATGATGTGGTTGACAATGGAGTATCTAATAATATAGGCATAGGGCTCTCGGCTTGAACATGTGTTTCTATCCCACTCAAGCTAGACCGATAAAACTAGTGGCATTGCTTTGCTTGTTCAATGTACCTCACGAATTTATTGACAAAATCCAATGTACCTCAGCTATTTTGATAGAAATTACAATTAATCGCCTTGTCCATCCAGCAGGGCCCTTGGTTCTATTACGCTTGGAATAAAAATAATACTAATCGCAACTTGTACCAAATGTATCTCTCGAATCTTGTATTAACTCCAAGGGATCTTTAACAGAACAGGACAGATTTCCATCTATCCAGCGGGGCCTTTTGTAATTTGAGTTCATATGTACAAAAAAGCATACTGTTTTTATGTATTACCAATGTACCTTTGAGTACTTCACTATTACCAAATTTTTCATGAGTTTTCTACATTTTAAATACAAAATCATCGTAATCGTAGCTTATCATACTATCCTCACTGTGGGAATAAATTGTTTGTTTTGTTGATCTTACCTTACTAGGAAATTTGATCCAGAAAGCATGTCTGGATCTTTTTTTATATTTTTTTATTTGATATAAACTAGTGCTTGACTGCGATCCCACCTGATGGTAAGCTGTGATGCAATCGTTGTTGGTGAGGTGCACTAGTTTATTAAGAGCCTATTCACTCTAGCCTTGAAGACACCCAAATTATAATCGGATGGGAAGACCGCAGCAGGTAAATTGTTCCAGACCTTCGATGAACGCAGTATAAACGTCGTGGCAAAACGCTTTGTCCGGACCGTAGAGGTTTCAACAACGTAAGGGTGGATACTCGCCGTAGTTGCGCTCGACGCTCGGGTTGTCCGATGGTAGAAATGAGATGGCAGAATCAAGTCATGCAAATCCCGCGCACAGTCTCCAAAATGCAACCTGTAAAACACCGAAAGGCTAGCTACCCTACTTTTGGCTTTGAAGATTGGACTTAACCAAAACTGGAACACCAATTAGCCTCTTCGCACGCCTTTCCACCGAGTCCAAAGCTGCCAGGAGGCAAATTTATTTTTTATTTTTTGGCGGTGAAAAGACACGCTTGTGTTTTGGCGGCGTTGAATCCCACCAGATTGACTTCACCCCACTTGGAGACTGCCTGTATCTACCTCATATTTCAAGAGGGTCTTCTCTCTGGGGTCCTGACCGGTTGTTTGGACCACATTGGACTCAGTTCCGTATAGGTACTCCTTTTTTAATATAGTTTTCACCCGACTGAAAGAAGGGTTATGTGTTTCGCACGTAGGTATCTTGTATGTACCTACCTATGTACAAAATATTCTTTAGTATCTCATATCTTTTAAAAATGAAGATATCAATAGATTCGTCTTGATAACCTATCTACTTAATTGAGGTTTAGGTTAAGGTCAAGGTGAGGTTTAAAAAATAAACTGGGCAAGTGCGAGTCGGACTCGCGCACTGAGGGTTCCGTACAAACTTGAAAGGTAAATTGCGGTTTACGATAAATGACTTCTTAAAAAAAAGTACTTACTAGATCTCGTTCAAACCAATTTTCGGTGGACGTTTGCATGGTAATGTACGAGTAATATATTTTTTTTACTTTTATCATTCTCTTATTTTAGAAGTTACAGGGGGGGGACACATTTTACCACTTTAGAAGTGTCTTTCGCGCAAACTATTCAGTTTAGAAAAAAAAAAATATTAGAAACCTCAATATCATTTTTGAAGACCTATCCATAGATACCCCAAACGTATGTGGCTGTGAGCTGTGACTTACGGACGGACAGACAGACAGACATGACGAATCTATAAGGGTTCCGTTTTTTGCCATTTGGCTACGGAACTCTAAAAACCAACGTAACGACTGTGAGACGCTATAATTAAAAGTTTGGAGGTATTCGGAACAGAGAGTAAAGTCCCGCAAACCTCAGTTGAAAAGGGAGGATCCTCCGGCCAGACGGGTGTTATGTCTGGTGGGCTACTGCCCGATAGATGATTTCGGGCTGTTCTACATGTTCTAATCGAGCGGAGAACTTTGATTGCGCGATGCAGGATTAGTTCCTATGTGACGCCATAGATGTCGCTACATCACTCCCCTCCGGAGATCGGAGATCGATGGTTCTTGATGCTTCTTGATGCGTGCCAGGCCAGTGGTAGAATGGTTCCAGTGGGTCGGAACCGAATGCCGCATAGTTCTCGGTGAGTCGGAACTGTCTGCGGTGATGCCCCAGTGAGTCGGGGTGTTGCTATCCCAGTGAGTCGGGATGATGCCCCAGTGAGTCGGGGTGATGATGTCCCAGTGAGTCGGGATGATGCTGCAGGCTCCAGTGAGTCGGAGTAGTGCTGCTGGCTCCAGTGAGTCGGAGCGGTGCTGTGCGACGTAGTGGCTTGACTGCTGGCGTCGACCAGGAGAGGTTCTTCGTGGCTCTTCATATGACTGGCCGAAGTTGCAGTGTGATTCGCCAAGGTCGCTGATGAGGCTGAGGGTGATGACCAGGTATGACCAGGTAGGCATGCTGGTGTTCAGGATACCCTTTATAGCCGTGGTTGCTGGCTGTATGGCTCGCTGCTCGAAAGCTTGAGGATGACGTCACGAGCAGCAGTAGCTGCACGAAGGCTGCGCTGACGTTCTTTGTCGAGGGTCACCAGTTTGGAGGTAGGCGGAACGGAGAGTAAAGTCCCACAAACCTCCGTTGAAAAGGAAGGAACCTCCGGCCAGACGGGTGTTATGTCTGGTGGGCTACTGCCCGATATATGATTTCGGGCTGTTCTACATGTTCGAAGAACTTTGATTGCGCGATGCAGGATTAGTTCCTATGTGACGCCATAGATGTCGCTACAAAGTAAAAAATATTTTTTTTTTTCGATTCTTCAGTAAGGGGTATCAAATTAAAGGGACAACAAACGCAAGCTCTGCTTAGCTTGGGACTAGACGGCGTTTTGTAATAGTTGTGAAAAAAAAAATCTAATTCTTTTTCTTCCAAATTTCGACTTTTATGACTTGGAAATGTTGTGGAAGACTAACAATGTCAACATTATGGAATAGCATCGCAAATAACGAAAACGGACATTTTTCTTTAAAAATTTGTATGGATCTGGCATGAAAAAGTCATATCTCCGCCATTGCTCAATTGGCTCTAATTCCCTCGCAGGTGATTAAACCTTGAATTGGAATCCTTGAACCTTGGAAACCTTGAATTATTTAGGATTTTTTGGCATATTCCCCGAAGCGGCCAGTGGTTCGACCTTTTTAGGGTTCCGTAGCCAAATGGAAAAAAACGAAAGCCTTATGGATTCGTCATGCCTGTGTGTCTGTCCGTCCGTATGTCACAGCCACTTTTTTACGAAACTGTGAACCGCATTAAGATTTTCACACAAAAAAAGAAAAAAAAACTTTAAATTTTGGGGGTTTCCCATACCTACTTAGAACTGAAACTCTATTTTTTTTTTCATCAAACCCATACGTGTGAGGTTTCTAATATAATTTTTTTTTTTAAACTGAATAGTTTGCGCCCCTCTCTGTAACTTCTAGAATAAGAGAATGATAAAACTAAAAAAAAATATATGATGAACATTACCCTGCAAACTTCCACCGAAAATTGGTTTGAACCACGTTTGAACGATATCTAGTAAGTAGTTTTTTTTAATACGTCATAAATCGTAAACCGCAATTTACCTACCTTTCAAGTTTGTACGGAACCCTTAGTGCGCGAGTCCGCCTCGCACTTGACCAGTTAAAAAAAAAATCGCTTTCTATTTTATGTTTTCAAATTATTATTTTTTATCAATTGTTTAAATTAATTTAAGTTTAAAATCTACACGATGAACCCGACCACTAAGTACTTTGTATAAATACGCCACATGATCATAAAAAAAGATTTTTTTAAAACCAATTATTATCTAATGATTTCAGTTATTGTCATTATTTTATGAGTTTAAATATTATTGTTATTCAAAACTATTCTATGGGTTAACTAACGAGGGCAGTGAGTAAATTAAATTAATCAATAAGTACATTTTGCTTTACGCATTGAAATTACAAACAGTAATAACATCACCATAAACGTGGAAAGCATCGTAACAAATCTGGATAATTATGTTTGTTCGATTACCAGTTTTTATTTGAGACGGTATTATCTCGATCGAGATGTACCTAGTTTATCTGAGAAAGATCGTGTGGCGTTTAAAGAATTTTGCCGGAAATTTACGAGAGCAGTAGAAAAGCGTTGGAAAAATAGAGCTCTTCCGAAAGGAATATGGAAACTGGCTTGAGAAAAATGTGGACTGGCCTAGCTGCATCAAAGAAAATGTCCAGAAGGCTTCAACATCTGGCGCTAATAAGAGAGCAGAGCCATCAACTATACACTACACTATATATACTATGAAAAATATCAAATCGTTAAGAGAACTAAATAATAATTCTGACGAAGACCAAACTAAAGTTGAGAGGACTTAGAGTAGTAGTTCCGAATATCACGCTTGAAGGAAAATTTACTTTCAGCTTTTTTGATGTCAAGGGGAAGCACATTCCAGAGTTTTATGGTGGAAACAGCGTATGAATTGGACATAAAGCCAGTACGGTGAGAGGGAATATGAAGGAGCATGTTTTTGGATGCACGAAGGTTAAGATTATGAGAACTGCCCAACACTTTAAAATATTGTTTTAAGTAATCAGGAGCACAAGGATCGTTCATTATGTTGAAGAGCATGCAGAGGGATCTGAGGCATCTCCTGTGACGGATAGGCAGCCATTTAAGCTGAGAACGGAAGGAAGAAATGTGATCATATTTACGAAGGCCAAATATGAAGCGAATGCAGTTGTTGAGAAGTCGATCCAATTTGTTTAGAAGTTCCTGGGAAAGATCAGAGTAACAAACATCAGCATAGTCAATTATAGGTAACACAAGCGACTGGACCAAAGTAGTTTTAGTGCTTGACGGGAGGAAATTTTTGAATCTATAGAGAGACCGCAGCGTGAAGGTGACTCTGGCTAACCTGAGCAATCTGCTTATTCCAGCTTAACCTATCATCAATATATAAACCTAGGTCTTTAACGTAAGGTGAGAGAGGGATGACTGTATTGCCGAAAATAAGCGGCAGTAGTCGGCTAGAGTCCAAACTCCGTAAAAAGTAAGAACTGCCAATGAGGATAGCCTGGCATTTACTGACATTGACAGTAACCCCAAATCTGCTTGACCAATCAGTAATAGCTAGGAGGTCAGCATTTAGTAGAGAGATGCAGTCATCAAGGTTGTCAATGTCAGTTTGCGCGTAGAGCTGTAGGTCATCAGCATACATATGGAAAGAGCACTTGAGAATAGCTGTGATAGAGTTAATAAATAAAGAAAATAAGAGTGGAGAGAGTATACCGGCTTGTGGAACCCCGGTTTGCAGGTCGCACCAGTCAGAAAATTTCTGATCAGCACGTACCGCTTGTCCACGAAGATATGATGAAAATCAATCCCGTGCCGACGAATAAACCCCAATTTGAGACAAGATTGCCAGAAGGATGTCGTGATCAACGGTATTAAAAGCGTTGGAGAAATCTATTAAAACTAACACCGTTAACCTCGAGTTCTCCAGGCCATTCCTGACATCTTCTGTGACTTTAAGCAAGGCTGTTGATTCGCACACGGCCAACTGCTTGGACCTTCTGCTGGCAACAGATCCAGACCGCTGTTCAGTGTCGATATCATCACCGTTAGGCAGTTCCGACCACTGTCTGGTGAAATCTTTATCAGTCTACTCTCCGCCGATCCCTGCCCTAGAGGCACCAGGCGGGTTTGGCGATATAGGTCAGCAGATTGGGATGGCATGCGATCTTTCTTCGCATGTTATCCTTGGCAGCCTACTTGTTTTTCTTCGAATGATCCATCGTCGTGCGCAGATGCTGTGACAGATGTGTTGCGGCGGGGGATGGAGTACTACATTCCATTCTCTGACGTAACAATGTCTGGGCAAGCTTGCCCTTGGTTTGGTGCTGATCGCGCTAACGCGCTTAAGCACACGGCATACCAGGCATGGGCCGACGCTCGTATGCACAAGGCGAATGACGTAAGTCAGAAGAAGAGAGCCTTCAACAGAGCTGCCAAGTCTTGCAAGAAGGTGATGCGGAGGTCTCGGTACGACCACATTAGCCGCATCGGGAACAAACTCGCTTCATACCTTGCTGGTAGTAAGGCGTTTTGGTCCCTGGCTAAGTCGGTTGAATTGAAGTTCTGCCGTCTCTCACTACCGCCACTGCTGAAACCCTACGGGTCGCTGGCCCATACCGCTGAGGAGAAAGCAGACTCACTCTTCGCGGAATCTTCGCGTCTAGATCCTGGTGACGCGCGGCCCCTGTTAATCCTGATGGTTGCGAGACGAGTATGTTGGATATTCGCATCCATCAGAAGGACGTCCGTAGGGTGCTGCATAACCTTGACGTGAACAAGGCCAGCGGTCCAGACTGTATACCGGCAATTATTCTAAGAACGTGTGCGCCTGAGCTGTCTCCGATCCTGACACGCCTATTTAGGCTTTCATTTGAGGCTGGAAAAGTGCCGATTGCATGGAAGCATGCTTACATACAGCCCGTGCTCAAAAAGAGTAGTCGGGCTTCTAGGTAAGTGCGCTCCATCGTCGACCGCATCGTCGCTTTCCATCAAGTGAGATAGCGGTCAAGCGCGAATCTATCAAGAATAAAAAAAAAGAAGAGACAGAGTGCTGATCATTTGAACAGTGTTTGCAGTGAGATTGTTTATGCAGCCTATATCAATTTGAAGGAAGAAAAAAAACCAGCTGGCAAGGAAACCTCCAAAAGCCTCCAACCACTACCCAAAAGTCACTTGAATCAATGCTATCTCTTAAATTGTCAAAATGGCAATATTTATTTACTTATTTAAACTTCATGTACAGTAGTGGTACATAGGTGGACTTAATGCAACAAGGCATTCTCTACCAGTCACCCTTTGGTCAATATACATTCAGTCAGAAAAGTATCAGGAATGGATGATTTGTTTATGGTTTGAATTTTTTTGTGTTTTTTTTTTCGTTGTTGGTAGATTGGCACAACTGTTTTCCATTTTGGCGCGGAGTTTGAGTTGCATCTGTTATTTATATTAAATACAGTGCTGTTTTCAGTTATATCATATCTAGTGTGTATTGCGAATTTCTTATTGGACAAAAAACATCGAACAAAGAGTTTATCTTAAATTTTGCATCGCCAATGGAATTTCGTGTTCGGAGTCACTAAAAATGTTACAGAAGGCTTACGGTAAATCGACTTTATCAATAACACGTGCTTATGAGTGGTACAAAGCGTTCAAAAGCGGTCGAGATGTGATGGAAGATTTGCCTCGCTCTGGTAGGCCATCAACGTCTTCAACTGAAGTTAACATCGCAAAAGTGAAGGAAATAGTGACTGAAAATCCTCATTCAACTTTGAGAGAGATAGCCGCCGAACTTTCTGTATCTCACGAGTCGATCCGTACCATTTTTAACCGACTTCAAAAAAAAGGAGGAGGTTATCAATTCGGTTGTATTTTTTTTTTTTTTTTTTTATCATTATTTTTTTTTATGTTTGTTACCTCAGAACTCCGTCGTTTATGGACCGATTTGCAAAATTTTTTTTCCCTATACAGGATATGCTTCCAGATTGGTCCCATTTTTTTCAAAATCCAGTTCTGATGATGGAATCCATGAGGAATCGAGGGAACTCCTCAAAAATTATAGGCAACCCTATGGTGATTTTAGTATTTTCATCAAGAACTTAAGCATTTACAGTCAAAAAGTAACATTTGATGAAGTGGAACTGATGAAGAAGACCAGAAATGGTCAACGGAACTTCATACACAAATAGATATTACAATGAAGATATACATAGTTAAGCGACTATGACAATACAAATAAATGAATGATTCAGAATAGTTACGTTGAAAATGGTATCATCGAAGTGATCTGATGATGATGATGGAGCCGGAAGGTAGGCACAGGAACTCCGTTTGACTAGCCGTGTTTGGGCTTATTAGAATTGTCGTGAGATGCTCTTTGGCTATAAGGTACTATCGAACTGATCTGATGATGGAGCCGGAAGGAGGAAGGTAGACAAAGGAACTTTATAATAAAACAATTTAACCTAGCAGTATTTGGGTTAATTGGAATTGTCATGAGAAATAGGCACTCTGTTTATAAGTGTATCGCAACTAAAAAGTGTGAAATAAAAACTTTTTATAAAAAAAAAATAACCGACTTCACTAAAAAAAACACTAAAAGGATCAAAATAACTAACTTTAATTTCGGAAGTCGGTGTTAAATAAGAAACAAACAATACCGAGAAACACCGACTTCCAAAATTAAAGTTATTTTGATCCTTTTAGTGTTTTTTTTAATGAAGTCGGTTATTTTTTTTTTATAAAAAGTTTTTATAACTAATCATTTGGGTATGAAATATGTTACCGCTCGGCTAGTCCCAAAAGGCCTGAATTTTCTCCAAAAACTCAATCGCATAAGAGTCGCTCAGGACATGCTAGAACGAGTCAATTCCGACCCAACATTCATGAAACGCATTGTTACTGGTGACGAGACGTGGGTTTACGAGTTTGACATGAAAACTAGTCAACAAGCTTCGGAGTGGCGTCTTCCAACTGAACCGAAACCGAAAAAACCACGCCAAAGTCGATCAAAAGTCAAAGTCATGTTGACTGTTTTCTTTGATTATCGCGGTGTTGTGCTCTCGGAATTCTTGCCGGAAGGTCAAACGGTAAATAAAGATTTGAACGTTATGCGGCATTTAAGAGAGGAAATTCGACGAAAAAGGCCAGATTTGTGGAAAGAAAATTCTTGGATTTTGCACCACGATAATGCGCCTTCGCACAAGGCTATCATTGTGAACGAATTTTTGACCAAATACTCAACAAATACCATCGAGGAACCACCATATTCACCAGATATGGCTCCAGCCGACTTCTTTCTTTTTCCTAAAGTCAAATTGTTTTCAATCGGTAGAAGATATAAAGGAGAATTCGCGGCGAGAACTGAACTCAATTCCGTAAACAGCATTTAAAAAATGTTTTGATGATTGGATTATTCGTTGGCGTAAGTGTATCGTTTCTGAAGGAGCATACGAAGGTGATAAAATAAATTTGGATGAATAACAAACATTTTGTGTATTATTGATCTTTTCCCGGTACTTTCTTGACAGAGTAGTATAACTGAAAGTATCAGCAATTCGAAAAGGTATTAGCCTTGTTGCATTGTTTTGTCGTCCGGTGCAGTTTACTTTTGTTCAAGAAAGTGAAGGCAGAACAGATAATAAAGGATGAATTATCTGCTTTCCGAGCAACTGAGTGCAACAACCATACAATTAGCCACAAGCCCTTGATATACATAATTATCTTTGTATTGATCATCGTAATGATCGATACAAAGATTTTCAGCAACTGTCTAGCTGCTGAAACGAAAGGTTTCCGGTTTTGCCAAACTGTATTTTCTTGATATGTCAGTTTTAATGGCACCAATGATGTCATAAAAATACTGGAGTCGGCTTAAATTAGGATTCAATCTTTGTTAACTCTGGCTAAATGCTTCATCAAAACCCCATTTGAAATTAAAATCAGTTCTTTTTCATTTCAGCCATAAAGTACTAAAAAAGCATCTAAAGTATGGCGTCGAAAAACTCCTCCACATCGTTGTCGACTGGTAATGGACCCAAAAGACTGGCGGCATTGCCACGCTGAATGGCAATGCTTATCCTTTGTCCGAAGTAAAAGCCAGCTCTTGGGTCATGCGAAGTGTCAACAAGGCGTTTTGAAAGTTCTTTAGATAATTTGTGAGCACTCGGACCCCACGATCCGAGAGTTTCAACCCCAAACGGCTCGAAAATATAACTACCAACAAGGTGATTATATTTCCGCCGCTTGAGGTTCTCTGCAGCCGCTGCGGCAGCACCGGCACAGCACGAGGAACTAGGAAGATGATATGGCGCAAGAGTAGACACAAGTAGCGTCCCACACTAAAGGCCTACCCATCTTCCATGGAAATAAAGACATACCGTCCGGTCTTTTGCCATCGTCGCGTGCCAGGCCATGAGGTTCCAATACGGCCGGAACGCCGACGGTGACAAGAGCACGTCGGATGATGTCGTTGATATTCGCGTGTCACGCTATGCGACCCGCACTTCGGCTGCATGACAGACCGTGGTATCCGAGGCTGTTGACAACTTCGCCACAGTGGCAGCGATGAGGAGACCAACAAGGAGCGCCAAGACGTAGGGAAGCAGCGAGGCGGAAGGTAGTATCGTCGAACAAGGTGCCTATGTTCGACGACGGTATGCATGAAGCCAAAGACCCGACTCCCACTCTCCCACAGCTAGCAGGCGCGCATGCTCTGCAGTAGTTACAGATGTTGCCAACAGATTCTCTTGAACTACTTTGCATAGCGGCTCATCCCACCGTCTTTGGGAAGAAAGGTTGTCGGGCTGTTTGGAATTCGGGCAAGCGAGTCTCCAAGCGTCTATACCCTCGGTAAAGCACGGCACATCAAAATCAATCAGTGAGGAAGATAGGATATTCCTGATTAATTTTTCAGTGCCGTGAACCGAGGATATAAAAGCTAGTAAACTGTTGCTGGTAATTTTACGGACGCCGAGGCCTCCCATACGGATTGGAAGGGTAGCTTGAGCCCAAGCTCGATCGTCCATGGCCACATTTAAAATTGATGAAAGAGTATGTCGGATAATTTGGTCCATTTTTTCCAAAAGATGACTATGTTTCCACAAATGAGAAGCACGGAAGAAATATGTTATTTTAGGGCCGAAACAGCAAAAACGAAGTAAGGTGATGGCCGAATGCATGTTAATTTTGAGCAATCTTTTCGAAACCTCATTAAAATTTAGAATTTTTTCCTCAACAAAATTGGGAAAGGAATCCTCGAAAATAGGAGACCCAAGGAGACGAAGAGAGCTTTTTTCAATAATTTTGATATCTGGGGCTATTGCGTTAAATTTGGAAAGAGTCAGTTGTCTGTCGGTGCAGTCGGATAAGAATAGTTCACATTTTGAAAGGTTCAGATCAAGTCCTATTGAGTGGAGTTGATTTTTTAGGAAATGTACCTAAGTCATTTAAAACTGTGTCTGCATCGCCTCCTAGGGTTCAGTCGTCGAGATACCAAACGTTGAATTTGGAATTTAACTGTCGAATAATTAGGTGAATGGCTAAACTGAAGATCACTGGCCCGAGGGGATCACCTTGTTGACAGCCAACAGCGGATTCCAAAAGGTTGTCCCGATATAGTAATTTAGATGGATGTCTATAACATTGCCAAAGAAAACTAAATATTTGGGGTACTTCTTTTTTAGATTCTGCCAGCAAGGTGTCCCTATAACCGAATTAAAGGCATTTTTTATATCAACCTTCAGGATGATTCCTCCTAAATTAGAATTTAGGTAGGTCGATAAGGCGTGAACGGCAGCCTCGCAGCCCCCTTTGGAGCCGAAACCTAGCTGCAGGAGCTGAAATTTTTTCGAAACAGCCTCAGCATAAAATTTACAGCAAATTTTGGCTGCCATACGCCGGTAGGTAGTGATTCTTTTTTCTTTAATTTTTCTGGTAAAGATTTAAATATTCTATTCACTGTTAATTCCAAGAGAGCCTGCAGAGAAATTCTGGACGAGCTATCTGTTAAATAACATACATACAGCTGTGGAAAATGGAACGCTTCGGTGCGGCGTGACAGGTGCTCGCGATGGTGGACCAATCGCGAGCCATCAACGATCTTCGCGCGGACGAAGACTTCCGAAGAAAATACGAACAGAAAACAATTGAGAACAATTTTTCTCCGCGACAACGGTGTATTGATATAAATTAAATTTATAATAAATAATAAAATTTAGTTTATTTAAAACTAAATTTAATTTGAGCAATCACGTTTACATTTCGGTGGGATCTGGGAAGCTGGCGTGAAGGCCGCCAAATTCCATCTAAAACGTATCGCGGGTAATTCCAGCTTAACCTTTGAGGAGCTCGCAACATTGTTTGCACAAATAGAGGCAATTTTAAACTCGCGACCACTAACTCCAATGTCCGCGGATCCATATCCATTCTTTTCTCTCTTAACTTGATCGCGCAATAGCTACCATCACGCGTACGCACGCTTATCGAAGGCGACGAAGGCAGCAATCACGTCGGGGTCACCAATTTGACAACCTCCCCCTTGGATTCCGTGATTCCAAGCAGCTCTGCTGAATCCTCCGTTGGCAGGGCGCAAACCTTTGTGACGGCTCTGCGTATGATGCCCTTGCTTGTGGTGATGTCTACAACCCTGCAGACGCCGTCAGCTCCGAAATATAATTTGTTGATGCGCCCTAGCAGCCACTTCAAAGGTGGTAGCTGCTCATCTTTGATAACGACCATGTCTCCAACCTTGACGCCTGGACCTTCGCTGCGTCGCCACTTCACACGCTGTTGTAGCTCGACCAAGAATTCCTTCGTCCATCGGCTCCAGAAGTGCTGTCTTAGCCTTTCCAATCGCTGGTATCGATTTATTGATAGCTTCTCTGTGACAGGTGACGGCAGTGATGATAACGGACGCCCGATGAGGAAGTGACCAGGTGTTAACGGAGTAAAATCCGAGGGATCCGCGGACATTGGAGTTAGTGGTCGCGAGTTTAAAATTGCCTCTATTTGTGCAAACACTATCTGCAACCATGATGGAATTTTCAAGTTCAGGTAGTAGGTAGGATATAAATTTTTAATACTTTCTCGAATTGGTGGTTCTCTCAAAGTTATATATTGCTATTTTAACCATTTAAGAGACAGCATTAATCCAAGCAATAGAAATGTAATAGAATATACCTATCTCGGACAGATCATATCTCCAAAAGACCTTACAGATAAAGAAATTAACAACAGAATCAATTTAGCATGGAAGAGATTCTGGTCTCTTAAAGAGATTATGAAAAATCCTCTCGTGCCATTGAAAGCTAAAAGCAAAATATTTGATTCATGTATTTTACCGGTCATGACCTATGGATGCCAAACATGGAGCCTAACTAACAATAATATACGCAAATTGGAAACTTGCCAACATAGAATGGAACGGAGTATACTCTACATCAAACTAAAAGATAAAATAAAACTAAGTGTTATAAGGAAACAAACAAGAATTGCCGATATAACTTACTGTATTAAAACACTAAAATGGAGGTGGGCAGGACATATGATTAGGAGTAAAAAGGATAAGTGGTCTAGGGATGTAACAGAGTGGTGCCCGCGACAACATAAAAGAAAGAAAGGGAGACAACGTCGTAGATGGGAGGACGATGTTACAAGAATAGCAGGCATCATATGGAGAAGACAAGCACAGAACCGCATTTTATGGCAAACTCTAGGGGAGGCCTATGCTGGAAAGCAAGACAATCTTCAGAACCGGTGTCAGATAGTTGAAGTAAATTTTAATAGTAACTAAAGAAAAAAATAAATGTGATGAAAAAATGTATGTGTAAAATGATGTACTGATATGTTGGATTGTTAATAAAGGCTATTATTATTATTATTCCATTTATTTCCTATTTATACACATATTGTTTACATTTTTAAATATTTCTTATAAAAAAAACAATAAAAAAACATTTAAAAATATAAAAAATAGTAGTCCACCGGCATCGGGAACAGGGTCCAAGCTACCGGTGGTCAGGGCTCCTGAGAGAGGAATCTCCTAACAATGCGCGCCGTGTCCAGGAGTACCGCTTTCTGGATCAAGCCCTTAATCCAGCTGCCCAACGAGAGCCTCCTTAGATGTTGTTCGAGGCTCTTAGCTATTAAGCCATTGGCCGTTACGACTATCGGCACAATGATTGCTCTATCCACTTCCCACATGTCGACAACCTCGCGAGCTAAGTCAAGATATTTAGTTTGTTTATCTTTCTCAGCTTTCACGAGGTTCTCGTCATGAGGGACCGCTATATCAACAATCATTGTGCGACGCTCTAGTCGATCTATCACCACTATGTTAGGCTTATTGACAACAATAGTCCTGTCAGTGATGATAGATCGATCCCAATATAATTGAGTCTTACTTGTGCCGCGTACCGATGTGGACGTATTGTTTACGTGTTATTTGTATCGATTAGCGCGGCGTAAGCTGTTGCTCGTAATTACTCGCCATGAGTAGTAATCTTGTGGTGAACGTGTTGCTGGCCTTCCTGCAGCAGAAGCTGGATGTCATGGACGAGGTGTCCGCTGTCCAGATCTGCGCAACGAATTTCAGCGAGGAGGACATAGCTGCTGCGAAGTTGATGCTGTTTAGTGTGCTAAATAAGCGTGACCAGATGGTGTCCCGCCGGCGTGACGGGACTAGAAAGAGCATACAGGATATTATCACGCTGTTCAAGGAGACCGACCCTGACGACGTGCCGACGTTTGTGGCGAAGGAGCTGCACAAGCTTCCTCCAGTCACCTTCGACCACGTCGATGTCACTAGCCTTCTGAAGGACATTGTCTTTCTAAAGGCCAGTCTTGCGGATGTACAGGCGAAGTTAGATGCATCCCAGAAAACCGTCGCCGATTTACGCCAAGAGTTTGGTGAATTTCGCAACACAGCGGCGGTAACTAGGTCATCAGCCGATGCGTCTAATGTAAACACGCGTCATGGAGCTAGCCTCAATTTATTGTCGCCGAATTCCGTGTCAGCAGTTTCATCGCCAGTATGTTCGTCGATTGCTGAGATTGCAGAGTGCTCACCCCGAGCGCCCCGCAGCTCCGTGCCGGTCACCGCGGCTCCTCGATGCGCCGCCGCCCGACCCCTCCGCCCCGCCCCGCTGCCTGTACATGTAGCCCCAGCAAATCTGCATCACCAGGATTTCGCTAGCGTCACCGCGAGAGCCCCTGCCGCTCCTATATCGAAGCCTTTGCCTAATAAGGCAATAAATAAGGCTGAAAATGAAGATGGCTTCGTCACGGTGCAAAGGAGGAAACGCCGAAAGCAAGCCAACCGGAATCTCTGCGGCAAAGCACCAGCATCGCCTGGTGCGAGTGTGCGTGCCGCTCAGCCGAACACACCGGTGTACATCTCCCGCCTGCATTACACCACAAAGGTGGAGGACATCGTCGATTATGTACGCCAAAAGTTGAAGTACACACTGAGGGTGCAGTTGCTGGAGTCGCACCGGAATGTCAATTTTAAGGCATTTGTGGTGCGAGTACCGAACTGTTTTTTACACCTCGCTATGGACGAAGACTTTTGGCCACAGGGTGTGGTGTTCCGTCGCTTCCGCGGACAAATACCACAGGTCAGCACCAAGACAAATAGTGCGAAGTGAAGTGTCACTAACATAGTTTTAAATCATGTTTACTAACTAAATGATGTATTATAATAGTTATGTATGTTAGGCTATAAGATATTTATGTTATGGGTACATGTTGCCTGAAATAAATTGATTATTATTATTATTATTATTTCTTTATTCATTATTGTAACATATAAATTATATTTTTAAATATTTCAATAAAAAAAAATAAAAAAAACATTTAAAAATATAAAAAACAGTGTCCCACCGGTATCGGGAACAGGGTCCAAGCTACCGGCGGTCAGGGCTCCAGAGAAAGGAACCTCCTGACAATACGAGCCGTGTCCAGGAGTACCGCTTTCTGGATCAAGCCCTTGATCCAGCCGCCTAACGCGAGCCTCCTAAGGTGTTGGTCGAGGCTCTTGGCTATTAAGCCATTGGCTGACACGACTATCGGTACAATGATCGCCGAGTCTACATCCCACATGTCGACAACCTCGCGAGCCAAATCAATATACTTGATTTGTTTGTCTTTCTCGGCTTTCACGAGGTTCTCGTCATGCGGAACGGATATGTCAACAATCATTGTACGCCTCTCTCTTCGGTCCACCACCACTATATCAGGCTTATTGGCTACAATAGTCCTGTCAGTGATGATGGACCGGTCCCAGTACAGCGTGATATCGCCATTATCAAGAACTAGGTCGGGCACATACCTGTAGTATGGCACCTCCGATTCCACAAGAGAGTAATTCAGAGCAAGTTGCTGATGGATAATCCTGGCTACAAGGTTGTGTCTATGCAAGTATTCCCCGTTAGCTAGACGAGAACAACCAGAGATAATGTGGCGGATTGATTCACCCGGTCGGTGACATGCCCGACAGATGTCAACCGTGCCGTCCTTCACAATAAATCTCCGGTAGTTATTTGTCATGATAACTTCGTCCATAATTGCACAGACAAAACCTTCGGTTTCCCCAAAGAGGTCACCGACGCGCAGCCAGGCTACGGACGCTAGTTGATCTACATCGGGCCCATGAAGGGCCCGGAAAAAGCGTCCGTGGAGTTCCTTACTCTGCCATACTTCCCTGCGATCGTTAGTGTCAAGCACTACAGGTTTGCGCCAGCTCTCGTTAGCCAAGGAGAGCGGGGTGAGTCCCTTGTCCACTGCCACTACATCACGATGCATACCCAGGTCGGCGGTTAGGAAATATTCCCTGAGACTGCATACCTCGTGATTGTGCAGGGTCTTAGCATTTAAAAAGCCTCGACCCCCGCACTTCCGCGGGATATACAGTCTCATCACCGATGACCGTGGGTGATGCATCCGATTTGCGGTAAGCAATGTGCGGACCCTCCTATCTAGGGCGTCAAGTTCTGTCTGAGTCCTTTTGAGTATGCCGAAAGAATACATATGTAGCCACCCTACAGCACATCACTGTTACCATGCTAAAACGAAAACTCTCGCTAGAAATTGCAGAGTTAAAAGCGACAGAGTTAGAAGCGAGACGTACGTCGTCATACGACCATGATCATCGTCCGTCATGCAACCACGATCATCGTCCGTCATACAACCACGATCACCGTAGCAACCGCTACCCGTCTCGATACCGTTCCAACTCGAGGTCACGGACCCGAGATACCAAAAGCCGAGATACGACACCATCACCATTGTGCTATTACCACCGACGGTTCAACGAGCAAGCCAGACGCTGCACATCACCCTGTTCATTCACAAAACGTAAAACGGAAAGAACGTTGGCAGAGGCGGACACCGGCGTTCATGAAAATGCACACCGCCTATACATCACCGATTACAAAAACAAATTATCGTCGACACGGGCGCAAATATATCCGTGCTACCAAGAGCAAAAGGGCAAAAACAAACGCCGCTGCCATTCAAACTATACGCAGCAAACAACACCACAATAGCCACGTACGGGGAAAAAACCCTATGTCTCGACCTCAACTTACGACGCCCTTACAAATGGCGTTTCATTGTAGCTGACGTCTCGAAACCGATACTCGGAGCCGATTTCCTCAAACATCACCAACTCATCGTTGATCTGAGGAATCGGAAGCTAATCGACGGGGTTACAAACCTAAAGGTCAACGTTCCGGTACGAGTATCAGACGTACCTACCGTGCACAGTATCGACATGTCGCAAACTTACCACGACATACTAGCACAGTATCCCGGCATAACGAGGCTAACATCGATGGAATTGAACAGCAACATCAAAGTGCAACATTTCATCGAAACTCGGGGACCACCGATACACTGCCGCGCCCGATCAATCCTACCGCACCGTTTCGAGATTGTTAAAAAGGAGTTCGAGAACATGATCGAACAAGGTCTATGCCGACCTAGTAAAAGTCCATGGGCATCACCTCTACATATTGTACCTAAGAAGAATGGCGATATTAGAGTCTGTGGTGACTATCGCCGACTCAACTCGATCACCGTACCAGACCGATACCCCATGCCACGCATTAAAGATTTCACTCATCACCTATCTGGGAAAACAACATTCTCCACGATCGACCTCAACCGTGCCTACCAGCAACTAAGCGTAAGAGAAGAGGACGTCGAGAAAACTGCAATTATCACCCCGATGGGATTATTCGAATTCCCACGTATGTGCCCTGGTTTGAAAAACGCGGGACAAACGTTTCAACGATACATTCACGAAGTGCTACGAGGGTTAGATTTCGTTTTCCCATTCATCGACGATTTGCTGCTAGCATCCGAAAACGAGTCCCAACACCGCGAACACCTTCACATCGTACTCAAGCGACTCGAAGAAAACGGCATCACGATAAACCCCGCCAAGTGCAACCTAGGTCAACCCGAAGTCCAGTTCCTAGGATACACCGTATCAGCAGACGGAATCAAACCTCCGCAACATAAGATAGAAGCCATCGCGAACTATCCCAAGCCGACTACCATTGAAGAGCTGCGAAGATTTCTCGGTATGATAAATTTTTATCGCGATCATATACCGAACGCCGCATCCCAGCAAGCACCATTAAACGCTTACCTACACAATGTCAAGAAAAAAGACAAAACACCAATTACCTTGACCGACGAAGCTATTCAAGCATTTGAACAAAGCAAAACTAGCATCATAAACGCAACCCTAATTGCCCACCCGTCGCACCACGCAACAATAGCCCTATTCTGCGACGCATCTGGCAATTCAGCGGGTGCCGTACTCCAACAATACCGAAACAACACCTGGGAACCGCTTGGATACTTTTCTAAGAAATTTACCGACGCACAAAAGAACTATTCAACATTCGACCGTGAATTACTTGCAATTTACATGGCAGTAAAGCACTTTCGGAAGATATTCGAAGGACGCCATCTCATCATATTCACCGATCACAAGCCGCTAACATATGTTATGTCGAAGATACACTCCAACTCGGAAACACAGAGGCGAATGAGACACTTTTGTTTATCAGCGAATTTACGACAGACATACGTCACGTGAGCGGTAAACAAAACATCGTCGCCGACACACTCAGCCGCATAGAAACATTTTCGTGCCCATCTACAATCAACTACACCGACATAGCCAGCGCACAAACAAAGGACAGCATTATAGAACACATGTTGTCCCAAGAAAACATCTGTCTCAAAAAGATAACCAACACCGACATCGAACTGTAATGTGAAACATCCACTAATTATGTACGCCCGTACATACCCGAGCAATACAGGAAAGAAGTTTTTGAGAGCGTGCACAACATCAGCCATCCTGGCACGCGCACGACTCGCAAGCTTCTCACGCAAAAGTATTTCTGGCCATCCATGAACGCAGACATCAGCTGTTGGACTCGATCGTGTATACTTTGCCAAAAAAGCAAGATACAGCGTCACACACACTCCAGCATCGCATCTTTCCCGCCAGGCGAACGCTTCCAACACCTACACGTCGATATCGTTGGACCCCTCCCTACAACGTCTCAAGGTCATCGGTACTTAATAACTATGATCGACCGATTAACGAAATGGCCCGAAGCAATCCCTACCGACGAGATATCAGCCGCTCGCATAGCCGATATCGTCTATCAACACTGGATCGCAAGATTTGGATGCCCGGCCACGCTAACCAGTGACCAAGGTCGACAGTTCGAGAGCGAACTGTTCCAAAACTTAATGAAACAAATGGGGATAAAGAAGAATCGCACAACACCTTATCATCCGCAGAGCAACGGCATCCTGGAAAGATGGCATCGCACTCTCAAAGCCGCATTACGCGCGAAACTTACAACCGCAAGTTCATGGATCGACGAGTTACCTACCGTACTACTAGGACTACGTGCCGCCCTAAACACAGACACCGGCGTGAGCGCTGCCGAACTTACCTACGGTCACAATTTACGTTTACCTGGTGATTTTTTCATCGCAAGCACTAACACTCCTACTATGGACTACACCTACGTCAGTAAACTTCGCGACATCATTCAACAAAACAAACCGCAAGTCGCTACCCGGCATCACAGCAACAATAAAAGCTTATTCGTGCATCAAGATCTACTCAAGTGCAGCCACGTTTTTATCAGAACAGATGCAGTTAAGAAACCATTACAGACTCCGTATGAAGGTCCCTATCAAGTACTAAGCCGAACAGATAAAGTTTACACCATACAACTACCCAATCGGCAAGCAAACATATCGATCGACCGACTGAAGCCTGCATACGTCATCACAGAAGATACCAGTAGTCTATCACCAACCACATCAAGTTCTATTACCTACACCTCACCATCAGCCAAGATTACCACACCTGTTACCATACCAAATACCAGAACCAACATACAGAATACCAAGCACAGTACTACGCCAACCGCTATTAAGGAAACCCAAGTACCACATACAAGCATGACGTCACAGCCCGCTAACAACAGAAAAACACGTTCGGGTCGTGTCGTCAAACTGCCGGTACGCTTCGCTTGAGGGGGAGTACTGTAGCCACCCTACAGCACATCACTGTTACCATGCTAGAAACACGCAGCCCACGTGCGAGCCTCGCTACCTGCTTCCACAGCTGTTCGACCCAAAAGCATTCCCACGCTACGCAGCCATTGTACTCCAAGGCCCCACGTGCGAGCCTTGGTACCTGCTACCCCAGCTGCCCCAACAAAAGCATTGCGCGCCCGAACCGCGCTCATTGTTTTGTAGATACTAAGTTACTATTGGTTAAGTTTTTAGTCCGTAATATTGTAAACTTGTATAAAAGGAGGTGCATGGTGAAAATATACACATTCTGTTTTGGAGTCACACGATTCTTTACTTCTATCCCCAAACATATATACCAGCATGACCCAACCGTTGAAAGCGCGCACCTTGTTTCCGCCTGATAAAAGACTATTCAGTACTTTATTCAGGCGGCCAAAGAAGCGCTCTTTCAACGATTGTTTCACGTCATCAGTATGTATGCCTAACGATTCCGACATACCCAAATACTTGTGTGATAAATCATAAACATCAAGCTTCAGTTATATAAATATTTTATTCACTTTGATCAACACAATTTCATATTTATCATTTTATTAACAATCATTTTCAAATACACGGATTGGTAGGACATGTTCACTGTTCAACAACTTAGAGCAGACTGACTGTCCAGAATGACAGTTACAAACTCAATGTTTCCCCACCACAAACTTTCACAAACACTCGGTCCGACCAATCAGAGCAAAGTAAACAGTACGTAATATCAATTGACTAACTAATATACATTAGGGTTTATCAATAATTAACTGCAAGTAAATATTTCATTTTAACAATTATAATATATTTATACAAAACTAATACATAAACTCTAATACCATAAATCATTACTTAATGTCTACAACAAGTACCTTATGTTCATGTAACTACTAGCACCATCTATCGCTTATAGATGGAAGTTGAACGATTTATGAATATTTTCTTTAAAAATCATTACATTCGGCCATCCGACATCGTGCGATCTCCTGACGCACGATTACAATTTCAATGATAGACTACATTCATATAAATTATGATACTTCATTCAGTTCGACAAGAAAATGAGTTTTACATTCAAATTCATTACATTCGGCTTAGTATTGATTTTAATTTAGGTTTGCTTCCGGATAATTAGTTTGTCGTCACGTCATATGTTTAGAACATTCATCACTAGAAGAATAGTGTTGTAAGGTTTTTTGTGAAAAGCTTTTCTACATGTCTGGGATCATAAAACTTACCATATAATATATTCCAGTAATTTTATACTTAAAACTTTTGTTTTTGAATGGATCTATAGATTTTAAAATGAGGTTAATGAAATTTTACCTTCTTATTTGCAATCAGATCTACTAATCTTAATCAGATCACTTATGCTGTAGATAGTAGCAGGGATTTTACTGGTAACGTAAGTATTCTTTTGCTTGTCTAACTTGGATATTGGAGCTCACCTCATCTCTTAAGCTTTGTAACGTGTTTCGTACTTCGTAATGTCGTAGTCTATCGTTTAAAGTATCTCTGATCCTAGCTTTGTGGCAGTCTTTCTAGTGAATGAATTACCAGAATTAACAAGACTCCATTGAATTTTCCAAGATAGGCATATGTTTCATTGGTGTTCGTTATAAACGTTGAAGTAATTTTATTTTGCTAGGGCATTTAAAATAGTAGTCATTTTTACAGCGTTAAGAACAAGGTCAATACCATGACTATCGTAAAAGCTCTTTAGAGTAGATAAAGTATCTAAAAGAAAGCCACGATTGCACTATTATTCGAGATAGTAAACCAATGTTAAATATATTTTATAACCAACACTATCAGTCGAAACAATTGGTCAACTTTCTGTAAGTATAAGGTAAAATTGACCAGCTTTTTGTCCAAGAGTATAGTCTTCGTTATTTACGCACACTGAATTCACGACTTAACATAATTATACATACTTTGTCATTAGGTTTTTCATCTGGTTCAGCCTTAAGAACTTTGAATCTAGGTCTAATATTTATAATGTTGATAATCAATTCTCAGTCTCAATACTATAAACAGAAACAGAGGATTCGTCTTAGTGTCTGTAGACAGCATGGTATTACGGCTTAAGGTATCGACATACGCGTCCCAGATCTTACACTCTCAATGGTTAACTAAACTCATGAATGTATAGCCACCATATTGCTATACGTTGTGTGGCGTCTTATTTAGTCAGGGTTCATTACATTCACTATTTGAAACCATAATATAAAACAAAACTTAAGCGTTTAGAATAAAAGCGACTCTTCAGCTGGAGAGCCCATGGGCTTAATTGTACTAATATTTCCCCTAAATCTAAGGCCCCAGCATCTGTGTGCAAATTCGTATCAAGTTAAGGTTATAATAATGATGCTTGAATCGCACTGTTTATCAAACTTTATTTTAATTTGGAACATTTAAATTGACCCGCCACTCTAGTGTATGCATTTTAAATCTATTTTCCTCTTAACCGAATTATAACAATATAATATCTAGCTCAAATTAAATCTTTTAATATTATTATATATAACCTACTTGTAAAATAAATATCATTTAATTGATGTATATCTTTTGCGGTGATGTCTGTGCATAGATTTGTTGATGATATAGTCAGAAAGATTTGACACGATAAATACTCTGATATAAGATCCGTCTATACAAATATTTCCAGAATGATGTGAATCTATAGCTGAATTTGGTTGCGCAAGGTAAGTTTTAGAAAATTAAATCAATTTTACTGTTGAACAGTACAAGGTTCTTGTGAAAGGATAACGTACCTTTACAAATTGCAATGGATGGTAACTCTGCATAAACTTTTGACTGACAACTAATACTTCTATATCGGATTCACGCAAAAGACTACATCGCTGTTAAAATTTATATAATACCCAATAAAATTGATCATTTATTTCTACTTGTTTGTAAAGCGTTTGATTGTCATCAATATCCGTATATAAGCACTGATTTGTCATAAAAATATTCACATAAGTTTCACCTTAAGTCGTACCAGCTAACATTTCTGCTTGAAACTGACCACAATTCTGCTCATTAGAAAAACTATTGTTAGTTTAGTTTACCACTTCGTAACTAAATACTACACTTTGGTAGGGTTTCGTAACATTTCTATTTTCTTTTGGTAAGCCTAGCAAGTTTTTGAGACAAAATGTATAGTCAGTTTCTGATCCTATTTGCATACAAATCAATTACAAATACTCTTTCTAATCCAACTTAAATACTCTCAAAATTTACTGGAGTGATCGAACTCCCGTATCACATTATGCTAATGTTTTATGTTCAAACTTCGATACTTGTACGTTTTTCTCTTTGGAAAATCATTTAACCAACTGATGAGGTACCTCATTGCTTCTTGCGTCGTGGTGGTGTAGTCGACGAAGAGGTTGAATTATAACTTCTGCACTTCCTTCCAGATCGTCTCTTTGCATCATTCCTCTTCGAGTCTGTTTTGTTCGAAACAGGAACTATCCGTTTGCTCAATAAGACTGATGGTTTTTCTTCTGTAGTCCTGACGCAATCGGACTCCAAGGCCTCAAAAATAAAAGAAATCAGTGGTTTTAAAAACATTTACATGAATTATAACTTGTACCATTCATTTAGAACTCGCTTTTTTTCAAAAATAAAATCTCAATATAAAAATCTTCTTTCAATTCATTTTATCTATACTTATAATATCTTCATAAGCTATAACAGAATGTTCAATTAAAAGAAACTTATCCAATAAACAGGTCAAAATGATATGAAGCAATAATAAAGAAATGAATATAGAAATAAACTTAATAAATCATTCAATTCATTAACATCATTATTAAGCCAACATAGTCACACTAAAATCACTTAAGTAGGTAAATTCATACGTTACTTACGCTCTTGGTGATAATTTCGTCTGCATTGGGCACACTTAACCCGAATCTTTATTGGCTCACTTGGCCTAGTCCAATGTTACATGTGGCCAACTCTAATGGCACACTTGGGCTCAAATGGCGCACTTGGCCTCAAATGGCGCACTTGGCCTCAAATGGCGCACTTGGCCTCAAATGGCAAACTTGGCCTCAAATGGAACACTTGGCCTCAAATGGCACACTTGGCCTCAAATGGCACACTTGGCCTCAAATGGCACACTTGGCCTCAAATGGCACACTTGGCCTCAAATGGCACACTTGGCCTCAAATGGCACACTTGGCCTCAAATGGCACACTTGGCCTCAAATGGCACACTTGGCCTCAAATGGCACACTTGGCCTCAAATGGCACACTTGGCCTCAAATGGCACACTTGGCCTCAAATGGCACACTTGGCCTTATCTAACGGCACACTTGACCTCATTAAGGCTCGCTTGTCTTCTTCAAAGGCACGTTTTGGCCTCATCAAGGCACGTTTTGTTCTCATCAAGGCACGGTCGGCCTCATCAAGGCACGGTCGGCCTCATCAAGGCACGGTCGGCCTCATCAAGGCACGGTCGGCCTCATCAAGGCACGGTCGGCCTCATCAAGGCACGGTCGGCCTCATCAAAGGCATACTCGGCCTCATCAAAGCACTGAAATCAAATCAAAGCATTTATTTCAAATAAAACATTTACACACTCCAGATACTCTTGAATTGCCAAGGCAGTCAGTCAGCAAATTGACGGTAATACTCTTATCTTCCGCCGGATCTTATGAAGACTGTGGTTGTGCCCGTGGTTAAGGATAGGACCGGGGACTTAGCTGATAAGAGTAACTACAGGCCCATTTCCCTGGCTACGGTTATAGCGAAGGTGTTTGACGGTTTGCTTAATACACAGTTAAGTAAATATATATCTCTGCACGATAACCAATTTGGATTTAGACCTCGATTGTCAACGGAAAGTGCCATACTGTGTCTTAAGCATACCGTCAGATACTATAATGACCGTAAGACCCCGGTGTATGCATGCTTTCTCGACTTGTCCAGGGCCTTTGATCTGGTGGTGTATGACCTTTTGTGGAAAAAACTTGAGAGTACAGATCTTCCACGTGAAATTGTTACCATCTTAAGGTATTGGTACATGAACCAGGTCAACAGCGTCAGATGGGCGGGGGCAGTGTCGGAGCCGTATCGCCTGGAATGCGGCGTGAGACAGGGCGGACTGACCTCGCCCACGCTATTCAATCTTTACATGGACGCGCTGATCGTCGCGCTGAGCAGTCAGCGTGTCGGCTGTCATGTAGATGACATATGTGTCAATAACTTAAGCTATGCGGACGACATGGTTCTGCTGAGCGCGTCGATCTGCGGCCTGAGGAGATTGATGGCGATGTGTGAGGGTTACGCTGTTTCTCACGGACTTGTTTATAATATTAGGAAAAGCCAGTACATGGTCTTTGAGGCTGGTGGTGCTAGGTGCCCGGACAATGTACCCCAAGTATGTCTAAACAATGTCCCCTTAGACAGGGTAAATCAATTTAAATACCTAGGGCATATAGTTACGGCTGACCTCAGAGATCATGCTGACTTAGAACGGGAACGAAGGGCTGTATCTAAGAGAGCTAATATGTTGGCTCGCAGGTTTGCGCGGTGCTCGGAGGACGTGAAAATAACTCTTTTCCGGGCATATTGCACGTCCCTGTATACTTGCAGCTTGTGGGCTAGCTACACTCAGAAAAGCTACAACACCCTTCGTATCCAATATAATAACGCCTTCAGGGCGGTGTTGGGTCTGCCTCGCTACTGCAGCGCTTCGGGTATGTTCGCATGGGCCCGCACGGACTGTTTCCATGCGACCATGCGGAAGCGTTGTGCGTCACTTGTGCGCAGAGTGCGGGTCAGCTCCAATACCGTTCTGAAAATGATAGCGAGTAGGTTGGACTGTCCTTATGTGCGGCACTGCTGTGACAGACAAGTTACATACAGTGTCGCATATAAGAGACTATTATAAATTGAAATGTTTTGAAGTTTTGGTGTGATTATTATTATTATTATTTTATTTTTGGATTATTGTGATTTTAATGTATTGAATTTATTGTATTTTAATTTATTGGTTTTTATTGGATTTAATTTATTGTATTTTCTGGAATTATTAATGTGTTGATGTTATATGGGTTTTACCTGAAATAAATGAATTTTAATTTTTTAATTTTTTTTTTTAATTGCATATTCCTAAGTGTAGATGTCTATGTGCAAGGAAATCCATTTACACCCTAAATCCACAAACACGGTTTCGTATTTTTTTTTCGCTTCTAAATTCAAATTCATTTATTGTTTTTGTGGTGGAAATTCAGTTCATAAAATTATTATTGTAACATACCCATTAGCGGTACAACATTTAAAGGAGATTGGGCACTTATAGATTCACTTTTTGACGCGTATGGCCATTTGAGTTATTGTATATTTCATAACTATTATTTTTATTGATTTTTTACTTAAATTCATTGAAATCATTTGTGGGGTTTCTATTTTCACTTTAATTAGTATTTAATACAATAAATACGTCATTCGTTCCATTATAGTGAAGCGACTTCTTACTCAATTATAATCGATCGATTAAACATTAACGTAAATCGTGGAACAACAAAACAATCTACATTCGCCACTAAAAAATACTATGAGTTGTCATTATTATTTTTCTTTAATTATGTCAATATTTCTTTCGTTAAAAAGCAATTTCTGGGCAAAAATAAAACAATTAAGATATAATCGATAATGTTATAACGCCGTAGTCAATTGATGTGTCACAACACTATTCGATGAAATGTCAAACAACATCGTTTACCGTGTTAACTGCCGGCAAGCCGAGAATATTGTTTTTAGCTTTTCTTTGCTAACAAATATAAATTCATGTCGAGTTGAGTTTTAGGATTCTTACACGTTCATTTACTATATCGAGCGATTTGACTCTTTTTGTGTGTGCTGTGAAGTGAATTATTAGAACGTTTTTACGTCTATGGTGATTTGATCTAGACTTAAAATAATATGTCGTGCTGTTTAATTGTTCTCTTTTATATTAGCACACCCACTGTCTAGTTGCCAAATCAGAGAGGCAACTGATTGCCTGGCCCGGAGGTAGGATTTCAAAACGAATTGTTTTAAGATGTAACATAACCTCAATACTCAACTTATTTTTTTTTTTAAAACTCCATAATATATCATTTTGAATTTACCCTTGTTTTAAAGCATGACACTACCCCTTGTTTGTTTCTAATTTTCACTATTATACTGTGTCAAAAGTTGCGCAACCAAGTCTCATAGTAACTTGCACAATCTCCTTTACAATTATATGTCAAAAGGAAAAGAAAATTATCATAGCACACAAAGTAATCCAAGGCAACATAATGACAATTACCGCTATGGAAAATAGGTTAATTATACATAGCAATTTTCTTTTGTCGTAATTTAGCATTATGCATGATCAATTAAAACAAATAAAGAAAAAACAACCCAATTTAAAATATAGGAACTAAAATGAACCACTAGTAGTTAAAGTGTCAGCGATGTCCAGTTTTAACTGTCAGCGTTCGTTTACGAACATATCAGTACCACTCAGTTCACACATTTGAAGGGAACCGAATGATTCAACACACGCGCCACCATCAGTATGAAAATTGAGTGAGTATAACACTTGTCTAAAATAACATTAGCACTCTTGGAAAAAATATCTCGATCTCATTTAGCTTTAATTTAGGCACACATAACCTAACATTCCTGTTATCACTTCACATATTTGTAGGCTTTTTGTAGGCATGTACCACTTCTGAAATGTGATGAATCATAAACATCAAGCTTCAGTTATATAAATATTTTATTCACTTTGATCAACACAATTTCATATTTATCATTTTATTAACAATCATTTTCAAATACACGGATTGGTAGGACATGTTCACTGTTCAACAACTTAGAGCAGACTGACTGTCCAGAATGACAGTTACAAACTCAATGTTTCCCCACCACAAACTTTCACAAACACTCGGTCCGACCAATCAGAGCAAAGTAAACAGTACGTAATATCAATTGACTAACTAATATACATTAGGGTTTATCAATAATTAACTGCAAGTAAATATTTCATTTTAACAATTATAATATATTTATACAAAACTAATACATAAACTCTAATACCATAAATCATTACTTAATGTCTACAACAAGTACCTTATGTTCATGTAACTACTAGCGCCATCTATCGCTTATAGATGGAAGTTGAACGATTTATGAATATTTTCTTTAAAAATCATTACACTTGTAAGTTTCGGTTGAGCAGAGGGATCTTAGATCCCTCTGCTGTGTATGGAATCCGAAAGTTGAATTCCGACGGATTCCATAATCTCACCTCTCTTTACATGTATGACTGCACATTTGTCCACACCAAATTCCATCCTGATGGCACTACTGAAGGTTTCAGTTACCTTCAGTAGCTCCACCAGTTGCAAGTTGTTGGGGGCAAAGAGTTTCAGATCGTCCATGTAAAGAAGGTGAGATATGACCTGACCGCCTCTTTTCAACCGGTAACCTAAGCCAGAACCCTCCAGCAGTGTGCTGAGCGGGTTCAAGGCTAGGCAAAACCACAGTGGACTCAGACTGTCACCCTGGAATATGCCACGCTCAATCCTTATCGGTTCGCTGTTCTCCTGAATCTGTCGACATCCCGGATAGTGAAGGACTGTTCTCCACTGCCCCATACATGACATCAGGAAGGTGCGCAGAGTTGCATCAACTTTATACAGTTCTAGCACCCTCATGAGCCATGTATGAGGAACAGAGTCATAGGCCTTCTTATAATCTATCCAACATGCCGACAGATTCTTTCGAGAACGTCGAACCTGTTGGCTAATGGCAACATCGATGAGGAGCAGCTCCTTAGTACCGCGGGACCCGTTCCTACATCCATTCTGAGAGGCAGACATGATAGAATTTGTCTCAATATGACTATTGATTTTAGCTCTCAGAATGGATGTAAGAACTTTATAAACCGTCGGCAAACACGTGATCGGTCTATAATTTTTGGGTTCGGCAGTACTACCTGATTTATGGAGCAGGTGGGTTATTCCTGTCGTAAGGAACTGGGGCAGCGACCCTGACTCTAAGGCAGACTGGAATTGAGATGCCAAGCGAGCGTGCGACCTTTGAAACCATTTAAGCCAGAAATTGTGCAGCCCGTCCGGCCCAGCCGTGCTATTCTGTAAATGGTAAATCATTTCGAAAGTCATTTCACAAATCATCTCGAATGTCACACTCAGCGAATTGTATTTCAGAATACCAAATCCTATAGACAAATTTGTAGATAAATGTCAAAATACTCAACCGTCCTCTCACTTTGATCATCACTCGGTGGCGTCAGTGTCGAATTCACTCCATTTCAGAATACGAAACTTTAATTTCACCATGATTTCACTGCGGATTCAGAAGTGATTTCGCAAATAAACTTTTCAGAATAGCAAGGCAGGAGATTTCCAGTTAGGCAACGGACGGACTGCACGGGTTACATCTTGGGGGCTGGTGGTAATTGCCCGCATTTCTGGTAAAAGATCGCATGCGCGCTCGACCTCTCGAATCCAATCACCCTCGGTGTGACTGACAGGCGCCGACCAAATGCTGCGCCAAAAAGAACACATGGCGTCATCATCCGGCAGGCGCGTATCAGTCACACCTTGGTCCGGTCGCTCCCAATCCCTGTAAACTCACCTTTCGTTGCTTTGGAATGTACGATTCCGAGTGTACCGCTCCACTCGCCGCTTGTACCGACGAATACGGTTTGCCCATGCATAGATTTTCTGCTTCAGGAAGTCGATACGCTCTGTGACGCAGGGCAGATAATCTCGAGGACTAATATCAGTCCCCGAGAATGCCCGCCTCACAAAGCGCACCACCCTAGGGCGAGTGTTGCCCTCCTTGAAGCAGATAAGCTTGCCGATGAGTGCTCTAGCCTCACCGATACGGTGCTCTATCCTGCACTGCCAAGCTGGTACAGCTGGTCGTGTAGCTCTGTCACAATTAGGAAATTTAACATGAGCTACACGACATGCCGCTACAGCCGCATAGTACAAGATCGAGTGGGTATCAGTGAGGTCTTCGCTGCTATCAAAACAATTTGATAGCTGCGAATCTAAAGCACACGCCAGCGCCCTATTTCTCTTGTGCATGGGCAAACGAGGTAGACGAGGTCTAAGCCCCGGCGGTGTGGAACGGTACTCTCGAAATGCGTCCTCCAAAGCGCCCCTCAATCGATCATTACATTGGGTACTCACAGATATAGCCGCGTCATCATCGGCGTCACCAACGTGGTCGGGTCGCGGTGAAGCAGTGGGTAGACGTTGCACCGCGGCCGGTGGTGTAGCAGGTGAAACACGGCTACTCTGTGATTCTAGGCGCAGTCTATCAAGTACGGCGTCATCCAACATACGATTACGCTGAATGACCCGCACCTGATCCGATAGTCGTTGGACCGAAACGTTGACAGCTGGCTCAAGCACCTGAAACAGAGAGAGCATCCGACCACGATACGCAGTCAGGTTAATTCCCCCCTTTGTAGCCCCAAAGTATGAGCGCATGACGTTTTCATTAATGGATGATGTCCATCGCATGCGCTGCACACTTCCACCGGCAGCGGGGACCCTATCAGAGGCCGGCGGGCCTCAAGGTCCCAAGCTGGCCGGAGGTCGGCCTCTTCCCCGTCGACGCGCAGGTGGTGGTGTCGTCGGCGGCGAGAAGTATTCGTCGCTCGAGCTCGACGCAACTGCAGCGACCGGAATCTCTGGACTCACGGTTGGCGCTGGTCCCGGCGGCTGCGAGGCGGAGCTGAGCGACGAACCCGAAGATGTTGGGTGTGTTTTGAGAACGTGCCCGGCTTCTCGTCAGCATTTTTTACTTCATCTGTCAGTTATTATAATTCCATTTCGTCGGTCAAAATATTGGCTTTCTGTATATTTCTTGGTACCTATTGTTATGTGATTTCTCTTCTTTTTTTCGTGATTTGGCGGATAAATTGCATTTTGTTGAGTTTTTTGGGGAACAAATTAAATAAAAATATAGAACTGAAAAAAAATTATGTCTTTCATCTTGACAGCCGGACCACAGATTATTATTATTACATTTATTTTCTATATATACATATTATTTACATTTTTAAATATTTCTTAAAAACAAACATAATAAAAAAAACATTTAAAAATATAAAAAATAGTAGTCCACCGGCATCGGGAACAGGGTCCAAGCTAGCAGGCATCACATGGAGAAGACAAGCACAGAACCGCATTTTATGGCAAACTCTAGGGGAGGCCTATGCTGGAAAGCAAGACAATCTTCAGAACCGGTGTCAGATAGTTGAAGTAAATTTTAATAGTAACTAAAGAAAAAAATGTATGTGTTAAATGATGTACTGATATGTTGGATTGTTAATAAAGGCTATTATTATTATTCCATTTATTTCCTATATACACATATTGTTTACATTTTTAAATATTTCTTAAAAAAAAACAATAAAAAAACATTTAAAAATATAAAAAATAGTAGTCCACCGGCATCGGGAACAGGGTCCAAGCTACCGGTGGTCAGGGCTCCTGAGAGAGGAATCTCCTAACAATGCGCGCCGTGTCCAGGAGTACCGCTTTCTGGATCAAGCCCTTAATCCAGCTGCCCAACGAGAGCCTCCTCAGATGTTGTTCGAGGCTCTTAGCTATTAAGCCATTCGCCGTTACGACTATTGGCACAATGACTGCTCTATCCACTTCCCACATGTCGACAACCTCGCGAGCTAAGTCAAGATATTTAGTTTGTTTATCTTTCTCAGCTTTCACGAGGTTCTCGTCATGAGGGACCGCTATATCAACAATCATTGTGCGACGCTCTAGTCGATCTATCACCACTATCTCAGGCTTATTGGCAACAATAGTCCTGTCAGTGATGATAGATCGATCCCAATACAATGTGACGCTGCCATTCTCGAGAACTGGGTCGGGCACATACCTATAGTACGGTACTTCTGATTCCACAAGATTGTATTTAAGAGCAAGTTGCTGGTGAATAATCCTGGCTACAAGGTTGTGTCTATGCCAATAGTCTCCGTTAGCTAAATGAGAACATCCAGAAATAATGTGTCGGATTGATTCTCCGGGTCGGTGGCATGCCCGACAGATGTCAACCGTACCGTCCTTCACAATGTATTTCCGGTAGTTGTTCGTCATCATAACTTCGTCCATAATTGCAAAGACAAAACCTTCGGTTTCTCCAAAGAGATCACCAAAGCGCAGCCAGGATACGGACGCTAAAAGATCTACATCGGGCCCATGTAAGGCCCGGTAAAAACGCCCGTGAAGCTCCTTGCCCTGCCATACTGCCCTGCGTTCATTAGTATCCATTACTGTAGGTTTGCGCCAGTTCTCGTTAACCAAGGAGAGCGGGGTGAGGCCTTTGTCTACCGCAACCACATCTCGGTGCATCCCCACGTCGGTTTTCAGGAAGTATTCCCTGAGACTGCATATCTCGCGGTTGTGCAGGGTCTTAGCATTCAAGAAACCACGACCTCCGCACTTCCGCGGGATATATAGCCTCATCACCGATGACCGTGGGTGATGCATCCGATTTGCGGTAAGTAGTGAGCGGACCCTCCTATCCAGGGCGTCGAGTTCCGTCTGAGTCCATTTGAGTATGCCGAAAGAGTACATCAAAACCGGCATGACCCAACCATTGAAGGCGCGCACCTTGTTCCCGCCCGATAAAAGGCTGTTCAGCACTTTATTCAGGCGGCCAAAGAAGCGCTCCCTCAACGATAGTTTCATGTCAGCAGCATTGATGCCTAACGCTTCCGACATACCCAAATACTTGTAAGTTTCGGTTGAGCAGAGGGATCTAATGTATATGGAATCCGAGAGTTGGGTACCCACGGATTCCATAATCTCCCCTCGCTTAACATGCATGACTGCACCTTTGTCCAAACCAAATTCCTTCCTGATGGCACTACTGAAGGTTTCAGTTACCTTCAGTAGCTCCATCAGTTGAAAGTTGTTGGAGGCAAAAAGTTTCAGATCATCCATGTAAAGAAGGTGAGATATAACCTGACCACCTCTTCTCAACCGGTAACCTAAGCCAGAACCCTCCAGCAGTGTGCTGAGAGGGTTCAAAGCTAGGCAAAACCACAGTGGACTCAGACTGTCGCCCTGGAATATGCCACGCTCGATCCTTATCGGTTCGCTGCTCTCTCGAATTTGTCGACATCCTGGATAGTGAAGGGCCGTCCTCCACTGCCGCATACACGACATCAGGAAGGTGCGAAGAGTTGCATCAACTTTATACAGCTCCAGCACCCTCATGAGCCATGTATGCGGAACTGAGTCATAGGCCTTCTTATAATCTATCCAACATGTCGACAGATCTCTTCGAGAACGACGAACCTGTTGGCTAATGGCAACATCAATGAGGAGCAGCTCCTTAGTACCACGGGACCCGTTCCTACATCCATTCTGAGAAGCAGACATGATGGAGTTTGTCTCAATATGACTATTAATTTTGGTTCTCAGAATAGATGTAAGAACTTTATAGACCGTCCGCAAGCACGTGATCGGTCTATAATTTTTAGGCTCCGCAGTACTACCCGATTTATGGAGCAGGTGGGTTATTCCTGTCGTAAGGAACTGGGACAGCGACCCTGACTCTAAGGCAGATTGGAATTGGGATGCCAAGCGAGCATGCGATCTTTGAAACCATTTAAGCCAGAAGTTGTGCAGCCCGTCCGGCCCTGGAGACTTCCAGTTAGGCAACGGACGGACTGCACGAGATACGTCCTGGGGACTGATGGTAATTGGCTCCATTTCTGGTATAAGATCGCACGTTCGCTCGATCTCCCGAGTCCAATCACCCTCGGTGTGACTGACAGGCACCGACCAGATGCTACGCCAAAATGAGCACATGGCATCATCATCCGGTAGGCGCGTATCAATCACACCTTGGTCCGGTCGCTCCCAAGCCCTATAAACCCACCTTTCGTTTCTTTGGAACGTGCGATTCTGGGTGTACCGCTCCACTCGCCGCTTGTACCGTCGAATACGGTTTGCCCATGCATAGACCTTCTGCTTCAGGAAGTCGATACGCTCTGTGATATGGGGTAGATAATCTCGAGGAGTAATATTTGTCCCCGAGAACGCCCGCCTCACAAAGCGCATCACCCTAGGGCGAGTGTTGCCCTCCCTGAAGCAGATAAGCTTGCCGATGAGTGCTCTGGCCTCACCAATACGGCGCTCGATCCTGCACTGCCAAGCTGGTACAGCTGGTCGTGTAACTCGGTCACTGTTAGGAAACTTGACTCGAGCTACACGACATGCCGCTACAGCAGCACAATACAAGATTGAGTGGGTATCAGTAAGGTCTTCGCTGCTATCAAAACAATTTGATAGCTGCGAATCCAGAGCACACACCAGCGCCCTATTTTTCTTATGCATGGGCAAACGAGGTAATCGAGGTCTAAGCTCAGCCGGTGTGAAGCGGTACTCTCGGAATGCATCCTCCAAAGCGCTCCTCAAACGTACATTGCACTGGTTACTCACGGATATAGCCCCGTCATCATCATCCTCTCCAACGTGGTCGGGTCGCAGTGAAACATTGGATAGCAGTTGCACCGCGGCCTGTGGCGAAGCAGGTGAGACACGGCTACTCGATTCGAGGCGAAGTCTATCAAGTACGGCATCATCCAGCATACGGTTACGCTGGATGACCCGCACCTGATCCGATAGTCGTTGGGCCGAAACGTTGACAGCTGGCTCAAGCACCTGAAACAGAGAGAGCATCCGACCACTGTACGCAGTCAGGTTACTTCCCCCCTCTGTAGCCCCAAAGTATGAGCGCATGACATTTTCGTTAATGGATTGTGTCCATCGCATGCGCTGCACACTTCCACCGGCAGCGAGGACCCTATCAGAGGCCGGTGGGCCTCGAGGTCCCAAACTGGCCGGAGGTCGGCCTCTTCCTCGCCGACGCGCAGGTGGTGGTGTCGTCGGCGGCGAGAAGTATTCGTCGCTCGAGCTCGACGCAACTGCAGCGACCGGAATCTCTGGACTCACGGTTGGCGCTGGTCCCGGCGGCTGCGAGGCGGAGCTGAGCGACGAACCCGAAGATGTTGGGTGTGTGTTGGCTTTCTTTGCCCGGCTTCTAGTCAGCATATCAGTTTGTCATATTTCATGGTTTGTATATAGTCATTTTCGGATGTTATTGTTGCATTATGGATTGTAATTATGATTGATATGTATTTTTCGTTGTTTTATCTAGTCTTATTTGCACTATTGATATCATGATTTAATATTTTAAATAAAATTGAAAAAATATCGGAAAAAATATGACTGACAGCTTGACAGGCGGACCACAGATTATTATTATTTTTATATATTTTATTTATCTCAGGACCCTGAGGTCCTGGACCTTTGGGAGGCGTACGAGGAGCCGAAGCCAACTCGCAGAGGCCCTTTAGACAATTATAATGGAACATGATACCAACCGACGATTATCCCTGTACGCGCTATGCTAGTGCACCCAAGGACAACCCCCGGTTATTGAAAAACTGTTGCGACATATGGAGAACAAAGATAATAGGGCTATGGTTTTTGGAGTCTTAAGTGGACTGGTAACATGGAACTATGTCAAGACTATGGCCCCTGCCTGAACAATGTTATTAATATTCATCGAAAAAAGGCAGGGGGTGACTTGCACACTCAATAAATGGGCCCCCAAAAACGGCCGCTAGCACAAAGTGACGTAGCAACAAGAGGGCAACATATCCTGAGGTGCTTAAGGAGTGGAGAGGTATACCACGGCTATCAGGACAATCCCGGAAGTACGGTCAAGATCCCTACCAGCACCTTACTGGATTATACATCCTTCTCCCGAGCACGTTTGCTCTTGCGAATCTCCACTCAAGCCAGCCAATAAAGGCAAGAGAGAGGTGGGAGCTCAGTTCCTCGTCAGTGTTCACTACGGCCGGCCAATAAAGGCAAGCCGGAGATGAAGAACAAGAATTCTCCCGGGAGATCGGGTCCGTGGGGTCGCTAATGCCCAACAGTTCGCCACAAAACTGCACTGCGGATTGTATCTCTCTTAGTCTGGCCCCTCACCCTAGGCATATTACGGCAAAGCAAACGTTACCGATACAGACCTTTTTTTTTTTTTTTGTTGCCGGGGTGGAAAATCCTCATGGATGTCCTTCACCTGGGGGCAGGCGAAGGGGTCTGTCAGACTCTTACTGACTAAAAACCACCTCGGTGTTCCCTCCCACACTTGGACCGGGGATCGTGGGAGCTGATACGCCATCCATGATCCCCGGCTAGTGCCGGCCCGCCTACGCGGGCCACCTCAAGCCGGGGGGAGTATGAGGTGTCCTCCCCCCGCGACGTCCAATAGGGGCGCGCGTGGAACACAACGGGCTGCCGCCTCGGGTCTTGCTGGATGGGGGGACGGCGGACGACCCCGAGTCCGCCGTCCCTCCGGACCTCTTTATGGGGGCTGGAAGAGGGCGTTGTCTGCCCTCCGCCGACGCCCGGTTCGCCTGCTGCGGCACGGGAGAGTGGCCGCGGCCTCCCTCTCCCTCTCCGCAGCCTCCTTCTGCGAAATTACGGCTTCACAGAAGGAGATCACCGCATCCCACGACTCGGCGCCCCTGACCATCGAACGAACGACGGCCGGCAGCGACAGGTCGGGGCCCACTACAGATACAAGGTCACGGCGCTGCTCCTCCCATGCGGCACACTCTGCCAGTGTGTGTTGCGCCGTGTCCTCCCGACAGTCGGTGCAGTGATGGCACCGAGCGTCCGGCTCCCTGTTTATGTGCCACAAGTACTTCCCGAAGCAGCCATGCCCCGAGAGCACCTGCGTCGCCCTAAACAACAGGGAGCCGTGTTTCCTCCCGAGCCATTCGTCGAGCACTGGTCGAATCGCATCGACGGTGGCGAGGCCGGCGGTAGGGCGCAGAAGCCTGTCCCGCCATTCCGCCACCATGACCTCGCGGAGCTGAGACCGACGCAGCTCGATCTCGCGCTGTATCGGTTCACCACCCCGCGTCCTCATCTCCTCACGCCACCGGTACAGTGAGGCGAGGACTCTCGCCTGCAGTTCCCAGGGCGGAGATCCGGCCAGTGCACAACCCGCCTCGTAGGAGATCGTGCGATACCCCCTGATAGCCCTGACGGCCATCGCCCTCTGCGGTCTTCGCAGGATTGCGATGCTGCCGGCCGTCAGGTCAGAAGCCCATACCGGGGCCCCATACAGGGCCATGGATCGCACGATCCCCAAGTATAGCCGCCTACAGGCAGTGCTCGGGCCCCCTAGATTGGGAAGAAGCGTTGCGAGCGCGCCTGCTGCGCCCATCAACTTGGGCGTCAGCCGCCGAAAGTGAGGGCCAAAGTCCCACCGGCTGTCGAGCACCAATCCTAGGTACTTCATGGTGGACTCGACAGCGATTTGGACCCCCCCGACCACGATGTGTGATCCCGGTGGCGGCGCCCGTCGGGGGCCATGAAAGACCATAGCCTCCGACTTGTTGAGAGCCACCTCCAGTCCCAGGCGTCGTATGCGGCTCGCCACCCGTGAAACCGCTGCCGTCACCAGCAACGCTGCCTCCCTGTACGAGCTCCCCCGGGCCGTGACCAGCGTGTCGTCTGCGTAACACGTCAGGTCCACACCCGGTTGGAGCTCGCCCCTCAGCACCCAATCGTAACCGATGTTCCACAAGGGTGGCCCCAGGACCGGGCCCTGTGGAACACCGCACGACATATCACGACGGCCCTCGCCGTCGCGTCTCCTGTAGGTGACACACCTTTCTGACAAATAAGCCCCAATGATGTGGCGGAGGTAGCGGGGCACCCTATGGTACCTTAGCGCCTCCCGGATACAGCTCCAGGGCAGGGCGTTAAAGGCGTTGGAGATGTCCAAGGACACCGCCACCATCACCCCGCCCCGGAAAACCGCTTCCTCCGCCAGGACTCTCACCCGCATTATGGCGTCGATAGTGGAGCGCCTATGCCGAAAACCGAACTGACTGTCGTCCAGATCCGGCCCCTCTCTGTACAAGTGACCGTCGAGGCGGGCAGCAATAATCCGCTCGAAAAGCTTACCCACCTCGTCAAGCAGCACTATGGGCCGGTATGCGGATGGCGAGTCTACTGGGCGCCCCGCCTTCCTGAGCAGGACCAGACGACCTGTCTTCCACTGAGTGGGGAAGTGGCCCTGCTCAAGGCAAGCTGAGTAGAGTCCTCTCAATTGGGGCCCCAGCTCCTTCAGAGCGAGGACGAGCGCGCGGCCGGGAACTCCATCCGGTCCCGGGGCAACGGTTTTGGCCCGGAGCCGCATCACGGCCGCCCTCAACTCTGGTTGTGTCACCTCGGGGACCTCCTCATCCTCCGACTCTGTGTCTGTGGGCAAAGCCATCGGCGGCGGTGTGTGCTCCTCTCTAGCAGGGAAGAGAGCTGCGACCACTACCTCCAACAACTGAGGCTCGAGACTCTCAGTGAGTGGGGGCGCCCAGGCACGAAGTTTCCCTCGGACCGTACGATAAGGACGCCCCCATGGATTTGCATCTAAGGTCGCAAGCATCTCCTCCCAGGATCGAGTCTTCGACTCGCCGATGGCCAGCCACAGAGTCTTCTTCGCCGCGCGGCCTCTTCTTCCGGAACCCGACGACGTCTCCTCCGGTATCGGGTGTACCGGCGCCTGACTTCCACGCAGGTCCTGCGCATCTGCGCGATTTCGGCGGTCCACCAGTACAACCGGCGCCTTGTGGGTTGAGTGCGGATACGAGGCATGGACGCGTCGCAAATTTGCGTCATCGCCCCGCGGAACCACTGCGCCTCCTCTTCGACGTCGACGACTCCCGGACCCAGGCCTGGATGATTGCGGCTTCCTCGAGAAGCTCCCTGTCGATCTGTTTAATCGACCAGCGAGGACCGTCCCTTTGCAGGGTCGACGTTCGGCCACCGCCCGTGGTCTGGGTGGAGACGCTGAAACGGATGTACCGATGATCTGACAACGTCTCCACCTCCACGGCGACTCGCCAGTCCTGGACACGGCGCGCAACAGCGGGGCTAGCGAACGAGACGTCCACTACAGACCCACCCCGCTGCCGATGCCGTACGCACGTGTACTCCGAGCCCCGATTCAGAACGGTCAGGCCGGTCGCAACCGCCCACTCCTCCAACACCTCGCCCTTAGGATCGGTGACTGGGGATCCCCACGCCGCAGACTTGGCGTTGAGATCCCCAAGCAACAGCACCGGGTGAGGGTGGGACCGGCCCACGACGGCACCCAGCTCGACAAGGAACCTCTCGAAGTCGGCGAGACTCTTGTTGGGCGAGAAATATGCCCCAATGATGGTGATTCCCCCCGCGAGAGCGGCCACCCAGCCGCGTCCTCGGGAGGGACTGCCAAGAGTCCCGCCAATGATGGCCACCAAACCGTCCAGGTCCCCTGCCCAGTTATCGCGGGGGGTACAAAATACGGCTCAGCGGCCACAGCCACGTTTTTTTTTTTTTTTTAATCAGAATAATTTATTTGTAAACATAGGTCAGATTACAACAGAGTGTGAGGTGTTAAAAATAGGTAGATCCTCTATGTTTTACCCAGAGGCGTACAAATATATAAATTAACATTGTCAGTTTTCATATGATTTCTGAGATTATGTAAACTTTAACATCATTAATAAATTTAAAATTAATATTAATCAGCACATCATTACAAATTTAATTATATATCAGTTTCATTAAATGTCACAGAGATTAAGTTATATGTCATATTAATATTAATGTCAAATACAATTCAGAACCATCAAAATAGGTCAACTTTTATATAAAGTCAATAATAATAATAAGCACATGCATATCATTACAGATTAAGTAAAATTAGTTTCAGTAAATGTCTGAGATTAAGGTTCATGTCATATTAATGCTTATGTCAAATACAATTCAGGATTATCAATATAGGTCGGATAATGAGCAACTTCATTATGTAAACTCTATATTATTAAAAAAGTCATTATCAATAGGCATATGCATATAATTACAGATTAAATATAAAATTAGTTTCAATTAAATGTCAAAAAGATTAAGTTATTACATGTCATATTAGTGCCAATGTCAATAAAAAGTCAAGATCATCGAAATAAGTCGAGTAATGTACAATTTTCTGAAGAAGTAATTATAGAATTGTCGTCTAAATAGTCTTTTATTGAGTAATAGCATTTATATATCAAAATTCTTAATAGTTCTTTTTTGAAATTATCCAGATTTAACGTTTTTAATTTCTCAGGTAGTTTGTTAAATATTTTTTGGGCCATACAGAAGGTACTCTTATTCATTAGTGCAGTCTTTCCATAAGTCACTTCAAGTTCTGACTTATTTTTATCGCGTAATTTTCGGTAGTAGCTTTTATTAGCTGTTTTAAATAATGAAATGTTAGATTTGACGAACACATTTGTTTCGTATATGTATAACGATGGCAAGGTAAGAATTTTTAGACGTATAAAGAACGGTTGGCAACTGTCTGTGCTTTTAAGGCCACACATAGCTCTGATACATCTTTTTTGGGCTCTGAATACGAGTTCTCTATCTACTGAATTGCCCCAGTATATTACGCCATATCTGAGAGTAGATGCAACATAGCCGTGATAGGCTGTTACTACCGATTCCAGGCTCACCATTTTTGATAGCTTGTAGAGAACATAGGCAAATTTATTAAGCTTTTTACATATTTCGTCTGTCTGGGATCTCCAAGTCAAATTGTTGTCAATATTAATACCAAGAAATTTAGTAACAGTTGTTGGTTCAATTTTTGTCCCTAAATAATTAATGTCCAAGATATTGTTTGGGATCCTTTGATAAAAATGCATAATTTTAGTCTTTTCTAAGTTAATGTTTAAATTATTGTTGTCAAACCATGATATAATTTTATTCAATGTCATATTTATTTCATTTTCATAAGTATTGGGATTGTCACACTTAATTACTACAGTGCTATCATCGGCGAATAGCACCATGGGGTGGTTTATATGCTCTGGAAGGTCATTTATATAAACCAAAAAAAGAGGGGGTCCTAGCACGCTACCCTGAGGAACGCCGTATTTAATTATCTCGCTTTTGGAACAATATTTTTTCTCGTAACCGGTATTGGGGCATACTTGTGTGATTTCCACAAATTGCCTTCTGTCCGTTAAGTAAGATTGAATGAGATCGAGTATATTTCCCCTAATACCATATTTTTCAAGTTTACTTATTAATATAGGATAATCTACATAGTCAAAGGCCGTTGATCGACCACTCCGCCATGCTCTGGAGCAAAAGATCCTGAGCTCTGGAGGAGTGGTTGATATTCGCCTGGAGAAAATGGAATGCCAGTGATGGCACAATTGTGCCATCACTGGCATTCCATTTCTCCGGCATCTCCTCCATCCCTGGGTCGGGAGTCAGCTGCTTGGCTGCCGGGCTGTGGGAGGGGCGCAGATCCTCCGACAACTCTGTTCTTCCTGCCTTTCTTGGAGGCCTTGCAGGCTTTTCCACCAAGTCTGTGCTCCGCAGGCTTCCCGGCAGCTGCACAAAGGCTGCAGTTTGGTGTCGCGGAGCACTGGGCCGACTTGTGGCCGGGTTGGCCGCAGCGATAGCAGAGGTCGCCGCGGTCAACGTCTGCAGTGCATTGTACTCGGACATGCCCTTTGTCCAGGCAGCGGTAGCACCGCATGACCCTGGGTGGCAGGAGCTTTACACTCGCTGACACCCAGCCAACCAGCAACCTTCTGCCATCCGCGACCCTGTTTGCGGCCGCAACCGGGCACCGCACCCAAACTGTGCCCAGCCCGGCCGCACTGCAGCGAATCTCACCCGCCTGCACGCTCTCGGGCGGACACCCACCACTTCGGGCAATGGCCGCTACTATTTCTTCCGGGGTCACAGAGTCATCCAGCCCACTCACGCGCAATTCTGCCGTTTTTGTGGGTCTGGACACCCGGACATCCTCCGGTTTGAGGACTTCCCTTAGTTTGGCGGCCAGAATGTCCGCCCTCTCCTGCCTTGCAGCACCCGACACCTCAAAGATTTTGGCCCCCGTGGCCGCTGTTCTAAAACCAAAGCCGGCCGGGGAGGCAAAGTCACCGAAGTTCAGCTTCGTTTTTACCTCCGCCAGGACCGACTTAAAGCTCACACCCCTGGTTGAGGCTTCTGGCTGCAGGGTAATTATTACAGCCTCGGAGCGTGGGGGTCTCGACCTTGACTTCTTATTTGGCACTGAGCCGACGGGTGCTGGGTCAGCTGGTGCCTGCTGCGCCGCCCTCTTCTTGCGCTTCCTTTTGACTACCGTCGTCCAGGTCTCCTGGATCGGGGGTGCGGTAGCCGGGAGCGGGGTTGGTTGGGGAGGGGGTGCGATCGCATCCGCCGCAGGCTTCTGGATCCCCTCCGCGGGCTTTTTGGCCCCCTTTGCAGGCTTCTTCAAAGTTTCTTAAGTTGGAACGGGCACAAAGAGCTGTTCTGAAGGTGATGTCAAAGAAGAACTTTATGTATCCCACCACACAATTATACAAAGATGCAAATGTACTTAGCGTTAGGCAACTATTTGTGCTTCGATCCGTACTGAGAACACACACTAAGGTCCCGCCGCCAGACCCAACACGCCGCAAGAATAAGCCTCTTATTCTTACGGTAACACACAAGACCGCTTTCGCTAAACGCCAGCACTACGTTCTAAGCTCACACCTATACACAAAAATAAATCAAAAAGTAAACATAATTGCATTAAATACATATAGGGCTAAACTCAAAATTGAGGAGTGGCTAAAAGAGCAAGACTACGATACAACTGAAAGTCTACTTACCTGGATCTGCTAATCACTTAGATCATACCACACACCCCTCTCGCTTACACGCACTCACACTACATTTGCTCATGACACGACACCACACACAAATACATGCACACTACATTCATACTCTACATACACATACATACACTATACATATACATACTATCAGTAAAAAAAAAAATATATATATATATAATTATATACTTATATATTTCTTTCCGCATTAGTCCACTTTTTGGCATATCTACGTTGTACGCTCATAATTTGTTCATCCACTATGTATGCGAAGACACTGCCTCCTAAGATACAGGATCTTCCTAGTTTAGGAGTCAGGGTACTCAAATTAAATTGACTATTGTAGCGCTTATACTTTTTGTACTTACATTTAATGTCAAATATGTATTTTATATTAAATAAATATTATTATTATTATTATTATTATTCTTGCCCACCTGCACGCGCTTCCTATTTGCGGACTCCTCCTTCCTCTGCTCATCTGCCGCAAGCGGCGGCCGGAGGGTTTCGGCCGGAAGGAGTCGCGACTCCAGAGCCTCTAATCGGGCAGACACCATGCCACCGCACTGCATCATGCAGATGCGGGCCACCCTTTCGATGTCGTGGTCCGACATCGCAAGTGCAGGCGGTGGCGTAGTTGTTGGGGCTGACGAGGGTGCAGCAGGAGGGGGGCCGTTGGCGGCGGGAGCTTCCTGCCGCTGCCTCTGAGCAGCAAACTCTCGTTTGAGATCCTCCAGTTCGGATCGGAGACGGCTATTCTCCTCCCACAGCTTCGCCGTCTCCTCCGAGGTCGTACGATCGAGAAGGATCTCCACCGCCTCCCTGATTCCGTCTGCTGCCTCCTTAAGGGCACGGGTGAACGAGCCCTTCAGGTTGCCAGACTTAGTTGCAACCTTCAGGACAACGTCCACACCGTCCAGCACCTGGCGGTTCAGGGCCTCCGCCGTGGGGCTCGAGCCTGCAGCCGCCTGGGCAGCACGCCGCTCCCGGGCCTGACGGGCCATTTCGGCGACCTCATCGGCCGCAACCGCTTTGCTCTGGGCACGCTTTGCGGCGTTAGCCTCTGCCCTCGTGCCCACAAGAGAAGCGGTTACTCCTCCCAGCTCCTCGATTGAGACCCCGGATGAGACCCCGGGGTCGCTCTCCCCGCCTAATCCCGGGCCGCTTTGAAAAGCGACCCCGGGAGTCACGCACCGCCACCGAACTGGGTGCTCCAAAAGGTGTCGCACGACCTCTTCCCCTCCTCGCCGTCGTCACCTTTGCAGCCGGCAGGTTCTCCTCGCTTGAGGAGAGACCCACCGACCCCGCTCGGTCCGAGAAAACTTCATCGTGCGGTCGCTTTCTCCAAAATTTGGAGCGACCGCGCGAGTCCTGGTCGGATATAATTGTCGGATCCTCTTTCGAGGATCGGGAGCCTCCTCGGCTCTTGTTGCCGTCGCCAGCAAACGGAACCTCCGCCAATAAGATTGGCACATCCTCATTTTGGTTTTTTTCAGTCATAATTTCTTCCATGCTGTTCCCACGAGTAGTAGGGATGTATATGTCCACCTAGGCAGAGCCCTTTTGCCTAGGTAAGCCTATATACTGTAGAGTGCGGCAGGTGCTCTACAGGGGAGGCGCTAAAGACTGGACTCCCTCCAGCCATTCATCCCCTCGCCACGCCTCTAAACTTGGAATTAGGTGGTTTTTTATCTTAGAGGTATCCTTCCTCTGGGCCAGGCGGTTAAGCCAAGCCCCCGACGGCGGCATTAGACATGCCTCCGTTCGCTGTCCGGCTAACCCGACTCAGCGAACCCGCCGAAAGTTCTCTCCTAGAGGGATTTCCCTGTAGGAGAGATACGCAAGCCGTATTGGGCGCCTGCACCGCTGCGGCATAGCCGCATCCATGCCAGTCGACGACTGTCGATCGATCAGGAGCGACCCCTCCTGGTGTCCCTCTTGGTCTGGTCTCTCACTTGGGCCTTTCTGGCATGAGTAACTCTACCGGCAAAGCCCCAAGATCATAGAGACACGCAAGCCCCACCACGACGACAACGTGGGGACACAGTCGGTGGGGACCGATACAGACCTAGGGTATATTGGAGCACGCAAGCCCCACCACGACGTCAACGTAGAGATACGGCGATGGGGTTTTATTAATCCAAGCAACTTTAGTGGTGAAAAGGTTTCCTTGCCAGCCAGTTTTTTTATGACGTCGTGGAATCAATTAACTGTTTCTGGATTTTTCATTCTGTATTCAATCACAGAAGCAATATTATACCTTCCATCTTCCTTCATATTGTTTAGGGTCAAGGCGGCAACAGTGGGTCACTTTTTTTTCCAATGATGTAACTTGATTTGGGTGAGTGTTGGAAAGATGTTAAAGGATTAGTATTATAGTGTAACTAATGTATATTGATTATTCCAATCGGTTTAGCTCAACAAGATAATATTTTGGAAAATAAATATTTTTTTTTAAGAAAACTCATTTGAGCCACTGGGTGTGGGATACAGTGAATCAGCCTTCAGTGTACAGTGAATCAGGCAAGTTCACAGTGGATCATCCATAACGTAACTCTAAAGAAAATGCAGTTTTTTGCTTTTAATCGGTATTTATTTTTTGTTTTAACCAAACAATAAGTTTCGCATCGAAAAATAAAAGCTTTTTTGACTACTTCAGTCTCAAAGTGACCTATCAGTCTTACACAGTCATAGCATAATTTTTAGTGAGAATTTCTAAAAGGGAAACCTGTAGTCCTAGAACGCAAAGGGTAATTGAAGGATACAGGTGTGGTTTTAGTCAGTAAAAGTCTGACACGCCCTCGCGCTCCACCCAGAGCGCGAGAAGTCATTTGGATGATTTCCCACCTTAAAAAAAAAAAAAAAAAAACATGGAGCCTAACTAACAATAATATACGCAAATTGGAAAATTGCCAACATAGAATGGAACGGAGTATACTCTACATCAAACTAAAAGATAAAATAAAACTAAGTGTTATAAGGAAACATACAAGAATTACCGATATAACTTACTGTATTAAATCACTAAAATGGAGGTGGGCAGGACATATGATTAGGAGTAAAAAGGATAAGTGGTCTAGGGATGTAACAGAGTGGTGCGCGCGACAACATAAAAGAAAGAAAGGGAGACAACGTCGTAGATGGGAGGACGATGCGATGTTACAAGAATAGCAGGCATCACATGGAGAAGACAAGCACAGAACCGCATTTTATGGCAAACTCTAGGGGAGGCCTATGCTGGAAAGCAAGACAATCTTCAGAACCGGTGTCAGATAGTTGAAGTAAATTTTAATAGTAACTAAAGAAAAAAATGTATGTGTTAAATGATGTACTGATATGTTGGATTGTTAATAAAGGCTATTATTATTATTCCATTTATTTCCTATATACACATATTGTTTACATTTTTAAATATTTCTTAAAAAAAAAAACAATAAAAAAACATTTAAAAATATAAAAAATAGTAGTCCACCGGCATCGGGAACAGGGTCCAAGCTACCGGTGGTCAGGGCTCCTGAGAGAAGAATCTCCTAACAATGCGCGCCGTGTCCAGGAGTACCGCTTTCAGGATCAAGCCCTTAATCCAGCTGCCCAACGAGAGCCTCCTTAGATGTTGTTCGAGGCTCTTAGCTATAAGCCATTGGCCGTTACGACTATCGGCACAATGATTGCTCTATCCACTTTCCACATGTCGACAACCTCGCGAGCTAAGTCAAGATATTTAGTTTGTTTATCTTTCTCAGCTTTCACGAGGTTCTCGTCATGAGGGACTGCTATATCAACAATCATTGTGCGACGCTCTAGTCGATCTATCACCACTATGTCAGGCTTATTGGCAACAATAGTCCCGTCAGTGATGATAGATCGATCCCAATATAATGTGATATTGCCATTGTCGAGAACTGGGTCGGGCACATACCTATAATACGGTACTTCTGATTCCACAAGATTGTATTTAAGAGCAAGTTGCTGGTGGATAATCCTGGCTACGAGGTTGTGTCTATGCAAATAGTCTCCGTTAGCTAGATGAGAACACCCAGAAATAATGTTTCGGATTGATTCCCCGGGCCGGTGGCATGCCCGAAAGATAAAAAAAAAACAAAATAATAATAATAATAATAATAATAAATGTTTTATCTATCTATCTATCTATCTATCTAGATGTCAACCGTACCGTCCTTCACAATGTATTTCCGGTAGTTGTTCGTCATCATAACTTCGTCCATTATCGCAAAGATAAAACCTTCGGTTTCCCCGAAAGAGGTCACCGAAACGCAGCCAAGATACGGACGCTACAGTACGCGTCACGTAAAAAGAACGCTGGCGGTCAAGCTGCGCATAGGCGATTTATGGGTCCATTAACGTGGATACTGCGTGGGAAGCAAAACTCAACTGACGAACCAATAGCGCACCGGTAAACATGCGGCGCGTGGCTCACCCGCCCCGCGCCCTACCTCATACCACCAAATGGACCGATAAATCGCTTATGCGCAGCTTGACCGCCAGCGTTCTTTTTACGTGACGCGTACTGTAACAGGTCTACATCGGGCCCATGTAAGGCCCGGTAAAAGCGTCCGTGAAGCTCCTTGCTCTGCCATACTTCCCTGCGGTCATTAGTATCCAGTACTATAGGTTTGCGCCAGTTCTCGTTGGCCAAGGAGAGCGGAGTGAGGCCCTTATCCACCGCTGCCACATCTCGGTGCATACCCACGTCGGTTTTTAGGAAGTATTCCCTGAGACTGCATACCTCGCGGTTGTGCAGGGTCTTAGCATTTAAGAAGCCACGATCCCCGCACTTCCGCGGGATATACAGTCTCATCACTGATGACCGTAGGTGATGCATCCGATTTGCAGTAAGCAATGTGCGGACCCTCCTATCCAGGGCGTCAAGTTCTGTCTGAGTCCATTTCAGTATGCCGAAAGAATACATCAAAACCGGCATGACCCAACCGTTGAAAGCGCGCACCTTGTTTCCGCCTGATACAAGACTATTCAGTACTTTATTCAGGCGGCCAAAGAAGCGCTCTTTCAACGATTGTTTCATGTCATCAGTATTGATGCCTAACGATTCGGACATACCCAAATACTTGTAAGTTTCGGTTGAGCAGAGGGATCTAAGGTTTATGGAATCTGAAAGTTGAATTCCCACGGATTCCATAATCTCACCTCTCTTTACATGTATGACTGCACATTTGCCCACACCAAATTCCATCCTGATGGCACTACTGAAGGTTTCAGTTACCTTCAGTAGCTCCACCAGTTGCAAGTTGTTGGGGGCAAAGAGTTTCAGATCGTCCATGTATAGAAGATGAGATATGACCTGACCGCCTCTTTTCAACCGGTAACCTAAGCCAGAACCCTCCAGCAGTGTGCTGAGCGGGTTCAAGGCTAGGCAAAACCACAGTGGACTCAGACTGTCACCCTGGAATATGCCACGCTCAATCCTTATCGGTTCACTGTTCTCCTGAATCTGTCGACATCCCGGATAGTGAAGGACTGTTCTCCACTGCCCCATACATGACATCAGGAAGGTGCGCAGAGTTGCATCAACTTTATACAGTTCTAGCACCCTCATGAGCCATGTATGAGGAACAGAGTCATAGGCCTTCTTATAATCTATCCAACATGCCGATTCAGATATAGATTCTTTCGAGAACGTCGAACCTGTTGGCTAATGGCAACATCGATGAGGAGCAGCTCCTTATTACCGCGGGACCCGTTCCTACATCCATTCTGAGAGGCAGAAATGATAAATTTGTCTCAATATGACTATTGATTTTAGCTCTCAGAATGGATGTAAGAACTTTATAGACCGTCGGCAAACACGTGATCGGTCTATAATTTTTGGGTTCCGCAGTACTACCTGATTTATGGAGCAGGTGGGTTATTCCTATCGTTAGAAACTGGGGCAGCGACCCTGACTCTAAGGCAGACTGGAATTGAGATGCCAAGCGAGCGTGCGACCTTTGGAACCTTTTAAGCCAGAAATTGTTCAGCCCGTCCGGCCTAGGAGATTTCCAGTTAGGCAACGGACGGACTGCACGGGTTACATCTTGGGGGCTGATGGTAATTGCCCGCATTTCTGGTAAAAGATCGCATGCGCGCTCGACCTCTCGAATCCAATCACCCTCGGTGTGACTGACAGGCACCGACCAGATGCTGCGCCAAAATGAGCACATGGCATCATCATCCGGTAGGCGCGTATCAATCACACCTTGGTCCGGTCGCTCCCAAGCCCTATAAACCCACCTTTCGTTTCTTTGGAACGTGCGATTCTGGGTGTACCGCTCCACTCGCCGCTTGTACCGCCGAATACGGTTTGCCCATGCATAGACCTTCTGCTTCAGGAAGTCGATACGCTCTGTGACGCAGGGCAGATAATCTCGAGGACTAATATCAGTCCCCGAGAATGCCCGCCTCACAAAGCGCATCACCCTAGGGCGAGTGTTGCCCTCCTTGAAGCAGATAAGCTTGCCGATGAGTGCTCTAGCCTCACCGATACGGTGCTCTATCCTGCACTGCCAAGCTGGTACAGCTGGTCGTGTAGCTCTGTCACAATTAGGAAATTTAACATGAGCTACACGACATGCCGCTACAGCCGCACAGTACAAGATCGAGTGGGTATCAGTGAGGTCTTCGCTACTATCAAAACAATTTGATAGCTGCGAATCTAAAGCACACACCAGCGCCCTATTTCTCTTGTGCATGGGCAAACGAGGTAGACGAGGTCTAAGCCCCGGCGGTGTGAGCGACGAACCCGAAGATGTTGGGTGTGTGATTTGAGAACGTGTCTGGCTTCTCGTTAGCATTTTTTACTTCATCTGTCAGTTATTATAATTCCATTTCGTCGGTCAAAATTTTGGCTTTTTGTATATTACTTGGTATTTATTATTATGTGATTTCTCTTCTTTTTTTCGTGATTTGGCGAATAAATTGCATTTTGTTGAGTTTTTTTGAGAATAAATTAAATAAAAATATAGAACTGAAAAAAATTGATGTCTTTCAACTTGACAGCCGGACCACAGATTATATTATTATTATTACCTATATATTTTATTTATCTCAGGACTCTGAGGTCCTGGACCTTTGGGATGCGTACGAGGAGCCAAAGCCAACTCGCAGAGGCCCTTTAGATAATTATAATGGAACATGATACCAACCGACGATTATCCCTGTACGCGCTATGCTAGTGCACCCAAGGACAACCCCCGGTTATTGAAAAACTGTTGCGACATATGAAGAACAAAGATAATAGGGCTATGGTTTTTGGAGTCTTAAGTGGACTGGTAACATGGAACTATGTCAAGACTATGGCCCCTGCCTGAACAACGTTATTAATATGCATCGAAAAAAGGCAGGGGGTGACTTGCACACTCAATAAATGGGCCCCCAAAAACGGCCGCTAGCACGAAGTGACGTAGCAACAAGAGGGCAACGTATCCTGAGGTGCTTGAGGAGTGGAGAGGTATACCACGGCTATCAGGACAATCCCGGAAGTACGGTCAAGATCCCTACCAGCATTCCTTCCTGACTCCTAAGTTACAGGCCCACACCTAGTTTAGGAGTCAGAGTACCTACCTACATAATTGTGACCGTGTAATAAGCCTATATGTTCATAGTCTTATGATGTAAATGCTGTTTTTTTTGTGTGAAATAAATTTATTATTATTATTTTATTCGTTTATTCATAATTATAACATGTAAATTATATTTTTAAATATTTCAATAAAAAAAATAAAAAAACATTTAAAAATATAAAAAACGAGTGGCTGATTTGCCTCTATGGTGCGTGACGTTGGCTCGATAACGGGGGGCACGTATTGTCTACGTGCCGACACTTGCGGTGGCTGCGTATCCGAGTTCGACTGTAAGTTGGTGCTCCTCTGCCTACGACGATAAATCCACCATTTTGGGGGCTGAGTCACCCGCGTCCGTAGGAGAATACCCATAGATAGGCCCTACACGTGGTCCCCGGGTGGTGCTAATCAGGTGACATTAACTGGTGGTAGGTTTCGACCGATGGCTTGTGACCACCCACTGGGCAAAGACGTACCGCCAAGCGGCCTAGCCGTGTTCCTGTACGATGCCCAGTGTAGCCAATTTAGAGGAGTTGGGTCGAAGTGGCGGTTCTAATGTATGCAGACCAGCCGGACCCACGCTGGTATTGACATATCGGGAGACTAGTCGCGGAGGGTAGCGGGATCCGAGGCACGGTGCACCGCTGGCCGACCGCACTTAGTTGGGGGCCCAAGTAATGTGCTAGCCACATATGAAAGGCTGCCCCGCCAACTGACGAAAAATCCCGGAATGCACCATCGTGCTGGTTGGCGACCAGATGAGAGGGCCCGATGGTCATTTCCGGGGGGGCTCGGGCGTCCCCGCAGTCTCCAGACTAGTGCCCCAATGATGCTGTCCTGCCAGTGCGTGACGAAGGTTAGCAGCATGGGACTCCATTTCACTTCCTTCTCCTCTCCTACCTCACTCTCAATATGCCAAGGTTGAAAAAGAGAAAAGTTATACAGCGGCTGCACTCCCTCTCACTTAAAGTGCACCTCAGCAATATTAGAGGTCTGCACTCAAATCTCGCAGCAGTCCATCGAGCAGACGTGAGTCAGAAGAAGAGAGCCTTCAACAGAGCTGCCAAGTCTTGCAAGAAGGTGATGCGGAGGTCTCGGTTCGACCACATTAGCCGCATCGGAAACAAACTCGCATTTTGTTTTGCAGGCGTTTTGGTCCCTGGCTAAGTCGGTTGAATCGAACATCTGCCGTCCCTCACTACCGCCACTGCTGAAACCCGACGGGTCGCTGGCCCATACCGCTGAGGAGAAAAAAAAAATTGTTTGCCTCTCTCTTCGCGGAATCTTAGCGTCTAGATTCTGGTGACGCGCGGCCCCCTGTTAATCCTGATGGTTGCGAGACGAGTATGTCGGATATTCGCATCCATCAGAAGGACGTCCGTAGGGTGCTGCGTAACCTTGACGTGAACAAGGCTAGCGGTCCAGACGGAATACCGGCAATTGTTCTAAGAACGTGTGCGCCTGAACTGTCTCCGATCCTGACACGCCTATTTAGGCTTTCATTTGAGGCTGGAAAAGTGCCGATTGCATGGAAGCAAGCTTACGTATAGCCCGTGCCCAAGGCTGACCCAGCTAACTACAGGCCAATCTCAGTAACGTCCATTCTCTGTAAGACTATGGAACGTGTACTCAACACTAAGCTCCTGGCATACCTAGAAGCTAATGACATCCTAAGTGACCGACAATACGGCTTTCGCCAAAATCGGTCAACTGGTGATCTTCTAGCGTATGCCATCCACATCTGGAGTGAGGCCATCGAGAAACACGGGGAAGCGCTTGCCGTCTCCCTCGATATCTCGAAGGCTTTCGATAGGGTCTGGCACGAAAGCCTTATTAGTAAGCTTCCTTCTTTCGGATTACCTGCTGGTTTGTGTGCTTGGATTGCAGACTTCCTGAGTGACCGGTCCATCCGAGTGGTCATCGATGGTTGCTCGTCCGGTCAAATGGCCATTAATGCCGGGGTCCCTCAGGGGTCAGGGCTCTCGGCAACATTGTTCTTGCTGCACATAAATGATCTGCTTAAGCCCGGTACCTTTGGGTATGCAGACGACAGCAGTGTTGCTGAGAGTTACATATCCAGCGCGCAGGCTGGTGGGTCACAGATCCAGTCTCTCCGAGAGGCTATGGTCGAGCGCTTGAACTTGTCCTTGGAGGCAGTCTCTGAATGGGGCGATGCCAATTTGGTCAAGTTCAATGCTGCTAAAACCCAGGCGTGTCTATTTTCCGCTAAAAGGAGCCAATTCAGCCCTGCTCCAATTTTCCGGGGCGCAACCGTGCCAATAACCGACCATCTTATGTATTGATCGCACTCGAGGCATACAGACGTGCTCATCATTATAATTAAAAATAAATAAATTAACGGCTCTGCATAATTAGTAACCTACTTTTGTGTACCTACGTATTAGCGAGTTATTAATAAGTGCTGATAAGTTAGAATAATGATTGTGTAATTATTTACTAAATAAAAAAAATGGAAGGCAGCCCCTTCAATCGCAGCGGGTTGACGCGACGCAGCCCTCCATCAACACCTACACCGACGCAGCCCCAACTACCAACACGTGACCAAGCCAAGGAAGGCGAGAAAATGGAGGCAATACCGACTCCCGAGATTCAGAACTGGATAAGCTCCATTGACCAGTGACCTACAAGAAGTATGCAGTATCGCGGCCGATGGTAAGCTTAACTCTGATCAGAAACTCAAAATAAATTCTCTTTGCCGTAAGGTTGGACATGGAGTATCGCAGATGGCTGTTCAATACCAGTCATTAAAACAGTCTGCCTACAGGACCCATAACTCCCTAAACCTTTTGACTGAAGAACGAAATTTAATGGACTGTATTATGGAGATGAAAGAAGCGATCAACAAATCTTGTGCCCTACAGGCGTCAACTGCACCAACATCTTTTGCAGATATGGTGAAGAAAGGGTCCAATAGTTTTGTTCGTCCTAACTCCTTTAGCTCCGTGGCGATTTACCCTCGTGACCACTCAAAGACCAGTGATGAAACTAAAAACATTGTCCAAAAAATCATTTGCCCTGGTGAAATGAAGTTAAAAGTCTGAGGCATACGCAAAATTGGAAAAGGAGGACTCATCATCAGCACGGAAGGAAGACCTGGATAAGCTCAAGCAATCGGTCCAACTCGCCTCGCCATCTCTTACCGTCGACGAACCTCAAAAGCGCAAACCGCGCATAATAGTGATTGGAATTCCTTCTTCAATGGCTGAAAACGAGGTTTACAAATGTATTTTTGATCAAAATTTGGCTGACAAACTACCGACTATGTCTAGAGATACATTTTTGACCTCAATAAAACTTAGCCACAAATCTGGCAGAAAAGACTCTGAGAATTGCAATTACATCTTAGAAGTTCCCGCCCAAATCCGTAAGGCTCTCATCACACAGGACCGGTTATTCATTAATTGGACATCCTGCCCGGTACGAGACTTCACACTGGTAACAAGATGTTACAAATGCCAGCAGTACGGCCACGCTGCTAAGACGTGCAAAGTTGCAACCCCATCATGCGGCCATTGCGGTGAAGAAGGGCACACCATGCAAGATTGTACAAAAAAAGGCGACCCGCCTAAATGCGCAACATGTTTGCGCTTCAAAAAACCTGCCAACCACAAAACGGGAGATCCAGAGTGTCCTGCTAAAAAAGCTGCTGAACACAGGTATATAAATTCGATAGACTATGAAGGCGCCTAAGAGCGCCACATATATTTTTTTACACTTTAGACTTATTTTTTTTTTTTTTTACTGTTTTTAACTCTTCATATTACTTATTATTAGTGTAATGGATACTAACTTAATTACCGACATAGATAATTCATTTGTACCTGTTTCAAAGACATGTGAAGTTGAGGACTGCAAACAATATATTTCCGATTATGTAAAGCCACTAACTATACTAACTCAAAACATTCGCAGTATTTATAAGAATATAGATAGCTTTAACATTTTGCTTCAAAGACTTAGTTTAGATTGTGATATAATTGTGCTAACCGAATGCTGGCTATCTAATCGCCAAGATAACCTCCCGGAAATGCCGGGTTATAACTTATTCTGTACTAACATACACAATAATCAAAATGATGGTGTAGTTGTCTATTCCAAGGAATTATTAACTTCTTGAGTAGCGTAATTAGAGACACAATAGTAAGACAATAGCGCACGACCGCCGGCGTTCGTGCGGGGATCAACAGCTTAATGGTCACAGTAGAGGAACCTAACTTCCGAGACTGTATGTGTAATTGTTTGATAATTAAAATCGGTGCAAACACAGCAATAATCGCTATGTATAGATCCTGTAAAGGTTGTCTGCTGGGATGTTAAATAATAGATAGGAATGTTCACTAAAAACTGTATTGTTAAAAATGCTACAAATATCTATGTTGGTTGATGAAGCGAGGGAGCACGCGCGACGGCACTTAAGGCGATCTAAACACGTACTGATTTGCTTAATTAATAATTTTGATCGTTTGGCGTAGACGCGTAAAGTGATGATTTGGCTAAATGCAATTAAATGTTATGATGTGCGGTTCGCCGTACATGCTCCCGGGCGAAAATGTTACAAAAACTTATGTTACTAAGATTAATAAAAATTAAACTATATTATCCCCAATGTAAAAGTTACGTCTTTGTGGTCTAGGGGACGTAGCTTGGTCAAGTGCCGTGTTTACACTAGCATTACTAGCTATCACTTTCACTTCACTGGGCTGACGGTCAGCCACTATGCTCTGCTTTCGCGGAAGTTTCACTTGATTCACATCACTAGAACTTAAATTAATGTTTCGCGAAAATGTCACTGTTGGTTCCGACTGCAAGAGGCTCCTGGTAGACGCCTTCCTCCTGCACCACAGGAACACCGCTGCTGCTACAATGGCCGTGCCCAACAATCCGTAGGAAATGACATATAGGTGAATGTCATTTGTTGATAGTGTTTGGTGATTTCGATCGATCTCGTTTGCAGTGTTAGCCGTAGCCGTTTTCAGTTGTTTGATCTGTTTGTCGAGGTTTTCTAAGGTTTGGTTTAGCGGATCTACGGAGTCCGTGTAATTTGATAAGGAAATGTTTACTAAATGATGGAATTCTGTTATCTGTGGAGTTTCTATTTCCGGGCCAGTTTTTATGCTGTTTCCTGAATGGGAACGAGAGTATAGAGCAAAGTCTTTGCCTTTGATTATGCACTTTTTTTTTATATTCTTGATAGGTTCGCGCTTGACCGCTAACTCACCTGATGGAAAGCGACGATGCGGTCGACGATGGAACGCGCTTACCTAGAAGTAACCTATTCACTCTTGACTTAGGCTTCAAACTGATTATACCAGCTCCACTGATTTGCCTGTAGGTAACTTGATCTTGACAGATGATCCTGATCGGATAAGTATTGCAGCAAAAATATAAATACTTAGATGGGTCGTTCAGCTCAATCCACATATCGCTGCACGGAGATTTGCTGACTGCGCATTGATTAATGTTGTGATTAATCTGGCAGAACTTCTCGTCAATGGGAAGATAGTTGACTGGCTTGTCGATTGAACACAAGTATGAATTTTCATTATGTTGGCATAGCTGAAGTTCCGTAAATGACATTGTTACGTAAGCATCCTTTTTCAAGTTTATAGCTACGTACTCTGTGATAGGAAGTACGTTGAGCATGTTAGTACCGATTTGATGAGGAACAGAGAGGATCTTATAGATCTTATAACTATCTCTGCTAGACAATGGAAATGTTATTTCGAATATGACGTAATCTGACATTACTCTTGCTTTTACTCTCAGCATGCTATAGACTGATCTAAGGTCTGACTATAAGTTGTCCACTGGTAAGGTCACGTCTTTGGTCAGCTGACCAGATATGAACTGTAGCTCATTCCTTAATTGATCAGGGGTTAATAAATGAGTGTTGAATTTGCCATGATAAACGTTTGTTATGGTATCTAGTAAAGTATCTTGGATTGTTTTCAGATTGTGCAGTAACTGCTGTTAGTGCTGACAAAGTGAAATCCTGACTGTCGCTCAACTTGTCCATGTTTTCTTTAATTATGTTAGTTGCTCGATCGAGCTCGTTTAAATGCTTGTTAATTGATTTATGTTGCAATTGTATATGTTGTTCCGTCCGTTTTAGCACATTGTATTCAGCCTCAACGATGGATGTTTGGTTTTTAAGTAAGTTTGTGAGGTGATGCTCATTTTGTTTTATGAGTTGAATGTCCTTTTTATATTGTACTGCGAAACTCTCATCTAATACTCCAAACAGTGCGTTTGCAATGTTACCTATTCCATTGATAAGGCCGCGACGCCGTCTGGCGTGCGCGTCAAAATGCTGATTCAGTAGGAGTCGGTTGTAGTATTGTAATTCTGAGTATTCGTGATGTAACTGGAGTAGTAGCATGCCGCAGCGACTTGTTTCGGTTAATGTACTGCATGTTTTATCTAAATAGTTTAGGAACTTTGTTGCTGTTGTCATGCCGTCCCAATACGGAGACATATTGTAATAGACAATGAGGGTCCATTTGTCTCGGATAAGTTGCATGTTGTGAATAGAGTCAAAATATAACGAGATGTTGTTGGGTAATGGCGAGATGATTTCTGATGTTTGTGATGTTGTTATCAATGACATAAAAAATATCAAGGAGATCGCCATTGATGTAAACAATGATTTTGGTTTTGTAACTTTAATTCTAGTTTCTCCTACCCCATTTTTGTTACTATCCTGTTTGTTTTTCGTCTCTTCCTGTTTACTAGATGAGATCGGTAGGGTCGACAGTTTGACTATAGGTCGTTTTATCACACCATTTTTTGTTTTGAGTGATACTACTCGAACGAGACCGTCCTGTCCAGGGTGGAGTTCGATTACTCTGCCCATCATCCATTTCCCTGGCGGGAGATTATCGCCCTGTATAGTTACCAATTGTCCTATTTCTATATTTTCTTGAGTGTTAGTCCATTTAGAACGCACTGACTGTTGTGCTAAATATTCTGTTTTCCACCTTTTCCAGATGTCATGAGCAATTTTTGCAGATAGAGTCCACCTGGTGCGTGCATCATGTTCTGTTTCAATGATTGATGTGCCTGGCCTCCCAGTTAGGAAATGAGCTGGAGTCAGTACTTCCAAGTCATCTATGTTTTCGGATAACGCACTCAGCGGTCTAGAGTTCAAACATGACTCTAGTTTTGCTAAAACGGTTGTGTATTCCTCAAAAGTTAGCTTCTGCTCCCCAACTACTCTTTTAAGGTGATGTTTTAGACTTCTAACAGCTCTTTCCCATAATCCACCGGCACTTGGCCAAGATGGTGCATTGAAGTGCCATTGTATTTGTAAGTCGGTTAATTCTGCTAATAAGTTATTGTCAAACATGCTTTGTAGATCGTGAAATTGTTCTTGTAGAGCTCTGTTCGCCCCAACAAAGTTGGTTCCATTGTCACTGTATATGTGACAAGGAGCCCCTCTTCTGGCCGCCATTCGGTGTAGTGCAGCTAAGAAAGCAGAGCTAGTTAAGTCGGACACTAGTTCCAGATGAACTGCTCTGGTTACCATACACACGAATAATGCTATGTAGCCTTTTGTTGTCTTTATCCCCCGTCCTTTGTTGCTTTTTACCTCAACATAACCGGTGTAATCTACACCCGTGTGATAGAAAGGGGAAGCGGGTTTGCTTCGGGATTCTGGTAGATCTCCCATCAACTGATGCTGCAGTCTTGGTGAATGTTTTCTGCAAATGACGCAATTTCTAACTTCTTTCTTGACCGCTCTGTTACCTCCGATTATCCAGTACTTATGTCTGATATTTGCTAGAGTTAAGCGTGGCCCACTATGGTAAGTTAATAGATGAGCTTGACTGATAACAAGTGTTGTTAAGCGACTATGGGTTGGCAGTATTGCTGGATGTTTCATCTCCATCCCGATGTCTGCTTTTCTAAGGCGACCGCCTACTCGAAGGATACCCTCTCGATCGATAAACGGATCTAATTTCAATAGATTACTCTTGTTACTTAATTTACCGTGCTTTTTCAAGTGTTCTATATCTTCTAAAAATACTGTTCTTTGTACATGTTTAACAATCAATAACTTGGCGTTTCGCATTTCAAGTAACGTGAGATACGATGGTAACGAACTGTGTTTAATTGACGTAGCGTTATTATGTAATTGCATAGATTTCGTAGCGCGTAATAACCATGCAAGTACTTTGACAATTTTTGTAAAACAGCTGTATTTATCCAATAGTTTCATAATGATGCTCTCTGTATCTGTATTTTGATGCTGAGTTATCAACGCATTATTTTTTTGACTTTGAGTATATTTCGTTTTAACTTCTTGGTCTGTTGTAAAGACGGTTGGTTTTGATAAATCTGCCTCGAATGTTTTCAAGGTGCCAGGTCCTTCCCACCACAGACTATAATGTTTTAGCTGAGCTGGCAAGAGTCCTCTGCTTGCTGCGTCCGCTGGATTCTCTTCTGACTTAATGTATCGCCAGCAGTCTGGTTTTATTACTTCAGTAATGCTTCTCGTTCTGTTTGCTACAAACGGTTTCCAACGTCCGGGATCGCCTTGTAACCAGCCCAAGACGACCATCGAGTGAGTCCATCCAAATATCCGCATGTTTTGGTCTCCTAAACAGCTGATAACTTTGTTCATCAATCTTCCTAGTAAATGTGCTCCTGACAACTCCAATTTCGGTATAGATACATTTTTCGAAACCGGAACTAGTCGAGATTTCGCCACGACTAGTACTACGGAAGATTTGTTATGTTTTTTGATACGCGCATAAATAACTGCCGCATACGCTTTTGTTGACGCGTCGCAGTAGCCGTGCAGTTCGATGGTGTCATGAGGGTGATACCCGATCCATCGAGGTATTTTATATTCATTGATGTTTAATATGTCTGTTTGTAACATATTCCATTCGTTTTTAATGTTTTCTGGGACTTCTTCATCCCAGTCCAGGTTGTTTATCCATAGTTTCTGGAATAGAATTTTCAATTTTGTTGTCACCGGTGATATCCACCCTAAGGGGTCAAATAGTTTGGATATTTCACCCAAAAGCTTTCGCTTCGTTAACGTTGTGTTATGTTTTGCTAAATCTTGTTTGAAAGTAAATTGATCATCTATGGCATTCCATCGTAATCCTAATGTTTTTGATGTGTTTTCTGTCTTGAAATTAAATATAATTTCTGCTTCGCTCTGATTATTATCCATGTTCGCCAAGAATTCCGGACTATTTGCTGACCATTTTCGTAATTGAAAACCTCCTGACTTCAGTAATTTGTTGAGATCTGTTATAAGTCGTTTACCATCCTGTATTGAATGACACCCATGGATCAAGTCATCCACGTAAAATGATTCTGTTAAGACCTTGCAAGCCTCCGGATATTTCTGCTCCTCATCCTTTGCTAATTGTCGCAAGGTCATCATTGCTAAAAAAGGTGCTGACTTTGTCCCATATGTTACTGTTGCTAGTTGATATGTTTTAATTGTTTTGTGTGGCGAATCTCTCCACACTATCTGCTGATATCGACGATCTGCTTCATTCACCATTATTTGTCGGTAACGTAAAAGCTCCTATTAACGACCCCCTAAAATGTGTACTCTATTAACGATCTAATTTTAAAATCACTCATATTAGACATAATATAGGGTTCCAGAAAAGTCATAACTTAAAAAGTAGTTACGTATTTTTGTTGGACAACAAAAAGAGTAAAGTTTGTGTGTTTAAATAGCCAGTGAAATAAATAATTTGAAAGTGAGTGGGACGCGCCCGAAGCGGAAGCACGTTTCATAGTGTCGCGTCTCCAGCCACGTAAGTACACCTAAATATGTATTACTTAAGGAAAATGACACACTAAAAATGGATTTGTCTTCTTTCTATCACATTACAACTGTAACGTATATATTCGTTTTCTGAACTAACTCTTAATATAATACTTTTTATTGGTTTTTGTGTTATAAAATCATGTTTTAATTTAAGGCGGTAATAGAATCCAAATTTCAAAACTTGATTCTAATAACGACCCATGGCGTTGTTAAATTTTGAGAAAATTTAGTATTTTAAAATAATATCTATTATAAACTATCTCATTTGATTTTATTTTTTTCTTGTTCAATTCTTAAAATTATTTTACTTCGTTAGATCTATTAACGACAAAGCTATTTCTTAAAGTTTTTGTGTAAAACTCGATTCAACGTTAGACAATATCCCTATTATTATAATGATATTATACTGTAAATAACCTTTATTATCTGAATTAAAGACTAACTGACATTAAAAGAAATAATATAGCAATGAGATCGAATTTAACAGTATTCCTTAAAGCGAATATTTTATCTGTTTATTATTAATTTTATTGGTCGCTAATAGAACATTGTAACCTTCATACTTGATTCTATTACTGACTCACAGCTGTAACGATATTATTGGTAATATTACAGTACACAAAAACAAAATGTATATTTTTGAACCAATTGGCTTATTTCTTGCATACGTGACGTTTTGAGAGATTTTGTCACAGGACTTATTATTAATGTAAAATAATATTTGCTATCCAGTTTCTTTCATGGCTTCATGGCATTGGCTATATTTCATATGTTTTCAAATCGAATAAAAATGGCGGGACGGAATAGGGGCCATGTAACTTTTTAAAGCTTCTTTCGAAGAATTAAATTCTATATCTCTTTAAAGATTGGGCACGCCACAATTATGGCGGTAAGTCCCCTCTTTGAGGCGTGGTTGGAAAGACCTCACGGCGTCCTCACCTTCCGCATGACGCAGGTTCTCACCGAACACGGTAAGTTCGGGAAGTTCCTGCACCGAATTCGTGCGGAAGAGACGCCCGGGTGTCGCCACTGTGCGGACCGCCCGGAGGACACGGTGGAGCACACGGTGGAGGTGTGCCCCGCTTGGGCAGAACAACGCCGTGTCCTCGTGGGGGCGATCGGCGGCGGCGATCTCTCGCGCCGGGCCTTGGTACAGGCCATGGTCCGGAGCAAGGAAGAGTGGCAGGCGGTCGCCTCCTTCTGCGAAGCAGTAATGCTAGCAAAGGAGGCGGCCGATCGCGTGAGGCAACGGTCCTCACGCCCCAACCGCCGCCGGGATTCCGATCCCGATTTCCGGCCACCGTAGGCGAGGGCTTGCGGACGGCGAGAAATGGGTGGCTCGCCGTCCGATCGTCCGGTAACCGTCCGGACCGAGCCCAAGTCGTCGACGGCGCGTATTGTTCCACGCGCGCCTCAGGGAGATGTCAGCAAATCGTAGGGGCCCAACAGGGTCGAAGCCTACTGGGGCCACGGGTAGTGTGAAAGCGAAACCCGGGGCCCTGGGACGAAGGCAAAGAAGGAACAGGAGTGGGTTTTTAGTCAGTAAAAGTCTGACACTACTTTCCGCTCCGCCCAAGAGCGGGAATTGTCATAAGATGATTTTCCCACATAAAAAAAAAAAAAAAAAAATCTCTTTAAAGATTGTGTTCTTTTATAGAATCATGGAGCCGCAGAAGCGCAAGCAATACGCCTCTGCTCAACTAGAAGCTGCGCTTCTAGCTTTAAATGAAGGGACCAGCATATACGAAGCTTCAAAAACCTATGGCATACCGAGGACAACTCTGCGTGACAAGAGAAATAATAAATATATATATTCTGTAATGAGCGAATTATAAATGTGTGTACCTATTATAAAGGTATTTTGTGATTGTATTATAGATAAAAATATTTTTGTTACTGATTTATAATATCTAATTAGTATATAATTATGTAATTAAAAAGTAAGCATTTAATTATTTGAAGACTGTTTTCTGAGACTGATTATATTTTTTATTAATTAAAATTACAAAAAATAAGTGCTCTAAGCGTTGTAATAAATAATTATGTTCATATTGTAATAATGATGATCTCATAACTAATATTATTATATAATAAATACCTTAAAAACGATTTTTTATTTTATTTAATATTATAGAAGAAGTGACAACTTCGTAGCGGTCGGTAAAAGAAGTAGAAAAATCGGTAATAGAATCTTGCCGCATTCTATGGGTCGGTAATAGAATCAACTACTCTTTTGGATTAAATAATTATTTAGTAACTATTGTGTTATTGAATATTGAATTTAAGTACTGAATTGCAAAGAATACTTCGTTGAGATTAACTATAAATTATAACATCTTTTCTAACATAACAGCTTTTATCTATTTTTTTAAAGTGAATCCAGACAGCTAAAACTGGCGGTAGGTAATAGGAGCATTTACGTTACATTTTTTCGATATCGGCGGTAAATGCGTACCGGTATTGACGCCATTTGATGATTAGTTTTTGAAGGTCCTGTTGCAGTTTTGGTCCCTTCAACATTAGGTCATTGACACTGTACCCGCTTGACGTCCTGGCAGACGCGTTGAATACGACACGCAGTTTTGTTGTCGTTGACTCAGCTCGTAGTACTGCGTGGTGTGGCAGGTAACACGATATTGTTTGATTGTTGTTGTTACTAGGCAGCATGTGACCTAAAGTTTGGTATTCTTGTATGAACGATTTGTATTGCTCTGCTAAGTTTGGTTGTTTTTGAAATTTCCGCTCCAGATTTTGAAACTGAGCTACGGCCATTTCTTTGGAAGACCCTAACTTTCCCTCGGAGTCTGGTTTCAAAGGTAGTCTGACTTCGTAACGCCCATCTGCAAGTCGTTTTGTTGTTGCCAAATAATAGTCAATACATTCTTGATCCTCTGTAGACACTTGCGATTCCTCACTGATGTCTTCAATCTCCCAAAATCTTTGAATGTCTTGGGTATTGCTTAGTACGACATTGCATCGGTATGACGTCGTTTCTTCACCACCTCCGTAGATAATCCATCCCAGTTGAGTTTGTTGTATTACCGGTTGGGATGCGTTGTCTCCTCTGATCAATCCCGATAGTAATATAATGCCATGGACGTTGGCATTAAGTAATAAATCCACCGGCCTACTTGAGTTTAATTCGGGATCTGCTAGCTTTATGTTTTCTATATGACACCAACTAGGTCGATCAAATGTTTTGATAGGTAAGTTTCCTAGTAAGTTATCCATAATTAGCACGTCTGTATTAAATGAAAAGTTGTTATGGGTTGATGAGCAGTGGATCGTTAGTTTAACTTTACATTTGTTACGCTGTTCTCCTATACCCATTACGATTCCTTTGCATCGCGATTTTTGTAATCCTAACCTTTTCACTGCCTCCTATTTGATAAGGGACACTTGTGAACCCGGATCTATCAAGGCCCTTAAGACTTGATGAGACCCATCAATGGCTTCAACCTTGATTAATGTGGTGGCTAACATTACCTCATTAATCTGGTTTTTCTCAATGGCATGTGATGAAACAGACACTATTGGGTTTTCATTATTTTGCTGACAGTTGGCAACAGCCGCACTGTTCGTAGATTGCGATTTCGATTTTGTGCAGGCATCATGCATAATTGAATTGTGCATTTCATTGCAATTACGACACCGTTTGGTAGAAATGCATTGTTGACCATTATGATCGAATAAGCAATTAATGCATATTTTCAATTTCGAAACTGTTTTTAACTTGTTTTCGCTGTTCAATTCTAGAAATTTTTTACATTTATATAGGCCGTGTTGATGACCGCAAAGTGGACACTTAAACGGAGTCGACACGTGTAATGCTTTGGAAAATGATTTATTGCTGTTGCTATGCTGATTGTTATGGACACCATGATGATTTTTTCCACCCGAAGTTCTTGTATCAGAATTTGCCTTTTGTGGAAAACTTTCATGTTTCCTACGTGAAGATTCCAAACTTGTAAACTTGCTCTCTAAGAAGTCGAGGAACTCTCGTAGTACTGGTAGCTCTCGTGCGTTTTTCAAAGAATCTATGTAGTCTCCATATGTTTCGTGATCCAATTTTTGTGACAATAAATTCACAAGGAGCGGATCCCATGTGTTAATATCGACACCTAGATTTTTTATGTCGTGTATGCTTTCTAGGGTGACGTCGTGCAATTTTTTGATTTGACTCAAAGATTGCTGTTGCATGTTAGGTAAACCGAGTAAAGTGTTGACAATAGAGTTAAAAATAAGCTTTTTGTTGTTGTAGCGATGGTTTAAAAGCTCCCAGCAAGTGTTGTAGTTTTCACTGCTTATTGGAAGATGCTGTATAATTTTTTCTGCTTCACCTCGCAACTTCCCTTTCAAAAATTGCATCTTTTGTGCGCTTGATAATGATCGATTGTTGTATATGGTCTCACTAAACAAATCTTTAAATGAGTACCATTGGTGATATTTGCCTGTAAAAACAGGAATATCCATTTGAGGAGTGCTATGTTCTCTGTGAGACACGGACCAGAGTTTCTTGTTGAGTGACCGTTTGAGATTGATGAATGTTTTCTCGTTGTCATTGTATACGATGTGCGCCACACATTTCACCATCAATTTCCCAGTGCAACTCATCCACCTGTTTCCATTTTGATTGCAATGTTTTAAGGGCGTCTTCAAACTCCCACTTTTCGTTGAGGTCTTCTAGGTCGATGTTGCTCACGACTCTCTTAAAGGCTTTGATATTCGCCGACAGTTTGCGAACCATGTCATCGAGTTTGCTAGTCGAACCCTTTGACATCATTACCTTTTTTTTATTTATTTATTTATTATTAATACAAAAGAATACAGGATAGTCTAAGTTAAATAGCAACCAAAAACCACTAAGGTTTAAACTTGTGCTATCATGAATCCATCTCAACATCGAGACTATACAAAATGAGTTATTTATATTTGTACGTTATTGTCGATAACAATTTAAAAAAATAATATTTAGGTCCGCAAACAAGTAAAAAACATTCTTAAATAATACTTAAGTAATATAGCTTAAGTTTGCATTTGATATTTTTGTGTGTAATATTTTTTTTTATTTCTGAGGGTAGACTATTAATAAGTCTCGGTACAATATACCCGGTAGTTCGCTCGCCGTACGTATTGTTGGCGCGCTGTGTACGAAGCCTATTCTCAGAAACTGCCCGAGTGCGTACAGGATGTTCGATTTTGTTTATTAGATGCTTATTGAAAAACTGTTCTTTTAGTAACAAAAAATTTATTTGAGTATGAACTGGTAAGACATTGCAGTGTTTAAAGAGGCCATTTATATTGTCGTAAAATTTATTTCTAATTTTGGGAGATACTATTATTTTTAAAATTTGAAGTTGAATTTTGTAGATACTATCAAGATAGGTTTTATAGGTACGACCATAGCTACTAAGGCCATACTGGATGTAGGATTCCGCCATGGCGTAATAAAGCATTATCTTCACTTTGAAGGGCAGGCGGTTTTTTAGTATGGTCATAATAGCAAGAAATTGCCGAAGTTTATCGCAAACACGTTCTATATGATAACTCCAGTTGAACTTATCGTCTATAACTACTCCCAGATATGGTTGTTTATTGACAACATCTATTTGTGGACAGTTACAGTTGATCGCATTGACCGTATGCAAGCAGTCATGGTCATGGGCTATTAAGTTCTGTAAGGGCAATTTTTTAATGTATGGAGATTTAATAACCAATAATTTAGTTTTGCTTGCATTAAGTACTAAGCCAGCATCGTGACACCATCTTGTTAGAGCATCCAGGTCATGTTGTAAGCGTTCGCCTGCTATTTGAGGATCTCTATCAGCAATAACAAGGCAAGTGTCATCCGCAAACTGGTAGCATGTACTGTTTGTGATGCAGTTATTCATATCATTTACATACGTTAAAAAATGCAATGGGCCTAATACTGAGCCCTGAGCTGTTCCCTCAGTTACAGCCATGCGTTCACTACAGATGTTATCAACTTTTACAGTAAAGGTTCGATTTTTTAGATATTTTTTACACCAATTCAGTAATGGACCACGTACTCCGCAGTCATCTAATTTAACAACTAGCTGATTATGAATGAGTGTGTCAAAGGCACGTGAGAAGTCAATAAAGAGAGCAAGAACATATTTTTTATCATTCAAGTGCTTATTGACTTCATCGGTGAAGGTGGACAAAAGGTTCGTGGTGCTTTTGCCGGCCTGAAAACCAAATTGGTGTCGGTTAATTACGTCGTGTTTTTTATAAAATGTATGAATTTGTTCACAAACATATTTTTCAACTATTTTATCAATAGACGAGAGCAATGTTATAGGACGATAGTTTGAATAATCGTTTTTTTTACCCCTTTTATGGATTGGCCTTATGCAACCTACCTTTAGATCATCTGGGTATAGACCACTTTCAATGCTTCGATTAATTAAGTCAGCAATAGGTTTGGATATACTATCACCTATCATTTTAATATCCGAAACTTTAATATTATCTGGACCTGGAGCTTTTTTTGAGTTGAGTTGTTTAATGATTTTATGAACGCTGCTAGCCGAGGCTTTTTTAAAAAACATACTAGAATCCAAGGGTATACGTGTTACTTTAGGATCTGTTATTTTAATATTACAGTTAGGAACTATGTCTTTAACCGCTCTGTCAAAACAATTTGCAAAGTTGTCAGCAATGGTTTTGGTAGTGATTCCTTGTGCATCAAAAGCTCTAAGAATAGCCGTGTCAAGTGACAATGTCACTCTCCCTAACATTTGATTTAGAATAGTAAACATTTTTTTTTACGTTTTTAAAATTGTCACTAATATATTGCATATAATAATTATTTCTTCTGTTTTCTAATATTTTATGAATTTTATTTCTAATTTTATTATATTCTAATTTGATTTTTGAATTTTTTAAATTATTTTTCCAATCACTATATAATTTGTCTCTTTTATCACAAAGCTGGGTAATATTATCATCAATCCAAGGTATAGTAAAATGTTTCGAGTACCTGTCAGTCAATTTACTTGCTTTATTTTTATTTGCAGACTTGTCTGCATTATCAAATGCTTTATAAATAAAACTTAAAATGTCGTTAGGGGAATTCATACTATTTGTTTTTGTCCAGTCAACATTTTGAAGTTCCTTGTAAAAGATATCGTAATTAATAGATTTTTTTGAAACAACCTGTATACACTTGGGGCCTCGCAACAACTCGTCACCGCAGGTAAAGATAATGCCCCGGTGGTCAGCTAGTACGACATCGAGCACGGCCGCGAACGGTTGCAGTGTGGGAAAACGTGCAAATATGTGATCAATACACGACTTAGTGATTAAATCTTTTTTAATTTCAATTCGGGTGTAATCTGTTATTCCACACAACAATCCATGTTCGCTAAGTGTTCTTAGATATGAATCTTTGTATGCTGAGCTTTCTTTCAGATTAATGTTCGTGTCACCAATAAGAAGTAAGTTTTGTTTTAAATCAAACTTAGTAATGTGATTAGCAAGCTCCGAAACAAATATTTTTTTATTTGTAGACGGTGGCCTATAGATTGCAGACACAACTGCGTTATTATGTAAATCTATTTTTAAGTAGCCTGTGAGGTTTTCAAAGGTCTTAGTTTTTTGTTCAATTAACGTAAACTTAATATGATTCCGTACATACATGATAATGCCGCCGCCTTTTCGACTTGGACGCAATTGTGAATACAATTTATAGCCAGGTAAGTTATACAAGTTAACTATGTTGTCTGAGATACCCACTTCTGTTAAAATTATAAGGTCTAGTGGATAATTACATGTATGAATGGTTTGTTGCAATTTCGTAAAGTTTTTAATGAGCGATCTGATATTAAAATGTAGGTACACATGATAAATTTATATTGGTTTTTGGAGGTATTTGTTTGAAAAAGTGATTTGTTGAATTGCAATGGAAGATTTCTTGTACTTTTATGTCCATAATTATATCACACTAACTTGATCTTTTAAACAGCTATAAACAAAATAAAAGTGCTACTTGAGAGACAGAGAAAGCTTTATAGAATTTACAACGGAGTTGACCCTTCTGTTCGTTTCTAGGATTGAGTTGAACACATCTTTTCTATTTGTTTTATATCCTGCAATGTACGGATATAATAAATTTTGCTATTACTGAGCTTCCTAGCATATACTTTGCCATTCTTACACCATACATACTGACAGGATTTATTTAACAATTGGGTTTTTGCATTATATAGTAGCACCTGGCTGGTACTCGGACCTCCTTCCGCTTGTAGTTGTTGACGATCTTCTCGTTCGAGTTGAGATCGTTTGTTTGGTGATGGAATTCTCGCTGCTAATCCCAAACTCTGCTCGGCGATTAACGCTTTAATGCTAGTGTATAGCTGACTTGTTTGCTCGTGCTCTGAATTTTGGAAATATGGATGATCTTTGACCCCACTCGCACAGATACGCATATGATTGTTCTGGTAATCTGACCAGTAACTCTCAAGTAAATCCGAACGACGTCTGAAATAGTCATCAGTCTTTCTTTCGGCTCCATCCTTTTTTATGTTGATTTTCATTTTTTTCATTGCTTCCCTAATCTCCAGTTGCGATTCATAAAGACCTTCCATCTTGCTGGTGGAAAGTAACTTATGCTTTGTTAATTATAAAAGGAAAGATCTTACTTGAGTGCTCCGTTGCTTACGGCTGTTTGTTAGAGGTTGGCGGAAACAGTTCTGCTGTTGATCCTGTTCCCTTTCTGCTGGCGACGTCCTGCTGCTGACGTCTTGCTAATGTTTGTTGTTCCGATGCAAACTGCTGTTCCACAATGTTGCTAGTTCACCGAACGAGTGTCCTCACTAATTTTTGGTCTGCTTTAACACTAGTCAACTCCTACCGCACGGAGGACTATCAAAAACACGCGAGGTCCCGCCCGATGGCTCGAAGGACCATGTAAAGGTTGTCTGCTGGGATGTTAAATAATAGATAGGAATGTTCACTAAAAACTGTATTGTTAAAAATGCTACAAATATCTATGTTGGTTGATGAAGCGAGGGAGCACGCGCGACGGCACTTAAGGCGATCTAAACACGTACTGATTTGCTTAATTAATAATTTTGATCGTTTGGCATAGACGCGCAAAGTGATGATTTGGCTAAATGCAATTAAATGTTATGATGTACGGTTCGCCGTACAGATCCCCTGCCGCTAGAAACTTAGAATCGTTTCACGCTTCTTTGAACCAGATTCTTCAGGACCTAAGCTCTTTTAAGAATGTTATATTAACGGGTGACATAAATATAAACATTAACCCTGAAATCTCTAACTCAGGAACCCAAGAATACCTCAATATCTGCTCATACTATGGCTATCTTCCGGCACACACTCTGCCGACCCATCAAAGCGGTTCCTGCCTTGATCATATTATGATTATCAAATCCAGCCTACCGTATGTTACGCTTGTTACTAACTCGTCAATTACCGACCATCACGCTGTTCTACTAACCCTAAACATAACGCTGCCTAAGCTAATTCATCCCCAGACCAAAAAGCAATTAAACACAAACAAACTCGAACATGATTTATGCAACCTTGACTTTAGCCCAGTTTACAATTCAACTGACGCGAATTTTGCTTTATCGTATCTAGTAAAAAATGTCCAATCAGCAATATTACATAACTGTTATTAAAGTAAACAAAAAACTTTATAATTTGAAACCATGGATTACTCCTGGCCTATGCCGGCAAAGAGATAAGCTCCATCAGAAAACGAGGAGATTTCCAGACGATCCTATTATTAAAATAACCTATATACGCTACAGGAATTATTGTAACGATCTCTAGAACTTAAAAAGGAATTACGATAAAAATGAATTAAAAAGTGCAGGCAATAATTGCAAACGTCTTTGGAAACATATTAAAAACGTCACATAAATGACAAAACGACGTGAATCAAATTCGAGTTTACTGCTTACTAATCCTTCGCCACTCTTGTCAGCTAACCATGTTAACAACTACTTCGTGAATGTCGGGAAAACTCTTGCATTTTTTTTAATTTATATAAACTAGTGCTTGACTGCGATCCCACCTGATGGTAAGTGGTAATGCAATCGTTGATGGTGAGGCGCACTAATTTATTGAGAGCCTTTTCACTCTAGCCTTGAAGAGACCCAAATTATAATCGGACGGGAAAACCGCAGCAGGCAAATTATTCCAGTCCCTCGATGTACGCGGTTTAAACGACGAGGCAAAACGCTTGGTCCGGACCGTAGAGATTTCAACAACGTAAGGGTGGATACTCGCCGTTCGTCGGCTTGTCCGATGGTAGAAATGAGATGGTGGAATCAAGTCATGCAATTCCTGCGCACACTCTCCAAAATGCATTCTGTAAAACACCGAAAGGCTGGCTACCCTGCGCCTGTGCTCAAGACTTTGTAGATTGGAATTAACCAGATCTGGATCACCAATTAGCCTCTTTGCACGCCTTTCCACCGAGTCCAAAGTTGGCAGGTGGCATTTTGCAGCACCAGCCCATATGTGGCTGCAGTACTCTAAACACGAACGGACCTGTGCTTTGTATAACATTAAAAGCTGTCCTGGTGTGAAGTACCGCCGGACCTTTGCAAGTACGCCGAGTTTTCTAGCAGCTACCTTGGCTTTGGACTCAATGAACCGCCCAAAGTTAAGGTCTGAGGAAATTTCAACTCCCAAGAGCTGAAGGCGGTCGGTGTACTCCAGGGATACATTCAGAAAAACAGGAGCCAAGGTGAACGGGCTCCTTTTAGCGGTGAATAGACACGCTTGTGTTTTGGCGGCGTTGAATCCCACCAGATTGGCTTCACCCCACTTGGAGACTGCCTGAAGTGAGACATTCGTACGCTCTACCATAGCCTCTCTTTCGGACTGGATTAGCTCCTTACTAGCTCGAGCACCTGGCAGGTATCTCTCTACAACTGTGCTATCAACTGCATACCCATAGATACCGGGCATCAGCAGATCGTTGATATGCAGCAGGAAGAGAGTTGCAGAGAGAACAGACCCCTGAGGAACTCCGGCATTAGTCGTCATGGGCTCTGATGAGCATCCATCGATAACAACTCGGAGAGAACGTTCACTCAGGAAGTCTTTTACCCAGTTAATCAGACCAGGGGAAATGCCGTACGCTGGAAGCTTACTCAATAGACTAGCGTACCATACCCTGTCGAAGGCCTTCGAGACGTCTAAGGAAACAGCAATCGCTTCCCCATTCTTCTCGAGGGTCTCGCTCCACAAGTGGGTGGCATAAACTAGTAGGTCCCCAGTAGATCGATTGCGGCGAAACCCGTACTGTCGGTCACTGAGGAGATCGTTACCTTCCAGGTATGCCAAGAGGCGCGAGTTCAATACACGCTCCATAATCTTGCAGAGTATGGAGGTTATTGAAATCGGCCGATAGTTGGTAGGATCGGTACGACTGCCCTTTTTGGGCACGGGTTGCACGTTGGCAAGCTTCCAGGACTTGGGCACTATACCAGTCCCAAATGAGAGGCGATATAAACGCGTCAATACAGGAGACAACTAGGGTGCACAAGCATTGAGAACAATCGCTGGTATACCATCTGGTCCACTAGCTTTATTCACGTCAAGACGACACAGTGCTCTCAGAACCTCTTTGTTCCTTATGCGGACCTCGGGCATCGAAGTATCGCAGTGAGGTAGAGTCGGTGGAGTAGCACTACCAGTGTCAAGACGAGAATTATGGGCGAAGAGAGATGCAAAGAGACCCGCTTTCTCTCTCGCTGTATGAGCCAGTGTTCCATCAGGTTTAACCAGCGGAGGCAATGAGGGCCGACAGAAGTTCGCTTCGACCGACTTGGCAAGGGACCAGAATGCTCTGCTACCGGACGGCTGCGCAGAGAGCTTTGTACCAATATGGTTAATGCGGTCGAAGCGAGCCTTCCTTAGCGCCTTTTTGTAGGACTTGGCAGCATGGTTGAAGGCTCTCTTCTTTGAACTCAGATCCGGAGCTTTGTGGTCACGAGCGTCAACCCAGGCGAGAAACGCCGAATGCTTACGTTGTTCAGCTTGAACGCAATCGGCGTTGAACCATGGGTGAGCTGAGCCACCGATGGGTACGTCGCGATAAGGGATGAAATACTCCATAGCTTGACGTATCACATCAGATATATAGCATCTGCACAGCTCGACGGATTTTTAGAAGAGAAGCAGACCTGCTGCCAAGGATAAGATGCAAAGAAGTGCCGCATCTCATCCCAATCTGCTGAATTGTAACGCCACATTCGCCGTTCACCGCGTGAGTCGCAGTCAGGTGGGGAGAAGGACGATACAGACTTCACCAGGCAGTGATCTGAAGTTCCAAGTGGTGTTACGATACATCTGTCCGGATCGGTGGTCAGCAGAAGGTCCAGACAATTGGCAGTATGACCAACTACATCAGGCACCCTTGTCGCTTGCTTTACCAACTGGGAGAGGCCCATCGATACTGCAAAGTTTCGCGCTTCTCTCCCAGCGTGGTCGGTCCTCTGGTACGGGAAAAGCCAGTCTTTGTGAACGGCGTTAAAGTCCCCCAGAGCGACAAACTGCGCATCAGGGTGCCGATGCAGAGCCTTATCGGCGGCCTCACTGAGGTGGCCAAACAGTTGAGTCGTCTCCTGGTCACCGCTGTGCGATCGGTAGACACAAGTATAGACAATTTTGTCCACACCGGTGTCCACCAACAACCACAACGTTGAGAAATTAGGGTCCTCAAGGTGACGGAGACGCTGACAGCAGATGTCATTACGGACGTACACACAGACCCCGGCACGCTGCAGGAAATGGTGCTCCAATGAGTCTCCCGGGTAGTCGAGATACGCCGCATCTGACGGACATCTGATCTGCGTCTCCGTCAGGAAAAGTAAGTGGGGCTTGTCAGTCTCAAGGTGGTGGTGGACCGCATTGATATTGGAGTGCAGTCCTCGAATGTTAGAGAGGTGCACTTGGAGTAAGAGGACGTGCATCCGCTGTACACACTTACTTTTCTTTTTATGAGTACCTTTCATTTTATTTTTTATAATTTTGAGTGAATAGGGAAGGTGGAAGATGGCAGTTGAGCGAGGTGATGCGATGTATATCCAACAACGCGACCAGAGTTGCTGCGCCAATGGAGGTCTGATCTGGAGACTGCGGGGACGCCCGAACCCCCCCAGGGATCGCCATCGGGTCCTCTCGCCCGGTCGCCAACCGGCACGATGGGGCCACCCTGGGATTTTTCGCAGTTGGCGGGGCAGCCTTTTGTGCGTGGCTGGCACACTACTTGGGCCCCCAACTATCTGCGGTCGGCCAGCGGATAACCGTGCTTCGGATCCCGCTACCCTTCGCGATCAAACGTCCGACACAACAACAGCTGTCGCATCATACCCGGTACGGTACACATCGCAACACAACTGCTCAGACCCATCTTCCACCATATGGCTTCACCAGACATCACGCCGAAACACGACAAGTCGCTTGGCGGCATGGCTTTGTCTGGTGGGTGGTAACTCCTAAGCCGGCAGCCGATACTATGGCCTACCACCGTATTTTACTGCTCGTTTGGCACTACCCAGGGGACACGTGTAGGGTGGTCAAAACAAGTAGATCCTACGGACGCGAGCAGTTCATCCCCCAGCTGAACAGATTTCAAAACATTGCTATGTTCAACCTTTTTCCCCAAATATGTGTGATAATTGTCCCTTAAAATCTTTTGGCTTGCTAGACACTGACGAAGACGAAATTACTCAAATTTGTGCTCTCAAGGATGACTGTGCGGTGGGCTGGGATAATATTAGCAGTAAGATCCTTAAACAATTTAAACATATCCTGGTACCTCCATTAACTCATATATATTTCGTCTCTGTTTTTCTGAAGGTATTTTTTTCCCTAAATGCTTGAAAAAAGCAGTTGTAGTCCCTATCTTTAAATCCGGAAACAAAGACTTGGTTAATAATTATAGGCCAATATCGTTACTTCCATCTATATCTAAAATACTAGAGAAAATTATTAATAGCAGACTAGTTAACTATTTAGAGAAAAATAATCTTCTATCATCTTCGCAATTTGGTTTTCGTGCCAAGCTATCCACGGACGACGCGGTGCACAACTTGACCGATCATGTCTCCGTGGAACTTGCTAAAGGAATCCAGACCCTAGGGGTCTTTCTTGACCTCGCGAAGGCCTTCGACACGGTATCTGTTTCTATACTCCTAAACAAGTTAGAGGCCATGGGAATTAGGGGAACGCCGCTAAAACTTTTAAGCTACTATTTAGACGATCGATACCAATGTGTTAGAATTGACGATATCACAAGCGATGAACAAAAAAACACTAGTTTTGGTGTTCCCCAGGGAAGCATTCTGGGCCCAACCCTATTCTTGATTTATATTAATGATTTGTGTAATTTGAATATTAAACAAGGCAAAATTATTTCATATGCTGACGACACCGCCTTAATCTTATCCGCTAAAACCAGCAATGAATTATACGAATACGCTCAAGTAGGTTTAAACAATGTGACTAATTGGCTTCAAAGCAATTTACTAACATTAAATGCTGACAAGACTAAATATATTCACTTCTCCATGCGCGACCTTCAATCTAACACTACTAATTCTCATCTTTATGCCCACAAATGTGGATTCCACTCAGTCAGTACATGTAATTGTCCTTTTATCCTTAAAACATGCGACATTAAATATCTCGGGGTTATAATTGACAAAACACTCTCCTTTAAACCACATATTGAAAGTTTAGTTAAAAGAGTGCGAAAATTAATCTATATTTTTTAAAAATTGCGAGCAATTGCAGACTCAAAATTGATTAACCAAGTTTATCTGGCACTCGGACAATCTGTACTTCGTGGGGTGGAGCACCAAAAACTTATTTGTTACCTCTAGAAAGAGCTCAGAGCCATTTTAAAAGTAGCCAATTTCCATCCGTTCCTCTATCCCACAGATTTGCTATACAAGTCCTGCAACGTACTGACTGTTCGCCAGCTTTTCATCATGCGTCTGGTATTAAAACAGCACACCATGCTTCCCTTCTACCCTGAAATTACTAATAAGAGACGGAATGATATTGTATTACTTTATTCCAATACTTTTTCAAAATATGTCTTTGTAAAAAGGTATTTTACATTTTTAGGCCCATTTTTGTACAATAGATTAAATTGAAAATTAGGTTTGTATAAATTAAATTATTATAGCTGTAAAAAGATTATTGTGCAATACTCAGCATCTCGTACGGAGAGACAGAAGATCTCCTTTTAGTTTGTAAATAAAACATGCTTTGCTTTTAGTTAATTAAATTTAAGTTATTTAGTATAGTGAATTTTAATGATTGTTAATTTATTATTTCTTAGATTCTTAGTACTTTTTAGCCTGACATACAGGTCCAACCTAGTTCAGGCAAAAATGCAATGTATGTGTTACGGACACGAGCATGTAATTTAGAATCACTAAATATAATCAACATTACGTCATTCATAGATGCGTAACGTATGTACATACGCGCAGTACATAATGAGGTGCGAGCCAATCGGAGCAAGACTATTGTCCAATCGGATACAGGGATAGTATATAAGGCTATGTACTGAGTTCTTAGAAGTACATAATGCGGTTCTTAGAAGTAAATAGCGCAGAAAACCGTTAAGAATAATCTGGATTTCTATTGGTGGATTACAACGGAGAAAAACACGCCACTATTAATGACCAATAGTGAGCTTGCGGTGTGCGGGGGTCGGGAAGGTGTACATCAGCCGGCCTCAACAGGATTCGGGAACAGGACGAGAGGGATAGGGACTCTCTCCCACGACTTGCGACCGGCTGAAAAGGTACTTAAGCTACACTTTCCTTGAAGACGACGTTCTCTCTCTGCAGTTCGACTTGAAGCGTCACCACGTCAGTTTGTCTTGGCACCCTACGCTCTTAGAGCGGCCCTAGATTTCCAGATTTCCTAAGTTATCTAACGTATTAGAGTCAGTGAAGTATTGTAAAGTAACTGTGAACTATTTGTGAGTTAGCGTCACGCGTATGTACGTAAAGGACTCGTTTATGTGAAAGTATTTACACGTGTTATGTGAAGACTTGTTTTTTATACGTGTTAAATAAACGGCTGAGGCCTTTCAAGCGTGATCATTGTGTTTTGTAATTATTTACATCCTCTGCCCCCAACAGAGGAACTTTAGTCCTTCGAGAGCCGGATATTTGGTCCTTTGGTAAAGAAATATCGAGCGGCTTATTGTGCGTCTTTGGGGAGACGTGAAGAAACACAGTTGGGTGTCGAAGATTGAAGAAGGGAACACTTCAAGCTCGAACAGGAACGCTGCAAGTAAGAATAGGAACGCGGCAAGTTACGTTACGAAGAAACCTTGTTTTCAAGAAAGAAAAGGAACGCTTTCAAGAAAGAAAAGGAACGCTTTCAAGTAAGAAAAGGAACGCAGCAAGTCACGTTACGAAGAATACCTATTCTTAAGAAAGAAAAGGAACACAGGAACGCAGCAAGTCCGACCCAGTAGGTGCTTAGGATTGTCGTCACGTCGGGATCTTCGAGCCGCCGGTCGTCATGTCAAGCCGTCGTGTCAAGTCGTCGTGTCAAGCCGTCGTGTCGAGCTGCAGAGAGGGATCCACGGGTCCTTTACGCCGCCGCGTCAAGAACCTTTTTAAGCGGGTGGACCGCGGCTCAGGTACGTGCCACCTAACGGTGTCAAAGGTGCGTGCCTGAGTTAACGCCGTTTCAAGGCGGTGCGACATATTGTGCGGTGTCGCCAACCAAACGTGGTTGAATAGCACTACTGCGCCTGTAAGGTTGCGCACGTTGCGAGGGCCGGACTGTAGGCACTGCCGAGGCAACCGGTCGTTCCCACCGGTTGCTGAGCACCTCGTAGCGCGTGTAGCTCTCTGCAGGGTAGTCCCCACCTTTCCATTCCTGCACATTTTCCATCCCTGCCGGAGCATATCCCTCTCATAGGGCCCTCCGGTAGGTCTGATAGGGCCGCTAGGGCATTGATAGAGCTAGGGTGCCAAACAAGGAGGAAGGATGCCGACTACAAGAAGCCAGAAGAACGAAGATACGCAAGCCCGCGTGTTTGAAGAGCCCCCGCGTCACCGTCGTCCCGCGCTACAATATTATCACGCGCTAACCCCCGCGTTACGATTCCCACGTCTGTACCAGTTCCTGCAACAGTGCCTACGAACGCGCCGACAGCCGAGAACATTACGATGGATGCTATAACGTCAACCGCCGCCGCGACTGCCATCCCAGCGTCCGCACCCGCCGTTGATAGGATAAATAGTAGGTCGCCCGTCCAGTCCGTACGATCGCGCCAATCCACCGCTAGTGCTGTACTGCGCATTAAACAAGCAGAATTAGATGCTGAGGAGCGCCTCGCCGCGATACGCCGCCAGGAATTGCGACTCGAAGCCGAGCTGGTTAAGAAGAGATTAGCGATAGATGTAGCTACCATTCGCGAGGAAACAGATCGAGATAGTGATATAGCCCAGGACGTCGCGGACACCGATAATCGAATCACGAATTGGCTGCAATGCGCGCAGCCTACGGGGGACGAGGAATTACCATCGCTGACTCCGATAGATCAAACGTCGTCAGCGATACGCGCACCTGCCCCGGTTCACATACGGGGGGAGGAAGCCGAGCGCACCCGGGGTAGGCAGGAATTTACGAGGCCACGTACGCCACAGTATGAGGAGCGAGAACGCACGTACTTTCCAAGGGAGGAGCCGCCCCGCGTAGAGAACAAGGAGCCCCGCGAACCTAGGTCGCGGTCACCGCCTAGGTCGCGACATAGATCTTGATCTCGATCCCGAGATATCGATAAGCTAGCCGACGCGTTAAATAGGATGACACGTTATCGACCGGCGCCGGGTCAAGCGATACAGTTGTCACGGGAGCGCCGCACGAGTGGTTACTGTTCAAGTCAGCAATGCGAGACTCGACACGAGAGTATGGATTCTCACGAGGAGAGAACTTAGCGCGCCTACGCAACAGCCTGAAAGGTGAAGCGAGAGAGACCGTGTCCGCGCTACTTTGCACCGCTGCTGACCCCGCCGTGATAATGCATACACTCGAACAGTGTTACGGACGTTCCGAGATTATAATCGACAAGTCGCTCGACGATTTAAGAAAATTAGCGCGACTCGGTACGACGGCCGCTGAACTCAACGCGTTCGCGATAAAGCTGCAGAACATCGTCAGCGTGCTATCGTGTCTGGATAATAGGGGGTACCTACAGAACCCAATGCTGTCCAGACACGTGGTAGAGAAGCTCAGCCCACACATGCGCGCGCGTTGGTGTGATTACGCTCAAGAGCATGGTAGTCGCGTGGAAGCGGAGATCGTTACGCTGTCGCGCTACCTAATGAAGGAAGCTGATCGGGCCGTAAGATACGCGTACTCGTCGACCGTGACTACGACTCCAAAGGAAGCGACGCGTCAGCAAGCTCCTGCCAGAGCACAAGCGGTCAATAGGAAGAACAAAGCGCGCGTACCCGCAACGTACGCCGCCGCCGAGCGACCTGGCGAGGACGAGAAAGAGAGGGCTAAGAAGACGTGCTTGTGCTGTGGCGAGGGACATGCCGCGCCAAGCTGCAAGAAACTTGGTGACATGACGGTCCAACAAAGATGGGAATGGGCCAAGGAAACTGGAGCGTGTTTCAAATGTCTGGCGAGTAAACATCGTCGATTCAAGTGTACCGCGAGGAAGTGCGGAGAGCAGGAATGTCGTAGATCGCACCATAGGCTACTCCACACCGCCGACCGAACGTCGGACGCGGCTAGCGCCTCCACCAACTGTTGGAGCGTGAGGGAAGAATCGGCGACCACCGCTTCTGCTCATGTCGGCAGCGAGATAAGCGCGGTGTTACTTAAAGTGTGCCCAGTGACGTTGCGAGGGCCAAATGGCAAGGAAATAGAGACGCATGCGTTACTGGACGAGGGCTCCACTATTACGCTACTCGACGAAGAGATAGCTAACGAAATGGGCGCGAAAGGAATTAAGCGAGCGTTACGCGTCCACGGGATTACGGCCACGCGGCAAGAGAACGACAGTCGTTGCGTGGAAATAGATATCAAGGGAAAACGCTCAGAGTATTTTAACATACGCGCGCGTACTGTTAAAAGTTTGAATATAACCGGTCAGACCGTGAAAGCGAGCTATCTACGCTGCGAACATATGAAACGTATACCTGCACGTGACGTGTGTTACGAGAATGCGAAGCCACGCCTATTGATAGGCGCCGATAATTGGCATTTGATAGTGTCGCGAACTTTGCTCACGGGACGGCAGAACGAGCCAGCCGCTTCACTTACGCAGCTAGGATGGGTGGTCCACGGAACGGTACCACGGCGCGTAACTGGATTCGAGGCGAGCAGCGGGATAGCATTGCACGTGCACCCACAGGAAATATCCAAGGATTGCGAAGAGTTAAAGGACCTCATCACATCGCATTTCTCGATCGACGCTCTGGGGATAGTTCACCAGCCGAGACCAGTGCTGGCAGACGAACGGGCGAAGGATATTTTCACGAAGACTGCTCGGCTGGTTAACGATCACTACGAGGTAGGATTGCCGTGGCGGAGTGATGAGCCACACCTACCACCGAGTTACGATATGGCCTTTCGTAGACTCAAAACCATTGAAAGGAAAATGGATAAGTCAGCTGACTTCAAAAAAGCATATGTGTCGCAGGTCAATAACTCATAGAAAAAGGGTACGCGAACAAAGTAGCCGAGAGTGTAGGTAGGGAGAGTGTCATACCGGAATGGTACCTACCACATTTTGCCGTCACGAACCCGAATAAACCTGGGAAGATACGTCTAGTTTTCGACGCGGCAGCAACCTCTGCAGGGAAATGTCTGAACGACGAGTTACTCTCCGGGCCCGACATGTTGAATACTCTCTATGGCGTGTTATTTAGATTTCGTGAAAGGTCGATAGCCGTCACCGCGGACATACGAGAGATGTTCCTCCGAATTAAGATTCGGCCGGAAGATAGAAGAGCGCAGAGGTTCCTGTGGCGTGGCAACGATCGGTCCGGACCACCAATCAAGTACGAGATGGCGTCCATGATTTTCGGTGCTAGGAGTTCACCTTTTCTAGCACACAGCGTGCGCAATAAGAACGCGGACGATTGCCGAGAAAGTCGCCCGCACGCGCACTACGCCATCACGCGTGCTCACTATATGGATGATTGGGTGGACAGTTACGACACCCGGGAACAAGCGGCTGAGGCTATGAGGGAGGTGGTCGCCGTGCACGCAAGAGCCGATTTTCAGTTGGCAGGGTGGCAAACCAACGAGGCCGACCTACTATGCGAGATAAGCGATAGCGACAAGTCCAGTTCGCCAAAGGAGTTAGGAGCGAACGCACATCCCTACGGAAAGACGTTAGGTATTATGTGGCTACCGACGACCGACGAGTTCGCCTTCAACGTGGAAATGCCACGAGTGCCCGCCGAGGTGAAAGCGCGCGAACGCGCACCGACAAAGCGAGAGACATTAGCAGCAGTAATGTCCATTTTTGATCCGCTAGGCATGCTTAGTCCGTATACGATAACGGCTAAGATAATGTTACAAGACCTGTGGCGCAAACAGACCGGATGGGACGAACCTTTGCCCCCGGAAGAGGCTTACATTTTTGAAGAATGGTTAGGTAATTTAAAATACGTAGCGAACCTACGACTCCCGAGATGTTATTTTAAAGGTGGTGTAGTGAATAGAACTCTACACACGTTCGTCGACGCGAGCGAGCAGGCGTACGCGGCGGCGGTATATATGAGGTCAGTGACCCCTGAGGGAAGAGTGATCGTGACACTCGTCGCAGGAAAAGCGAGGGTCGCGCCCATGAAGGCGCAAAGTATACCGCGGCTCGAATTGCAAGCGTGTTTAGTAGGTGCGAGGTTAACCGAGCAAGTTAAACGGGAACATCGTTTTGAGTCGTTAGATACGGCATACTGGAGTGTCTCCAAGACCGCCCTACATTGGATAAGGAACGAATCTTCAAAGTACACGCCGTACGTCGCGCACCGACTTCGGGAGATATGTGAACTCACACAGACAAAACAATGGCGCTGGATACCTACAGCCCACAATGTAGCCGATGACGCAACTCGGTCCGGAATGACGCAACTGGAAAGCGACAGCAGATGGTTCACTGGTCCCCTCTTCCTGGGCGGACCAGAACACATCTGGCCAACGGAGATCGCGCAGGGAGAGGGGGGTGATGAGATCGTCACGCACATAGCGCGCATTACCAGCCTCGTCGACACGACTCGTTTTTCGTCCTACGAACGATTACTACGAACGACTGCGTATGTCCTGCTGTTCGTCGACAAATGCCGCAAACGCGCTACCCGGTTGACGTTGCGTCACAAACAGGAGGCCGAGCTGCTACTGATAAGGGAGGCTCAGAGAGAGTGTTTTCCAGCTGAAATAGAGCGACTCGCTGTAGGTAGGAGAGTAGACAGGACCAGTCGACTGTACCGATTAGACCCGATTTTTCAAGACGACGTCATTCGTTTAAACGGTCGCATAAATGCCGCGAACGTTTCTCAAGATAGGAAGTGCCCACCCATCTTGGAAGGCAAACATCCGATGACGTCACTATATTTACGTCAGATTCACGAACGGGATCATCACGCGGGACGTGAATATATAGTGAACAAAGCGAGGGAACGCTTTTGGATTTTAAAGGTTCGACCGACAGTGCGCGCACTGATAAGAGATTGCGTGATATGTAAGCGACGAAGGAAGCCGCCAATACGGCCCGTAAAAGGGAACTTGGTTCTCTATTGTGTCACCTAAATTTTTTATCCATAATTTAAAGTGCCATAACTTTTTTTGTCCTAATCATCATTTGTCCGAATGATAACTTACCCGAATTTAAAATCACTTATTATCACATGCCATAAAATTGAAATCCCTAAATATAATATATCCTAAATCCGTTTGTCATAAATATTACAATCAATAATATACAAAAGACATAAAACTATAGACATAAAACTATGTTTTCAATAAAAGTTATAAGTCAGCAGCATGCAAGCAAGCAGCATGCAGCACGCAAGCAAGCATGCAGCATGCAAGCAAGCACGCAGCATGCAAGCAAGCACGCAGCATGCAAGCAAGCACGCAGCATGCAAGCAAGCATGCAACATGCAGCAGGCATGGTTTCTGTCACGGCTCCGGCGCTGCGGGGCTCCGGCGATCCAACGCGAGTTTATCGTCGCAGATGGGTTTTAACGCTCACCACCTGCTCCTCAACTCGCGGGCCGCCTCGCCCCTCCGCGCCTACGCGATTTTAAATTACACTCTAGGGGTAGGGCAGACAAGACTGCGTGGAGTCGGATTTACAGCGATTCGTTTCTGTCACTAAAATCTAATTTTTAGCAAATGATTTATGACTAAAAAAATATTATAAATGAACATTCGGAATAATATACACATTATTTAACACAAAACTTAGGACATATGACTTTAGGTCATGTAAAATTAGGAGATTCAATTATTATAGTACTCGATATTATGACAAAATACTTTTAGAACTAAAGATAATTATGTTAAATAAAATTTCGGGATTTTGAACATTATGGTTATTGATGTTTATAGCAAACGTGTTATGGATAATGATTTTCGGACAAACAATTTTAGGTGAAGAAAGGGAGTACCAGGGAACTTACCTATTGAACGATTGGACACCCACCTGCGGTCGTTCACCCGTTGCGAAGTAGACTGGTTCGGCCCGATGACAGTCACAATAGGAAGACGGCATGAAAAACGATGGGGTATGTTGTTCACCTGTCTTGTCACGCGAGCAATACATATAGAGTTGTTGCCAAGTTTGAATATCGATTCAGCTATATTAGCGCTAAGAAGAATGGCGGCTAGGCGCGGATGGCCTAAAACTATGATGTCCGATAATGGGACTAATTTTCGAGGAGCCGACGTTGAAATCCAACAGGCATATAAGCAGTGGGCGAATGACCTCAATGAATTCGCAATTAAGCAAGATATGGAATGGCGGTTCATTGACCCCGGGGCCCCAAATCAGGGCGGCGCGTGGGAACGACTGATAAGAAGTGTAAAGTCGGCATTGTCGGCCGTGTTGAAGGAACACGCACCAAAGGAGGAGGTACTTTCCACGTTGCTAATCGAGATCGAGCACACCGTCAATTCACGACCCCTCACTCACGTAAGTGTCGAACCTGGCGACGAGGAGGCGCTCACGCCGAACCACTTCTTGTTAGGCTCGGCTACTGGACTACCAACCACAGGGCAGTGCGACGTCGCCGATCGAAAGACATGGCGCGCAACACAGGCGCTAGCGGACAAGTTCTGGACTCGTTGGATAAACGAATACTTACCAACGTTGACACCGCGCGGCGACGTCCGAGATTCACGCACGCAACTCGCACCGGGGAATATAGTAGTCATTGCGGATGGTCAACTGCCGCGAAATGTATGGCCATATGGGAAGATAGTTCGCACCATACAAGGACCTGATGGTGTCATACGCAGCGCTGAGGTACAGACGCGTGGAGGCGTTTTCAGACGCCCAGTTAGAAGGCTCGTTGTCCTGGCCGATGGAAGTTAGGCTCGCGTTGCTATGCCGGGGGGAGGCTGTTACGGACACGAGCATGTAATTTAGAATCACTAAATATAAAACGTAATATTAAATTACGTCATTCATAGATGCGTAACGTATGTACATACGCGCAGTACATAATGAGGGGCGAGCCAATCAGAGGCAAGACTATTGTCCAATCGGATACAGGGATAGTATATAAGGCTATGTACTGAGTTCTTAGAAGTACATAATGCGGTTCTTAGAAGTAAATAGCGCAGAAAACCGTTAAGAATAATCTGGATTTCTATTGGTGGATTACAACGGAGAAAAACACGCCACTATTAATGACCAATAGTGAGCTTGCGGTGTGCGGGGGTCGGGAAGGTGTACATCAGCCGGCCTCAACAGGATTCGGGAACAGGACGAGAGGGATAGGGACTCTCTCCCACGACTTGCGACCGGCTGAAAAGGTACTTAAGCTACACTTTCCTTGAAGACGACGTTCTCTCTCTGCAGTTCGACTTGAAGCGTCACCACGTCAGTTTGTCTTGGCACCCTACGCTCTTAGAGCGGCCCTAGATTTCCAGATTTCCTAAGTTATCTAACGTATTAGAGTCAGTGAAGTATTGTAAAGTAACTGTGAACTATTTGTGAGTTAGCGTTACGCGTATGTACGTAAAGGACTCGTTTATGTGAAAGTATTTACACGTGTTATGTGAAGACTTGTTTTTTATACGTGTTAAATAAACGGCTGAGGCCTTTCAAGCGTGACCATTGTGTTTTGTAATTATTTACATCCTCTGCCCCCAACAGTATGCGTTATAATTGTTTTTATGTATCTTAATATAAATGTGCCACTTTTATTAAATAAACGATATTCTATTCTATTCTATTCTATTCTATCTTGATCTCCTTGGTGTTACGCTGACGTCAACACTCAACTTTGGGCCATACATCGAAGCAAAGGCTCAACTGGCAGCAAAAAAGCTGGGAATCCTTGCGAAGGTCAGACAGTACTTCACGCCGGAACAGCTGCTCAAACTTTATCAAGCGCAAGTTCGATCGTGTATGGAGTACTGCTCTCATCTTTGGGACGGATCTGCCCGATACCAGCTTGATGTACTTGAGGCAATTGAGAGGCGAGCCAGGAGGATGGAGGCAATGATGCAATCGTTGAGTCGAGGCTTCAAAGTCTTGAGCATCGACACCGAGTTGCTAGCCTGTCGGTTTTCAACCGGTTGCATTTCGGGGAGTGTGCGTCGGAATTGCATAAACTAATTCCGCCTAGCCCGTTCCATCATCGGACCACCAGGCGTACGGCAATGCGCCACCGGTACATGGCGGACATCCCACCTATACGCACAAAACGTTTTGGGAACACATTCATAGTGTCGTACAGCTAAGGAGTGGAATTCCTTGCCGAAATCTGTTTTTCCTGATGGCTACAACCCGGGAATCTTTAAGTCAAGAGTGAATAGGTTACTTCTAGGTAAGCGCGCTCCATCTATGCTTTAGGTACTTACTAAGGGCATACTGTAAGTTTTTGGATTCTGATACATAAAACTAGATACAAGATTTATGATACATTTATTCATTTATTTATCTATGATTCATCATTCATAACTTATATTATTATCGTAGTTTCCTTAATATCAGTTATAACTTTATGCACTAACTTAAGAAACACTGTACAAAGGCGGACGTGGCGCGATGACGTCACGCCGCGAACGCCGGCGTTCGCGTGACTTTGAGCAGGTTGCCTTAGGCATTTTCTACCAGTCGACCTTAGGGTGGTGCAGAAATATAACATGGTAAATTTATTGTTTTTCAAAGTATATTCCCTCGCATTTAATGCATTTTTGCATTTGCTGAAACCACTGTACAAAGCAGTTGGACCAGTCCAATTCAGGGCTCGTAAAACGTGTGCCTCTGTCATGGTAAACAGCCATGTAGCACCCACTCCTATCAAGATCGGGGACTCTACACTCGAAGTTGTAGACGACTACGTTTAACTGGGACAGACGGTTCAGTTGGGAAGGTTTAACTTCGAGAAAGAGATCAATCGTCGAATCCGACTCGGCTGGGCAGCGTTCGGGAAGCTGCGCGGTATTTTCTCGTCCAATATACCACAGTGTCTCAAGACGAAAGTCTATGACCAGTGCGTGTTGCCAGTGATGACATATGGCTCCGAAACGTGGTCGCTTACAATGGGCCTCATCAGAAGACTTAAAGTCAACCAATGGGCAATGGAAAGGGCTATGCTCGTAGTTTCCTTGCGTGATCGAATCAGGAATGAGGATAACCGCAGGAGAACCAAGGTTACCGACATAGCACGAAGAATCGCCAAACTAAAGTGGCAATGGGCAGGGTACATTGCTCGCAGAACGGATGGCCGTTGGGGCCGAAAGGTTCTGGAATGGCGACCACGTACCGAAAGACGTAGCGTTGGAAGGCCTCCTACAAGGTGGACCGATGACTTGGTAACGGTTGTGGGAGTCCGATGGATGCGAGACGCACAGAACCGTTCATTGTGGCGACACTTGGGGAGGCCTATTTCCAGCAGTGGACGTCTTTCGGCTGAAATGATGATGATGATGAAAACGTGTGCCTCTAAGTTTGTCTTTCATTTTTGGAAACAAATAGAAATCGCAGGGTGCGAGGTCCGGGATATAAGCGGATGCGTCATCAGTCCCACATTTGAAGCCTTCAAATAGGCTTCTGTTACCTTAGCAGAAAGTGAGGATGCGTTATCGCATCGCATTTCGCGAATTTTAAAGACTCTGGGCAAGAAATTGTTGACGTACCAATCTGCAGTCACTGTCCTTTGACCTTCAAGCGAGACTGTAGAATAATGTCCGAAAAAAAAGCAACCATTTGCCGAAAAAAAAAGCAACCATTTTTTTACCCACTTCGACTTTTCTTAACTTATGTCGGCAAATCTTCAAAAGGAAAGAACCACTCTGCCAACTGGCTTTTTCTTCCGGGTTCAAAGCAGTACACTCAGGTTTCGTTCACGATATGTTCTATCACGATATTATAGACAGCCAGTGACTGTCCTACATTAAACTTATTATCATTTTACGGAACCACTGGACACGCAGTCGATTCTGGTCCTCCTTAAGTCATGTAGTCATTCGTCGAGCGCAAAGTTTCTGAACTTTCAGATGTACATGTAAAATGTTTTGCATTTGGCTCATTCCAATGCCTAACAAAGCACGAATTTGCTGGCAAGTAATTGTTTTTCAGTTTCAATAAGTTGTCGTACCTACCTCATCATAGAGATGATCACGTCCGCGTCTAAATTCTTCAAACCACGAATACACAGAGGAGCAACATAGTGCTTCATCACCAAATGCCAATTGAAGTCTCTGGCAACTCTCTTGTTGACTTATGTCAAGATGTTGAAAATGTTCACGAGCTAGATTCATTTTTGGCTGGATTCGGTCGATAGCTGCCAGTCGTGCTGGAGAGATCAATTTTTTTCCCAAATCTACATAGAAAATAACAGTTAGAAATTTTATATTTCTTCGCAGTATTGTGTGTTTTCTCTCACTTATTTTTATTTTGTAATAGACATGGATCGTCCCCCTCCAGCTCCTCCTGACCCTCCTGACGCTGTTGCACATTCAAACTCGGCGGTTGGTAAGCGACGCCATATTATTGACTCGGAAACGATTGAGGTTGTTTCCAAAAAAACAATTATTGACAAAGATATGGCTGTTGCGGCCATCCAAACACTATTTATTCACCCTTCTCTAAAAGAGGGCATAAAATCCTATAGTGAGCAAGAAAAAGGTCCTTTTATAGTTCACGTTTCCCGATCCAAACCAGATCCTTCTGCTGGGACTTCGATCCGTCCCGATAAATACAGAGCCAACGAATACTACGAGATGATACAGTCCGCAATAAAATCAAGTCTAAAAAATAAATCAAGTTCAAATAAACGATCAATATTAACGAAAAAGGCTACAGATTTAATGGAAAAAAGAAGCACCCTTCAGAACAAACCCCATCTTAACAAGCAAGACAAGGAAGACTTGAAAAATCTATACAAACAAACAAACAAAGAAATAAAACTATGTTATGAGACACATAGAATGGACACATTCAAAAAGTACATTGTGACGTCAAGGTCGGCTAAAAAGGCATTCAGGGAAATAGAGAGAACTAAAACTTGGATCCCATCACTTAAACACGGCCAAACAACTAGCCAATCACGGAGCAATATTATAAGTATAGCAACCGATTTCTATACAAACTTATATAGTCAACCAAACTCAATACAATACACAGGAGTCAACCAATCAACGAATACGTCCACGGTAGAAATATTTGATGAACCTGAAATTCTCAAGCAAATATTAAAATTGAAAACAGAGAAAAGTCCAGGACCAGATGGAATCGCGAGCGAATGTATCATACACGCCAAAGCTCTTCTATTAACACCTCTTACTCTCTTGTTCAACAAGATCTTAGACGAAGAAGCAGTACCCCTGCAATGGACAAAATCTGAAATAATATTACTATATAAAAAAGGTGATCCAGCAGACATAGGCAACTACCGCCCGATAAGCCTTATGCCTTGTGTTTATAAATTATTTGCGTCGTGTTTACTCGATAGAATATCGTCAGAAATCGATTCATTCCAGCCGATGGAACAGGCAGGGTTCAGAAAGGGATTCAGCACTACTGATCATATTCATGCCATGGATCAAATTATTCAAAAATATCTGGAATACCAAAAGCCACTCTATATAGCTTTTATTGATTTCAAAAAAGCTTTTGACTCTATCTCTCATAACAGCATCTGGGAGGCATTAGATAAACAAAATATCAACGCAAAATATATAAATATTATCAAAAACATTTATTCAAAAAGTACAAGTCAGGTCAGGCTAGATAGAGTCGGTGATAAAATTAATATTAACAGAGGAGTCCGGCAAGGTGATCCTATCTCTCCCAAATTATTTATTTCTGTCTTACAAAATATTATGGCAGACCTTCTTTGGTCAAAGCAAGGCATTAATATTAATGGAAAACATCTTAGCCACTTACGGTTTGCCGATGACATTGTCATACTAGCAGAAAATGCCGAGGAACTCAATGTTATGGTCAACGAGTTACAAGCAGTGAGCGAGTACGTGGGCTTAGAGATGAATCTCAGTAAAACAAAAGTGATGACCAACAGCAAAATGACGCCTATCTCAGTTAATGAAATGCCACTCGAATATGTCAAAGATTATATCTATTTAGGCAAACAAATTTCATTTAAGAAAACCAGGAATATAGATGAAATAGACCGAAGGATAGCTATAACGTGGAAAAAATATTGGGCGCATAAAGAGATATTTAAATCAAAGCTTCCTATTGAAATGAAAAAAACAGTATTAGATACAGCAATCTTACCATGTCTCACTTATGGCTGCCAGACCTGGATATTTGATTCCAAAGCAAGAAATAAAATTCAAACAACACAAAGAGCAATGGAGAGAAGCTGCTTACATATCAAATTAAGTGATAGAATAAGAAACACTGATATTCGCCTTAAAACTAAAGTAACTGATGCTCTTACATTCTCACAAAGCCTGAAATGGAGGTGGGCCGGACACATTGCAAGGTTTACTGATGATCGCTGGACAATAAGGGCAACTAAATGGAAAGGTCCAAAAGGATCCAGATGCAAAGGTCGGCCTTGCGCTCGTTGGCAGGACGAGATTGTAGAGAATGCTGGTCAAGACTGGACTGTTACCGCTTTAGATAGAGAAGCATGGAATTCTTTGGAGGAGGCTTTTACCCGAAGGGGGTCCACACTTAAAGTTACCAATATGGATGATAATTTGTAACTACGTACTACAATATTTTTTACTAAATGATAATAAGAGTACTAAATATTTTATTATTCCTAATGAATTGTTTTTACTATAAATCATTTTTAATGCTATTTAACAATTTTATTATACAATTAATTCTTTATTTTAATCAATTGTATGTAAATTAATTTTATTTTAATCAATTCAGATATCATTATTATACAATTCCATTTTAATCAATTGAAATTATATTTTTATTTATTTTTTATTTTTATCAATTTATTGATACAGTACTCATTAATTAATTGATTTATTTTTTTTTTTATTGCATGTGATCTTTATGATATAAGTTATTCTAATTGTCAATCTATTTTTTATTCTGGTTATGTTAAAATTGTGTGGAATGAATAAAGCTTTATTATTATTATTATTATTATTATAATAGACATGGATCGTCCCCCTCCAGCTCCTCCTGACCCTCCTGACGCTGTTGCACATTCAAACTCGGCGGTTGGTAAGCGACGCCATATTATTGACTCGGAAACGATTGAGGTTGTTTCCAAAAAAACAATTATTGACAAAGATATGGCTGTTGCGGCCATCCAAACACTATTTATTCACCCTTCTCTAAAAGAGGGCATAAAATCCTATAGTGAGCAAGAAAAAGGTCCTTTTATAGTTCACGTTTCCCGATCCAAACCAGATCCTTCTGCTGGGACTTCGATCCGTCCAATTAAGTTTGGACAATTTTTAATCTATCTATCTATATATATAAAAATGAAACCCGTTTTCCTTGGTCACGGCATCACGCGTGAATGGCTGGACCGATTTCACTAATTCTTTTTTTGTTGTATTTGTTATTATTAGGAGAAGGTTCTTACGGAAAAAAATATTAAGACAATCTCTCAGAAATACTGAAAAATATACATTTAATTTTGCATATTTAAAAAAACGCGCGTGACGAATGTCAATGTCATTCACAGCCATAGACTATATTGAAAGAGCATTGTTTGTCCTAAGATAGGTCAGCTATACAAAATAAAGTAGTGCATCATTGCTACGCTAAGGCGGTACGAAGTTCGCCGGGTCAGCTAGTTCAAAATAATATCAAAAATATTTGTAGGGATGGCATTAAAAAAGTGGGCAGAAATAAAATAAAAACTTTTTACAAAAAAAAAAATAACCGACTTCACTAAAAAAAACACTAAAAGGATCAAAATAACTTTAATTTCGGAAGTCGGTGTTTCTCGGTATTGTTTGTTTCTTATTTAACACCGACTTCCGGAATTAAAGTTATTTTGATCCTTTTAGTGTTTTTTTTAGTGAAGTCGGTTATTTTTTTTTTTGTAAAAAGTTTTTATTTCACACTTTTTAGTTGCGATACACTTATAAACAGAGTGCCTATTTCTCATGACAATTCCAATTAACCCAAATACTGCTAGGTTACATTATTTTATTATAAAGTTCCTGTGTCTACCTTCCTCCTTCCGGCTCCATCATCAGATCAGTTCGATAGTACCTTATAGCCAAAGAGCATCTCACGACAATTTTAATAAGCCCAAACACGGCTAGGATACATTGATTAATTACGGAGTTCCTGTGCCTACCTTCCGGCTCCATCATCAGATCAGTTCGATAGTACCTTATAGCCAAAGTGCATCTCATGACAATTCTAATAAGTCCAAACACGGCTAGGTTACATTGATTAATTACGGAGTTCCAGTGCCTACCTTCCGGCTCCATCATCATCATCAGATCACTTCGATGATACCATTTTCAACGTAACTATTCAGAATCATTCATTTATTTGTATTGTCATAGTCGCTTAACTATATCTTCATTGTGATATCTATTTGAGTATGAAGTTCCGTTGACCATTTCTGGTCTTCTTCATCAGTTCCACTTCATCAAATGTTAATGTTTTTGACTGTAAATGCTTAAGTTCTTGATGAAAATACTAAAATTACTATAGGGTTGCCTATAATTTTTGAGGAGTTCCCTCGATTCCTCATGGATTCCATCATCAGAACTGGATTTTGAAAAAAATGGGACCAATCTGGAAGCATATCCTATAAAGGGAAAAAAAATTTTTGCAAATCGGTCCATAAACGACGCAGTTCTGAGGTAACAAACATCATCATCATCATCATCATTTCAGCCGAAAGACGTCCACTGCTGGACATAGGCCTCCCCCAAGCGTCGCCACAGCGAACGGTCCTGTGCGTCTCGCATCCATCGGACCCCCGCAACCGTTACCAAGTCATCGGTCCACCTTGTAGGAGGCCTTCCAACGCTACGTCTTCCGGTACGTGGTCGCCATTCCAGAACCTTTCGGCCCCAACGGCCATCTGTTCTGCGAGCAATGTGCCCTGCCCATTGCCACTTTAGTTTGGCGATTCTTCTACGACTACGTTTACCTGGGACAGACGGTCCAGTTGGGAAGGTCTAACTTCGAGAAAGAGATCAATCGTCGAATCCGACTCGGCTGGGCAGCGTTCGGGAAGCTGCGCGGTGTCTTCTCGTCCAATATACCACAGTGTCTCAAGACGAAAGTCTATGACCAGTGCGTGTTGCCAGTGATGACATATGGCTCCGAAACGTGGTCGCTTACAATGGGCCTCATTAGAAGGCTTAAAGTCACCCAAAGGGCAATGGAGAGGGCTATGCTCGGAGTTTCCTTGCGTGATCGAATCAGGAATGAGGATATCCGCAGGAGAACCAAGGTTGCCGACATAGCACGAACAAACATAAAAAAAAAAAAAAAAAATACAACCGAATTGATAACCTCCTCCTTTTTTTTGAAGTCGGTTAAAAATCTCTGTCGAATTCACCTCTGGTGAGGCGGCCAACAAGTTTCTTGACAACCCGGTTTTAGTTTCAAAATATACAGTTTTTATTCCTTCTTATAACATTACCAAAATGGGTATCGTCCGTCAAGTGCCGGTCGATATGTCTATGGACGAATTTGTGGATTCAATTATTCTTCCTGATGGGTGTGGAGTTATTTTGAAAGCACGCAGATTAAACCGGAAAATTAAACAGGAGGGCAAGACCTCCTGGATCCCTACACAGACTATAGTGGTTACCTTCAAGGGACAGGTTCTTCCTCAAAGGATATTTTTATTTCACACATCTCTGCCAGTGGAGGTATATCAGTACCCCAGTGTCAAAATTGCTGCCGCTTTGGGCACGTTAAGGCACAGTGTCGGTCCAAGGCAAGGTGCTTTAGGTGCTCACAACCTCACACTAGTGATAGTTGTGACGTAGTAGAGGCCAAGGCCACTTGCATCCATTGCTTGGGCCGTCACTTTGCCTTTTATGGTAGCTGCCCTGAGCAAGGTAGACAAAAATCCATTAAGTTATTAATGTCCCAGGAAAATCTCTCATATGAAGAGGCTTCTCGATCCATTCCAAACGTAAGAAAATTATATTCCGAAGTCACCCAAAATTTACCAACCCAATCTTCTTTCAATCTACTAGCCTCACTCCTCCTTCCTCTTATAAAAAAACTGTGTTTTCTCCCCTAAGCCTAGAGCTCCTCTAGGCAAGTCTTACGACAAAACTGCCCATAGATCTATCGTTGCTGAAGATCCTTCATCCTTTCCCAATGGCTTCTCTCTTTTTTCTCAAAATTCTTCATCCCCAAAGTCCCCTCAAGAGGATAGCCTCTTAGAAACACTTTTGTCTCTAATTATTAGTTTAATTTCCCGTGATAATTTCTCTTTACCGCCCCACGTTGCCCAGAAACTTTCTTTGCTTCTCTTTAATAATAATAATGGATCTAGTCTCCACACTCCAATGGAACATTCAAAGCATTCGGCCGAAGAAGCCTGAACTTTTATTTTTACACGCTTTTATTAGCTTCACTTGTAACTATGTATGTAAGAAAATCTTGGAATCTTAATTTGACCCACTTTCCGGTCTTCGATTAGGATGAAATTTTGCACACGCTCTGAGTTCTGATGACAATACATGACTAGCTAAGAAACGTCATTACAAATCCAATATGGCGGCCTCCCTAAGATGGCGGACTGGCTGTTTGAAATCCACCCCCAGGATATGGGTATCAAATTAAAGGGTTTGCTGTCAGGAAAACGAAAAAAATAGTCACGTGACTTAAATCCAATATGGCGGACGTCCAAGATGGCGGACAGGCTATTTGAAATGCGGGGTGCATTTCAGCGCGTTTCTGCGTGCGTTTCAAGAAAGCGTGGAGTGGTTTATGTAATCTTTACTCTTTTTGGACAAAACGCTCCACGCTTTCTTTCATAATAAATCATATTAAATATTCAATAAAGATGATTACCTACTTATAACCATTTCGAATAGGTAATTATTTATCGTTCATCACGAACTGAAATTGTTTATGTTTACCTGCGATCTAATGAAGATTTGGCAAAGGGAAAACTCTTGAGTCATCAAACTAAATGTCCGAGTTATTTTGTAATTTTTAGTGCGTGCTAAAAGCGTGTTTTTTAGTTTATTAAACTATTATTTTAATAAATAAATTTCACCCCTCAGTCATTGCCATTTCGGAAACTTGGTTGGTGCCTGGTTCTCACTTTCGGGTCTCAGGTTACTCCTGTCTTCGAAATGATAGGGCTGATGGGTACGCAGGTAGTGCCCTTCTTGTTAGGCGCTCCCTTCCTTTCTCTCTTATATCTCTTCCCCCTACTTCTCCTGACATTAATATCGTTGCTGTTAGGGCTTTTAATATAACTTTCCTCTCTGCATACATCCCTCATCCTCATTCTAGGTTAATTCCAGACCTTTTATGTATATTTTCCTCAGTTCCCTCTCCAATTATTTTTATGGGTGATTTAAATGCTCATCATCGCTCATGGGGCTCGAGCCATGATGATTACTTTGGTCGGGCCCTCCTTGAAATTTTTGATGAAGCTGATCTATGTGTTATTAACAACGGTTCTCCCACTAGGAGAGTTCGCCCTTCTCAAAACCCTAACTCAGCTGTGGATATCACAGCTTGCTCTGCCTCTCTTGCTTCCATTCTTTCCTGGAATATCTTGTCTCATTCTTATGGTAGTGATCACTTTCCTATTATTGTCTCTATCTCTGACAGAGTAGTACCAATGCGTAATTTTAATCCCTCTCTTAAATATAGATTAAATGATGCAAGCTGGTCTTCTTACTCAGATTCTCTTGAAAATAAGTTACTATCTCTTCCTCCTCCCGACAGAAACAATCTTGTTGATTGCTATTCCAAATTTGTGGACTCCATTATCTCTAGTGCTGATGCCAATTTTCCTCTTAAAAAACCCTACAGATTCAAGGTCTCAACTCCTTGGTGGGATTCAGAATGTACTTCAGTTGTTAAGGAAAGGAAAGTAGCAGAGGTTAATTATTCGAATTTAATGACTCTTCAAAATTTTTTAGTGTATCAAAGAAAAGCGGCCACTGCTAAAAGACTTCTTTCCAAAAAGAAAAAAGATGGTTGGCTTCGCTACTGTCAAAGCTTGTCTCCCTGTTCCCCTTCTTCCCTAGTATAGAAGCAAGTCAAAAGATACAGAGGCTCCGGTAATACTTTTGATGTTACAGCTAACGATCCTTCTTCCTGGATCGAATTTTTCTCGGATAAACTGGCTCCCCCTTCAGTTCCAAATTTAGACTCTATTCCCTCTTCTCCGGCTTTTCTTACTTCCGAGAATGATTTTGATGCCCCATTCTCTTTTTCTGAACTTCGAATGGCACTTGACGGTCTTGTTGATTCCTCTCCTGGTGCTGATGGGATCCCTTACTCATTCTTGAAAAACGCCTCAAGAAGCACTAAGCAATATTACCTGGATCGCGTTAATAACTTTTTTGAGTACGGTTTGGTTCCTCAACCGTGGAAACATCAAATAATAATTCCGGTCATTAAACCTGGCCCAAACCCGTTAGACCCAAATAGCTACAGGCCTCTTGCTTTGTCGTCTGTTTTGTGCAAGGTTGCAGAGCATATGATGAGCATTTTGGGGGGCTGAGTCACCCGCGTCCGTAGGAGAATACCCATAGATAGGCCCTACACGTGGTCCCCGGGTGGTGCTAATCAGGTGACATTAACTGGTGGTAGGTTTCGACCGATGGCTTGTGACCACCCACTGGGCAAAGACGTACCGCCAAGCGGCCTAGCCGTGTTCCGGTACGATGCCCAGTGTAGCCAATTTTGAGGAGTTGGGTCGAAGTGGCGGTTCTAATGTATGCAGACCAGCCGGACCCGCGCTGGTATTGACATATCGGGAGACTAGTCGCGGAGGGTAGCGGGATCCGAGGCACGGTGCACCGCTGGCCGACCGCAGTTAGTTGGGGGCCCAAGTAATGTGCTAGCCACACATGAAAGGCTGCCCCGCCAACTGACGAAAAATCCCGGAATGCACCATCGTGCTGGTTGGCGACCAGATGAGAGGGCCCGATGGTCATTTCCGGGGGGGCTCGGGCGTCCCCGCAGTCTCCAGACTAGTGCCCCAATGATGTTGTCCTGCCAGTGCGTGACGAAGGTTAGCAGCATGGGACTCCATTTCACTTCCTTCTCCTCTCCTACCTCACTCACAATATGCCAAGGTTGAAAAAGAGAAAAGTTAAACAGCGGCTGCACTCCCTCTCACTTAAAGTGCACCTCAGCAATATTAGAGGTCTGCACTCAAATCTCGCAGCAGTCCATCATCACCTGGAGACTGAAAACCTTCCCTCTTTTTCCTTTCGGAGACGCAGATAAGAAGTCCGTCAGACGTGTCGTACCTGTCTTACCCAGGGTTTACCGTGGAGCACAATTTTAAACCACACGCTGGTGTGTGTTTGTACGTCAGGGACGACATCTGCTATCGGCGTCTCCGTAACCTTGAAGATACCAGGTTCTCAACGCTTTGGGCTCTGGTGGACACAGGCATGGATAAAATTATCTATGCTTGTGTCTACCGTTCGCACAGTGGTGATCAGGAGACGACCAGGCTCACACAGTACCTTAGTGAGGCGGCGGATGCGGCTCAGCAGAGGTACCCTTCCGCACAACTGGTGTTACTGGGAGATTTTAATGCCCACCATCAGGAGTGGCTTTTCCCATACCGGTGCACAGACCATGCTGGTCGAGAGATGCGAAAGCTTGCGCTAGAGTTAAATCTCACCCAGCTGGTCCAGGGAGCTACGAGGGTGCCGGATGTTGATTCGCACACGGCCAACTGCTTGGACCTTCTGCTGACAACAGATCCAGACCGCTATTCAGTGTCGATATCATCACCGTTAGGTAGTTCCGACCACTGTCTGGTGAAATCTGTATCAGTCTACTCTCCGCCTGATCCCTGCCTTAGAGGCACCAGGCGGGTTTGGCGATATAGGTCAGCAGATTGGGATGGCATGCGATCTTTCTTCGCATGTTATCCTTGGCAGCCTACTTGCTTTTCTTCGGATGATCCATCGTCGTGCGCAGATGCTGTGACAGATGTTTTGCGGCGGGGGATGGAGTATTACATTCCATTCTCTGACGTAACAATGTCTGGCCATGCTCGCCCTTGGTTTGGTGCGGAGTGTGATCGCGCTAACGCGCTTAAGCACACGGCATACCGGGCATGGGCCGACGCTCGTATGCATAAGGCGAGTGACGTGAGTCAGAAGAAGAGAGCCTTCAACAGAGCTGCCAAGTCTTGCAAGAAGGTGATGCGGAGGTCTCGGTTCGACCACATTAGCCGCATCGGGAACAAACTCGCATCATACCCTGCTGGTAGTAAGGCGTTTTGGTCCCTGGCTAAGTCGGTTGAATCGAACTTCTGCCGTCCCTCACTACCGCCACTGCTGAAACCCGACGGGTCGCTGGCCCATACCGCTGAGGAGAAAGCAAATTTGTTTGCCTCTCTCTTCGCGGAATCTTCGCGTCTAGATTCTGGTGACGCGCGGCCCCCTGTTAATCCTGATGGTTGCGAGACGAGTATGTCGGATATTCGCATCCATCAGAAGGACGTCCGTAGGGTGCTGCGTAACCTTGACGTGAACAAGGCTAGCGGTCCAGACGGGATACCGGCAATTGTTCTAAGAACGTGTGCGCCTGAACTGTCTCCGATCCTGACACGCCTATTTCGGCTTTCATTTGAGGCTGGAAAAGTGCCGATTGCATGGAAGCAAGCTAACGTACAGCCCGTGCCCAAAAAGGGTAGTCGGGCTGACCCAGCTAACTACAGGCCAATCTCAGTAACGTCCATTCTCTGTAAGACAATGGAACGTGTACTCAACAGTAAGCTCCTGGCATACCTAGAAGCTAATGACATCCTAAGTGACCGACAATACGGCTTTCGCCGAAATCGGTCAACTGGTGATCTTCTAGCGTATGCCATCCACATCTGGAGTGAGGCCATCGAGAAACACGGGGAAGCGCTTGCCGTCTCCCTCGATATCTCGAAGGCTTTCGATAGGGTCTGGCACGAAAGCCTTATTAGTAAGCTTCCTTCTTTCGGATTACCTGCTGGTTTGTGTGCTTGGATTGCAGATTTCCTGAGTGACCGGTCCATCCGAGTGGTCATCGATGGTTGCTCGTCCGGTCAAATGGCCATTAATGCCGGGGTCCCTCAGGGGTCAGTGCTCTCGGCAACATTGTTCTTGCTGCACATAAATGATCTGCTTAAGCCCGGTACCTTTGGGTATGCAGACGACAGCACTGTTGCTGAGAGTTACATATCCAGCGCGCAGGCTAGTGGGTCACAGATCCAGTCTCTCCGAGAGGCTATGGTCGAGCGCTTGAACTTGTCCTTGGAGGCAGTCTCTGAATGGGGCGATGCCAATTTGGTCAAGTTCAATGCTGCTAAAACCCAGGCGTGTCTATTTTCCGCTAAAAGGAGCCAATTCAGCCCTGCTCCAACTTTCCGGGGCGTAACCGTGCCAATAACCGACCATCTTGATCTCCTTGGTGTTACGCTGACGTCAACACTCAACTTTGGGCCATACATCGAAGCAAAGGCTCAACTGGCAGCAAAAAAGCTGGGAATCCTCGCGAAGGTCAGACAGTACTTCACGCCGGAACAGCTGCTCAAACTTTATCAAGCGCAAGTTCGATCGTGTATGGAGTACTGCTCTCATCTTTGGGACGGATCTGCCCGATACCAGCTTGATGCACTTGAGGCAATTGAGAGGCGAGCCAAGAGGATCATTGGCAATGATGCACTCGTTGAGTCGAGGCTTCAAAGTCTTGAGCATCGACGCAGAGTTGCTAGCCTGTCGGTTTTCTACCGGTTGCATTTCGGGGAGTGTGCGTCGGAATTGCATAACCTAATTCCGCCTAGCCCGTTCCATCATCGGACCACCAGGCGTACGGCAATGCGCCACCGGTACATGGTGGACATCCCACCTATACGCACAAAACGTTTTGCGAACACATTCATAGTGCGTACAGCTAAGGAGTGGAATTCCTTGCCGGAATCTGTTTTTCCTGATGGCTACAACCCGGGAATCTTTAAGTCAAGAGTGAATAGGTTACTTCTAGGTAAGCGCGTTCCATCGTCGACCGCATCGTCGCTTTCCATCAGGTGAGTTAGCGGTCAAGCGCGAACCTATCAAGAATAAAAAATAAAAAAAAATAAAAAATGAAGCATCGACTCGAGTGGTTTGTGGAAAATAGAAACTTGTTGCCCTCATCCCAGTTTGGGTTCCGTAAAGGTATGAGCACAATGGATAGTCTTAGTAAGTTAGTATATTAATTTCTGATATTCGTATTTCTTTGATAAGTAAGCAGTTTTTAGTAGGAGTTTTTTTGGATATTGCCTCAGCGTATGATAATGTTTTACTCCCGGTGCTCAGGGATAAACTTGTGCAATATGGTGGATGGTATGTTCCTATTAGATCCTTGTAACAAATCTGGCCTTCAAAAACTCGATAAAATTCAATAAAAGTGTTTACGGATTATTCTCGGGGCGATGAAGTCGTCTCCAATTAATGCCATGAAAGTTGAGTGTGTAGAACCTCCCCTCTCGATTCGAAGACAATTTCTGGCAAATAGATTTATTTTTAAACTTGTGCAAAATTCTGAGCATCCCCTTATTGGTAAGCTGGACCAATTATCATCCATCTTTGACTCTTGTAGTCGTCGTTCTAATATTGAACTTCCTTGTCTTCTTCGTGCCTACCATCAATTCACTCGTCTTTCTAGCCCACTTTTTCAAAACCCTATTATATATCTATACTCGGTGCCTTATAATGCCCTGGTATTCCACCCAGAGATCATTTTGGACTTTGGAATTCACAAATATACCTTAGAACCGCATAAGATGTTTGTCCAAAAAGTTTCCTCTAATTATAATAATTGGAATACTATATTCACTGACGCTTCCAAAGTCTCCGATGATAGCCCTGTTGGAGTTGCTGTTTGGATTCCTCATACAAAAATTATTTTAAATAATAAGTGCCCTCCTGTTACATCTGTTTTTACAGGTGAATCAATTTGTTTTGTCTCATAAGTTAAATAACTCCATAATTTTCTCTGACTCAAAAAGCTGCCTTCAAGCCATTTTATCTAATCTTTTCAGATCTAAGTCAAGATTCCCTATAATTTAAAAAATTAGAGATTTTCTATTTCAATGTCATAACCTTGGTATTAAAGTCGTCATAGCTTGGATTCCCGGTCATGTTGATATTCTTGGCAATGAGTCAGCTGATTCGTGCGCCAAAAATGCTGTTCTCACTGGCTCTCTTGCCCACTCTGAGATATTTTCCCATGACATTTGTACTACTCTTCCTCTAACTTTGTTTAAATCTTGGTCCAAGGCATGGCAAATCTCTAAGTCTATAAAGGGTAAATTTTATGGAGATATACAACCCGAGATTCCCCACAAACCCTGGTTTTTTAAATATCAATTGAAAAAAATAATCACTACCTCAACTATTTGTCGTTTACGTTTAAATCATTGTTGTACTCCTCATTTCTTGGCCAAACTTAGGATTAAAGATAACTCTCTTTGTGAATGCGGTTTGGATGAAGGAAACGTGAACCATTTATTTTTCTCCTGTCCTAAATTGCGCTTCTCCTTTCATGAAATCATTCCTGCTCATATTCCTCGTCCAACCTCGGTCAAATGTCTTCTTTCTTTTGTGTTTACTCGTTTTATATTTAAACTATGCTTTATTGAAATTAATAAAATTAAATTGTAACTTTTGTTTTTTTTTTTTCTCTTCACTCTTACGAGTCTACTTAACTTACATTTCACATACCTAGTCTGTGGTCTGATCATGATGTCGTTCTGGGTCTGCGAAGAAATTCTTTTATTTTGAACTTTAATGTTTAGAGTTATATATTTACTTTACTGTTAATTTACCCTAAATACTCTCCAGCGTTTGATAGTCTATTAACAAGTTTGCACGTGTTATTGGCAAAATTGTGGTGTCTTTTCCGCAAATGCCATTAATGAAGAGTTGAAGTAGATTCATTTTGATAGCGATACGCATCTTTGAAAGGACACCACAATGAAAAAACAAATGAGTCTCGCAAATTAAAAAGTAACATGCAGAGTTCCATTTTCGAATTCTATAAGTAATTGTTTTTCATTATTTTATTGTAAGTGGCCAGGTCTAGAAACTTTCAGTATGCCCCATGTTTTTTCTGCAGATATATAATTTAATTTCCAGTGACAAAGCAGTGACATTGTTATTAGAGGCAATATCACTTATATAGGTACCACTGCCCATTTAATCAATAAGTAGGTTTCTTGCCGACCACTATAAGCAGATAGCAGCATTTTCTACGGGGCGGGGCGCAGTGGCCGCGGTATCTTTGATTTGTTTATTTTTTACTGACAAACAAAACTAGAAACCTCACTGGTTTCCGAAAAGAATGAATTTACACTTTTTAGATTTAGCTGAGGGGGGAAATTAAAAAAATAATAATAAACACAAACACCGATATCATACATTTTTTTGTTCAATTAAAAAAACACTATCACTCTTCTTTTTACATAAACAACGACATATCATGAACACTTGGAGTTTGTCCCCGTAGTTTCATAAGTCAGAACTCGTCTATCTGATGGATTCCTGATAGGACTTCATCGTAAATATTTAGCAGCCCAATCAACTCGCGCGGCCCCGCTGCCAACAGTCGTTGTTTCTGAAATAATTCAAAACAAGCTCAAACTTACTGCAACGAACTTCATCACCCGCAACATAACAAATGGTCCAATCTACCTCTATGTGCACGTAGGGGCAGCGGCCGAAAAAGAGAGGTGTCTATTCTGGAACCGGTGACGTAGCGCGCCGCGCTGAGGTAGGCGTGCGCCGCGCCGCCGGGCAGAGCGCGCGCGTGGCGCGGCGGCGCCGGGGCAGGCGCTGGCGGCGGCGCGGAGGGCTGCAGCGCGCCCAGCACGCTGCGGCCCCGCGCAGGCTCGGCGCCGCGCGCGCCCGACACGCGCCGCAGCGGTGGCTCCCCGCCCGCTTCGTGCACCACTTCACCCCTGCATGGTTAAATATTACTAAGCCCGCGTTTGTGAAATTACAGCGCTATTTTATAAACATACCTAAAACTGCACTGTTTTATGATCGTAACTAAAACATCAAAATTGCTATTTGCAAAAAAAAAAACAAGTGCGAGTCCGCGTTCCGCACAAACTAACCTATGAAAACAGTCCGATTCCAGAATTGAGTTACGAAGATTTTTCCGAATTGTAAAAAGTTTTTTTTTGGGACGTAACTACAAATTTACAGTTTGCAGCTTTATGCTAAATTTCAGAATTTCTGGGTAAACGGGAAGTACCCTATGAATTTTGATTCCTTTAAGAGTGTTGAAATGTACCTACATTTTTTGCGACATAAACGGCCGTATGTTTTTTTCCGTTAACTTAGAAGTTTGAATTTTTCACAGCTTTTTTTTTTTCGCAGATTTGAGTATACGGTAATTTCAACTCGATGCCTTCACGCGTTTCTGAGATAAAGGGTTTTGAAAGAGAGACAGGCGGACGAACAACAAAGTGATCCTATAAGGGTTCCGTTTTTCCTTTTGAGGTACGGAACCCTAAAAAGATTGAAAAGTAAAGGGGTGACCAGACGGTTGCAAACTAGCGTTCCAACCAAGGCGACCTTGGTTTATGTGTTTGGTTTGTGTTGCGGCTACATGGATGTAAACCACGCGCCAATACGTTCGGTGGTTGGGAAAACGCGCCTCCCAAACAAGGGTGTTGAAGGTCATGGATTACAACTGCTGTCTACACGGATTGAAACTAGCAAGGTCACATTAATAATAATAATAATAATAATAATTCTTTATTGACATAATATACACGATTAGGATCATAGGATTCCCTAACACCTGCGCTAGTAGAAACTGTATTGCAGGTGTTAGTGTCTTCCCTACAATAAAGTGACATTAATCTTACGTCAGACAGTGTGTTGAGAAAGTAATAACTAAAACTAAACTAAAGAAAAACATTTTTTTTTTTAAATTAAAAGTAGACAAACATGCTGCCATGCGTGGGTGTATGAGTTTTGTGTATGATGGTGTGAAAGTGTGTGTAATGGTGTGTCTGTGTGTTTTTCTGTGAGTGAGTTTGTGTATATTAGTGTGTATAATCAAGTGAGTGTATTTATATATGCGTGGGTGTGTATATGTAAGTGTGTACGTATGCTTATGGTGTCTGTTGTGAGTGAGGATGTGTGTATACCAGTGCTATTCAAAATGGATTATGTTTTTATTAGATTTTCTACATCAGTGTAGTCCATTGACTTTAACCAATTGAATAGCATAATCTTAAATATATTGTTATTTAATTTGCTTACTTTGCTATTTTTCTGAATTTTGATTAATTTGTTATAAATCTTTGGGGCTAGAAAAGTGTAGTGTCTTTTGGCAAATGCGGTTCTAGTGCGTGGGACAGGGCATGTTTCCACGCGTTTTTGTAATTTGGGCAGGTTAGGGATAACTTGTTTGTGGTATCTTCGCAGTATTTCGTAGGCAAACATCTTTCTTACTGATAATACTCCAGTCATTTCGTACACTGAGGATGTGGGATGTCGGTACGGTAGGTATAAAAGCACTTTAAGCACCATTCGCTGTGCCCGCTCAATTCCAATCATATGGGTTTTCGCCGCACCTCCCCATGCGCAAATACAGTACCTGATAATGCATTCGCACAAGGCTCGGTAGGTTTGTACAAGTATAATGCTATTTGCAAATGTGCGTAAGTTTTTAAAAACATATACTAGTTTTCTGACTCTAGCTATTATCAACGTGAGGTGCAAAGTCCAGGTTAGTTGTTCATCTAGCGTGACACCCAAATACTTTATGGAGGCGACTCTAGAAAGCTTCGAGCAGTCACAGATGGAACGTGTCTCACTTCTGTTGCACGGGAAAGTATGTAATCTGATACCGTGTGATGTAGAAGGTTTACCTGTAGATGTTTTGCTAAAGCACAGATATTTCGTCTTACTGGCATTTAAGGAAAGAAGACTGTTTTCTAGCCAGGAGGTTACCTTGGCTAAGCCTGTCTCAGCCAGCTTAAATACTACATCCCAAGTTTGAGCATGAAAGATCAACACCGTATCATCCGCAAACATTAGGAGATCCAAGTGTGGTAGGGTAGCTGCTATCTCGCATAGACTATTAATATAAATAAGGAATAATGTGGGTCCTAGTGTGCTGCCTTGGGGAACGCCATATTTGCATTTTGAGTCAGAACTTTCATACCCGGCCACCTTAACGCGTTGAGTCCTGTCAGTTAAATAGTCCCTAAACCAGTCAAGAGCCACCCCTCTTATACCAACGTTTTCCAAGCGTGCTAATAATATTTTAACGGACACCGTATCAAATGCCTTTTGAAGGTCTAAAAAGACCCCCAAACATTTGTCCCCCCGGTCTAGCGAAGATACCAGAGTTGAAGTTAAGGCTAGAACTGCGTCTTCGGTTGATTTTCTTTCTCTAAACCCGAATTGAAAGTCACTGAGCAGTTTGTTCTTCTCTAGATATTTCATTACTCTCTTGTTAACAAGTTTTTCTAGGATCTTGGACAATGTTGATAGAAGAGAGATGGGGCGATAATTACATGGCTCATTTTTGCTCCCGGATTTAAAAATAGGACAAACTACAGCTTTCTTGAAAATGGACGGAAATGCGCCAGTTGCCAGACTAAGGTTGCACATGTAGGTGATGGGTGGAGTAAGAGAACTAATATTTTGTTTTAAAATTTTAGCTGTGATTTTATCCCACCCGGGTGCGCTATGCGATCTGAGTCCTTGAATAATTCTCCTGACTTCGTAGGGATCCGTCGGCATAAAAGACATTGAATTTGATGGTGAGGTGTCCCTGGTAGCTTCTCGTGATAGATCCTGCTCAGATTTTTTTAGCTTGGTCAGTATCTCACTTGCCAATGCTTCACCGATTCCTGTAAAGTAGTTATTGACTCTATCCAGAGATTCTGTAGGAGTGCTGTCAACATCTAATAATTCCATAACTGGTTCTTTATTTCGCTTCATGTTACAAACTTCCTTAATGATTTCCCAGGTTTTCTTTATGTTCCCTTTGTTTGTGTTGAACCTTTCTTCATAATATTGGTTTTTTAGTTTTTTTATTATATAATTGCACATATTTCTATATTTTTGATACTTTATTTGCAGAAGTGTGTTATCCAGTGTCTTCACTGCAGCTTTATGTAACTTGTCCCTTTTTTTAATGCATTTAACTATCCCTTTTGTTATCCACGGTTTTAAAGGCCTATATCTTTTAGTTTGTTTTACAGTAGTAGTATTATTTGCAATGATATTTAAAAGTCTTGATGTTATTAGTTCCGATGCTATATTAGTGTCAGTGACTTTGTAGAGACTATCCCAAGACTCTTCAGTGAGTATATTTTTTATTGTATTGAAGTCAATCATTACCTTATCGTGCACTTCAACTTTATGGCGTATTTTAGAGTTGCTGATATACAGAAGTATCGGAGAGTGGTCTGTTATGGGCTGCTCAAAGACTGCTGTTTTCCAATGACTTAGGCACTTAACCATAAAATGATCTATACAAGTCTTGATACGTGTTGGTTTATCAATACCCGGTCGTAATCCATGCATGGCAATCAGGTTTAGGTAATCCTGAGAGGCTCTAGACTGATTCAGGAGTAAAGTGTCAATATTTATGTCGCCGGTAAGAATTACATTTTTTGTTGTGGATTTACATAGGATAGTGTCTAGTGATTCCAGGTAGGGATTTGGATTTTTAAAACTGGGTGGCCTGTACGAGCAAACAATAGTGTAATCAGGTTTAATAGTGATGATTAAAGAGTTACCTTCAGTAGTTTTAGGCTCATGGACACTTGCCACAATATCCCTGCGCACATAAACTACCACTCCATCATTTTGGTTTAGGGTGGTTTTGGTCCAATATGTTTTGTAATCATCAATATCTGGAGGAGGATTATTCACATTTGTCCAGCACTCGGACAAACTAATTATATCAATGCGCATATTTAGGGTGGAAATGAAGGCCAGCAGAAGGTCAAAGTTGCAATTAATGCTTCTAATATTGACACTTAATATAGTAAATGCACTTTGGGTTTGATTATTGTAATCAATCAACTTCGGGCAGAGACTTGTATCACTGATAGATATACAATTAGGCTGATAAGACTTATCAATTTCTTCTGCTACATCTAGATTAACATTGTGATCGAATTTTAATAATTGAGATTCTAGTGACACAAACTAAGAAGACACCAAACGACACAAGAAGTGGGGTTTTCATTGGGTATATAAACATATAAGGGCAATGCAACACAAATGAGTAGCAGCAATATCGTAGCAAAAAAGCAGCAATACAACAGCAATAGGGCAAAAGTATAGCAACAGGAATCAGACACAGCGATGTAGAAAGTGTAGTATGATTAGTGTTATTAACTATGTTGAAAGTAATTCGTGTATATTGTTTAACGTGAGTATATATAGTGTATTTTTTGGATATCAGTGTGAAAGCAAGCACGTATAAAAATAAATAAAAGCAGCTCTTAAAACTAACATAAATGCAGACAAAAAACAAAAAGCAAGCAATAAGTAAATAGAGCACCAAGTTTTCATTAACAGTATTTTTTGCAAGCGTAAGTGTCTCTAGTCACTTCTCTAGTTGTTGCAGATCTTCAAAATCAGTCTCTTTTGATATTCTCCTTGTAGGCGCTCCATCGTTTTTCTTTATATAGACTTTACCATGAGCTGTCCAATGGTATGCATATCCGCTTCGTTTGGCAAATTCTCGTGCTAGATAGTAAAGCTTCTTCATTTTAGAGGTAAGGCTCTCAGAAACGAATATAGGAGTATTTCCCGACATGTTGATATGTGAACTGTTAAGTCGGTTCGTTTTATGTTCGCGGTTGTATCGCTTAATGTTTGTAAGGAATTTGTCCTTCGTTATGGTCGATGTAAATTCGGCTGTTATGGGTCCGTTCGCTTGGGGATTACTATTGCTACTAAGACGATAAATATCTTTAAGCTCCCATGATTGTAATTCCGTGTTCACAACGACTCCTATATTTTTAACTATATCTATAAGGTCATTCTTAGACTCGTTCGTTTTTTTAGGCACATTGCGTATTTCTAGGCTAGAGGATTTCGCAATACGTTCTAAATTTTCGACTTTTTCTTCTAAAGATCTAATATAATCAATGGTACACTTCCTTTCATTCTCTAAATGGGACAATTTCGCCATCAGATCATCATATTTAGCACTCAAGAATTCTACCGTAGTTTGCAATTCCATATTTTGTGTTTTAATTTGGTCCAAATTGGTTTGCATTAGGCCAAACTTTTCGCCCTGTTCCTTCCTTAAGCTCTCAATTGACGACATAATATCATCACGAAGAAGTTCAAGTTCCTTAGATTGTTCAGAGTTATATTTACGCTTGTGCCGTTCATTATTTCGGTCCCAAACCACTTTCGATTTTGGAGATACGGTTGGCTCGGTCTCGGAACTTTCATGAGACAAAGGTTGAGTATTTTTAGGAGGCGTCCGCTTCATCATTAAAAATAATAATAATAATATATTGTGTTGCTCCTGGCGTCGTCGTCTAGTACTAGTTTTACGAAGCGCGTTAACGCGCGTTGCTCAATGTAATTTACAAGGCGCCTGCAACAGCCACTGGAGTGGGCGGGGTCAGTTGAATGGTCAGTGACTCACGTGAAGCCGACAGAGATAGGTAGCGTCCACGCTTGCTCTTCTCACCTCGCTCGCCGCAGAGCTCGATCTCTTGCAGCACTATGCGCGCCTAGTACTTCACGAGTATTAAATTGGTTTTATTTAACATTTAAAATTAAAATTTGGAAAATATTTAAATAACTGAGTAGACACGTCTGTGCGCAATGGCAGTCCGAGGGGAAGGGACATTGGTTGAGACGTTGGTTTGCAACCGTTTGGTCACCCCTTAAAAGAAGTGTCCCCAAATATTGTTCACAATAAGTAGGCACCAATATTCTCTCTTGGGGTCATCCAGGGAATTCCACTGTACGCACAATTAATGTATTCCCAAAACGCTTTGTACGTATGGGTGGGATGTCCACCAGATACCGGTGGCACAACACCATACGTCTAGTAGTCCGATGATGGAACGGATCTGGCGGAATTAAATTGTCCAATTCCAAAGCACATTCCCCGAAATGTAAACAATAGAAAACCGACAGGTTAGCAATTCGAAGTCGATGCTCAAGACTTTGGAGTTTTGACTCGACAAGGGCATTGTAGCCACCACACAGCACATCACTTTTACCACGTTTCGATTCCATCAAGGAATATTAAAACGGACAGTTCTGAAAAGAACTTTTGTAACGTTTTCGACAATCTGCATAGAAACAGGAAACCGCAGCCGTTGTGCTCAAAAGGTCGCCGCTCGCGAGCGCAGCAGCGAAGCGTCCTCACCGAACCACGGCTGCTCGAGCAAAAGGGACAATAGACGCAACAACCATATTAAGGTAGAACTACACTGCGCACACGTGTGCCACACACGCCGATCTGGGAGCGTCGGTCTCCATACATTTTATATGGAAACTAGACTGTAGCGAGAACTACACTAGACCGACGCACACGTGTGAGACGTCTCAGAACGTGTGCGGTGGGTGTGTACACTATACCGACGCAACGCGTAACACGTGCGATGCGCATTACAACCTTCGATTTTAACGGTGGAAGTCGTCTGTATCTAAGTTAGTTAGATATATACGGAACAAAAAACTGAATTTGAAGATGTTTTATTTTTGTGGCTCTGCATCAAAAAAAAAAAATAGGAAATGAAAATACTGGGTTCACATAAACCTAATATTATAGAAGAAGTTAGCGAATATCATACTTTTTTCAGATTTAGAAGTAGATTCAACCTCGTTTCTTCATGTACTTGGGCATGCCAAAAACGCAAATTGAAGAAATTCATGACAAAATAAAAGATCATCATGATATTTATATGATGATATATGATGCATCATGCATTTTTAGAGTTCTGTTCCCAAAGGGTAAAAACGGGACCCCATTACTCCCGAACTTACCATGTCCGGTGAGAACCTGCTTCGTGCGGAAGGTGAACATTCCGTGACGTCTCTCCAGGCACTCCTCAAAGAGGGGACTTACCGCTATGATTATGGCGTGCCCAGCACTGAGTTGCGTCAGTTGCGCGATTCAAATAAGAATAAGATCGACTTTCTGCTATATTGCGACGTTATAACTGTCAATTCAAAGAAATTAAGTAAGCAGAGCAGAACAAGATAATATTTTTAAAATAAATTTATTTACGAATCATGAACGAAAAAAGTTTAATCAGGATCAGATTTTTCAATTCCACTCATCTCTGCATCATTGTGTGAAGTGTTTGAATAATAGCGATTGGAAGAAAACAGAAACGATAATAGAAAGAAGAAAAGTTTTTTGTTAACTTATTATGACTTAAATAATATGTGCAGGTTAAAGAATAACGTTTTTTTTAAACAAACGGTTAAACAAAGTAAAAAACAAAAAAAAATCTTATTACAAAAAAATTAGCTGGCTTCACTAAAAACACACCAAAAGGATCAAAATAACTTTAATTTCGGAAGTTGGTGTTTCTCTGTATTTATTTCTCATGACAATTCCAATTAACCCAAACACTGCTAGGTTAGGTACATTGTTTTATTATGAAGTTCCTGTGTCTACCTTCCACCTTCCGGCTCCATCATCAGATCAGTTCGATAGTAGGTATCTTATAGCCAAAATGCATCTCATGACAATTCTAATAAGCCCAAACACGGCTAGGATACATTGATTAACTACAGAGTACCGGTTCTACTCCGGCTCGAAGGACCATGTAAAATTTCTCTAAAAGATCTGAGGAGCCTTCAAGGCATTTACGATGTGAATCAAACGCCAAGCTCAGAACGAGTTTATTTGATTTACAATATACAAGGGAGGTCATGAAACCGCGGAAAATCTTAACACCGCCTTTGAATACTAACAGAGCTGCAGAGGTTCTATGTTCGAGTAAATGTATTTTTTTTTATTTATGTTCTTTAGTACTCGGTCAATTGTGGACCGATTTTGAAATTATTTTTTTTTATGCTGCCGATTATTTATTTATGCTGCCGAGTTGATCCCATAGAAATATTGTTATGATCTGATGAGGAACTTCGAAGATATGGAACGGAACTTCGAAGATCCATATCTTCAAAGTTCCGTCTGTATCTGTCTGAAGTTTTTAGGGTTCAAACGGAAGCGTAACCTCAAAAGGAAAAAACGGATCCATATAGGATCACTTTGTTGTCCATCCGTCTGTCTGTGTATGTTAAGACCCTGTATCTCGGGAACGCGTGGAGGTATCGACTTGAAATTAAAACCATATATCTCAGGTCTGCGGTCCCTTGAAGCTGTGAATAAATCAAATTTCTGAGTTAACGAAATAAAAAGTTACGGCAGTTTATGTCGCAAAAAACGGGTATTTCGACACTCTCAAGGGAATCAAAATTCATAGGGTACTTCCCATTGACCTAAAATCCTGAAATTTGGTATGAAGCAGTCTCCTAACACAAGTATAGGAAAAAATCTGAAAATTGTAAATTTGTAGTTACGTCACAAAAAAACTTTTTTAGTGTTTCGGAAAAATCTTCGACACTCAATTCGGGAATTGAACTGTTTTCAAAGGTAAGTTTGTACGGAACCCTCAGTGCGCGTGTCCGACTCGCACTTGCCCGATTTTTTTTACGTTGAAGTCGGTTGTATTTTTTATTTAATTTTTTTTTTTCGCTTTTTGGCTGTGGTAGCACAACTAAAAATTAGGTAGGTACCCCTCAGCTAATCATTATTATATTATTATTATTCATCATCAGACGGTATATAATCGTTATACGAGTATATAACGCATTAATAATAATAATAATAAACATCTTTATTCAGGTAAGTTACACCCATATCATTAAATAACACAACACTAAGTACTAACCTAATAAGACTAGTGAATAATAAATCAATAAAATTGCCTCAAATAAGTATTAAATTAATTAATATAACACAATAACATAGCATTGCATTGTTTTTTAGCATTGGTGCGAAGTAACCTGGAAACGAGTGCTATCATCTGGAATCCTTATGAAAGTAAATATTCTATGATGGTGGAAAAGATGCAGAATAAATTTACTCGGCAATTTGGCGTATACCCTTTCTATCCACTTATGTATCCAACCCGCTTTGTTATAGGGATGGTTGGTTACTATAAGTTGGAAGTAAGGCGCAATCTCGCTCTTACAAAGTACCTATGTGTTTTGGGTTTTACGGGGTATCCTAAATAATCCACAAATACTGGAATCGTTGAGACTGCTCGTTCCAAACAGTAGACTGCGCTCAGGACCGAGAGAGAGGCTGTTTAAAGTCCCGGTAGCACGCACAAATCTGTTAAAGTTCGCACCCGTGACTCGGGCGGTTGAAATACTTAATAGCATCTCTCTGCGGTTAGATATTTTTTCTTGCACATTGGCGGAATTTGAGAGGGTGACAATAAGTGTGTTGTCCTCTGTGTAACTTGTGCCGGTTCTTCAGGGCGCTGCTTGAGACTGATCATCGACTATCATGTATGTATGTTGCCTACTAGTTACTACTTACTACACTAATGAATATTTGATCAGTCTGTGGATGGCGTCTCTGAGTGCGGCTATTTTGCGACTACATTTGTTATCTTGGGTATGCCTGTTAAAACAATTATTGTATGTATTAATAAATAAATAAATAAATACTTAAATAAATATCCCCTCCCAGGGGGGGAGGGGAAGTCTTTCAGTCAGTCATCGACTACACGTATAAACAAAGCCAGTTTACTTGTTACGACAGTTCTGCTATGATCCTATGAGGAGTTCCGTTCCATATCTTCGAAGTTCCTCATCAGATCATAACAATATTTCTATGGGGCCAACTCGGCAGCATAACCTTACAATAAAAAAAGTTATTTCAAAATGGGTCCACAATTGACCGAGTAATAAAGAACATAAATAAAAAAAATACATTCACCCGAACCATACTACTACTATTTCATAATACTCTTGTACTATTTCTTATTCTGTGCCCGAACATAGAACCTCCTTCTTTTTGAAGTCGGTGAAAAAAGTTCCCCCACCGCGTCTGTAGGACGCCGCAGGACCGCAGACCCTGAGTATATGGTTTTAATTTCAAGTCGATACCTCCACGCGTTCCCGAGATAAAGGGTCTTGACAGACAGACGGATGGACAACAAAGTGATCCTAAAAACACTAAAAAAGTTCAAAATAACTTTAATTTCGGAAGTCGGTGTAAAATAACGAAGAGACAACTATTATAGAAACACCGACTGTACTTTTTTGTGTTTTTTTTAGGGTTCAAACGGAAGCGTAACCTCAAAAGGAAAAAACGGAACCCTTATAGGATCACTTTGCTGTCCAACCGTCTGTCTGTCTGTCTGTCAAGGCCCTATATCTCGGGAACGCGTTGAGGTATCGACTTGAAATTAAAACCATGTAGGTACTCAAGTTTGCGGTCCCATGTGCTCAAGTAGCCTGTTATAGACCTGGCTCCGGAACCACTACAAGACCACTTTTTGTTACTTGGGCCATATAGGATCACTTTGTTATCCATCCGTCTGTCTATGTATGTCAAGACCCTGTATCTCGGGAACGCGTGGAGGTATCGACTTGAAATTAAAACCATATATCTCAGGTCTGCGGTCCCTTGATGCTGTGAATAAATCAAACTTCTGAGTTAACGAAATAAAAAGTCACGGCAGTTTATGTCGCAAAAAACGTGTATTTCGAGACTCTCAAGGAAATCAAAATTCAATTCCCGTTGACCCAGAATCCTGAAATTTTACATAAAGCAAGGTCTTATAGTACAGTTATAGGAATAAATCTAAAAACTATAAATTTGCTGTTACGTCACAACAAAAAAAAATGCGATACAGAAAAATCTTCGAACCTCCATTCGGGAATTGAATTTACGTTGAAGTCGGTTGTATTTTTTGTGTATTTTTTTTTATAATATGTTTTGTTGTATAGTGATATGTTCATATTCCCTGTAAAGCAATAACAAACATACCCGAGTATATCAGCAAATCTGTCGCGCACTGGCGGTGGCTGAACTGCAGCATGTAGCGGCAGGGTCGAGACTGGCGACCGGGGATGCTCTAGTACATTTTCAGTTTCAACTCGAGCTGCGCTTCTGCAAGTGATGATTATTCTGAGATAAGATGAAAACAACATCCTAGGGCTTCCGCTTTATTCTGGTAAAATAATAACGACTAAAACAAACCTCCTCGCTCGTGATGCAGGCGGTGGTACAACTAGCGCAGCGCCTACAGCAAAGTATGGAAATCTATGAACAATCACAAAAATAAATAAATGAGCTTTAATACTTATGTCGAACGTTGACTTTGACATATTTTTTATAAAAATTACCGAAGCGCCTGAGGGGCAGTGGGACGATCCCGTGGAGGGTAGCGCATAAACGCGGCGAGCAGCGCCAATGCGGGCGGCGAGGCAGAGGGCACGACCCGCGCCAGCGGTACGCCCGCGCTCGACGGGAAGCGGAACCGGAGCGCATCGGCAAGGGCGTACCCCTCCGGCCAGTCGTCTCGATCAGGAGTGCCTAGCACAGCGCATATCTTATGCAACTGGTCGATTTCAGAGTTCCCCGGGAACAGAGGCCGGCAGGTATATAACTCTGACATAATGCAACCAAGAGCCCACAAATCAATGGGAGCTCCATAGCGCGTATCGTGCAACAACACCTCCGGTGCGCGGTACCAGCGCGTAGACACGTAGTCGGTGTAGGGCGGGCGCGAGCGTACCTCCCGCGCCAGCCCCAGGTCGGCGATCTTCACGAGCTCGGGTCCAGCGCACAACAAGTTTTCTGGTTTCAGGTCCCGGTGGAAGAAGCCGTGACGATGCATATGTGCCAGCCCCTGTAATACTTGGTATACAATGTTCCTTAACACTGGTTCAGGGAAGGCCCGCTCCGCGTCGCGTATCAGCTGGTAGAGGTTGCCCCGCATGTATTCGAACACAAAGTATAGCGTGTCGTTTTCCCGTATGACTTCGCGTAGCTTGACGATGTTAGCATGGTTCAGCTTTTTGAGCGATTTAACCTCGCGCAGGTTCATGGCTTCGTCCCATGAGTAGTACTTGCGCTTCATGCGCTTGATGGCCACCTTCTCGCCGGAATCGCGCCGCTGTGCCAGCACCACGGAGCCGTACGTGCCGTCGCCGAGCTGCTGCAGCACCACGTACCGGTTCATCGTACCCACCTCTATTTAACTCGAACACACATTGTAGCACTTTATGCGAATATTTCAAGTACGAGAGGATGTAGTTGTTGAATTTAGGTGGGAGATATCTACCAAATTTTAAGCTTGTATCATACCTATATCTGTAGCCACTATCCATAAAAGTGTTGAGATTTATTTAATTACCTATATCCCGGAGTAAATGGAATATAATTTAGAAAACATTTTTCAATATTACATTTGAAGGAAAAACTTAACTTATGTCAATAATAATTAAACGCCATACAAGTCGACACACATTCTCAAAAATACTGAAATGGTGTAAAATATTGTTCGCACAAAATCACAGGTGTTTTAAAGTACACATTTCATGTCAAGTAGATGCACCAAGATTACTTTTAGGCAGAACTGTCTTAAAAATCTTGATACACATAAAAGGTATAATATTATTTACAATTCGTTTCCATGGTTACCTTGCGATTGTGACAGACATACAGGACCTACAAGTAGGACACATAGGTCCGTAGGTTATACAAGTTTTAAAAGATCCTTGTACGGTAAAATTTTGTTTACAAAGCTACTAGCAGCTTAAAAGTCAACCCACTATCCAGCCGGTAGGTAATCAAGCCGTAACAGAGCAAAATTCCAGAGACGAATATTCTGGCTAATGTTTGGGACTGTATAATGTTCGTGTGTAATAACTTTGAACGTATAATAATATTATATTAATATATGTATGCATAGAAACTTGGACCGGTAGCCAATTTACTATATGTTAAAGTTGCTTAATAAATTATGAGTAGGTATCACTTTTCTTGCCGTGTGCTGATTTTTTGTCTGTTTCATGGAATGATTGTTCAATTATTAATAATTTATTAATATTTTAACGCCTAATTAGTCATTATAATAGCCTAAGAGCTAGTTACTCCGAGTCAGAACCTATCCAGGTGCATCCATGGCCCATGGACTACGTGTAAACAGCGTGCTCGCTATTCGTATCGCCAATCGTGCTTTTTGACTATAAATGTTTCGTCAATGTGTCTGCAAAACTGGACAATATGTGGAATCATTCAAGCAGGTGCGATTTAAAAAATAATGATGCTAAGAATTTTATAGTACTAGGTACCTATTGATTTGAGATATTTGTTGCCAATTTCTGCAAAAGCATTACAATGTGGTACATCCGCATATTAATGAAAAACAAAGATACAAAGACTTAGTACCCAAGCCAAAAATGTTATTAAAACAAACTGTCATAGACCAGTGTTGCCAATTTAGTGTCAAAGTCGCTAAAGATGGCGACTTTTGCTCGTCTTAGCAATAAAAAAAAAATAGCGACCTATATGTAACGACTCTTGTATAGTATACACATTGAAACAGATTTAGGTAATGGATCCATACGTTTACTGTCAATTTAAAAAAAGTTATGATTCTTAAAATTTTCAAATTTTCAAGTAAATGTTTAAGTATAGAGTAGGTTTTTTTTTCTAGGTGGGAAAATCATCTAATGACAAATTTCGCTCTTGGGCGGAGCGCGAGATAGTGTCAGACTTTTACTGTCTAAAAACCCACTCTTGTTCCTTCTTTGCCTTCGTCCCAGGGCTCCGGGTTTCACTTTAATACTACCCGTGGCCCCAGTCGGGTTCGACCCTACTGGGCCCCTACGATTTGCTGACATCTTCCTGAGACGCACGTGGAACAATACGCGCCGTCGACGACTTGGGCTCGGTCCGGATGGTTACCGGACAATCGGACGGCGAGCTACCCATTGCCGCCATCCGCAAACCCGCGCCTACGGTGGCCGGAAATCGGGATCGGGATCCCGGCGGCGGTTGGGGCGTGAGGACCGTTGCCTCACGCGATCGGCCGCCCTCTTTGCTAGCATCTAGCTCTCGGCACAAACCCCTATCTTACTAGCCGGGCGGACGGATCACACAATGGTGACACCCGGGCGTTTCTTTCGCCTGAATCCGATGCAGGAACCTTCCGAACTTGCCATGTCCGGTGAGGACCTGTGTCATGTGGAAGGTGAGGACGCCGTATTAGTATTACCGCTCCAGCCACTCCTCAAAGAGGGACTTGCCGCCATAATTGTAGCGTGCCCAAAGTTTGGTCTATGGATTTGCGTTCTCCGCGACACAAAGTACATATCATTTAATTAAATTTAATTACTTGACCTGAAAAAGAGATGGCGCAAGCAGGGTTCCCTACACATATTACACTTGTTGAATCTACTTCTGTTAGAATCAGTTAGCCAAATTCTAGCGAATTTTGATATTAAGCCTAGCGCGACTTAAAACTTTTGGAGTTGGCAGCATTGTCATTGAGTCATTGACACTGACACTGACGTATATGACGGCTACCTATTTGTCGCATACCTACTCTTTGTTTTCGTGGTAGTCTGTTTTCAACTAAGAACTTAATTAATTTCTAACTTAACTTAGTTTGTGACTTGCAATCTCGAAAAAATAGCTACATAATATATGTAAACAATTGCATTACAAGTGCGGGATTCAATCAATTAGCGTCTACGTACTCAATATAATAATAAAATTTAATACAGCAATGTTATTTCATTGCAGAGCAGAATATTATCATAAAAGTGATATATAATCGTTCGAATCCATTGAAGTCGAATCGGCAAAAAATACTTCTAAACAATAAAAATAGCATTCTTGCATGGAAATGGATATGATGATAGTATTATAAAAAAAACGGATAATTTAATTATGTATGACAGACATGAGTGCCGTTTTGACTAGATGTAGAGTGAGTTCGGAGCAACTTGATTTATTGCTGTCGTTTATGGAAGAGCACCCCGACTTTGCAGCCGGAAAACAATCGATATACTCACGGTTCAGTTCGAGCAAATTGTGGCGCCTGCTGGCGGAGCGTCTGAACGCGGCAGCGCTGGACAGCGGCGGAGCGCGCAAGTCGCCCGACAAGTGGTGCCGGGTCAGTCACTTCTTTAATTATTAAGTCTCTTAGTATAACTTAAGCTGTTGCATATCTAAACATACTGGTATAAATAGTCTTGCCTTATCCTTTGAAATTTTGGGTATCTCTGGTATGTAATGTCTATTTTATTTATTTTTAACCGACTTCAAACAGGAGGAGGTTCTATGTTCGGTTGAATGTATTTGTTTTTTTTTTATGTATGTTCACCAATTTCTCGGTCAATTATTGTGGACCAATATCGCAATTTTGTTAAAAGGTTATGCTTCCGAATTGGTCCCATTAGAAATATTGTTATGATCTGCTCATGAAATTCGAAGATATGGATCAAAACTCCTCATTGATAGAATCACAGCAGCCCCCCCTAAAGCTGTCCAACTTCTATCCAAATTCCTTAATGACAACCATATTAATCTGTAGCCTGGTGTGTAGTGTCTTTTAATCTGTAAATATTAAAGTATTTTGTGTTGTCATATTATATATTTTAAGTCTGTGTTAATTAACAAAAAATGTGTTGTCCTTACAGCCACTAACAAGTTAGATCAACCACAAAGTGCAAAGTTCAACGGCTCACCTTACAGCAGGGCTTTGAATAACGTTAAAAATTTGGTATTGTTACTTTCATCGGACGAAGATAACGTTATTAGTAGAGGTAACGTTATGCTTGGTAACAATACTTGGGACAACTTTTACCGCCCTGCCTTACGGCGCTGTCGTCACCACATGACACTGGCAGAATAGTCGACACCGGCTCAGTTGCCAAAAACGAAAAAAAAAAAACTTTAATTTCGAAAGTCGGTGTTAAATAACGTAGAGACAAAACTATTTGTACGAAAATAGTCTGCACACTTATGGTAAAGTGATAGAAACCGGGGATGATAATTGTTATGTCCATTAAAACACCGTATTTTAGTAAATAGGTTTATTGTGCTAAGTAGCAGAACCAGTACAAACGTGAACTGAGAAAAGTCTTCTACCCACTACTTAGTCAATCTTATTATGTCAATAAGATTTGACAAGTACCCACATTAAGTATACAACATACCTTTCCCCCAAGTATGTAAATCATACACAAACAAAAGATATAAAACAATACTTAACCTAACACATTCTCTTAACTCAGTTACATCCTTCAAACTTATATATACTTATACATTAACTTATATATACATTCAGCTTTATAATATGTCTAATCATGAAATGAATAATTAGAAACAACTTAAACACTTACAACATAAAGTTACAATCACTAGTTGGTCTACTTTAAGGAGTCTTACCACGGTAATATTATCTATACAGTATTGTAACTCGGCTGTATCTTTGAAATAAATGCCTACAGCCGCGCGGTACGTAAACATGCGATAGGGCTGCCCGCACTATGGCTGCCCGCCTCCAGCATTTTAATTACATTTGCCTACTTTGTGTTTCCATTTAGTTTTGTGATTGTAAATATACTTTTTTTATATAAACCAATAAAATACTTTGTGAATTGAATAGGAAGTGTTCAATATTTGCGACCGAAAAATATTTGCGCCTCGACTGAGACGTACCCACGAAATGCTTTATTATTAAATTTTAAAGTACAAAAATCCGCATTCTAAAGCTTAATTAAAAATTGTTTTGGGAAACATGGACAAGGTGGAGAAAAAGGAATATTTTTTACTTGGTTATACACTTCTGGACACATCTATTGGCCCACCTTAGAGTTTAGGTTTCGATGGCCCCTACCGAAATATGATTGCTAGATTGAACAAAAACTGTTGATGCAGTTTTAAACCTGATACATTTTACCATCTTTTTCGATCGTATTGTTTTAAATTTGAATTCAGAATACCATACGACATGGAGCTACGCCTAACAAGTCGGATATGCGCCTTGTTAAAGGCAATTGATTTTTGAATAAAAAACATGTTTTATCAAATAAAGTTTTAATTTAATAACGCGTGTTGCCTCCATGGGCATCTACCACAGCTCTCATACGATTAGGCATAGAGTTTATCAACCGCTCTATGAAATTTTGAGGGATCATCTCCCATTCCTCTTCTATGGCAGTTTTCAACTCCTGCATCGTCTGGGCAACTGGCTGACGAGCCCTAACACGTCTTTTTAGCTCGTCCCTCATGTGCTCAATGGGGTTCATGTCTGGGCTTCTGGCTGGCCAGTCCATAACTGTGATATTCACATCCCGAAGATATTCCCTGACGATGCCGGCCGCATGGGCTCTTGCATTATCATGCATAAAAAGGAAATTTGGGCCCACATAGTCCGCGTATGGTATCACGTGAGGTTCTAAGCACTCACGAATGTACCTTTCAGCATTTAATGTTGGCAGCCGTGGTCCTGTAACAACCTCAAGTTGAGTTTTGCCGCTCGCGGATATACCGCCCCAGACAGTCCATGAGCCACCGCCATAAGCAACCCTCTCTTCAAAGCAGCATTGTGCGAAACGCTCTCCCTTACGTCGGTAGACCTTCTTCCTTCCATCATTGCCATGTAACACAATTTTAGACTCATCAGAAAAGAGTACACGGCTCCAATCTTGCTGTGTCCAATTTAAATGACTGCGTGCGAAATGAAGGCGCGCTGTTCGGTGGGCTCGCGTTAGTTTGGGCCCATTAGCTGGCTTGTGTGGTACCATATCGCGTTCTTTTAACCTTCTCCGAACAGTTCGAGCGCTCACAGATACTCCGTGGAAGTCGCGAAGTTGGAGGTAAGGTGACGATTTCTCAAGCTGGTCGTCACGATGAATCGATCCTGCCTTTCAGTTGTGACCCGAGATCGTGGCCTTCCTTGGCGACGAACAAAGCCGCCAGTCTCTAGGTACCTCCGATAAACATTTCGGACCGCAGATCGACTTAAATTAAGTTAAGCACTCATGTTTCTTTGGCTGTGTCCGGCCTGAATAAGTGCCACAGCTTGGGCAGCGACTTCAGGTGAAGTATCCATAGATTATTGATAGAACCTCACCTTAATGTTAAGAATAAGTAATGTTTGTTGCAAAACCAAAGATATCAATCACTTTTTCAAGAATTAAATCCAAGTAAACCAATAAAACCAAGTTTTCTTAGTATTCGATTGTTTGATATCAACAAACAGGCTCCAAATTGTCTTTTGTTTCTTTAAATTCTGTGTTCGAAATTCAAAAAAAGACTATTGAATGAAAATTGTGAATGTGCCAGGTTCAAAACTGCATAAAAACTTTTTGCTCGACCTAATATAAAATTTTAGCCAAATTTAGGACCAAACGAAACTGAAAATACAAGGTGGGCCAATAGATGTGTCCAGAAGTGTAGATACCTGCAGCTACTTTACAATTTATATGTTTGGTTTTAAATGAAGAATTTATGCAACCAAAAACAGCACAATATATCCTACTCTTCATATTAAATATGTACTTGAACTTATTTTTATTGAAAAAATCGCGCGGCACAGACGCGACTGTCTGCATCCCGAGCGCACCTCGAGATCCAGGCGCGTAGGTATAGCTTGCGTTTCGTCCGTTTGTATGAAGTTGGAATACTGTATAGATAATATTACCGTGGTCTTACCGTGTTGAGCAGATATTATTTTAGTTTTAATCTTACCACCAGAAAAACCAGACTCAGACTCTACAGGTATACCTAGCATTTCGGCCCATTTTTCTGAACTTGGTATTTCTATAATTTGGTCACTGTCTGGACTAGGTGGTATTTCTTCCATTGCCTGATCTTGTCCATCCCGATTAGTATGTTCCAACATTACCGTTTCCCTGTTCCTATCTTGTTCCTCATTTTCTTGTTCTGTTACTGTGTCTTGTGTGTGTTGTTTAATCAATTGGTCTATGTGTCTGTTAACTACTGTTCCATCCTTAGTTCTGACACGATAACTGGATGGACCTTCTTTGTTTACGACTGTACCTGGTAACCAACGTGGTCCACTACTGAAATTTCTGTACATAACCTTTTGTCCTATGTCAGTCTGTCTGTTCTTTTTATTACTATTCCGTTCCACTTGATTTTCCCGAGTTATACGTTGTTTGTCATGTGGATTAATAGTGTCTAATAATGTTCGAACTCTTCTATTAAACAAAAGCTCTGCCGGGCTCTTGTTAGTAGTTGTACATGGTGTGGCTCTGAGTCCTAAGAGCATGTTCGGAATTTTAATGTCCCAGGACATACCATCCATTTTGCGAAGTTTATCCTTCACAGTTTGCTCCATACGTTCTGCCAGTCCATTTGTGGCAGGGTGAAAAGGAGCAGACTTAATGTGTTTTATTTTATTAGCATCTAAGAATTGTTTCATCTCAGACGAAACAAAAGCTGTACCATTATCAGAAACCAAGGTCTCACACAGGCCGTGAATAGCAAAAATCATTCTTAAATATCTAATTACAGTAGCTGAAGTCATATTGTTAACAATAAACACTTCAGGCCATTTAGAATATGCATCAACAATTATCAGAAATGTTTTATTTTGGTAGGGCCCTGCGAAATCAATATTTAACCTAGACCAAGGTTTTGCTGGCAAAATCCACTCATAGCTGGTTTTAGGTGGCATATGCCTACTTTCTAAACACTTATTGCAGTTTTGAACTAAAGATTCAATGTCATCGTTCAGTTGTGGCCACCATACATAACTTCTGGCCAGTGCTTTTGTCTGGACAATGGCACTGTGTGCTTTATGTAAAGCGCGCAGAACAGGCTCACACAGTGATGATGGTACCACCACACGACAGCCTAAGAGGACACAATCCTCATGCAATGACAGCTCAGTACGATGCAACCAGTATGGACGTAGCTGATCGTCTGATTCTTTAGCTGGCCAGCCACACAGAATGTGATGACTTACCCGGTTGAGGACTTTGTCACGTTTTGTAGCGTATGCTATTTTGTCCACATCAACGGGAAAATCTTCAGGAGCTTCTGCCATAAGTAATATGTCACACAGCTGTGGCTCCGGTCGTTCAGGGACAGGCTGTGGCCAGCGACTCAACCCGTCAGCGTGACCTATCTGTGGCCCTGGCTTGTATGTTATGTCGTAACTGTAGGAAGTAAGTATCAAGGCCATTCTAGTCAGACGAGGTGACAAAACATTAGGAATAGGTCGTTTTGGATCAAAGATGCCTAATAACGGTTTATGATCAGTCACTATCATAAACGACCTGCCCATTAAATAGTTGTGAAATTTAGTTACACCGAACATTATATTAGTCGCTTCTTTATCTAGCTGGGAGTAGCGTCTTTCGTGCGTGTGCAGTGTCCTAGAGCCCATGGCAATAGGACGTTCTTGTCCGTCGTCCATGACGTGAGACAAGACGGCTCCCGCTCCATATTCGGAACTGTCACAAGTTAGAACCAACGGCTTATTTAAATCATAATGAACCAGTGTTAGATCACAAGATAAAAGATGCTTAGCAGTATTAAAACTGCTCTGCTCTCGATCTGACCATACCCACTCGTGGGATTTGTCGAGCAATCTGTGTAACGGCTCTACAATAGTAGCTTTGTGAGGAACAAACCGTTCATAAAAGTTATATAAACCTAAAAATGCTTGTAGCTGTTGGACATTCTTAGGTTCCGGTGTGTTAAGTATCGACTCCACTTTACTTGGTGCCGGGTGTATTCCGTCGGCGTCGATAAAAAAACCTAAAAATTCCACTCGCTCCTTAGCGAACTTACATTTATTCATGTTCAGACGTAGACCCGCCTTCTCTATTCTTTTCAACACTGTGTCAAGACGCTGTGTCATTTCCGGCATAGTACGGCCACTGATTATGACGTCATCAATCAGTACGGCGACGCCGGGCACTCCAGCTAGCAATGCCGTCATCAATCGCTGGAAAATACCTGGACAAGCCTTCACACCGAATGCTAATCTGTGTACTGTGTACAAGCCCTTGCATGTATTTAATGTTAAGAGTCGTGCTGTGTCGTCCGTGACTACCACCTGTGTATATGCTCTATCTAGATCAAGTGTAGTGTAGAACTTACCCCCAGATACTGACGCGAAAACCTCACTAGCAGTAGGCATTGGGTATGTGTCAGACTCTGTAGCCTGATTGACCGTGCTTCGGTAATCGCCGCAGAGGCGGATATCACCGTTTTTTTTAATAATCGGTACGACGGGGGTCGCCCAGTTCGAAAATGATACGGGCCGCCGCAACACATTTTCAGCTACTAAACGGTCAATTTCTTTTTCAACCCTATCTTTAATAGCGTAGGGTACTGGCCGTGCTTTTAAAAACTTGGATTGCGCATTCGGTTTTAACTGAATCGAGACAGCATTTCCCCGGTAGGTACCGAGTTCGTCCTTGAAAACCTCTCTATATTTGGTTAATAACTTATCAATCGCGGACATATCGACTTCAAGAATTTTATTTACACTTACAGATATTTCAAGAGCCTCAAACCAATCACGACCTATCAGATTTGGCCCTGAGCCCCTAGCTACCACTTCAGTTAACTCGCGCTTAATGTCCTTATATTGTACCATGACTGTCGCTTGACCGATGACCGACACCCGCGAGTCGTTCCAAGTGCGTAATCTTGTCCGTAGCGGTCGCGGCGCGGCGCGCGGCGGTAAGCGGTCCCACGTGCGCTCGTTGATGAGCGAGAACGCGGCACCTGAGTCAACTTCCATATCGACGAGCACGCCGTCCAGCGACACATTCAGCTTGTATGCAGGCACGTGCGAGTGTGTACACGCCACCTTGTAGAATCCGTTCACATGAGACTCATCGTCACCGGCGTAATTCACTTTGCTAGGGTTATTTTTCTTTTTAGCAGTGCAGATCTTCTCGATGTGCTCCTTCTTCTTACAATACCGGCACACTGCGTTGATAAAACGGCATTCGCCACCATGGCGATCGCCGCATCGGTAGCAGAGACGAACGTTCGGTCTGGCCCTCATTGCGTTCACATCCATTGGTTCCTCAGTAGACGGCGGAGACACCTCGGCGCTGGGCGATGGCGTCGTTGCCTGTTCGTTTGCGTGCATCATACGCGCATCTTTCCCTGCGGTCTCGGATGATACCATGGCGTCCACAACGTCTTGATATTGCAAATTGTTCTTCTTCAACAACTCGTATTGCAGCTTGCGATCGCTCATGCCGCACACCAACCTGTCACGCAACATGCGTTCCAGATTTGGAAAATTACAGTTGGTACTGATTTTCCTCAGCTGAGCGATATATTCTGATGCCGATTCACCCGCAGTTTGATCACGTTTGTAGAATTTGTAAGACACTGATATTTCATTAGGCTTCGGACAATAATGTTTAGTCAAAATGTTTGTCACTTCAGCAAAAGTCACATCACTCGATTTCTGTGGAGTGATTAGTGCGAGAAGGGTCTCGAACACCTCAGCACCACAAACCGTAAAAAAGTTAGCTTTTTTTAGTGAATCATCGATGATTCCACTTGCTTCAAAACAATAATTTAACCGAGTTATGTAACTGTCCCAATTGTCATTTTTCACATTGAACTCATGATATTTTACTAATTTACGCTCCATAGTATATGTTTAACCTTCGTCGCCACTGTTATGTCCATTAAAACACCGTATTTAAGTAAATAGGTTTATTGTGCTAAGTAGCAGAACCAGTACAAACGTGAACTGAGAAAAGTCTTCTACCCACTACTTAGTCAATCTTATTATGTCAATAAGATTTGACAAGTACCCACATTAAGTATACAACAATAATAAAACCGCCCGTGTTGAGTGTAGAAAAATCACAGATTTATTTTATTTAGTAACTATTATACTAAATGGTTGCGTGTGTGCAAACGCTGCAGTTGCGTAACCTACTTAATTATGCGAATGTGCGGGTTCACCGTACATACTGCCAACTCTAAAGGAGAAGATAGGAGACGTGTTTTAACCTAGATGATAAGTGTTGCAACTAAACCCGTGAAAAACTAATGACTTAGATTATATGATATAATTTTCAGTTGAACGGTGATACGAAGTGATTTAATTGGTAAGGCAATTGGTCCAGACGGAATACCAGTTGAAGTGTGGAAGTTGCTGCGAGTGGATGGATGGATGTGGTTAGCTTTGTTCTTCAATAAGTTGTTGCGGGAAGAAGCCATACCTGATGAGTGGTGCATCAGTTCCCTGGTGCCCATCTTTAAAAACAAGGGTGATGTGCTTGAATGCAACAATTATAGAGGAATAAAGCTAATGTCACATACTATGAAAGCCTGGGAGAAAGTTATTGAAAGGAGGCTAAGAGAAGAGAGTGAAATTTCACAGAACCAATTCGGTTTTATGCCTGGTCGGGGTACAACGGATGCCATTTTTGCTATACGCCAGCTGTGCGAGAAATACAGAGGTGCGCATAAAAACTTGCACATGGTATTCGTTGACCTCGAAAAGGCATATGACCGAGTACCTCGTGAGGTTCTGTGGTGGGCCCTTAAGGAGAAAGGTGTGTCTGGGAAGTATGTGCAGTTGATCCGAGCGATGTACAGCCAATGCAGTACCCAAGTCCGGTCTACAGTGGGCAACACTGGCAGCTTCAATGTGGCTGTCGGCTTACATCAAGGGTCGGCCCTCAGCCCTTACCTCTTCCTGATGATAATGGACGCTTTGACGTCGGGCATCCAGGAAGAGGCTCCCTGGTGTATGCTGTTTGCCGATGACATTGTGCTGGTTGCCGAGAGTGGCCTAGAGGTCCAGAGCAAATTGGAGGTGTGGTGGCACAGACTGGAGAGTGTTGGCTTAAAATTGAGCAGAACGAAATCCGAGTACTTGTTCTGTGATTTCGGTGGTCTCTCCGGTCCTATGGGGCTTAGCTCTCGCTGGAACGCCCATACCAATCTGCTCCGACTTTCGGTACCTCGGGTCGCTTATCCAAGGAGATGGCGAGGTAGACCGAGACGTATCAAATCGGATCAATTCAGGATGGATGAAATGGCGACAGGTCAATGGAACAATTTGTGACCCACGGATGCCCCCCAAGTTGAAGGGTAAAATCTACAAGTCCGTGATAAGACCTGTCATACTGTATGGATCAGAATTTTGGGCTGTGAAAAAGACGGATGAAAAAAGATTGCATGTAGCGGAGATGAGAATGTTGAGATGGATGTGTGGTGTGACGAGAATGGATAAAGTGAGAAATGAGTATATTAGAGGAAGTTTGAAAGTGGCGCCAGTGACTGAAAAGTTGAAAGGGAATCGTTTGTCTTGGTATGATCATGTAAAGAGGAGAGATGAAACGCATGTTACTAAAAGAGTTATGAGTATACAGCACGCGTCACGTAAAAAGAACGCTGGAAGAAAGTGGTGGGAGTGTGTTTGCGCATGGGTACAGTCTCGAACGAAAGTTATGTGCCTATTAATTTATTTTTGAACCAATAGCGCACCGGTAAACATGAGGCGCGTGGCTCACCCGCCCCGCGCCCTACCTCATACCACCAAATGGACCGATAAATCGCCTATGCGCAGCTTGACCGCCAGCGTTCTTTTTACGTGACGCGTACTGTACATGTGGATGGGTGGAGAGGGAGAGGGAGGCCAAAGAAAAGATGGATGGATTGTGTGAACAGTGATATGAAAGAAAAGGAAGTTAGTGATAGCATGACGGTTGACAGGATAGAATGGAAGAAAAAAACATGTGCCGACCCCAAATAAGATGGGACAAGGGCAGGAAGATGATGGTGATACGAGGTGATTTCATTAGGTGTACAACTAAACTAAGTCTATAAAACTAAATTGTCTGGTTATTCAAGTTCACACTATCACTGTTGGACCATGGTAGAGGTTCCCTTATCAACACTTTTGGTAGATTTACTTATATTACTAAATTACTTATACACTGAACACTGGCACTGGCACAGTTGCACTCACACACTCCGTAGACAGCGCTGCGTGCTCAGCTCGCGCCTCCGCCCCCAGGGCGCAATCACCCTGCTGCACACGTACTTCCACCATCTCGTGCTGCTGCTTGTCAAGTGCGTTTTGGCACTTCCCTCTTGTAACAAAGTAGATGCATATTCTGCCTAAGATGAGAACTAAGGCCAGAATAATATATGCAACGGAGTAATGATGGATGTCGTGAACGGTTAACTGTATGGAAGATTGGTCCTTAATATTTTTTATCTGCTCTTCCAGCTGATTCCACATATGGGTGTGGTTTTCTGTTGCGTCAAAATAGATGGGCAAGGTCGTGTTGATAAGTGAATTCAGAATGGACACCTCTGGGACTTCGATGTTTGATTGAATATCCAAGTGACATAGAAAGTTGTTGTGTGCATGAATACTATAAGTGTCCGATTTCAATGTGCATCCCTGACCTACGTTAATGATACCACTGCCTCGAATAACAGTAGTTGTTGTGTCAGCAATACAGGAAATACGGAGTTCACAGGTACAAAACCAGGAGTTTACATTATGTAATTTGACCCAATAATTGTGGCATGTGGATACTTCTTGTTTACAAACGCTCCTGATAGCACTTACATCTTGAATATCACATAGCGATTGTTTTATTTTTAGATTGTAAACAGGTTTGTCATAGGTGCACAGTAACTTATTGCTCATAACGACATGTATGCATGCCTGCAGGTCACTATCTGACAAAAGAAGAGCAAGGTTCTTTTTGATGTTGTAGGCAATAAATGGCGAGCTGGGGATCGTGCGAAAGTTATTCGACCCCCTTTTATGAGGAATAGGTATGGTCCTATCTAACTCGAAGATCTCGTTGCTCACCAGGGGAATCTTTATCTCTATAATCTATAGCCTTCATATAACGTTGCTGACGCCTTCATAATTTTGTGCATGTCGGAAAGGTTTGTTGACTCAATTGGGGTCATTAAATTGCCCTGTAATTGCCCGGAGATAATATTGATCTGACGAGGCAAAAGGTTCAATAGACAAAAGGTAAGGGTCAATACGACCGTGGCTGATGTCTGGCACGGTATCAATAAGTGTGTGCTGAATGCGCATTAGATTTGCTAGGATGACACTCGCGGCTAATGCGGAAGATGTCACATATAAAGCATTTCTGTTGTCCAGACGCACCTGATTGATTTCAACAGTGACGTTTCGAAGATGTTCCTTTATGAAATGGAACTGTTTGTTCATTGTCTCCTCGCTGCGTCGCAGAATGTTGTATTCCGATTCCAAGACAATTGTTTGATTCTTGAGTAACTGTTGAAGATGATTTTCATGGGTGGTAATCTTTTTTATGTCCTGCTTGTATTGTTGAGCAAAACTTTCATCCAATACTCCAAACAGGGTATTTGCCAAATAGGTACCCCAACTCCGTTTATTAATCCACGTCTTTGCCTTCTTGCGTTAGGTTTTTCGTTCTAGTTGTAAGATGACACTATCGTATTGCGAGCCCAATGCAATCGGCGGTTAGTTTCAAATGGGTTATGTACTTCTTTACGTTCGATACTCCGTGATAGAACGTGGACATATTATAAAATACAATAAGTTTCCAATCGTCCTTGATAACTTGGAGGTTTGACATCTTATCGAAGTAAAATCCTTGGTTGGTAAAAATTTGCGTAACATTATATGACGTCAATTTGAATTTCTGAGTTTGATCACTGGGTGATACAAACAAAAGCATTAGGAAAACGGACATGAAAAAGACTTGGAAAGGTTTCTGTTTTCGTAGTCGCGGGGATCGCTTGTTAACTTCACGGTTGAACTGATGGTGGAGGGGACGACTCATCCACGCACTGAGTTACGGATTCGGACGGGGGTCTCTCCTCATTTACGGGTAAGTATACAAGCTTGTTGACTGGACGCTGTATGGTATTGTTGCTCATCTTGATTTTTGTCATATAGTTCTCGTTTGAAGTTGTTGAAGATATTCCGATGACCACCGTTGCCAGATATTCTTAGTTATAGCTTGAACGAGTTGCCACGGTGTCTTTAACGTTACAGACTCCGGTTCAGTTTGAGGTCTTGACCAAATTGGTGCCCCAGTCACAGAATAAGAAATAATACAAGCCCCAGTCAAGAAATGTCTCGGAGTTAAGCAATCGTCATCAGAGTTTTCAGTTAGTTGGCATAGTGATCTGGAATTCAAGCACACTTCTATTTGGCAAACTAACGTCGAAAACTCTTCATACGTAAGACGTTGATCACCTATGACTCTTTTCAAGTGGTATTTCAGCCGCTTCCCAAAGCCCACCTGCATTAGACCAGGCAGGTGCATTGAAGTGCCAGTGGATGTTCATCTCACCGATTTTATTAAAGAAGTCCGGGTTGATATTCTGGATAATCTCCTTGAACTCCTTCTTGAGTCGACTAGCTCCCACGAAATTTGTACCGTTGTCGCTGTACATGTATGTGACCTGGAGATCCACGCTGGGAGCAGAACCGACGAAACGCCGCTAGGAAGGTGGCCGTACTGAAATCTGAAACTAGTTCCAGATGGACCGCTTTCGTTGACAGGCAGACGAAAACCGCTACGTAACCCTTTGTTGTTTTGATCCCGCGTCCTTTATTGGCCTTCAGCTCTATGTGGCCCGTGAAGTCGACACCAGTATGCGTAAATGGCCTTGACGGAGTAACTCTGGCTCGTGGTAAGTCCGCCATAATTTGTTGTTGCACTTCGTTATTAAATCGACGACACTTAACACGAAGTCTCAACTGGCGTTTTACCGTCCTGTCCCCGCTGATAATCCAGTACCTATCCCTTATGTAAGAAAGGGTTAGTCGGGGGGATAGAAACACCGACTTCCGAAATTAAAGTTATTTTGCACTTTTCAGTGTTTTTTTTACATTGAAGTCGGTTGTAGGTATTTTTTATTTTTGTAAAAAGTTTTTTTATTGATATACCACATCATCATTTTACTACAAGAAACCATCTCACTTATGAGTTTTACCAACTATTTCTTAAGAATATACTTAAAGAAAGTAATTACACATAGCGCTTTTCATTTCTCCATGTTTTTAATGTAAACTCTGAATTTTCATGTGGTTTTATTAAGCATCAACTAAAAAGTTTATTTTGAACGTTTTTAATTTATTTAGGTAAGGTCGAGGTGGCGAAATTTTTTTTTTAATTGATATAAACCAGTGCTTGACTGCGATCCCACCTGATGGTAAGCAGTGATGCAATCATTGATGGTGAGGCGCACTAGTTTATTAAGAGCCTATTCACTCTAGCCTTGAAGGCACCTAAATTATAGTTAGACGGGAAGACCGCAGCAGGCAAATTGTTCCAGTCCTTCGATGTACGCAGTATAAACGACGAAGCGAAACGCTTAGTCCGGACCGTTGAAGTTTCAACAACGTAAGGGTGGATACTCGCCGTACGTCGGGTTGTCCGATGGTAGAAAGGAGGTAGCGTTTCAACCGCGCGGCCATGACGATAATTAAGAAAAAAACTATGCCAAGATTTTGTAAAAATTTGTAAAAGTTGATTCTCAAAACCATACATTTTTCAAAGTTATGGTTAAGAAGTTATAAGGGTTTGAATGTGGCCGCGCCATTGAAACGCGGAGAACCGCGCGGCCATGGAGATCTTTAAAACTACGTGTTGCACCTGAAATTCAGGTAAATAACAGATTGAATTTGTAAAAAAAATGTAAAAATATAGAAAAAATTCCTAGGTTTATATTTTAGGAGCTGTAAAGCATAAACCTCGCTGAGCTGTAAATCGAAACGGTGACAAACATATTATCGTTGATATCTCGCTGAAAAAGCAGCGCAGAGATCTGAAATTTTTTGTAAAACACGGATTTCAATTTGTCGAAACTCGTAAAAATACAACCAAATATCCTAGGTTCATATTTCAGGAGCTGTAAGACTAAAACTCCATGGCCGCGCCATTGAAACGGCGAAATACACGGCATCGCTGAAGTCTTTTGTAAAACATAAATTTGATTTTTTTGAAACTTATAAAAATACACAAAAAAATCCTAGGTTTATATTTCAGGAGCTGTCGTACAATATCGCGTAGAAATAAATCGCGATTATCTATCGATGATATTAGGAATTAACGATTAGTTTTTGTAAAGAACACCTATTAATATTGTAACGAGTCGAAGTCGTCTCGCCACATGATTCGGTTTTGGGCGATTTCCGAACCGATGATGTGTTGTCGTTCCTAAAAGGCCTTGTGTCCAGGTGACGAATTTTTTTGAAAAGTGAGCTGTCAGATTGATTTTTTTCACTTTCTGACCCGATCATATCTTGAAAGCCGCTATTTTTTTTGTTTCTGTAAATTTTTTAAATAAATTGACCATAATCGTCGATATTTAGTGCCCTGTAATGGCCTAAAGGGAAGAGAGAAGTCCATCCTCTGTATTCTGATCGGATTGCTCCATATTTTTCGTTGAAGTGATTTTCGCCCACCTGTCTATTTCAATGTTTTGAGGCGCACTCAACGAACGAAAGAAAAAAAACGCTGTTTGGCGTTTGGTGGGTTTTGGAGAAGATTTTTTGTTCAATCTCATGCACCTGCTTATTTTTCGGCAAAGCTTGCTCCTAAGTTTATTAAATGTAAAATTACAGAAAAAGTTTCTGATAACGTTTATGTTTTAATAGACCTTAACTTCTTGAGTAGCGTAATTAGAGACACAATAGTAAGACAATGGCGCACGACCGCCGGCGTTCGTGCGGGGATCAACAGCTTAATAAGGGTTCAACTGGACGTTATCATGTTAAAGATATTATTAAATATTAATTTGGTTTTCTAGTGTTGACTTGTTTTTGATATTTTTGTTTGGAGGGTCTTATAATAGATGATGTATGACAGGATGAATGATAGGTTTACTGACCTTTGAATGAAACTTTACAAGGTAAGCTTCAAGCGAATTTATTAAATTCGAGTTTGACATTCTAAAATACTACTTAGGACATTTAGATAACTTTTTCACACACACAAACGTTTTTCATATCAAAAGATCTTAATATTTTTTTTTCCTGTATACACTATTTTTATACAGTTTATATACACCTTTTTTTACAATTTATTAATAGGTTCCTACTTATTTACAATTTAGGTACTTATTATTTTACCTGCATGTCTGAGATTTGCTTCTAACTTTATTGTGTTAGGATGCAAAATCTTATTATTTCTTTAAGTTATGCGGATCTTTTTGTTTCCCCTTTGTGGAAATAGTATTGATTTATGCGTTTCTTTTTTGTAGATTTTCTAGCTCTTTTTCGGGTTGGTTTTCTGCATTTTAACTCAAGGGATTTTTATGCTAGTGGCTAGTTCTCACTGGTAGGGATTTTTCCTATATTTTTTGCGGATCTTTTTTTCTTGATTTCGCAGCTTTTTGCTACTGTGCCCGGAAAGTCGTTGGTATAGTCCCGATCACAGTACGCAGTTTTTTTGCTACAAAGCTCGGAAGATTGGTGGTGTTGTGCCGATCACAATATGCGTTTTTTAAGATGTTTGTGCTCGGAAAATCGGTGGTGTTATACCGGTCACAACATTCTTTCTTTCTCTTTTGCATCCTTGCGTATGCAGTTTTTTTTCTATTGTGCTCGGAAGATTGGTGGTGTTGTGCCGATCACAATATGCGTTTTTTTAAGATGTTTGTGCTCGGAAAATCGGTGGTGTTATACCGGTCACAACATTCTTTCTTTGTTCTCTTGCACCTTTGGTGTTGCGAGATTTGATACTGTGTTTCACGGTTATAATTTGTTCTTGCTAGTCAGTGGCGATGGTGCCTAACTGTACTCATATAGACATATCTTTGAATTTTTCTTATAAGACAGCGGCAATTGCACCTAACTGTATACAAATTAACTTACTTGTTACTTTAATATACTTGCTAGTCGGTGGCGACATTGCCTAACCGTACTCAATTTAGGTTTTTGTTTGTAGCCTTATACATGTTGGTCAGCGACGATTCTGCTTAGCTGTACTTGCGATATTTTCTTGAACTTAGCTAGTTAGTCAGTGGCGTAGGTGCCTAACTGCACTCATGTTGGTTCTTTTGGTATTGTAAGTCGGTTGTGTTGGTGGTCTAACTGTACTTATTTTAAATGCATGTTATTTTAAGGATCTATACACTAGCGACATTCCAAGGTTGTATTTATTTCTGGTTTGTTGATTGGCTTAGTGGATATTTTCCGTAGTCTTATTATTCCGTTCTTTCCTAGAACCTTTTTTACCTTTTTTGGGTTTATTGTTTTTGTAATTTATATTTCCATTATTTTCTTTTTAACTAAGCTTTCGCTTTAGTCCTTTTTTTTCTTACATAAAAGAAATTCTTTCTTTTATTTTTTCGGGGAGGGATGTAATGTAACGAGTCGAAGTCGTCTCGCCACATGATTCGGTTTTGGGCGATTTCCGAACCGATGATGTGTTGTCGTTCCTAAAAGGCCTTGTGTCCAGGTGACGATTTTTTTTGAAAAGTGAGCTGTCAGATTGATTTTTTTCACTTTCTGACCCGATCATATCTTGAAAGCCGCTATTTTTTTTGTTTCTGTAAATTTTTTAAATAAATTGACCATAATCGTCGATATTTAGTGCCCTGTAATGGCCTAAAGGGAAGAGAGAAGTCCATCCTCTGTATTCTGATCGGATTGCTCCATATTTTTCGTTGAAGTGATTTTCGCCCACCTGTCTATTTCAATGTTTTGAGGCGCACTCAACGAACGAAAGAAAAAAAACGCCGTTTGGCGTTTTTTATATATATTTAATCTCCATTTTCTCCTATTCCTCGATGTTGGAACCCTTCGGACTGATCTACATTGCCTGGATAAGGATTATAATTTATTTTTCCTAACCTAGTTTTTTAAAGATGCAACAATACCAAATCAGTTTTAATAATCTTAGTCAATGTCACTTACAAACCTTTCATGGTCATGGACTGCGGGCTGGGAGAAATTAAAGACTAAAGCTTAACTTATATATTTTAATCTTTTATTTTCCCATATAGTCTCCCGCCTGAAGATTAAAAGGCCTATGCCTTCAAACTTGTAGTGAATCCGAGCTTATTTTTTTGAGGATGCATCTGGCGCCCGAATTATCCATTTACATATTGGTGCATCTTCAACCCTCTATTAACACACACATTTGAACTGCGAACAACACGTTACAATATGTAGTACTACCGATAAAAAGCAAAAATATATTTTATCCATACTAATATTATTATTTCGTTTATTCATTCGTATATATATACATATAAATTACCTATATATTTTAAATATTTCAATAAAAAATAAACATTTAAAAATATAAAAAATAGTGTCCCACCGGTATCGGGAGCAGGGTCCAAGCTACCGGCGGTCAGGGCTCCAGAGAAAGGAACCTCCTAACAATACGAGCCGTGTCCAGGAGTATCGCTTTCTGAATCAAGCCCTTGATCCAGCCGCCTAACGCGAGCCTCCTAAGGTGTTGGTCGAGGCTCTTGGCTATTAACCTTTCGTATTATAGACACAATTAAAAAGCCATTGTGTCCCGCGTACATCTGCGTTCTGGCATACAACAGGTCAAGCCATTGGCTGACACGACTATCGGTACAATGATCGCCGAGTCCACATCCCACATGTCGACAACCTCGCGAGCCAAGTCAATATACTTGATTTGTTTATCTTTCTCGGCTTTCACGAGGTTGTCGTCATGTGGAAGGGATATGTCAACAATCAACAACAAACTATATCAGGCATATTGGCAACAATAGTCCTGTCAGTGATGATGGACCGATCCCAGTACAAAGTGATATGACCATTATCAAGAATATTATTATTATTATATACTCGTATTAGATGAAGGGATGGAAAGTGACATAGGCTACTTTTTGTCTCTTTTTAACCCCCACTCCCCTAAAATAGGGGGTGGAAGTTTGTATGGAGCATTCCGTAATTTTCAAGGTAAAAAGCTAAAAATTGGTATGCGGACAATTTGTGACTAACAAAAAAATCGTGCATCATTTTTTTTTGGGAATCTGCCCCCAATCTCTCAAAAGAGGGGGTAAAATTTTATATGGGACTTTTCGCAATTTTCAAGATAGGAAGCTAAAAATCGGTACACAGACTCTTTGTTACCAACGAAAAATACCTGCCTTATTTTTTTTTTTTTGGAAATCTCCCAGGCCCTAAAATAGGGGATGGAAATTTGTGTGAGACTCCTCAAAATTAGTACAGGTTCTATGATACCTACAAACGAATAATAAAATAATTTAAATAAAACAATATTAAAACATTAAATCTAGCCATAAATCAATCAGCTTTTGAGAAAAAAAAAACAACTTTCGAAACATAAATAAGTGCTACTCATGGATTCCGATAGATGGCGCTGATAGGTTTCTGAATCGCGCTAACGTTGTGTGCTCTCTACCGCACTTCACACTATAGTGCATACGGTACCTATACTTTGTTATTTGACTATTGGTTTGCTTTCGATTTTTGGCTATTCGTGTTTACTTTTGCGATTTGGTATTGTTGTCTTGGTTTGGTTTTCCGATTTCCGAAAACAAACTCGGTTTCGGATTCGGTTTTACCGTTGTTGTTTTTCGGATTGGATTAATTCGTTTAGTTTAGATTTATAATATTCCTGGAATTTTAAGGAATAAGACAATCGCTTTGGTTTTGGATTTAGTTGTGGGGTATGTCTATCAAAGTTTGTACCTCAATTACTGAGACTATAGCGAGGTACTTAGCTATAATATTTAATTTGTGTATAGATCAAGGAGTTTTTCCGGATCTGATGAAATATAGTAAAGTGATACAACTTTTTAAATCTGGGGACAGTAAAGACACTAATAATTATAGGCCGGTGTCCGTGTTGCCGGTTTTTAGCAAGATATTTGAAAAGGTGATGTTAAATCAAATGCTTAATAATAATAATAACGAGTCAACGTTTCGGCCCAACGAGTCAACGTTTCGGCCCAACGAGTCAACGTTTCGGCCCAACGAGTCAACGTTTCGGCCCAACGAGTCAACGTTTCGGCCCAACGAGTCAACGTTTCGGCCCAACGACTATCGGATCAGGTGCGGGTCATCCAGCGTAACCGTATGCTGGATGATGCCGTACTTGATAGACTTCGCCTCGAATCACGGAGTAGCCGTGTCTCACCTGCTTCGCCACAGGCCGCGGTGCAACTGCAATCCAATGTTTCACTGCGACCCGACCACGTTGGAGAGGATGATGATGACGGGGCTATATCCGTGAGTAACCAGTGCAATGTACGTTTGAGGAGCGCTTTGGAGGATGCATTCCGGGAGTACCGCTTCACACCGGCTGAGCTTAGACCTCGATTACCTCGTTTGCCCATGCATAAGAAAAATAGGGCGCTGGTGTGTGCTCTGGATTCGCAGCTATCAAATTGTTTTGATAGCAGCGAAGACCTTACTGATACCCACTCGATCTTGTATTGTGCTGCTGTAGCGGCATGTCGTGTAGCTCGAGTCAAGTTTCCTAACAGTGACCGAGTTACACGACCAGCTGTACCAGCTTGGCAGTGCAGGATCGAGCGCCGTATTGGTGAGGCCAGAGCACTCATCGGCAAGCTTATCTGCTTCAGGGAGGGCAACACTCGCCCTAGGGTGATGCGCTTTGTGAGACGGGCGTTCTCGGGGACAGATATTAGTCCTCGAGATTATCTACCCCATATCACAGAGCGTATCGACTTCCTGAAGCAGAAGGTCTATGCATGGGCAAACCGTATTCGACGGTACAAGCGGCGAGTGGAGCGGTACACCCAGAATCGCACGTTCCAAAGAAACGAAAGGTGGGTTTATAGGGCTTGGGAGCGACCGGACCAAGGTGTGATTGATACGCGCCTACCGGATGATGATGCCATGTGTTCATTTTGGCGCAGCATCTGGTCGGTGCCTGTCAGTCACACCGAGGGTGATTGGATTCGGGAGATCGAGCGAACGTGCGATCTTATACCAGAAATGGGGGCAATTACCATCAGCCCCCAGGACGTAGCTCGTGCAGTCCGTCCGTTGCCTAACTGGAAATCTCCAGGACCGGACGGGCTGCACAACTTCTGGCTTAAATGGTTTCAAAGATCGCATGCTCGCTTGGCATCCCAATTCCAATCTGCCTTAGAGTCAGGGTCGCTGCCCCAGTTCCTTACGACAGGAATAACCCACCTGCTCCATAAATCGGGTAGTACTGCGGAGCCTAAAAATTATAGACCGATCACGTGCTTGCCGACGGTCTATAAAGTTCTTACATCTATTCTGAGAGCCAAAATTAATAGTCATATTGAGACAAACTCCATCATGTCTGCTTCTCAGAATGGATGTAGGAACGGGTCCCGTGGTACTAAGGAGCTGCTCCTCATTGATGTTGCCATTAGCCAACAGGTTCGTCGCTCTCGAAGAGATCTGTCGACATGTTGGATAGATTATAAGAAGGCCTATGACTCAGTTCCGCATACATGGCTCATGAGGGTGCTGGAGCTGTATAAAGTTGATGCAACTCTTCGCACCTTCCTGATGTCGTGTATGCGGCAGTGGAGGACGGCCCTTCACTATCCAGGATGTCGACAAATCCGAGAGAGCAGCGAACCGATAAGGATCGAGCGTGGCATATTCCAGGGCGACAGTCTGAGTCCACTGTGGTTTTGCCTAGCTTTGAACCCTCTCAGCACACTGCTGGAGGGTTCTGGCTTAGGTTACCGGTTGAGAAGAGGTGGTCATGTTATATCACACCTCCTTTACATGGATGATCTGAAACTTTTTGCCTCCAACAACTTGGAACTGATGGAGCTACTGAAGGTAACTGAAACCTTCAGTAGTGCCATCAGGATGGAATTTGGTTTGGACAAATGTGCAGTCATGCATGTAAAGCGAGGGGAGATTATGGAATCCGTGGGTACCCAACTCTCGGATTCCATATACATTAGATCCCTCTGCTCAACCGAAACTTACAAGTATTTGGGTATGTCGGAAGCGTTAGGCATCAATGCTGCTGACATGAAACAATCGTTGAGGGAGCGCTTCTTTGGCCGCCTGAATAAAGTGCTGAATAGCCTTTTATCGGGCGGGAACAAGGTGCGCGCCTTCAATGGTTGGGTCATGCCGGTTTTGATGTACTCTTTCGGCATACTCAAATGGACTCAGACGGAACTCGACGCCCTGGATAGGAGGGTCCGCTCACTACTTACCGCAAATCGGATGCATCACCCACGGTCATCGGTGATGAGGCTGTATATCCCGCGGAAGTGCGGAGGTCGTGGTTTCTTGAATGCTAAGACCCTGCACAACCGTGAGATATGCAGTCTCAGGGAATACTTCCTGAAAACTGACGTGGGGATGCACCGAGATGTGGTTGCGGTAGACAAAGGCCTCACCCCGCTCTCCTTGGTTAACGAGAACTGGCGCAAACCTACAGTAATGGATACTAATGAACGCAGGGCAGTATGGCAGGGCAAGGAGCTTCACGGGCGTTTTTACCGGGCCTTACATGGGCCCGATGTAGATCTTTTAGCGTCCGTATCCTGGCTGCGCTTTGGTGATCTCTTTGGAGAAACCGAAGGTTTTGTCTTTGCAATTATGGACGAAGTTATGATGACGAACAACTACCGGAAATACATTGTGAAGGACGGGACGGTTGACATCTGTCGGGCATGCCACCGACCCGGAGAATCAATCCGACATATTATTTCTGGATGTTCTCATTTAGCTAACGGAGACTATTTGCATAGACACAACCTTGTAGCCAGGATTATTCACCAGCAACTTGCTCTTAAATACAATCTTGTGGAATCAGAAGTACCGTACTATAGGTATGTGCCCGACCCAGTTCTCGAGAATGGCGGCGTCACATTGTATTGGGATCGATCTATCATCACTGATAGGACTATTGTTGCCAATAAGCCTGACATAGTGGTGATAGATCGACTAGAGCGTCGCACAATGATTGTTGATATAGCGGTCCCTCATGACGAGAACCTCGTGAAAGCTGAGAAAGATAAACAAACTAAATATCTTGACTTAGCTCGCGAGGTTGTCGACATGTGGGAAGTGGATAGAGCAATCATTGTGCCGATAGTCGTAACGGCCAATGGCTTAATAGCTAAGAGCCTCGAACAACATCTGAGGAGGCTCTCGTTGGGCAGCTGGATTAAGGGCTTGATCCAGAAAGCGGTACTCCTGGACACGGCGCGCATTGTTAGGAGATTCCTCTCTCAGGAGCCCTGACCACCGGTAGCTTGGACCCTGTTCCCGATGCCGGTGGGCTACTATTTTTTATATTTTTAAATGTTTTTTTATTATGTTTGTTTTTAAGAAATATTTAAAAATGTAAATAATATGTATATATAGAAAATAAATGTAATAATAATAATAATATGTTTATTGAATTTTTGATTTACATAAATATTTATACATTAAGGGCTTAATCTAGAGATAAAGGTACAAAATTGTATTCTACCTGAACTAGGTATAAAACCTGTATCTCAGGTAACTTATTTAAGTGCTTATATGTTAATAAATATAACTAAAATTCATTAAACCTATATTGTAATGCTAGGTTTTTTTTTTTTTCGCGGGTAGGTGTAGAATAAAGATAGACATATCTCCGAAATTAATTTTATATTTTAAATACAAATGCACTGTAATATTGCCTAAATTTTGGTAAATATAAGTGAACAACATCCACTAAAGTGGTACTCACGTTTGCAGCACATTTATGTGAGTTTTACAAATTTTGCACCACCTGCTAGTTCATCATCAGCACCATCACAAATATCACTACTACAAATGTCACAATTGGAAGAAATTATATCGGCACAGAAAATTCTCGAGGACAGCTTTGTTCGGAAGATGGGAGAGCTTGAAGCTCAAATCCAGAGCGCTGGACCTGCCAAGGACACTGTGGCAAGGGTTGCTGACGAGTTCCGCACCTTCAGGGAACTAATATTTAGCATGCTCAACCTGCTTCGGAGCCAGATCAGTGAGTGTGCTAAGCAGATAGACGGTTTGGAGACCAGACATCGGCGGAAGACGCTGATTTTCCAGGGCATAAAAGAGGTTGACGGCGAGATATGCAAGGATGTCATCATGGGCTTGATAGGCAAGACGCTGGCCCCCAAATCATTGTCAGTGCCCTCCATAAAGGCTTGTCACAGACTTGGCGTGGCCAATACAAATCATCATAGGCCCATCCTGGTGAGATTCTCCACTCATGAAGATAAATCTGCAGTATGGAGATCTAAGAAGGGCTTTAAGGGTACGTCCGTCTCAGTGAAGGAGTTCTTGACAAGAAACCGGCAGAGTATCTTTGGGAAGGCAAGGCTTCATTTCGGCATGCGATCGTGTTGGACTCAGGACGGTGTTATTGTGGTTAAAGCCCCCGACGGGAGTAAGCACAAAGTTACAGCGTCCGATGAACTGAGTCTTCTGCTGGCGAAGTATCCGAAGGCTCAAGGAGGCGATGGCCTGCAAAATAGGACGCGTTAGTTGTGGTATTTTGTTGTTTATTTTATCTTGTTTTGACATCCACAGTAGTTGTCGTTACTTGCCATAACAATCTTTACAGTTTTTAACTTCTGATCTATATTACTTTCCTTTTATTTATTTTTTTCACTTTCCCTTTATTTGTTTATTACCGAATGAAATTCATAGTTTGTACTTTGACCTCCGTAATTTTAGTTTGCGTAACTTAGCTACTGTGTTTACCCTCAATAGTCACCTTTCTTTTCTGTATAAAGATATAATTAAGCATTTTTTGTCACCGTCAATAAAAATATAGGTTAGCTTAATTTTGTTGACTTTACGTCATTTGACGTTTACAGAAAATGATCGGATGCGTTCACATTCCTTCGCGTGATTTTTTTTTTTCTTTTAAGATGCATTCCGAATACTAAATTAGTTAATTTTAAACATATTTTGGTTTTTCTTTTTCTTTCTAGTATTATCGTGATATTCGACCTGCTGTAAACGGTTTCATTGTGCATTTTATCTGCTTTGTTTTTATTTATGGTTTATGTTGATGTTAGCTGGCGGGTGGTGCAGAAATGCAAAGCGCCGTACCAGCACGTGTGTAATTTTTAATTTTTAAGTATCTATTTATTTGTATTTTAGTATGTCATCTGAAAACGAATCGTTTTTTTCTGCAAACGAATCAACTGCCTCTTCTTGTTATGATAGCTTTAACTCTGTAACGGATACTCTGGGTGATCTGTTGAGCCAAAGGTTCGACTCTAATCCAGGCCGACTGTTTAATGTATGCCACATCAATGCTCAAAGCATACCCAGCCATCATAGTGAACTTTACGATGTGTTCTCTGTCAGCAACATTCATGCTGTCCTGATTTCCGAGACTTGGCTCAAACCCGAACTGCTTTCTACCACTTACTCTCTCCCTGGTTTCATTCTTCTTCGGCATGATAGGATCGGGAGGAGAGGGGGTGGTGTAGCTATTTACCTTCGCGCTGATTTTCCCTACAAAATTCTTACTACTTCTTCTTCTAACGACTCTGCTGAGTTTCTTTTTCTAGAGGTTTGTGTCAAAGGAGCTAAAACCATTCTAGGGGTCGTCTATTGTCCTCCTACTCTTGATTATTTCACTGAATTCGAATCAGTACTAGAATCTTTGGGTTCAGAGTATGTTCATCACATTATCATGGGAGATTTTAACACCAACCTCCTTGTCCACAATTCCCCTCGGTCCCGTAAACTCCTGCATATTGTCGAGTCAGCCAATCTGCATGTATTGCCTCTCCAACCCACTCATCACAATAAAATTGGTGATGATACCTGGCTTGACCTGATCCTTACCTCTAACCTTTCCCTAGTGTCCTCACATGGTCAACTTGATGCCCCTGGCTTTTCTCATCACGATCTTATTTACCTGTCCTACATCCTTAAACCCCCTAAACCCAAGCCCATATTTCTGTACAGGCGTACCTTTGCAGGTATGAATAGTGAGCAACTCCAAAAAGACGCATTGAATATCGATTGGACGCCCCTGCAGGAAGCTGCTACGGTTGACGAGAAAGTTTGTGTCTTTAACGATGTTGTCACCAAATTATACGACACACATGCTCCTATCAGGAAAATTAAATTGAAGCGTCCACCTGCTCCTTGGATGAGTGAAGAAATTCGGATGGCTATGCGACGGAGGGATCGTGCGTTTCGGAGATTCAAAAAGGATCGCTCAGAGGTAAATTGGGCCTTCTTCAAGACTGCTAGGAATCGGTGCAACCAGATGATACGCAACGCAAAACGCCGCCACATTCTTAATAACATCACTACTTCTTCTTCTGCCGATATCTGGAAATTCCTTAGAACTCTAGGTATTGGTAAATCGCAATATTCAGACCCTCCTAAAACAATTGGCTTGGACGAGCTAAATTGTTATTTCTCCACTGTTCCAATGCTAGATAGTCTAGTCAAATGTCAAACTATTGACTACCTTAATGGTCTGACGCGTCCCAATATTGTCCCCTTTGTTTTCACCCCAGTCGATCCGGGAGAGATCAAAAAGATTATTCTGTCCATTAAATCCAAAGCCGTTGGTTGCGATAATATCAGTCGTCATATGATCGTGACGGCTTTGGATCAACTTCTTCCTGCCATATCCCATATCATCAACTTTTCTCTTTTCTCTGGTATGTTTCCTTCCCTGTGGCGAAAAGCTTATGTTCGGCCTTTGCCTAAGATACCTAATCCCACTCTTTCCAGTCACTTTCGTCCAATTTGCATCCTTCCGTTTATGTCCAAAGTGCTTGAGGCCTGTGTTCATAAACAATTCTCCAACTTCATTTACCACAACTCCCTTGTCAGTTCATTTCAATCTGGTTTTAGACCCGGGCACAGCACTATGACGGCTCTCCTTAAAGTGACTGACGATATAAGGCGCGGAATGGAGGACACTAAAGTTACCACTTTGGTGCTCATCGATTTTTCCAACGCATTTAATACCGTCAGTCACGAAATCCTCCTGGCTGTCCTATCTTATCTTATGGTCTCTCACGAAGTACTGGAATGGTTTTCCTCTTATCTTCAGGGACGTCAGCAGTCGGTTCGTGTTGGTGACTCTGCATCAGGGTGGTACGACCTTGCAGCTGGCGTTCCTCAAGGTGGTATTTTATCTCCTCTTTTGTTCTCCGTTTTTATAAACCTTATAACTACTAAACTTCAGTGTGCGTATCATCTCTACGCTGACGATTTGCAGCTGTACTGTCAGTCAGGTGTTGGCAACATTGCGGATGCGATCGCGGAGCTGAACCGGGATTTACTGGTGATTAAGGAGTGGGCAGATAGATTCGGGGTAGCGGTTAACCCCACAAAATGTCAGGCTATTATAGTTGGTAGCCCCTATAGTCTAAGGAAGCTGGATGGCCTCACCGTACCACCCATTATTTTTAACAGTTTAGTGATTCCGTTTAGCTCCGAGGTTAAGGATCTTGGTCTGTATGTCGACACTTGTCTTGATTGGCGGAAGCAGGTCTCAAGTGTCAGTCGGAAAGTCACCGGAACGTTACGGTCGCTCTATCGACTGAAGAATCTTCTCCCAGCTCACATAAAGGCAATGCTTGTACAGTCCCTAATCTTTCCTATAATTGACTATGCTGATGTGTGCTACTATGACCTGAATGCAGATCTCCTCAATAAACTGGACCGCCTTCTGAATAACTGCATTCGATTCGTCTTCAACCTTCGTAAGTATGATCATGTATCAACGCATCGATCACTTTTAAAATGGTTACCCATTCGCCAGCGTAGAGCGTTAAGGGCCTTGACAACCCTGTTCTCTTTTCTAGATAACCCTTTTTCTCCTTCTTATCTGACTTCAGAAATTCAATTTCTTTGCTCTGCGCACAATAAAAATCTTCGATCTACAAATAATCGTCTTCTACGATGCCCGACACACCGCTCTGGGTTTGTCCATTCCTCTTTCTTTGTCCAGGCGATCTTCCTTTGGAATGCGCTCCCTCTGAACATCAGGACGGCAACCAGTCGGTTGTCCTTTAAAGTGAAAGCACGAGAACACTTTCGCAAGAAGTTGGTAGATTCATCACACTCTTGATTTGTTGTATTCGTTTTTCTCTCAATATCATTTTTTATTTGTATGTATGTATCTAAGTATATATTTATTATTGTTCTTATTTCCTCTCTGTCAGTCTTCTATTTAGTTGCACCTGCCATGTTATGTCTCTGCACCACCCTAAGGTCGACTGGTAGAAAATGCCTAAGGCATTAAGTCCGCCTTTGTACAATGTTTCATTAGTGCATAAAGTTTTAAATAAATAAATAAATAAATTAAACAAAAAGTAAATAACTTATGAACAATATTATTTCAAAATCATGACAATGCTTAGTCAACAAATCTGCATCATCGTAAGACATTATTGTGACACAACATTACATTATAATTTTTTGCAAAGTAACGATTTTGTAAACTAGTTTTTATTAGCACAATCAGTAAAATTGTTAAAATAAAATAGGTACTATATTATTTATGAGTAATATTATGCAATAAAACTCGATTGAGTTATATGTAAGTAACAGAAAACAAAAACGACGTCGCTATTTACGTGTCCTCATTATAATCAATAGAATTTATGAGTCTTGTCTCAGCAATTTTCTTAGCCGGGCAGTCTTGATCGCCTGTCTTGTGATTACATGGTTTATTAAAACGCATGCACGTTGCACACTGCGACTGATCAGCTGTTTTATCGCACAGCATCCACTGGTGGCCTTGTTCACCACAAAGAGCACATGTATAGACAGCTTCACGACAAGTCTTCGCAGCATGCCCGTACTGTTGACATTTAAAGCACCTGGTCACAAGTGTGAAATCCCTCACTGGGCAGGATGTCCAATTAATAAATACTCGGCTTTGGTTTATAAGCGCCTTTCTTATGCTAGCAGTTACTTCTAGAACATAATTGCATGTAGGTCCCTCTTTTTTACCCGACTTGTGACTTAATTTTATAGAGGCCAAAAAAGAGTCACGGGGTAAATTAGGCAGCTTGTCAGCCAGGTTCTGCTCATAAATGCAATCATACACTTCCTGGTCACTTAACTCGGTCGGTACTCCTATTACTACAATTCTCGGTCTTCTCTTATAGGGCTCTTCCACTTTCAGACCGGAACCACTTAGTTGAGATGATTTCCTAAGTTTTTCTATATCGTCTTTTGTCTCCGTGCTAATGATAACACCTCCGTTTTTTGTTTTGCGCAATCCTCTAACGTGTAATTTCATTTGTTCAGGACGTATTATTTTTTGGACAAGAGATTTGGTATCGTCACTCGATTTATTCTTATCTGTTGGATAAATTGCAATAGAGCTAAGGTTATTGGGACGTAAATAATTATTTTTATTAGTTTTGACTATGTCAGCGAATGAAATTTTTTCTGCCATCGTTGGTTTAGTCCAGTTTTCTTGAATGCTTGTTTGAATGGTGTGCTGGAAATTTTCAAGGCAGTTTGTCAGGTCGCATTTTTCTCTTATCTCTCGAACAGAGTTTCCCACTTCTTTAGCCTTTAACTTCAAGTCCTGGTAAAAAACTGCCATCTGCGAAACGCCATGTCCTATCTTGCGCGACAGGGAGCTGATCTTCAGCTTTTGATCGGAATTTAACTTTCCTTCTTGAGCAATGGAACAGACTTCGTTCAGGTATTTTTCTATTGAGATCAACCAATTACTAATGTCACTGGTGTCCACCGTTTCAAATTTTTCTTCAAGTGCATGGGATGGAGGAGTTGGGATACCCCGAGGGCTCTTTTCCATATCTGACATAATACTTAGTCAAACACTCATAATTATTTACTTAAAGTTAATCACTAACTTAGCAAAAAATGCGCGATTTATTTTCTAGGTCACAGATTACTTAAAGATATTTTAACGTCAAATAATTGTTATTTATGACACACGTCCGTTCTACTTGAGTGCCAATATGCCAATGAATTAATAATTTAACACAAATAACATCTTACACGATAAACAGTATGGTTTCACCAAAGGACGTTGTACAACTGACGCTGGTGTCTCCTTACTAAAACACATTTTTAATGCGTGGGAAGAGGCACAGGATGCTATAGGCATCTTCTGTGACCTGTCTAAGGCGTTTGATTGTGTGGTTCATGAAACATTACTCCTGAAACTTGAGCATTATGGACTAGGCAAAACAGCTTTAAGCGTATTAAAATCTTATTTGATTGACAGACAGCAACAAGTTCAAATAAACGGTGTCAATTCGTCGGGATTAAATGTGAAAATGGGGGTACCCCAAGGTTCAATTTTAGGTCCTTTTTTATTTTTAGTTTATATTAATGATTTACCCTAAGTATTTGTTGCAAAATAAACTTAATATGGTGTTGTTTGCCGACGACACTTCTTTGATTTTTAAGATAAATAGAAGGACTAATAATCTTGACGACGAAAATAACGCACTACTGCAGGTCCAAAACTGGTTCACTGCTAATAATCTAGTTTTAAACGGGAAAAAAACTAAATGCATAAGATTTTCCTTACCGAATGTCAAAAGTAGTGATTGTGACGTAATACTAAACGATGAAAAACTAGAATTTGTCGACAAAACTGTTTTCCTGGGGATAACGCTTGACTCAAGGCTACAATGGGGTCCTCATTTAACATCTCTTGCAGGACGGCTTAGCTCAGCTGCATATGCTGTTAGAAAAATCCGCCAATTTACGGATGTTGATACCGCTAGACTAGTCTATTTTAGTTATTTTCATAGTATCATGTCATACGGTATCTTACTATGGGGACAGGCTGCAGACATCGACTCAATCTTTATACTACAGAAAAGAGCCATCAGAGCTATTTACAATCTTCGCCGGTGCGATTCTCTAAGGGAACTGTTTAAGGATATTAATATCATGACGGTGCCTTGTCAATATATTTATGAAAACATCATGTACGTTAGAAAAAATCTTCATCTTTTTAGCAAAAGAGGCGATAGACATAATTATGTTACAAGAAATAGGGACCAATTAGTTCAACCAGGTTTCAGACTGGCTAAAGTGGCCTCTTCTTTCATGGGGTACTGTTTGAAATGTTATAATAAAATACCTCCACAAATATTAGAACTCAATGAAACAAAATTTAAATCTTGTATTAAACGCACACTATGCAGGTAAGCATATTATAAGTTGGAGGATTATATTCAAGATAAAAATGCTTGGCTCAATGCTGGTCCAGCTCCACTACCACCGGGGTGAACAAATTGATTAGTCTGGAAATAATTGTTATTATTTTTAAATGGTTTTTTTTTGGAATTGTTAAATATTATAAGTATTGTATAATGTAAAAGCATTTTTTTTTTCAAAGTTTGTAAATGTGAGTACCATGGAGCTATTTTATGGTTTTTTATGTTACTATTGGACTTGTTTGACATAAATGAGCATGGCAGTTGAGAGTTTGTCATGCTCACTCAAATGTCTCACTGATGGTGGCGCATGTGTTGGATCATTCGGTTCCCTTCAAAATGGTTGAGCTGAGTGGTGCTAATATTGGCGTCATGTTCGTGAACGGGCGCTGTCAGTTGAGACTGGTCATCTCTTAGCTGCCAGTTGCTATTTTAATATCTATATTTAGTTTGTATTTTTACTTTATTTACATTGTTCTCACATGATAGCGTCAAGAAACATGTAACAGAGATATTTGTAATTACAAAACATGATTGAAAAGAGTGTCCATGGAGTTTCTTGCACATTCTTCTCCATAGAGATCTACGCTTTGGGATGTGCAATTAGCATCATTTTTTTTTTTCTGACTGACTGACTTCATGACATTTCAAAAGTGCCTGTAAATGGTTTATTTGAAATAAAATTCTTTGAATCTTTGAAAGTTTTGCTTCGTGAATTGGTTGTTTTTTTTTTTGTTTAAAGTTAAAAATAATTTAAATTCAATTCAATTCAATATATTTATTTTCAGACTAGTGTCCATATAGTGTTAGTAAAAATACATAAAAAATAAACTTAAGGATAAATGTTAGTGCAAGCTTACTCTAATACATATTGGAATACATTTATTTTTTTAGATGGATTCGTATCCACTGCCTCCTTAAAGGACTATCCAATTTACAAGCAATCACCCTCAGGTAGCTGTTGGAACTGTCCCTCACCCTGCGCATCAGCGAAGCCGCCCGCTTACGGATTATGGCATGGAAGCCATCCACTTGTGCTTGTGTTGTGATAATAAGTAAAATTTATTTTCCACTTATCCCTCAATAATTCTATGAGTCGATTACATAGTTTGTTGTTTTTTTTTAAAATTAGAGAGCAATATTTGTTTGGCATTTTTTTTTCTATTCTATTTAAATTGATTTAAAATGCCTCGCAAACGCAAGTCGAACCTTTCAAGAGTGTCTTCTCAGGCACAAGCGAAGAGATTAGCTCGGTCCCAAGAATCTCTTGAAAATGCTGAACTGAGAAGGCAAGAACCATTGAGCAGGTGTTTCTGACCCTCAGAAACACCTGCTCAAACTCAGCTAAGGGTACTTGAACAGACTGAGCGTCAAGCTGCTTTGAGAGCAGCTGAAACACCTGCTCAAACTCAGCAGAGGCTGCTTAACGATGCAGAACGTCATGCTGCCCTAAGAGCTTCTGAAACTCCTACTCAAACTCAGCAAAGGCTACTCGAAAACGCAGAACGTCAAGCTGCTTTGAGAGCCTCTGAAACACCTGCGGAGATGGTCAGTTAGAAACCGATGCAGAGGGCTGTGTGACACTGACAGGAGATTTTTGACAATTAGTACACTGTGATTCAGAATTAGTTGCAAGTGTTTACCCAGATTTACAAAACAATATACACGAAAATCAATATTTATGTGAAAGAGCAATTTTAGCACCTAAAAATGATGTTGTCAACAAAATAAATTCAGACATAATGAGTAAAGTACCAGGAGGTACAACAGAGTATTTATCAAAAGACAGTTATGGATACAGAACGGATCACATCATATTATCCCGTAGAATTTCTGAATTCGCTTGAGCTGTCAGGTGTACCCTCACACAAGCTTAAATTAAAACTAGGCGTCCCAGTCATGCTTATGCGAAATTTGGATTCCCCGAGATTATGTAATGGGACGATACTTCGTGTCACACAACTTGACCGCAATATCCATTAGCGCCACTATCTTAACCGGCGTAGGAAAGGGTGAAAATGTAATAATCCCACGAATCCCAATAATTCCCACAGATCTCCCGTTCCAGTTTAAAAGGCTACAATTTCCTTTTTAGCTTAGTTTCGCTATGACTGCACAGGATCGTTCGTTGTGGCGACATTTGGGGGAGGCCTATGTCCAGCAGTGGACGTCTATCGGCTGAAATGATGATGATGATGATTAACAAAGCGCAAGGACAAACGTTAAAGGTGGCTGGTGTGAACTTAGAAAGCCGTGCTATTCCCATGGACAATTGTATGAAGCATGTTCACGTGTGTCCAATGCCCAGAATCTTTACATTCTATCCCCAAATGGAAAGACATATAATATCGTTTACAGTAGCGTATTAAAATAATATTCTGTTCAGAGTTCTCTTCTGTGTTCTAAATCAGGAAAGGGGAACCGTGTTACCCCGAATTTAACGCGAGCGAAGCGTCGGGAAAAAGCTAGTTCATAATAAAAAACTGTTTCGAGTGAATCGATAGGGTGACCATGGCTTACTGTTTACAGAAAACTTTCCACCTACCTATTGTATTAGAAACTATATCTCAAGGATTCTAAATTAAATTAAAATGAAATGATAATCTACAAAAACAAGAAATTATAGATTGTTTACTTACACTTAGATAAAGGCGTAGCGTGGACTAGTTCAGAAATGAGCACATATTGGACTGATGTGATTGACCCGCGTTCCGTTCGCACCTGAGCGTGTGGGCTAAAATGGAAATATTTCGACGAACTTATCTCATAAATAAATGTTTATTTAATTAAGATAATAATATTATTTCTAATGCAATGGAAAGCAGGTGGAAAGTTTTCTGAAAACAGTATGCCATGGTCACCCTATCGAATCACTCAAAAAGTTTTATATTGTAAAATGTTTTTGCGTTCTATCGATAGTACTACATATTTATAGGTGTTGTTTAAAAAAAAAAGAACTCGTTAATACCTAATTTCATCGATAGATAATCGTGACTTTTTCTACGCGATATCGTACTACAGCTCCTGAAATATAAACCTAGGATTTTTTCTTGTATTTTTACAAGTTTCGACAAATTCAAATCTGTGTTTTACAAAAAACTTCAGACCTCTGCTATGCTTTTTCAGCGAGATATCAACGATAATATGTTTGTCACCGTTTTGATGGCGCAGCCATGGGGTTTTTGCTTTATAGCTCCTAAAATATAAACCTAGGATTTTTTGTTGTATTTTTATTAACTTTGACAAATTAAAATAGAAAGAAAAGAAAAAAGAAAGAAAAACTGTTTATTTGCGCGAAATGACGCAATCTTAAAACTAGCAAACAAACATTGTAAATTGATAGGGAAGATATGCGTCACATCCGCGCAAAACGGCCTAACGCTCAGCATAAAGCTGTGGCCTCTCGCATTATGCGTTAAGCTCACAGCGCTGGTTTTCAGCGTGGGCCGGTGGTATCAACGATAATATGTTTGTCACCGTTTCCATGGCGCGGCCATGGGCTTTTTGCTTTATATCTCCTAAAATATAAACCTAGGATTTTTTGTTGTATTTTTATTAGCTTCGACAAATTCAAATCTATGTTTTACAAAACACTTCAAACCTCTGCTATGCTTTTTCAGCGAATCAGAATAACATTTATTTGCCTACTTTGTGTTTTACAAAATGTCTCTGTCGCCGGTGGGCCGTGCAGAGGTGAGTCAGCTAACTTATGTACTTACTAATAGATCTATGTTTGCTGTGTTCTATTTATTCGCAATATTTTTTTGCATTTTTATATTATTTTATATTAAGGGGACGCGGCGCCTTCGTTTTATCGGTAGGCCATCGCTAATATCCTTTTTTGTTAGGGTCATATAATATCTCGCCTATTCTGTAATTAACCCTGAGAGGGTTGAATTCACCGTGCGCTTGGTAGGCATCTCCAGGGGATTCTAGATCTTCTATTCCCAATTTTGCAATGTTTTCCAACATTTTGTTAAGTCCTCGGCACGTAGGTGCCAGGCTTCTATGTCAGCCAATTCCCAGATCACTTCCGTGGGTGTTCGTCTTGGTAGTTGTGCGGCATTTTTCAGTGGCAATCTATATTGGCGTTCAATTTTGCTTAGTTTCGTTGCGCTATACCTTGAGAGTAGTTGCACTACTCCGTAATTCATCAGCGGTAAAATGCAGGCCTGAATGATGGCTACTTTCGTGTTTAATTCAATTTTCGCATTGTATCCTATTATCGGACCGAGGGCTCCTCTGACTTGTTTCAATTTTTTGACGACTTGTGCGGTGTGCTGGTTCATCTTCATGTTTTTGTCGAAGATGACACCGAGGTATCTGATCTGCTTTTGATAGTGCAACGTTTGTTGTTTCAATTTCACTGTTGGCCGGTATTTTTTCTTTTTCGAGAACATGATGCATTCTGTTTTCTCTATGTTACACTTTAACCCCCATCTCGTATAATAGTAAATAATAGTTTCCGCTGCCCATTCACCGCGCATAGTCGCATGTTCTGGATTCCTGGCTGTGTTGAGTATACAGAGATCATCTGCGTACTGTGAAAGTTTGAGACCTTTGATGTGGTCTTGTATATCCCAAATGTCATGTACGTACAAATTGAAGATTATTGGTCCCAGGATCGAGCCTTTAGGCACACCGTGAGGTAACGGTTTATCTTTGGTTGTGGTAGTTCTGAATCTACCTCCAAGTTTCTACCTTCGAGGTAGTTCTCAATTATTTTAATAATATTGTTGGAAACATCTTGATTCTGAAGTTTCTTGATCAGGCCCTTGTGGTTGATCGAGTCGAAGGCCCTCGATAGGTCCGTTGATAACATAGAGACATTGTTTTCCGTGGCTAGCGCATCAGTGATAATTTTTCCGGTACGAAGAATCTAGGTCGCTGTGCCTCTTGCTCTTGTAAAGCCGTGCTGGAACTTTGGTTGAGCCGGTTGACCGTAGCGGTAAGTCTTCTCAGGATCAGCCGCTCACATAGCTTACCCATGATGTTGAGCAGTGTGATTGGGCGGTACGATGATGCCTGACGGTGATCTTTGCCAGACTTGTGCAGGAATATGCACACGCCGTTTTCCTGTTTCCATCGCTTAGGGAAGTAACCTGTGGACAATACAAAGTTAGCAAGAGGCACAAATGCCTCGATGAAGACTTCTCCCCCAAGTTTGAGGGCTTCTGCTCTTATTCCGTCTGGCTCTGGGGCCTTTTTGTTTTTTAATTTCTTGAGTGCAAGTTGTACTTCTTTTTTTGACGTTGGGTCGAGCGGTTGAAACGGTGTCGTCTTTTCAGTTCCCTCATCGTCTTTCTCTATCTTGGCTTCTTTAACTATAGCTGTATCCGTGAGCTTGACTATTGTTTCTATTTCTTTACTGCATCCCACAATATTCGGAAGTTTAACAATATGCTTTTTCATGTTTCGTAGGATGCGCCTCATTTGTGACCTATTGTCCCGTGGATCTTGGAGTTTGTCGAGCCAGCCTTTTTCGGAGTATTCTTTCAGGACTTTTTCAGTTTCTTTCTTAGCATGGTTGTAAAGACTCCGTGTTTCGTGAGTGTGGTGCGTGAGTGTCGAGGGCTGCAAGAACAGCATTTTCTATCGCTTCGACATACTTTTCGCATTCGGCTTGTGTTGTGATTTCTTTGTTAAGATCGCAGAGACCTTCCCACATTGTCTGTTGGTACGCCGTTCTCAGTTTCTCGTCCTCATAGATTTTCTTTGTATTATGGGATAGGTATTCCTCTATATTATGTTCGATCTTTACTGTTAGCAACCAAGTTGACTGTTAGCAACCAAGGAAGGTGATCTGAACCAACACTCTCTATCTGTTTGGCCTGCGTTTCAAGTTGTTGGTGTGTTATTATAGCTAGGTCCAGGATGGTGTTACCTTGGCTGAAAGGTCTAGAAAAATCCTAGTTTTATATTTCAAGAGCTGTAATACAATATCGCGTAGAAATAAGTCATGATTATGAATCGATGAAATTAGGTATTAACGAGTTCTTTTTTTTTTGTAAACACCTATTAAAATGTAGTACTACCGATAGGAGGCAAAAACAAGATAAGAAAGAATTTTTTTTTCATATAAAGTTTTTTGAGTGTTTTGATAAGGTGACCATGGCTTACTGTTTACAGAAAACTTTCCACTTGCTTTTTATTGCATTAGAAATCATACTATTATTTATCGTTTAGCAAGTTATAATTGTAAAAATGTGAAACGAGCTATCCATGACATCAGAGATCTGTGCAGTACGTGTGACGTGATATGCTTGCAAGAGACCTAGCTGCTCCCACATGACATACCTTTTGTTAGCACGATTGATAGCGGTTTTGGTTACACGGCGACGTCGGCTGTAGATACTTCGGCGGGCGTTTTACGCGGTCGCCCTCATGATGGTGTCGCGGTGTTGTGGCGCTATAGTGCCTTTCGGGAAGTGTCGGTGATTCAGTGTAGTGAGCGTATTTGTGCTATTAAAATAGCGGAAGGCAATAGATCAGTGCTTGTTGTAAGTGTGTATTTGCCAACGAACTCTGTAAGCAATCTGCCGGATTTTATTGATTGTATGGGTGCAATTAGTGCGGTTGTTAATGAAAGTAACATCGAGTATGTTTTTGTGTTGGGTGATTTCAATGCGGCGCCGGGTGAGTTATTTTACAATGAGCTAATTATTGTGTGAGAATTGGTCCTGTATAGATGTCGAAATGTTAGGGATAAATTCCGGTACCTATACCTATATTAGTGACGTACATGGGTCGCCCAGTTGGCTCGACCATTGTGTTGTAACTCACGCGGCGAAGCAATCCATTACGAATGTTTATGTAAAATATGACACTCAGTGGTCGGACCATTATCCTCTCATTGTGGAATGTAACCTGCGTATAGTAACACCAAAAATTGTAACACGTACTGTTTGCAATAACAATAATAGTAATATTCGTTGGGGAGAGAGAAATGAGGAGCAGGTCTTGATTTATAGTGAAGAGTGTCATAGTAGATTAAAATCTATTGATTTTCCATCGGAATGTACACAATGTGCGGATTATTTATGTAGTGACCCTGACCACGCGTGTGTCCTAGATAGACTTTACACCGACATTGTGACCGCCCTTCAAGGCGCAACAATGGTGAGTGGGGGAAGAACGCGGGCGCGGACGGGCGGACGTGGTTCACGCTTGGCGGGATGGAACAGGCATGTGGGCGAGGGTGGCGGCTAGGTTGAGGTTTAACGAAGTGGGTGCTGTGTGGTAGACCCAAATCCGGTTGTGTGTATGAGGAGATGCGTGAGAGTAGGAAGGTCTTCAAGTCCAGGTTAAAGTGGTGCCAGAATAACCAGGACCAGATTAGGATGGACGCCCTCGCTAAGCAACACTCGAAAGGAGACTTCCGTGGCTTCTGGCGGAGTATGAGAAAAGTGAACTCTCGGCCTGGCCTTCCCGGAAGCGTCGATGGTATAAGTGATCCAAAGAGAATTGCGAACGTGTTCAGAGAGCAGTTTTCGGTTCGGTCGCCACTTGGTCCGGCGCGTGGGGTGCTGAATGCTGACTTGGACAATAAAACAATAGGAATGACGTTCCTTGCCAAAGATGTTGCGAAAGCTATAAAACAGATTGAGCGGGGAAAGTCTCCTGGGCACGACGCACTCAGCATTGAGCACCTACAGCACGCTGCCCACACCTGGCGAGAGTCCTGGCAATGTTCTTCTCGCTGTGTGTGTGCCACTCGTACCTGCCTGATGACTTTATGAGCCTGTGGTTAAAAATAAAACAGGCGATTTAGCTGATAAAAATAACTACAGGCCTATATCGCTTGCAACTGTAGTGGCGAAGGTATTTGACGGTGTGCTTAACGCGCAGTTAAATAGACATATATCGCTTCACAGTAACCAGTTTGGATTTCGACCTAAACTGTCTACAGAGAGTGCAATACTGTGTTTAAAGCATACCTTCAAGTATTACACGACGAGAAAGACTCCGGTATACGCGTGCTTCCTCGATTTATCCAAGGCCTTTGACCTTGTCTCGTACGATATCCTATGGGAAAAGTTGGAGAGCACGGGGTTACCTCGGGAACTCATCAGTATACCTACTTCGATATTGGTACGGGCACCAGGTCAACAGTGTCAGATGGGCGGGGGCGATGTCGGATACTTATAACATCGAGTGCGGCGTAAGGCACATTGACAGGCTTGCCCACATTGTTTAATCTCTACATGAACGAGCTGATCGTCTCGCTCAGCAGTCAGCATGTCGGTTGCTACGTGGACGGAATGTGCGTTAACAATTTGAGTTATGCGGACGACATGGTGCCGCTGAGCGCGTCGATCTATGGATTGAGGAGGCTACTCAATACATGTACGGAATACGCGCGTGGTCATGGGTTAAAATAAAATAAGAAAAAAAGCCAATACATGGTCTTTCGGGCCGTCGGTGGGTCGAGCCCTATGAACATACCGACAGTTCATATCGATGGATTTCCACTACTGCGAGTGGATCAGTTTAAGTATTTAGGGCATCTACTCACCGAGGTTCTTGATGATCAGGCTGACATGGAGAGGGAGCGGAGAGCACTGTCAAAGCGAGCTAATATGTTAGCACGCCGGTTTGCGCGGTGTTCCAGGGGGGTGAAGATCACGCTCTTCAGAGCGTACTGCACATCCCTGTAATCGTGCAGCCTGTGGGTTGACTATACTGAAAGGGCATACAGTGCCCTCCGTGTCCAGTACAATAACGCGTTCCGGGCGGTAGTGGGGCTGCCCCGCTTCTGTAGCGCATCAGGGATGTTCACACAGGCGCGCACTGACTGTTTTCACACCACTATGCGCAAGCGGTGCGCGTCCCTGGTGCGCCGGGTGTGGGCCAGCCCCAATGTCATCCTGGCAATGATCGCCGACAGGCTAGACTGTCCATATATCCGACATGGCTGTGGAAGACATGTTACGATTTCCATTCCTGTTAGGAAATTGTAATTTAACCATTAATGGTAATATATTTTAATATAATGACATTTTGTGAATTTTAATTTTATACAATTTATGTTAATGATTAATACAATTCTTTTAATGTTTGTTTGACTGTCTCTATAATAAAATATCTGAGAATCTGATATCTGAGAATGATAATCCAGTGACAATACAATGCAATTTAATGACTATCCAATCAAATAACAATGATAATCCAATGCAATTTAATTTAATTTTAATTTTAACATTTCAATTGTATGTAATTTTATGGTAGATATATATTGTCTGTATGTGATTATGTTACTGAAATGAGTCTTTGATACTCGAAATAAATATATAATATACAACGTGTAATAAGAAAAAGCGCGGGAATCGTCGAATTTGGCGGGCGTGATTTTTCTGGCGGTTTTGTAAAAAATAATTAAAGTCGAGATTAGTTGTGTAAATTTGTGTAGATATTGCTTAGAATAGTTATTTTATTATTTGTGTATATTAGTCTTCGTATTTAGGGTAAGTTTTTTTTACTTTATTCTCTTTTCTTTCTTTCGGTTCTTTGTCCATTGGACAACCAATGGACAAAGAACCACCCGATCCGGGGGGCACAGTCCCCTCGGTAGGGTATAATGTAATTATCAACGAGTCCAGTATGGACACAGACTCGTCCATAAGTAGATCGGAGCGGAAAAGGGCTAGGGCTCCACGCAAAATGTGCAAACACTGTAATAAAAGAAGAAGACATGGTAAATCTCTAGCAGAAACCAACAAAGATACACACTGCCATTGTGAAAATGACTTGGTAATTACCAACACTCCAAACAACAGCCAATCATTACGAACAACACCTGTAAATCATCTGGAGACCACTCCACGTTCTGTGGATGGCCCCCAGACTGAAATATCTTCGAATTCGGATGTCCCCCAGAAGGCGCCACAGGTTGCTAGGGCTTTGTATGAATCCACAGACTTGTCTCCATATGTGGTACACATTCAAAAAATATTTGATATGACGAATCCAGGTCAAACATTACACCCAATAACTTTAGGTCACTTTTTAAAAAAACGAAGATTCAACAGCATAATTAATGGCTCAATAAAACGCATTGGTCGCAACCGAATTTCTCTGAGCTTCTCACATTACCAAGATGCAAACTCTTTTATAAATGACCCTTGTTTGGCCAAGGAGAAATTGAAGGCATTTGTTCCATCAATTAACGTGTGTCGTATGGGAATTATTAAAGGCGTCCCTACCGAATGGTCTCCTGAGGAAATCATTGAAAATGTTTCTGTCCCTACTGGATGCGGGAAAGTCATCAAAGTTAGGCGTCTTAATTATAAAGTTCACGAACCGACCCCTGTTTGGAAACCATCTCAAACAGTCGTGTTGACCTTTGACGGGCAAATTTTACCGAAACGCGTGTTTTGTTGTTACAATTCTATGCCAGTAGAATTGTATACATTCCCAACAATACAATGCTTCAATTGTTGTCGTTTCGGCCATACAAAGGTACAATGTAGGTCGAACCCTCTGTGCTTCAAGTGTGGGGAGAAACATTCTGCTGACACTTGTAGCATTCAAGACGAACATGGTAAATGCTGTCATTGCGGTGGCGTTCATTACGCCATCAATAAAAAGTGTCCCGAGTTTGAGAGACAGAAAGCAATCAAGCACTATATGGCCCATAGTTGCGTATCGTATGCCGAAGCATCGCAGCTACATCCCCCAGTGTCAAAACTATATGCAGACGTGGTAACTTCAGCTCCTTCACTTGCCAATAACAAACCTACTTTACGCTCTTCACCCCATTCACCTAACACATCACATAAAAAAACTGTTTTCTCAAAACCTAGGGACCCCCCAAAAACCACTAAGGGGTATGACCGGACAGCTCACCAAAAACTTATTAATAATGAAGTTTCGATGACAGGTAATGGTGTTGCATTGCAAAGTAAAACAAATAATGAAAGTCAAATTTTAAATATAATTATTATGTTAATCAATACTTTATCTAAAAATAATATTATTGAACCGTCCATCGTTGCCACTGTAATTGATACGCTGTCTAACTTATCTAATTTTAATCATAATGGATCCAAGTCTATCCAAGATTGTTCAGTGGAACAGTCGCAGCATAGTGAATAAAAAATCTGATTTGTGCTATATATTGAATAAATACGATCCCTTTGCAGTCGCTCTCTGTGAGACATGGCTTAAACCAGGGTTCTCATTTAGAATTCCTGGCTATGCATGTCTAAGAACAGACAGAAGCGATGGGTATGGCGGCGTCGCCATACTTGTAAAAAATAACTTGTCCTTTCAATCTTTCCCTCTTCCCCGTCTCAGTGACGATATATCTGCCGTTGCTGCCATTGTAAATAAAATCTGTTTAGTATGTATATATTATTCTCGTCCTACTGTGAATATCCTTTCTGAAATTAATAATCTTTTATCAGTCTTACCTAAACCATTTTTGGTAATGGGCGATTTTAATACCCAACACCAATCTTGGGGAAGTTCTAATACCAATTACTATGGAGAGAAATTATTAGAAATCTTAGACTCTAATAATTTGTGTATTTTAAACACATGTCTCCCAACACGCCTAACAGATCAAGTTGAAGGAATAAGTGCTCCTGATCTCTCGATATGTACACCTGAGCTAGCATCAGCATTATCCTGGTCTCCTCTACCTTTATCATATGGCAGTGATCATTTCCCATTAATAATTTCTTTTCCACATAAAAAGCCAGAGGTTTGCAGTCCCACACCACGATTAAAGTACAGACTTCAAAATGCAGACTGGGATAAATATAAAAATGGTGTAGAAGAGAGAGCTCTTACTATATCTGATTCCTTACAACATGATCCTCAGTTATTGGCTGATCAATTTACAAGGATTTTAATAGAGGTTGCAGATAATACTTTCCCTATAAAATATGGCGCTACAGGCAAAATTCCCTCACCACCTTGGTGGGATGCTGATTGCACTCAGGCTGTTAAAAAAAGAAAAAAGGCACAAAAAGACTACTGTCATAATATGACTCAGCTCAATTATGAGCTATACCTAGAAGCTGCTCGTGCAACCCGTACACTCCTTAAGAAAAAGAAATTCAAAGGTTGGCAAAAATTTTGCGAATCTATCTCTCCAGCAGTTAATGTTTCCATAGTATGGCGAAATATTAAACGATTCAGGTCAGCATTCAGTGACACAACAGCCTCAAAACTGCCATTAGAGTTAGCCAATGAGTTCATGGATCATTTAGCTCCTTCTTCAGTCCCTGAACAGAGATCTTTGATGCATTTTCCTTATGTTCCTATTTCTGATTCTGACTTGAATTCTCTCTTCACACTAAGTGAGTTGAAAGGAGTCCTTTCACATGTTAAGGATTCAGCTCCTGGTGAAGATGGTATACCATATTCATTTTTAGCTAATCTTTCCGACTCTGTTCTTTTAATATATTTAAATCTTATCAATGCAGCCTTAATATCTGGCAACATCCCATCAAGTTGGAAGTCTCAAATAATTATTCCTGTTCTAAAACCGAATAAACCTGCTTCTAATGCTACTTCGTATCGACCAATTGCACTTTCGACGGTTTTAGCTAAGATTGTCGAACACCTTATTAAAAATCGTTTGGAGTGGTTTTGGAAAGCAAAAACTTGCTTGGTAAATCACAGTTTGGTTTTAGAAAAGGCAAAAGTACTATTGACAACCTTAGTGTATTCATAACTGATATTCGCCTAGCCTTTTCTTCCAATAACTCTGTAATTGCTGCCTTTTTGGATATTAGCTCAGCGTACGATAATGTTCTTGTATCAGTCCTGGAACAAAAATTGAAATCATTACAAATTCCAACAATGCTGTCTAATTTCATAATTAACATGCTTTCAGAGAGATCTTTAAATCTAGATGTTGAAGGGCATAAATTTACCCGTTTAGTATGGAAAGGTCTCCCTCAGGGTTCTGTACTTAGTCCACTTCTCTATAATATTTACACTTATGATTTAGAATCTTCTCTAAATAGGTCCGTACAAGTCCTTCAATATGCAGATGATTTACTTCTCTATGTATCAGGTAATTCTGTTTCAAATATTTGTTCTTCCTTAACTTCTTCTTTATGTTTACTGAAGACTTGGTTGGATGCCAACGGCCTACACCTGTCGATTGATAAAAGCAACATTGTCTTATTTACTAGAATGCGTAAGCCTCCTGTAGTTACAGTGAAGTATAATAATTTTCCTATAATAGTTAAAAACCAAGTAAAATTTTTAGGCCTAATTTTAGATACTCGTCTTACTGGTTTACCACACTGTGATTATATAGCTGCTAAATGTGAACGAAATATCAACATTATTAGATGTCTTTCTGGTGTCTGGTGGGGAGCACATCCATTTTCATTAAAATTACTTTACAACACATTAATTAGAAGTGTATTGGACTATGGTACCTTTTTGCTGGAACCTGCTAATGTTGCTGGCCTTAAGAAACTGGACAGTGTTCAATCTAAGGCACTTAGAGTAGTTTCAGGTGCAATGAAAAGCAGTCCTATTAATTGTCTTCAGGTGGAATGTGGAGAACCTCCACTTCATTTGCGACGTCAATTTTTGGCTGATAGATACATGGCTCGTTGTTTGCAATTCACACACCATCCTTTGCTAAATAAACTTTCTACTCTCTCTAAAGAAGTAACCTCGTCCACTTACTGGAGACACAAAGTTACTCCGTGTTTAGTTAAAAGCTTTAGAAAATACAATTTAATTGAAGCGCCTTGCCACCAATCTCAATTTCTTCCTATATTTCATTGTAATTTCAGTTCATTAGTTATGTCACCAAATATTCAGTATAACCTCAACATTTACCGAGATGACGTATGTCCTAATGATAGCTTCAAATTCACTATGGATAAAGACTGGAAGGGTTATCAGCTCCTGTTTACAGATGCTTCGAAGCACGGAAGAGACTCATGTGTGGGAGTAGGTGTATACCACTCCCAATATAATATTGTACAAAAAATAAAGCTCCCGCCCGAATCATCTGTATTTATGGGAGAATGTTACGGTCTATTCAAAGCTGTCGAATATTTACTTGTTATGGGCTTGCGGAAAACACTTATTTTAACTGATGCAAAGAGTGCCTTACAATCCTTGGCCAGATTTCCTTTCTATAGTCAAAATCCTTTTATTATATTTGAAACACGTGAACTCCTCAACAAGTGCTCTCATAAGGGGTACTTGGTGCATTTTGCCTGGATTCCCTCTCATTGTGGCATTTTAGGTAATGAGAAAGCAGACCAATTAGCTAATGATGCCGTTTTGTGTGGAGATGTTTTTCCTTACAAAAATTGCTCTCAAGATTTGGCTGCTCTGCCCAAAGTTTATCTACAGGAATCCTGGGGTCAGCTTTGGTCGGAGCAATCACTGTTTACGCCTGCGTTAATGACAAGAAGTGCAGTGTGCGTGTTTTGTTGTCTTTCCAAAAGACTAGGCGCCCGCGCCGTAGTGAATGTGATTTTTATTATTCGTCCACCTACATATTTTTTTGTGTCGTGTCAAAATTTTGTCATCCTTGCAATCATCTCGCGCTCCGCTTATAAAATTGTAAAAACCTGAGTAAATCCAAATATATTACCATACCTCGATCCGGGAGTTTCATTGAAGTCCACTGAAGCCCCAACATCTGGCGACCGTGACAGGACCTGCAATTTTATCGGAAACAAGTTCGCGACAACGCAACCACGCGCTGCTGGTGTAGTCATTGCGCCGCAGCCACCTTTTATCCTAATCAAGAATCATACCTGGGTTCCCTGGAGGTGCACGAGCCATTGCAGCCACCGCCGGTCAGCGATCAGCATTCAGCATCGTACCGCAGCCTCGGCAAATGCAGCTAAGTGCCCATTTTTCCTTGTGAAATCCCTACCTATTACCTTACCTTTTATACCCTTATCCATAATCAATCTATCCTATACCTGTTTAAAATAGCTTTCAATGAGTGTATTGGTGTCTGTAGTCATTCTAGTGTCTCTAAATATTATTTGAATACACCATACGCAGTTCATTAAAGTAACTCACATCATTTATTGGTGGAATACAATATAGGCTATCTTCCTAAGATATAACCATAGTTTTTCATTCGTGTTTCCCCACAGGCTTATAGCTATTATAAAGGCATATAGTTCAATATTATCGCCGAACATTCCAGGTCGATCTCTCCGTGTAACGCAAACGCGGGGCGCCTGCCGTGTCACCGTGTGACAACGGGACTGAACGGGAGCCCTACTGCTGCGCAGAGCCGGCCTCAGGTGACGTTAGGCGAGGAGCGGGAGCTAAGTTATAGTTTTTTTCTTTTACATATCGTGGACTAGTTTGTGTCTGTATCTGCATTTGCATAATCAAACAATCTATTTATTAAATATATATTTACAATGGGCAAAGATTATGGAAGTGAGGCTGGCACAAACGATACCCGTGAACTACAGGATCTTTTAGTGAAACGTAGTTCCATAAAAGGGCAGATAACTAAATTTAGAAACTTTTTATCAAACATTACCTCTAAAGAAACGCTTACTCAGATTGAGTTAGCTGAGTTAACATTAAAATTAAACAAATTTGAATCTATATATAGCCGTTTTGACGACTTGCAGAATCAGATAGAAGTATTGCACTCTGAAAATTTATCTAGTGAGATTGATGAGCGTGATACTATCGAACAACTATTTATATCCAATATTGCAATTGCTCAAAGTATTACACAGAAACATAACTCGAACCGTCATGATGAAAGTAATTACAAGGATTTGAATTCAAGTCAGATAACAACAGGTCCGTGTAATCATGATCATCATGATATAGGTTTTAAATTACCCCAAATTCAAGTTACTAAGTTCGACGGGTCTAGTTTTCGTTGGCTCGAGTTTCGTGACACATTCCTATCTATAGTACATAATAATGACCGCATCGCTCCCATTCACAAATTTCATTATCTTATTTCGTACTTGACTGGCGATGCAGCGCGCATTATTGCTAACTTGGAGGTATCAAGCGCAAATTATGCCTGTGCTTGGAACTTATTATGTGACAGATATGACAATACTCGCCAATTAGTAACTCATCATATAAATTCATTATTAAATATAAAACCAATCGCAAATGAGTCTGATAAATCATTAAGATTTCTTGTGGATCATGTTAATAAAAATTTACGTGCTTTAACTAGTCTCGGTATAGGTTCACGTGACTGGGATATTTTGCTCATTCATATAATGAGCCCCAAGCTTGATAGCTGCACCAGAGCCAAGTGGGAAGAGTACCGGGGCACATTGGATACCAATATACCTAATTTACAACATTTTTTCAAGTTTCTTATTGATCGCGCTGACGTACTTGAGTCAATAAATAGCAGCCAATCATGTTCTAAACCTAAGACTCAGACAATGTCGAAGCCTACAGATCCTAATAATAAAATAAAATCTCACCAGTCATACATTTCTAATAGTGAAGACAATAATAATCCTGATATATCATGCGGCGTTTGTAATGGTAATCATCGCCTTTATGATTGTCCCACCTTTTTGGCAATGAGTGTTGATGACCGTATCACTGAAGTAAACAGATTAAAGCTCTGCCATAACTGTTTAAGGTCTGGCCATTCCGCACGCAACTGTCGCATGCATCCGTGTCGTATGTGCAATGCAAGGCACAATAGACTCTTGCATAAACAACCAAGTAACAAAAATATTTCTAGTGTTGTCACTATTTCACCCGACACCACTGACGATACTATCGTTAATTTTGCAAACCAAAATACCCATCAAGTTTTACTGTCTACTGTTTATATTGAGGTAGCCAATCCTACGACCAAACAAACACTGAAGGTTCGTGCTCTTTTGGATTGCGGTAGTCAGTCATCATTTATTACTCAATCTCTTAAAACAAAACTACTTTTAGAACCGACTACCACTTTGCATGTCAATATAATTGGCATAGGCAATAAAACTACCACTCAGGCTACAGAAACTTGTGTAGTCCAGTTGAAATCCTTGATGAAACATTTTACCATCACTTCTTCTTTTCTGGTATTGCCAGTATTAACCGGTAATATACCTAGAATACCCGTTGACGTAAAGCAACTTCATATACCAAATGATTACTTTCTAGCGGACCCTTACTTTCACCAACCAGCACCTGTTGATATTGTCATTGGTGCCGATATTTTCTGGGACATTATTGGCCGCGATCAACTGTCTCTCGGTCTTAATTCACCCGTATTAAGAAGTTCTCATTTTGGTTGGCTGATAACTGGTCCTATGTATTTTAATTTACCTACAAATAATAATGTAAAGGAAAATACTATAAATTCTAATCATTCAGTCGTTTCTTATGTGTCATCTGTTGACAAAATACATCAAGAACTCACAAAATTCTGGGACTTAGAAGATATTCCCCAAACTCAACCACTTATGAGTCATAGCGAGAAGGCATGCGAAACGCATTTCTTATCGCACACCTTCCGTTTAGTAACCGGTAGATTCTCAGTTAGTCTACCTTTAAAGGATACACCTGATTGTCTAGGTGAATCTTATTCACTTGCTAAAAAACGCTTATTAAATTTAGAAAAGCGATTTCGCAAACAACCACATGTGAAGTCGCAATATTTAGAATTCATGCGTGAATACGCAGACTTAGGTCACCTTTCAGAATCTGCTATACCTATACCTTCTACATCTTACTTTCTCTGCCATCACGCTGTCTTCAAAGACAGTAGTGAGTCTACAAAAATTAGAGTCGTATTCGATGGTTCAGCTCCTACTTCATCAGGTCAGTCTATAAATGACATCCTCATGGTTGGGCCTAATATGCAGGACTCACTGTTCTCCATATTAATAAGAGCTCGACAACACAAGTTTCTCCTCACGGGAGATGTCGAGAAAATGTACCGTCAGGTCCGTGTCCATGAGGAGGATCGCAACCTTCAACTTATTTTATGGAGGGAGGATGAGTCCTTGCCCATAAAAACATTTCAACTAGGTACTGTAACATACGGAATGGCAAGTTCCAGCTACTTGAGCACTCGTTGTCTATGGCAAATTGGTGAAGAATGTTCTGATCCTATTGTTAAAAATATAATTCAACATGATTTCTTCGTGGATGATCTCATTACCGGTTCTGAAAGTGAGGACACCTTACGTTATATTCATCAATCTGTAACTGAAGAATTAAAGAAGGGATGCTTTAATCTCCGTAAATTTAAGAGTAATTTACCCTCATTGTTTGACTCAAATACTCAAACCAACGATAATCTTTTAGTAAGTGAGTCGACTAGTACTCTAGGTATGGGATGGAACCCATCAACCGATCAGTTACATTTCCCTATAAAATTTCCACTTTCTACTAATAATACTTTAACTAAAAGATCTTTTTTATCGTCTCTTTTTAAAATATTTGACCCTTTGGGACTGATAAGTCCGTGTGTAATAAAAATGAAACTGTTATTACAACAACTATGGCTGCATAATTTGACTTGGGACTCTCCAGTCCCACCTGACGTTCAAAGAGACTGGAACAGCTTTATGCAGTCTTTACCTTCCCTTTTAACTCTAGAAGTTCCGCGTCATGTTCTTTGCAATGAACCCGTTTATGTAGAATTGCATTCTTTCAGCGATTCATCTCAACATGCATATGGCGCTTGCATATATTTACGTTCCGTCAATGCTGCGAACGAGGTCACAGTCAAGCTGCTTTGTTCGAAGTCCAAAGTAGCTCCAATTAAAGCTACAACTATTCCTCGTTTAGAATTGTGTGCAGCCCTACTAGCAGCAAGGTTATGCAAGGCTGTCAGGGAGGCACTACGATATGAATTTCAGCATCAAGTACATTGGTGCGATTCGTCAGTAGTTCTTGCTTGGCTTCACACTAGTTTTATAAATTTGAAAACATTTGTTGCTAATAGAATTACGGAAATCTGTGAGCTAACCGATGCCTCCTCGTGGCGCTATGTGCCCACATCTGTTAATCCGGCTGACCTCATATCTAGAGGAGTCAGCCCAGATAAGCTGAACGGTACCAATCTATGGTGGTCAGGCCCTTCATTTCTCATGGAGCCTGAATGTAATTGGCCTATCTTAAAACCTAATAAAATTAATGATTTACCAGAAACTAAACCTAATTGTACTACCTCTCATGTTGTCTCTCAAAATGAGCCTATAATTAATTTTAAAAACTTTTCTAGCCTAACTAAAATAAAACGATCTTTCGCTTACGTGCTTAGATTTATTAATAATTTAAAAGGTAATAAAAATAAAATTTTGGGTAATCTAACGGTTGATGAATTAAATAATTCATTTCTTCATTTGTGTCGTTTCGCACAGCAAGAATCATTTCTCTGTGAATATAATTTGCTATATAACAACAAGGCTTTAAGTACTAAATCAAATATTTTATCATTGTCTCCTTTTTTAAGCCATGACAAGGTCATACGAGTTGGTGGCCGACTAGGTTCATCTGACTATAATTACAATAAAAAACACCCGGTTCTCTTGCACGCTTCGCATCATTTTACGAAATTGATTTTCGAATACGAACATAAACGTGGATTACATGCTGGTCCACAACTATTGTTGGCTATTGTTAGAGAATACGTTTGGCCAATTAACGGCAGAAACTTGGCTAGGCGCGTATTTCATAACTGTCCCAGGTGCAGACGCTTGCAGGGCAAGACTATTGCGCCACTCATGGGGCATCTACCCTCCCAACGTGTCACGCCAGACTTTCCATTTCAAACTGTAGGAATTGACTTCGCTGGCCCATTCTTAATTGTAAACAAAAGGGGGCGTGGTGCTTCGCTAGTCAAGTGCTATCTTTGCTTTTTTATATGCCTTCGATATAAAATCTCTCACCTTGAAGCTGTGAGCGATCTATCAAAGGACGCATTTATCATGACTTTCCGAAGGTTTGTGTCACGAAGAGGCAGGCCAGCGGAAGTTTTCTGCGACAACGGACGCAATTTTGTCGCAGGAGCTAAGGAAATTAATGACTTTTTTAAGATTTACCAAAACGATTTGTCTGATTTTGCATGTTCGGAAGGCATTCAGTTTAATTTTTCACCCGCTTACGCTCCTCATTTTGGCGGCATTTTTGAGGCCGGCATCCGTTCAGCAAAATATCATATTAGACGAGTAATGGGTAACTCCCACCTAAGTTACGAAGAACTTCAGACACTTTTCGCTCAGGTGGAAGCTGTTTTAAATAGTAGACCTCTCTATCCCTTATCCGCTTCTCCTGACGATTTCCAGTGCCTTACTCCTGGGCACTTTCTCATTGGCCGGGCTCTCACCGCTCTGCCTGAACCAGCTTTGGCAGATTGCTCTTCAACAAATTTGCAGCGCTATGCCAGATTGCAGCAAATATACCAACATTTTTGGCAACGCTGGCAACGAGAATATATTGCTGAGTTGCAACTGCGGCGAAAATGGAAGACCAACACCGCCTCGGTCAAGATTGGAGATCTGGTTCTACTGCAAGAAGATGGCGTTCCACCCCTATGTTGGAGACTTGGGCGCATTGAAAGACTCTTCCCAGGACCAGATGGTGTTTCACGAGTAGCCGACATCAAGACGATTAGAGGAACTGTACGGCGCCCTCTAGTTCGCATCTGCCCCTTACCAACCGAAGAGGATTTTCTGAAGGGTTGAAACTTCGGAAGTTTCAACGGGGGGAGGATGTTTACGCCTGCGTTAATGACAAGAAGTGCAGTGTGCGTGTTTTGTTGTCTTTCCAAAAGACTAGGCGCCCGCGCCGTAGTGAATGTGATTTTTATTATTCGTCCACCTACATATTTTTTTGTGTCGTGTCAAAATTTTGTCATCCTTGCAATCATCTCGCGCTCCGCTTATAAAATTGTAAAAACCTGAGTAAATCCAAATATATTACCATACCTCGATCCGGGAGTTTCATTGAAGTCCACTGAAGCCCCAACAATCACTGAAAGGGAAATTTTATCGTTTTATTCAGCCATCTATTCCTGTTAAACCTTGGTTTAGCAAGTTTAAACTAAGCAAAAAGATTTCAACGATAATCATACGTATGAGATTGGGTCATGTGTGCACTCCTGCTCACCTTGCCAGACTCGGCATTGTGCAGAGCCCTGTGTGTGAATGTGGTGCTGAGGTGGGAGATCTGAACCACCTTATTTTTGCTTGCCCCCGTTATGACCACTCCTTACTTTTCCAGAGCCTTGTTTCCCTCAGAGTCCCTCTTCCCACTTCTATCTCATGTATCTTATTTAATTTTAATTTTAATATTTACAAAATCATAGCACTTTTCCTTGTAAATAATGATATAGCTATTTAAATGTAAAAATGAAAACGCTTGATACTTATTTGTACCATTATTTATTATGTAGTTTAGTTAGCTTTTAGGTTAATTTAGAGACGCACCAATTGGGCTTCTTGTTGGATCAGCTGGTTGCGTTAATTTTCTATTTTAATATTATTCCATTTAAAATGTTATTTGTAATTTATTATTTTAATTAATTATTCCAGTAACAACTAATCTCCTTTCCTTTTCCAAATCCTTTGTAACATTTAATCAAAAAAAAAAAAAAAAAAAAAAAAAAAAAAACGTGTAATAAAAAGGGTATATACATACCAAGTGCACGGCTTCTTGATAAGATAACAAACGATACGGGAAGGGTTTTCTAACATTATGTTTACATGGTAGGAAGTTATGAATTATTCCAATACACATGATACCAGAAACCGAACATTTCAAACTGAAATCAATAAGTACATCACTAGCAAAAAGTCAGCTGATCGGTATCAGTGAACTGTTCATGAATAAAAACAAACCTCTTACTCCTGGTATTTCTTCAAACAGTGGATAAAGGGTTCCGGATGTTTATTTTTCTTAACAAAATTTTTTAAAGGAAAATAGTTTTGAAAAGAAAGAAGTGTTTTCTACAAAAAACTAAGATTATGAACTAGAGCGAGTGCGTGGCGCCAGACATCTGTGAAGGAAAACCCGCCAGCCGCGTAGAGATGTATTCGTTAGCGCGCAGCTCATTCAATTTTTCAAAATATTAGACACGCAAGCGTGCGACCCGCGCCGCTTTTAGAGGAGACTAAGTAGATAAGGGTATTCATAAGGATATGGAATAAGTACCTACATATCTGGTAACTACGTGAAAAAATAAGAAATACCTACTTTTTTATTGTTTTACGTAGATATGATAGCAACAAACAAATGAGTGAACGTAACAATTATCGACAAATTAATCTACCATAGAATCGAGTACCTACAACACAGTAAATAATACCTAATTTAGTAACTACATTCCTATAAATTTTCTTACGTACCTAATTCTTTTTATGTCGGTTGCCATACATAGGTAGGTACACAGTTTGCGAGGAAATAATTACTTAGATGAACGTGCGGTGCGAAAGACGCTACGAAAAAGGATTTCATATCATAATATTTGAACCCAAAATATCATTTCTAAGCAACTTATGTCTCTCCTAGTACAAATAAACTCCCAGTGGGTTCCGTTCTTGAATTTAATTTAATTAGAGGACTTTATAAGTTGTTACTTTTTTGCAGGGATGAGATGATTTGAATCAATTGATTATAGTAAGTAATTTAAATATCGATTAAAATCAAATGATTAAAAAAAAAAAAAAGTGTGGCACTCGGGGACTGCCGCGGTAAAGCTATTGCATAGCATTTTGTATCAACTTATGCAATTATAATTATTTATTTATTTTATTTATGCAGTATTTCTTTTTCTTTGATATTAATTCAAGTTACACTTTTTGAGCGTGGTGACCGATAAGAAATCAAATTTTTTTCTTTCTTGTTTACTTCATAAATTGCTACAAGTATGTTTAGTTGTTATCATAGAACATTACTATAATCTATTATAATACAAAAAGACTATTTTGTTTGTCCGAGATTTGAACTCGAGGCACGATGATAACATAGGTAGAACGCTGTACCAATGCGCCACATAGGTCGTTAACGACTTTTCTAAAATAGGTGTTCGGTCTCTGTCGGCCTCCAAGCCACACCTCCGTGCCCGTCGGAGTGGGGAGCGTGAGGTATATTTTTCGTTACGGAATTTCTGGATTCGGTCCCCGCGCTCAAGGCCCGCGATAGAAGCTATGCAATAGCTTAAAAAAAATTGATTTAAATCAAAACTTTTTTTCTTATGACGTAGAAATTAATACAATTTAGTTTAACTTAAAACGCATACATTCATAGTGATACGCTCCTTACAGCGCAACATACATTCTACAGGTACTTACTATTTATGTTTAATTTTAACTTGAGATTATAAACAAATCAACAAATCTTTCACGCTTATTTCACCTACATTTTCACGGGGAGGTTTTCACAGAGACAGACAGAATTTCACGACTGTCGGCTGTCACTAGCGCGACGGCGACGAACGACCAGTTAAGAGAAAGTTTAGTGGCAAAACTGTATAGTAACTGTAAACTAAAAAACTACGTTTGCGCACATAAGTTTTTGCGTAATTACTTCTTAGACATAATTAAACCTTTTCTACAAAAATATTATAAGCTTAAAACTCAGCAGCCGGTACAGTACCAGTTTAGTCTTTCAAAATAAATGAAAAACATGCAAAAGTACTAGGAGTCCATAAGAAACGAGAATTGTTATTGCTGAATTGAACAGCGGCCGCAATCACAGATCCCTAATTTCCTTTCAGTATGATATTGAATACGATAAAATATTGTGTCCCAGTCGCACGCGCCGCCTGCGTGTATTATGTGAGAGAGATGGCAATGTTTCTATCGTCCGTTCGGCTACTCTTTTGGCGGCGTCTTTGAGCGCGCCGAAAGGCTAGCCTAAATGAAATTAGGTAAATAAATAAAGTAAAATTTTGCATTAGTGAAAGACCAATAATCGTACATTGCAATCGCATATCCGTTCCGGTGCTTGTGATTTGGATTTATTGTGGTTGTGACAATCGTATGTGATGGCGTTAAGTAATAGTGAATATTATGAGATGATGTTGTGTTTCGGAAGACGGTAATGCCACCAAACCGGTTCCTTCCACGCTTCTGGTTTAGAGGGTCGCCCGAACACTATCGATCCAGAATTTGAGGAAGCCGTACTGGAGCATTTTGAAAATAACCCACGTACTAGCACTCGGCGAGCTGTATTAGCGCTGGATGCCTCTAACCATATGCAAGTATGGCGAGTTACCCAGGAGCTGACACCAGCAGATTTTTTGCCTCGCGTGACCTTCTGCAAGTGGTACTGCAATCAGGTAGAAGCTTCGCCAGATTTTGTTTTGTTGTCATCACATCGAACCACATCTTTAAAAATGTAAGTTAAATTATTAATTTTCATTTTATTATTTAATTTGCTCGGACTATGGTAAGATATTCTTTGAGGCAAAATTTTAGGTAAGCAGGTACCTGCTTACCTAAAATTAGGTAGACAGGTGTACTAGGCGATCAGATTTACAGAAGAAATGTTTCGTAATATTAGCAATTGACGTGTTATTGACTCTCATAGTGTCGTGACACGTTTGTTATGATTTGAATTCAAGAATCATACGATACCAAGAATTTGGTATCAATTCTTTGAGATATTTATTTTGGACTGAAACTTTGTGTAGAGATTCTATACCACCTATAATCTTCACTGCTTCTTGATGTATATACCCTTTTTGTTACACGTTTTATGTTAGATATCTTAATTAAATAAATATAATAAATAGGATATAATATATATATATATATATAATAGGATGTAATAAATAGGAGCAGTGGTGGCCGAGTGGTAACGACCCCGACTTACGATTGTAGGTCGCGGGTTCAAACCCAGCCAGGCGCATTACTTTGTGTAATTTATTTCACCATCACTGCTCTCAAAACGGTGAAGGAAAACATCGTGAGGAAACCGGCATGTCTTAGAACCAAAAATTCGAAGACATGTGACATCCACCAACCCGCAATGGACCCGCGTGGTGGATTACGGCCCATTCCCTCTCCTAGAGAGGAGGCCTGAGTCCCAGCAGTGGGAACATTATAAGGCCGACTATGCTATGCTAATTAAATAAATATTTATGTATGAGATAAGTTCGTCCAAATATTTTTATTTAAGGCCACACACACACACACACACAGGTGCGAACGGAACGCGGGTGCCGCATGGGATACGAAAGCCGGATGTCTAACGAACCAATCACAGCAGTCCAATATGTGCTTTCTACAAAAGATATCCCACCGTTGTGAGCGTTATCACACGTTTCACATTAACTACATGTTTCTTAAAAAATCTTTAAGAAATATAGTTTACGTAGTTTTACCACTTGTGTACACTTCTATATTAAGCTTTTAACACTATCCTACATATGTTTAAAAATAGCTTAATGTACCACGCTGTCGCTTTTTTGTAACCACCTAAACTTAGTCGGGTTACCACGGTCTTGCACTTTATGATCATAATTTGTTAATTACTTACAGGATAATAATTAAACTTCACAAACATTTGAAAAAAGCTACGAGCTACAAAATAACGTGTAAAGTAAATCTTTAGAGCTCTTATTCTGAGTGTTAGGACTTATTGAAGTGTTTCATATTTAATTAAATAACTTTTAAACGATACATTGTTTTGTTTTGTGCACTGTTTCGGACGTTTGTTATCTTTGGAAAACTACATTCTGCTGTTACAATCTGGACTTCATTATTCAATACAATAACGCATACAGGGCACTGTCGAGGCTGCCGCGTCGTTGCAGCGCATCGGGGATGTTTGCGAAAGCACGTATTTGATGACTTTTATGCTATCGTACGAAAGCATGTCGCTTCCCTGATGGGACGGGTACGGGGCAGCGCCAACTCTTAAAAACCGTAGCGGATAGGACTGATGGCCTTATATTAAAACACTGGACGAGGACGCAAGTGTTATCCTCAAACTGTGCCCAGAAGTAGTGTTGTGTGTGTTTGTTAATTGATATTTAATTGTGTGATTTAATTATTACTATTGACATGCTTATTGAATTTATTTATTTAATTGATAGATATATATGTAATAACACTAGTTTATAAATTGTGTAGTCTTTACTAACAATAATGGATTGTATTATCTTAAAAATAAATTATTATTCTTATGCACTTTGAAGTTATTGTCACTTACAAGAAGGGCGAATAAATAAATACTTAGTAACTGATGATGAGATACTGTTTTACTAACCCATTCCACCACAATACATCTGTCGTTCAACAAAAATCCCTTTCACCACGTGGGCGAAGTAGGCCGTCGCCTACGGCTTCGCACCTAAAAGGGCTTCGCGTGTGCAAGGGCTCTTTAACAACGAGGGTTTTGTTTTATAATTTATAGACTCGCGTTTGACCACTATTACACCTGATGGTAAACGACGCTATGGTCAAACACTGGGTTGCGACAGTCCCTGTCTCGATTTCGAATTTACGAAAGAACAAGGCCTGACTGATGCGCCTTCGCCCACGTCTGAATTGGTCCATGCTACGCCTTTGTCTAAGTGAAAGTAAACAATCTGTGCATTATAAAGAAATATGTCTTTCAGTAAGTAAACAATCTATGATTTATGAAATAGAAGGGTACAAATACCTAAAAAAGGAAAAACTGTTTATAAGAATATTATATCACACTGATATAATATTCTTTCTGATTACAATTGGACAGAGCTTCCGCTTAGTTCTATGGTGGCAACGAAAAGAGGCCGAAATTGAGCTTGCTGCTGGTTAAGTGGCGTTATCACCACCGGAGGCGTCCGGTAGTGGCGGTGGTGGCTTGGCTTGGCTGGCTCGGGTGGCGCGCTGTCATCGGCTATGGCGGTGTGACGTAACATTTGTGATTTTTTAAAAAATAAGTATTTTAGTGTAAGTAAAAAATCTGTGATTTATATAAAACTTTTAAAGAAATAAATACATGTTTTTGTAGCTTATCGTTTCATTTTAATTTAATTTAGAATCCTTGAGATATAATTTCCAATACAATAGGTAGGTGGAAAGTTTTCTGTAAACAGTAAGCCATGGTCACCCTATCGATTCACTCGAAACAGTTTTTTATTATGAAAAAAAATATGATTTTGCCTCCTATCGGTAGTACTACATTTTAATAGCTGTTTACAAAAAAAGAACTCGTTAATACCTAATTTCATCGATTGATAAACACGACTTATTCCTACGTGATATTGTACTACAGCTCCTGAAATATAAAACTAGGATTGTTTGTTGTATTTTTACAAGTTTCGACAAATTCAATTTTACAAAAAACTACAGACCTCTGCGATGCTTTTTCAGCGAGATATCAGCGATAATTGTGTTTGTCACCGTTTCGATGGCGCGGCAATAGGGTTTTTGCTTTATAGCTCCTAAAATATAAACCTAGGATTTTTTTCTATATTTTTAATTTTTTTTTACAAATAATTATTTATTCATTTTACATTGTTTAAACATTTAAATCTAATAATAATAATAACGTAATTAAAACTAACTTACAAAATAAAAATAAAATCCATAAAGTACTAAAAAAAGTAATCTAAAATACGGCGTCGAAAAACTCCTCCACATCGCTGTCGACTGGTAATGTACCCAAAAGACTGGCGGCATTGCCACGCTGAATGGCAATGCTTATCCTTTGTCCGAACAGTCCGAAGTAAAAGCCAGCCCTTGGGTCAAATTTTACAAATTCAATCTATTTTTTACCTAAATGTCAGGTCTCTGCAACGCGTAGTTTTAAAGATCTCCGTGGCCGCGCGGTTCTCCGCGTTTCAATGGCGCGGCCACGGCCACATTCAAACCCTTATAACTTCTTAACCATAACTATGACAAATTTATGGTTTTGGGATTCAACTTTTACCAAATTTTACATAATCTTGGCAGTTTTCTTTTTTTTAAATATCGTTATGGCCGCGCGGTTGAAACGCTCACTGTTCAATCTAGTTTCATAAGCTTTGTAAGGACTCGTACAAGTTTTGTAAGGTTCCCAATCTGTTTTCGGTCTCTTATAAATTATGAAGTGTAATGTCTTCTTGAAATGTATTTTTCGTCTTCGTTAACACACCCCGAAGGGTGCTCGTAATCATCTTATTTTCTTTAGTTAAACAGACCTCCTCGTCGCAATGTTGAATAAATGATAATACGTAAAATATTTTCATTCCGGTATCAAAAAATCGAATTTAGAGACATCACTTTTTCAAAAATCTGGCATCACATTTCTAGACTTTGACATTTGCACCTGCCAAATCATTCTCTGATTAAAAAACGGACTTTAATTACGTAGATGCGTAGGTATGAATCTAAATGTAGTACATTGAACAAACCAATGATTTGAAAGAAAATTAAGTGAAATGATATTGTTACAGTATTGGGCCGACATAAAATATAAAGCCCGCAAGAAGTCGGCTGCCGGCGGCGCCCTGGGAGACCTGTCCTCCGCCGAGGAGCGCTTGCAGAACATATTCAGTAGCAGCGGCCGAGAATGTGAGTCGACGGCTACGTTAACATGGCAGTTTGTCTGCTTGCACGCAACACTCTCCGCAGACACAAACACATGTGGGGTTGTCATGTAACTGCATTGAAAAGATAGTTTTGTTTGTATAATAATACAGTGTATTTGTTCTAACTAGTGAAATACAAGTACACAAGAACATTCATATCTGCTGATAAACCTTAGCGTTCAATTTGACGGGCAGAGAGAGAGGCTGTCGGCCGAAGCGATTGCTCGGTTCGATCGAAAGTTTGAAGGCATTTTTGATGACTAGATAGAAAGCTCGCCCAACTGCTTATTTTTGCAAATGATTATTGCGTCGTTATGGGCTCTTAGTTACAATATAACATTTAGAATGTTCACAACAAGCGAATCTTTAAGTTTATCAGTGTCTCGATGGTCGTTGTACTAACGAAGCCGTGCGTGGTACACAGCTAGCGGCGCGCGGCGCGCGAGTCAGTCGGACGACGAGCGCAAGCCGGCGCTGCTGGACGACGACATGTGCAGCGAGGGCTCGGCCGCGCCGCCCGACGCGCCGCGCCTCAGCACCGAGGAGCTGCTGGCCGAGGCCGCCATGCGCAGCGCGCTGGCCGCCGAGAAGCAGGCCGAGGCCGTCGCGCAGGCCGTCGACCTGCTGCGCGACCTGCTGGCGCTGCTGCGCGAGCGTCCCGCCGCGCTGGCGCACGCGCCGCTCGCGCATCCGCCGCACGACCATCTGGCGCCCATGCAGCACCACCACCACCGCCTGTGAGCTGGCCTCGCCCGCGCACCCGCCGCACGAGCACCTGGCGCCCATGCAGCAGTAGCCCCACCGGCCGCTCGCTAGCCCCGCTCGCGCGCACCGCCGCGCTCCTGCAGCGGACGCGCCGCCAGCCCCACTAGCGCGGCGACGCGCGCGTACACTAGGTCGGCGCGCGGGCGGGCGCGCGCGGCCCCGTGGCGCAGCACGTCGCGCAGCAGCTGCGGGCGCGCGCGCAGGCGCTCGGCTCGGGCGCGCACGGGCGCCAGCGCGCGCGCCAGGGCGGCGGCCACGACGCGCTTGTACTGCGCCGTGGAGAGCCCCTCGGCCTCCTGCACGACTTCCTCGGGCAGCTTGTCGTCGGCGAGGCAGTGGATGGTCACGAGGTTGGACACGCCTGGCCTCGTCTCCGGGTCGAAGGTCACCTGTCATAATTCATCACGGTCTGCATTTGAGCTTAACCACAGTATGCACACTAAGTTTATTAGTCTTTCAAAACTCCTTCATACCTAATCGGCTGCTCTACGGTAAAACAAATTACAGTCAAATAAAATTTTCAGAAAGAGAAAAATTGAAAAATCTTTGTCTAAAACGTGGTTTGAATCGTTCCGTCATTTAATTTAAATATTTTGCACTACCTATTGCGTAACAATTTTATGACAAATTATTTACCGAAAAACATTTAAATTAAAAAGTTTTAAATAAATGTGTCAAATAAAAAAAAGTAAATATTTTTACTGTGTTTAAGTTGCTAATTAGCATATCAGTCACATAAGCTTAAATTTTGAAAAAGAAATAATAGTGGGGCTGACATAGGCTTGCCCACCATCACGGATCTTAATTGTGATAACACGAAAATGTCGCAAATTTGTTGCCAAATATCATCATCATATCAGTCTCATGTTTTTATTTTGTCGTTGTTTTGTGAACGCTGTGTCAGTCATATTTTTTCTAAATAACAAAAGTTTTTAAAAAGTTGCCGGTTTTTTTTTACTACACGACCTTTAGATAACCACCTTGGCTAATTTATTAACATTTATTGTAATCAAGTTCTTAGGAAAACAGAGGTTGTAAAAAAGAAAAAATATCTCATGAAAGTTGTTGTAGGCAATGTTAGGGCCTGTGCAGACCACGTTTTTTAAACGCGCTAGTGACGCGCGTTTTAGAAACGCGCGTCAACGGCGCGTTTTTATCCTATTAAAGGTCTACAGGCTGCGTCTGACTCGAGTGTGTATCGCGTCTGTATCGCTACAAACGCGCGTCAACGGCGCGTTTTTATCCTATTAAAGGTCTACAGGCTGCGTCTGACTCGAGTGTGTATCGCGTCTGTATCGCTACAAACGCGCGTCAACGGCGCGTTTTTATCCTATTAAAGGTCTACAGGCTGCGTCTGACTCGAGTGTGTATCGCGTCTGTATCGCTACAAACGCGCGTCAACGGCGCGTTTAAAAAACGTGGTGTGCACAGGCCTTCAGGGTCGTCTGTTTCATATATTTCACAAAAATGAATTTTGCTTATACAATATTTAAATTTAGCCATATTTTCTTTGTTGTAGTTGCATGTAATGGTACCGTATTTGTCGATAGTACCTACATATTTTATTCACGGGTAATTTTAAAAGCTGGGCTCTGTGATCGGAAAGGGCAAACTCTAAGATTTCCGATACACATCTTTTATTCATCTCTAAAAATATAATATTCATATCTCGCAAAATTATCAATACATGTCCGACTTTCCATTCGAGGAGGTTAATTAATTGCTAGTTTTAGGTTGAAGTTAAGTAAAAAGCACTCAAACTCGATCGACTGATAATTCCTTTTCAACATGTCTATATTGAAGTCACCACAGCTATGACAATATTTTTATTGATTTACTTTTATTTTTTATTTTTTTTTGAATTCTTTGATAATTCACGTAAAACTATTTCAAATTGATTAAAGAAAAATATCGAGATTGTTCATATCCACATACAAATGCAGTGTTATACTTGGTGACCTCAATGGCACAGCACTCAAATGTTCCTATTAGTGACATTTTTGAGATTTTTAATAGCTCGTTCCATTTATTATTTATATTTCCATTTCATTACATAACGAAAATAGGTAACGCCTGACAAAAATATACTAGTCGTGACATTTCGCGTAAGTATTTTGTTTAATTATTGGTAAATCTATGGAAGTCAACAATTCCTTTTAAATACGGGGCAAGTTCCAATAAAACTTAGTAATCGTCAATACTGCTTTCGCCGAAATCGGTCAACTGGGGATCTTCTAGCGTATGCCATTCACATCTGGAGCGAGGCTATCGAGAAGTATGGAGAAGAACTTGCAGTCTCCCTTGATATCTCGATCTCGAAGGTCTTCGACAAGGTCTAGAACAAAACTCTTATTGCTAAACTTCTTTCCTTCGGTGTACCCACTACTGGAGTCTGTCTGATTGGATAGCAGACTTCTTGAGGGGTCGATCCATCCGAGTGGTTATTGATGGCTGCTCGTCCGGTCAAATAATTATTAACCGGGGTCCCTCAGGGGTCGGTACTCTCGGCAACACTGTTCTTGCTGCACATAAATGCCCTACTTAAACCCGGTACCTTTGGGCATGCAGACGACAACACTGTAGCCAAGAGATACGTGTCCGACACACGTGTTATCACAGATCCAGTCTTTCCGAAAGACTATGGTTGAACGCGTGCACTAGCTTCTGACGTCTTATAAGTGCCCATGTACAAAAATTTTGACTTTGAACTGGTCCTAAGGCAGTATCTGATTGGGACTATGCCGATCTGGTCAAGTTTAATGCTGCTAAAACCCAGGCGTGTCTTTTTTCTGCTAATCTGAGACAATTTCGCACGGCTCCATATTTCCGGGGTGAACCGTGCCGATAACCGACCACCTTGAGCTTCTTGTGGTAACGTTGTCATCTACCCTCAATTTCGGCTCTTATATCAAGGCAAAAGATCAGCAGGCTGCCAAAAAATTGAAGATCTTAGCTGAGGTGATTCGGTACTTTACACCGGAACAGCTGCTCCAACTTTATCAAGCGCAAGTTCGATCGTGTATAGAGCTGTACTGATCTCATCTTTTAAATGTTCAAAAAAGATTATATCTGTTTTTAAAAATACGGTGATGTTCTTATTTATTTTGTTTGCTTTCCTTTTTATTCCGATATTTTTGGTTTAATTGGAACACTTGATGAATATATTTTTTATGCAATAACGCAATGAAGTTTGTGAAATGTATTATTTTTATTGTATTTGCTGCGAATTTTTGGTATATACAACATGTAACAGAATAAACGCAAGACCTGAAAGTAGTTTGCTCAGAATCGGCTTCTGATTCGATTCCCATCATTATTTATATGTGTTAATTTTCTCCAGAAATATCCTTCATTTAATCTAAATTAGGACCACTGCGTAAAACCAACGTAATCAAATATTTTATTTAGGGAATTATAAGCCTTAGCTCAAAGTAATAAAAGCCCATAAAAATGCACGGCTGAATTTGTAGATCGCTTAATTGATTTTTTACATTTTAGAATAAAGTATGATAGTGTGCGAAAGGTAAAATATTTAATTTAAGAAAGATTAGTCTTTATTTCCAAGCAATACGTCTTACTTAACTGCACAACCGAATTTGTAAAAATAAAAATATCATTTCTATCCTTACCTACACACACACGTAGGTTTTTACATTTAAGCTAGTTAAATAAAAACATCATTTTAGGAAATTTCAAACTTATCTCAAAGCAATAAAGCTTTTTTAAATGCATTACTGAATTTGTAATTCCGCATTCACAATATTTTGTTGAGAAATGACAAAATATTAGAAAATCAAAGGTACGTTTTTTGCAAACGCTAAATCAATATGAAAGAGCGAGATGCAATAATTTACTGACTTAGCCCTTTGAGTTGCCGCATTTGTTTGATATGCCGCCGGCGCACGTGCTGCCAAATTAGTCATTCGCCGGCAACCGACAAGTGAATTACGCAATTTTGTTGTTGTTTCTGTTACTTATTTGTTTACGCGCGCGATGGCTTTCCGGTACAGCAATATCCAGTACACTGAGATGGTGAGGACACTGGCTCATTGCGACGATAATGTGGAGTTAGCGTGTCGAGTCTTCAATGAACGACATGGTACCAGAGTGAGCGCCAGGACAATGCTAGGTGCAACTCAGCGCCTGAGGGACTTCGGTACGTTTCGTCCTAACACGGCCTTGGATAGAGGGACGAATGTGCGCTCTACTCGTTTGCAGGAAAACATTCTCGATTATTTCGATGAACATCCAGAGAGCAGCACGAGGGAAGCAGCGCCGTTGTTTGACTGCAGCCACATGTAAGTGTGGAGAACGTTACGTGCTGATGGCGAACACCCCTTCCATCTACGACGTTGTCAGGAGCTAATGCCGACTGACTACTTGCCACGACTGCAATTTTGTAGATGGTTGTTGGAAAACTGGCAACGAAACATCATCTGGACGGACGAGAGCACGTTCACACGAGTTGGTATTTACAACCAACATAACATGCATTTGTGGAGGCACGAAAATCCACATGCATGTCGTGTAGACTCATTTCAGCACAGGTTCTCCGTGAACGTGTGGGCGGGAGTTGTAGGTACACACATACTCGGCCGTGTTTTTACCGAGGTTGACTGGAGATACCTACCTACACTTCTTGCAAGAGATATTGCCCCAGTTATTGGAGGAGGTCCCTCTCTCGTTGTTACGACGACCCGTGTTTTACCAACATGATGGAGCTCCCGCGCATTTCACGTGGAACGTTCGACGGCATCTTGATGCGGAGTATGGCTCTCGTTGGATTGGACGTGGAGGACCTATACCGTGGCCTCCCAGATCTGCCGATCTAACACCGTTGGACTTTTTTTTGTGGGGTCGAATAAAATCGCTAGTGTATGTAAACGAAGCAACCAGTATAAATGACCTCAAACATAAAATTGAACTCGCGTTTGTTAAAGTGAAAAGTGAAACTGAAGTGCTTAACAAATTAAAAATTAACTTAAGAAAACGTGCAATAATGTGTATCGAGCAAGGTGGTGGACATTTTGAAAATCTTTTAAAAAGAGGACGAAGAAGAAGTATTTAGTGTAAATAGCTCAGGTATGTACCTTCGTAATACGATTTTACTACTGTAAATACATAAATGATTGAAATCTTTTAAACACTGAATATGTTTTATACCTACGTAATAATAAAACCGGCCAAGTGCGAGTTGGACTCGCGCACGAAGGATTCCGTACCATTATCGACAAAAAACCGCCAAAAATTCACGTTTGTTGTATGAATAACCCATTTAAATATTAATTTTATTCCGTTTTTAGTATTTCTTTTTATAGCGGCAACAGCGAAGTCTTAACAACAGGGACAATTTTATCCTCTTGGTACGGAACCCTAAAAATGTAAACACACTGACGAGTAGGTGGTAATATCGCGAAATCGGTTAAAAGACGCTTGACATGTCTGACTTTAGGTATTGCCGTACTGATAAATCGCAGTGGGATGAAAGGTTGCTCAATTTAAAAATACTTTCTTAGCTATCCGTAGTTGAACTGAATTATTCGAAGTTCAAAGCCTGTAGTAGTAAGTGTGCGGACGGCGAGCAATGGGTAGTTCGCCGTTCGGTCGTCTGGTAAGATTCCGGACCAAGCCCAGTCGTCGACGGCACGCACTGTTCCCGCGCGCCTCAAGGAGTTGTCCGAAAAACGTAGGGACCCTGTAATAGGGTCGAAGCCAGCTGGGGCCCGGGTTCTTTTTCTGAAAAGAAGGCCTGGACCCAGTGCGAAAGGCAACGTTGGAACGGGGTGGGTCGTTTAGTCAGTAAGAGTCTGACACTGTCTCTCGCTCCGCCCAAGAGCGGGATTCGTCATTAGATGATTTTTCCCACCATAAAAAAAGCCTGTAAGTGTGATGGAAAGATGAAATCATTATTTTACTAGTTAGGCAACTAACAATATTTTTTTATTTTTTTTATTTAGCCTATACTGTCCCACAGCTGGGCAAAGGCTGGCAACAATAATTAATAGGGTAATATCACAACTTACTAATATCAGCTAGGTACGTAATATTCGGCCATTAAACGTAAAGATACATACCTAAGCTTACATGCATTGCTTTCTATTCCTACCTACATGTTACGTAGGCACGCGCACGAGTGTGCGCTATGAGTGTGTGCGTAGGGATACAGTAGTATGCTCAAACATTATGCGTCCAGCTAGGACAACTATTTTATAAAAAAAAACATAGCATTCTTTAGGTAAATCGAATTACAGATGTTTCTTTAGTTCTATAATTTAATTTTCTAATTGGGGTGTCTGAGGTCTTGCGTTTATTCCGTTACACGTTGTATAGATAAACGTTAAAAGATAGACTCTAGAATTCCTATTTTAAGAGTTTAGACTTAATAACCTTATTTTACGTTTACGTGTATATCTTCTGAACGGTGTTTTTTTTTTTTCAAATTCTGTTTTACACACATTACACACAAATTCAAAGCAACGTGCGTAAAAAAACAACTCTGCACTAAAACGTTTTATATGATTTTCATCAAATAGCCAAAGGTCACCGCAGCGGCAACTTGAATATCTTCGTAATTATAAGACACAAAAATTTCATTTATGCATACACATGGGAATACGTAGTCCTGGCGGAAACAATTTTTGTTGATTATCTACCGTATGGCTGTATGCACAAATCTGAACTTACCATACACATTTACAGGACGTCATACACTAAATATCTGCTAAACTGAAATTAAAAAATTCGACACTTTTCCGCTGGGAATACGCACACTCAAGAGGCGTCAAATCGGGTGAACGCGCAGCCCACCCTACAGGTCCTTGCCGGCCGATCCGTTGATTATGATAATTGTCGTTTAAAAATCTCCTTACATATGTAGCATAATGGGCAGGGCATTCGTCCATCTGAAGAAACATCCTTTGACGCACAGCCAGTGGTACATCCTTCCAATAACTGAGGTAGTTCATCTCTCAATAGACTTAAAAATCTTTCACCAGTCAACGTTCTCGGCAATATGACTGGTCCAATAACATCTTACTTGGAAAGTAGATGACCGTTTCAGTTTCGGGTTTTCACCTGCACGGCACCATCTGTGTAAATTTCGACAGTTAGTAATACCGCCTCTAGTGAATGTCGCTTCGTCCATCCATAGTATTTTTCTTGGAAAGTTTGGGTTTGCTCTGGTTTTTCTTTAAATCCAAGTGGACATCACACACTTTGGACGCCAGTCTACGTCTTCATGTAGATGTTGCACCCTTTGATAGTGATAAGGATGCAATTCTTCTTTCTTTAAAATGCGCCACGCAGATTTTTGGGATATTTCGTGACGAAGAGCCAGTCGTATAGTACTTATGGATGTATCAGCAAACAAATCACTCAGTACTGTTAGTTCAGTAGCCACATCAATAATTACTTGAGGTGGCTCGCGACGATCTCTACTTGATCCAAGTCCAGCGATCGACAACCTTCTGTAAACTTTCTGGAAGTTGCGGGCAGATGGAACTGGTTGCCTGTTAGGAAACGCAGCTATGTAAGCCGCGCGCGCAGCTCTGGCACTTCCTCGTCCCACTCCATAACAAAAATGAATGTCGGCTATGTGTGCCGGGGAGAATTCACTTAAACGCGGCATCATGTAGCAGCGAACAAAGTTATGAAACTCCAGCGAACGACACTAACGAAACACATGTAGCAGCGGCGAATAATTCGAAGCGACTGCCAGCCAGTCTGACATCTGTCATAATCATAATTCAAGTTCCCTTTTGTGGCCCTACCTCCTCGTACCCGCGCACATTCACAACAAAGTTCACAAAAAAAAAGGTTATCTACCTGCTAAACAATAAACATAAATAAATAAACGTGTGCCAGAGGGTCATGGCCATATGGATGGTGCGGGGATACCGCACGGTTTCCCGCGAAGCGGCGAGCCTCCTTGCTGGCCAGCCACCTTGGGATCTGGAGGCAACAGGCCTTGCACGCATGCACGATCTGCGCGTGGAGATGCAACGCCGGGGCGAAACTCCGCTGCCGCAACAAGTCACGGCATGGCGGAAAGAGTTCCGGCGGGATCTCATGGCGGAATGGCGACAGCGACTATCGCAACCCAGTGCTGGGCACGCCGTAATTATTGCGGTAAGGCCCCTCTTTGAGGAGTGGCTGGAAAGGCAACACGGCGTCCTTACCTTCCGCATGACGCAGGTCCTCACCGGATATGGTAAGTTTGGAAGGTTCCTGCACCGGATCCGTGCGGAAGAAACGCCCGGGAGTCACCATTGCGTGGACCGCCCGGAGGACACGGTGGAGCACAAGGTGTGCCCCGCTTGGGAAGAGCAACGCCGTGTCCTCGTGGGGGCGATCAGTGGCGGCGATCTCTCGCGCCGGGCCTTGGTACAGGCCATGGTCCGGAGCGAGGAGGAGTGGCAGGCGGACGCTCCTCCTGCGAAGCAGTAATGCTAGCAAAGGAGGCGGCCGATCGCGTGAGGCAACGGTCCTCACGCCCCAACCGCCGCCGGGATTCCGATACCGATTTCCGGCCACCGTAAGCGCGGGCTTGCGGACGGCGAGCAATGGGTAGCTCGCCGTCCGACCGTCCGGTAACCGTCCGGACCGAGCCCAAATCGTCGACGGCGCGTACTGTTCCACGCGCGCCTCAAGATGTCAGCAAACCGTAGGGGCCCAGCAGGGTCGAAGGCTACTGGGGCCAAGGGTCTGATTCTGAAAGGAAGACTCGGCCCTGGTACGAAAGGCAACGAAGGAACAGGAGTGGGTTTTTAGTCAGTAAAAGTCTGACACTATCTCGCGCTCCGCCCTAGGGCGAGGGATGTCATAAGATGATTTTCCCACCGAAAAAAAAAAACCTGCTAAACAATAGTGCGTAGCGATACGCTGGGCCTTTCTTTGACAGTTGATAAAAATGTTGGGGTTGAGTAGAAAACATACATTTTTACCGTTAGGTTCCTAAATACAATGAAGAATAACTTAAAGTAATAAAAATGGTAGGTGATTTTTTTTTTTTGTTTCGGTGGGAAAATCATCTTATGACATCCCCCGCCCTTGGGCGGGGCGGGAGATAGTGTCAGACTTTTACTGACTAAAAACCCACTCCTGTTCCTTCATTGCCTTTCGTACCAGGGCCGAGTCTTCCTTTCAGAATCAGACCCTTGGCCCCAGTAGGCTTCGACCCTGCTAGGCCCCTACAGTTGCTGACATCTCCTTGAGGCGTGCGTGGAACAGCACGCGCCGTCGACGACTTGGGCTCGGTCCGGACGGTTACCGGACGGTCGGAAGGCGAGCCACCCATTGCTCGCCGTCCGCAAGCCCGCGCCTACGATGGCCGGAAATCGGGATCGGAATCCCGACGGCGATTGGGGCGTGAGGACCGTTGCCTCACGCGATCGGCCGCCTCCTTTGCTAGCATTACTGCTTCGCAGAAGGAGGCGACCGCCTGCCACTCCTCCTCGCTCCGGACCATGGCCTGTACCAAGGCCCGGCGCGAGAGATCGCCGCCACCGATAGCCCCCACGAGGACACGGCGTTGCTCTGCCCAAGCGGGACACACCTCCACCGTGTCCTCCGGGTGGTCCACACAATGGTGACACCCGGGCGTTTCTTCCGCACGAATCCGGTGCAGGAACCTCCCGAACTTACCATGTCCGGTGAGGACCTGCGTCATGCGGAAGGTAAGGACGCCGTGTTGCCTTTCCAGCCACTCCTCAAAGAGGGGACTTACCGCCATAATTATGGCGTGCCCAGCACTGGGTTGCGATAGTCGCTGTCGCCATTCCACCATGAGACCCCGCCGGAGCTCTGTCCGCCATGCCGCGACTTGTCGTGGCAGCGGAGTTTCGCCCCGACGTTGCATCTCCACGCGCAGATCGTGCATGCGTGCAAGGCCTGTTGCCACCAGGTCCCATGGTGGCTGGCCAGCAAGGAGGCTCGCCGCTTCGCGGGAAACCGTGCGGTATCCCCGCACCATCCGTATGGCCATGACCCTCTGGCACGCGTTCAGCTGGGCCGCCGGTCGCTTTCGCAGTGACGGCGCCCACACCGGCGCCCCATAAAGGGCCATGGACTGTACGATGCCAGCGTAGAGCCTCCGGCAGGAGGCGTCTGGACCCCCAAGGTTGGGCAGGAGCCGCTTGAGGGCAGCCCCAGTCCGATTCAGTTTGGGAGCCAGACGTCGGAAGTGCTCCTCGAAATTCCACCGGCTGTCGAGGACGACTCCCAGGTACTTCATCGTCGACCCAACGCCGATGTGAAATGGTAGGTGATGGGAACGTGTTATTGAGAAATTTTACAGTTATTGTAAAAATTAATGAAAAAAAAATCAAAACATGATTATATTTAGTTGAGGCTATTTTTTTTCCACAATTTTCTTTTTATGACGAGACGCCTAATTACTTCCAATCATTGTGGAGTTTGTTTCATCGTGATAGATCATTTGGTTTAAAAGTTACACAGTTTTGTATACACTGGGGTCACTAAATCAAACAATTTTTTTAAAAAATCCATAATAAATATAAATAAATATTTAATTTTTTTTAATTTTTTTTTTTTTAATTGGTATAAACTAGTGCTTGACTGCGATCCCACCTGATGGTAAGTAGTAATGCAATCGTTGATGGTGAGGCGCACTAATTTATTAAGAGCCTATTCACTCTAGCCTTGAAGAGACCCAAATTATAATCGGACAGGAAAACCGCAGCAGGCAAATTATTCCAGTCCCTCGATGTACGCGGTATAAATATTTTTGCGATAAAATTAAGCATAGATTCCCGCATTTCGATATGTGCACATTATAACGACTCACACTGTATACAAATGTAAGAAAATACCAAGGAATACTTGAGGTCAATGAACTTGCCTTCAAGGTCAAAGAAGTTAATTAACCTGACGTTTCCTTACATTATATACATTTGACCTTGAGATAAAGGTCATTGGCCTCGCGTTCAAGGTCACAGTGTCCCATGTTTTCCCACCCTTCTAGTTCCACATCCCACACATCCCACTTGATCCCGAATATTCGATGAATCGTTCAGTCAAAGTAGAGTTTGGCGATAAAAGGTTGTTTCGCAATAAATTCTATTTGATCAAATGTTCAGTCGACTTTCCGTTAATCGACCATATGACTCTCGAAGTAACGTTACGGACCCTTTATAATAGAATAAACGGCAATTTCATAGGTAAAGACCTATTGTCTTTACCTATGAAATTGCCGTTTTTTAAAACGATTGTACAACCGTTCTTCTACGGCCGATTCGTCATTGGACTGTTCGACGACAGGACGATTCATTTATTTCCGTTTCCCCAGCAGGATCTTTCACCTATGGACTTTTCGCCAAGACCTTTCTTTTTTTTTATTATTATTATTATTGATAGGCTCGCGTTTGATCACTATCTAGGCTTTTTTAGCTACCAAATAACATTTCTACAGCTTATGGTATCTTTCCTAAGAGAGGTCAAGGTCGGCTACTTTCCCCAGAGAATGCAAACTTTGCTTACAACAAAAAGAACTTAAGATATTTAAAAAAAGTTAGTCCTATCTATAAAAAAGCATTATTTAGGTAATTTTAATTGCTTGCATCCAGATCTATTACATAAAAATAAAATTATCTTATAAGTACTACCTACAATATATTTTTTACTAAAAAAATACTAGGTACACTTAAACCTAAAGTTGCAACATTCTTCTCTACTATCTTTTGAACTAAAAATGGTCCATATAAAAATTAAGTTAAAAGTCATTTAATTTGAACAATAAGAAAATATAATTTTGTGAAGTTTGTTTTATTGTTTATTTTATACGAGCAACCCGCCCCAGCTTCGCACGAGTTGTAATAGGCATGTTTAACGTTCCTCATGAATCTCTCTGTTTTTAAGTAAAAACCGCATCAAAATGCAAACGCTCAGTAGTTTTTGAGTTTATCACGTTCATACAGACAAACAGACGCGGTGTGCGACTTTATTTTATAATATGTTAGAATTTGGTTTTGTTCAATAACATACCTACAATTATTATATTATATAAAAGACATCCTAGCTGTAGAAATGTGTATTTTTTGTATTATCGCTTGATTTAAGATGACGGCGAATTCTCCGTAGATGAAAAGGTCTGTAGTTAAAATTTTAGGCTTTGCGTCGTGTCGGTTAAACATTTGGTAGCTAAAAATCAAGTAATTAAAAAAAATAAAAAACAAGACTGCCGTGTCAAAAAAAATTACTAAAAGTCAAAAAACAAGATGTTTGTTAATTTATAGAAAACTGAAAAAGTAGTCACTCATTGACTAAACACGGAATTTTAGAAACTACTTGATCTACAAAACTGAAATTTCTATCGCAGTCGGGGGACTACTCTGTAAAATACTTTCTTATAGTATAAGAAGTCCCCCGACTGCGATGCAAATTTCAGTTTTGTTGTTTAATCGGGACAATACAAGGATTCTAACGATACCTCATTCATTTAAATCAGTTTAGTCATTTAGAAGTTATGGTGGAATAAAGAAACACACACACACATACATAAATGAACCCTGAAAACATAACACTCCTTTTTTGGGCAGTCGTGAAAAAGGCCTGTCGTCGAAAATGAGGTACTTAAACGAAAGATACTGTCGGCGAAAAGTCCATAGGTGAAAGATCCTGCTGGGAAAACGGAAATAAATGAATCGTCCTGTCGACGAACAGTCCAATGACGAATCGGCCAACGGTTGCACAATCTTTTAAAACGGGTTGTTTTGAAGTGTTATATTTTTGGATTGACTTGGAATTATAAGTTCAAATAAACTTTATATTAAAGGTACGTTATTCTTTTTTCGAAATTATTATTATTTATTATTATAAAAACCTATGAAACTGCCGTTTTTTAAAACGACCTATTAAGGGCCCGGCGTAAGCGGCTTGCAACTGCAAGTTGACGCGTATCGCGGAATATAGCTATCTCTGTTTGACAAAAACAAGTGAGCGACTGACGCAGTGCGCAGCTGTGTGTGTATGTGAGCGTATTGCAATATTGTTAGTAAAATTAGGTATGTTCATTATTTGCTTTATTTTTGCCGAATACTTTAGGGAATCGTTAGTGAATGTACAGACTAGTAATGCGTTTTTTGGAAATTTTATTACCGTGCCGATATCTCAACATATTAGGATAACTAGCACACACTAACAAATCAGAAAATGTTATGGAGCCGAGTGCTTTTTTTATAAGTGGGAAATCAGTCAATGAGTTCAGTCAATGAATCAGGCCATCGGCGGCAAGGCAACGAACTCTCGCGCCGGTCCCTGGTACAGGTCATGGTTTGGAGCGACGAGGAATGGCAGCTTGTAGTCTCCTTCTGCAAAACAGTAATACTAGCGAAGGAGGCAGCCACACGCACGCGGGATTGCGGGAACGGCCCGCACGCCCTAGCCGCCGGAATCCCGACCCTAAATTCCAGCCAATGTGGGCGTGGGCTTGCGGACGGCGAGCAATGGGCAGCTCGCCGTCCGGCCGTTCAGACCGAGCCCGAGTCGTCGACGGCGCGTAATGTTCCACGTGCGCCTCAAGGAGATGTCAGCAAAACCGTAGGGGCCCAGCAAATACAAATACAAATACAAATACAAAATGTTTTATTTCTATACCAAGTACTTAGTTAGATTAGTCTATGATTGGAGTCTCCTTTTAAGCATGATGAAAAACCCAGCAGGGTCGAAGCCTACTGGGGTTGGGCACGCCACAAATATGGCGGTAAGTCCACTCTTTGAGGCGTGGTTGGAAAGACCTCATGGCGTCCTCACCTTCCGCATGACGCAGGTTCTCACCGAACACGGTAAGTTCGGGAAGTTCCTGCACCGGATTCGTGCGGGAGCGACGCTCGGGTGTTGCCACTGTTTGGACCGCCCGGAGGACACGGTGGAGCACACGGTGGAGGTGTGCCCCGCTTGTGCAGAGCAACGACGTGTCCTCGTGGGAGCAACTGGCGGCGGCGATCTCTCGCGCCGGGCCTTGGTACAGGCAGGCCTGGCGCACTCCTTACTGTAGGCTTGAATTTATACCTGCGTCTCGGGGCCTCTTTTATAAGGCTAGTTCAGTTGAGTGTCACACGCGTGTTCGAACTGCCGCATGCCGCTTCACGCGCGCTTCCAAAAAATATTTTCGCATTTCTACAGAGCCAGAGGTTTTATTATAAATATGGGCACGCAAAAACCCAAAAGATACTGCATAGTATATGGGTGCATGAATAACAACAAAAATGTGGACTTTTCATTCTTTACTCTTCCAAAGGATCCCGAAACCTACATAATTATTATGTAGGTATAACAGGTAGGTTATTGTTGCAGTTTATAGACACGAGGACGATTCGTGTTCCTTTTCGTATCATCATTTTTCACTATTAGATTCGTAATTTTTTGCTGGCGCGGCGGCCGGCGCCGCGGCGCGCGGCGGTAATGTTTTTAAAATAATCGTGTTCACAATATTACTAATCGTGAACTACCTACCATCTTTTAAAAATTACCTACGAACGCATAGCTGAAACATAAAATAGATAGGTAATTTTGTGGCCGAAATCAACAAAGTTATATTACAATATCCAAGTACCTACCTAGGTACCACTTGACTTTACTTTTGTTCCATTTGTTTAGACAATTAGATAGGTACCTAACTAACTAAATGTAAACAATCATAACATGTCTCTCTATAGTATGGAAATTACTACTTAGGTATCTACATGTAAATAAATTTTATCTACCATGTAATTTAAAAAACTATGAATTTATTTTATGGTATAAAACGTAGTGTACCTACTACTAATTTCGCATTTTACGAAAATATATTTTGTAGATAATATAGGTACATACCTACTTTAAAAGGCATTTTTTATCAAGAATGTTTACATTTAGTAAAGTACCTACCTAAACAAATGGACTCACAACCTTTTTTGGTGGAAAATCATTTTTTCTCTCGCTCTATGGCGAAGCGAGAGGGCATGTCAAACTTTTACTGACTAAAACCACACCTATGTTCTTCTAGTTGTCCTTTGCGTTCTAAGACCAGGGGCTTAGCCCGTGTTGGTCCCAATGGACTAATGACTTAGTGTCTCACAACAACTCACATTTCACAACCCTACAACAGAAGCGGCTTGTTCATAGGTTCATAACGGGCATAATAAAAGAAACTCTCGCTGCCCGGACTTACGGTGCATTTTGATTCGTTACGAGCGCCACTGGATCTGGTAGGCTAATAAAATCAAGGTCGTGTCCGTGCCGTGCAATGTATGAACATTAGCGTTGTTGTTATTAGGTTTAAATTCGTATGTTTGCTATCACGCAGTGCAATTTCTGTACTTGTACTATTTCTTATTCTGTGGTACAGGCCATGGTCCGGAGCGAGGAGGAGTGGCAGGCAGTTGTTTCCTTCTGCGAAGCAGTAATGCTATCAAAGGAGGCGGCCGATAGCGTGAGGCAACTGCAACGGTCCTCACGCCCCAACCGCCGCGCCGGGATTCTGATCCCGATTTCCGGCCACCGTAGGCGCGGGCTTGCGGACGGCGAGCAATGGGAGCCCGCCGTCCGTCCGTCCGGTAACCGTCCGGACCGAGCCCAAGTCGTCGACGGCGCGTATTGTTCCACGCGCGCCTCAGGGAGATGTCAGCAAATCGTAGGGGCCCAGCAGGGTCGAAGCCTGCTGGGGCCATGGGTAGTGTGAAAACGAAACCCGGGCCCTGGGGCGAAGGCAACGAAGGAACAGGGGTGGGTTTTAATCAGTAAAAGTCTGACACTATATTCCGCTCCACCCAAGAGCGCGATTTGTCATTAGATGATTTTCCCACCTAAAAAAAAACCTTCCGCATGACGCAGGTTCTCACCGAACACAGTAAGTTCACACGGGAAGTTCCTGCACCGGATTCGTGCAGAAGCGACGCCCGGGTGTCGCCACTGTTTGGACCGCCCGGAGGACACGGTAGAGCACACGGTGGAGGTGTGCCCCGCTTGGGCAGAGTAACGCCGTGTCCTCGTAGGGGCGATGCGGCGGCGATTTCTCGCGCCGGGCCTTGGTACAAGCCATGGTCTAGAGCGAGGAGGAGTGGCAGGCGGTCGCCACTTTCTGCAAAGCAGTAATGCTAGAAAAGGAGGCGGCCATCGCGTGAGGCAACGGCCTTCACGCCTCAGCCGCCGCCGGGATTCCGATCCCATTTCCGGCCACCGTAAGCGCGGGCTTGCGGACGGCGAGCAGTGGGTAGCTTGCCATCCGACCGTCCGGTACCCGTCCGGACCGAGCCCAAGTCGTCGACAGCGCGTATTGTTCCACGCGCGCCTCAGGGAGATGTCAGCAAATCGTAGGGGCCCAGCAGGGTCGAAGCCTACTGGGGCCAAGGGTAGTGTGAAAGCGAAATCCGGGGCCCTGGGACGAAGGCAAAGAAGGAATAGGAGTGGGTTTTTAGTGAGTAAAATCTGACACTATCTCGCGCTCCGCCCAAGAGCGCGATTTGTCATTAGATGATGTTCCCACCTTAAAAAATAAAAAAGCCTACTAGGTTCGCTTCTGAAAGGAAAACCTCGGGCCCTGGAACGCAAGACAAAAAGGGAATATAGGAGTCGATTTTAGTAAGTAAAAGTCTGACACGCTCTTTCGCTCCGCCCAAGTGCGCGAGAAATCATTGGATGATTTCTCACCCAAAAAAAAGTACCTAAGCATTTGAAGTTTAGTAAAAGGAATATATATATTTATTAGTTTTGATGTTCATATGCATATAAATAATTTGCATCACATAAAAAACAAAAAAAAATAAAAGGAATACAGAAAGTCAATAGAAATATTACAGTAAAATTTAGAACGCAACCGAAGTAATGACATCACGTACACACTGACACTGACGCACACACACACACTCTCGCTTGCCGCGATAGCACTACTAACTCTTGGAAATTTGGGATAAATTTGGATGTGTTCCGTAATACCAAAAATGATGAATGAAAACTTAATGTTTTTTCATTTTTTTTTATATAATTTGTAACTTGATAATATAAACTATGTTCCTACGTAAAGAATATTAGAAATATTGTTGTTTATAATACAGAAAAAACAAAATGAAAACATGCCATTTACGCTACAAAAATATGCGAAATGAAATTCGCTTAAATTTCGTTTTGGGTAAGTATTTTAAAAAAAGAAAGATGTAGGAACCTAGATAAAGATTGTCTTAATCCGAATATCATCATAATATGGTGGAAATATGCTCCATCTGCAAATGATTTTGGTATTACGTTTGTATGGATAATTCAGCTGTCGCCGTCGCCTTAAAAACCTAATAAAGACCTATTATTTATAGCTAACTGCCTTTAAAATAGAATAGAATACCTTGTCAGGGATCTTACCTATAACTTAGTGTTTGATACTGTTAAAATGACTGTTACCTGGGGCGTAAAATCTGTAACAGCTTTCTTTATTTTCATTTCAATAACGTCATCAGGGTCAGTCAGTAGGATGCGTGATTTCGGATCGGTGTCGGATTTTGACATCTTCTTAGTCGGATCACGAAGACTCCGCAGTCGATCGCTGCCGTCGTCTGAAACGAGAATGAGTGAGAATACCATAACATGGCGTCATTCACACCCTGGGAGCATAAGGGCTGCTCACCGGCGAGTAGCGGGCGCGGCGCTGGGAAGGCGCGGCCGTAGCGGTGCGAGAACGTGCGCACCAGCTGCGACGCCACCTGCAGGTGCTGCAACTGGTCCGCACCCACCGGCACGTGCGTGCCGCCGTACACCAGCACGTCCGCCGCCTGCGGACACACGACGGTCAGACACACGTGCCGGTCACACGTGTCTCGGACCAGACCTCGACTCAGTATGCCGTCAGACCTGCAGCACGGGGTACAGCAGCAGGCCCAGCGGCACCTCCTTCATGTTGGCCGCCTTCTCCTTATACTGCGGCAGGTGCGCGAGACGCGCGTGTGTGGCCAGGCACGTGAGCAGCCAACACAGCTCAGCGTGACGCGCTACGCTGGACTGTGTGAACAGCACACTACGCTCGGGGTCCACACCAGCCGCCAGTAGGCACGCTGTCAGTTCCAACACATTCTGCTGCAGCTGCTGTGGATCCTGCCACAAATCAAACAGTACATTATTTAACTATAAGCTTTTGCCCGGTGCCCAGATTTTATTACAAGATACAAGAGACCGTACCACCTGGACAAGAAGTACCCTTTACCCACATTTCCAAGCAGTCCAAATCGAGCATGAAACATAACAAATTAAATCTTCAGCATCATCCATTTCTTGCCCTTGCCCCACTTTATTTGAAATAACACAGGTGGATATTTAGTTAGTTTATGTCTGACACTGCCTCTTACTCCACCTAGAGCTAAGGATTTATTTGAGGATACTTATCACACCTCAAAAAATCCCATGTTACTTGGGGTAAGGGTAAAACTGTACTATACATGACTGGACAGCGAAATAATAGGTTTTTTGGGGTCGGGGGGAAGGGGGGTGTCCCCTGCCCCCCGAACTCCCTCCCGAATCTAGGAAACGCAAAATTCAAGATTGAAATTTTGAGTTTAGGAATCAAAAAATCGTACATTTTATGCATTTTTGGGGCAGATTTGAGGGTTTTAGGGGAGGGTCAGAGGGTCCCTTGGACCATCCCCCCACAGTAGCAATTGTATACTTTCATGTATTAAAAAATTAAAAACAATACATTTTGTTGTTGGAGAGCGCTCTACCATTGTATAAAAATATTTGTGCACTGAAATATAGTTTTCTAGGTGGTTTAAAAAAATAACCCTAACCTAACCCGAGTAGCAATTGCATACTTTCATGTTTTTCAGATATTATTTTAGCACTGGACAAGCTAAATTCACATATTTATGTATACTTAATATGTCATTTGGCTACATTATTTGTCATTTTTAATGTAAATTAAAGTAAATTTGAGTTTTGTTATATATTCATTGTGGCTGTATGAAGTAATTAATACCTTTGTCATAGTACTACCAACAAGGTAAAAAGTGAACGAAACCTGTCAAAATTGCATCAAACATTAGGTATGAAAAATTATCAATTTTCATTTTTTTTTTCTCAAAAACTATAATTATGTTTCCTATTCTGAAAAGTAATTATGCAAAGTCACAATGTTATGTGACTTTGCATAATTACTTTTCAGACATAAACCTTTTCAATAAAAAATTATGAATGTAAAACTCTCTGTTCAGTATAGTACAGTTACAGCCAATGATGGTCATTCGATAGCAGGAAGAGAACATTGTTTCCTTTGTAGGTAGAATCTGGATGACACGAGTTCATGATCATGGGCATTGGCACAAGAAAAAAGAGGCTTAATTGCTCAACAGTTGGAGAAGTCCGGCTGAGGATGATGATGGTGATGAAGTGTGGAAAAGGAAGATATTATGTACTTTTGCATTAATAATATTGGTATGGCCAGACATAAAACTGGTAATACAAATTTGCTTACATGCTTGTGTTATGATAAAATAAAAAGTTGCAATTTGTTTGACATTGTATCCAATGAATATGGAGCACAACTCAGCCTAACCTAACCTTAACTTGTTAGAACTCTACGTCTTCTACAACTTTTAGATGTTGTTAAAAATAGAAGCAAAAAACACAATTATAATAAAATAAATAATTATCAAATTTCTTAACTTCATGCACTGACACACTAGGTGATGTGTCAAAAGTCCACTTTACATATTACAAAGAATGAAAACCTGGTGTGTAGTGAGTGAGTGCAGATCGGCTATGAATATCATGAGGTCTTCGCCCTGCTCCTGCAGGCGCACACAGCGCCGCACCGCGCCAAAGTAGTTCCCGATATGCAGCGCGCCGGTGGGTTGCAGCCCCGACACCACACGCCGTGGCCACTCCACGCCACTACCAGCGTCAGATCCCGCCCCCTTCTCGGCTTCATCACTCCCTGTCTAATTTCGAAACTGTTCTTATATCTTCTTTCTCCACCCCGTCTCCATTTGTTATCAATCAACGTACCTTTGTCGAATATTTACTACTGTTTATATTACTTTTTATAAACTTGGTACAATTATTAAATGTTCTAAGAAAATTCGGTGATATAATGTTGCGCATACTTAAATGTTCGTGTGTTCGAGTTCGACTTCAGTGAAGCATCAAATGGGATTTGTCTGAATCGTTTTCAGGCAAAGGAATAAGGAATGATGCAAATATCAAAAAATCTATTTGATTTTTTATTGAAAAAAAAAGCTTAGACTGGCTAAATTTCAACCATGCCAAAGGAAGTGCCAGCCCACTACCACTACTAACTGCCACTAGTGGCCACTAGTCTGCAACTCTGCAGTTAGCAGTTAGTCTGACTAGTCCACAGAGTACATTGAATATATACGTCAGTGGACTAGTCATATGATTTGACAGGTGCAAAATGTCAAACTTCAGAAATATGTTGCCATATTTTTGATAAATGTGATGTTTCTAAATTCGATTTTTTATTATCGGAACTCTTTTTATTATATAACCATAACCAAATCAAATCCAAGGAAACTGTAAAGGACATAGGTGTTGAAATTATTATTTTTATACTCAACCTTGAGTATAAAAATAAAAATTTCAACACTGTATAGGTATTATAACGTATTTAACGTCAAGAGTGAATAGGTTACTTCTAGGTAAGCGCGCTCCATCGTCGACCGCATCGTCGCTTTCCATCAGGTGAGATAGCGGTCAAGCGCGAACCTATCAAGAATAAAAAAAAAAAAAACATTTAAATTGTATAAACATAGTTTAGAAAAATGTACTCTGTGAATAGATTTCGTAACTTTTAATTTTGCTCTAATCTGTCTAAATCTGATTATATACATAAAAAGGTACTCTGTGATCTGTAAATGTGGAGATAGCTATAATTTGACTTGACAATGACGTTTACCTTGGATTTGACAAAACTGATGAAAAATGGATAATAAATTATGGAAAAAATGTTAATGGACTTATTACGAAAGACAGTAAATTAAAAAGAAGCAACTATGACATTCGAATACGAAAAACATTATTAACTCAGACCAATAAAAAAGTATAGACAGAACATTGCGCTCCTAAAAGCGTGGCACGTAATATGAAGCCAATCGGCAATATGAAGCCAGCCGCTCGGTCGGTAGTCTGCCGCTACATACTCTTTGTCTGCCGCTAGCAAGCGAGTGCGCGTGACGTTGTTTTGTTGAGATAATAATTACGAAATTATGCCGTCCTGTGTCATAAACTGCTGTAAAAACAATTCCTTTTTCCAAAAAAAAGGCTTCTGGGATTACTTTTCACAAGTAAATAACGTTTTTGCTGTATAAATTAAATAAAATCGTAAAAATATCTGATACAATTTCTCGGAACACGCCATGGTGTTGCAAGTTAAGAACATTATTTATTCCCAAAAATAAGGGAAGTCGTAATTTTTTACGGACACTACAACAAAGTGTTTTTTTATTTACAAGTACGGCGTCATCCAACATACGGTTACGCTGGATGACCCGCACCTAATCCGATTGTCGTTGGATATATATTATTATTATTATACAGGGTTACTGGTAATTCGACGTATATCCGTCAGGGGCTGATAAGGGGGGCAAAATGCAACAAATTGAACCCCTCATATGTATGGCCGAAATTCAATAGCTTTCGAGATATTTGAATTTTAAGGGTTTTTCGATATTTACCCAAAATTTGACATTTAATTCCAAATAAATAAAAAACTACATATTTTAATGGGTACCATTAAAAATGATGTTATAGCTGGCACTTCAATTAAGCTATTGACATAATTAAAACTACTTAATTTAACAAAATAATTAAAATAATGAGCGATTTAAGAATAACATCTTACCAATATTTTCATTTTACACTTCAAAAATGTTCTCTCGTCACAAAAATTTCTATGACATTAATTGTACAAATAACTAAAAAAACTTGCCTATTCTGTAAGCTTTCCAAAAAGGTATAAAAGTCAATTTTAAAATACATACCTATTGAGTAGCGTAATTAGAGACACAATAGAAAGACAATGACCAAGCGAACGCCGGCGTTCGCTCGGTCAAACAAACGATTTAACTGGCGAAATTTTTCGTGGTGGGGCGGGGTGTGCGGGCGGGGGAGTACATGGCATCTGCTGCGCTCGCGTCGCCTTCCTTAGTAAGTTTCGACTCTATGCCGCGCAAGCACGTGTGTTGTTATCTTGCTATTAAGCAATCTCTCATCGCGTTAATTTGTTATCATTGTTATTTCTTTTGTTATTTCGGATAACATGGCTTCGTATTCTAATAACGAATACGCAGACATAATGTTTTGTTATGGTTTTGCCGATGGAAACGCGGCTGCAGCTCGGCGAGAATACCAACGCCGCTTTCCCCATCGTCGACTTCCCCACGTTACTGTTTTCGGGAGCACCTATCGACGATTGTCTGAAACTGGCAGTGTTCAGAGAGCACAATTCAACGCTGGCAGACCTCGACGGTACACGGCTGACGAAGAGGTCACCATTCTTCAGTTTTTTATTGATGACCCAAACATCTCAACGAACATTGTTGCAAGACAGCTCGGTATGTCCCAATGAAAAGTGTGGTCGGTAGTACATCTATCAGGTAGACACCCGTACCACTACCAACCTGTCCAAACATTGCACGAGGGAGATCCTGCCAGGCGATTTGAATTTTCTCGGTTTATGTTAAACGCTGACGCTGACCAAGAACATTTCCTAAGAAATATTTTGTGGACTGACGAGTCAAAGTTTGACCGGGATGGTATAACGAATTACCATAACTTACATTTTTGGGCACCTAAAGCAGGCAGGAATCCAAAAAAACTAAAAGAAACTGCGTCGCAAATGAGATTTTCCCTGAATGTATGGATGGGTGTCGTTGATAATTATTTGCTGGGCCCTCATTTCTTGCCCCAAAATTTGAACGGCGAAAATTACGAGGAGTTTTTGAGAAACAACCTAGACGATTTGTTGGCGGATGTTCCCGAAGAAATAAAAAACAACCTCATGTTTCAACATGATGGTTGCTCAGCACATTACTGGATTACTGTCCGACAGTGGCTAGACGAGAAATATCCAAACCGATGGATTGGGAGGGGAGGGCCAATTCCGTGGTCAGCACGAAGCCCTGATATCACACCACTTGATTTTTACGTTTGGGGTCATATGAAGGAATTAGTTTATGTGACCCCAATAAATTCAGTCGAAGAACTTCGACAGCGAATAATAAACGCAGCGCAACAGATGAGAACAACGTTCACATCAAGAGTGACAAAAACCGAAGTTAGGAAGAGAATTCGAACCTGCATTCGTAATCGAGGGACTCATTTTGAACAAGATGTGTAAAATTTTTAATAAAATTTGACGCAAATGACCCTTTCTCTCCCCGCACCGATTCAAACACATGCAATGCCACGAATTATTAATTCATTAAACCCCGAGCGAACGCCGGCGATCGCTCGGTCATTATCTTTCTATTGTGTCTCTAATTTCGCTACTCAATAGGTATGTATTTTAAAATTGACTTTTATACCTTTTTGGAAAGCTTACAGAATAGGCAAGTTTTTTTAGTTATTTGTACGATTAATGTCATAGAAATTTTTGTGACGAGAGAACATTTTTGAAGCATAAAATGAAAATATTGGTAAGATGTTATTCTTAAATCGCTCATTATTTTAATTATTTTGTTAAATTAAGTAGTTTTAATTATGTCAATAGCTTAATTGAAGTGCCAGCTAAACATCATTTTTAATGGTACCCATTAAAATATGTAGTTTTTTATTTATTTGGAATTAAATGTCAAATTTTGGGTAAATATCGAAAAACCCTTAAAATTCAAATATCTCGAAAGCTATTGAATTTCGGCCATACATATGGGGGGTTCAATTTGTTGCATTTTGCCCCCCTTATCAGCCCCTGACGGATATACGTCGAATTACCAGTAAACCTGTACGTAAGTTTTGTGTGTTTTTAAAATTAATAATTTCACTTATTATGAAAATAAATGATTTTCATTAAATGAAATTATCTTTCATTTCATACAACCAAGATAAACACTATACTACCTACACAATAATAAAACTTAACCAAAGTATATCTCTCGCACTTGGGAGTCGCAGCGCAACGCTTGCAACATTTTTCTCTAGCACACATGTGCAAATCTACGATGTCATACACCAAGTTACGCACACAAAGCCAAAACTAGTCCTCACTTATTTCGTCGCTTTTGTTTACGACGACTCCGTCTATACTTTTTTATTCGTCTGAGATTATTAATGAAAACATATTTCGCAAGAAAACAGGGACGAAAGACTAGGCGATATGGTCGAGCGACTTTAGTCTTTCCTAAGGGTTAAACAGAAAAACTCTGTGGTCTGTGGATGTAACGTCATAATATTTTTTTTTTTTTTTTTATGGCAATTGAGCCGGTTTCGACTATTCTGCCAGTGTCACGTTGGGACGGTGGTCCAGTGGGAGTAACCGTCGAACTGTACTTCGTGGTAGATGTTAGTAAACTGGAAAGACAAACACAAGTGTTAGTAAAGACACATAATATAATATACACTTAGCTAAAAAAAAAATTGGATACTACATAAAACACATAAACTACTATAAATAGAATAATTAAATACACGTTATACACAAATTAAAATTTTAAATCATTTTCATTTAATATCTACAACGATTTTACTATGGAATTGATTTTGTTTTAAGGCCTGAATACTACTAAGGGAATCTGAAAAAATTACTGATCTTGTTATTTGATGGGATATAATATAGTGTATGGATTCAAGAATCCCAATACCAAATTTAGTAGTCCCAATATATAAGGGGGATAAGTTATAATTGTGACGATGCGCGTTGGTCGTATGATTTTTGGCTGTTGTCGCAGCTCGGAACGCAGGTGGATTTTGTTTCTTTTTTTGTAGTGATTTTGTCCTAGATACTAGATTCTTTAAGCCACCGCCCTTTTAAAGACGTGGCGTAATGTTGCCACTTTATACGTGTTATTTATTTATGTTGTTTCCATTTATGACTTTGTCCTAAAAATGTATTTATATTTAATTTTGCTCAAATGTATTTTTGTGTACACAATACCGTTGCCGACGTCGGTTGGTTGATGGCGTCACCGGCCCACGCTGAAAACCAGCGCTGTGGACTCGTCGCATTTTTGCGTTGTGGACACGGCATTATGCTGAGCGTACGGCCGTTTTGCTCGGATGTGGCGCATATATGTTTTTTTTTATTAATTTATGTTTTTGTCTTGCAAAATGTTTGCAATATGTTTAGTTATAAGTTTGCGCCTTTTCCTGCAAATAAAATGTTTTTCTTTCTTTTCTTTCTTCTTTCAATACACTCTCCTGTAAAAACTGACGATTCTGGTGGACATTGAAAAAGTAAAGCGATTCTTGAGTTTCTAAAATAAACTGCCACACCTGTACCTCCGGTTTCAGACAATTTTGAGGCATCCGTGAAAAAGAAATTCCACCCTTCCCAGTAGCGTTTAACAGCTAACTCAAAGTCGGCTCTTGCATTTTGGGAATTCTTTGATATACCCAGTCCCATAACGACTTTTGGTTCGAAGTACATCGCCTCATATGCGGAGGAGAAGACCGGGAGGATTGGATATTGACAAATTGGCGCGGAGAGCCGTTTAAGTTCTCTATACCTATTTATCAATAGGGGAACTGTTTTATTGTTCCAATAAGGGGAATTATTATAGGAAAGGTCGATTTGCTCTAAAATTGGGAGTAAGGGATGGGATGAAAGGGAAAAAGCTTTAGATAGAAAACGGTCTGCCAAATACTGTCTTCTGTGGTGTAGAGGCGGTTCTGCACATTCGACTTGAAGTGCATTAATGGGAGACGATTTCATGGCTCCAATGATGATTCTCAAGCATTTGGCCTGAATGCTGTTTAATTTTTTCAGCGCTTCTTTGTTGCAGGGCTCAATGAGGAAGCTGCAGTAGTCCATAGCGCTTCTTGTCAACGCATTATATACCAGTTTGAGGGTATAGGGGTGAGCTCCCCACCATACCCCGGCCAGGGCCTTAAGGACCGACACAGAGCGTTCACATTTTTTGACCGTGTTGTTTATGTGGTCAATCCCAGACAATCTCGAGTCCAGAGTTACTCCCAGAAACCTAGCCTTATCCCTGACAGGAATGATTTGCCCATCAATACTAATATCTACTGGGGGTACGGAACGTTTGCGGGTAAAAATTACAGCTGTACTCTTTGGCGCACTTAAAGACAAACCGTGATCGAGTAGCCATTGATTTAGTGAGGACAGAGAGACGTTCATTGAGAGAGCGGCATCCTGAATGGAACTGCCAGAGACTACTAAAGCAATATCGTCAGCATACTGAAGGATTTTACAATCAAAATTGAGAGATGAGGATAGGTTAGCTGTATAGATGTTATACAGTGGGGGACTAAGAACAGATCCTTGAGGTAATCCTCTCCAGATCGTTCTTTGATCAGAGTCAACCCCAGGTATTCTCAATTGAATGATGCGGTTGGTAAAGATGTTACCTATAATACGACAAATCCTAGCCGGGATTCTCAGCTCGTGCAGTTTTTGCCTGAGGTTAGGGAGGAGGACCGAATCATAGGCAGCAGATATGTCCAGGAAGACAACAACCACAGACTCACTCCTGCTGAGGGCCAGTCGGACCGCTGAAGTGAGGATACCTACACTATCAACTGTGCCCAGACCTTTCCTAAAGCCGAACTGAGTCGCCGGGAGCAGCCTCCTGTTCTCCACCAGCCACTCTAATCGATTTTTAACCAAGTGCTCTAGAAGTTTTATGAGTATGGACGATAAAGCAATAGGTCTATATGAGCAATGATCACTAGGGTCTTTGCCTGGTTTTAATATCGGGATAACAACTTGAACCTTCCATTCTTTGGGAATGTAGCCGGAAGTGAAGCAGAAGTTAGCCAAGTCCAGGTAATATTGGTGAGTTTTTGGACCAGCTTTAGAAATAAAGGAGTAGGTGAATCCATCCACTCCCGGAGCGGAGTCTCTGACATGGGATAGAACCGATTTTAATTCTTCCAAACTAAAAGGCATGTTCATTGGGTCGGCAGTGTTGTCTGCATCATCAATGCCACTACTGCACTCCTCCGCGGTCGGAACATAAGCTGAAGCGATTTTTGAGAAGAACTGGTACCCCAGTTCCTCTGGGATGTTGTTGGAAGAAACGGGTGCTAGACTGCTTCTGAAGTGCCTCACCTTCCGCCAGACTGTCGAGACGGGTGTGGACGGACTCAGCGAACTACAATATTTTGACCAACCTTCACGTTTCTTTTTTTTTAAGAATTTCCTGGACTTAGCTAACATCTGCTTGAAGGCGATGAGGTTATCCAGGTTCATATTACAGTTAACTGTCTTTTCAGCCTCATTCCTGGCCTTGATCATGTTAGTGCATTCCCTATCCCATCAAGGCGGAGGAGGAAGTCTACCAGACGGGGTTTTTTTGGGCAGGAAACAATCATCTGCTGTGGAGGAAATGGTGGAAGAGAAGGATGAGAAACATTCGTGGGCATTGTAAGTGTCAACTTTTGGAAGGGAGGATATTCTTGAGTCTACAATTTTGGAATATAAGTCCCAGTCTGCCGAATTAAGTTGGTGTTTTAAAAGGGGGGAGAGGGCTTTAATGGGGATATTTTTGGAAGGGAATTCAATTATGATGGGATAGTGATCACTTCCATGGGTCATATCCAAGCGACGCCAAACAAGGAGACTGGATATATTGGATGAACAGAAAGTCAAGTCAACACAACTATTGCTCTGCCCAGGAGCCGATCTGCGTGTAGCACTGCCATCTTTGATGAGACAGAGGTCTAGATCATCCAATATATCCAGCAAACCCATGCCAAAGTTATCACAAGTGTCCGATCCCCAACGATAATGGTAGCAATTAAAATCACCCATGACCAGTAATGGACCGCTAACATTGCATAACAATTTTTTTATTACTGAAAGATATTCAAGTTTTGGGTGTGCAACATAAAAAGAAAAAATATTTATATCCTCAGCCTTAACAGCGACAACATATGTTGTCGCTAACAAAGGTTAGAGGAATCTGGGAGTATGATCCTTTGCTATTGATGAGCAAAGCACATCCCCCATATCCATCAGCTCTATCATTGCGAACACTGCCAAAACACGGCAACCTGAAATTGCTATCAGGCAAGAGCCATGTCTCGGCAATGCCGCAAACCGATGGTTTAAATTTATTAATCAAGTAGGTAAGGTCAGATTTTCTGGGAGTAATACTCCTCACGTTCCACTGAAGGAATATCAGGGGATGGAACATCGTGGATAAAATTTAAGATAGAGGTCAGTTTTGAGGCAACGTGGTCAGGTATTGATCGGGTCGGACTAGATAATACGGACATTAACATGTTGGTAATGAAATCTAGTATATTTCTAGAGTTGTTCTCTTGTCCATAGTTCAATGGCTCTGCAACTTCTGTTGGTAGGGCACAACCATTTCTACTAGGGGAGAAGGAGTAATTTTGTGCAAGTTCATGGTGAACTTGTCTATTGTAGCCAGGTGAAAGAGGAACGTGGGTCTTGGGTTTCAAAAATACCGTTTTACGGCATGCTTTCTGGGTTACAGGTATGGGACTTGAGGATGGGGATTGAGAAATATTTACATTAAGTTTGTTATGAGGAGAAGACTTAGAAACTTCAGCATATGATCTGGAAACAGGAGGGAATACCCGACTTGCTTCCGCATATGAGATTGATTTCTCTGACATTAGAGCTTTGATGCTCTTCTGTCGTCCCAATTCAGGACAAGCACTGTCATTCGCGAAATGTTTACCAGTACACGAAACACAGAAGCTCGATTCCTGGGTGGTTTCACATCCATCCCCTGGATGGTTATCACCACACTTAAAACACCTTGGTTTCGATCGACATAAGGTGCGAGTGTGTCCAAAGCGACAGCAATGATAACATAAGATAGTTGGGTAGGTGTATCTCTCAACTGGAAGAGATGAGTAGAAGCTGATCACGCGTTTGGGTAGGACTTGTCCATCAAAAGTTAGAACTACAGTTTGAGTAGGCTTCCACTCAGCAATTCCAGAAGAGGTAACCTTACGGCTCATCCTTCTGGACTTGATAACAGGGCCACAGCCCTCCGGAACCTGGATATTTTGGATAACCTCATCCTCCGACCACTCAATCGGTATATCCCTAACGAGGCCCATTCGTGTGATGTTAAATTGAGGGATTGCAGCAATGTAGTTATTTTTTCCCAAAATTGTGTTATTGAGGAAACTGTTTGCATCCTGGTGTGTTTTAAATTCCACTGACACACGATTTCTGCCTATGCGTTTGATCCCGTCCAGACATACATTATTGACGTTATTGTTCGTCAAAAACATACCAAACTTTATTGGTTGCAGCACAGTGCCTGAAGTCTGTTGATCTTTAAGAGAAACATGAACAATGTAGGGTGGATTGTCTCTCTTTGTGTTTTAATCTGCCGGTTAAATTTTTTGCCATTTTTGGCGGTACTTACGTTAGTAGTCGCAGGGGGTGAACCAGCGACTCTTTTACGACTAGGAGTCTCCGTATCCATATTGTCTTGCGAGGGTACTTCAGTGACATGAGGGAGGGTAACAGTAAGCACACTAGGGGAAATATCAAACAGTTCATCGGGGGGGTCAGGGTCAGGAGGCTTTTTCGAGTTCATTTTGGAGAATTATATAGGACAATCACAAACAAAAAACAAACCTTAAACCAAGAACGCACACACAAGGAACAGTCTCGATCAAGTTTCACACACAGATGTTCACTAAAATCGAAAAAATTCGTAGCACTGGGAAAAGCACGTGTTAAGCCTTCACCACTACCAACAGAAGTCCATAATATTATTGTTCAGTGAGTATTTCAAAGAGTATAGTAAATAGAGTATTTTTACCCGACTACGGAGGGTTATGATTTTGACAGGCTATGTTCAGTATAATTATTACAAAGTACTCTGTGGTGAGTATCCTCTATCGTCTGTGGTTCAGTGATATACGCATACAACAATGCGTTCCAAATAAGAATAGGATCGATTGACAGGTAGTGATGTCACGTCATACTGTCAAATCGAAGAATTATTATGGTGAGCAAAACAAGAAAATTTTAAAATTTAATTTATTTACGAACTGTGAACGAAAATAGTATAATCAGAATCCAGTTCTTCAATTTTGTTCATCTCTGAGTTCTTCAATTTTGCCCAATTTCTTGCGATTTGACAGTATGACGTGACGTCACAACATGGCGTCGAATCGTCGATCCTATTCAGTATTCTTATTTGGAACGCATTGTACGTAGTATCCACAGGGCACAGAGTACTTTGGTAAGTAGTATCCCTCTGTGGTCTGTGGTGGTGATAAATAATCAAAGAGTATAGTAATTATAAATAAATAATAAAGTACTGATTTTATCAGTTTTCTGTGAAGACTCCAAGTCTTGAATAGATTTGAAGTTCTCGTTCCACAGCTTCAGAACCAAATCCTATATCAAGCGCTCTGTCTCTGCTCATCTTACATAATTATTGTAGCAACAGTGACAGGTACATAAACATAACCTCTCTTCATTCAATAGCACAGAGTACTTTGGTAATAGGTAACACGTTATTAAAACTGACTTACTACTAAATCTACAAACAGTTGATGTGAGTACGTGACCTGACCTATCAAACGATCAGAAATTATCACCAGTCGGCAGTCCTTTGTAACCTACACATTAATAATTCAAACTAACTAATCCACAATCTTTATGATATGGTCAGTTTGTCAATTAATAGATGGAAAGTATTACACTGTCTGTATACATTACAATAAAATAATAAGAGACCAACATAGTTCTGTGCCCAGACATTATCATTGTGCGAATAATGATAACATCCAGTCGTTTCTTCCCACTGAATTCCCAAAACAATCATGTCCAGTGAACACCTGTGTCAGCGGAAAGCGAATACGCTGTGACACCTCTCTAGCTACTCCTCAAAGAGGGAACTTATCGCCGTGATTGTGGCGTGCCCTCGTAAAACGCCATTAGGAATGATTTTGTAGCAGCCCGGAGTTTGGAAGGTGGTGGTGTGACACTCCCGTGCCTCGGAAAGTTTGGAAGTTGGTGGTGGGATACTCCCGTGCCTCGGAAAGTTTGGAAGGTGGTGGTGTGACACTCCCGTGCCTCGGAAAGTTTGGAAGTTGGTGGTGTGACACTCCCGTGCCTCGGAAAGTTTGGAAGTTGGTGGTGGGATACTCCCGTGCCTCGGAAAGCATGTGAAGCCTATTACAATCTTATAAACAAAATAAACTAATACATATTGAAAATATCACAAACAATAAACTATAATTATACACGTAACATCGGCGTCGTGTTCCGCTACATGGTGCCGCGTAGCCGTCCTAGGAAACGTCGATACACACACCTTTTGGCCAAAAGCCCTCTCTCTGAAAGGTGATCTGTAGATGACGGGTTGGAACTTGTATCAAGAACGTCTTGAAGTTGGTGTCATGGCACGAATCCAGCTTTTCGACCCTCGAGTAGGGTTGAGTAAGGTAGGGTAGAGTTGGGTAGAGTAGAATAGTGTACTCAGTTGACGGGTGCGAAGCCACGGGCAAAAGCTAGTAAGTAATAAATTTGCAAAAAAAAATGGGTTAATTATCACTAAGAGTCCAGTTGCTCTATATTTTCATATATTTCATGACTTCCTCAACCTTCGTAGACCAATGTGTACCCAAAATATAATAATAATCTTTATTTTGTACATTTAACACACACTTTAACAGTATATAATAGTTGTACAAACACTGATCAATGTGCACCCAAAATATAATAATAATCTTTATTTTGTACGTTTAACACACACTTTAACAGTATATAATAGTTGTACAAACACTGTACAAATACAGATGTAATAGTTGTACAAACACTGATCAATGGAAATAAAATGAACATTTGACTCCTAAACTCAGTAAAATAAATACTTTTATCTCAGGAGCCAGTTCCTCCTTGGAAATGATCAAAAATATGATGTTAGGTACAATTAAGATAGCCTTTATATAAAGACATATAACAGTATAGGGGAATAGTTATGCAATGATTGTTAGTAATGATTCGGTATTCGGTATTCTGCAACCAATTAGATAACTTAATATACAACTGCGTCATATGCACAGCAGGATGCAGCAGCATGGGTACACTACATAAATACGAAAAACTTTATTCCGACAATCACAAATACGAATTTCAAAATACCGATTTTCATAAAACTTATATTTTTTTACTGTCATCTTTATAAGAACACTCGGGTGATTAAGTTGAATTTAACAGTAACTTAATTACATAATTCCGTTCAACGATTTGAGCGATATGAGGAAGAAAGAATATTATATGCATGTTTATGCAAGATATGCGCTAGAGCTACAGAATATACAGCGGCGGTACCGCTACTGCTCTTTACGCCCCGCGCTACGCGCCGCGTCACACCCAGCATCTTATTTACCCATCGTAGGGCATGTAATCATGCTTACTAATATATAAATGTGAAAGTAACTTTGTCTGTCTGTCTGTAACGCTTTCACAATTAAACTACTGGACCGATTTTGATGAAATTTAGTGTGGACATAAGCTACTTTTTATCCGTCTTCGACTTAGCATCCGCAGTCACCAACATTCACGCGGACGAAGCCGCTGGTAAAAGCTAGTATTATATACATATATGTAAGTACATATAATTATGTTACTGGCAATCTGTATAATCCGGTATGCTATGCAATATTTTATTTTATTTGGAAAACTTACAGCTAATAAAAACATGTTAACTTATGATAACAAAGCTTAGGGCCAATTACAAGTTTTCACTTACATTATATGAATAAATGTGTTGAAACAATCGGTACATTACACGATATAAGAAAGTATAATAATATAATAAATGTCGCTGTCTCTGTCTTGAGCACAGGCGGTGACAAAAGTTTTCGTTGGTTGTTATTATTATATTGTTAAGTTTTTTGTGTAGTGTTAGGTTTGTTTCTATAATTCACTAGCTGACCCGGCGAACTTCGTATCGCCTTAGCGTAGCAATGATGCACTACTTTATTTTGTACAGAATTTAATTAAGTAACCACGTTTCCGAACAAACAATGCTCTTTCAATATAGTCTATGGCTGTGAATGACATTGACATTCGTTACGCGCGTTTTTTTAAATGTGCAAAATTAAATGTATATTTTTCAATATTTCTGAGAGATTTTCTTAATATTTTTTTCCGTAAGAACCTTCTCCTAATAATAACAAATACAACAAAAAAAGAATTAGTGAAATCGGTCCAGCCATTCACGCGTGATGCCGTGACCAAGGAAAACGGGTTTCATTTTTATATATATAGATAAGTTATTTTTGTAGCTTTCTGTCTCAAAGTGTTTTAATATTTATTTTATTTGTACTTGGTCCCTGTATTAGTAAATTTTTATTCGTAATTTGGTTTAAAAAAATTAATGTCAATAACAGTTTTTTTTACGAGTGTACATGCGCGAAAGTTCGCAGAGCCTATGTTCAGGGCCGTCAAGTTACAACGGCCGAACTGTACACAGCTTAAAAACTTAATTAATATTTTCGAAGAAATCGATGCTACTACACAAAAACAAAACAAAAAACATAAAAACATGTTGTGCCGACCCCAAATAAGATGGGACAAGGGCAGGAAGATGATGATGAAATCGATGCTACTACAATTAAAACGATTACACTATTATATTATGTAAACTAGCGACCCGCCCCGGCTTCGCACGGGTGCAATACTAATCACTTCATAGTATAAAACAAAGTCACTCCCCGCTGTCTGTCCCTATGTACGCTTAGATTTTTAAAACTACGAAAGAGCGGCATAATTGGCCATGTGAAAAACATTCAACGCTCAAATCTAAGCCTGCAACTTTGAAAGTTTGACCCTGCGATTTATTGATGGTCATTGCAAAAGATATCTTTAGGCGTTTATATTGGAACGGTAAATTCGATGGTATTAGAATTCAATTTCAATCAACCCAAACACTGCTAAGTTACATTGTTTTATTATGAAGTTCCTGTGTCTACGTTCCACCTTCCTCCATCATCAGATCAGTTCGATAGTACCTTCTCCTTGTATAAAAAGCAATGACTATACTGGACGTCAAACATATCTTCTATTGTTTTTCATGTTTTTCTTGCTGTTGCCGTGCATGCCTCAACCTCTTCTAATTTTAGTTGGTTTAGAACCCTTCTTTTGTTAATAAAATGTTATAAAAACTGCTATACAACTGTTAATTTTCATATAGCATTATTGCAATCAAATGTTCTTAATTTTACTAATAAGATTAACTACTGCAGACCAGTCTTTTGTTTAGTAAATTATAATTCATCCATTGATTTATTTGCAAACTTTGTAAGTAGACACAGCAAATTCTATTCCACTGAGAAATGGAGATTTTTGTTCTGTTTAGACTTTTATTGTGCAATCGTTTCTACTCCTCCCCTGATTTTCAATGGCTAACACAAATGTTATATCCGACGAACTTGATGATATTTCCATAGCATCATCATATGAGTGCCCGCCCGATCGATGTTCAGAGTTCATAGTCTATCCCAGCGAATACTTAAAAATAATTCATATTAATATTAGAAGTATTAAAAAGAACATCGAACAATTCATCACTATGCTGTCCATCACTAAAATTGATTTTGATGTTCTTGTGCTTACAGAGTGCTGGCTTAGGCTGTCTGGATCTACCCCTATTATACAGGGCTATGACTATCATGCCAGTGTCAATAATCACTCGCAGAACGACGGAGTCGTCGTATATACTAGAACTTCCCTTCAATGTACAGTGCACGAACCGGCGTTTTGTGGAGCTAACTGCCTTGTTGGCACTATAGGAGATACTGTCATCATCTGCTTATACCGCTCCCCCTCATACTCTAACCTGGACTTATTTTATGACAGCCTAACCGGTCTGGTTTGTACTATGAATCACTTCAATAATGTCGTTCTTATCGGAGATTTAAATGTTGACATCAAACGTGGTAACCATGACAGGAACTCTGATCAATATCTCACACTGACTGCCACTCTTGGGCTACTTCCAGCGCACCTTCGCCCTACCAGATCCGAGAACTGCTTAGATCATGTTCTATTGAAAACTAGAAATCCCGCAATTGTTCTAGTAGTTCAAACATTCATCACTGACCACCTACCAGTCATTCTGGCTTTGAGGATCAAGGGTTTGAACAACAAAAATCGCTGTTCTACGTTTGTGCGCTATGACTACTCAAAAATAAAGAGCGACCTAGATAGTAATGATTTTAGTCCGGTTCTGAAAGAAAAGAACCCAGACTTGGCGGTGGAATTATTTATAAAAATAGTTCAACAGACTATCGCTTCACATGCCCAGAGTATACGTATCCAAAATAAGATCCGTGTTATTAAACCTTGGATGACTCCGGGCTTGGTTAGATGTATAAGAAACCGTGACAGGATGCATTTCAGGTTAAAAAGAGATCCTGATAACGCGGTTCTTCAAATTACGTACAGAAGATATCGTAATTACCTTAACTGTTTATTGAAAAAACTAAAAAGAGCACACGATAAAAGTGAATTACAAAAGGCAAAAAATAACCCAAAAGCCACCTGGAAGGCAATAAAGGCCATAACTAATACCACTTTTCAACCGCAATCCGCCACAGAACTTCTTCGTACCACTGGCGATCCCAAAGCTTCTGTAAACCGTGTCAATTGCTTCTTCACTAACATAGGTCATAAACTAGCCTCTCAAGTCGTTCCTCTTTCAAGAGCTAATCTTGATGCGAGAGTCCTCCATCAAGCACCACCATGTGAGTCACTTGTCATATTCCCAGTTGATGAAACACAAGTAGAAACGCTGATTGGCTGTCTGCGTTCTGACTGTGCTACTGGCTCTGACAACATACCTGCAAAAGTACTGATACAATCTAGGTCCGTCTTGGCATCTCCCATCACCCATATACTCAATCGTGCTATTGAATCTGGAATCTTTCCCAACTGCCTTAAAAAAGCTGTTGTTCATCCAATTTTCAAGAGTGGGGATAAAACCGATGTAACGAATTACCGCCCTATCTCCGTACTTAGCTCTCTCTCAAAGATCCTTGAAAGGGTTATTTATAACAACCTCGTTACGTATCTGACTAAACACAAAATTATTGCGGACAATCAATATGGATTTAGACCTGGAGTCTCAACGGAGGATGCTGTGGCTGATCTTACCAAAACTCTAGTTCATCACTTAGACAAGGGTATGAAATGCTACGGTATCTTTCTCGACTTATCCAAGGCATTTGATACGGTTTCTGTTCCCACTCTTATCACAAAAATGGAAAATGTTGGGATTCGTGGCCTAGCGCTGGACATACTTAAGGACTATCTCCTAAACCGAACTCAGTGTGTTAAAATTGATTGCACAACAAGTGATGAACAATTTATTTGTTTTGGTGTTCCACAGGGTAGCATCCTTGGGCCTCCACTTTTCCTGCTCTACATAAATGACTTGTGTAAAGCTCACATTCCCAGTTGTGACATATTCACGTATGCCGATGATACGGCGTTAGTGATTTATGACACTGACTGGGATAGGGCAAGGAAAAGAGCGGAACAATCGCTTCGCTTTGTAATGGAGTGGCTCTCAGAAAACTTACTTACCTTGAACGTAGATAAAACTAAAGTCATTAGATTTACCCTTCCTAACACATTGATTCCACCACAAGAATCTGAACAGATTAGGGCCCACATCTGCTCAGGTGACTCCTCTAATTGTAACTGTCCTTCTCTGTCCTTGGTTCCAGATATTAAATACCTAGGAGTCCATATTGATTGTAAACTAAGCTGGCAATCACACATTGAAACTCTTTGCACGCGGATCAGGAAACTAATTTATATATTTAAAGAACTTAGGTACTCCGCGGATCCTGACACAGCCAAGCTAGTATACCAAAGCCTTTGCCAGTCTATTGTTTTGTACTGTATACCGGTTTGGGGTGGAACGTACAAAACCTCATTGCTTAAAGTGGAGAGAGCGCAAAGGGCGATCTTAAAGGTCATGTACTTTAAGCGTAGGGACTTCTCGACTCAACAACTATATTCAGAAGCCGAAGTCTTGACCGTGAGACAGCTCTTTGTGCTCCGTGCAGTGCTTCGGAAACACTCCATGTTGCACCTACACACTGACAGGCTGAAAAGACGAAAAGGCCTCCCCGTTTGCGACACGGTACAATGCCGTTCTAAGTTTGCCAGCCGACAGTATGTAGCAACTAGCTCTCGGCTCTATAATAAAATAAACAAGCTCATCTCCATTTATCCTTTTCCTAAACACGATGTTAAAATCAAACTTACCAAATGGCTGCAGAAGTTAACGTACGACGAAACCGAAAATCTTATTACAGTCATCTCTTAAAGACTGATGTTAATTTTTTTATTCAATTGTTTAATTATTTTTTCTAGATTGTGTATATAAAATGTTTTATTAATTTAATTTAATCTAATTTAATCATTTACTTAAACTAATCCTAATAATAATTTTTATAATCAATTTAAATAATTTATTGTATTGTATTATGATTTTATTTTATAACTAACACCTACTTGCAATGTTGTCTGTTATAATCTAATTATTTCTGGAGGAACATTGGCTCCTAAAACACAGGCTTTTGGCCTAGTTTAGGAGGCAGCAGTTCGCATTTTAAATTTGCTATTATGTACAACATAAGTAATAAGTAACTGTGTACTAATTTATTTAAATTGTAGTACAAATAAACAAATTATTATTATTATTATTATTACCTTATAGCCAAAGTGCATCTCATGACAATTCTAATAAGCCCAAACACGGCTAGGATACATTTATTAATTACAGAGTTTCGGTACCTATCTTCCGGCACCATCATCATCATCAGGTCACTTCGATGATACCATTTTCAACATAACTATTCAGAACGACTTATTTATTTGTATTGTCATAGTCGCTTAACTGTCTTCATTGTGATATCTATGTGAGTATGAAGTTCCGTTGGCCATTAATGGTTTTCTTCATCAGTTTCACTTCATCAAATGTTACTTTTTGACTGTAAATGCTTATGTTCTCGATGAAAATACCAAAATCACTATATGGTTGCCTATAATATTTGAGGAGTTCCTTCGATTCCTCATGGATCCCATTATCAGAACTGGATTTTGAAAAAAATGGGACCAATCTGGAAGCATATTCTTTAAGAGGAAAAAACATTTTGCATATCGATCCATAAACGATGGAGTTCTGAGGTAATCCATCCATCATCAGGTTAGTTCGATAGTACCTTTTGGCCAAAGTGCATATCACGACCATTCTAATAAGCCCAAACACGGCTAGGTTACATTGATTAATTACGGAGTTCCAGTGCCTACATTCCGGCTCCATCATCATCATCAGATCACTTCGATGATACCATTTTCAACATAACCATTCAGAACCATTTATTTATTTATATTGTCATAGTTACATAACTATCTTCATTGTGATATCTATGTGAGGATGAAGTTCCGTTGGCCATTTCTGGTCTTCTTCATCAGTTCCACTTCATCAAATGTTACTTTTTGACTGTAAATGCTTTAGTTCTCTATTAAAATACCAAAATCACGATATAGTGCCTAGAATATTTGAGGAGTTCCCTCGATTCCTCATGGATTCCATTATCAAAACTGGATTTGAAAAAAATTGGACCAATCTGGAATTAACCAGTATATTTGCGTCGGCGCATCAACCTTTGAAAGAATCAAGTTATTTACCGCAACCGCTATGTCCCTGCATTTTATATCTGTAATATCTTCGAAAATATTCACTTAAATTACACGCTGTAAAGGGCCATATTGATCTATATTAAATGCACAATGTATTTAAGGTACATAATTGGACAAAGTTAAATGCTGTATTGTTTAAAATAGTTTCTTTTACAAGCCATTATTTCTCGTAAAAAGTAAAGGATAAAAAATTGGTTATACCTAAGAGATAGACATATACCATCGCGGACTTTTTTGTAGCCCCTGTTGGTCCCAATGGACTAATGACTTTGTGTCTCACAACAACTCACAACCCTACAACAGAAGCGGCTTGTTCAAAGGTTCATAACGGGCATAATAAAAGAAACTAGTCGCGCGGACTTACGGTGCATTTTGATTCGTTACGAGCGCCGCTGGATCTGGTAGGCTAATAAAATCAAGGTCGTGTCCGTGCCGTGCAATGTATTATGAATATGAACATTAGCGCTGTTGTTAGTAGGTTTAAATTCGTATGTTTGCTATCACGCAGTGCAATTTCTGTACTTGTACTATTTCTTATTCTGTGACTGCCTAGGTATTCTATGCAATACCGAATGCGCAGCCGGTAATGTGTGTAAAAGACGAGAGCAGGGAAGGAAGTGATGTAATTTTAGGGCAGAGACAGGTTAGAGTTATTTTGTTTTATCACCATCCGGAAATAAAAGCCTTACTTTAAACCCCGCAGAAAGAAATAGGAACTGAGTAGTTGTAAGGAAATGACATTATTTTTCCTACTTATAACCAAAAGAATTTTTAATTTCACTTTAATTTTATTATGTGTAAAAACCTACTCAAGTCCTCAAGACTCGAGTATTTCTTGTTGCGGAGTCCTGGTGGTTATAAAAAAAAAAAGTGTGGCACTCGGGGACTGCCGCGGTAAAGTTATTGCATAGCATTTTGTATCAACTTATGCAATTATAATTATTTATTTATGCAGTAAGTATTTCTTTTTCTTTGATATTAATTCAAGTTACACTTTTTGAGCGTGGTGACCGATAAGAAAACAATTTTTTTTCTTTTATTAAATAAATAAACGAGCTTCGTAGAGTCGTAGGTACCTACAATACGGCTAGTTGCACGCACACAAACACCGTGTCGAAGACTGCCGAAAAGAAACGACGTTAGACAATGCACGGCCTTCAAGCCACACCTCCGTGCCCGTCGGAGTGGGGAGCGTGAGGTTTTTTTTCGTTACGGAATTTCTGGATTCGGTCCCCGCGCTCAAGGCCCTCGATAGAAGCTATGCAATAGCTTAATAACCCTAACCTAACCTGTCCCAGTGTGTGTCAGTGTCCCTAAAATTACATCAATTTCTGCCCTGCTCACGTCTTTTACACACATTTATTTTAAGTAATAGAACATGTTTCATTTGCCCATCATTATGGGTAGGTCGGAATAAATAAATAGATTTTACCAACCAAAATCTATTTATTTTACACATTGCCGGTGGACCAGCAGGTGGTACTCTATATAATTCCTAGGAATTGTATAAATTACCTAGGTAAAGTATGTAATGGACCTTAATAATCATAACATTTCATACATTGCCTGAACGCCCCAGGTATTCTATGCATTGCCTAGGTATTGTATAGAATACCTGAATTATACAGATTTCCGGTAACATATATATACCGTTAAATTTTGATCGTTTTAATCCTTTGGACCGGTGGTTTCACTTACAAAATACTATTCATCAAAAGCTTGTACAGCGATGTAACTTTTAAAATAAAAAAAATAGCAAGTGATAAGGTAATACTCGCAAAATGCATGAAACAAATAGTAGCGCCACGAGATAGTGGTCGTTGCGTCGCGCACTGTAGGTAGCCTACACCACGGTAATATTATCTATACCTACACTGCCCGATCAAGCTAAAGGTTATTGACTCGCTCAGCTGATGTTCACGTAAACAAATTAAATGATTCCAAATTTTCCTTCATACTTTTACGGGCTTAAGACCGACATAATTGCTTTATGCCTAAGACATACCCGATAAAATAATTATGCTAAAAGCGGTAGCGGTAACTATACTCGAAAAACGTTCTGCAATATAAATTACCATAAAGAAATTGGAGGTTGGGGGTAAAAGGGTAAAAAATCGGTCTTGCTGTTTTGGAGGAGTTGGATAAGAAACACTGTGACACGACTTTATATTAGAAGAAAGAGACGACTGACTGACTCCAAATAACACGGGACAAGGTCAGGAAGATGATGCTGAATGTAAACATTGCTTGGATCATTGACCATAACTAATAATGACCGCCAACGCCCTGTCCTGGAGTAGCATTTGGGGGGCACTCCGACATCACCAGGTCCCGCCTACCTCCGTCGCGTGATCGAGGCCTACCTGACGGACAGGTTCATCATCTACCCCGATCACCAGGGACAGTGGAAACCGCGAAAGATGTCGTGTAGTGTTCCGCAGGGATCGGTACCTACTGGAACCGCCCTTGTGAAACATCGGGTATGACTACGTGCTACGCGGCGACCTCTTTGACGGGGTGTACATAATTCCGAAAAGTGTAACATCGAATAACACGTTCCCGTAAGTTTACTAATCCGAAACACTTAACAACGAATGCACGTTACCACGAAAAACTTAACGCCGTAGCCATGCGATTTCGAATTACATGATTCAGAAAACTGTAATATCGAATAACTCGTCCCCGTATGTTTAGTAATAGGAAACTCTTCACAACGAATGCACGCTGCTACGAAAAACCTAACGCCACAATCATGGAATCTCGAATAACCAAATCTCTAATTCACCAATTCGAGTCAGTTAACAACAAATGCGCGCTTCTACGAATAACTTATCGCCGAAGCCATGCGACCTATCGTAACCAAACCTCTAACGAAAAGACATCTCCAAATTTTTAATCTATCTATTTAAATTATTATTATCGAATTGGTGAATTAGCGATTTGGTTATTCGAGATTCCATGACTGTGGCGTTAGGTTTTTCGTAGCAGCGTGCATTCGTTGTGAAGAGTTTCCTATTAATCAAAGACATTAAATATATACTACCAATAGACAGGACATAGCGAACAAAATCGTAATCCGATACTTATTACCTAGTGGTCATAAGTCGCTCAGTCTAGTATGACACCCCTACACGTCAAGTCGTGTTTGTATCCGCTCTATGCACTAAAAGAAAATCATTTTCTGAGAAAATATGCCGAACTGCGAATTATGCTATTGCAAATCTTATGATAAAATGACTGGACCTAACTTTGGTTTATTTTCGTAAATATTTTTGGTATTTACGAACTAATTAATTAGAATTCAATATTTTTTATAAATAGTTCTAGAACATTTGCTTATTTTGTGATAACGCCATCTATTGCTGAAAAGCTTAACCTTACCTTTATCACACACTGAGGCTCTACCACGAGCTCATAACGTGATCCATTTTACGACCTAAACCGAACTGTTAAAGGGATAGAGCTATATAGGGTGTACAGCTCCATCACTCTTTTTCGCTCGTACGACTAACATTTTAACATTATCATGGTAAGGCCCCTGGCCACCTACCGAGTGATAGTTAAACAATTATAAATTTTGACAAATTTAATTCGCGTGTTTGCTATTCAAAGCCAGATGGCTTCACTGAGGCATAGGATGACAGTTTTTTTAAGACATTTGTTCTGATAGCCGCTCTATTATATCTCTTTAAATCTCTTTGATATCTTTAAATCTCTTTAAATCTCTTTGCTATTAGTAAACATACGGGGACGTCTTATTCGATATTACAGTTTTCTGAATCATGTAATTCGCGATCGCATGGCTACGGCGCTAAATTTTTCGTGATAACGTGCTTTCGTTGTTAAGTGTTTCGGATTAGTAAACTTACGGGAACGTGTTATTCGATGTTACACTTTTCGGAATTATGTAACACACTCGGGGTCAGCGTAGTCTGTTACGCAGACGACACGCTGTTCCTGGCGTAGGGAGAGTCGTAACAGGCGGCGGTCGACCTAGCGACACGCGGGGTTGCGACAGTCGTGTAGAGGATCCAGCAATTGGGACTCGAGATGGCACTGCACAAGTCCGAGACCATGTGCTTTCATGGTCCTCAGAACGCGCTACCACCGGGTTCCCAAATAAAGTAACTGTAGGAGGGGTTCAGATTGGCGTCGAGTCGACGATGAACTACTTGGGACTCGTCCTCGACAGCCGGTGGAATTTAGAAGAGCATTTCCGACGCTCCCAAACTGGATCGGACTGGGGTTGCCCTCAAGCGGCTCTTGCCCAACCTAGGGGTTTCGGACGCCTCCTACCGGAGGCTCTACGCGTATCGTTCGGTCCATGGCCCTTTACGGGGCGCCTGTATGGGCGCCGTCGCTTTGGCAGCGGCCAAGCTGAACGCATGCCAGAAGGTCATGGCCATCCAGAAGGTGCAGGGATAACGCACGGTTTCCCGCGAAGCGACGAGACTCCTTGCTCGCCAGCCACCATGGGATCTGGAGGCAACAGTCCTTGCACGCATACACGATTTGCGTGTGCAGTCGCGGCATGGCGGATAAAGTTCCGGTGGGATCTCAAGGTGGAATGGCGACAACGACTGTCGCAACCCAGTGCTGGGCCCAGCAAGGTCGAAGCCTATTGGGGCCATGGGTTCTGCGAAAGAGAACCCCGGGCGGGGCCCTGAAACGAAAGCAAGGAAGGAACAGGAAGGTGGGTTTTAGTCAGTAAAAGTCTGACACGCCCTCTCGCTTCGCCCAAGAGCAGGAGATGTCATTGGATGATTTTCCACTTAAAAACAAAACCTTATAATGATAATTTAGTCATTTGTATTTAAAAAAAAATAAACTAGTTATACTTTTTTTTCCAATTATTCAAATGTGAAGCAAAAACTGACAAGTTTTAGCATCGATAGTTGATACCTGATATCTGAATTGTTGGTTACATCGAGCCACTCTATTGTATCTCTTTAAATCTCTTTGGTTTTGAATATCGAAGGATCCACGTTTTAATGAGCGTCTTTGTACAGAATGCGGGAACAGCATGCTCTAGCGGCAGTAGCCCAGCTTGCGGTGGCTGCGCGGGCGACGTGCCCCGGAGGCGCGCCGGGCGCGGGCCGCATGCGCGCCTGGCGCCTGCACGCGTACGGCGCGCTGCCCGAGCTGCGTCTGGAGGAGGCGCGCGTGCCGGCGTTGCGCGCGCCGCATGATGTGCTCGTGCGCGTACGCGCCGCGTCGCTTAACCCCATCGACGTGGCGATGATCGGTGAGGCCCTGTCGCTTACGACTTCCCGTGCGCCGCTGGTGCTCATTCACTTTGTTGTCTGTTGCAGGCGGATACGGCGCGCGCGCGCTCAACGTGCTGCGCACATTTGAGGGCGCGGAGGGCGTGGAGTTCCCACTGGTTCCTGGGCGCGACTTCGTGGGCGTGGTAGAACGCGCGGGACCGGCGGCGCGCCTGCGGCCTGGCGAGCGCGTGTGGGGCGTGGTGCCGCCACACCGTCAGGGCTCACACGCTGACTTCGTTGTTGTCAAAGATGAATGGGTATCTAAAGTTTTCAAATAGAAACGTTTAGCTCTGCTGCACACGACCAAGAGATAAAATAGTACCTACATAGTACAAGTGGAGGAAGTTGGTAATTGCGACCGAGGCGAAATTCTTATGTGAAGTGTATGTTATTATGAAGCTGTGTGCTGCAGTGACAAATTTCCACGTGTAACAAACGACGTTTTTCATTAACAAAATTCTTATCAGTGTTGATTTGTTGACTGCGAACCGATTTTGAAATATTAAAATAATTTTCAAGTGCTTAAATTTAGAGTAATCTGTCTTCAAGTGGTTGGTGTTCGAAGCGGATTATTGAACCCACGAAGTAAAATGCTTATGTTATGCTTGAAACTTATTTTACATGGACATCATGGAATCAATGTAAAGTTAAACAGTGCATTCCAGTGAAATAACTTGTTGATCGTGTTGTTGTTCGTGCACAATTGGACTCAGTGTTATCTGCTTCCAGAAACTCAAAAATTTCATATTAGTTCGCCACCTAGAATACAATAATAAATTAATAACCCACGTATGTACTAAAATCACCAGATTAAACAATTAACTGAACACGTTTAGGCATCGAAATAAGTTTTAGTTACTTTATATGTCACGAAAAACATTTTAAATAGTATTTATTTGGAAAACAATAATAAATCCGCTGCGTCCGAGCAACTTTTTTAAGCTTGCTAATTTGACGTAAAAACAATACTGCTAGCGGTCAAAAATCGCGTTAAAGTACGAAAAGAATGAACTTTTTAACAGTGACGTCACAAAAAACGCTAAGAAAACAGTCTTGTTTTAATATGGTACTCGTAATAAGATTGTTTTGAAGGCGTCATGGTACGAAAAGCATAAGTAAGATTAAAACAGTACTGCTATAAGAGCTCGTGGTCGCCCCCCTAAAAGCTGTAGCGATAAGAGCGGGTTTTCGAGTAAGTGTATTGAAAAATAATAGACATGTGCGCAAGGGCGGATCCAGCTTTGGCGCCAGGGGGGGGGGGTCACATAGTCATGGTCAAGTCATAGAAAGTTATGATTTAATTTTGATAATAATATATATGGGTAAAAATACATACATAAATAAAATACCTACTATTTTATCGATGTATATTCTGTTCTTAAAAATACCTACATTTAAATAACAAAATCAATTTTTCTTTTACGTCTTCTCCCGAAACGCGATACCACTCCATCTATCTCAATGGTAACGAGAAAAGCAAGTGGCGAACTCAAAAAAATGGACTGCCACAAGGTAGTGTTCTAGCCCCCTTACTGTTTAACGTTTACACCAATGACCAACCGGTGAGCCCTAACACAACCCGCTTTCTGTATGCAGTCGAACTGGCATTAACTTGCCAAGCCACTGATTTTGAGGAGATTGAGGCCAATCTTACCACAGCTCTCTCAGATCTTAGCCAGTCTATCTATCTATCTATGTTTGGTTTCCGCACTTACTCCTATGTGGACCATTGTACGTGGGCCATGGCGGCAATAACCTTAGGTGGGCTTATTCCAACCAGCCCACCTCTCTCCAAAAACAGATAAGGCCTTTTACGTTTTTCAGGACATCAATAAGGGAGTTCGGGGATCCTAAGGTTCGTGTGCGTATTTCAGTGACACCTGTGAAGTCCAGGAGCACATGTGCAATTGTCTCCTTCCCCTCCAAACATGCTCTGCACAGGGGACTGTCTGTGATGCTTATTGTGTGGAGGTGCTTATTCAGTGTGCAGTGTCCGGTGATGGTCCCCGTCACCAGGCGCAGGCCGCCTCTGTCCAGTCTTATGAGTTTTTTGGTGAGGGCTTTATTGAGATGTGGCAGGGCCTCCTTGGCCTGCCTGCATCCCGGTGTCGAGGACCACCAGCGCTCTGCTTGTAGATGCGTGTGTTTACGTAGCCAACTACGTAGCTGACCAAAGGGGACCGGCACAATTGGTTCAGGCCCGAAGGTCATCGCTCCAGATCCTCTCCTGGCCAGTTCGTCCGCCGCGTCGTTGCCCAGTGAGCCGCTGTGACCTTAGTCCACTGTAGTGTCACAGTATTGCGTTTCGGCACTGTGACACTTTCCAGTGCTGAGTGGTATTCTTGTATAATTTTCGAGGTGGTAGAGTTTTTGCCTAGGGATTGTAGGACTGAGGCACTATCGGAGAGTATCCGAATGTGTGTGTCCGTTACATTCCTAGTTTCTATGGCGTGGGCCGCTAAGATTATACCAACACATTCCGCCTGGTAGACGGTGTTGAATTTTCCTAGCGTTCTGGATATTCTGATATTGAGGTCATTGGAGAAGACTCCAACTCCCGTGCCAGTATCTGTCTTTGATCCATCCGTGTAGACTCTCAGTTCAGCTGGGCCTGAGTAATCGTGCTCTTCTTCTGTTAGTTGAATATTGAAATGCTTTTGGAAATGATACGCCTTTGGAGCTTTGTCGCTAGGTGCTGCCATCATAGGCTGTCGTTTAATAGCGTCTTCCATTATGCGTATGTGTTTGATTCTGGAATCTTTACTCAGGGTGCCCGATGCGCTGAGCCTGAAGGCCGCTGAGTTCGGTCCTGGGCCACCAAACTAGGGAGCCATATGTGATTATTGGTCTAATAACAGTGGTGTATAGCCAGTGAGTAATCTTTGGGGCTATGCCCCAGGTGCGGCCTAACATGCGTTTACACTGCCACATAGATATACTGGCTTTTTTGGTGATGTACTCAGTATGTTTTGCGCAATTCAGCTGTTTGTCCAGGTAGACGCCCAGGTACTTGACTTCAGTTGACAGGCTAAGGGTAGTTCCAAAGAAACGTGGTAGCTGTAGTGCTGCCAATTTCCTTTTTTTGTTGAAAAGTACTAATTCAGTTTTAGTGGGGTTCACAGTCAGTTGTAATAAAAAATAGTAGAGGACTGGTGTAAGGAACACCCTTACACCAGTCCTCTACTATTTTCAAGGCCTGCCGCATAAGGTTACACAGTGTATTTTCGTGAGTGCCATTTATTATAATGGTTATATCGTCGGCATATCCTACGGCGAAATAACCTTTAGTGTTAAGTCTTTTAACTAGATCATCTGCAACTAAGTTCCATAGTAAAGGTGAAAGGACACCCCCTTGGGGGCAAACCTTCGCCACCATGGCCCTTGTGGTGTTATTTATATTTACTTGTACTGCTCTAAGTCTGAGCATATTTGTGATCCAGCCACTCAAGGTCGGGTCAACACAGTTACTTTCGAGTGCTGTGCTGATGCTTCGGAACATAGTCTTATCGAAAGCTCCTTCGATGTCTATGAAGACTGCTAACGAAGAGCCTTTGTGATTTATTGCGCATTCAATCTTTGAGATCACGCTATGTAGTGCAGATTCTGTTGATTTACCTGTTGAGTAGGCATGTTGCTGCTTGTGGAGCGGTCTCTCCAAGAGAGGTCCGTCCCGGATGTGCCTGTCGCAAAGCCTTTCCAGGGTTTTCAGTAGGAAGGATGTTAGGCTTATGGGCCTGTACGCCTTGGGTTGGGTATAGTCAGTTTTGCCGGGTTTCGGGATGAAAATAACTTTCACCTCACGCCATGTGTGTGGTACATATCTGTGTGCTATGCAGGCACGGTATATCACTAGCAGCCACGGCACTAGGAAGTGTTCTCCCCACTGCAGTAGCGCCGGAAAGATACCGTCTAGTCCTGGTGACTTGTACGGTTGGAAGGTCCTGATGGCCCATTTAATTCGGTCTTCTGTCACTATGTTATAAGCTCTGGACCAGTCGAGATCAGTTGGGGCCTGTTCCGGTACACTCGACCACGTCCTGTCCTCAAGTATGTCGCAGTCCGGGAAATGCGTTTCCAGAAGTACCTTACTGGTCTCGTTGTCTGTTAGTGTGTAGCTATTGCGATTCGCTCCTGGTCAATTGATAGGATTTTTCTGACCCGTGCTGCTTCAGTGTTTGATTCAATGCTATTACAGAAATTGCGCCAGGCGGAGTTTCTTCTATATATTCTTCTGTGGTCAGAGCAAGAGGGTTCATTTGATACGCGCCAGTTGGATATTAAGTTTGTTGCGTTTTCTGTAGCTAAAGTCAGGTCTATGATCGTTTGTCCGTGGACCGTGACCCAAGTGGGTTCCGTGCCTCGGTTCACGATGTTAAGATTAGTCGAGAATAAGTATATGGATAGTGACTCACCTCTGGTGTTTGATACTTCACTACCCCATAGTGGGTGATGCGCGTTTGAGTCGGTGCAGACGATCAGGTCCAAATTGGCGTTTTCGCAGTGTTGAACCAGATCAGTCAGTTCTTTTGGTGGGCAGCTTTCGTCGTCTTAGCCAGTATTATACTGCTAATGCGTTTAAAGCAAATCCCTCAAAAATGTGCGTCTTTCACCTTTGTAACAGACAAGCGGGTCGAATGCTCAATATCTCATGGTAGGAGGTGCCAGTCATTCATAGCCCCCATCCAAGATATCTCTTCATCACTCTGGATAGGTCTCTCAACTACAGAAAGAATTGCGAGAACGTTAAGCAGAACGTTAATTATTATTATTATTTTTTTATATTTTATTTATCTCAGGACCCTGAGGTCCTGGACCTTTGGGAGGCGTACGAGGAGCCGAAGCCAACTCGCAGAGGCCCTTTAGATAATTATAAAGGAACATGATACCAACCGACGATTATCCCTGTACGCGCTATGCTAGTGCACCCAAGGACAACCCCCGGTTATTGAAAAACTGTTGCGACATATGGAGAACAAGGATAATAGGGCTATGGTTTTTGGAGTCTTAAGTGGACTGGTAACATGGAACTATGTCAAGACTATGGCCCCTGCCTGAACAACGTTATTAATATGCATCGAAAAAAGGCAGGGGGTGACTTGCACACTCAATAAATGGGCCCCCAAAAACGGCCGCTAGCACGAAGTGACGTAGCAACAAGAGGGCAACATATCCTGAGGTGCTTGAGGAGTGGAGAGGTATACCACGGCTATCAGGACAATCCCGGAAGTACGGTCAAGATCCCTACCAGCACCTTACTGGATTATACATCCTTCTCCCGAGCACGTTTGCTCTTGCGAATCTCCACTCAAGCCAGCCAATAAAGGCAAGAGAGAGGTGGGAGCTCAGTTCCTCGTCAGTGTTCACTACGGCCGGCCAATAAAGGCAAGCCGGAGATGAAGAACAAGAATTCTCCCGGGAGATCGGGTCCGTAGGGTCGCTAATGCCCAACAGTTCGCCACAAAACTGCACTGCGGATTGTATCTCTCTTAGTCTGGCCCCTCACCCTAGGCATATTACGGCAAAGCAAACTTTACCGATACAGACCTAGGGTATATTGGAGCACGCAAGCCCCACCACGACGTCAACGTAGAGATACGGCGATGGGGTTATTATTATTATTATTTAGAAATATATATGTATGTTTATCAGTTGTCTAGTACTCATAACACAAGCTCTGCTTAGCTTGAGACTAGACGGCGTTGTGTGATAGTTGTGGAATATTATATATTATATTATATTATATTATATATTAAAGTGCATACGAGAAACAACCTGCTACATCGCCTAACATACACTAGAGGGGGCGTCTCCCCAAGTTCTGCGAACAACTGGAATGGCGATCCGCTTCTCCGCTGGTGAATATGCCTGTCCAGTATGGAGCCGCTCCGCCTTCTCTAACATAGTGGATACAGCACTTAATGAGACGTGGCGAGTTGCCACTGGTTGCCTTTTGCCGACTCCGGTACGAATCCTGTATACACTAATCGGCATTGCACCCCCAGAAATTCGCAGTACTGTGGCTAGCCGCGTAGAATGGATGAAACAACAGATCGACCCTCGCCATTCAATGCACTATTACAGCTCGGTGCCCCTAAGACTTAAAAGTCGTAAAAGTTTTGTTGTAAGCGTGAGCCCATCTCAAAGTAAAACCATATGGCTTTACTTTGAGATGGGAGTGATGCTCTCTCCTGGACACGAGTTGCCATGCCCAATCTGGAAAACTCTAAACAGACTCCGCACGCAGGTTGGGCACAGCAAAGACAATCTCCACAGATGGGGGTTCCTGAACGGTTCCGTCCTTCAGTGTTTGTGCAGTGTCTCTCCACAGACCATGTCCCACCTTCCATCCTGCATGACGTGCCCTGTTACCTGTTCATGTAGGGATCTTATGACAGTATCAGTGGACGGCATTGCCGTGGCCGAATACTGGGCCAGGCAAGGAATTAAATTAGTTTTACCATCGACACGCTAAGAACGTACGACACGCTACGTTTTTATGGACATGGAGAAGTGCCAGTCCGGTTAGACATTCGACCATTGAAGCTCTTAGCCATAATATGATTTTTCGTAACGAGAGAGATCTTCCCGCTGTCGCTACACTAACAAATGTAGTGTAGCCATAATACATAAAAAAAAAAACTTTTTTTTAGGATACGTATCAAATCACAATTTAAAATAAGGTCAGAAATCGAATGAGGTACATCCTGACTCCGCTGCCACTTCACCATCCAAAGCCGATAATCGTTTACAACGACAGAAACTGGAGTAGGTACTTTATTAACTACTAACTTTTGCCCGCAGCTTCATCCTGCGTACATAAAATATAGCCTATGTCACTCAGGAATACGTGGGACACTCAGAAAGTTTTGAGAAACTAAAAAACCAACTTCTACTGAAAAAATATTTTTTTTAAATCTTTTCAAAGAACTGATCTCCACCAGCCTCTATACAAAGTTTCATGCGTCTGATACAATTTTCGAAACATTTTAACACGGCCTTCTTGAACGCTGCTAGCGCGTCTTCCGGCGATGAAAACTGTATCCCTTTCGGCAGATTTTTTATTTTAGGGAATAAAAGAAGTCACACGGTGCCAGATCAGGACTGTAAGGAGGGTGCCCCAAGACTCTGATCGGTGCAGTGTCCAGGAAGTCCCTCTTTTTGAGTGCTAAGTGTGCGGGCGCGTTGTCATGGTGAAGCAGTACCCCGCGGAGCCGGCGCGGTGTTCGGTCGCTTGTTGCTCATTGCAGACAAAACCTCTGGTCGGCATTTTGTTGTATACCATTCGGCGTTGATGCTGCTTTGGTCTCGTAATGGAATTGAATCAGATACCCCGTCAAAGTGAAGAAAATAGTAATCAAAATTTTCCCTCCGCTTCTCGGTCGCTTCACTTTCTTTCGTAGGCGTTGTTTCGTTTTGAAACAGCCGAACTGTCAACTGACGCTTTGTTTCTGGATCGTATTTATAAATCCAGGATTCGTCACCTGTTACAATGTCGTAAACGCGGCGAGACGAGCCTGCTTCAAATTTTTGAATCACACGGGCCTGCTTCTGAGCTTCGGTGAGGTTGTGCGGCACCCAGCGGCAAACTGTTCTCCTCACACGAAGGTGCTCGTGTAGAATCTTGTGAACGCTCCCCGAACCAATCTGCAGTGTATGCTGAATCTCTTCGTATGTAATTCTCCTGTTTTCTTGAATTTTTTTTTTTTACTTCCAGCACACTTTCTTCCGTGACAACACGTCCGTCGTAGGACGACCACTTCTTGGATCCATTAAATAACCAAAGTTTTCAAAATAATTACAAGTGGCTAATATGCCCTATACATAAAAAAATTTTGCAAAATTTTCTGAGTGACCTAGTAAAGCACTTTTCTATCTGTGAAAATCCTTATAAGTTTTTGAGAAAAATTGTCGTCATTCAGAATCTCGATTAAATGTGCAAGGCTTCTATAGATGTACTTTTTTATATTTTTATATATTTAAAAGTGTACGTTATGGAGGGCCAAAGTTCACGTAAAATAGCAGATTTTCAGAGGTCTTTAGTAGATTAGTTTTACACAAGTTTATGTTTTGATTTTTATAGAAGCCTAGATAATATCCACAAGATATCTGTGTATCCAAGATGTCTGGAGAAAGAAAATGTACCTCGGGTTGGCCGCTCTTAAAATTATTACATATTGAAGGTGCTTACATAAAAGCTATATTGTGACAAAAAATTATATAAAAACATTGTGTTTAACAATTTTAATCAGTGGTCCACCTAGGTCCTGGACCCAACCCGGGGGGGGTCATGACCCCCATGACACTGGACCCTGGATCCGCCCTTGCATGGGCGTTTTTGGTTTTGAATGCAAACGGATATATATCCGATTTCTGATTTTGAAATCGATTTCAAAATCCGATGTTTCTAGCACTTAGCTTCACCTATTCGTTCCTTACAATACGCGGCATATAAGTTTAATGTGCAGTAAGTAACCGTTTTTCGGGTCATAATCGAAGTGGGGGTAACCATAGCAACGACGGCCATTTTAGTTCAACTTATTTTCCACGTAGTATACTTGTAGGTTTTTTATTTTGTTTTGCCCTGTTTATGAATTTCATTAGAATGCGGGTGTAACTCGTCCTAATGTTTTTGCAGTATTTGGCAGCAAAAGTATCGAGTCAGCCTTCTGAGGTAGTCTATACTACAATAACATTCTCGGCTCCGTTTTACTAAAATCGCGCCTGTTTCAATGATTTCACAATTAATGTCAAGCTGAAGGTAGACACTTGAGATACGAAACTACATCCATTTTACATTCCAGACGCCTCCTGCCGGAGGCTCTACGCAGGCATCGTCCGGTCCATGGCCCTTTATGGGGCGCCGGTGTGGGCGCCGTCACTGCGAAAGCGACCGGCGGCCCAGCTGAACGCGTGCCAGAGGGTCATGGCCATACGGATGGTGCGGGGATACCGCACGGTTTCCCGCGAAGCGGCGAGCCTCCTTGCTGGCCAGCCACCATGGGATCTGGACGCAACAGCCCTTGCACGCATGCACGATCTGCGCGTGGAGATGCAACGCCGGGGCGAAACTCCGCTGCCGCGACATGTCGCGGCATGGCGGAAAGAGTTCCGGCGGGATCTCATGGCGGAATGGCGACAGCGACTGTCGCAACCCAATACTGGGCACACCATAATTATGGCGGTAAGTCCCCTCTTTGAGGAGTGGCTGGATAGGCAACACGGCGTCCATACCTTCCGCATGACGCACCGGTCCTCACCGGGCATGGTAAGTTTGGAAGAAACGCCCGGGTGTCACCATTGCGTGGACCGCCCGGAGGACACGGTGGAGGTGTGCCCCGCTTGGGAAGAACAACGCCGTGTCCTCGTGGAGGCGATCGGCGGCGGTGATCTCTCGCGCCGGGCCTTGGTACAGGCCATGGTCCGGAGCGAGGAGGAGTGGCAGGCGGTCGCCCCCTTCTGCGAAGCAGTAATGCTAGCAAAGGAAGTGGCCGATCGCGTGAGGCAACGGTCCTCACGCCCCAACCGCCGCTGGGATTCTGATCCCGATTTCCGGCCACTGTAGGCGCGGGCTTGTGGACGGCGAGCAATGGGTGGGTCGCCGTCCGACCGTCCGGTAACCGTCCGGACCGAGCCCAAGTCGTCGATGGCGCGTACTGTTTCACGCGCGCCTCAAGGAGATGTCAGCAACTGTAGGGGCCATCAGGGTCGAAGCCTACTGGGGCCAAGGGTCTGATTCTGAAAGGAAGACTCTGCCCTGGTACGAAAGGCAACGAAGGAACAGGAGTGGGTTTTTAGTCAGTAAAAGTCTGACACTATCTCCCGCTCCGCCCAAGAGCGGGGGATGTCATAAGATGATTTTCCCACCGAAAAAAAACAAAAAAAAAACATACATTTTACATCACAATATCCACTAGAAATCAGTTTGTGAATAATTACAACAACCACTGAATTCACTCGGAAAAATATCGCCAATAACTTCGATTTCGTTTTATTAGCTGACGGAAAACACAAACATTCGTACCAATAAGACAAGTAGATAGAGATTTGCGCGATGTTACTGGAAAAAAAAATTAAAACAGTAGGAAGGTCTACTCGTTTATTTATATAAAATCAATTAAAATAAAGTATGGTATAGTGCCCAAGTCCTGGAAGCTTGCCAACGTGCAACCCGTGCCCAAAAAGGGCAGTCGTGCCGATCCTGCCAACTATCGGCCGAATTCAATAACCTCCATACTCTGCAAGATTATGGACCGTGTATTGAACTCGCGCCTCATGGCATACCTGGAAGGTAACGATCTCCTCAGTGACCGACAGTACGGGTTTCGCCACAATCGGTCTACTGGGGACCTACTAGTGTATACCACTCACATGTGAAGGTGAGGCCCTCGAGAAGAATGGAGAAGCGATTACTGTCTCCTTAGACGTCTCAAAGGCCTTCGACAGGGTATGGCATGCCAGTCTTTTGAGTAAGCTTCCAGCGTACGGCATTTCCCCTGGTCTGATTAACTGGGTAAAAGACTTCCTGAGTGAACGGTCTCTCTCGAGTTGTTGTCGATGGATGCTCATCAGAGTCCATGACCATTAATAAATCAGAGGTCAGTTCTCTCTGCAACTCTTTTCCTGCTGCATATTAACGATCTGCTGATGCCCGGTATCTATGGGTATGCAGATGATAGCACGGTTGTAGAGAGATACCTTCCAGTTGCTCGGGCTAGTAAGGAACTAATCCGGTCCGAACTAGAGGCTATGGTATAGCGTACAAATGTCTCACTTCAGGCAGTCTCCAAGTGGGGCGAAACCAATCTGGTAGAATTCAACGCCGCCAAAACACAAGCGTGTCTGTTCACCGCCAAAAAGAGCCCGTTCACCATGGCTCCTGCTTTTCGGAATATATCCTAGTAGTAGTAGATAGTGCCTTCAGCTCTTGGGAGTTGAAATTTCCTCAGACCTCAATTTTGGGCGGTTCATTGAGTCCAAAGCTAAGGTAGCCGCTAAAAAACTAAGCGTTCTTGCAAAAGTCCGACGACTTCACACCGGGACAGCTTCTAATGGTATACAAAGCACAGGTCCGATCGTGTGTGGAGTACTGCAGTCACATATGGGCTGGTGCTGTAAAATGCCATCTATCAGCTAATTGGGGATCCAGATTTGGTTAAGTCCAATCTACAAAGCCTCGAGCACAGGCGCAGGGTAGCCAGCCTATCGGTATTTTACAGGTTGCATTTTGGTGAGTATGCGCGGGAATTGCATGACTTGATGCCGCCATCTCCTTTCTACCATAGGACAACCCGACGTACGGCGAGTATCCACCCTTACTTTGTTGAAACTTCAACGGTCCGGACTAAGCGTTTCGCTTCGCCGTTTATACCGCGTACATCGAAGGACTGGAACAATTTGCCTGCTGCGGTCTTCCCGTCCAACTATAATTTAGGTGCCTTCAAGGCTAGAGTGAATAGGCTCTTAATAAACTAGTGCGCCTCACCATCAATGATTGCATCACTGCTTACCATCAGGTGGGATCGCAGTCAAACACTGGTTTATATCAATTAAAAAAAAAAGGTCTAAACTAAAAAATCTTACATTTATCATGTATATTTAATAATAATAATAATAATAATTTGTGGCCCTCCTGTCAAGCTGACAGTCATATTTTTCCGATATTTTTCAATTTTATTTAAAATATAAAATCATGATGACAACAGTGCAAATAAGACTAGATAAAACAACGAAAAATACGTATCAATCATAATTACAATTTATAATGCAACAATAACATCCGAAAATGACAATATACAAACTATGAAATATGACAAACTGATATGCTGACTAGAAGCCGGGCAAAGGAAGCAAACACACACCCAACACCTTCGGGTTCGTCGCTCAGCTCCGCCTCGCAGCCGCCGGGACCAGCGCCAACCGTGAGTCCCGAGATTCTGGTCGCTGCAGTTGCGTCGAGCTCGAGTGACGAATACTTCTCGCCGCCGACGACACCACCACCTGCGCGTCGACGGGGAAGAGGCCGACCTCCGGCCAGCTTGGGACCTCGAGGCCCGCCGGCCTCTGATAGGGTTCCCGCTGCCGGTGGAAGTGTGCAGCGCATGCGATGGACACCTCTCTCTGTTTCAGGTGCTTGAGCCAGCTGTCAACGTTTCGGTCCACCGTCCAACGACTATCGGATCAGGTACGGGTCATGCAGCGTAATCGTATGTTGTCATCCAACATACGATTACGCTACATGACAAGCCGTACTTGATAGACTGCATCTGGAATCACAGAGAAGCCGTGTGTCACCTGCTACATCACTGGCCGCGGTGCAACGTCAGACAGAATAACCCGCCTGCTCCATAAATCAGGTAGTACTGCGGAACACAAAAATTATAGACCGATCACATGTTTGCCGACGGTCTATAAAGTTCTTACATTTATTCTGAGAGCTAAAATCAACAGTCATATTGAGACAAATTCTATCATGTCTGCCTCTCAGAATGGATGTAGGAACGGGTCCCGCGGTACTAAGGAGCTGCACCGGTTCAGGTTCGACGTTCTCGAAAGAATCTGTCGGCATGTTGGATAGATTATAAGAAGGCCTATGATTCTGTTCCTCATACATGGCTCATGAGGGTGCTAGAATTGTATAAAGTTGATGCAACTCTGCGCACCTTCCTGATGTCATGTATGGGGCAGTGGAGAACAGTCCTTCACTATCCGGGATGTCGACAGATTCTGGAGAACAGCGAACCGATAAGGATTGAGCGTGGCATATTCCAGGGTGACAGTCTGAGTCCAATGTGGCTTTGCCTAGCCTTGAACCCTCTCAGCACACTGCTGGAGGGTTCTGGTTGGTTGGTCGTTTAGATGTCGCTACATCACTCCCCTCCGGAGATCGGAGATCGATGGTTCTTGATGCTTCTTGATGCGTGCCAGGCCAGTGGTACGTTGGTTCCTGTGGGTCGGAACTGAATGCCGCATAGTTCTCGGTGAGTCGGAACTGTCTGCGGTGATGCCCCAGTGAGTCGGGGTGGTGCTGTCCCAGTGAGTCGGGATGATGCCCCAGTGAGTCGGGGTGATGATGTTCCAGTGAGTCGGGATGATGCTGCTGGCTCCAGTGAGTCGGAGTAGTGCTGCTGGCTCCAGTGAGTCGGAGCGGTGCTGTGCGCTGTAATGGCTTGACTGCTTGCGTCGACCAGGAGAGGTTCTTCATAGCTCTTCATGTGACTGGCCGAAGGTGCGGTGTGATTAGCCAAGGTCGCTGATGAGGCTGAGGGTGATGACCAGGTATGACCAGGTAGTCATGCTGGTGGTCAGGATACCCTTTTAAAGCCTTGGGTGCTGGCTGTATGGCTCGCTGCTCGAAAGCTTGAGGAAGTGATGATGACGTCACGAAGTAGTAGCTGCCGAAGGCTGCGCTGACGTTCATTGTCGAGGGTCACCAGTTTAGAGGTCTGTGGAACAGAGAGTAAAGCCCCACATACCTCCGTTGAAAAGGGAGGATCCTCCAACCAGACGGGTGTTATGTCTGGTGGGCTATTGCCCGATAGATGATTTCGGGCTGTTCTATATGTTCTAATCGCGAGGAGAACTTTGATTGCGCGATGCAGGATTAGTTCTTATGTGACGCCATAGATGTCGCTACAAGGTCATATCTCACCTTCTTTTCATGGACGATCTGAAACTCTTTGCCCCTAACAACTTGCAACTGGTGGAGCTACTGAAGGTAACTGAAACCTTCAGTAGTGCCATCAGGATGGAATTTGGTGTGGACAAATTAATGTGCAGTCATACATGTAAAGAGAGGTGAGATTATGGAATCCGTGGGAATTCAACTCTCGGATTCCATACACCTTAGATCCCTCTGCTCAACCGAGACTTACAAGTATTTGGGTATGTCGGAAGCGTTAGGCATCAATACTGATGACGTGAAACAATCGTTGAAAGAGCGCTTCTTTAGCCGCCTGAATAAAGTACTGAATAGTGAATAGTCTTTTATCAGGCGGAAACAAGGTGCGCGCTTTCAACGGTTGGGTCATGCCGGTATTGATGTTTTCTTTCGGCATACACAAATGGACTCAGACAGAACTTGACGCCCTGGATAGGAGGGTCCGCACACTACTTACCGCAAATCGAATGCATCACCCACGGTCATCGTTGATGAGACTGTATATCCCGCGGAAATGCCGGGGTTGTGACTTTTTAAACGCTAAGACCCTTCCTAAAAACGGAAGTGGGTATGCACCGAGATGTGGCAGCGGTGGACAAGGGCCTCACTCCGCTCTCCTTGGCTAACGAGAACTGGCGCAAACCTATAGTACTGGATACTAATGACCGCAGGGAAGTATGGCAGAGCAAGGAGCTTCACGGACGCTTTTACCGGGCCTTACATGGGCCCGATGTAGACCTGTTAGCGTCCGTATCTTGCCTGCGTTTCGGTGACCTCTTCGGGGAAACCGAAGGTTTTGTCTTTGCGATGGACGAAGTTATGATGACGAACAACTACCGGAAATACATTGTGAAGGACGATACGGTTGACATCTGTCGGGCATGCCACCGACCCGGAGAATCAATCCGACACATTATTTCTGGGTGTTCTCATCTAGCTAACGGAGACTATTCGCATAGACACAACCTCGTAGCCAGGATTATCCACCAGCAACTTGCTCTTAAATACAATCTTGTGGAATCAGAAGTACCGTACTATAGGTATGTGTCCGACCCAGTTTTCGACAATGGCAATATCACGTTATATTGGGATCGATATATCATCACTGACAGGACTATTGTTGCCAATAAACCTGATATAGTGGTGATAGATCGACTAGAGCGTCGCACAATGATTGTTGATATAGCGGTCCCTCATGACTAGAACCTCGTGAAAGCTGAGAAAGATAAGCAAACTAAGTATCTTGACTTAGCTCGCGAGGTTGTCGGCATGTGGAAAGTGGATAGAGCAATCATTGTGCCGATAGTCGTAACGGCCAATGGCTTAATAGCCAACAAGTCTTGAACAACATCTGAGGAGGCTCTCGTTAGACAGCTGGATCAAGGGCCTGATCCAGAAAGCAGTACTTCTGGACACGGCGCGCATCGTTAGGAGATTCCTCTCTCAGGAGCCCTGACCGCCGGCAGCTTGGACCCTGTTCCCGATGCCGATGGGCTACTATTTGTTATATTTTTAAATATTTTTTTTTATATGTGTGTTTTAAGAAATATTTAAAAATACATAAAATATGTGTAAAAAATAAATAAAGAAATAATTATAATAATGGCATAATAATTATGGTATAATTTATGAAGCCTCTGACTCCCGAACTAGGCGGGCCTGTATGTCAGGAGTCAGCGCCCTCTCAAATTTATTGTAAACAATTTTATAAAGGTAGGTAATTTGTTTTAAAAAGTATTTGAAAAATATATAATTAAAGTCTATTCCACTCTAAGTCTAAACTAACACGTACAAAAAGTCGGCAAATTCTATTCACTGATATGGTGATACGAAGACGCGCGCACTTGTCACCAAGGTCAAGTTTGCATCTCTGAACGAAAACATTAGATAAACTCTTAATTCAAACCAAATAAACAATTCAAAATAAATCAACGTGTACGCACGGAAAACTAATCTTTACGTAACCTCGAAAATAAGGGTGATATGGATTGTGGTGAAGCGTCAATGCCTTTTCTTAAGGTATATGTATTTTTAGAGAATAAATAATATAAATTAGTTACCTTTCCCGCATTCTCTAAGTTAATTGAGTCTCTGTTGAGGATTTCCTTCACCAATATCTACGACCGCAACGCCCACTGGTGACGTATCGAATGCTTTCTTGAGACGCTCGCTAAAGACCGCTAGATGGCGTCTAACCCGCTAACAAAAGAGTGTGTCCGCTACGCAAATTCGACACGGTCGAATAAAACCGCTCCGCGATATAAATCCCTTATATGTTGGAAACCTGAGAATTCTCCTGTAATAAGTGTATCTGCTACTGTGAGACATTGAGACCTTATAGTGCAGTGTTGGTTTCACGAGTTCGGACCAGCCCACCGGTGGATGAATCCAGATTAGCTCGCCGGCCGGCAGCACACACACCGACTACGCATCTGTGAATGAAGCGCTTTCCTGACGACAAGTGGGGTCACTGGATTAGCAAGGTACGTGGGCTTTAAGTTGCTATCGTCGTTGTAGGGGTCGGTGTCTCGGGGAATCGTCAACAGGGATTTAATTTTGTGTAATATAACCATAATTTCACCGCCATATTGGTAGTCTTAAAACTCCACCCTTTCAGGTGATGCTATTTACACGCGTCATCATAATTATTTGGTCCTTTCGAGCCTGGATAGGTAGCCAGGTAACCGCTCCCTAGTTAGATTTTTACGTAATATTTGGTGAAAATCATAATAGGTAGATATAGGTTATAGATATTTACGTAAACCTTTGGTAAATTATTCTTGCCTATAAACCGCTCTCCGCTATAACATAAACATAATTGACAATAGATTCTACGTAGGTTTTGGTAAATCTGTCAATATTGTTTCATAGAATTTACGTATTTCACTTTGATAACATATAATAGGAGGTAGTTTCACATCATTTCGGCTTTGTGCGTATTAGTGATTTTTATTCAGATACCGCCACAGAGCGGGAAGGTACTTTACGATTGCTAACCGCCTGATAAGTTTACCCGCGCATATTTTTAGATATTGCTCTTGATATTAACTTAACAAAATGACTGAGAAACAATTAAAGCCGGAAGATTTACTGACTATCCTTCATGAAAAGAAAGGATTGTTATTCAAACGCCTTAATCGATTATATGAATTATCGAAAAATATTTCGTCGTTCGATACGAGAAATAGTGAAAGTTTTATGACTGAATCGGAAACTATTGACGACATTCGTGACAAATTTGAATCTTATGTCGATCAAATTAACCACATAAACATTAATTTGAAACCTGGTTCGAGTCCCGACTATGCTTGTTTAGAATCCATTAAAGATTTGTTTATTCGCATTAAGCGTTTTAGGAATAAAATCGACAGTAGTCAATCTCAGTTATCTCAATGTAGTAATTCGAAAACGCTTTTTGAACCACTAAAAATAAAGCTGCCTCCGATTGCATTGCCATCTTTCGACGGGAAACCTGAGAATTGGCCTGTTTTCTATGAGTCGTTCAAGTCGAATATTCATGACAATGATCAGCTGACTGACTCGCAGCGTGTGCAGTATTTAGTAGGTAGACTTACACATAACGCGTTAAAGATTACAGCCGGTATTGTGCCTACGGCTGATACCTATCATTTTCTATGGGACAGCTTAGTTAATAAATACCAGGATAAGCGTACATTAGGTATACACTATTTAAATAATATATTAGATTTAAAAAGTTGTTTGGGTAACGCAAATAGTCTCGATTCTTTCATTGAAACATTTAGTGCATGTATTTCTGCCTTGAAAAAACTTGGTATTCCGGATCTTGCGGATTTTATTCTCTTGCATTGCGCTATGAGAAAAATAGATTCACAGACTGGTCAATCGTTTGAACTTTCCGTTCGCGATGTTGAAATACCTACAACTAAATTGTTAATTAGCTTTGTTCAAGATCAGGCTAAGATATTAGCACGCTCGAATTTATCTCATTCAGTTGTCCCGCATCTCGCGAGCCTCGCACGCAAACGAAAGCGTTTGTTGTGAGTGTATCACCTAATTCTACCGCTCCCGCTCCGCCCCGCTCCGTCTGCGCGTATTGTAAAGATAACGCTCATGTTCATTTGTATAAGTGCGCTAAGTTTCAATCCGCGTTAACTCCTAGAACTAGGTTTGAGTTTATTAAATCCGTACATGGTTGCGCAAATTGTCTGAGCACGTCGCACGGTTTGAGTAATTGCAAGTCGACCTCAGTCTGTAACGTATGTAAAAAACGCCATCATACTTTATTACATTTTGAGAAAAATAATAAACAATCGCATGTAGCTGATGTTAAACCGACGAATTGCAATTTAGCCGTCGCGTCCAGCCTGGCTGTGCCGCTGTCCGCTGCGCCCCCCGCGCTCCTCTCGCTCCACGCGGCGTCTTGTGGTTCGGGTGACGTTGCTCAAACATGTCCGACCCATAACACGGCCGTATTATTGGCTGCAGATACGAGGGCTAAGTCGGCAGTCTTGTTGTCGACCGCTCAGGTTTATGCGCGCGCTAACAATAATAGCTCGGGCCATAAAACAATAGTTAGGTGCGTAATTGACAATGGTTCGCAAAATAATTTAATAACTACAGATTGTTGTAGAAAACTCAACTTAGCAATAATTCCTTTGAATAATTCTTTTGTCAAAGGAGTTGGTTCTGTGTCGCGGCCGATAATAGGTTATGTGAATTTAGATATCGAGTCTCGCGTATACCCGCATCAAAAATATACTATTCACGCGTTAGTAGTTGAGTGCATTACGGACCAGCTACCTTCGCACCATATTAAGTGGGATTGTCATGTGGACTTCCACTCGCTTCCGCTCGCTGATTTAAGCTGGAATATTCCAGGTGATATTGACATAGTGTTAGGCGCTCAACTGTTTCCGTATATTTATTTGGGGAATAGGGTTTGACTTAGGTTCAAATGCGCCACCGGCATTATTGACCACATTCGGGTATGTCCTTATGGGTGATTTTCCGCATAGTAAAGATAATTTAAATTTACCTAGCTCTTCTTTCACAGCATTAGCCCTTAATGATTCATTACAAAAGTTCTGGGAATTGGAAGAAGTTGAAAATAAACGTTTTTTATCTCCTGAGGAAACCGAATGTGAGAATATTTTTTCCTCGACCGTGTCGCGTGACGATGCGGGACGTTATACTGTCGCGTTACCCTTTAGTAAGGATCCCGCCGAGTTGAGTGGCTCCCGCGCCGCCGCGTGCCGTCGACTGGTTGCGCTGGAGAGAAAACTCCGCCAATCGCCGACGTTGCGGGAAAATTATAACGCAGTGATCCAGGAGTACATAGATAATGTATGCTTGAGTCAAGTCGACGATCCGCCATTTCGGACGACGACGGGTACTGCATCCCTCATCACGCTGTCGTTCGGCCAGACAAGCCGATGCCGCGCGTTGTATTGGATGCGAGTGCCAGGACTCATACCGGTTTATCTTTAAATGATGTACTCCATATTGGTCCGAATTTACAAACAGATTTGTTTCTTCTTTTAATCAATTTTAGATTATTTTCTATCGCTATCAATTCTGATATTAAGCAGATGTACTTACGAATTTGCGTACCTGTTGAGCAGCGTAAGTACCTACGCATTTTGTGTCGATTCAGTGAGAATGATCCTGTGTTGACATTCGCTTTTAACCGCTTACCTTTTGGACTGAAGTCGAGTCCTTACATAGCTATGCGCACTGTGCGACAGCTGGCCTCGGACAGTCCGCATTATTATATACTTAAATTCGCTAGACCGAAGGTTCATTGTGAACCCCGGTCGCCGCAGGGATTGTCAGCGGCGGAACGAGTTATGATCCGTGCTGTGCAATCTGTTCATTTCGCAGATGACATTGAGCTCATCAAATGTGGTAAATTGTTACCAAAGAAACTCCGCAGTTTGTCTGTCCTTTTAGATGAAGAGGGTATATTACGCATTGGGGGAAGACTTTTAAAGTCATACCTTCCCTTTGATGCTAAGCATCCTTTTTTACTTCCCAAACATGATCCTGTTGTGGATTTGATAATTCGTCATTACCATGTGATGAATTGTCACACTGGGCCAGGGCTACTTATGTCTATTTTACGACAGCGATTTTGGATACTAGATGCCAGGACTGTCATTAGGTTCAAGTTGCGACAATGCAACACATGCTTTAGAGTTAATCCGACGCATCCCACTCCAATGATGGCGGACCTTCCTGAATACCGTGTATCGGAATCAAAGGCATTTGTCCATACTGGAGTGGATTATGCTGGTCCCATACGCATAACTCTCTCTCGTCGCAGAGGTCAACACGCTCAGAAGGCTTACATATGCTTGTTTGTGTGCTTGGTAACCAAGGCTGTCCATGTAGAGTTAGTCTCTGAACTTACTACCGACGCCTTTTTAGCCGCGTTTAAACGTTTTATCTCGCGTCGAGGGCCAGTATCCTGTCTTTATTCGGATAACGCTACCAATTTCGTTGGTGCTAAGGCTCAATTGGATGAACTTTATAATTTCTTAATGAGGTCAAACCTCAATTCATCTCTTTTAAATGAGTTATCAACTCGCCGCATTAAGTGGAAAATGATTCCACCTCGCTCCCCACATTTTGGCGCTATGTGGGAAGCCAATATAAAAACATTAAAAACGCATCTTTATCGCGTGATTGGAAGTCAACTTCTCACTTATGAAGAGTTACAAACTGTACTCATCCAAATAGAGTGCATTATGAACTCACGCCCTCTGAGCGTGTTGTCTTCTGATCCGCATCCTGAAGTTATTACTCCCGCTCATTTTTTGATGTCGACTCCATTGCAGTACTTGCTGGCAGCCGGTTTGTCTGATCAGCGCTTAAATCTGTCCCAACGTAAACAGTTGTTAGATAGTATGGTGCAATCCTTCTGGAAGAAGTGGCATCTAGAGTATCTGCATACGCTGCAAGTTAGGCAAAAATGGGTAACTCCGGACAAGCCTGTAGAAGTTGGAACTGTCGTACTCGTGGGACAGGACAATTCGCCTCCTCTGTGTTGGCCATTAGGAGTCATAACTGAGGTTTATAAAGGGACTGACAATGTCGCTCGCGTTGCAATGGTGAGGACAAGGTTCGGTAATTTTAAACGCTCTGTCACAAAACTATATCCTATTCCAACGCAATAAAATTTCATTTTAACGATACTCGTAGTTTTTTAAGGTTTAGGATTAGTATTCTAAATGATTTTTATTTTCCGCATTTAGTGATAAAGCTTAGACTTTCCGATCATGATCTAGGTCAGTAAATCTTTACAATTTTCACCTTTCCCTTTGAAAGCACTTGCGTCCTTCCAAGGGGGGGAGCATGGTGAAGCGTCAATGCCTTTTCTTAAGGTATATGTATTTTTAGAGAATAAATAATATAAATTAGTTACCTTTCCCGCATTCTCTAAGTTAATTGAGTCTCTGTTGAGGATTTCCTTCACCAATACCTACGACCGCAACGCCCACTGGTGACGTATCGAATGCTTTCTTGAGACGCTCGCTAAAGACCGCTAGATGGCGTCTAACCCGCTAACAAAAGAGTGTGTCCGCTACGCAAATTCGACACGGTCGAATAAAACCGCTCCGCGATATAAATCCCGTATATGTTGGAAACCTGAGAATTCTCCTGTAATAAGTGTATCTGCTACTGTGAGACATTGAGACCTTATAGTGCAGTGTTGGTTTCACGAGTTCGGACCAGCCCACCGGTGGATGAATCCAGATGAGCTCGCCGGCCGGCAGCACACACACCGACTACGCATCCGTGAATGAAGCGCTTTCCTGACGACAAGTGGGGTCACTGGATTAGCAAGGTACGTGGGCTTTAAGTTGCTATCGTCGTTGTAGGGGTCGGTGTCTCGGGGAATCGTCAACAGGGATTTAATTTTGTGTAATATAACCATAATTTCACCGCCATATTGGTAGTCTTAAAACTCCACCCTTTCAGGTGATGCTATTTACACGCGTCATCAGATTGCATAATATGCAATTGATTTTGGTTGGATTTCGGTAACCAACAAACCGATAGCCAAACGAATGCAGAAATCCAAACAGACTAAAAAATTTGGATATCATAAAACTTCAAAAAAAAAACTCCATCCATTTTTCCAAAATTGAATTTCAGACATGTGCTTTGGATTTAAGCCCCGCGATACGCAATCTGCTGGATTCTCATCGGACTTGACATGCGCCCATTGAGTGTTGTCCATTATGGTCAATGTTTCCGAGACCCTATTGGCCACAAAAGTCTTCCCCACTTGCTTGGATGACTACTTAGCCAATCAAGAACAACACTAGAGTCAGTCCAAGCATGCATGTTTTCCTTTGAAATTCCCAATACTTCCGAGACTTCTAGGAGCAATTTAGCCAGTAAAACAGCTCCGCAAAGTTCCAAACGAGGTATTGATACCTGTTTTACAGGGGCAATCCTTGATTTGGAAGCTACCAAATTCACATGAACCTTACCGTTACAATCTACTGATCTAACGTAGACTACGGCTGCATATGCTGCGTTAGACGCATCAGAAAACCCTTGTAGTTCCATGTGAATATTGTCTCTGCGTGTCCCTACCCATCTCGGAAGTTGAAAACTAGTGAGATGAACGAGATCCTCACGATATGAAAGCCAATCTTTGAGAATGTCAATTGATATCTCGTCATCCCACCCTATACCAGCAAGCCATATTCTCTGGATGAAAACCTTGGTTGTTGTTATGACGGGCGCAATCCATCCTAGTGGATCGAATAGTTTTGCAATATCTGAAATTACTTTACGTTTTGTTACAGGTGTTTCAAGCGACGGAAGTTGGACAGTATACTGAAATACATCGTTAGATCTGTTCCAGGTTAAACCAAAAATTTTCAAAACAGAATCTAACTTTATTTCTAGGTTTTCCTTCCTATTCTCACTGTCTTTATCAATTTCTTGCAATAGACAAATGTTATTGCAAGACCACTTCTGAAGCTCAAACCCCCCGCGACTAAGAAGGTTCTTCATTTGATGAAATGTTTGTATACCTTCTTCAACGCTTTCGCAACCTGTTATAAGATCGTCGACATAGAACTCTCTTAAAACCCTATCTGCTGCTAAAGGGTATTTATGACCTTCATGTGCAAGCTGTTGCAGAGCTCGTACAGCTAAGTAAGGTGCCGAAGATGTACCAAATGTTACACGTAATAACCTTAGATGTTGAGGTTCTGAAGTTATGTCTTTACGCCATAAAAGGCGTTGATAATCAACATCCTTTTCTGATACCTTTACTTGTCTGTACATTTTAACTATGTCTGCAACAAGACATATTGGATGACAGCGCCAACGCATGATGATGTGCTTCAGTTCAGGTTGTCCTTGGACCAATCAGCATGTCTTTATTTAATGATGAGCCATTATTTAGAACACATGATGCATCAAATACAACCCTCACCTTTGTTGTAGTTCTATCATTTTTGACAACTGCGTGGTGTGGCAGATAGACAGCACTAAGATTCTCTTTCTGTAATTCTGGAACCACCTCCATATGACCCAAAGTTATTCTTCAATTACATCAGAATATTTAGTCCGAAATTCAATGTTCTTAAGCAACCGTTTCTCGAGTAAATAAAACCGTTTTCGAGCAATTTCGAAAGAGTTGCCAAACTTACACTCAGGATCATTTGAATTGAAAGGCAATCTCACTACATAGCGGCCTGATGAGTCTCTTGAAACAGTTTCTGTAAAGAAATCCTCACAGGCTTGCTTTTCCTCTGAATAAAGCCTTTTTTCAGAAGAAGATTCCTCTAACTCCCAAAACTTCTTTAAGAGATCATCTGTCACTACCGCAGTGTGCATGTTCACGATTTTATTTCGCGGAGAACCTTGCTTACCTTGTGAGTTTATACAGCCAGACAGGATCCATCCGAGTTTGGTATTTTGAGCCATGGGAAACCCAGGTAGACCCTTGACAACACCATCCATTAAAATCTGGCAATATACCTCTGCTTCAAGCAAAATATCAATTTTGTTTGGAGAATTAAATGAAGGATCAGCTAATTTTAGATCCGACATTTGAGGTGATAACGCTGTCAAAACAATCTTCCTTTCAGGAAGAAGTGATGTTATGTTCTTAAGAACATGAGCCTTTACAACAACTATAAAGTTGGGATCATGACATGACTGAAGACTTACGGTCACAAAACATTTAGAGCGCAATGTTGCACTCTGGTCACTGCCAAGTCCTGAAATAAAGCTCTTGTTTGTTATCTTCTTCAAACCAAGCATTTGTACCGAAGACTCGGTAATAAACGATGCTTGAGATCCTTGGTCTAAAAGAGATCTTAAAACGAAAGTACCTGTTCTCGCTTCTACCTTAACCATGGCAGTGGCCAATAACACTTGGCTGTTTACGTTGGAGAAACAAGATACTATGTTATTTGGTACCTCGCTCTGTGAAGTTGATTGCACAGATTGATTCGTACCATCTTCCTCTTTATCACGTGTGACGTGATTGCTTTTAGGGACTGATTTCAGATGAAGAAGAGAGTGGTGTCTCTTCTTACATATACGACAATTAGTTGAAAGACGACATGAAAATACCGAATGGTTTGGACCGAGACAGTTAAAACACAAGTTATTGCACAAACTCACGACGTGCATCAACATTTTCCTTAGCAAACTTCTTGCAATTTATGAGTTTATGACTTTTAGCACAAAATTCGCAAGTTGAATTTGAAGTGACATGCATAACCTTAGTCGTGCGAGTACTATTATTTGACTTGTAATTAACTTTACTATCCAAAAATTCAAGAGACCTGAATCGCTGCTCTAGGAATTCCTGCAAATCTCTTATTTTAGGTAATTCGTCATTGAATTTACAGATTTGAACTTCCCACAATTTCCTAATAAATTACAATAATATCCCATGAAGAAATATCAATATCTATCTAAGTTTTTAAGGGCGTTTAAACATTCATTTGTTGTATCAAGTAATTCTTTAATGGCACTGGATGATTCAGAAGTTTGTTCTTTTGATTCATGAGACGTTTTAAAATACAAATAGCAAGATGTAATTTATTATTATAGCGATGTTCCAATTGATCCCAACAGACTTTGTAATTACTGGCCGTGATAGGAATATTGCGTAAAAGCTGTTCAGCCTCACCCGTTATGTAGCCTTTGAGATAGTGTAGTCGTTGAACATCGTCCAATGCTTTGTTGCTATGTATTAACGACATGAATAAATCGTGAAAACTCGTACATTCGATGTATTCACCACTAAAACTACCCCGAAGGGTGGGGCGGCGAATGCTGCTAAACCGGCAGGAGCTCCTGTTGCGGCGGCGACTAGGCCGCGTCTATCTGAAATGCCCTCGGTTGGCGCCGAATGGACGGTTGTCGGCGCCAGCAGGAAGGCGGGCAAGGCAGCTAGAGCGGCGAAAAAGCGCGAGCGGCGACAGCAGCGTAGGAAGCGGGCCATGGCAGCCAGACTTCGCGCCCCGAATTCCGCAGCTGTAGTGATTACACTACAGCCAGCTGCGGAAAAGAAGGGCGTGAACTATGACATGGTCATGGCAAAGGCGAAGCAGGCGGTGGTGGAGCACCTCGACGAATTCGGAGCCTCTGAAGGCTTTCGAATGAGGCGCACCGCAACCGGGGCCCGAATATTGGAGGTCCCTGGTGCGGACAGTGGCTCTGCCGCGGACGCCCTGGCCGCAAGGATCAGAGCATCCCTGGACGTCGAGGAGGTCCGAGTGTCCAGGCCCACAAAGTGCATAGACATGCGCATCATGGGCCTGGATGACTCCGTTAGGGTGGATGAGGTGGTGGCCGCCGTCGTCAGGACGGGAGGGTGCCAGACTGATCCAAGAGTACCATCCGTGCTGACAGCACGGGCATGCGAGCCGTTACGGTTAGCTGCCTCGTGTCGGCGGCCAAAGCCATCACGGGCGAAGGCCGAAGGCTTTTGGTGGGCTGGGTCTCCGCGCAGGTAAAACTGCTGGAGCCCAGACCTCTGCGGTGCTACCGCTGCCACGTGGGGGCCTATTGCGCCGCGGAGGTGGACCGCAGTGACCGCTGCTACCAGTGCGGTCAGGCTGGTCACAAGGCCGTTGAATGCCGTGCAACGCCGCACTGCTACGCATGTGCGGCGGCAGGCAAGCCGGCCGACCACCGGGCTGGGGGCAGGTCCTGCGACCCCCCCGCCAAGGCCAAGGGCAAGGTACGGAGGCCCATCCACCCGGACGTACTCACCGCCGCACCCGCCGCGGTAGGGCCCTCACGGGGGGCTCGGGAGGAGACTGAAATGGACTGTCAATAGCGGCTCCATTGCGTCTCCTCCAGGCGAACATCAACCACTGCGCCCCCGCTCAGGATCTGTTGCTCCAGAGCATGGCGCAGTGGTCGATCAATATCGCCGTGGTCTCCGAGCCGTACTATGTCCTGCCCAGGGGAGACTGGGTGCGGGACCTGGACGGTTTGGTGACCCTAATTTCGTCGGCCGCCGCCGGCACCCCTACCCTTGAGGCTATCACGAGGGGACGGGGTTGCGTGGCAGCACGGTTCGGGGACATTGCAGTGGTGGGTGTCTACCTGTCCCCGAACAGATCTCTCGGCGAACTTCACATCTCCCTAATGGAGCTGAAAGCCATCGTCGCTGGGTTTGGTTCCCTCCCCGTGGTCGTGTGCGGGGACTTCAATGCTAAGAACTTGGTTTGGGGTTCCCGGTTCACGAACCAGCGGGGTCGGATGGTGGAGGACTGGGCTCTGGAGACAGGCCTGGTCGTCCTAAACCGGGGTTCTGTCCCCACGTGTGTGCGGATGCGGGGTGACTCAGTGGTGGACATCTCGTTCGCCAGCCCCGCTCTGTCGCCGCGTGTCTTCGACTGGCGCGTTATGGAGGGGGTGGAGACGTATTCAGACCACCGGTACATCCGGTTTGATGTCTCCGCCCAAACCTCGACCGCGCCGGTCCGACAGAACCCTTGTGGTCCGCGGTGGGCGCTGAGGCAGATGGACCGGGAGCTCCTCCTGGAAGCCGCGACGGTACAGGCCTGGGTGCAAGCACCGGACAGGCCTGTCGACATCGACGTCGAGGCAGAGTGGTTCCGGGAGGCGTTGTCGCAAATCTGCGACGCGGCAATGCCCCGAGTCCATCCAGGACGTGCTCAGCGCCAGGTATACTGGTGGTCGCCGGAGATTGCGGCACTGCGCAACGCGTGCAATGCCGCGCGACGCCGGTATGCCAGATACCGCAGGCGCCGCATCCGTCCCCCGGATGCGGAGGCCAGAGAGGCGGAGCTGTACGAGGGATACAGAGAGGCAAAGCGCACCCTCCGAGCGGAGATAAGGCGGGCCAAACTCGAGGCCCGCAACGTGTGGTTGGGGACTCTGAATGGGGACCCATGGGGACGCCCCTACAAAGTGGTGCGGGACAAGCTCCGCCCCTGGGCTCCCCCGCTGACGCAGAGTCTCCGGCCCCAGCTTGTGGAGGGTGTGGTGAGCACTCTGTTCCCCGCGCGAGGGGAACACTCTCCCCCGCCCATGGCTCCGCCACCAGCGGTGTCCGACGCGGACCATGATGGCGACGACGACGACAACGCTCCAGAGGTGACCGAGGTAGAGATGAGAGTGGCGGTACGAAGGCTGAGTGCCAAAAATACCGCCCCAGGACCCGACGGCTTGCCTGGGAAGGCCTGGGTCTTGGCCATGGAGGCTCTCGGACCTCGACTAAGAGGGCTCTTCAGCGCATGCATGGAGAGGGGCCAGTTCCCACTTCGCTGGAAGACGGGGAAACTGGTCCTCATAGCAAAGCCGGGGCGCCCTGCGGACTCTCCGTCCGCGTACCGGCCCATTGTGCTGCTCGACGAGGTGGGCAAGCTCTTTGAAAGACTAGGGCACTCCGGTATCACCGGACGCCCGACTACCTCTGTCGTGTGGTCGAGGCGTACCTGTCGGACAGGTACATCATCTACCCTGGTCACCGGGGAGAGTGGGAACGTCGAGAGATGTCGTGCGGTGTTCCGCAGGGATCGGTACTAGGGCCGCCCTTGTGGAACATCGGATACGACTACGTGCTGCGCGGCGACCTCCCTGACGGGGTCAGCGTGGTCTGCTACGCAGACGACACGCTGGTCCTGGCGCGGGGAGAGTCGTACCAGGCGGCGGTCGAACTAGCGACACACGGGGTTGCGACAGTCGTGGGCAGGGTCCAGGAGTTGGGACTCGAGGTGGCATTGCACAAGTCCGAGGCCATGTGCTTTCACGGCCCTCGGAACGCGCCACCACCGGGTTCCCAACTAACGGTAGGAGGAGTCCACATCGGCGTCGGGTCGACACCGCCCGGAGGACACGGTGGAGCACACGGTGGAGGTGTGCCCCACTTGGGAAGAGCAATGCCGTGTCCTCGTGGAGGCGATCGGCGGCGGCGATCTCTCGCGCCGGGCCTTGGTACAGGCCATGGTCCGGAGCGAGGAGGAGTGGCAGGCGGTCGCCTCCTTCTGAAGCAAAGGAGGCGGCCGATCGCGCGAGGCAACGGCAACGGTCCTCACGCCCCAACCGCCGCCGGGATTCCGATCCCGATTTCCGGCCACCGTAGGCGCGGGCTTGCGGACGGTGAGCTATGGGTGGCCCGCCGTCCGACCGTCCGGTAACCATCCGGACCGAGCTCAAGTCGTCAACGGCGCGTATTGTTCCGCGCGCGCCTCAGGGAGATGTCAGCAAATCGTAGGGGCCCAGCAGGGTCGAAGCCTACTGGGGCCATGGGTAGTGTGAAAACGAAACCGGGGCCCTGGGACGAAGGCAACGAAGGAACAGGAGTGGGTTTTTAGTCAGTAAAAGTCTGACACTATCTCTCGCTCCGCCCAAGAGCGGGATTTGTCATAAGATGATTTTCCCACCTAAAAAAAAAAAAAAACCACTAAAACTAGGAATGGAAATTTTGGGTAAACTAACACTAAAGGATTGACCGATGTTTGACTCAATAACCTTGGAACTAGACATTGCAACAGTATTAGAATCTAACTTAAACTTAAATAAGCAATCCTTTAACTCTGTTTTATATTTCGTGTATAGTTCTTCGGTTACTCCGTATGCATCAGCTGTGCAATAGCTAGATTTAACCAATTTCTTTGGATTAAATTCCGAAACGATGACTCTATGTGTGTCGCGATACGAAGTCCAATAATTTTCCAATGTTTCAAGCCGATTTTCGAAATAAGATTGAGTTAGTCTTTCCTTAGATTTTTTTAAAATTAACTCTGGCTTTTTGAATCTTAGTTTTCGTATCTTCTTGAATTGTAAAATACGTTTCCATATTTACTAGTTTTTGTTTAATTTAAATGTGTTGTTTTAATTACCTCAATTAAGTAGTTCAAATTTTCAATTAACTTGAATGCCCGATCTCAAAAAAATTACAAGTCCATGAATGTTTTCATAAAAATTTTCTAAGTGTTTAGCACTTCTGTAGGAAAAACGGCGTGGATTCCGTCTGTTGACTTTTTGTGAAACTATTCTAAGTCCAAACAACTTCTAAATTTTTCTAAGTCTATTTCTTCTTGTATTGAAAGTTCTACTTTGCTTGAATTTCTCAAAGTCAATATTGCAAAGAGTACTCACAGTTTTTTCAGTTTATACTTCACTGAAATAGGGTCCAAAATTCAGCTCCGTCCGATACCGTTTCTTGTATTGGATATGTCGCTGCGTATAGACGTGAGGCATAAATATTGGAACAGGTATGTGGATTAGGTAGGTAGTTTTCGATGCGAGTCCGTACCTAATCCAAAGCGTCGGGGATTAGGTATGGCACACAATATTCGTACACAGTCTACACAGAAGATATTCTGCACCTTAAAACGTGGATGTTAAGTTTGAAGTCTAATTAGCACTGCCGCTAGCGCCATCTATGTGAGATTACACTGGACTAGTTAGTGCTCTAGCGATATAAGTCGTCACGAATATACGTCGTTGAGTGGCGCTATTGTAAATACTTTCGAAGAATAATAACAAAACTTTCACGTCTTTTAAAAATTAATGTGTAAATATCAGACTCACGTAATAATATGGGTGAAATGCATGTTAATCTAGTAATGCTGAGTTTCTAGATACCTGTTTTAATGTTAACCCATTTTTCGGTAATAAAGACAAAAAAATATGTCGTTTGAGTAATTCTACAATGAACTTTAACCTTAACCTAACTTTTGTGCAAGTGCATCATGCTTACGTGACCATTGATAGAATTGCATTATTTATTCAATTCCATTGGTTTAGCTTGTTTACGTATTACGCCTTTTGTGTGAATCTACACAGGATGACAGTCCTAAGCCTGTGAGAATGTCTAATAGATGACACTTTGATTATATAATCAAAGAGACGATATTTTAAGATTCTGTGCTGTACCATTATTAACACATTGTGCAGGCTGCATACTCTTTAAGTATGAAGGGTAATTTTGATCACTATATAAGATTAGACGTTAAAAACCAGAGTATTCACGATTGCTTTAAGTACCGTTAGCCTATAAAAAAAAACAAAATTAATATAATCCATTGTTCTACAATATATCAGAAACGGAACGTCCATACTCCATGCCCAATATTTCTTACCTAATCCACATACGCTACTTAATATCGGTACAATATTTGTAACAGGCCAGCGGCTATATTGAATAAAATATTCGGATTAGGTAAATGGATTAGGTATTTTTAAATACTAGGATTAGGTGGAATAGGTATCGTTTTTACCTAATACGACCCATGTCTAGCTGCGTAGCTCAACTTCAATCAACCGATTTATCATCCGGCTCGAAGGACCATGTACAATTTCTCTAAAAATCTGAGGAGCCTTCAAGGCATTTACGTTGTGAATCAAACGCCAAGTTCAGAACGAGTAATTTTATTTACAATATGCAAGGGAGGTCATGAAACCGCTGAAAATCTTAACACCGCCATTCAGCGGACGGTCCAAAATGTACAACACCATCTATCGAGTTGATGTGAACTAAAATGCATAAAACAAAATGAATGACAATTCTACTTTTGAATCCTAACACCAGGGTTCGATTACTCACCTCCCAGTTCTAGTATCAGGTCCTCGTCATCAGATTCTCTTCATTATGAGAAATAAACAGAACTAGTTAAGACGAATCTAAATGAGCCAAAACTTGATGGGATTGCCTATTAGTAATAATAGGCAATCCAAGGTTACGTCTCTTACCTTCGAGCTCCATCATCAGACCAGCTCAATGGCACTAGCATATTCATGAATATTTTATTAAATTTAAATATTAAGTCAGACATATGTTTGAAAGTAAAGTGTTTTAAACCCCTACCGCAGCTAACAAGCGAGCTGATGACCTTGAACACCTAGACAGATCTGTATAAATTGTACCTAAAAAACTTTTTACAAAAAAAAATAACCGACTTCACTAAAAAAAACTAAAAGGGTCAAAATAACTTTAATTTCGGAAGTCGGTGTTTCTCGGTATCGTTTGTTTCTTATTTAACACCGACTTCCGAAATTAAAGTTATTTTGACCCTTTTAGTGTTTTTTTTAGTGAAGTCTGTTATTTTTTTTTTTTGTAAAAAGTTTTTATTTTACACTTTTTAGTTGCGATACACTTAGAAACAGAGTGCCTATTTCTCATGACGATTCCAATTAACCCAAACACTGCTAGGTTACATTGTTTTATTATAAAGTTCCTGTGTCTACCTTCCACCTTCCGGCTCCATCACCAGATCAGTTCGATAGTACCTTATAGCCAAAGTGCATCTCATGACAATTCTAATAAGCCCAAACACGGCTAGGATACATTGATTAATTACGGAGTTCCTGTGCCTACCTTCCGGCTCCATCATCAGATCAAGTCGATAGTACCTTATAGCCAAAGTGCATCTCATGACAATTCTAATAAGTCCAAACACGGCTAGGTTACATTGATTAATTACGGAGTTCCAAGGGCTCCATCATCATCATCAGATCACTTCGATGATACCATTTTCAACGTAACTATTCAGAACCATTCATTTATTTGTATTGTCATAGTCGCTTAACTATCTTCATTGTGATATCAATTTGAGTATGAAGTTCCGTTGACCATTTCTGGTCTTCTTCATCAGTTCCACTTCATCAAATGTCACTTTTTGACTGTAAATGCTTAAGTTCTCGATGAAAATACCAAAATCACTATATGGTTGCCTATAATATTTGAGGAGTTCCCTCGATTCCTTATCGATCCCATCATCAGAAATGGATTTTGAAAAAAATGGGACCAATCTGGAAGCATATCCTATAAAGGGAAAAAAAAAATTTGCAAATCGGCTCATAAACGACGGAGTTCTGAGGTAACAAAAATAAAAAAAAATATTTAAAAAAAATACAACCGAATTGAATAAGCTCCTCCTTTTTTTGAAGTCGGTTAAAAACCATCTCGATTACGTCACCTTTCAAACAAAGAAAACCGCATCAAAATCGGTCCATTCCTTTAAGAGCTACGATGCCACGGGCAGACACACATATACACAGACAAGTCAAACTTATTACACCCCTCCTTTCCGTCGGGGGTTAAAAAACGAAAACTACAAAAATCCAAATCGTATCTGCATAATACGTAACTATTTGTGTGGATATCCAAACAAATAGGTTTTTGATATCGATATGTATCTATTTGTGACTGGTATCGGATTTTGAATACGTTTTGATATATCGGACGCATGTCTAAAAAATAATATTTATTCCCGTATTCATTGGATTCTGGGTGTTCTATAAATGAATTGTATTGTCACTGCAGGTAGGGCTGGCGCCAGCAGCGCTGGGGGACGCGGCGGCGGGCGGCGCGTTGTACGCGGCGCTGACGGCGAGCGCGGCGCTGCGGGCGGGTGGGCTGGCGGACGCGCGGGGGGCCCGCGTGCTGCTGCTGGGGTTGGGCGGCGTGGGGCAGGCGGCGCTGCAGCTGCTCGTGCAGCGCGGCGCGCACGTCACCGTGGGCTGCGCTGCCGAGCTGTGCGAGCTCGCCGCGCGCTTGGGCGCCGCCGCCGCTCTGGACCGCCACGCTGCCGACTACGACGCCGCGCTGCAGGCGGCCGGCCCGTGAGTATGCAGGCGCGAGGAGGGCACGCGGGCCAGGTGCCGACGGCGCTAACGTGCGCTTGCGCAGGTATGACGTCGTGCTCGACTGCGCCGGGCTGGGCGGCGACGCGGCGGCGGCGGGACGGTGGCAGTTCTCACGCTACGTGACTCTGACGACGCCGCTTCTGCGCGACATGGAGGCTCGCGGCGTGGCGCTGGGCGCATTGTGCGCGGGCGCGTCGTTGCTGGCGCAGGGAGCGCGCGCGGCACGGGCGGCGGGCGGGGCGAGGGGTGGAGCGGGTGGGGCGGGGGGTGTTGTGAGCGGCTTCAGCTCGGCGCTGCCGCCGCACGTGCGCTGGGCGTTCTTCTCTCCGTCGGCACCGGACATCGAGCAGTTGCGTCGGCTCGCCGAGCGCGGTCAGGTGAGTGCAGGTCGCGTGGCGGCAGGCGGGGGGCCTCAGTGAGTGCAGTGCGCTGTTGTGTTGCAGTTCAGCGTGTGCGTGGAGGACGTGTTCCCGTGGTGGCGCGCGCGCTCGGCGTACGAGCGCGCGGCGCAAGGGGGCGCGCGCGGCAAGCTGCTGCTGGACTTCACGGCCGCGCCCCCGGCGCCGGCACCTGCCCAGTAGCCGGCACGAGCGGCGCGAGGGGGCGCGCGCGGCAAGCTGCTGCTGGACTTCACGGCCGCGCCCCCGGCGCCGGCACCTGCCCAGTAGCCGGCACGAGCGGCGCGAGGGGGCGCGCGCGGCAAGCTGCTGCTGGACTTCACGGCCGCGCCCCCGGCGCCGGCACCTGCCCAGTAGCCGGCACGAGCGGCGCGAGGGGGCGCGCGCGGCAAGCTGCTGCTGGACTTCATGGCCGCGCCCCCCCCCCCCCCCCCCCGGCGCCGGCACCTGCCCAGTAGCCGGCACGAGCGGTGCCAACTGCTGTGAGTCATGTTGTGACAAATAAGTGATCCCAGCATTATAGCGCAAAAAATATCGTAAAAAAACAATGCCATGTGACATCAGCTTTAGTAGGTGATATTTATTTAGTATTTGCATATTATTTGGCATCTGTAAGGTTCTATATCTAGGTAAAAATATAGTGTTAAAATATATTTTTATTTTATAATTGTTTTTTTATTGTTGTACAGTCACAAGTAAACTATGACTCAATGGTTTGTTAGAAAAAAACTCAACTTTGCTCGCCTAGAAAGAAAAAAAGAAAGAAAAATCTTTATCTGCTCGGTTCTTGCAAACGTCAGCACAGATTCTGTCAAAGTGACTTGTGTCACTTTTCACTTAGTTCGTTCATTCATTCTCAAGCTTCCGTACTTGACTTTACCGACACGGCCGTCCTGCGGAATACACGTCCCTGTGTGTTAGTCATCATCGTCCTCAGCTGGAAGATGTCCATTGACAAAACGTCGGTCTCTGTGTGTTGCTCTGAAACAAAATACATCTCGCAGTATGATAAAGCTCGGTCACTCCTGACAAACTAGGAACCACTCTCGCAACGTAAGTACGTTATCAAACGTGTAAACTCTCACACACACTAGACATCCTGATCATGAGTGACTATGTATACTGAAATTCCCAATCCAACCAAAAATCAAATCGTTTATGCACCAACGTAGACGAGGGTAACTCACTACAGGCGTCACACCAACGACTCATCTCGTTTACGCACCAACGTAAACGAGGATAACTCACTACAGGCGTCGCTACGATTCATCCTTCTTAAGCACCAACGTAAACGAGGATAACTCACTACAGGCGTTGCTACAACGACTCATCTCGTTTACGCACCAACGTAAACGAGGATAACTCACTACAGGCGTCGCTACAACGACTCATCTCGTTTACTCACCAACGTAAACGAGGATAACTCACTACAGGCGTCGCTACAACGACTCATCTCGTTTACGCACCAACGTAAACGAGGATAACTCACTACAGGCGTCGCTACAACGACTCATCTCGTTTACGCACCAACGTAAACGAGGATAACTCACTACAGGCGTCGCTACGACTCATCCCGCTTAAGCACCAACGTAAACGAGGATAACTCACTACAGGCGTCGCTACAACGACTCATCTCGTTTACGCACCAACGTAAACGAGGATAACTCACTACAGGCGTCTCTACGACTCATCCCGCTTAAGCACCAACGTAAACGAGGATAACTCACTACAGGCGTCGCTACAACGACTCATCTCGTTTACGCACCAACGTAAACGAGGATAACTCACTACAGGCTTCGTACAACGACTCATCTCGTTTACGCACCAACGTAAACGAGGATAACTCGCTACAGGCGTCGCTACAACGACTCATCTCGTTTACGCACCAACGTAAACGAGGATAACTCACTACAGGCGTCGCTACAACGACTCATCTCGTTTACGCACCAACGTAAACGAGGATAACTCACTACAGGCGTCGCTACGACTCATACCGCTTAAGCACCAACGTAAACGAGGATAACTCACTACAGGCGTCGCTACAATGACTCATCTCGTTTACGCACCAACGTAAACGAGGATAACGCACTACAGGCGTCGCTACAACGACTCATCTCGTTTACGCACCAACGTAAATGAGGATAACTCACTACAGGCGTCGCTACGACTCATCCCGCATAAGCACCAACGTAAACGAGGATAACTCACTACAGGCGTCGCTACAACGACTCATCTCGTTTACGCACCAACGTAAATGAGGATAACTCACTACAGGCGTCGCTACGACTCATCCCGCATAAGCACCAACGTAAACGAGGATAACTCACTACAGGCGTCGCTACAACGACTCATCTCGTTTACGCACCAACGTAAACGAGGATAACTCACTACAGGCGTCGCTACGACTCATACCGCTTAAGCACCAACGTAAACGAGGATAACTCACTACAGGCGTCGCTACAATGACTCATCTCGTTTACGCACCAACGTAAACGAGGATAACTCACTACAGGCGTCGCTACAACGACTCATCTCGTTTACGCACCAACGTAAATGAGGATAACTCACTACAGGCGTCGCTACGACTCATCCCGCATAAGCACCAACGTAAACGAGGATAACTCACTACAGGCGTCGCTACAACGACTCATCTCGTTTACGCACCAACGTAAATGAGGATAACTCACTACAGGCGTCGCTACGACTCATCCCGCATAAGCACCAACGTAAACGAGGATAACTCACTACAGGCGTCGCTACAACGACTCATCTCGTTTACGCACCAACGTAAACGAGGATAACTCACTACAGGCGTCGCTACAACGACTCATCTCGTTTACGCACCAACGTAAACGAGGATAACTCACTAATCGTTCCTTAGTTTTGCTCTTATTTTCTGTATATGAGATTTCCAGTTTACGTGGGTATCTATACCTAGACAAACCAAGGAGAGTAAACTCATTTACTTGTTCTAATTTTGTATTATCACTACATAGTATAAAACAAAGTCGCTTTTCGTGTCTGTCTGTCCCTATGTATGCTTAGATCTTTAAAACTACGCAACGGATTTTGATGCAGTTTCTTTTAATAGATAGAGTGATTCAAGAGAAAGGTTTATAAGTATAATACACGCACATTATAGTAGAGGAACACTGATGATTTTGAGGTTTCTAATGTGATGTCGTAAATAAACACAATTTTTTGCGCTTACATTGCAAACGCTGGCTGAACCCTAAGAGATAGATCAAAATAATGTACTACAGTATTGTACACCTTAAAAAAATCTACAAAAAAGTCCGCGATGGTATATGTCTATCTTTTAGCTATAACCCACAATAACCATTTTTTATCATTTACTTTTTACGAGAAATAATGGCTTATTTACGAAACTATTTTAAGCAATACAGCATTAATCTTTATCCAATTAAGTACCTTAAAAACATTGTGCATTTAATATAGATCAATATGGCCCTTTACAGCGTGTAATTTAAGTGAATATTTTCGAAGATATTACAGATTTAAAATGCAGGGACATAGCGGTTGCGGTAAATAACTTGATTCTTTCAAAGATTGATGCGCCGATGCAAATATACTACTCGGTTACTTCCAGATTGGTCCCATTTTTTTCAAGTCCAGTTCTAATAATGGAATCCATGAGCAGTCGAAGGAACTCCTCAAATATTCTAGGCACTATATAGTGACTTTGGTATTTTAATCGAGAACTAAAGCATTTACAGTCAAAAAGTAACATTTGATGAAGTGGAACTGATGAAGAAGGCCACAAATGGCCAACGGAACTTCACCCTCACATAGATATCACAATGAAGATAGTTAAGTAACTATGACAATATAAATAAATAACTGGTTCTGAATAGTTATGTTGAAAATGGTATCATCGAAGTGATCTGATGATGATGATGGAGCCGTAAGGTAGGCACTAGAACTCCGTAATTAATCAATGTAACCTAGCCGTATTTGGGCTTATTAGAATTGTCATGATATGCACTTTTGGTTATAAGATACTATCGAACTAACCTGATGATCAAGCCGGGAGGTGGATGGGGACTTCATAATAAAATAATGTATCCTAGCAGTGTTTGGGTTAATTCGGATTGTCATGAGAAATAGGTACTCTGGCTATAAGTGCATCACAACTAAAAAGTGTGAAATAAAAAACTTTTTACAAAAAAATAAATACCTAACCGACTTCACTACAAAAAAAAACAAAACACTAAAACGATCAAAATAACTTTAATTTCGGAACTCGGTGTTAAATAACAATCAAACAATACCAGAAACACCGACTTCCGAAATTAAAGTTATTTTGATCATTTTAGTGTTTTTAACCGACTTCAAAAAAAAGGAGGAGGTTATCGATTTGGTTGTATGTTTTTTTTTGTGTGTTACCTCAGAACTCCGTCGTTTATGGACCGATTTGCAAAAAATTTTTATCTCTTAAAAAAAATCCATTTCTGATGATGGGATCCATGAGGAATCGAGGGAACTCCTCAAATATAGGTATTTTCATCGAGAACATAAGCATTTACTTTTTTTTTTTAAATTGATATAAACTAGTGCTTGACTGCGATCCCACCTGATGTTAAGTAGTAATGCAATCGTAGATGGTAAGGCGCACTAATTTATTAAGAGCCTATTCACTCTAGCCTTGAAGAGACCCAAATTATAATCGGACGGGAAAACCGCAGCAGGCAAATTGAGGTTTGAGATATCTTTATTTCCCATAAGAATTTAAATTATTCCAATCCCTCGATGTACGCGGTATAAACGACGAAGCGAAACGCTTGGTCCGGACCGTAGAGGTTTCAACAACGTAAGGGTGGATACTCGCCGTTTATCGGCTTGTCCGATGGTAGAAATGAGATGGTGGAATCAAGTCATGCAATTCCTGCGCACACTCTCCAAAATGCATCCTGTAAAACACTGAAAGGCTGGCTACCCTACGCCTGTGCTCAAGACTTTGTAGATTGGAATTAACCAGATCTGGATCACCAATTAACCTCTTTGCACGCCTTTCCACCGAGTCTAAAGCTGCCAGGTGGCATTTTGCAGCACCAGCCCATATGTGGCTGAAGTACTCCACACACGACCGGACCTGTGCTTTGTATAACATTAGAAGCTGTCCTGGTGTGAAGTACCGCCGGACCTTTGCAAGTACGCCGAGTTTCCTAGCAGCTACCTTGGCTTTGGACTCAATGAACCGCCCAAAGTTAAGGTCTGAGGAAATTTCAACTCCCAAGAGCTGAAGGCGGTCGGTGTACTCCAGGGATACATTCTGAAAAGCAAGAGCCAAGGTGAACGGGCTCCTTTTAGCGGTGAACAGACACGCTTGTGTTTTGGCGGCATTGAATCCCACCAGATTGGCTTCACCCCACTTGGAGACTGCCCGAAGTGAGACATTCGCACGCTCTACCATAGCCTCTCTCTCGGACCGGATTAGCTCCTTACTAGCTCGAGCACCTGGCAGGTATCTCTCTACAACTGTGCTATCATCTGCATACCCATAGACACCGGGCATCAGCAGATCGTTGATATGCAGCAGGAAGAGAGTTGCAGAGAGAACAGACCCCTGAGGAACTCCGGCATTAGTCGTAATGGGCTCTGATGAGTATCCATCAACAACAACTCGAAGAGAACGTTCACTCAGGAAGTCTTTTACCCAGTTAACCAGACCAGGGGAAATGCCGTACGCTGAAAGCTTACTCAAAAGACTAGCGTGCCATACCCTGTCGAAGGCCTTCGAGACGTCTAAGGAAACAGCAATCGCTTCCCCATTCCTCTCGAGGGTCTCGCCCCACAGGTGGGTGGCATAAACTAGTAGGTCCCCAGTAGATCGATTGCGGCGAAACCCGTACTGTCGGTCACTGAGGAGATCGTTACCTTCCAGGTATGCCAAGAGGCGCGAGTTCAATACACGCTCCATAATCTTGCAGAGTATGGAGGTTACCGAAATCGGCCGATAGTTGGTAGGATCGGCACGACTGCCCTTTTTGGGCACGGGTTGCACGTTGGCAAGCTTCCAGGACTTGGGCACTATACCAGTCCCAAATGAGAGAAGATACAAACGCGTCAGTACAGGAGACAACTCGGGTGCACAAGCCTTGAGAACAATTGCTGGTATACCATCTGGTCCACTAGCTTTATTCACGTCAAGACGACAAGTGTTCTCAGAACCTCTTTTTTCCTTATGCGGACCTCGGGCATCGAAGTATCGCAGTGAGGCAGAGTCGGTGGTGTAGCACTACCAGTGTCAAGGCGAGAATTATGGGCGAAGAGAGATGCAAAGAGACCCGCTTTCTCTCTCGCCGTATGAGCCAGTGTTCCATCAGGTTTAACCAGCGGAGGCAATGAGGGCCGACAGAAGTTCGCTTCGACCGACTTGGCAAGGGACCAGAATGCTCTGCTACCGGACGGCTGCGCAGAGAGCTTTGCACCAATATGGGTAATGCGGTCGAAGCGAGCCTTCCTTAGTGCCTTTTTGTAGGACTTGGCAGCATGGTTGAAGGCTCTCTTCTTTGAACTCAGATCCGGAGCTTTGTGGTCACGAGCATCAACCCAGGCGAGAAACGCCGAATGCTTACGTTGTTCAGCTTGAACGCAATCGGCGTTGAACCATGGGTGAGCTGAGCCACTGATGGGTACGTCGCGATAAGGGATGAAATACTCCATAGCTTGACGTATCACATCGGATATAGCATCAGCACAGCTCGACGGATTTTTAGAAGAGAAGCAGACCTGCTGCCAAGGATAAGATGCAAAGAAGTGCCGCATCTCATCCCAATCTGCTGACTTGTAACGCCACATTCGCCGTTCACCGCGTGAGTCGCAGTCAGGTGGGGAGAAGGACGAAACAGTCTTCACCAGACAGTGATCTGAAGTTCCAAGTGGTGAGGAAACTGTTACGATACATCTGTCCGGAGGTGGCCAAACAGTTGAGTCGTCTCCTGGTCACCGCTGTGCGATCGGTAGACACAGGTATAGACAATTTTGTCCACACCGGTGTCCACCAACAACCACAACGTTGAGAAATTAGGGTCCTCAAGGTGACGGAGACGCTGACAGCAGATGTCATTGCGGACGTATACACAGACCCCGGCACGCTGCAGGAAATGGTACTCCAATGAGTATCCCGGGTAGTCGAGATACGCCGCATCTGACGGACATCCGATCTGCGTCTCCGTCAGGAAAAGTAAGTGGGGCTTGTCAGTCTCAAGGTGGTGGTGGACCGCATTGATATTGGAGTGCAGTCCTCGAATGTTAGAGAGGTGCACTTGGAGTAAGAGGACGTGCATCCGCTGTACACACTTACTTTTCTTTTTGCGAGTACCTTTCATTTTAGTTTATGTAATTTTGAGTGAATAGGGTAGGTTGAGCGAGGTGATGCGATGTAAATCCAACAACACGACCAGAGCTGCTGCGCCAATGGAGGTCTGATCTGGAGACTGCGGGGACGCCCGAACCCCCCCAGGGATCGCCATCGGGTCCTCTCGCCCGGTCGCCAACCGGCACGATGGGGCCACCCTGGGATTTTTCGCAGTTGGCGGGGCAGCCTTTTGTGCGTGGCTAGCACACTACTTGGGCCCCCAACTATCTGCGGTCGGCCAGCGGAAAACCGTGCTTCGGATCCCGCTACCCTCCGCGATCAAACGTCCGACACAACAACAGCTGGTGCATCATACCCGGTACGGTACACATCGCAACACAACTGCTCAGACCCATCTTCCACCATACGGCTTCACCAGACATCATGCCGGAACACGACAAGTCGCTTGGCGGCATGGCTTTGTCTGGTGGGTGGTAACTCCTAAGCCGGCAGCCGATACTATGGCCTACTACCGTATTTTACTGCTCGTTTGGCACTACCCAGGGGACACGTGTAGGGTGGTCAAAACAAGTAGATCCTACGGACGCGAGCAGTTCATCCCCCATTTACAGTCAAAAAGTAACATTTGATGAAGTGAAACTGATGAAGAAGACCAGGAATGGCTAACGGAACTTCATACTCACATAGATATCACAATGAAGACAGTTATGCGACTATGACAATACAAATAAATAAATGGTTCTGAATGGTTATGTTGAAAATGGTATCATCGAAGTGACCTGATCATGGAGCCGGGAGGTGGATTCATGAATCATAATAAAATAATGTATCCTAGCAGTGTTTGAGTTAATTCGGATTGTCATGAGAAATAGGTAATCTGGCTATAAGTGCATCACAACTAAAAACTGTGAAATAAAAAAACATTTACAAAAATAATACCGACTTCACTACATAAAAAAAAACACTATAACGATCAAAATAACTTTAATTTCGGAAGTCAATGTTAAATAACAAGCAAACAATATCAAAAACACCGACTTCCGAAATTAAAGTTATTTTGATCGGTGTTTTTAACCAACTTCAAAAAAGGAGGAGTTTTAAATTCGGTTGTATGTTTTTATTTATTTTTTTATTTTGTATGCGTGTTACCTCAGAACTCCGTCGTTTATGGACCGATATGCAATTTTTTTTTCCTCTTAAAGGATATGCATTTTTTTCAAAATCTAGTTCTGATGATGGGATCCATGAGGAATCGAGGGAACTCCTCAAATATTATAGGCAACCATATGGTGATTTTGGTATTTTCATCGAGAACATAAGCATTTACAGTCAGTAACATTTGATGAAGTGGAACTGATGAAGAAGACCGGGAATGGCCAACGGAACTTCATACTCACATAGATATCACAATGAAGACAGTTAAGCGACTATGACAATACAAATAAATAAATAGTTCTGGATAGTTATGTTAAAAATGGTATCGAAGTGACTTGCTGATGATGATGCAGCCGGAAGATAGGCACCGGAACTCTGTAATTAATCAATGTATCCTAGACGTGTTTGGGCCTATTAGAATTGTCATGAGATGCACTTTGGCTATAGGGTACTATCGAACTGATCTGATGATGGAGAAAGGTGGCACGTAGACACAGGAACTTCATAATAAAACAATGTAACCTAGCAGTGTTTGGGTTAATTGAAAATTTGAAATTGAATTCTAATACCATCGAATTTACCGTTCCAATATAAACGCCTACAATTTCCGCTAAAGATATCTTTTGCAATGACCATCAATAAATTGCAGGGTCAAACTTTCAACGTTACAGGCGCGATTTGAGCGTTAAATGTTTTTCATATGGCCAATTATATGCCGCTCTTTCAAGAGTAACCTCAAAAGAAAACATGTAAGTATGTATTGTCTAATGACAAAAAATCTGTGAACGTTGTGTATAAAGACATTCTGTAGTAGGTATATTTAGTAGGTACCTACTAGCGATCCGCCCTGGTGCAATGCTGGACCAAACCGCATCAAAATCTATTGCGTACCTAGTTTTAAAAATTTAAGTATAGGTACATAGTGACAGACAGACACGAAAAGCGACTTTGTTTTATACTATGTAGTGAAGTGATCAGCATTGCACCCGTGCGAAGCCGGGGCGGGTCGCTATTATCTTACGAGGAACAATACTTCAAGTAAAAAGTTGCAGCTACATTTCGTGCAGGCTCTTGAGATACAAAACTACACCAATTTTACATCACTATATCCATGAGGATATTATGGAATCAATTTCTGAATTATTAAAACAACCACTGAACTTCACTCGAAGACATCCCAAAAACTCCCCGAGATTCTCGTTTCTGACGTCACGACTAGAAATGGGCGGTACGATATTACGCAATAGGGTAAAAACTAAACACTTTGGTTGTCTTTTAGACACTCGTAACATTTTATTTAATACTAGCGACCCGCCCCGGCTTCGCACGGGTGCAATGCTGATCACTTCACTACATAGTATAAAACAAAGTCGCTTTTCGTGTCTGTCTGTCACTATGTACCTATACTTAAATTTTTAAAACTAGGTACGCAATAGATTTTGATGCGGTTTGGTCCAGCATTGCACCAGGACGGATCGCTAGTACCTACTAAATATACCTACTACAGAATGTCTTTATACACAACGTTCACAGATTTTTTGTCATTGATTAGACAATACTGTAATGATTTTTAAAGAAAATATTCATAAATCGTTCAACTTCCATCTATAAGCGATAGATGGCGCTAGTAGTTACATGAACATAAGGCACTTGTTGTAGACATTAAGTAATGATTTATGGTATTAGAGTTTATGTATTAGTTTTGTATAAATATATTATAATTGTTAAAATGAAATAATTACTTGCAGTTAATTATTGATAAACCCTAATGCATATTAGTTAGTCAATTGATATTACGTACTGTTAACTTTGCTCTGATTGGTCGGACCGAGTGTTTGTGAAAGTTTGTGGTGGGGAAACATTGAGTTTGTAACTGTCATTCTGGACAGTCAGTCTGCTCTGAGTTGTTGAACAGTGAACATGTCCTACCAATCCGTGTATTTGAAAATGATTGTTAATAAAGTGATAAATATGAAATTGTGTTGATCAAAGTGAATAAAATATTTATATAATTGAAGCTTGAAGTTTATGATTCATCACATTTCAGAAGTGGTACATGCCTACAAAAAGCCTACAAAATGTGCAGTGATAACAGGAATGTTAGGTTATGTGTGCCTAAATTAAAGCTAAATGAGATCGAGATATTTTTTCCAAGAGTGCTAATGTTATTTTAGACAAGTGTTATACTCACTCAATTTTCATACTGATGGTGGCGCGTGGGTTGAATCATTCGGTTCCCTTCAAATGTGTGAACTGAGTGGTACTTATATGTTCGTAAACGAACGCTGACAGTTAAAACTGGACATCGCTGACACTTTCACTACTAGTGGTTCATTTTAGTTCCTATATTTTAAATTGGGTTGTTTTTTCTTTATTTGTTTTAATTGATCATGCATAATGCTAAATTACGACAAAAGATAATTGCTATGTATAATTAACCTATTTTCCATAGCGGTAATTGTCATTATGTTGCCTTGGATTACTTTGTGTGCTATGATAATTTTCTTTTCCTTTTGACATATAATTGTAAATTTTAATGTTGTACCGCTAATGGGTATGTTACAATAATAATTTTATGAACTGAATTTCCACCACAAAAACAATAAATGAATTTGAATTTAGAAGCGAAAAAAAAAATACGAAACCGTGTTTGTGGATTTAGGGTGTAAATGGATTTCCTTGCACATAGAGATCTACACTTAGGAATATGCAATTACCGTCAATTTGCTGACTGACTGACTGCCTTGGCAATACAAGAGTGTCTGGAGTGTGTAAATGTTTTATTTGAAATAAATGCTTTGATTTGATTTCAGTGCTTTGATGAGGCCGAGTATGCCTTTTTTTAATTCATATAAACCAGTGCTTGACTGCGATCCCACCTGATGGTGAGCAGCGATGCAATCGTTGATGGTGAGGCGCACTAGTTTATTAAGAGCCTATTCACTCTAGCCTTGAAGACACCTAAATTATAGTTGGACGGGAAGACCGCAGCAGGCAAATTGTTTTCCAGTCCTTCGATGTACGCGGTATAAACGACGAAGCGAAACGCTTAGTCCGGACCGTTGAAGTTTCAACAACGTAAGGATGGATACTTGCCGTACGTCGGGTTGTCCGATGGTAGAAAGGAGATGGCGGAATCAAGTCAAGTCAAGTCATGCAATCAATCAATGCAACCTGTAAAATACCGATAGGCTGGCTACCCTGCGCCTGTGCTCGAGGCTTTGTAGATTGGACTTAACCAAATCTGGATCCCCAATTAGCCTCTTCGCACGCCTTTCCACTGAGTCCAAAGCTGCTAGATGGCATTTTGCAGCACCAGCCCATGTGTGACTGCCTTTGATGAGTCCAAGTGTGCCTTTGGTGAGGCCGAGCGTACCTTTGGTGAGGCCGAGCGTGCCTTGACGAGGCCAAAACGTGCCTTGACGAGGCCAAAACGAGCCTTTGAAGAAGACACGCGAGCCTTAATGAGGCCAAGTGTGCCGTTAGATAAGTCCATGTGTGCCATTTGAGGCCATGTGTGCCATTTGAGGCCATGTGTGCCATTTGAGGCCATGTGTGCCATTTGAGGCCAAGTGTGCCATTTGAGGCCAAGTGTGCAATTTGAGGCCAAGTGTGCCATTTGAGGCCAAGTGTGCAATTTGAGGCCAAGTGTGCCATTTGAGGCCAAGTGTGCCATTTGAGGCCAAGTGTGCCATTTGAGGCCAAGTGTGCCATTTGAGGCCAAGTGTGCCATTTGAGGCCAAGTGTGCCATTTGAGGCCAAGTGTGCCATTTGAGGCCAAGTGTGCCATTTGAGGCCAAGTGTGCCATTTGAGGCCAAGTGTGCCATTTGAGGCCAAGTGTGGCATTTGAGGCCAAGTGTGCCATTTGAGGCCAAGTGTGCCATTTGAGGCCAAGTGTGCCATTTGAGACCAAGTGTGTCATTTGAGCAGTGGTGGCCGAGTGGTAACGGCCCTGACTTACGAGTTGTAGGTCGCGGGTTCAAAACCCAGCCAGGCGCATTACTTTGTGTAATTTATTTCATCACCACTGCTCTCGAAACGGTGAAGGAAAACATCGTGAGGAAACCGGCAAGTCCTAGAATCAAACATTCGAAGACATGTGACATCCACCAACCCGCACTGGGCCCGCGTGGTGGATTACGGCCCATTCCCTCTCCTAGAGAGGAGGCCTGAGTCCCAGCAGTGGGAACATTAAAAGGCTGATTATGCTATTATGCTATGTGCCATTTGAGACCAAGTGTGCCATTTGAGGCCAAGTGTGCCATTTGAGGCCAAGTGTGCCATTTGAGGCCAAGTGTGCCATTTGAGGCCAAGTGCGCCATTTGAGGCCAAGTGTGCCATTTGAGGCCAAGTGTGCCATTTGAGGTCAAGTGTGCCATTTGAGGCCAAGTGTGCCATTTGAGGCCATGTGTGCCATTTGAGGCCAAGTGTGCCATTTGAGGCCAAGTGCGCCATTTGAGGCCAAGTGTGCCATTTGAGGCCAAGTGCGCCATTTGAGGCCAAGTGTCCCATTAGAGTTGGCCACATGTAACATTGGACTAGGCCAAGTGAGCCAATAAAAATTCGGGTTAAGTGTGCCCAATGCAGACGAAATTATCATGAAGAGCGTAAGTAACGTATGAATTTACCTACTTAAGTGATTTCAGTGTCACTATGTTGGCTTAATAATGATGTTAATGAATTGAATAATTTATTAAGTTTATTTCCATATTCATTTTTTTATTATTGCTTCATATCATTTTGACCTGTTTATTGGATAAGTTTCTTTTAATTGAACATTCTGTTATGGCTTATGAAGATATTATAAGTATAGATAAAATGAATTGAAAGAAGATTTTTATATTGAGATTTTATTTTTGAAAAAAAAAGCGAGTTCTAAATGAATGGTACAAGTTATAATTCATGTAAATGTTTTAACCACTGATTTCTTTTATTTTTGAGGCCTTGGAGTCCGATTGCGTCAAGACTACAGAAGAAAAACCATCAGTCTTATTGAGCAAACGGATAGTTCATGTTTCGAACAAAACAGACTCGAAGAGAAATGATGCAAAGAGACGATCTGGAAGGAAGTGCAGAAGTTATAATTCAACCTCTTCGTCGACTACACCACCACGACGCAAGAAGCAATGAGGTACCTTATGTTGGTTAAATGATTTTCCAAAGAGAAAAACGTTACAAGTATCGAAGTTTGAACATAAAACATTGGAATAATGTGATACGGGAGTTCGATCACTCCAGTAAATTTTGAGAGTATTTAAGTTGGATTAGAAAGAGTATTTGTAATTGATTTGTATGCAAATAGGATCAGAAACTGACTATACATTTTGTCTCAAAAACTTGCTAGGCTTACCAAAAGAAAATAGAAATGTTACGAAACCCTACCAAAGTGTAGTATTTAGTGACGAAGTGGTAAACTAAACTAACAATAGTTTTTCTAATGAGCAGAATTATGGTCAGTTTCAAGCAGAAATGTTAGCTGGTACGACTTAAGGTGAAACTTATGTGAATATTTTTATGACAAATCAGTGCTTATATACGGATATTGATGACAATCAAACGCTTTACAAACAAGTAGAAATAAAATGATCAATTTTATTGGGTATTATATAGATTTTAACAGCGATGTAGTCTTTTGCGTGAATCCGATATAGAAGTATTAGTTGTCAGTCAAAAGTTTATGCAGACTCGTCTAAAGATTGGGAAGATTTTGAGTTACCATCCATTGCAATTTGTAAAGGTACGTTATCCTTTCACAAGAACCTTGTACTGTTCAACAGTAAAATTGATTTAATTTTCTAAAACTTACCTTGCGCAACCAAATTCAGCTATAGATTCACATCATTCTGGAAATATTTGTATAGACGGATCTTATATCAGAGTATTTATCGTGTGTTTCTTTATCGTGTCAAATCTTTCTGACTATATCATCAACAAATCTATGCACAGACATCACCGCAAAATATATACATCAATTAAATGATATTTATTTTATAAGTAGGTGATAAATAATAATATTACATGACCATCGTCAAGACTGAAATCGGAGTCGGTCCCCAAGTTAATGATGACAACAAAAGATTTAATTTGAGCTAGATATTACATTGTTATAATTCGGTTAAGAGGAAAATAGATTTAAAATGCATACACTAGAGTGGCGGGTCAATTTAAATGTTCCAAATTAAAATAAAGTTTGATAAACAGTGCGATTCAAACATCATTATTATAACCTTAACTTGATACGAATTTGCACACAGATGCTGGGGCCTTAGATTTAGGGGAAATATTAGTACAATTAAGCCCATGGGCTCTCCAGCTGAAGAGTCACTTTTATTCAAAACGCTTAAGTTTTGTTTTATATTATGGTTTCAAATAGTGAATGTAATGAACCCTGACTAAATAAGACGCCACACGACGTATAGCAATATGGTGGCTATACATTCATGAGTTTAGTTAACCATTGAGAGTGTAAGATCTGGGACGCGTATGTCGATACCTTAAGCCGTAATACCATGCTGTCTACAGACACTAAGACGAATCCTCTGTTTCTGTTTATAGTATTGAGACTGAGAATTGATTATCAACATTATAAAGATTAGACCTAGATTCAAAGTTCTTAAGGCTGAACCAGATGAAAAACCTAATGACAAAGTATGTATAATTATGTTGTCGTGAATTCAGTGTGCGTAAATAACGAAGACTATACTCTCGGACAAAAAGCTGGTCAATTACCTTATACTTACAGAAAGTTGACCAATTGTTTCGACTGATAGTGTTGGTTATAAAATATATTTACATTGGTTTACTATCTCGAATAATAGTGCAATCGTGGCTTTCTTTTAGATACTTTATCTACTCTAAAGAGCTTTTACGATAGTCATGGTATTGACCTTGTTCTTAACGCTGTAAAAATGACTACCACTATTTTAAATTCCCTAGCAAAATAAAATTACTTCAACGTTTGAAACCAATGAAACATATGCCTATCTTGGAAAATTCAATGGAGTCTTGTTAATTCTGGTAATTCATTCACTAGAAAGACTGCCACAAAGCTACTAGGATACTTTAAACGATAGACTACGACGACATTACGAAGTACGAAACACGTTACAAAGCTTAAGAGATGAGGTGAGCTCCAATATCCAAGTTAGACAAGCAAAAGAATACTTACGTTACCAGTAAAATCCCTGCTACTACCTACAGCATAAGTGATCTGATTAAGATTAGTAGATCTGATTGCAAATAAGAAGGTAAAATTACATTAACCTCATTTTAAAATCTATAGATCCATTTAAAAACAAAAGTTTTAAGGATAAAATTACTGGAATATATTATATATGGTAAGTTTTATGATCCCAGACATGTAGAAAAGCTTTTGACAAAAAACCTTACAACACTATTCTTCTAGTGATGAATGTTCTAAACATATGACGTGACGACAAACTAATGATCCGGAAGCAAACCTAAAATCAATACTTAGCCGAATGTAATGAATTTGAATGTAAAACTCATTTTCTTGTCGAACTGAATGAAGTATCATAATTTATATGAATGTAGTCTATCATTGAAATTGTAATCGTGCGTCAGGAGATCGCACGATGTCGGATGGCCGAATGTAATGATTTTTAAAGAAAATATTCATAAATCGTTCAACTTCCATCTATAAGCGATAGATGGCGCTAGTAGTTACATGAACATAAGGCACTTGTTGTAGACATTAAGTAATGATTTATGGTATTAGAGTTTATGTATTAGTTTTGTATAAATATATTATAATTGTTAAAATGAAATAATTACTTGCAGTTAATTATTGATAAACCCTAATGCATATTAGTTAGTCAATTGATATTACGTACTGTTAACTTTGCTCTGATTGGTCGGACCGAGTGTTTGTGAAAGTTTGTGGTGGGGAAACATTGAGTTTGTAACTGTCATTCTGGACAGTCAGTCTGCTCTGAGTTGTTGAACAGTGAACATGTCCTACCAATCCGTGTATTTGAAAATGATTGTTAATAAAGTGATAAATATGAAATTGTGTTGATCAAAGTGAATAAAATATTTATATAATTGAAGCTTGAAGTTTATGATTCATCACAATACATACTTACATGTTTTCTTTTGAGGTTACTCTTGAAAGAGCGGCATATAATTGGCCATATGAAAAACATTTAACGCTCAAATCGCGCCTGTAACGTTGAAAGTTTGACCCTGCAATTTATTGATGGTCATTGCAAAAGATATCTTTAGCGGAAATTGTAGGCGTTTATATTTGAACGGTAAATTCGATGGTATTAGAATTCAATTTCAAATTTTCAATTAACCCAAACACTGCTAGGTTACATTGTTTTATTATGAATTTCCTGTGTCTACGTTCCACCTTTCTCCATCATCAGATCAGTTCGATAGTACCCTATAGCCAAAGTGCATCTCATGACAATTCTAATAGGCCCAAACACGTCTAGGATACATTGATTAATTACAGAGTTCCGGTGCCTATCTTCCGGCTGCATCATCATCAGCAAGTCACTTCGATGATACCATTTTTAACATAACTATCCAGAACTATTTATTTATTTGTATTGTCATAGTCGCTTAACTGTCTTCATTGTGGTACGCGGTATTCAATTAATGTCTTAATGATTAGTGTTTTGGATTAGTTTGATTGATTTTGTGGTGAAGTTACCATGTTTAATTGACGGTTAGGTATGCTTGAATTTTTTTTTTTTTTTTTTTTTTTAAATTGATATAAACTAGTGCTTGACTGCGATTCCACCTGATGGTAAGTGGTAATGCAATCGTTGATGGTGAGGCGCACTAATTTATTGAGAGCCTATTCACTCTAGCCTTGAAGAGACCCAAATTATAATCGGACGGGAAAATCGCAGCAGGCAAATTATTCCAGTCCCTCGATGTACGCGGTATAAACGACGAGGCAAAACGCTTGGTCCGGACCGTAGAGGTTTCAACAACGTAAGGGTGGATACTCGCCGTTCGTCGGCTTGTCCGATGGTAGAAATGAGATGGTGGAATCAAGTCATGCAATTCCTGCGCACACTCTCCAAAATGAATTCTGTAAAACACCGAAAGGCTGGCTACCCTACGCCTGTGCTCAAGACTTTGTAGATTGGAATTAACCAGATCTGGATCACCAATTAGCCTCTTTGCACGCCTTTCCACCGAGTCCAAAGCTGCCAGGTGGCATTTTGCAGCACCAGCCCATATGTGACTGCAGTACTCCACACACGAACGGACCTGTGCTTTGTATAACATTAAAAGCTGCCCTGGTGTGAAGTACCGCCGGACCTTTGCAAGTACGCCGAGTTTCCTAGCAGCTACCTTGGCTTTGGACTCAATGAACCGCCCAAAGTTAAGGTCTGAAGAAATTTCAACCCCCAAGAGCTGAAGGCGGTCGGTGTACTCCAGGGATACATTCTGAAAAACAGGAGCCAAGGTGAACGGGCTCCTTTTAGCGGTGAATAGACACGCTTGTGTTTTGGCGGCGTTGAATCCCACCAGATTGGCTTCACCCCACTTGGAGACTGCCTGAAGTGAGACATTCGCACGCTCTACCATAGCCTCTCTTTCGGACCGGATTAGCTCCTTACTAGCTCGAGCACCTGGCAGGTATCTCTCTACAACTGTGCTATCATCTGCATACCCATAGATACCGGGCATCAGCAGATCGTTGATATGCAGCAGGAAGAGAGTTGCAGAGAGAACAGACCCCTGAGGAACTCCGGCATTAGTCGTCATGGGCTCTGATGAGCATCCATCGATAACAACTCGGAGAGAACGTTCACTCAGGAAGTCTTTTACCCAGTTAATCAGACCAGGGGAAACGCCGTACGCTGAAAGCTTACTCAATAGACTAGCGTGCCATACCCTGTCGAAGGCCTTCGAGACGTCTAAGGAAACAGCAATCGCTTCCCCATTCTTCTCGAGGGTCTCGCCCCACAAGTGGGTGGCATAAACTAGAAGGTCCCCAGTAGATCGATTGTGGCGAAACCCGTACTGTCGATCACTGAGGAGATCGTTACCTTCCAGGTATGCCAAGAGGCGCGAGTTCAATACACGCTCCATAATCTTGCAGAGTATGGAGGTTATTGAAATCGGCCGATAGTTGGTAGGATCGGTACGACTGCCCTTTTTGGGCACGGGTTGCACATTGGCAAGCTTCCAGGACTTGGGCACTATACCAGTCCCAAATGAGAGGCGATACAAACGCGTCAGTACAGGAGACAACTCGGGTGCACAAGCCTTGAGAACAATCGCTGGTATACCATCTGGTCCACTAGCTTTATTCACGTCAAGACGACACAGTGCTCTCAGAACCTCTTTGTTCCTTATGCGGACCTCGGGCATCGAAGTATCGCAGTGAGGTAGAGTCGGTGGAGTAGCACTACCAGTGTCAAGACGAGAATTATAGGCGAAGAGAGATGCAAAGAGACCCGCTTTCTCTCTCGCTGTATGAGCCAGTGTTCCATCAGGTTTAACCAGCGGAGGCAATGAGGGCCGACAGAAGTTCGCTTCGACCGACTTGGCAAGGGACCAGAATGCTCTGCTACCGGACGGCTGCGCAGAGAGCTTTGTACCAATATGGTTAATGCGGTCGAAGCGAGCCTTCCTTAGTGCCTTTTTGTAGGACTTGGCAGCATGGTTGAAGGCTCTCTACTTTGAACTCAGATCCGGAGCTTTGTGGTCACGAGCGTCAACCCAGGCGAGAAACGCCGAATGCTTACGTTGTTCAGCTTGAACGCAATCGGCGTTGAACCATGGGTGAGCTGAGCCACCGATGGGTACGTCGCGATAGGGAATGAAATACTCCATAGCTTGACGTATCACATCGGATATGGCATCTGCACAGCTCGACGGATTTTTAGAAGAGAAGCAGACCTGCTGCCAAGGATAAGATGCAAAGAAGTGCCGCATCTCATCCCAATCTGCTGACTTGTAACGCCACATTCGCCGTTCACCACGTGAGTCGCAGTCAGGTGGGGAGAAGGACGATACAGACTTCACCAGACAGTGATCTGAAGTTCCTAGTGGTGAGGAAACTGTTACGATACATCTGTCCGGATCGGTGGTCAGTAAAAGGTCCAGACAATTGGCAGTATGACCAACTACATCAGGCACCCTTGTCGCTTGCTTTACCAACTGGGAGAGGCCCATCGATACTGCAAAGTTTCGCGCTTCTCTCCCAGCGTGGTCGGTCCTCTGGTACGGGAAAAGCCAGTCTTTGTTGACGGCGTTAAAGTCCCCCAGAGCGACAAACTGCGCATCAGGGTGCCGATGCAGAGCCTTATCGGCGGCCTCACTGAGGTGGCCAAACAGTTGAGTCGTCTCCTGGTCACCGCTGTGCGATCGGTAGACACAAGTATAGACAATTTTGTCCACACCGGTGTCCACCAACAACCACAACGTTGAGAAATTAGGGTCCTCAAGGTGACGGAGACGCTGACAACAGATGTCATTGCGGACGTACACACAGACCCCGGCACGCTGCAGGAAATGGTGCTCCAATGAGTATCCCGGGTAGTCGAGATACGCCGCATCTGACGGACATCTGATCTGCGTCTCCGTCAGGAAAAGTAAGTGGGGCTTGTCAGTCTCAAGGTGATGGTGGACCGCATTGATATTGGAGTGCAGTCCTCGAATGTTAGAGAGGTGCACTTGGAATAAGAGGACGTGCATCCGCTGTACACACTTACTTTTCTTTTTACCTTTCATTTTCTTTTTTATTATTTTGAGTGAATAGGGTAGGGGGAAGATGGCAGTTGAGCGAGGTGATGCGATGTAAATCCAACAACGCGACCAGAGTTGCTGCGCCAATGGAGGTCTGATCTGGAGACTGCGGGGACGCCCGAACCCCCCCAGGGATCGCCATCGGGTCCTCTCGCCCGGTCGCCAACCGGCACGATGGGGCCACCCTGGGATTTTTCGCAGTTGGCGGGGCAGCCTTTTGTGCGTGGCTGGCACACTACTTGGGCCCCCAACTATCTGCGGTCGGCCAGCGGATAACCGTGCTTCGGATCCCGCTACCCTCCGCGATCAAACGTCCGACACAACAACAGCTGTCGCATCATACCCGGTACGGTACACATCGCAACACAACTGCTCAGACCCATCTTCCACCATATGGCTTCACCAGACATCACGCCGAAACACGACAAGTCGCTTGGCGGCATGGCTTTGTCTGGTGGGTGGTAACTCCTAAGCCGGCAGCCGATACTATGGCCTACCACCGTATTTTACTGCTCGTTTGGCACTACCCAGGGGACACGTGTAGGGTGGTCAAAACAAGTAGATCCTACGGACGCGAGCAGTTCATCCCCCAAAAATTAAGAATTTTCTGATTATAGATTTTGATGTCTAAAGCCAGTAAGTAAATTTAATTTAATTTTAATGGTGGTTTTTGATGGGGATGAAAAGTAATTAATTTTGTTTTTGTGAAGTTGATTTCTAGGTTATGGTTATTCATCCAGTTTACAGATGCAGAGAGAAGGGAATTTAGTTTGGAGTACATATTGTCATCATTTTGGCATGATGTGAGTAGAGATATATCGTCCGCGAATAAAACACATGGCCTTTTTATAATTTTAGGAAGGTCATTAATATAGATAAGGAATAATAAACAGCCTATAACACTTCCTTGGGGGATTGATGCATTAACTGCTTATCTGTCAGAATAAAAATAAGGTTATTATTTCATTTGTGTTTTTATCGAAATATTCTATTTCTACTAACTGTATCCTATCCTTTAGGTATGCTGCAAACCATTCATGAGCTTTTCCTCGTATTCCTATCCCATATAGCTGATCTAATAATATTTTAAATTGTACTTTATCATAGGCTTTAGACATATCAAAATCTATAATCAGAAAATTCAAGCATAACCGTCAATTAAACATGGTAACTTCACCACAAAATCAATCAAACTAATCCAAAACACTAATCAGTAAGACCTGCATGTGATCTCTGGCTACTCTTAGTCCAGTAACTTCTAGTTACTCAACTATTTCTGCGCATCCCTCCAGGATTGCCAAGTCTCTCACGACGTTATTGTTTCCCACAATACGTCCCAGGTTTGATCGCAATTTAAAATGAATTGAATACCGCGTACTTACGGACTACTGTGACCTCTAGATACCGATTTCTATTATGCTACGGCTACAAATCAAATCTCATAAAGTCCGATCATCGTGTAAACTTAATAATCTCATTATCTCTACTACTTTACTCTACCCCAATTTTATCAGTTATGCGCTGATTTTCCTCCTCTCTCTCTCTATTACTTCAAACGAATCTTTAAATGGATCTAACTTAGTTTACTTGCTCTGCTCGTATATGAAAAAGTCTCTTATCAAAAATTTATCAACTTCCGCCTTCGTCAGATTAAACTTAGACTTTTCATAGGTTGCTACGCACTCTCTATAATGCGTAACGCATAATTTCTCACGGTTCTTAAATTAAGGGTCAGCACTAGGCAATCGTGTTACGGGAAATTGATAAGTTTATATAGATAACTTAAAGTAATTACTACGAAAAAAAACATCTGGTTAGCTCAAGAAGTTCACCAGTCAATAGAATAGTCGGATTGGGGATAAACCTTGTAGATAATTATTAAAAAAATATTGATTACTGAAAACGTGCAAAAAGCACTGTCATTATCACGACAGTTTAACGCGTAAATGAAAAGTCACCTAATAAATTTTATACTTAAAAAAAAAAACTACAGAAAATAGAGAATCTAATGCATATTTCAGTTTTTCATTACGCTATTTCTCTTTTGAGTAAAAAATTCGGAAACTTACTTAATTTTAACGCCCGAATTCGCCATACAAATTTCTAATGGCCGCAAGCCGCACGGCCGTGTACGAATCGTCAGGCTAACCCAGGCTCAGTCGACAGCCAGTCTTCAAGGAGAGAGCACGTCGCTCTTCAGTAAAAAATGCATTTGTGTGTGTGTGCATGTGAGTACACGAATCCCTTGCACAGTGGTCGGGACTTAGTAAAATTGTAGATTTTTTAGGTGGGAAAATCATGTAATGACAAATCGCGCTCTTGGGTGGAGCGAGAGATAGTGTCAGACTTTTACTGACTAAAAACCTACTCCTATTCCTTCGTTGCCTTCGTCCCAGGGCCCCGAGCTTCGATTTCACACTAGATACCCATGGCCCCAGTAGGCTTCGACCCTGCTGGGCCCCTACGATTTGCTGACATCTCCCTGAGGCGCGCGTGGAACAATACGCGCCGTCGACGACTTGGGCTCGGTCCGGACGGTTACCGGACGGTCGGACGGCGGGCTACCCATTGCTCGCCGTCCGCAAGCCCGCACCTACGGTGGTTTCCGTCATGGGTGTCGTTTTCATAGTTTTCGATGGTGCTAAAGCCAATAGTGAGGTCAAAAAAAAAACCAAGATGGCGGCTGCGAATATTTTCAAATTTTCCACTATGTGTGTCGTTTTCATGGTTTTCGATGATGCTAAAGCCGATAGTGATGTTGAAATGAAAATCTAAGATGGCGGCTGCGAAAATTTTCAATTTTTTTTATCATGCGTATCGTTTTCATGGTTTTCGATAGTGCTAAAGCCGATGGTGAAGTCAAAATGAAAATCCAAGAAGGCGGTTGCGAAAATTTTTAAATTTTCCGCCACGGGTGTCGTTTTCATAGTTTTTGATGGTGCTAAAGCCAATAGTGAGGTCAAAAAAAAAACCAAGATGGCGGCTGCAAATATATTTTCAAATTTTCCATTATGGGTGTCGTTTTCATGGTTTTCGATAGTGCTAAAGCCGATGGTGATGTCAAAATGAAAATTTATTGGCTTTACCAATAGTGAGGTAAAAAAAAAAACAAGATGGCGGCTGCGAATATTTTCAAATGTTCTATCATCATCATCATCATCATCATTTCAGCCGAAAGACGTCCGAAGACGGAATCAAATAGCTTCTGAAGGGCCTTAAGGACCGGTTTTCCACCCGCCTTCAGGAGTTCGGCCGTAATTCCGTCCTCACCCGACGCCTTGTTGTTTTTCAGCTGCTTCAGAGGCATCCTAATCTCGTACAGGCTGACGTCCGGGATATCTTCGGTATAGTGTCGAGTAAATCTAGCTCTTGGGTCGTTTACTAGATTTGCAGCGGGTTTAGCGATAGACGTGTTAACGTGTATAACTGTCCATAAAAAGCCTCGATCTCTCCCAGAAGTTCCGATTTGGCGGATATGATCGTCGGTCTTCAGTTTCGTGAGCTGGCTTTGGCCAATAGGGGTCTAGTTCATAATATCGACAGTCACTACATCGATGGTCGCTGTATCGAAAACGTTCCATCGACGGGCTAATGTATCGACAGTACCCCAAATCGATGGTACGCTACATCGACAGTACCCTAAATCAATGGTACGCTACATCGACAGTACCCCAAATCGTTGGTACGCTACATCGTTAGTACACTAAAACGACGGTATACATAGAACCCGAACAACTCTCTGTGTTCCCTAAACTGATGATTTCTATCATGATGACCCAAGAGAAAATAGGAAAGATCGGAAAAGTGTCTGTCCTGTCTCTGTCTCCTGTGTTTTTCGGGTTTTCGGTTTTGTGGGCGTCCTCGCCAACTTCACAATCCTGTGTGAAACGAGTTTGGTACTATTTCTTTTTTGAAGAAAAATAAGTAAGTAATAGTAAAATGCAATGCAATGTTGCAATTTCTCACATACCTTGCGCTTAAAAGACAAAATATCCTATAAATCTAATAAATAAAATCAGCCAACTTCTATCTCCTGTAACTCAGTTCGGACTTAGTTTAGAGGTATACATTCCATAGTAAGTTTGGTTTATTACATCATTCTGTAATTAAAAAAACAAGGTTTAATCGATGGCCGCCCGAAAAAAAAAAGACGCCACTTCCCATACTAAATCCGGCATTGTCCTTTCTATCATGGGTGTCGTTTTCATGGTTTTCGATAGTGCTAAAGCCGATGGTGAAGTCAAAATAAAAATCCAAGATGGCGGTTGCGAAAAATTTCGAAAATAAGTTTTTGCGAAAGTTCAAACCAATTTACCGTGGAAGTTTGCATGGTAATGTACATCATATTATTTTTTTTTATCATTCTCATATTTTAGAAGTTACCACTTTGAAAGTGTCTCTCGCGCAAACTATTCAGTTTAGAAAAAAAATATTAGATTATAATTAGAAACCTCAATCCATAGATACCCCACACGTACGGGTTTGATGAAAAAAAAATTTTGAGTTTCAGTTCTAAGTATAGGGAACCCTCAAAATTTATTGTTTTTTTTTTTTTCTATTTTTGTGTGAAAATCTTAATGTGGTTCACAGAATACATCTACTTACCAACTTACCAAGTTTCAATGGTATAGTTCTTATAGTTTCGGAAAAAAGTGGCTGTGACATACGGACAGACAGACATGACGAATCCATAAGGGTTCCGTTTTTTGCCATTTGGCTACGGAACCCTAAAAATCATCCTGCGTTATTGACGAAGAGTAGGAAGTGTATAATTTGTTAACCTCACCTCAGTTGACGTAGAGCGATCTTTTTCAATGGAAAATACTAATAAAAATGGTATGTTCATTAACTTTGTTTTATTTGTTTTATCTAACAAATAAAACAAAGCGACGCTTTTGCGGCGTTTTTGTTTTGTTTTATTTAACTTTGACGCGAATGTTAATTTGAATGAAAATTATTTTGACTTTTATTTTAATTTGTAATTTGACTTCGATTATTATTATTGTATTTTTATTTCTTGTATTTTCTTTTATTTGTTTGACATTTTTTATTATTTGACATTGTTATGTACATAATCATTTGTTTTCATATTTTATGTAACATTCTTTAAATGACTTGTAAGAATCCCTTACCAATAAATTACTATGACTATGACTATGACTATATCTGGGGTTTTTATTATAATTTATTTGTAATATTGTTAACCACACGGGATTTTTCATTACAAATCCCGGGAAGATATACAGGGTGTTTGGTGCATCGTGTGCCAAATTGAAATGGTCGACGGGAGAGGTCATCTGCTATCTTTTCAGACCCCTAAACACTTCTCATGCCCTGTGGATTTTTGTTTCATCGACTTTTTATTATTTTATGAAAAAGAGACCCAAATTTTTCATTCAAATACAAATTTAAAAAAATAAATAGGGCGTAGACTCTAAATTTTAATTTTATTTAGATGTGTATTGTATGAGAGTACTTTTTAATTCACAATTTGTGACATTAGCTATCCAGTTTTTTTTTAAATTTACTTGCAAAGTAAGTAAGAATTAAAGCTGTCCAAGTTACAACTATTTACTTGGCTATAACAAAAAAACCAAAAGCGACCGGATTCTTCCAACTTCCTCAAAAATTCTCTTGTTTATCCTCTTGCTAGTGATGTGCCATAAAAATCTTTTTATAACTTTGTGAATTCGCTAGAATTGTGAATCGAGTCACATAAGACTAATATTCAAAATTATGATTTAAAAAATATTTTTGCTTAAATGATACCTGAAAAACACATTAAAAATGTTATCTCACTCTTATAAAGAAAAATCTGTCTGGTCTCTTTTCGTGCGTTTTACTAGAAAAAAAATAAAATGAAATAGCATTTTTAACATTTATTTCATAATTTTTACAAATCCCGCTCAAATTGTTGGCCTCTGTTGTGAATGCAAGCCCAACATCTGTTTCGTATTTCGACAGTTGTTGTAAGAAGTCGTATTTCCTCCTTAAAAAAACTTTGCAAGTAAATTAAAAAAAAATAGATAGCTAATGTCACTAATTTTAAATTTAATAGTACTCTAATACAATACACATCTAAATAAAATTAAAATTTAGAGTCTACGCCTTATACATTTTTTTTTAATGAAAAAATTGGATCTTATTTTCACAAATCAATTAAAAGTCTATGAAAAAAAATCCACAGGGCATGAGAAGTGTTTAGGGGTCTGAAAGGATAGCAGGTGACCCCTCCCGTCGACCATTTCAATTTGGCACACGATGCACCAAACACCCTGTATATTATAATCAAAATTTCGATGCAAGTACATAAATAACTCTACCTAATTCCGACCTCTGCTCATGACAGTTAATAATTGTTCAGCATGGTCGGGCCTGCTAGGGCCATGAGATTTTTTTTGAAAAGGAAACTCGTGGTCCTGGAACGAAAAAGGCAACTGAAGGAACATAAGTGTGTTTTTAAGAGTAAAAGTTTTACACACCCTCCTGTTCTGCCTGCCTGTGTCTCTTATAGGCATATAATATCTGAAGAGTTCTCTCAATTCCTCTTGGATACAATCATTAGAACTGGTTTAGAAAAAAAAATGGGACCAATCTGGAAACATAGTTCGGGTCATACTTAAAAACGAAGCAGTTCTGAGGTAACGAACGTAAAAATCCGTACAACCGAATTGAGAACCTCTTCTTTTTTGAAGTCGCTTATTTATAACGTTGGGTTACACCTGTCTCATATGCGTGGTCTAATGTATCAAACAGAGGCCCGTGCACTCTGATTAAAACCGGGCCGCGCGCGTCTGTCGCTGTGTGAGTAGCGCTTCAATACCTAATTTTCTCTAGCGCTCGCGGCGTATAATACCCTTAACCTGGGGGTCTACATCGTCTTTTATCAGTTAATCGCAAGTTAGACTTCGCCTAATGAACCACAAACGGTTTTTGTCTCTACAGTCGTTATTAGCATTGGTTCTAACACGAACATCACTCGTTCGTCACACGTGAAAAGCTCGTCGCGATCAAGTGTAAGATAATGTTAATTGAATCACAAAACTCTAAATTCTATTAACTACCAGTTATTTTAATCAGAACCTTAAATGTTTCAAAGTCTTGTTTTTTTTTGTTCCGCGCGTAACTAATTACCAGAGAGTTTTTTTTTAACTTTATCTTCTAACCGACTACAAACCGACTGTAAATTAACTTTATGATCAAGCAATGGAAGATAGTTTCGCGATAACTCACGCATGGTACTATTACAAGGCATCACCTGCTTTGGATCCAGCCTTATCTTATGGTTTCACCCGCCTGGGATAGCCCGCTAACTGGCATCAGTATGCAATTCTACTACGTATTTGTGAGTCTTAAATCGTTAAAACCGACTCTTTCTTAAGAATTGAAATTATTTCTTAATCAATGTCTTCGTGAAGCTGTTGCCAAGAAAAAGAATCCGCCCGAAGTAAGCTACTAGACCTATTAAACTGCCCTAACTGAGCTACGATAAACGGTGGAGGCAAAGTCGAATGTACGTGACCTGCTATCTGCTATTAGGTCCTATTCCTCCTAACTTCACTACTTGACTAAATTTCATACCTTAATAACTTGAGTTGCATTATCAAAAACTTTTTTTTTTAAAATTAATGAAAATCCGGCTTTAGTCAACGTTTGTAAAACTACATTAAGTCTCCCGACGTCCCTCGTAATAGTTTCCAAAATAATGAAAATATTGACAACTCAAACTACGACGTAGGTATTTACCGATTCGCCCAGTACAACAACAATCGTCCGTTGGAAAACTCAGATCGCATTTTGAAACTGCAAGTATTTATACTGGCCGTCCGCTGTCATAAACACTACTGAAAGCCTGATACACAATCTAATTTTGCAAGTGGTAACGAATACCAGTCAGGCACGTTGTTATTTAGTTCACAGCAAATCTTTAGACATTATATCTGACCGCTCGAGTTTTTAAGCCAAAAGAGCTAAACTAAGAAACACCGAATTACTCTCTACCCGCTCACGCACTTTTAATTTTTCCGCGCCAGACTGCTATACGGTTTAAGACATTTATTTCTCAAAAAGAAATACAATACAATTCACTTAATATGAGAAATACAAGCTCTGAAATACTAAACACGTTGACATAAGAAATGTAGATATTCAAATAAACTCGTAAGTATTAAATTATCTAAACACAAAAATTCTACAATGTCATGAGGGTAACAAGAAAAAAAAGTACGTATTTGTTGTATTAGGTTAAAATCACATTTATTTATTCATTTCATCAACAAATTTACATTTGTGTCGAATGGTTGAAAATTTAACAATATAATAAAACATTCAAAAACCACAATACTAGTAATTAAAAAAAAAACAATTTACATAAACATGCTGGTACAGTAACTTGCCAGGTAAATAAATAAAATAACATTCCACATTATTTGTCATCACATTAATAACATACACTTCTGGACACATCTATTGGCCCACCTTGTATTTTCAGTTTCGTTTGGTCCTAGCTAAAATTTTATATTAGGTCGAGCAAAAAGTTTTTATGCAGTTTTGAACCTGGCACATTCACAATTTCATTCAATAGTCTTTTTTTGAATTTCGAACACAGAATTTAAAGAAACAAAAGACAATTTGGAGCCTGTTTGTTGATATCAAACAATCGAATACTAAGAAAACTTGGTTTTATTGGTTTACTTGGATTTAATTCTTGAAAAAGTGATTGATATCTTTGGTTTTGCAACAAACATTACTTATTCTTAACATTAAGGTGAGGTTCTATCAATAATCTATGGATACTTCACCTGAAGTCGCCGCCCAAGCTGTGGCACTTATTCAGGCCGGACACAGCCAAAGAAACGTGAGTGCTCAACTTAATTTAAGTCGATCTGCGGTCCGAAATGTTTATCGGAGGTACCTAGAGACTGGCGGCTTTGTTCGTCGCCAAGGAAGGCCACGATCTCGGGTCACAACTGAAAGGCAGGATCGATTCATCGTGACGACCAGCTTGAGAAATCGTCACCTTACCTCCATTGAGATACAAAACCAACTTCGCGACTTCCACGGAGTATCTGTGAGCGCTCGAACTGTTCGGAGAAGGTTAAAAGAACGCGATATGGTACCACACAAGCCAGCTAATGGGCCCAAACTAACGCGAGCCCACCGAACAGCGCGCCTTCATTTCGCACGCAGTCATTTAAATTAGACACAGCAAGATTGCAGCCGTGTACTCTTTTCTGATGAGTCTAAAATTGTGTTACACGGCAATGATGGAAGGAAGAAGGTCTACCGACGTAAGGGAGAGCGTTTCGCACAATGCTGCTTTGAAGAGAGGGTTGCTTATGGCGGTGGCTCATGGACTGTCTGGGGCGGTATATCCGCGAGCGGCAAAACTCAACTTGAGGTTGTTACAGGACCACGGCTGCCAACATTAAATGCTGAAAGGTACATTCGTGAGTGCTTAGAACCTCACGTGATACCATACGCGGACTATGTGGGCCCAAATTTCCTTTTTATGCATGATAATGCAAGAGCCCATGCGGCCGGCATCGTCAGGGAATATCTTCGGGATGTGAACATCACAGTTATGGACTGGCCAGCCAGAAGCGCAGACATGAACCCCATTGAGCACATGTGGGACGAGCTAAAAAGACGTGTTAGGGCTCGTCAGCCAGTTGCCCAGATGATGCAGGAGTTGAAAACTGCTATAGAAGAGGAATGGGAGATGATCCCTCAAAATTTCATAGAGCGGTTGATAAACTCTATGCCTAATCGTATGAGAGCTGTGGTAGATGCCCATGGAGGCAACACGCGTTATTAAATTAAACCTTTATTTGATAAAACATGTTTTTTATTCAAAAATCAATTGCCTTTAACAAGGCGCATATCCGACTAGTTAGGCGTAGCTCCATGTCGTATGATATTCTGAATTCAAATTTAAAACAATACGATCGAAAAAGATGGTAAAATGTATCAGGTTTAAAACTGCATCAACAGTTTTTGTTCAATCTAGCAATCATATTTCGGTAGGGGCCATCGAAACCTAAACTCTAAGGTGGGCCAATAGATGTGTCCAGAAGTGTAGTTTGAATACAATAATAAAAAAGCTAAATAAAATGTAAATAATGTCAATAGTGTGAATAATGTCAATAAAAATGTAAATATTGTCAAAAAAATTTGTAAAATAAAAAATAATATAATGTCAATAAAATTCTAGTAATATAATATCAATAAAATCCATTATATTGTAATGTCATGACAAAATGTCGAATATAAGTACGCATAGTTGGAAGTCAATAAAAATCATCATCATCATTTCAGCCGAAAGACGTCCACTGTTGGACATAGACCTCCCTCAAATGTCGCCACAATGACCGGTCCTGTGCGTCTCGCATCCATCGGATTCCCGCGACCCTCACCAGGTCATCGGTCCACCTTGTGGGAGGCCTTCTAACGCTGCGTCTTCCGGTACGTGGTCGCCATTCCAGAAAGTTTCGTCCCCATCGACCATCTGTTCTGCGAGCAATGTGCCCTGCCCACTGTCACTTAAGTTTGACGATTCTTCGGGCTATGTCTGTAACGTTGGTTCTCCTGCGGATATCTTCATTTCTGACGCGATCACGCAAGGAAATTCCGAGCATATCCCTTTTCATTGCTCTTTGAGTGAGTTTAAGCCTTCTGATGAGGCCCATTGTAAGCGACCACGTTTCGGAGCCATATGTCATCACTGGCAACACGCACTGGTCATAGATTTTCGTCTTGAGACACTGTGGTATATTGGACGAGAAGACACCGCGCAGCTTCCCGAACGCTGCCGCCGCGTCGGATTCGACGATTGACCTCTTTCTCGAAGTTAGACCTACCCAACAGGACCGTCTGTCCTAGGTAAACGTAGTCGTCCACAACTTCGAGTGTAAAGTCTCCGATCTTGATAGGAGTGGGTGCTACATGGATGTTTACCATGACTTTGGTTTTGTCCATGTTCATTTTAAGTCCCACTCTTTCGGAAGCTTTACTGAGGTCACCGAGCATTGTACTGAGCTCCTCCGTAGTCTCAGCCATGACTACTATGTCGTCGGCAAATCGAAGGTGAGTGATGTGCTCGCCATTGACATTTATGCCTAGCCCTCTCCACTCCAGAACCTTGAAGACATCCTCCATTGCGGCCGTGAACAGTTTCGGAGAAATGACGTCTCCTTGCCTCACACCCCGCTGCAAGAGAATAGGTTTCGAGGACTGACATGGTGGCGTTTTTGTATAAACACTTCAGCACTTCGATACACCGATAGTCAATCTGGCACCGTTGAAGAGACTGCAGTACAGCCCAAGTCTCGATCGAATCAAAGGCTTTCTCGTAGTCCACAAACGCTAAGCAGAGAGGCTGATTATACTCTTCAGTCTTCTGTATAACCTGGCGCAGCGTATGTATGTGGTCCACGGTGCTGTAGCCTTTTCGAAATCCGGCTTGTTCGGGAGGCTGGAAGTCGTCTAACCTGCGCGCGAGACGGTTCGTGATGACTCTGGAAAACAGTTTGTAGACATGGCTCAGAAGTGAGATGGGCCTGTAATTCTTAAGCAGGGTATTGTCACCCTTCTTAAAGAAGAGTACCACCACACCTCTGCTCCATGCCTGTGGCGTTTTTCCCTCGAGTATGACGGAATCGAACAACTTCTGAAGTGCCTTTAGGACCGGTTTTCCACCCGCCTTCAGGAGCTCGGCCGTAATTCCGTCCTCACCCGACGCCTTGTTGTTCTTCAACTGCTTCAGAGCCATCCTAATCTCGTACAGACTGACGTCCGGGATATCTTCGGTATAGTGTCGAGTCAATCTAGCTCTTTGTTTGCTAGATTTGCAGTGGGTTCGGAGATTGACGTGTACAACTGTCCATAAAAAGCCTCGATCTCTCCCAGAAGCTCCGATTTGGCGGATATGACTCTACCATCGTCGGTCTTCAGTTTCGTGAGCTGGCTCTGCCCAATAGACAGATCTCGTCTAAATACTTTAGAGCCCTTATTCCATCCTTAATCCTCTCGGTATTAAATCGGCGAAGGTCGCGTTTCAGAGACTTTTAGATCCGTTTATTGAGCTGCCGATATGTGCACGCATCATCTGAAGACTGCAAAGTCATCTCACGCCTCTTCTTCATAAGCTCGAGAGTTTGATCTGACAGCTTCTTGTTCTTTTTTGTACAGTGAGCCTTGAAAAATGTAGACCCGACCGTAATTAAAATAAAAATAACAATATAATAACATAAAGAATTAGTTTAACTATTATTATTTGGTACAATCTTTGAGAAACTCTTCTATGCTGTAATAACATTTCTCCAACAACAATGACTTTAATTTTCTCTTGAATTCGTTTGAATTCATAGCGTTTTTAAATTCTACAGGCAGTTTATTATATATATTTACTGACTGCACTCTTGAGGCATGTTTAACGACATTAAGCTTAGGCTGTATGAGATTAGGTAGATCCTTTCTTCGCGTTTTTATTCTGATATGTCTCTGTTCTTCTGTCTCAAATTTAATACATAATTTTAAAAAATTACTAAGCAGGACCAGAATATAGAGGCATGGTACTGTGAGAATGTAGTTTTCTGAAGTGATCTCTACAAGATTCCGTATGTTCAATGCGAAGCATAGCCCTCATGGCTCTTTATTGCATAACGAAAGTAGCATTAATGTTGTATTGGTATAGCTATTGTCCCAGAACTTTATGCTATACCTAAGCCTATATTCTATAAGGGCAAAATATAACAATCTGAGGTGGGCAATGGTTAATTCATCCCTAAGACTCCTGAGAGCATAGCATGCACTACTCATAGTGTTAGTGACCACTTCCAATTTAAAACTGCATCTATTTGTACCCCCAAAAATTTAAAATTGTTAACAATATCTAATTTATTTCCTAAGAAATGTACGTTGACGGTAACGATGTTTTTACGGTCGATTTAAATAGTACACATTGCGGTTTTTTTTAAAAATTTAGTTTTAGATCGTTCATAGTGAACCATTTCTCAAGAGCACATAAAATAAAATTAATCTTCCTTTCTAAGTTTTTTATATTGTCGCTAGCTATAATAGCACTTGTGTCGTCAGCAAAAACTACGAGTTGAGTGTCATCTGAGATTTTTTTCATGTAAGCTATGAGATCGTTTATAAATATTATAAAGAAAACAGGGCCTAGAACAGATCCTTGTGGTACACCTTTATTTATAACAACTGTTTCCGATTTGTATATCTGTTCATGCCCATCTTCTTGAACCGTCTTAATTTCTACATATTGCGTTCTATTACATAAGTAAGATCGAAATAGATTCAGCACATTTCCTCTAATAATAATAATAATAACGTTTATTTCGGACAAATATCCATATTTCGTTAGTAGTACAAATTGCTTAAAATCTATGTTAGTAAGTACCATCAATGAAAATAATAAATTATGTTGCTTAATATGCAGGCTCAGTTATACATTTAACACTGTCTAACTAGAACCCGTATGAAAGCCTGCATTACCTTTGAGTCGACTTTGTCAGCGACTACCTTCAGGATGCTATTAGTGCTGCCCCGCACTCTGCGCAGCAAGGAGGCGGTTCTCTCGCGTATAATGGCATGAAAACCATCAACGCGAGCCTCCGCAAACATGCTAGATGCACTACAGAAACGGGGCAGCCCCATCAACATCCTGAAACCGTTATTATATTGAACACGCAGGGCACTGAGCGATCTCTGTGTATAACTAATCCACAGGCTGCTCGTGTAGAAGGTTTGGCAGTACGCCTTAAAAAGTGAGATCTTAACATGCTCGCTGCAACGAGCAAACCTACGGGCCAGGATATTATTCTTAACTGCCAGTGCCCTTCGTTCCCTTTCTATGTCCATTTGGTCATCAAGATCTTCGGTAACATAGTGTCCCAAGTATTTAAAATAATTTACCCGCTTCAGTTCCACGCCATTTAGCTTTATTTTGGGCACACTAGATGGGCATTTACTCGAAGACTTAAAAACTAAATACTCACTTTTCGTGCAGTTGTACAAAAGACCGTGGTTTTGGGAATAATTCTCACAAATATGTATGAGCTGCCTCAACGCACTGACAGCTGGGCTCAACAGCACCATGTCGTCAGCATAACTGATATTATTAATACAGACATTATCGATCGAGCAGCCAATGCGAGTGCTGCTGAGCTCAACCATCAGCTCGTTCATATACAGGTTAAAGAGCTTGGGAGATGTCAACCCACCTTGTCTTGTCCCGCACTCCAACCCGTACACGTCAGAGAGGCTGCCTGCCCATCTAACATTATTTGTCTGATTAGCATACCAATAGTGAAAGAGACGTTGCACCTGCGTATGCACTTCCGTTTTCTTAAGCTTTTCCCACAGCAAGTCATATGACACTAGGTCAAAAGCTTTTGATAGGTCGAGAAAACATGCATATACGTGTTTACCCCTCTGTGTATAGTACTGGACAGTGTGCTTAAGACTCAGGATGGCGCTTTCAGTAGAAAGTCCAGGCCGAAACCCGAACTGGGCATCATGAATATGGAGATGTTTTTCCAGCTCTGAATCAAGCACAGCATCCAGCACCTTAGCCACTACTGTTGCTAACGATATAGGTCTGTAATTGCCTTTATCCGATAAGTCACCCGTTTTATTTTTTACAATTGGTACCACAATAGTTCGCATGAGGTCAACGGGTAAGTATGAATGACTTAGACACAATGTGTAAAACATTGCCAGAACGCGTGGTAAATGGACTCCAGCCTACCTTAGATGTTCGATACTGAGCCCATCATGACCAGGTGACATACCCCGGGTCATCTTTTTGATTATACCTGACACTTGTTTAACAGACACATTAAACAAGTCACCAGCCACGATAGGATCAGCATCTGGCATCATCTTTGAAGGGCCAAGTGGTGAACTTACCCCAAAGTGTTCCCTAAACAAGTCAGCTATGCTCTTACTGTCACTCACACCTCCCACACTCACAGGGATGCCAGGCTTAGTATTTAACTTGTTCGTTGCCTTCCAAAATTCACCAAAATTTTTTGATAAATGTTGGTTAGCAATTATGTTCATTTTAATTTGTTCGCTATTGTCTTGACACCATTTCAATTTCTTTTTAAAAACTTTTCTACTTTCACTCATTTCTTCATACAAACGACCCTCTTTTGGTCTATTATACCAAACCCAATTAAGAAATTTAAGCCTGACATCCCTATGTGCCCCACGCACATGGTCATGGTCATCATGGGAAATGGTCAGTTCGGGAAGTAACGCCCGGGTGCCACCACTGTGTGGACCGCCTGGAGGACACGGTGGAGCATACGGTAGAGGTGTGCCCCGCTTGGGCAGAGAACCGCCCGCGCCGTGTCCTCATGGGGGTGATCGGCGGCAGCGATCTCTCGCTCTGGGCCTTGATACAAGCCATGGCCCTGAGCGAGGAGGAGTGGCTGGGGGTCGCCTCATTCTGCGAAGCAGTAATACTAGCAAAGGAGGAGACCACACGCGCACGCGCGAGGGAGCGGCGTTCACGTCCCTGCCGCCGGGATCCCGATCCCGATTTCCGGTCACCGTAGGCGCAGGCGTGCGGACGAGCAATGGGTAGCTCGCCGTTCGACCGTCTGGTAACCGTCCGGACCGAACTCAAGTCGTACTGTTCCACGCGCGCCTCAAGGAGATGTCAGCAAACCGTAGGGGCCCAGCAGGGTTGAAGCCTACTGGGGCCAAGGGTCTGCTTCTGAAAGGAAGACTCGGCCCTGATATGAAAGGCAGCGAAGGAACAGGAGTGGGTTTTTAGTCAGTAAAAGTCTGACACGCCCTCTCGCACCGCCCAAAAGCGGGGGATGTACTTAATTGGAAGATTTTCCCACCTAAAAAAAAAAACACACCTGATGTAAGCGATGATGTGGCCGACGATGGAGCACGCTTGCCTAGAAGTAACCTATTCACTCTTGACATTTTTTTTTTTGTTAAAATTACGGGGCACACCCCTATCGTGTCCTCCGGGCGGTCAAGCGGTCCACACAGTGGTGGCAGTGGTTTACCAATTTTTAAATGGCCCACCACATCTTGAAGTGATCAATTCTAAGATCTGGCCACTACATAGACACTATTTTTCATAGCATCGACAGTAACCCATTATTTATAAGATTTGTTTTCAGTAAATAATATATTATTAACATAAGTACCTACTTTATTTAAATCTGACTTTAATATGTATTTTGTAGAAAATAAACATTTATAGGTATGATATTATCTTCCTGCATTTAGACACACGTACAAATTTGCGCAATGCACATTGTTATTCAAGGCTTATTATTTATATAACGTAATCGTTTTATTATGTAGGTATACATATATATATGTATGCGCAGCTGACTGGGTCGCACACACCTTGGATGATAGTTTGAAATGATAGTCACTGATAGCCAAAGAAGATCTGATTAGCACGCTCACTGCGTTAGTCAAATTTGATGACTTTCAGTTGGTGCGGCATGGGGTCTATTATATCCGAAGCACGATTTGTTTCTGGTGCGTTGCTGGGTCAAAAAGATCCGTTCGACTTCCATTTGTTTAGGAGGACTTATCTTTATAGGTATAATGATTAAAGCATATTCCTTTATAGCAATATGTTGACAAATAAACACTCAATAAAAGGCTGAAATCGTAGGTAGATGCACTGAATGGTTTGTTTGTAAATAAAGTAATTGCCTGTCGGATCTTAAGGACCCGTTATCCGCACTGGTTAGCAAAAGTGTCGATACGTTTTTAGTGTTGTGGATGATAAAAAAACATCGATATCTATAAAATGTATATATTTTTCAGAACTGTTCATTAAGTACATATAAAATTAACTATACCGTAATATTAGACGTATGATTTTCATTATAGCATTCTCGACATAATGTCTTTTTACATGCGTTACACATGGTTTTAACTTTTTTAACTTTATTTCCGGCTACTTTGCTACTTAGTGTTAGGCGTAATTTATCGTAACATCCTGAACAATTCCGTTTTTTGTTACCCATGATTAAGTTATGAACTGTTTCCGCTGTAGATGTTGGTAAAGTTGATGTTGAATCTATTTCCGGAATCCTTGGTTGCTTTCTCAGCGACACCTTCGAGAACTTCTGTATTATATGTTCAATAAACTCTTTTTTGTAATGTTTGACCAGTTGACGGGCTAGTATATACATTATCAGATATATTCCGCTTACCCAATATTATTTGTCTTGGAGGACCTTCGCTTACTTTATTTTTCGTTAGCTTTTCACCCTCACATGACTCAAACAACATTTTCCTGGATCGCTTCATGTTCCATACACTTTCTCTTCTCAGTTGCATAAAAACTCATCTAAACACACGGACGTCACTAACTCAACAAGCATGTAATCTAGTGCTTCTATCGGGTCATCGGGCATCAGGTCGTTTAGAACCGATAAACGCACTAGACGTAAAAAATTTTGCTTCAGTCGGCATCGGGTCGTAAGAACCCGATGCGATTTTTTCGAAGCTATATTATCTATTTAACGAGGCAATTCCAAAACACTAACCGTCTCATTCATATTCATAGGGAGACCAAATATATCTGTCCCGCACCAGCGGCTGGCACAGTAATTTTTACCCCGCACCGGAGGAAAGATGAGCATCGGATATAATCAACCCGATACCGCACCGAACGTGTTAGTTGCGTACGAGGCATGCCTTTTAAGTTCTGTCGTTTGAAGAAAAAAACACAACTAGAACCTTATTACTCTTTACTTTTACTTTTTACTCTTTATTGTTTTTCAAACTTTACCATTCGCTCAAACCAGTTATTATAACATTTATTCCACTCTAAAGTGGGGGTGTTCAAAATGGCTGACTGCAGGGCTATTGTGTAACTCTGTTGACAGTTCAAGTGATGATCACTTGTTAACAATGATGTGCACATCGAGATATAAGTACTAACGTACTAGAGAAGACACCGTAAATTCCTACTTTGTCTCGTTCAACTGCGGCGATCGCGCCGCACTTTGTCGAAGAAAACGCGTAAGTGCCGTGATTTACATGGCGCTTAAGACCTTTTTGTCGAGAATAAATACACTTCCGCAGCAAATCTAGCGCTGTGGTAAATTAGTTATGGTTTAGACGAATTGTTATTATTTTTGCGCTGCAGTGAACTAAAGATTCAAATTACGAAAATAGGACAATTCAGTTATTTGACGTAGCTTCTCTAGTACGTTAGTACTTATATCTCGATGGATGTGCATCTTTGAACTGTCAAACAGCTAGTTTCGTATTGCCTATCTTCAGTGACCAACTGCAGTGACGTCATTAGCCATTGGTGCCTTTGATAGCCACCGTAACACGTTTTGACAGATGTTATTGTATCGATACTTTTAAAATTGCGATTGTGTAAGCTTTTGAAGCTGTATAATAGTCGATAAAATTTTAGAGTGGTCACAATAGGCACCGTAAATTTTTATAATTCACCACATTTCCACTGTAGTTTGTTAGTCACTTGTGTGATACGTAATACCAATTTTATGAAATTGTCAGTTGACAACTAAGTTTAGTGTGCAACGAATGCTAGTTGTCAACTGTTATTGAAAAAGTTAGGCAATAGCCCAGCTGGAAAGCGTCGACTACTTCTTCACCGGACTGGAACCTTTGACCACGAAGACTTTTTTTAATTTTAGGAAATGTAAAGAAATCTTTAGGGCTTAGGTCAGGACTGTATGGAGGATGGTCAAGAATTTCTACTTTTTCCTGCTTCAAATACTCAATCGTTTAACGAGCGCTGTGTGAGCTTGCGTTGTCGTGGTGCAGGATGATGCGTCGCTTTGAGTTAGATTTTCGAAGTTCGGCGATGACTTGTGGTAAACAAACTGTGGTATACCACTCTGCGTTAACCGTTCTACGATCTTCAAGTGCAATACTCGCAACATGGCCGGTTGTTCCAACGAACGTGGCCACCATCTTCTTTCAAGTGCTTCGAGAACGAACAACTTTAGTCGGCTTTGGCTCGTCTTGAAAGACCCAGATTGTAGATTGTTGTTTGGAATCAGGATCGTAGGCATAGATCCAAGATTCGTCACCACTGATGATGTCGTAGACGTGATTTGACTCTCCTCGGTTGAACCTTTGCAGAGTTTTCTTACACCATCTGACGCGGGCCGCCTTGTGATCGTCGGAAAGCAGATGCGGTATCCAACGCAAACTAGATTTCTCACACCAAGCGCTTCAGCGTATTTACATTCTGTACATGGCCAGAACGCATCTATAGGAAACTGCTCGCGTATACATTGTAGTGCAGTTTTTATATTTGCGATTACAATGTATACAAGAGTAGTACGCAAATACTCGCGTATACTTCGTAGTGACCTAACTACCTAACTTTATTCCATAATATACAGTGCCAGTACGAATATGGACTAATCGTGCGTAGATCGGAATAATCGCGCCTGGCTTAGGTCATGTTAGATGGCGAGCTAACGAAGCAATCATGTGGGTTAGGTTAGGTTAGAACAGTGACCATTAAAGCGTGAAGGCGAGCGAGCGCAGCGAGCGTACCCCGGTAGCGGCCGCCGAGCGCCAGATTCCCTTCTATTGTTAGTGAATCATTTGGGCTCCCAGCTTGCAGTTGATGATGACTTCAAACTTTTCCGAAGATTCAAATTCAAATAGCTTTCCTTTGTATTCACCACATTTACTCAAAAAAAAAACTCTCGCAGAGTGTCTTTGGTAATCATTTTTCACATTTGTATTATGTAAACAAACGTATTTACTTACCACTTTTTTATAATAAATTAGCTGACCCGGCGAACTTCGTACCGCCTATCCTACTCTACCTAACTCTACCCTACTCTACCCTACTCTACCCTACTCTACCCTACTCTACCCTACTCTACTCTACCCTACTCTACCCTACTCTACCCTAATTGCGACTATAATTTGAGATTTAAACTATCCTATCTCTCAAGTTGGATCGAACTGCACATGGTGTGCGAATTTTATTATAATCGGTTAAGTGGTTTAGGAGTCCATTGAGGACAAACATTGTGACACGAGATTTATATATATTAAGATTTTGCAGAGACAACAAAAAACCGCTAATCAAAACAAACAGCACGTGCCGAAAGATGATGTAATGTTTAGAATAGATACGCAGATATGATTACCATAAAATAGAAAGAGAGGTCAACAAATCAAAATGGCGAGCATGCAACTGCTCGCGTATAGTTTGGAATCTAGAATTTTTCGCGCCTATTTCGATCTATACACGATTAGTTCGCATGCGGACTAGCACTGTATATTATGGAGCAAAGCTAGTTACTTTGGCTACTACAAAGTATACGCGAGTATTTGCGTACTCTTGTATACATTGTAATCGCAAATTTAAAAACTGCACTACAATGTATACGCGAGCAGTTTCCTATGGATGCGTTCTGGCCATGTACAGAATGTAAATACGCTGAAGCGCTTGGTGTGAGAAATCTAGTTTGCGTTGGATACCGCATCTGCTTTCTCGCAAGATCTTCTGAATGGTTGTGCCTGAGATACCTAATAGAGCCTCTATCTCTCGATACATCACATGACGATTTTCCAGAATTAGTTGTCTCACAGCAATGATGTTATCTTCAGTGATGGCGGATTTTGGGCGTCCTTCGCGAGATTTGTCACTAACACTAGTATGTCCACGCTGGAATTCTAAATACCAGCGTTTGATAGTCCGCAGACATGGGACTTCATCACTGAACACAGATGTTAGCTCTTCAAAACACCGAAGCCGTGTCAGGCCTCTTCTAAAGTTGTAGAAAATGATTGCACGAACATTTTCCTTACAAATATTCATTTTCGTATGTAACCTGACAGATTCCAATCGACGCTGTGACTAAACAATAGCATTAATCTTAACACTTTCAACTGTTTTGAGATTCAAAATTTAAACACATTCGAATATAGAACAGTTCCAAATTCAAAATTGCCGGGAAATATGGAAACGACAGAACTTAAAAGGCAAGCCTAGTAACCTTAAATACCGCGTAACTTATGATATATGAATGTATCGATCGCTAATGAGTACATCCGTCTGTGAATGCTAATATCGCTAACTATCGTTTTACAATATAATCAGCTAAAGGCACTTTTGAATTGTAAAAATTTCAAAAAGAGTGAAGCTTAAGTGCACGCTCCAAAGCGTAGATCTTTATGGAGAAGAACGTGCAAGAAACGTAAAAAGTAAAGTTAATAGTATTAGGGATCTTAGTGTAATACAAGATAGTAAACTACTTTACGATCAGCATATTGATAATATAGTGAATAAGGAGTCAAGAGCATTTGGTTTCATAATGAGAACCTCAGCCGGTTTCCGATCACTAAAACCGATCAAAATCTTATATTGTTCGTTCGTACGCAGCCACCTTGAATATGAATCGCAGGTCTGAAACCCTCAATATAGGTTTAAAGATATTTATTTCTCAAAAAAGACACAAAGTCACTTACTTGAGAACAATTTTTCCTTATATCAAATTAATATAACAAGGGTTCGTCACCGCGTACCTACGTAAGTTAATAAACTCATCCAATGCATTCAGTCTTTAAGTAGTTATTTTATAATTGTTTCTTACATATTGTGCTAGTTGGTTCTTGAATGCATCGAATGAGCGTACATTTTTTATTAATGGGGGTATTTTGTTATACAACTGTGCTCCTTCAAAAGTTAAATTTTTTTTACCGAACTTAGTTCTCATCTTTGGTAAGACCAGAAAACTAGCCCGGCGACTGCTACGTTGTGTTAATTCTTTCACTTTAGTAAACGATAGGTTAGTCTGTATAGTCTTGTTGAGAGCCTTACGGATAAAAATACAAGTGTTGTAAATATATAACTGCCTAATGTTCATTATTTTTGTTTTTTCATATATTGTGCTTGTTGGTGATAAATAAGGGAAACGAAAAATCATTTTAATTAATTTATTTTGTGCAATTTGGAGACTAGCTAGCTTGGTTTTGGCCGCACTGCCCCAGACTTCAACTAGATATAGCAGGTGAGGTTTTACTAGGGCGTTATAGATAGTGTAACGCAACTTAGGTGGAATACATCTTACTATATGTCGAAGAGATCCCAGTTGGGACGAAAGCTTTGTTTTTACATGATCTAGGTGAGCATTCCACGATAGTGAGCTATCTAATCTTAAGCCAAGATATTTTTCACACGTTTTTTGCTGTAAGGGAACATTGTTAATATGTAATGGTTTATGTGGGGGTATTATTTTATTTTTTGATTTGAATAACATATAGCATGTTTTAGATATATTTATCGTTAACAAGTTGAACTGAAACCATGAAAAAAGGGTGTTTAAGTCTTCTTGAGCTTGGGAAATTAGATCATGAATGGACGATCCGAAATAAAATAAGCAAGTATCATCTGCATACAACGTAAAGTGACCATGTAGTTTAATTTCTTGTATGTTGTTAATGTATATTAAGAAAAGCAGGGGACCCAGAATAGATCCTTGGGGAACACCACACGTTATTGGTAAAGCGTCACTTTGATTATTATTATCCATTTTAACTTGTTGTGTTCTGTTTTTTAGATAGGATTTGAACATATTTAAGGCACTGCCAGTAATGTTGATTTTTTCTAGCTTTTTAAGTAACAATTTATGACTAACAGTGTCGAACGCTTTTTTAAGGTCAATAAATATACCTAGGACTATATTCTTAGCGTCTACATTTTGCTTAATTTTGTTAACAAGATCAACAGTGGCTGTAAGTGTGCTGCTTTTAGATCTGAACCCATATTGTCGGTCTGAGAGAAAGTTGAAAGAAGTTAAATGTTTTTCTAATCTGCTGTGTAAAATTTTTTCTAGTATTTTTGATAGCACAGGTAACACTGAGATCGGCCGGTAATTGCCTGGATCCGTCTTCGATCCTGATTTGTGAATGGGAGTTACCTTTGCTATTTTCAGAGTATCGGGAAAATGGCCATCACTCAGCAGTTTGTTGAAACATTTGCTCAGGTGGTCCGCTATTATATTATTTATGCATTTTATTGCTTTAGTGCTAATCCTATCTAATCCAGTACTGCAATTAGGGTCGAGATTAGAAATAATTTTTGAAATTTCAGTGAAAGAACACAGATCAAAATCGGAAAGCACTGGAGTATTTTCAGAGGGTGTTATTGGTAATGCACAGGTATAATCATCATGAAAAGATCTAGGTATTTCATTTGCTAAAAGAGGGCCTATCGTGGCAAAGTACTCGTTAAAAATTCGGCAAATATCTTTTGGGTCTTTAATATGTTTTGAATCGATGGTTAGTTTTGAAGGAGCACAATTTTGTTTAATTTTATTAGTTGCTAAAACATTTACTAAATTCCACATTTTTTTTGGTTTATTAATACAACTGCTGAATTTTTTATAGTAATAACTATTTTTTGTATCTTGCATGAGTTTGGCTACACTTTTTCTTTTCGTAATAAATTCTGCTTCTAGATTGGTGTTATTCGGGTTGTTCTTAAGTTCTGTCCATAATGCATTTCTTTTGTTGATTTGATCAATTATGTTTTGATTTATCCAGTCCTTTTGAGGTAGGTTTAGAATTTTCGTTTTTGTGGTTTTAGTTTTTTCTATTAATGATTTTATTTTGTTTTCTATTAGTGAGTAGCTATCCCCTAATTCTTCAAGGTTGGTCTTTTCCAGACTATCATACAGTTTTGTAAAATCAATTGCTTCGTGTTGGGTCTTTATTTTTTGAGGAGATTTAGTTTTTTTAAGTTCAACATATATTTGTTTGTGGTCAGACATTGAAGAGTCCACTATTGCTATGTGAAAGCAGTCGTCTTTTAGGTTAGAGCTGACGTGGTCCAGAATAGACTTTTTAGTATTCGATTCTCTTGTGCAATATTTCTTACTGACCTTATTTAGTAATGTATGTCCAGTTCCCTTCATAAGATCGTTATATTGTTTACTTTTTCTGTCTTTACTCAACAAATCGATATTGAAATCTCCGAACACTATTGCCCTCTTTCTTTTTTGGAGTTGGGACTCGTAGACCTCAAGAAAGTCGGTGTAGTTAGTATCACCAGGGTTGTATACGACGCCTACTTCTAATGCATATCTATCAAGTTGTATCCATAAATAATTGTTTCCTCCTGTGTAAGTGGATTCCGTTAAGCTATGTTTAATATCATTATGGACGTATGCTGAAACTCCACCCCCTCTTGAATCAGTTCTGTAATTGTAGTAGTGGGAGTAATTATTTATTTGCAGTTCTAAGGCTTGTGTTTCACTTCTAATCCAAGTTTCAGTTAGCAGAATAACATGTATTGTATTCGATAATGATTGTAGTATACATTTAAGTTCATCAAATTTACCTTTTTTGCGTATACTTCTAGCATTTAGGTAGAAAAATCTGAGGCGTGATTTACTGGTCGTTATATTATGGTAATTGTTCGTTATTTGATGGGTATTAGTACTAGTCGGCGTCGCAAATATGGTTTCGTTTACTATTTGTCGTTTTTTGCAGGGGTTTTTATTATTGTGGGTGTGCCGTTAATATATTTTATGGTAAGTTCATTTTCTCCACCGCTTTGACGTCGTATCAATTCTTCTTTCAGATTTTGTAAATATTTTTGCTGAGCTGGGGTTTGGTCTGAAAATATTTTAATATTTTCTGGCAGTTTCACTTTATTGCGTAGTATATGCTTAGCGGATGCTGAAGTCTCATAGCATACTTTGATTCGGCGGTTTTTTCCTGGTGTGTATTTACCTATTCTGAATATTTTAATTGGTTTTGGAAGTTCGCGGCCCACCAAACAGGTAATTCGCAAAATATCAGCTTGGTCTCGTGAGATTCTTTCTTCCGTGTTGGCGGCTGACTGTTCCGGTAGGCCCACAACAATAATATTTTTCTCTCTATTATTTCGATCTGCTACCTCCTTAATTATATTTTCGTTCAGATAAAGCTGGTCTTGAAAGTTAGTGGTCAAAGATTCAGCGGTGGGTTTGAACATTTTAAATTCTGTCTCAAAGGATTTAATTTTATTTTCACCCAATGATAACTGTTTTTCCAAGTGTGACACAGTGTTTTTTAATTCCTTGTGTTCGGTTATCATGCATGATGTGGATGATTTAATCTCATTAATTTGTTTTGTATTTTCGCGAATCATACTTGCAGTTTGTTCGTTGCATGATTTTAATTCAGTCATCTCAGCTTTGACTTCTGCAATGCTTTCCTGCATTTTAATCATAATCTGTTCATTAGATCCCACATATTTTTCTAACAACGAACCAATACGAGACAATTCCGATCGAATTTCTTTAATTTCGGTGGCGCATTCACATTCAAATTTTCTCTTTCGAAAAGTTACTTGCTGGTCAACTGCTAACGAGCTTAGTTTTGATAAATCCGGTTGCGATCCGCCGCCTGAGATAGGGGCACAGCCCATAGCATGGCGTGGTGGCGATCTCTGTACACTCATAATAAAGCCTCAGCGAATAGTATTCAATTATAAAATCTGAATGATGAGGGCACGTGTACTTATCAGTTATCAACGACGTCCCTGCGCGGAGCACCGTACGCAGAGTCACTGTGCGAGCGAGTTAAAAAATAGCAACTGTTCTACTCACGCGGGGGCGAGGTACGCCTGCGCGGGCGCGCCTGTCCGTGGCCAGTTGTTCTTGCGGCTCTGGACACAGAGACGAAGTGGCTTATATAGGAATTTACTAATTTCGTAGTTTGAGTCTTATTTTTGCAATGGTATAATTTCTATTTGAAGAACACTTCAAATAGAAATTATACCATATATATTCAATTTTGTTTAAAATATTTTAAACAAAATTGAATATACGACTGCTCTAGGCGGGTGACGAACGACGATTCTTATGGATTCAATATGGGATATATAAGTCTCGTATTGAGGGCATCCAGAAAAAAATTCTTAAGTTTCTTGATTATAGAGCAAAACAAGTATCTGTTAACTACATTCACCGATGCAAAAGATACCATTTTCTACCGCTTGACCAGAGACGTGATATTAATGTGTGCTACCTGATTAATTGAAAAATTGGAGGCAATTGGAATCAGAGGCATTGCACTTCAATGGATATCTTCTTACCTAAGTAATAGACAACAACGTGTTGCCATTACAAGAATGGATAAAAATAATGATATGACATCGCATTATTCTGACATTAAATATAACAAATATGGCGTCCCACAAGGGAGCGTATTAGGACCTATTCTATTCTTATTATACATTAATTCTATTACTAATATAACTTATCATAAATTTATTTTATTCGCTGATGACATTTCTATTATTGTGACATCTGATAAAAAAACCAATACAATTAATGATCATGAGACTGAAATTAATAATGTAATTGAGAGACTGATTGAATGGCTAAATCAAAATAACTTAGCTATAAATCTTAAAAAGTCCGTTTATATACAATTCAATAAATCAAATGCAAAATATAATAATAAATTGAATATAAATAGAATTCACGAAGTGACTCAAACTAAATTTCTAGGCGTAACCTTGGATCAAGACATCAATTGGAAAGCACATGTTGACACCGTTTCCAAACGAATTAACAAGTTTGTATATGCACTAAAACGGATCAGAAACATAACAAACATTAAGACAGCAATAACAACATATCATGCGTATGTTGAATCAGTGCTGCGCTATGGTTTAATTATGTGGGGTAATAGCACCGATCAAAGTAGAGCGTTTATTGCACAAAAAAATGCATTAGGGCTATTGATGGGCTTCAACCGGATGAATCCTGCAGGCCAATATTTAAAAAACTTGATTTGTTACCACTGCCGTCACTTTATATATTGGAAATCTGTATGTTTGTGTTGAGGCACAAAGAGTTGTTCACTAGAGCAATCGATCTTAATTCTCGAAGCCGTCGGGACCCCCACAGGCTCGCGTTAGATGTTTTACCTAGGCTTGCAAAATATAACAAAAGCTGCATGTTTATGTGTGTCCGGATATTCAATAAGATACCAGAGGAATTTAAAATATTAAATATAAGATTGTTCAAAAGTAAATTATATAAATGGTTATCTACTAATAGCTTTTATAGTGTCAAGGAGTTTCTAGAGCATAAAATCAGACAGTGACAGTGGTTGTATGTTGTTGTCTTGTTGTAAATTTGCACGCTTATATTCATGAAGCAAAACATGTAGGACCTACCAGTGTATTCATATTACCATCTTGTATACCATGTTTTATGCAAATAAAATATTATTATTATTATATGTATTTTCAATATCTATCTCAGGACTCTGAGGTCCTGGACCTTTGGAAGGCGTACGAGGAGCCGAAGCCAACTCGCAGAGGCCCTTTAGATAATTATAATGGAACATGATACCAACCGACGATTATCCCTGTACGCGCTATGCTAGTGCACCCAAGGACAACCCCCGGTTGTTGAAAAACTATTGCGACATATGGAGAACAAAGATAATAGGGCTATGGTTTTTGGAGTCTTAAGTGGACTGGTAACATGAAACTATGTTAAGACTATGGCCCCTGCCTGAATAATGTTATTAATATCCATCGAAAAAAGGCAGGGGGTGACTTGCACACTCAATAAATGGGCCCCCAAAAAACGGCCGCTAGCACGAAGTGACGTAGCAACAAGAGGGCAACATATTCTGAGGTGCTTGAGGAGTGGAGAGGTATACCACGGCTATCAGATTAATATTAATTGACTAAATAACTTATTAAAAACAATATTGATTCTTAAAATCAGTCTCCGTTTTTCATATACTTATTTGATTAATCCGTGGACAATAGTGTGGGTTATATGTTTACCTATTTATCTAATAATTCCTTTGTATCTCCTTAACATGTAACTGTTTTTTTGTCCCTAATAAATAAAATAAAATAAAATCAGGACAATCCCGGAAGTACGGTCAAGATCCCTACCAGCACCTTACTGGATATACATCCTTCTCCCGAGCACGTTTGCTCTTGCGAATCTCCACTCAAGCCAGCCAATAAAGGCAAGAGAGAGATGGGAGCTCAGTTCCTCGTCAGTGTTCACTACGGCCGGCCAATAAAGGCAAGCCGGAGATGAAGAACAAGATTCTCCCAGGAGATCGGGTCTTTGGGGTCGCTAATGCCCAACAGTTCGCCACAAAACTATTATTATTATTAATATCGCAAATGCTTCAATTGACTGTCCTGAACTTGTCTCAAAATTATCACTACGCAGTAATCAGATGGGGCTAAGACAGCGGCCACTTCTGCATGTATCTAGTGCAAACACTAATTATAGCCGTAATGCATTTTTTCTGAGAGCCAGTCGCAGTTTTAACAAGATGTCATGTGAACCTGGCATTTACCTATTTTGCACTAACGCGAGCACAGTTAGGAAGCTCTTAGCAAAGCCATTTTTTGAGCAACTAGCACCTATTTGCACCCGAAATTTATATTATTATTGTTTGTTTTAAATTAATTTACTTTTAGTTATTTACCATTGTCATTATGTTGTTATTAGTCCGTAAGCTTTCTTAAAATGTGAAAAATAAAATAAATAAATTTCTAGACAGACCGTAAGCTGGTTATCGCGAAACTTAAACTTCGCCTTCATCCTCCGCGTACCTAGTCATCCCTAGTAATATCTGCTCGCCTAAACGTAAGGAAACTTGAAAATTGTAATACAAAATATGATGGAGTATCAAGATCACCACCAGACGCAGTTTTTTTTTTTTTTTTTTTTTTTTTCTCGGTGGGAAAATCATCTTATGACATCCCCCGCCCTTGGGCGGGGCGGGAGATAGTGTCAGACTTTTACTGACTAAAAACCCACTCCTGTTCCTTCGTTGCCTTTCGTACCAGGGCCGAGTCTTCCTTTCAGAATCAGACCCTTGGCCCCAGTAGGCTTCGACCCTGCTAGGCCCCTACAGTTGCTGACATCTCCTTGAGGCGCGCGTGGAACAGCACGCGCCGTCGACGACTTGGGCTCGGTCCGGACGGTTACCGGACGGTCGGACGGCGAGCCACCCATTGCTCGCCGTCCGCAAGCCTGCGCCTACGATGGCCGGAAATCGGGATCGGAATCCCGGCGGCGATTGGGGCGTGAGGACCGTTGCCTCACGCGATCGGCCGCCTCCTTTGCTAGCATTACTGCTTCGCAGAAGGAGGCAACCGCCTGCCACTCCTCCTCGCTCCGGACCATGGCCTGTACCAAAGCCCGGCGCGAGAGATCGCCGCCGCCGATCGCCCCCACGAGGACACGGCGTTGCTCTGCCCAAGCGGGACAAACCTCCACCGTGTGCTCCACCGTGTCCTCCGGGTGGTCCGCACAATGGTGACACCCGGGCGTTTCTTCCGCACGAATCCGGTGCAGGAACCTCCCGAACTTACCATGTCCGGTGAGGACCTGCGTCATGCGGTAGGTAAGGACGCCGTGTTGCCTTTCCAGCCACTCCTCAAAGAGGGGAATTACCGCCATAATTATGGCGTGCCCAGCACTGAGTTGCGATAGTCGCTGTCGCCATTCCACCATGAGACCTCGCCGGAGCTCTGTCCGCCATGCCGCAACTTGTCGTGGCAGCGGAGTTTCGCCCCGACGTTGCATCTCCACGCGCAGATCGTGCATGCGTGCAAGGCCTGTTGCCACCAGGTCCCATGGTGGCTGGCCAGCAAGGAGGCTCGCCGCTTCGCGGGAAACAGTGCGGTATCCCCGCACCATCCGTATGGCCATGACCCTCTGGCACGCGTTCAGCTGGGCCGCCGGTCGCTTTCGCAGTGACGGCGCCCACACCGGCGCCCCATAAAGGGCCATGGACTGGACGATGCCTGCGTAGAGCCTCCGGCAGGAGGCGTCTGGACCCCCGAGGTTGGGCAGGAGCCGCTTGAGGGCAGCCCCATTCCGATTCAGTTTGGGAGCCAGACGTCGGAAGTGCTCCTCGAAATTCCACCGGCTGTCGAGGACGAGTCCCAGGTACTTCATCGTCGACCCGACGCCGATGTGAACTCCTCCTACCGTTAATTGGGAGCGCCGAGGCGGCGCGCTCCGAGGGCCGTGAAAACACATGGCCTCAGACTTTTGCAGCGCCACCTCGAGTCCCAACTGCTGGATCCTATCAACGACCATCGCAACCCCGCGTGTCGCTAATTCGACCGCCGCCTGGTACGAGTCTCCCTGAGCCAGGACCAGCGTGTCGTCTGCGTAGCAGACCACGCTGACCCCGTCAGGGAGGTCGCCGCGCAGCACGTAGTCGTAGCCGATGTTCCACAAGGGCGGTCCTAGTACCGATCCCTGCGGAACACCGCACGACATCTCTCGCCGTTTCCACTCTCCCTGGTGACCAGGGTAGATGATGTACCTGTCCGAAAGGTAGGCCTCGATCACACGACAGAGGTAGTCGGGCACCCGGTGATACCGGAGTGCCCTCCTAATGCTACTCCAGGGCAGGGAGTTGAAGGCGTTAGCGATGTCCAATGACACCGCCACGACACACCTGCCCTGGGACACCGCATCCCCCGTCGTGAGAGCTCGCACGCGCATGATGGCGTCCACCGTGGAGCGCCTCCTGCGAAAGCCGAACTGGCCGTCCGCCAGATCCGGCCCCACCCGTGTTAGGTGCGCGACGAGGCGGTCTGCAATTACTCTTTCAAAGAGCTTGCCCACCTCGTCGAGCAGCACAATGGGCCGGTACGCGGACGGAGAGTCCGCAGGGCGCCCCGGCTTCGCGATAAGGACCAGTTTCCCCGTCTTCCAGCGAAGTGGGAACTGGCCCCTCTCCATGCATGCGCTGAAGAGCCCTCTTAATCGAGACCCGAGAGCCTCCATGGCCAGGACCCAGGCTTTCCCAGGCAAGCCGTCGGGTCCTGGGGCGGTATTCTTGGCACTCAGCCTTCGTACCGCCACACTCATCTCTACCTCGGTCACCTCTGGAGCATTGTCGTCATCGTCGCCATCGTGATCCGCATTAGACACCGCTGGTGGCGGAGCCATGAGCGGGGGAGAGTGTTCCCCTCGCGCAGGGAACAGAGTGCTCACCACACCCTCCACAATCTGGGGCCGGAGACTCTGCGTGAGTGGGGGAGCCCAGGGGCGGAGTTTTTCCCGCACCACCTTGTAGGGGCGTCCCCACGGGTCTCCGTTCAGAGTCCCCAGCCACACGTTGCGGGCCTCCAACTTGGCCCGCTTTATTTCCGCTCGGAGGGTGCGCTTTGCCACTCTGTATCCCTCGTACAGCTCCGCCTCTCTGGCCTCCGCATCCGACGGGCGGATGCGGCGACTGCGGTGTCTGGCGTACCGGCGCCGCGCGGCATTGCATGCATTGCGCAGTACCGCAATCTCCGGCGACCACCAATACACCTGGCGCCGGGCACGTCCTGGCCGAACTCGGGGCATTGCCACGTCGCAAATTTGTGACATGGCCTCCCGGAACCATTCTGCCTCGACGTCAATGTCGACAGGCCTGTTCGGTGCTTGCACCCAGGCCTGTACCATCGCGGCTTCCAGGAGGAGCTCCCGGTCCAGCTGCTTCAGCGCCCAACGCGGACCACACGGGGTCTGTTGGACCGGCGCGTTTGAGGTCTGGGTGGAGATGTCAAACCGAATGTACTGGTGGTCTGAGTACGTCTCCACCCCCTCCATGACGCGCCAGTCGACGACACGCGGTGACAGAGCAGGGCTGGCAAACGATATGTCCACCACTGACTCGCCCTGCATCCGCACACACGTGGGGACAGAACCCCGGTTTAGGACGACCAGGCCTGTTTCCAGGGCCCAGTCCTCTACCATCCGACCCCGCTGGTTCGTGAACCGAGAACCCCAAGCCAGGTTCTTGGCATTGAAGTCCCCGCAAACGACCAGTGGGAGGGAACCAAACCTAGCGACGACGGCATTCAGCTCCATAAGGGAGATGTGGAGATCGGCCAGAGTTCTGTTCGGGGACAGGTAGACGCCTACCACGGCAATGTCCCCGAACCGTGCTGCCACGCAACCCCGCCCCCTCGTGACGGCCTCGAGGGACGGAGTACCAGCAGCGGCCGACGAAATTAGGGTCACCGAGCCGTTCAGGTCCTGAACCCAGTCTCCCCTGGGCAGGACATAGTACGGCTCGGAGACCACGGCGATATTGATCGACCACTGCGCCATGCTTTGGAGCAACAGATCCTGAGCGGGGGCGCAGTGGTTGATATTCGCCTGGAGGAGACGTAATGGAGCCGTATTTAACAGTCCATTACAGTCTCCTCCCGAGCCCCATGTGAGGACCCTGCCGCGGTGGTCGCAGCGGTGACAGCGGCGGCAGCCAAAGACGAGGCTGCGGCGGTGAGGACATCGGGGTGGATGGGCCTCCGGACTTTGCCCTTGGCTTTGGCGGGGGGGTCGCAGGACCTGCTCCCAGCCCGGTGGTCGGCCGGCTTGCCTGCCGCCGCACATGAGTAGCAGTGCGGCGTTGCATGGCATTCAACCGCCTTGTGACCGGGCTGACCGCACTGGAAGCAGCGGTCACTGCGGTCCACCTCCGCGGTGCAACAGGCACCCACGTGGTGCCCCACGTGGCAGCGATAGCACCGCAGAGGTCTGGGCTCCAGCAATTTCACCTGCGCGGAAACCCAGCCTACCAGAAGCCGTCGGCCCTCCCCGGTGATGGTCTTGGCCGCCGACACGGGGCAGCTAACCGTCACGGCTCGCATGCTCGTGCTGTCAGCGCGGATGGGGCCCGCCTGAACCTGCTCGGCAGTGCATCCTCCCACCCTGACGATGGCGGCCACCACCTCGTCCACCCTGACGGAGTCGTCCAAGCCCATGATGCGCATATCAATGCACTTGGTGGGCCTGGACACTCGAGCCTCTTCCGCGTCCAAGGACGCCCTGATCCTCTCGGCCAAGGCATCCGCGGCAGGGCCACTGGCCGTACCAGGGACCTCCAGCATTCGGGCCCCAGTTACGGTGCGTCTCATGCGGAAGCCCCCAGAGGCTCCAAGCTCGCCAAGGTGGGGTAACACCGCCTGCTTCGCCTTCGCCATGACGGCGTCATACGTCACGCCCTTCTTTACCGCATCTGGCTGTAGTGTGATAACTACAGCCTCGGAATTCGGGGCGCGAAGTCTAGCCGCCATGGCCCGCTTTTTGCGCTGCAGTCGCCTTGCGCGCTTTTTGTCCGCCCTAGCCGTCCTGCTCGCCTTCTTCTTGGCGCCGACAACCGTCCACCCGGCCTCGTCCGAAGGTTCTGCAGACGGGGGAGGCGGCAGGGGCGGCCCAGCCGTCGCCACGACAGGAGCCCTCGCCGCTTTAGCGGCAGATGCTGCCTCGACCCTCTTGGGAGGAGCAGGCTTCCCCGGCCGCTGCTGCTGCTTGACTGCCGCGGCCCCGCGCCTGGCTTGCCCCGACGGGCCCGCCTTGGGCGCAGCAACCGAGGCCGCTACGGCGGTGGCATACGACGCTGCCTTTCGCTGGCCGGAGGCAGCGAGCGGGGGACGCAGAACAATCCCTTCCAGTACGGACAGCTGCTGCTGCATCCGTAGCTGGAACTGCTCCTGCTGCTGCTGCTGCTGCTGCCTATAGGCAGCCAGCTCCTGCCGCACCAGTATTAGCAGCTGGCTCTCCGACTCTGGCTGGGGCTGGGACTGGGGCTGCTTTTGCTCCTGCCCCTGCATGCGACCCCCTTTTGATGCCTCTTCCTGTGGGCCGACTTTCTGAGCTCCGGTGAGCTCGGCCCGGAGCATCGCAATCCTTCTTTCGAACCGCTTCTCGAAGGAGGCGTCTATAGCCTCCAAGATTGAGGCCGCGAACTGGGCGATGCCCCGCTTCTTTGAGGCCTTCTCCCGCTTCCTTGATATGGCCGTTAGGGCTTCGACGACCAGCTCTCCGAGCACCCTGCGCGACTCCTCGGCGGAGTCTTCCCCGGCGTCCGGCACACTACCAGATGGCCCCGGGGAGTCAGCCCTGACGCTGGTCGCTGCGGGGTAGCGACCCTCCGCGGCGAGCCTCTCGGTTCGCTCAGCAGCCTCCTGGGAGGTAAGCCCCCTACCTCTTCCTCCCGCTCGGCTCGCACCCCGACTGCTGGTGGGGATCTTGCGGGCCGACACAAACTCTCCTTCGGAAGACGATCCGTCCCCCGGTTTGCCGCGTTTCCGGTAAAAACGTGAGTTTTCACCGAAAACTACTTCTCCCTCGCATTCGGAGCTCTCTGGGCTCCCCTTCGATGCGGCGTCGGACTCCGACCGCCCATCTTTCTCCCTCCGTTCGTTATTTCTTTTCTGAGTTTTTGGTGTTTCCATTGCTGTTCCCACGAGTAAAAACTTTGTGTACTTGCTCAAAATAGTGGTTCGCACTAGAGACTAATTTAGCTACCCATTAGTCAAGCTAACAACCTCCCTCACGGTGCGCCGCCGCTTGGAGGTTTGGGGTAATTTTTTATAGAGGTTGTCTTCCTCGCGGCCAGGGCTGTTAAGCCAAGACCCTCGACCCCCATCAAAAGTCAGAAACATGACCTTGGACAATTTCTGGGGCTACGAGACTAACGGTGGCAGAAGAAGGAGCAAGTCTTCCTCCTGCCTGCCCGGTGGCAGGGTAAGTGCACGCCGAGCCCGCTCTTACTTCGCCGCTGTGCCCTCTGCTATTGCAGAGGGACACGCGTTGAAGTGTTCCTTCGGACAGAATATTTGCAGGCGGACATCGAGACCCCTTAGGCAAGAGTACCCGAGGGAAGTCGTTAGCCGCCTCCCAGGGTGCACCGTCCCGCAGACTGGCCTTCACTCCGGACGTATCCACAAGGGAACTACAGCCTGCGGGCACTCGTGGAGGTTTTCTGTCGTAGCACCCCACCACCAGACGCAGTAGATGTACTTAGTGCCGTAGTAAGGAATATGGCACTAAATACATCTACTGCGTCTGGTGGTGATCTTAACGTTCTATGGTAAAACTTCTTTTCTCTACTACTGGATACCGCTTCTCAAATGCTGGGCACAATAATGCACAAATATGACGATTGGTTTGATGACAGTAGGTGAAGAGGGAGGCTAATAGCAGAAGCATTAAAGAAGCACCGCAATTTACTAAAGCTGCAAGATTGCTATAGGCAAAACGGTTCCGTATGCAACATTATGCAGAGTAGTTCTATATTACGGAAATAACTAAGGGTATAAAGGACAAGTATAGGCAGGAAAAAAATATTTATTTATTTTTAATAAAACTTACAGACTAATAAATATATTTGTAGGCAACTAATTTTTATAAAATGTATTTTGTTATTCGGTTTTAAGTTTGCTTATTGACGCGCGAACACAAATTGTAACTGCCATTTTGATATTTTGTTTCGCGCGCATTTTTGAACGGTGGAACCCCGCCCACGCCACGCGTCGCTCGAAGGCCGAGACCAGTCGCCGCCAAAGACTACTATAGTATGACTGGCTAGTCGCCGCCAAAAACCAGACGCGCGCGGGCGTGTTTAAAATAAACGTTCCACGTTCCCGCTAAAACTTTCTCAATCTCCTTATTATCTAATCTAGCTTTAGGTATGTGTGTAATGTAATCTTATTGTAATGGACCCGAGTTCTGTTGTGAAGTGTTAATATACTCGATTTTACCAAGTGACTGCGTCTTATTGTGGACAAATCCCGCCCTACTTAACATTGGTCCTTCGAGCCTGGATCACAATGAATGACAAAGTTACTGGTGTCGTGACACGGAGCAGAGCCCAACTGCTGAATCTGGACAACGACCTGGTGCGGATACCACGTGTGTCACTACGGCCCCGCGTAGTGAAGTTGTTGCCACGTCCTCCAGGTCGTGATCAAGCCGCCTCAGCTGCGAAGCGCTTCGCCTCTGTGCCGAGTACAAGGCCGAAGAAGAACTCGCCAAAGTAAAAGAACAGCTCATAAAGAAGAAATTAGCGTTAGAAATCGCCGAGATTGAAGATGAAGAAGCTGAAAATCGCGCGATGAGTATTTACAGTGGTCGTAATAACGTAGATGAGTGGTTAAGAACGAGTCAAGCCCCATGCGAACACGCGGAAATGCCGCCAGTGCCAAACGCGCCGGCCGGCGCGTGTACGCAACCCACCGAAGGCCTAGAACGAGAAAGCGCACGCGGCGCGGCGTCGCGCATTCGCACAAAACCGTTCGCGATTCGTTCGCGCCCGCGGCGGCGTCGTCCCCGACCGCTGCGAATTATACGCCGGCGCCGGGCGCTCTGCCCCTGGCCGCCGGCGCCGCCGTCGCGGCCTCTGACATCATGCATCTAGCCGACGTTATTATTACGAACATGTCGAAGCGACCACGACAAAATTATGATCTCCCCGTGTTTGATGGCAGCCCGGCAGACTGGCTGGCTTATCGACGTACTTACGAAGCTACCGCGGCCACGTATAGTATGTTCGAGAATACAGTACGACTGCAAGCATCACTGCGTGGCGCGGCAAAGTGTGCCGTTGAAGATCTACTGCGTACCGGGTCCGACCCCATAGATGTGATAAATGCCTTAGAAGAGGAATTCGGTCACCCCAATTTGCTACTAGAAACGGCATTGAATAAGATAAGAAGTTTTCCCCGTGTGTCCGAAAGTGGCGTCGAATTGCGAAACATAACTTGCGTCGTTCGAAATTGTGTGTACATTTTGAAAAATATAAAGGCAGAAGACTACATAAATAACCCCCAATTAACACACGAAATTCTTAGCAAATTAACAAATGTACAACGTTCACAATATGGCGAGTTTGTTATGAAAAGGAACACCGACAGCAAAGAAGATCTTCGTTTATCACCAAATATAAACACAGTTCTCGAGTTTCTAAGTCACCTGTCGCGAGCATCAGCTTATTACCTACCGCTGTGCATAAATACCGAGCATAATAAAAATCGCAACCGGACCACCGCTGCTGCGAATCCTGCTGTCGCCGCGACGTCGAGTACCAGGCGCGCTGAGGTCACGCGTCAACACCGGAAACCTGCAGATCGAGTACACCTCACCAGCGAGGAAACTACGTCAGCGTCACCGAGTACGTCGTCGTCATCAAGTGAGTGCGCGTTGTGTCGTAGTGCGGCTCACCGATTACCAGAGTGCGATAAATTCGTTACAAAAAGTGAACTTGAAAAATGGAACTTTGTAAAGGTCGTTGTAAAGCCATTCTCGTGATCGTTGTCGCGCAAAACGATGTGAAAAGTGTCGTTCTCCGCATCACACACTTCTACACTACGAGAAGCCGAGAGCCCCGGGCGCCGCCGATGGCACCGGAGCCCCGCCCGCGCCGGCCGCCGAAGCGCAGGCGGCCCGTATACAGCCGCCCGGGCCCGCGCCGTCGCCGTCGGTCGCCGAGTCGGTAACGAGTATGGGTGAGCGGTGTCGAACCACTAAAACTTTATTAAAGATTATGCCTGTAAAGATTATTGTTAATAATGTTGAACATAGTGTATACGCATTGTTAGATGATGGGGCCACTGTGTCATTAGTAGATTCTAGTATGTGTAATTTTAGTGGACCATCATCTCCGTTAAGAATTGTGAGTGCACGCGGTCTTGTTATGACTGATAACAATTCCCGTAGGGTAACTGCGCTAATTCGCGGCCCAAACGGCATATGTCATGATATCGTATTTCGAACAATAGAGAATTTAGATTTGCCTACCCAAACCGTGCCTGCTAGAGTTTTCAATAATAAACATTTGCGTGATTTAGATTTCTGTGAGATGTCCTGCGCTAAACCGATGGTTTTAATTGGTCAAGATAACTGGAAGTTGATCGTAAATGAGGAAATACGACAGGGTAAATCCGGGCAACCCGTAGCGTCTCTTACAAAGTTAGGGTGGGTTGTTCACGGACCTGTGACTGTAGGTATCTGTGACAAGTCTGACAGTGAGTCAATTAAATTAGCCTTCGATGGTTTAGATGATCTCAATGACCTTGTGAAACAGCAATTTTTGCTCGAGTCTATCGGTATCACAGAAGTGTCACGTAAAAATGTTGAAACTGAACGCGCGTGTAAAATTCTAGACAGCACCAGCCGCCGTGTCGACGGAGGTTGGGAGGTAGGATTACTTTAGTCACGTGACACGGTACACTTACCTGACAATTACGATTACGCTTTCAAACGATTGCGCGGCATAGAGAATAAGATGGATAAAATTATGCAGAAGTGTATTCCCGTCAAATTGAACGGTTAATTTCAGAAAAATATGCTAGGCTATTGGAAACTCCACTGAGTGTTAACCCAGTTTGGCACCTACCGCATTTTGGGATCATTAACCCCAATAAACCAAATAAACTTAGATTAGTTTATGATGCCGCGGCTAAATGTAAAGGTGCATGTTTAAACGATTATTTGCTTACAGGGCCGGACTTGCTAAATTCTTTATTAGGCGTATTGTTTAAGTTTCGATCTGGTCGTATAGCTTATACAGCGGACATAGCCGATATGTTTTTGCGTATAAAAATTAGGAAAGAAGATCAGGGCGCGCAACTCTTTTTATGGAGAGGTCGCGACAGAGAACGCGACCCTGATACATACGTTATGGTCTCGATGATTTTCGGTGCAAAGTCGTCCCCTGCCTCAGCCATACATGTTTTGAATAAAAATGCTGATGAGTTCCGAGATTCATATCCTGAGGCGGTCAAGGCAATCCATGAAAATCATTACATGGATGATTATTTGGACAGTTTAAACTCAATAGAGGAAGCGCGTCAGTTGATCAAAGACGTTTCCATGATACACTCCGCTGGACCAATTCCAATTCACCTGAACTTCGGAAAGAGTTACCAGCTGTCGTGCCCGGCACTGTAAACTTTGACAAGTCTCCGTATAACGGTGAACGGACCTTAGGCATGATATGGGTGCCGGAATCAGACGAGTTAGCGTTCGACTTGTCGTTCAAAAAGGTGACACCTGATGTAGTTGAAGGCAGAGTTATTCCTACCAAACGTCAATTTTTGAAATTCATTATGAGCATTTTTGACCCTTTAGGCTTACTTTATCCTTATACGATAAAGTCTAAAATCTTGTTACAGAAAATTTGGAAATCTGGTGTAGGTTGGGACGATCAGCTGATGGAGGCCGAGTTCATTGAATGGGAAAAGTGGCTGGTAGATATAAAGCAGTTAAGTAGCATACGTGTGCCACGTTGGTGCAGGCTTGACCCTTCAACTGTTGAGTTACATGTTTTTGGTGATGCTGAGGAATCGGCATACGCTGCGGTCGCGTATTTGGTTGGTAGGGACGAGTTTGGCATACCTACCGTCTCACTTGTTGTTGGTAAAGCTCGCGTCACCCTGTTGAAGGTTATATCTGTGCCGCGTCTCGAACTGCAGGCAGCTGTGCTGGCGTGCAGGTTGGCTTGCGTCGTTATCAGGGAGCAAGGTTTAGCCATAACCCAAAAATACTTGTGGTCTGATTCGAAAACCGTATTAAAGTGGGTGCATTCGTCGGATCCTCGTGTTTACCAAAAGTTTGTCTCACATCGATTGGCAGAAATCGACCGGAAGTCCAGCCCAAGCGAGTGGCGTTGGGTGCCATCTGCAGAAAACCCTGCTGATGAAGCTACCAAGTTGTACTGGCCGACGAATTGTAAATTGTGGTTTACAAGTCCATCTTTTTTGTACCGGGACAAAGACCAGTGGCCGGTCAACGAGTTTGAGGACGTAGATGATATTGATTTGGAGCGTCTTGAGAAGGTTCACTTTGTTAAGCAGTATGTACCGCTGTTCAATGTCGATAGATTCTCTAGTTGGACACGGGCTGTTAGATCAACAGGTCGAGTTCTTGCCTTTATAAATATGTGTCGCAAGAACCAGGTTGAGAAGTTAACGGCTGGTAATATTCACAAGGCTGAGAATATTTTATTGAAACAATCCCAGCTTGAGACTTTTTCCAAGAAAGTCGAATTATTTAAAACGAAAAGCGCATTACCCGCGGACAGTAAAATTCGAGATTTAGATCCATTTTTATATGAAGGTGATGGATTGCTTCGCGTCAGAGGACGCTTGAGTGCTGCACTGCAATTAATGTTCGATGAAAAGTATCCAATCATTTTAGACGGTCAAAGATAAACCGCGCGACTCATTGCCCTCGAATATCACAAGCGCGCTCACCATGCCAATACTGAAACTGTCATAAACAGTATTAGGGAAAAATATTGGATCACTCGATTGCGACGTACAGTCAAAACAGCCGTTTCGAAATGTCAGTCGTGTTTGGTGCGTCGCGCTCGCCCTTCAATGCCCAAAATTGGAGATCTACCGGCCGCTAGGCTTGTAAATACACGTAGAGCTTTTGTGCATTGTGGGGTAGATTATTTCGGTCCCATGGAAGTTTCGATAGGCAGGCGTCGTGAAAAAAGATGGGGCGTTATTTTCAGCTGATTCGGCCATAATGGCAATCCGGCGTTTGATAGCTCGCCGCGGGCAACCGACTATTATGTGATAGAGGCACCAACTTTGTAGGTGCTGACGCAGAGATGAACGCCGCTCTTCAAGCAATGGAGACCAAAGTTCACGATTTCATCGTTACCAAGGGTATTTCTTGGCAGTTTAACCCTCCTGCAGCGCCACACATGGGTGGATGTTGGGAACGCCTCGTTCGCTCAATAAAAACCGCACTTAAAGTGACTTTGACAGCGCGTGCCCCGAAAGAAGAATTGTTAAATACTTTGTTGGCTGAGGTAGAGATGACCCTTAACAGTAGGCCTATAACTTTCGTAGGTACGGACCCCGATGGGCCCATTGCACTGACCCCAAATCATTTATTGATAGGCACAGCTACCGGTGCGTCTACTTTAGGTTACTTTGAAGCGTCTGATTTAACCAGTAGAAAAGCTTGGGTAAAGGCTCAAACTCTAGCAGACATATTTTGGCGACGGTGGCTAAAAGAGTACGTCCCCACTCTTCAAAAGCGTCAGAAGCGGCGACATGAAGTGCCGCCCATAAAAGTGGGAGATATGGTGCTGATTCTGGAAGAGAACCAGCCTCGTAATGCATGGCCTAAAGCAGTCATTAGCGCAGTTCACCCAGGCCGCGACGGCCATATTAGAGTAGTAACTAAGAACCAGCAAGGGTTTCATGAAGCGACCAGTTGTTAAGGTCATTGTGCTGCCTACTGACGAGTTTGTTGAGGAACAAGGGGGTGGAATGTAGGCAACTAATTTTTATAAAATGTATTTTGTTATTCGGTTTAAGTTTGCTTATTTACGCGCGAACACAAATTGTAACTGCCATTTTGATATTTTGTTTCGCGCGCATTTTTGAACGGTGGAACCCCGCCCACGCCACGCGTCGCTCGTACGCCGAGACCAGTCGCCGCCAAAAACCAGACGCGCGCTGGCGTGTTTAAAATAAACGTTCCACGTTCCCGCTAAAACTTTCTCAATCTCCTTATTATCTAATCTAGCTTTATGTGTGTAATATAAATCTTATTGTAATGGACCCGAGTTTGGTCAGTGGGTAGCCTTAGGGGCGGATTTCTGTTGTGAAGTGTTAATATACTCGATTTTACCAAGTGACTGCGTCTTATTGTGGACAAATCCCGCCCTACTTAACAATATTATTTTTTTACATATTTAAGAAAAATCGCTAATGGCAAGCTTCCACATATATACATTTACATACATTTTGCATTGACTAGGAAAGTTCAGGTATAAAATAAAATTAAAAATTAACAACTCTACAGAATTATATGTAGTATTTTAATATCAAGGACGAATAATACCTAGTGTGTCTAATCATGAGAACAACTATTAATTAGTTATCGATGGTTGTCACCGTGGTTTTCACGTAAATATTCCTTGGTTAAGATCTTTCTTATATTTTGTGCTGGATATTTATTTTGCAAGTAGGTTTTTTAAAAACACTTACACGTCAATTTTTTTCGTCAATTTACCATGATTTATTATGAAAGAAAGCGTGGAGCGTTTTGTCCAAAAAGAGTAAAGATTACATAAACGCTCCACGCTTTCTTTCATAATAAATCATAGTAAATAATCAATAAAGATGATTACTTCTTATAACCATTTCGCATAGGTAATTATTTATCGTTCATCACGAACTGAAATTGTTTATGTTTACCTGCGATCTAATGAAGATTTGGCAAAGGGAAAACTCTTGAATCATCAAACTAAATGACTGAATTATTTTATAATTTTTAGTGCGTGCTAAAAGCGTGTTTTTTAGTTTTTTAAACTATTATTTTTTTTCGTATCCCATTCAGCAAACCCTTTCATTTAATACCCATATCGTGGGGGTGCATTTCAAATAGCCAATCCGCCATCTTGGATCTCCGCCATGTTGGATTTAAGTCACGTGACCATTTTTTTTCGTATTCCTGACAGCAAACCCTTTCATTTGATACCCATATCATGGGGGTGGATTTCAAACAGCCTGTCCGCCATCTTGGACGTCCACCATATTGGATTTAAGTCACGTGACTATTTTTTTTTCGTTTTTCTGACAGCAAACCCTTTCATTTGATACCCATATCATGGGGGTGGATTTCAAACAGCCAGTCCGCCATCTTGGGGAGGCCGCCATATTAGATTTGTAATGACGTATCTTAGCTAGTCATGTATTGTCATCAGAATTCAGAGCATGTACAAAATTTCATCCTAATCGAAGACCGGGAAGTGGGTCAAATTAAGATTACAAGATTTTCTTACATACATAGTTAGTTACAAGTGAAGCTATTATAAGCGTGTTAAAAATAGGAGTTCATTTATACAACTTAGATATAAAAATAATATTGAAGTTCATATTTTGTATGTTTTTTTGAATATGGAACGACTTCAGTAGTTTTTGCGTGAAAGAGTAACAAACATCCATACATTCAAACTTTCGCGTTCATAATAATAGTAGCATAGCATGATTATTTCCGTATTATTTCTCCCAATGGCGACTATTTATTTATTTATTTGAGATACATTATAAGCTAACAGTACTGGGACCAAAACGCTTATAACTAGTAAGTACACTACAAAAATGGAATCAATTACAATTGTTATTAACAAATTAGCCATGCAGAATAATAAATAATAAAAATGTAAAACCAAACATACAAAATAAAATGTCATAAAAAATAAAAATGTCACATAGAATTTGATTGTCATTTATACTCCTACCAACTTATCTACTACGACTTGACAACTGAAAGAAATGTCATTGACAACTTGACAGTTACGCTCGATTATTTTTTATTTTTGGCTTGGATACTAAGTCCTTTAAGCCATGTCTTTTTATGAGTAATTACTTAACTTTTACTTTACAATCATGTTTTTATAACTCTAACGGTTTTTGCAGTGCACGCCAGAATAACTCACAGATGGTAATATTTTTTCCTATCATCTATATTATACTTTTTTTTTTTATATATTTCAACCAGACTGGCTAGTTTCTAGTTTAAATATTTATTATCTATTCTCTAGTTAAAAAAAAATTAAATTATGCATCTAGTGTCAGTCTGGTTGTCAGATGAATTTTTTTGAGAACGTCAGTTATTGAGTTGCAGTGTTGAAGTGAAATATATTATTATGTTTGTGAAAGAGGCCTCCCGGTCTTTGACGGCTGTGAGAAGGACCTCTTCTGCTGCTTCGGTTTCCACAGGCCTCGACCAAACGTGTGAGACCTGCCCGCCAAGCCGTGTGGATCTCCCAGCTGCTCCGGTCTCTGAAGGCTTCTACTGGCCGTGTAAAACCTGTCCGCCCCGCCATGTGGACCTTTTTCAATTCCTCTGGTCTCTGGAAGCCTCTACCGGCTGTGCGAGACCTGTCCGCCACAGCCCTGCGAGCCTCTGAGAGCCACATGAGTGAAAACTCAGCTGCTGGGAGGGCCTCGCCGACTTCACCTATTTGTACGTTATATTTGTGCTGCATCTCCTTCAGTGCTAATTGTATCGCGTAAACGGATAAACTCCTCCAAAAGCATTTTTGCATCATGCATGTTCCTCATACATGGCTCATGAGGGTGCTGGAATTGTATAAAATTGATGCAACACTACGCACCTTCCTGATGTCGTGTATGAGGTAATGGAGTACGGTCCTCCGCTATCCAGGATGTCGACATACCCAGAGGAATAGCGAACCTGTAAGGATCGAGCGAGGTATATTCCAGGGAGATAGTTTGAGTTCACTTTGGTTTTGCCTAGCCTTGAATCCTCTAAGCACACTGCTGGAGAATTCAGCTCTAGGCTATCGGTTGAAGAGAGGTGGTCAGGTAATATCTCACCTACATGGATGACTTGAAACTTTTTGCCCCCAACAATCTGCAACTGATGGAGCTACTGAAGGTAACTGAAACCTTCAGTAGTGCCATCAGGATGGAGTTTGGTGTGGACAAATGTGCGGTCATGCATGTAAAGCGAGGGGAAGTTGTGGAATCCATGTGCACTCAACTCACGGATTCCATAAACCTGAGATCCCTCTCTCCAACCGAAACCTATTAAGTATTTGGGTATGTCGGAAGCTCTAGGCATCAATATCACTGACATGAAGCAATCGTTGAAGGAGCGTTTCTTTGGACGCCTGAAGAAGGTATTCAATAGCCTTCTTTCAGGCGGAAACAAGGTGCGCGCCTTCAACGATTTCGACAACTCTTTCGGCGTACTCAAATGGACTCAAACGGAACTTGACGCACTGGATAGGAGGGTCCGGACACTGCTGACTGCATACCGAATGCATCACCCACGATCGTCGGTGATGAGATTGTATATCCCGCGGAAGTGTGGGGGTCGAGGTTTTTTAAATGCTAAGACCCTACATAACTGCGAGGTATGCAGTCTCAGGGAATAGTTCCTAGCTACCGACTTGGGTATGCATCGAGATGTAGTGGCAGTGGACAAGGGACTCACCCCGCTCTCCCTGGCTAATGAGAACTGGCGCAAACCGGTAGTGCTTGACACTAACGATCGCAGGGAAGTATGGCAGAGCAAGGAACTTCACGGACGCTTTTTCCGGGCCCCTCACGGGCCCGATGTAGACCAATTGGCGTCCGTAGCCTGGCTGCGTTTCGGTGACCTCTTTGGGGAAACCGAAGGTTTTGTCTGCGCAATTATGGACGAAGTTATCATGACGAATAACTACCGGAGATTTTTTAATTTTTTTTAATTGATATAAACTAGTGCTTGACTGCGATCCCACCTGATGGTAAGTAGTAATCCAATCGCTGATGGTGAGGCGCACTAATTTATTGAGAGCCTATTCACTCTAGCCTTGAAGACACTTAAATTATAATCGGACGGGAAAACCGCAGCAGGCAGATTATTTATTTATTTATTTAATTAATTTATATTGCATTCATGTCGTTTACAAGGCTGTTAAAAATTCAATATAAGATTCGTACATGAACCCTGCTAGGGCACCGCAACATTATGTTTCTTAATTATAAATTAAATTATTATTGCATGCATTATTATATTAAGTTATTTAGAAATATATTATTACATTTTTAATGTCATCATTTCATTATTAATTAATTTATTATTGGATGTCTTTATACAATTTCTACATTATTACATTACGTCAATCTTCAAATAATCTAAAATATTGATTTTACAGAATGTCAATTTGTTAAAAACTCATTTAAGCGATAATAACACTTCTGTATTAGGTGCATTTTAAGTGCGTTTATAAATTTATTGTCAAATTCAATGTCTTTAATCTCATTGGGTAATTTATTATAAATTATGTACATTACAAGAGGTCCTGAGTGAAACATAGCTAGTTTTGAACTCGGCATTGCTAATTCATTTTTTACTCTTAGGGAGCGTTGCAGCGGTCTTTTTTATTCCAGTCCCTCGATGTACGCGGTATAAACGACGAGGCGAAACGCTTGATCCGGACCGTAGAGGTTTCAACAACGTAAGGGTGGACACTCGCCGTTCGTCGGCTTGTCCGACGGTAGAAATGAGATGGTGTGATCAAGTCATGCAATTCACGGCGAGAGAGAAAGCAGGTCTCTTTGCATCTCTTTTCGCCCATAACTCTCGTCTTGACACTAGCAGTGCTACTCCACCAACTCTACCTCACTGCAACACCTCAATGCCCGAGGTTCGCATAAGAAACAAAGAAGTTTTGAGAGCACTGTGTCGTCTAGACGTGAATAAAGCTAGTGGACCAGATGGTATACCAGCAATAGTTCTCAAGGCATGTGCGCCCGAGTTGTCTCCTGTATTGACGCGCTTGTATCGCCTCTCATTTAGGACTGGTATAGTGCCCAAGTCCTGGAAGCTTGCCAACGTGCAACCCGTGCCCAAAAAGGGCAGTCGTGCCGATCCTGCCAACTATCGGCCGATTTCAATAACCTCCATACTCTGCAAGATTATGGAGCGTGTATTGAACTCGCGCCTCATGGCATACCTGGAAGGTAACGATCTCCTCAGTGACCGTCAGTACGGGTTTCGCCACAATCGGTCTACTGGGGACCTACTAGTGTATACCACTCACATGTGGGGCGAGGCCCTTGAGAAGAATGGAGAAGCGATTGCTGTCTCCTTAGACGTCTCGAAGGCCTTCGACAGGGTATGGCATGCCAGCCTTTTGAGTAAGCTTCCAGCGTACGGCATTTCCCCTGGTCTGATTAACTGGGTAAAAGACTTCCTGAGTGAACGGTCTCTCCGAGTTGTTGTCGATGGATGCTCATCAGAGCCCATGACGACCAATGCCGGAGTTCCTCAGGGGTCAGTTCTCTCTGCAACTCTTTTCCTGCTGCATATCAACGATCTGCTGATGCCCGGTATCTATGGGTATGCAGATGATAGCACAGTTGTAGAGAGATACCTGCCAGGTGCTCGGGCTAGTAAGGAGCTAATCCGGTCCGAACGAGAGGCTATGGTAGAGCGTACGAATGTCTCACTTCAGGCAGTCTCCATGTGGGGCGAAACCAATCTGGTAGGATTCAACGCCGCCAAAACACAAGCGTGTCTGTTCACCGCCAAAAGGAGTCCGTTCGCCTTGGCTCCAGCTTTTCAGAATGTATCTCTGGGGTGCACCGACCGCCTTCAGCTCTTGGGAGTTGAAATTTCTTCAGACCTCAATTTTGGGCGGTTCATTGAGTCCAAAGCAAAGGTAGCTGCTAGAAATCTAGGCGTTCTTGCAAAGGTCCGACGGTACTTCACACCGGGACAGCTTCTAATGTTATACAAAGCACAGGTCCGATCGTGTGTGGAGTACTGCAGTCACATATGGGCTGGTGCTGCAAAATGCCATCTAGCAGCTTTGGACTCAGTGGAAAGGCGTGCGAAAAGGCTAATTGGGGATCCAGATTTGGTTAAGTCCAATCTACAAAGCCTCGAGCACAGGCGCAGGGTAGCCAGCCTATCGGTATTTTACAGGTTGCATTTTGGAGAGTGTGCGCGGGAATTGCATGACTTGATTCCGCCATCTCCTTTCTACCATCGGACAACCCGACGTACGGCGAGTATCCACCCTTACGTTGTTAAAACTTCAACGGTCCGGACTAAGCGTTTCGCTTCGTCGTTTATACCGCGTACATCGAAGGACTGGAACAATTTGCCTGCTGCGGTCTTCCCGTCCAACTATAATTTAGGTGTCTTCAAGGCTAGAGTGAATAGGCTCTTAATAAACTAGTGCGCCTCACCATCAAAGATTGCATCGCTGCTTACCATCAGGTGGGATCGCAGTCAAGCACTGGTTTATATGAATTAAAAAAAAAAAAAAAAAAAAAAAAGTACCGCCGGACCTTTGCAAGTACGCCGAGTTTCTAGCAGCTATCTTAGCTTTGGACTCAATGAACCGCCCAAAGTTAAGGTCTGAGGAAATTTCAACTCCCAAGAGCTGAAGGCGGTCGGTGTACTCCAGGGATACATTTATTGTGAAGGACGGCAGGGTTGACATCTGTCGGGCATGTCACCGTCCGGGAGAATCAATTCGTCACATTATCTGGTTGTTCTCGTCTAGCTAACGGAGAGTACTTGCATAGACACAACCTTGTAGCCAGGATTATCCATCAGCAACTTGCTCTGAAATACTCTCTTGTGGAATCGGAAGTGCCGTACTATAGGTACGAGCCCGATCCGGTTCTTGATAATGGTCATATCGCTTTGTACTGGGATCGGTCTATCATCACTGACAGGACTATTGTAGCCAATAAGCCTGATATAGTGGTGGTGGACCGAAGCGAGAGGCGTGCAATAATTGTTGACATATCCGTTCAGCATGACGAGAACCTCGTGAAAGCCGAGAAAGATAATCAAATCAAGTATATTGACTTGGCTCGCTAGGTTGTCGAAATGTGGGATGTGGACTCGGCGATCATTGTACCGATAATCGTGTCGGGCAATGGCTTAATAGCCAAGAGCCTCGACCAACACCTTAGGAGGCTCGCGTTAGGCTACTGGATCAAGGGCTTGATTCAGAAAGCGGTACTCTTTGACACGGCTCGCATTGTTAGGAGGTTCCTTTCTCTGGAGCCCTGACCGCCGGTAGCTTGGACCCTGTTCCCGGTACCGGTGGGGTACTATTTGTTATATTTTTAAATGTTTTTTTTTGTATGATTTTGTTTAAAAAAAAACATTTAAAAATGTAATTTATACGTGTTTACAATGAATAAAGGAAATAATAATGAAACTGTTTGCCCACAACAATTTGCAACTGATGGAACTACTGAAGGTAACTGAAACTTTCAGTAGTGCCATCAGGGTGGAATTTGGTGTAGACAAATGTGCAGTCATGGATGTAAGGCGAGGGGAGATTATGGAATCCGAGGGAATTCAATTCTCGGATTCCTGGGCACGCCACAATTATGGCGGTAAGTCCCCTCTTTGAGGCGTGGTTGGAAAGACCTCACAGCGTCCTCACCTTCCGCATGATGCAGGTTCTCACCGAACACGGTAAGTTCGGGAAGTTCCTGCACCGGATTCGTGCGGAAGCGACGCCCGGGTGTCGCCACTGTGTGGACCGCCCGGAGGACACGGTGGAGCACACGGTGGAGGTGTGCCCGCTTTGGCAGAGCAAAGCCGTGTCCTCGTGGGGGCGATCGGCGGCGGCGATCTGTCGCGCCGGGCCTTGGTACAGGCCATGGTCCGGAGCGAGGAGGAGTGGCAGGCGGTCGCCTCCTTTTGCGAAGCAGTACCTAATGCTAGCAAAGGAGGCGGCCGATCGCGTGAGGCAACGGTCCTCACGCCCCAACCGCCGGGATTCCGATCCCGATTTCCGGCTACCGTAGGCGCGGGCTTGCGGACAGCGAGCAATGGGTAGCCCGCCGTCCGACCGTCCGAACCGAGGTCAAGTCGTCGACGGCGCGTATTGTTCCACGCGCGCCTCAGGGAGATGTCAGCAAATTGTAGGGGCCCAGCAGGGTCGAAGCCTACTGGGGCCATGGGTAGTGTGAAAACGAAACCCGGGGCCCTGGGACGAAGGCAACGAAGGAACAGGAGTGGGTTTTTAGTCAGAAAAGTCTGACACTATCTCCCGCTCCGCCCAAGAGCTGGATTTGTCATTAGATGATTTTCCCAAATTAAAAATAAAAACTCGGATTCCATACATCTTAGAACCCTCTCCTCGACCGAAACTTATAAGTATTTGGGTATGTCGGAAGCTTTAGGCATTAACGTCGCCGACATGAAGCAAACGTTGAAGGAGCGCTTCTTTGGTCACCTGAAGGTGTTAAATAGCCTTTTGTCTGGCGGAAATAAGGTGCGCGCCTTCAACGGTTGGGTCATGCCGGTTTTAATGTACTCTTTCGGCATACTCAAATGGACTCAGACCGAACTAGACGCTTTGGATAGGCGAGTCCGTACATTGCTGACCGCAAATCGAATGCATCACCCAAGATCATCGATAATGAGACTGTATATCCCGCGTGGAGATCGAGGCTTTTTAAACGCAAAGACTCAGGCATCACCCAAGATCATCGATAATGAGACTGTATATCCCGCGTGGAGATCGAGGCTTTTTAAACGCAAAGACTCAGCACAACGCGAGGTGTGCAGTCTCAGAATAATTTCTCCATACCGATGTGGGCATGCACCGAGATGTGGTCGCAGTGAACAAAGGACTCACCCCGTTATCTATGGCTAAAGAGAACTGGCGCAAACCTGTAGTACTTACTACTGATGACCGCAAGGAAGTATGGAAAGGCAAGGAGCTCCATGGACGCTTTTATCGGGCTCTCCACGAGCCTGATGTAGATTTCTTGGCGTCCGTGGCCTGGCTACGTTTCAGCAACCTTTTCGGGGAAACTGAAGGTTTTGTCTGTGCGATTATGGACGAAGTTATCTTGACGAATAACTACGGAAATATATAATGAAGGATGGGACGGTTGACGTGTGTCGGGCATGCCACCGTCCGGGTGAGTCCATTATACATATTATCTCTGGTTGTTCTCGTTTGGCTAACGGCGAGTATTTACACAGACATATTCAAGTAGCCAGGATTATTCACCAGCAACTTGCTTTGAAGGACAACCTAGTGGATTCTGAGGTACCGTATTACAAGTATGTGCCCGACCCAGTTCTCAAAAATGACCATGTCACGTTGTACTGAGATCGTTCAATCATTACTAACCGGACTATTGTAGCCAATAAGCCGGATATAGTGGTGATAGACCGATTAGCGCGCCGCGCAATGATAGTCGACGTCATCATCCTGCATGACGAGAATCTCGTGAAAGCTGAGAAAGAGAAACAAATCAAATATTTCGACTTAGCACACGAGGTTGTCGTAATGTGGAATGTAGACTTGGCTATCATTGTGCAGATTGTCGTGACCGCCAATGGCCTCATAGCCAAAAGCTTCGACGACTATCTGTCGAAGCTGTCGTTACGGGGTTGGATCAAGGGCCTGATACAGAAGGCAGTACTCCTTGATACGGCTCGCATTGTGAGGAGGTTCCTGTCTCTGGAGCCCTAACCACCGGTAGCTTGGACCCTGCTCCCGACATCGGCGGACTACTATTTTTTATATTTCTTAATGTTTTTTTTAATGTGATTTTGTTAAAAAAATATTTAAAAATATAATTTATATGTATACTAAATAAATAAAGTGAATAATAATAAACTTGGACTCTGTTCCCGATAGTGGTGGGCATTTTTTTATATTTTTAAATGTTTTATTTTTATTTTTGAAATATTTAAAAATGTAACTAATATGTTTATATAAGTGAAATAAAGGAAATAATATAAAGGTAATTTAGATGAAAAAAGAAAAAAATTACAACAATTATAGTGAGTACAATCTCAAGCCGTTTTGTCCTCAAGATACTCTTTTACAGTATTTTTATACTGCCTTCTGGCAAAGTTTTCGCTTAACAAATGATTTGAATGTATTTAGGCTAAGTTCCTGAATAGGACTGGAAAGCTTATTATAAAAATGTATACATTGGCATCTAAATGAGCCTCCTATTTTTTTGAGCCTGGTTGCAGAAACCACTAACTTGTGTTTGTTCCTAGTATTAACGTTATGAATTCACTGTAACGGTAAGGATTTTAGTTTTTTCAACCTATTCTGTAGCCTTATGTAGGAAATGTCTGGATCTGACGATTCCAGTGCTCTGTGAAACAAGTCTAACATGGTTTTTTCGCGGTCGGATTTTCGGCTATGGTGTTCTCTGCTGTAACGCCAGAACTTATTCCGCGCTTCACTGGCTTGCTCTGATAATAAGCCCACTGGAAGAGCTGAGTTATTAATAATATCTTGCCTGTGAATGAGTATCTTATGTATTGTTACTGTCATTGGATACCAACCATATTCTGCCACGTATTTAGATGCAACGCTTTTGCAAAAATCTCCAAATTTATTAGCATTTACAGGTAGACCACAACATAAAGTAATCAGAATCGTGTGGTGATCGTCCAACAACCACTGACCAAGGCCTAATATTTCAGCCAATACTGCACGATTTTTATCCGATAGAACTGTTCGGGCTGTGTTGCCGTCATTTATTGTTCCAGCATTGGGTCTCACAACACCAACTAGCACTTTCAAATCTTTTCGCACTCTCTCTTGCGCACGTTTTTTTGTTTTCTCAACAGTTTTTGATTCCATTGAATCTTTGTCTACCCTCAATTTCTTTACAGGAAGCTTGTAGCCCAAATGAAGTAAGAACTAACACGCGAATCCATGCATGCAAGGGACTTATTCCGTATTTGAAAACCGATACATCAATTGGCTGAGAATAAATTATGTCTAGTACTTTGCCATCTATGCAAGTCAAATAAAGTTGTGGTTTTGCCCTTATTTTCTTTTTGTTAGATGTAGTTGCTTCTAAAGTAGTCAAATCCCTAATTCGGTTTTCTATCAATTTCTTTCATTTAGTATTGAATCTTTTGTCTCTTTCCGATATTGAATATGAATCGGACGGCAAAATCTGTATGATCGTGGAGTTGTGTTTAACCAAAGTACATTGTCTTTTTTTGTTTTTATCCGTAATGGGATGAATGTAGTGGCAAATAAAGTGTTTTCAGGCTCTTGATTATCAGAAAAATCCTGATTATAAAATGATTGACCCGAACTACCATCAAACCCCCAACTCGCCTCCAAAATACAATCTACCGTATCTAGACCTTTTTGTTCACAATATGCTGATACAATTTCGTCGCACGATTTTATTAATCTTTTGAAGAGTGAGAAAGTAAACTCACTAATGGAACAAAGGCTTCTTTTTCTGTCATTTTTGTTTTGCGTCGAACACTTTATTATATGGAGGATTTTTTTTTTGGGGGCTGAGTCACCCGCGTCCGTAGGAGAATACCCATAGATAGGCCCTACACGTGGTCCCCGGGTGGTGCTAATCAGGTGACATTAACTGGTGGTAGGTTTCGACCGATGGCTTGTGACCACCCACTGGGCAAAGACGTACCGCCAAGCGGCCTAGCCGTGTTCCGGTACGATGCCCAGTGTAGCCAATTTTGAGGAGTTGGGTCGAAGTGGCGGTTCTAATGTATGCAGACCAGCCGGACCCGCGCTGGTATTGACATATCGGGAGACTAGTCGCGGAGGGTAGCGGGATCCGAGGCACGGTGCACCGCTGGCCGACCGCAGTTAGTTGGGGGCCCAAGTAATGTGCTAGCCACACATGAAAGGCTGCCCCGCCAACTGACGAAAAATCCCGGAATGCACCATCGTGCTGGTTGGCGACCAGATGAGAGGGCCCGATGGTCATTTCCGGGGGGGCTCGGGCGTCCCCGCAGTCTCCAGACTAGTGCCCCAATGATGTTGTCCTGCCAGTGCGTGACGAAGGTTAGCAGCATGGGACTCCATTTCACTTCCTTCTCCTCTCCTACCTCACTCACAATATGCCAAGGTTGAAAAAGAGAAAAGTTAAACAGCGGCTGCACTCCCTCTCACTTAAAGTGCACCTCAGCAATATTAGAGGTCTGCACTCAAATCTCGCAGCAGTCCATCATCACCTGGAGACTGAAAAACCTTCCCTCTTTTTCCTTTCGGAGACGCAGATAAGAAGTCCGTCAGACGTGTCGTACCTGTCTTACCCAGGGTTTACCCTGGAGCACAATTTTAAACCACACGCTGGTGTGTGTTTGTACGTCAGGGACGACATCTGCTATCGGCGTCTCCGTAACCTTGAAGATACCAGGTTCTCAACGCTTTGGGCTCTGGTGGACACAGGCATGGATAAAATTATCTATGCTTGTGTCTACCGTTCGCACAGTGGTGATCAGGAGACGACCAGGCTTACACAGTACCTTAGTGAGGCGGCGGATGCGGCTCAGCAGAGGTACCCTTCCGCACAACTGGTGTTACTGGGGGATTTTAATGCCCACCATCAGGAGTGGCTTTTCCCATACCGGTGCACAGACCATGCTGGTCGAGAGATGCGAAAGCTTGCGCTAGCGTTAAATCTCACCCAGCTGGTCCAGGGAGCTACGAGGGTGCCTTTCAGAGTCAAATAACAAACCATGTTAAACTCTAGTCTATATACGTTTCAGGAGGAAGACACAGAAGATGGTGGCTACAGAATATCACACATAGTTGAAACCTTGACGCAGACAAACGGACAGCCAAACAGTTTAACTGTAAAGACAAGTGACAGAAGAACAGAAGAGAGAGTAACTGAAAAGATGGAAGGGGAAGGTGAGTCATTTTTTCTAACAACCTATCATATAGTCTGCTGACAACAGATCCAGACCGCTATTCAGTGTCGATATCATCACCGTTAGGTAGTTCCGACCACTGTCTGGTGAAATCTGTATCAGTCTACTCTCCGCCTGATCCCTGCCTTAGAGGCACCAGGCGGGTTTGGCGATATAGGTCAGCAGATTGGGATGGCATGCGATCTTTCTTCGCATGTTATCCTTGGCAGCCTACTTGCTTTTCTTCGGATGATCCATCGTCGTGCGCAGATGCTGTGACAGATGTTTTGCGGCGGGGGATGGAGTATTACATTCCATTCTCTGTCTTAACAATGTCTGGCCATGCTCGCCCTTGGTTTGGTGCGGAGTGTGATCGCGCTAACGCGCTTAAGCACACGGCATACCAGGCATGGGCCGACGCTCGTATGCATAAGGCGAGTGACGTGAGTCAGAAGAAGAGAGCCTTCAACAGAGCTGCCAAGTCTTGCAAGAAGGTGATGCGGAGGTCTCGGTTCGACCACATTAGCCGCATCGGGAACAAACTCGCATCATACCCTGCTGGTAGTAAGGCGTTTTGGTCCCTGGCTAAGTCGGTTGAATCGAACTTCTGCCGTCCCTCACTACCGCCACTGCTGAAACCCGACGGGTCGCTGGCCCATACCGCTGAGGAGAAAGCAAATTTGTTTGCCTCTCTCTTCGCGGAATCTTCGCGTCTAGATTCTGGTGACGCGCGGCCCCCTGTTAATCCTGATGGTTGCGAGACGAGTATGTCGGATATTCGCATCCATCAGAAGGACGTCCGTAGGGTGCTGCGTAACCTTGACGTGAACAAGGCTAGCGGTCCAGACGGGATACCGGCAATTGTTCTAAGAACGTGTGCGCCTGAACTGTCTCCGATCCTGACACGCCTATTTCGGCTTTCATTTGAGGCTGGAAAAGTGCCGATTGCATGGAAGCAAGCTAACGTACAGCCCGTACCCAAAAAGGGTAGTCGGGCTGACCCAGCTAACTACAGGCCAATCTCAGTAACGTCCATTCTCTGTAAGACAATGGAACGTGTACTCAACAGTAAGCTCCTGGCATACCTAGAAGCTAATGACATCCTAAGTGACCGACAATACGGCTTTCGCCGAAATCGGTCAACTGGTGATCTTCTAGCGTATGCCATCCACATCTGGAGTGAGGCCATCGAGAAACACGGGGAAGCTCTTGCCGTCTCCCTCGATATCTCGAAGGCTTTCGATAGGGTCTGGCACGAAAGCCTTATTAGTAAGCTTCCTTCTTTCGGATTACCTGCTGGTTTGTGTGCTTGGATTGCAGATTTCCTGAGTGACCGGTCCATCCGAGTGGTCATCGATGGTTGCTCGTCCGGTCAAATGGCCATTAATGCCGGGGTCCCTCAGGGGTCAGTGCTCTCGGCAACATTGTTCTTGCTGCACATAAATGATCTGCTTAAGCCCGGTACCTTTGGGTATGCAGACGACAGCACTGTTGCTGAGAGTTACATATCCAGCGCGCAGGCTAGTGGGTCACAGATCCAGTCTCTCCGAGAGGCTATGGTCGAGCGCTTGAACTTGTCCTTGGAGGCAGTCTCTGAATGGGGCGATGCCAATTTGGTCAAGTTCAATGCTGCTAAAACCCAGGCGTGTCTATTTTCCGCTAAAAGGAGCCAATTCAGCCCTGCTCCAACTTTCCGGGGCGTAACCGTGCCAATAACCGACCATCTTGATCTCCTTGGTGTTACGCTGACGTCAACACTCAACTTTGGGCCATACATCGAAGCAAAGGCTCAACTGGCAGCAAAAAAGCTGGGAATCCTCGCGAAGGTCAGACAGTACTTCACGCCGGAACAGCTGCTCAAACTTTATCAAGCGCAAGTTCGATCGTGTATGGAGTACTGCTCTCATCTTTGGGACGGATCTGCCCGATACCATCTTGATGCACTTGAGGCAATTGAGAGGCGAGCCAAGAGGATCATTGGCAATGATGCACTCGTTGAGTCGAGGCTTCAAAGTCTTGAGCATCGACGCAGAGTTGCTAGCCTGTCGGTTTTCTACCGGTTGCATTTCGGGGAGTGTGCGTCGGAATTGCATAACCTAATTCCGCCTAGCCCGTTCCATCATCGGACCACCAGGCGTACGGCAATGCGCCACCGGTACATGGTGGACATCCCACCTATACGCACAAAACGTTTTGCGAACACATTCATAGTGCGTACAGCTAAGGAGTGGAATTCCTTGCCGGAATCTGTTTTTCCTGATGGCTACAACCCGGGAATCTTTAAGTCAAGAGTGAATAGGTTACTTCTAGGTAAGCGCGTTCCATCGTCGACCGCATCGTCGCTTTCCATCAGGTGAGTTAGCGGTCAAGCGCGAACCTATCAAGAATAAAAAAAAAAAAAAAAAAAGGAAATGCTGGGAATCCTCTTGATTTTAAATCTTGTTGCAAAAAGTTGTATGTCTCTACAGTAAATTTTCTATCTATAAATACTGCTAAAGCTTCATCTGGGGAATAAGGACGAGTGTCTTCGCGAAGTTTAGTTGCTATTTTAGTCGGTCGTGTTGGACTTTCAAGACAAGTATTAATAACGTATTGCAAATCCTTTGACGCATTGGTTTTTAATTTTTGTCCTTTTGCTTCTAATGCACTCGAAACAGCTTTAATAACTTTTGTAGGAGGTTTACTTTCTAAAGAATATTGAAGTTCTTTGCACACCCTTCGTTTTTGTCTGTCACTAAGTGACTCATAGACCAAACATGAAGAAGTCGAAGCAATACTATCGATTGTGGGGGATATTGCAATATTAAAAGTATTTCCTTCAATGACTATAGGTAAATCTTGTACACTAAAATTTGGGTCAGTATTGGAATCTGAAATTAGTGGCTGATGATGAGGTACAAGTTCATGTCTGTCAGGGGATTGGCTCAACATGTTAGATTCAGATTCAGAATCAGTAATCATAACAGACTCGGAAAGTGATGCGTCTTGTAATGCTCTAAAGAAAAATTCAATTTAAATCATTTTTTAGTGATTCTTTAAGCTATTTCTTGTTCTTCTTTGCAAAAAAGTTAAAATTATATTTACAATTTTTGTAAAGCATTTCACATTTATACGTGAATCTAGCTATTGCCTCTTTAAATGCTTTCTCATCATTGAGTTCAGTTTTGTTAAATCCTAAAATAGTCAAGATAAGCTCTGATCTATCTTCTAAAGGCAAGTCAGTAGGTCGAATTTTAGATCTCATTTCTTTTGATTTGGCGATTAACATTTATATACATCGAGTCTGCTAATTACGTCTCCTTGCGTACTTGCGAATACTCCCGGAGAATAATAATAATAATAGTTTTTTTTTTCTTTTATTTGTTACGGCACTCCAACGAATAGTTCGCAAAAACATTTACAAAAGAATAATCTTAACAATAAACAATTATCACAGCGAATTCTTCACTTAAAGATGTGCACAGCACTTACAGAATTTAGCAAACTAATATTATTTATATTTTGAATCAATTGTACATTTAATAAATAATAATTAGGTACAAGACGAAAACAAAGACAACTGAATCAATAAAATAAGGAATTATTATAAATCAAGCAATTAAATAAATTATGTCAAATTGAATTAAATTACATTAGGATCCATTAATTAAATGATGTCAGATTAAATTAAATTATATTAGATTACATTAAAATACACTAAATTATATTAGATTACATTAAATTACACTAAATTAAATTAAATAGATGAGTAATATAATGTAATGTCATTGATCTACGAGCTGGTGCAAAAGATGCTTCCGAAACTGAGCCAAGGTATTGGAGAAGATGTCAATGCTATTGGTGCGAGAGTGACTTTCATTATACGTTCTCATCATGCGGTTCAGCGGCGTCGATCGTCCGAGGTTTGTTCGAGCTACATACGGCAAAAACAAATCCAATTTACGGTCAGGCCTGGGTTGACAACTTCGGGGGACTGATAAGTTTATGTCATCCAGAAGTTTAGGTACATGGATCAAACCATTAACAATTTTGTATAACAAAATTTGGTCCATAGTTTTTCTGCGGTCTTCAAGGGTTGTTAATCTGAAGTGGCTTAACCTTTCAGTATAAGTAGCTGTATTAGGACAGCTGCCTGTCCTGTACCGCAGATACCGTTCGATTCTATTGATATGAACTCTATAACTAGAATTCCAAACCTGCGATGAGTAATCCAACACACTCCTGACGAGAGTGACGTAAAGAATTTTAAGAGCACGTACGGACTTAAAGTCATGGCAGACACGCTTCAGAAACCCCAACATTTTGGTAGCCTTCTTGACGATATTGTCTATATGTGGAATGAAAGTGAGCCGACTATCAAGGTATACACCCAGATCGCGAATCGTGTTAACTTTCTGAAGCGTTAGACCATTCAGAGAATACGAGGATTGAAATGTATTGCATTTCCTAGTGAAGGTCATATGGTAACACTTTTCAGCATTAAGAGACATCTTGTTCTGTATGCACCAATTGTGTACTGAGTCTAGATCCTCTTGTAGTAAGGATATGTCTCTAGCTGAGTTTATTCGTTTGTACAACTTTACATCATCTGCAAAAAGTGAACATTCACTGTGCTTGATACAGTTTACGATGTCGTTAACGAATATTAAGAACAGAATCGGACCCATATGAGACCCTTGTGGAACTCCAGAGGTTGAATAATAGAAAGAAGATTGATACCCCTTTACTACGACTTTTTGCTTTCTTTCAGTCAAGTACGATTTGAACCACTGGAGAAGTCGGCCGAATATGCCAAGGTTTGAAAGTTTTTGAAGCAGTATTTTGTGGTCGACCTTGTCGAAGGCACTGCTGAAGTCTGTGTATATGGAGTCAACTTGTGAACGACAGTCAATAAGTCTGCCGAGATCATTGACGTAAAGGGCCAAGTTAGTTGTGGTGGATCTTTGTGTGCAAAATCCATGCTGTTGAGGAACCAGCTCTGTTTTAAAGTGCGATGTTAGCAGAGGACACATCAGGGACGCAAAAACCTTTGAAAACAATGACAAAATCGATATTGGCCGATAATTTTTACAGTTGTCCGCTTCACCTTTTTTGAGGATCGGAACTACATTAGCTTCTTTCCATTTAGAAGGGAATTCGGCTGTTTCAATAGAGCGGTTCAATATAATTTTAAGTGGAAGGGCTAAGCCACTCGCACAGTTTTTGAGAAGTAGTGGTGGGAAACCATCCGGTCCAGCGCCCTTGCAAACATTTAGTTTTTATGGGGGTTTTCAAAACCTCCCTTTCAGAAAATGTGACCAGACCTAAACTATTTTGAGGATACTTGTGATCTTCCTGAAACGAAGCATGTAATGTGTCATCCGATGAGATGAAAGTCGAGGAAAAATGAGCTGCAAAGAGCTTGCAGACCTCGTCTCCGGAAGTGGCTATCTGATTACCAAGCTTCATTTCGGACGGCAGATCATTGGACTTGGACCTCTTTGCCTGTACGAAGGACCAGAAAACTTTGGGATTTTGTGTTAAGCCCGTCTCGATACTTCCCACGTAGTTATTGTAGCTTGTTTTTATCATAGCATTAGCTCTTTCACCCAGCAATCTGTATTCATAATTATCGCGAGGGTTTTTATATTTTTTATACCGTTTTCTAAGCCTTTCTTTTTCGTTTATGAGCCTTATAAGAGCCCTTGGGAACCAAGGGGGGTACAAACCTACTGCTTTTTTTGTTTTTGGTACGACCTCATCAATTATATTATGAAGGTGTGTATAAAGCACTTCTACCATTGCATTGACATCCTCACACTCAGACAAGCATTTATTCCAATCGATTTCTTTTATTCGCTCATTCAACAATGTATAGTTCGCATTGCGGTAATTGTATTTTACCGTGCGTTTACATTTTAGTGAACCTATAGTAATATTTTTTATAACAATTTCCAATGGTGGGTGATGGGAGTCTACAACCGACAAGGGGGTTTTACCGGAGTTATAATAATAATAATAGTTTATTTTTCACTCTACACAAATTATATACAAAAGGGGAACACCCAAATACTCCGAAATATTTTATTCCGAATTTCGATATTCCGATTTTCAAAAGTCCGAATTTCATAATACCTAAAAATTATAATGACTATTATTAAAAATCACGAAATTTATTTTACCGAAAGTCGTAAATGCGATTTGTTAGTTTTCCGATTTTCATACTGTCGAAGAATCAAATGCTCGAAGGGTTCTCGGTCCGAAAAACGATATTCCGATTTTCAATACTTCGAATAAACTAAAAGTCAACATGTTGTGCTACCAAATTTAGTGTCAGAAACGAATCGCTGCAAAACCGACTTCACGCAGTCTTGTTTGCCCTACCCCTAGAGTGTAATTTAAACCCGCGTAGGCGCGGAGGGGTAGGGCGGCCCGCGAGCTGAGGAGCAGGTGGTTTGAAGGCCCGCCGCCGCGGCTGAGGCTGGGCCGGCTTTGCCGAAGTTGCGGTGGTGAGCGTTAAAACCATCTGCGACGATAAGCTCGCGTGGGGCCGCCCAAACCCCGCAGCGCCGGAGCCGTGACAGAAACAATGCTTGCTGCATTTTGCATGCCTGCTTGCATGCTGCATGCCTGTTTTCATGCTGCATGCCTGCTTGCATGTTGCATGCTTGCTTGCATGTTGCATGCCTGCTTGCATGCTACACGTCTGCTTGCACGCTGCATGCCTGCTTGCATGCTGCAATAAATCCCCTGCATGCTGGAAAACGCATCTGTCATTAGTTTTTTAATTCTACCCCCTCATACTACGACCTCTGACGAGCATTTATGTGTTTATTTGTCTTGCTATACAGTTTTATGAGGCATTTTTATTTCGGAATTTTATTAATCGGTATTTTAATAATCGGAATTCGTATTTTTGATGTTTCGAATTATCATTAAGTCGGACTTTTCGTTATTCGATCTATTGAAACTCGGTATTTTGAGAATAGTAATTATAAAAGTTAGGAAAATTGAAATTTAGGAATTATAAAAATAGGAGTAATGATAAGTCGGAGTTGTTATATTCGGAATTTTGAACCATTCGGAATTATGAAAATCGGTATTTTAAAATTCGTATTTGTGACTGTTGGAATAAAGTTTTTCGTATTTATGTAGTGTACCCATACAAAAGTTTTCATAAAATGGACAATAATGCAACATATAAAAACTTTGTGAGAGTCTGGAGTCCATACTAGGATACCCTGTGTGACGGATCACCAGGATCTCACCCCAAAATGCCGATGCTTAGTTATATATAACTAAACAAATGACTAAAATAAAAAAATAAAAGATTTGAACATAGTTAACAATTTTGCAAGAATACAGACAAAAATAATTTTACCTTTACTTAAACAAAATAAAAAGTGATAAAGATAAAGATAAAGATAAAGATAATTTTATTTTGCAAATATGGGTAACAGTAAAAGATGACAGAAAAATATAGGTAGCAAGTTCAGCCATATTTTACCATGTAGGCATGCAAAAAATATACTATAACTACGTACAATTTTAAAATAATACACAATGATGTACAAACAAGTAGATACACAGAAAAAAAATTTAAACTAACTTAAAAAATCTTTCTCATTTAGGTACTCACTTAAGTTATAATAAGATTTCACCACTAAAAAGCTTCGGAGTTTTTTTTTAAATAGTGATAATGGAAGCTCTTTCCAACTCTTGGGCATCTTATTATAAATGACCGGAGCCATGCAGTAGACACTTTTGCGCATAAGTGCTGTCTTGGCTGGCTCCTGACATAGCAGGCTATTATCGCGTCTGTTGCGGGGAAATACATCGGCTATGCGTTTAAAACGACTAGGGTTTGTCTTCACAAACACAGCTACTTCTAAGATATACAGACAAGGCAATGTTAATATCTTGTGATTTTGAAAATATGGTTTACAACTGCCAGTAGGTTTTAGCTTAAACATCGCTCGAATACATCTTTTTTGTGCCTTGAAGGCGGTTTCTCTTTCGGTAGAGTTTCCCCAAAATATGATCCCATACCTCAAATGTGACTCTGCTATTCCATAATAGGCAGTAAGAAGTGAATCTGTGTTGATTATGGTTGATAATGCGTGTAGAGCATATGCAGACTTACTAATTTTCTTACACAAAATATCAATGTGGGATTTCCAATTTAATTTTTGATCTATTTCTAGACCCATAAATTTTGTACTTTCAACTTCTTCTATATTATTATTCCTGTAATGTATATTCAAGTTAATACTAGAGGTCTGTTGTCTAAATTGGATAAGTTTAGTTTTAATCAAATTTATTTTCAAATTATTTGAATCTAGCCAGTTTATCGTCTGTTTTAAACTATTATTAATGTCACTCTCATACGTAACTATACTTTGACAAGGTATTGTAATCGTGCTATCATCCGCAAAAGGTGTTATTGGGCGCTCAATAGATTTTGGTAGATCATTTATGTATAAAATGAATATAAAGGGACCTAAAACGCTGCCTTGCGGTACCCCAAATGATACTTTACGGTCTGAAGACCAAAATGTCTCTTCATGTTTAGTAGCTATATTAATTTTATTGACTTCAGTTATTTGTTTTCTGTTTTGTAGGTATGAACTAAGTAAATTAAGGACATTGCCTCTAATCCCGTAGGCTTCTAGCTTGTTTAACAGAGTAGCGTAGTGGACATAATCGAATGCCTGGGTCATGTCGCAAAATATACCACATACAGGGTTTCGATGATCAACATTTTAAATTACATTGTATATAAAATCATATATCGCCATATTAATAGTCCTATGTAAACGAAATCCTTTCTGTTCCTCACACAAAATATTATGTCTATCTATAAATTTATAAAGTGCCCTATAAATATACTTTTTAAATACTTTAGAAAATACTGGAATTAATGATATTGGTCGGTAGTATTCCATTCTTTCTCTATTCTCTTTTTTAAAAAGTGGCTTAGTAATTGATGTTTTTAATCAGGGTAAACACCTGCGCTAATACTTAGATTAATTATGTGACTTAAATGACCGCTTATTTCTCTTGACACCTGTTTTATTATTTTTGTGGCAATACCGTCATATCCTACACTATTTGTATTGTTTAATGAATTTATGATCTTTTCTATATCTAGTGGCACACTAGGAGCCATAAACATTGTTTTATTATTGGTATCAATTTTGTTATATTTGGGTTTGCTAGTCACATCGAGTTTCCCTTGTACTTTGTCGATAAAATAATTGTTAAAAGCTTCAGCAATGTCTGCAGGTTTTGAAAAAAATCTGTTACCTATTATGTATAATTTTAGTAATATTAGATTTAGGTATATTGTATTTAGCACGATTAATAATTTGCCACGTAGTTTTAGACTTATTTTTAGAAGAATTTATTTTATGATTATTTTGCGCCTTTTGTGTTAGATGTATAATTTTTTTGTGCAAGCGAGAGTAGGCATTGAAGGTCTTTTTATTAATTTTACTTGGGTTTAACCGATATTTCCACAAAAGATTTCTTTTTTTTTTACTGCCTAGTTTGATTCCCTTAGACAACCATTTAGGTCTTTTTAAGACATTTATTTTTATCAATTTAATTGGAAAACACAAATTATATATTAATTTAAATAAATCGAGAAATTTATTATAGGCTTCATTTGGATCGACTGTGTCATAAATCTCTACGAAGGATAGACTTTTTATGTGATTTTTAAACTTTAAAATATTTTCTACACTGTAGTCTCTCTTAGCCGTGTACCTACCAATAATTTATGAGACATTTGGATTGAACTGGACAATGAAGCAGCTGTGCCGTGTGATCGGACAATGCTAGTTCTATTACGTCAGTTTTACACACTTTACTGAAATTATGGGCAAAATTGTCTATACATGTCATACTGGCCATGCGAGTCGGTTGTTTTAATGCTAGTTTTAAGTTATAGCTCATTATAAGACATTCGAAAGCATTTGAGTGGCTATTAGGTTTAAGCATGTCTATATTAAAGTCCCCAGCAAGTACAATGTTGTTATATCGTGTGCGTAATATTTCTTGCAAAAGGGTTTCCATTTTATCAAAACAATAATTGAGATTATTTATATTTGGTACTCTGTAGATACAGACGACAATTATCTTGAAATCAGTTAACTCAATCGCACAGCATTCAAATATACCTGATGAAGACAATTTAGAAATTTTAGGTATTTCCTTGTATTTAAGACCATTTTTCACAAGAATACATGCCCCTCCTCTTTTTCTCCCTTCTCTACAGAAATGGGCAGCTAAGCTGTAATTTGGTACATACAATTGATGTTGGCACCCCTCCATAATGAAGTGTTCCGTTATGCACAGAACATCCACGTCTATCTTTTTTTCAGACAATTCATCTAAACAAACAGTTAAGACATTAGCTTTGTTTACTAAACCGGCAATATTTTGATGTAAAATTTTTAAATATTGATTACAGAAAAAACTGGTCGTTAGTTGTATCTTTTGTGGTTGAGGGAGAAATAGGGGGAGACTCACCATAATCCTGAACAGATAAATGAAAATCTTCACAATTATTAATCTCATCAAGCATTAAATTAATGTGTTTAAATATGTTTACCATGCCATTCCTATTGACAGATCCGCTTGGTAAAAACATGTTATAATTATATGATAAATAAAAGTTAGTATCGAACATATGCATAGTGATGGCTACATGCGTCCAAGTATAAGAGACTGTTAAATGTTTCTATTCTTCCGTTAAACATCATAGAATAGTCATTGATTTTAAATGTTGGTGCACATATTATAATATTAGTATAATTTATTTTTAAAAGTGTTTCACGTAAATTAATTATGAGATCGATATAATTGTTAGTTCGGCGTGATGTGTAGATATTAGGTGTCATGAAAAGTGCTTGCAGTGTGATGGTGTGAGTGTGAGCGAGTGCGTGTAGGGTGCATAGTTATACATAATTACAAATGTCTAACGAAGTTACGAGAGAACAATGAGCAACTGCTCAGTGGCATCGTAATCTAACTTTTGTAAACAGGCAGAGAGTTTTTTTTTTGCAAAGTTTTTTTGGTAGGGCATAAATTGTTAGGATCTCGTTAATTTTATTATATAAATAGTTTCCGAGAAAACCAAAATGCCGACGGGCAAAAGTTGTATGAAACCGAACTGTGGAACAGACGACTGCATGTTTACGTCGCTTACCTTCAAATAAGGTAGGATTATAGGTAAGTGTTGAGAGTGCTTGCGTAGGATCGTATTTAAAATAAAGAGTTGACGTACAGTTAACACTTCAGTACGCTCGTAAAGTTCATTGGTAGGAAATAAGAACGGCAGAAAATTACTTACTTTTAATACAGCTCTTTGCGCTCGTTCGATTCGAAGCATAACCGTTTTGGTCGCGCCACCCCATATAGTTATACAGTAAGTAATTAGCGATTGGCACAGTGCAGAATATACCGCTTTCAATATTCCTGAGTCCGCAACATAACGGAGGTTTTTAAATACAAAGATCAGTTTTCTAATTCTATTGGCAAGAGAATCTATGTGCGGGTGGAAACTCAAAGTATTGTCTAATATGACGCCCAGGTACTTTAAAGATTCTGTGTGTTGTAGATTGGGACATGAGCAAGGAGGAGAACCTTGAGTCTGCAAGCACAAGGATGAGTGGGCAGTTATTTTGAGGCTATTCAGGGAATAATTGGGTTTTTTTTTATACAAAAGGAAATATATACTTTGTTTTGTCAACATTGAGAGCAAGATTATTGGTAGCCAACCAAGATAGAACCAGGTTTAGTCCAGTCTGTGCATAACTGTAAACCTCAGGCCATGTGTCAGCCTCAAACAACAGAGCTGTGTCATCAGCGAAAGTTATGATCCTACCGCTGGGCATATTCAGCTCAACGAGGTCATTTATAAAAGTCAGGAATAAAGGGGGACGGAGAATACTGCCCTGTGGGACGCCGTGGATGACAAGAAGATCAGTACTAGTCCACATATCTATTTTTACCCGACTACGGAGGGTATGTATGTATGTGAGTTTGTTCATCTGTTCCCACAAAGCTCCTAATCTACTTATCGGAACTCGACGTATGTGGTATCGTTAGAACCGTCTTAATTGTCCGCTGAACATAGGTTACGTGACGTGTCACAAAACTTGATATGGCGCCCTCTAGCGGACAAAAAGTCATGTGTTAAAAAAAATGTTAAGATAAATACACCGTGTTTGATATCATTTGAAAGGGCTTCACTGGTACTTATCAAAATATATCATCAAAATTCAATGTGGCGCCCTCTGGTGGACAAAAATTAATTTACCATTATTAATTAGAAATTTTAAATTTAGTTTTTGCAAATGGTATAGAAGCACAGTGATTTAACACCAAAATAATTTAAATTAAAAAAAGTAAAAAAGCTAAAACCCGACTACGACAAAAAAAACGACGAAACTAAAAGTATGAAACAAGATTTCCAGGATGCTGAAATAAACAAGGTAAAAAGAAAAGCCGTAGTCACACGTTATTAAAGTGTTTCGGTTGTTACTTATAACGTGTGACTGCGGCTTTTCTTTTTACCTTGTTTATTTCAGCATCCTGGAAATCTTGTTTCATACTTTTAGTTTCGTCGTTTTTTTTTGTCGTAGTCGGGTTTTAGCTTTTTTACTTATTTTTATAACCCTCTGAAATCGGTTAGTGAGATAATCCGAAAAAAGATTTAGTTGCTCATTCCTTATACAAAAGCTCTCTAATTTTCTCACCAACAGTGGGACGGAGACCGTGTCAAAGACTTTGGCGAGGTCCATGAAGATTAATTACTATTAGCTTTTTGTTAACATCTAGTTTTTCAGAAATAAACTTGGTTAAATCATGAACAGCGTCGCTGGTTGACATACCAGATCGGAAACCGTACTGTGAAGCTGATAGCAGCGAGTTTCCTTCGAGGTAGCCAACCAGGCGCTCCTTCATGATCCGCTCCAGTACCTTAGACAAAGCTGGTAGGATGGAAATAGGTCTATAATTGTTGACACTGGCTCCGTCTCCACTTTTGAAGATTGGGCGAATCTCTGCTATCTTCCATGCATCTGGAAATTTCCCGGACTCAATGACAAGGTTACAGATAAAAACGATTGGAGAAATAAAGACCTGCTTATATCTCTTCAAAAAGTTGGAAGAAATGTTGTCATAGCCAACAGCACAATCAGACCTCAGACTTAAAATTGTATTTTCAACCTCTTCTAAGTCGGTGGGTAGAAAAACCATCGAGTGCGAGTATTGTTTATGCGAAGCTGTTGAAGTAGTGCTACCAGGACTACAGCGACACGGTAATATTATCTATACAATATTCCAACTTCATACAAACGGACGAAACGCGAGCTATACCTACGCGCCTCGATCTCGAGGTGCGCTCGGAATGCAGACAGTCGCGTCTGTGCCGCGCGATTTTTCAATAAAAATAAGTTCAAGTACATATTTATATATTTAATATGACGAGTAGGATATATTGTGCTGTTTTTGGTTGCATGAATTCTTCATTTAAAACCAAACATATAAATTGTAAAGTAGCTGCAGGTATCTATAACCAAGTAAAAGATATTCCTTTTTCTCCACCTTGTCCATGTTTCCCAAAACAATTTTTAATTAAGCTTTAGAATGCGGATTTTTGTACTTTAAAATTTAATAATAAAGCATTTCGTAGATACGTCTCAGTCGAGGCGCAAATATTTTTCGGTCGCAAATATTGAACACTTCCTATTCAATTCACAAAGTATTTTATTTGTTTATATAAAAAAAGTATATTTACAATCACAAAACTAAATGGCAACACAAAGTAGGCAAATGTAATTAAAATGCTGGAGGCGGGCAGCCATAGTGCGGGCAGCCCTATCGCATGTTTACGTACCGCGTGGCTGTAGGCATTTATTTCAAAGATACGGCCGAGTTACAATACTGTATAGATAATATTACCGTGACAGCGATTAGCGTTGTTTTACCGATGTTCACAAAAAAGTCATTAATGAAATTAGTAGAGGAAATTGGATCCAGGGTGTTGATTAGCTGAGAGGCCTCGTTTTTCGTGTTTTTTGTGAGTAATGTCTTTTATTGTGTTCCATAATTTTTTGTTATCAGTTTTAGCCGCAATCTGAAGTTTCATTTTGTCGTGTTCTCTTTTAATTTTTTTCAACAAGTCGTTGCAGAAATTTCGATATCTTTTATAGGATGTGACTGTAACTAGATCGTTAGGATTCCGTTTGGCTTTTTGGTGCAACTTGTCCCGTGTCCTCATACAGCGCAATAGTCCAGGCTATTATCGTTATCCAAGGCTTTGAGATTATCTTTCGGTTTGACGTTTTGATAATTTGAGTATTAGATACTATAATTCTATTAATTGTGTCAACGAAGTACTAAACAGCAAGATTAACATCTGTCATTGAATATAATTGATTAAAGTCAATATCCTTAATTTCCACGTCAACCTTTTCGTAACTTAAACTTCAATTAGAATTCAAGATTAGGATTACCGCATCATGATCAGTGATGGAGGTTTCAGCTACATAACAAGAAGCTTGAAGTCGCGTTTTCAAAATAATGTGATCAAGACATGTTTTATTATGAGTGGGGATAGTATAAGCCGGCAACATGCCATGGGATGCTAACAGTTTAAAGTAATGAGCAGAATTTGAGTCGGTGTTAGTCTCTGCTATGTCTGCATTAAGGTTTCAAATAAAGTTTTTTATATTAGAATTTGTATTTAGAAAAAGTTCGAGAGATGAGAAAAAGTTATTAAGATTTTTGTACCCCGCAGGTCGGTAAATTTCTAGCATCGCTGTACTTTGATTAATCTTGACCATTAGACTGTTACAATCAGAAATATTAGGTTCCTCTACCGATACGATAATGTTATTTTTACAATATATAACCACCCCTTCATTTTGGGTTAAGATATTATAAGTTTGGTAGTAATTATAACCGTCAAGCGGCGGAATGCGTTGAGCACAAGACAGCCAGCACTCCGTTAACACAATGAAGTCCCAATCAACTTGCGATCTTTGTAAGAATGAAGAGTACCGGCTATGGCGTTATTCACAGCTTCATCAACTGCCACTCGTGAACCAACATGAGGGTTGGCGCCCTCATGCCCTCCTTGCAGTGAGTCAGCCGGTCGGAGCCCGGACAGACATCCCTCAACAGGGCGGGTCAGGTCCTGTTAAGGCAAAGTGGCGCCATGGGTCTTTGACGGCTCCATGGTGCCTCACCCCGCCCCGTTCCTCCAGGAAATATGTGTCAATGCAAGGTTTTAGCCGTGGCCTAACGAGGGCGGACCCCTTCCTTGCACCACATATTACCTTTCATTGGATTTTAAACTAAACATTTAAAAACAAAAGAATATTAGCATGAATACATTGAAGTTATTTTTTCATATTAGTTCTTCAACGCAGTTCATAAAACAGGCAAACATTTTCATCACCTTCCAAATTTAAAAATTATATTTTTTTAAGAAAAGCAATAAAATTCCTGATTTTTCTTTAGTATCACGTCTTAATACTAAACAATTGAGATAAGACATCACGAACTTATCCAAAAAAAGACAATGCTTATGGACCACGGATATCTCTATGTTATGGACACAGTGCGCAGCGTGCTGCGTACATACTCACACAGGCAGACACACATGCACAAACTCAAACCGATAAAATAGGTTACCGCGCCGAGCCCACGCGCCTGGCTCCGCCCCCAAACATTGATGACAATCAAACATAAATGGCAAATTTTCCCTTCATACTTTCAAAGTCTCCGTCAATTTGCAAAATGCATATCATACTGTGATTTTAAAAGGCGCTAATATATAAATGGGAAATAAAGTAAATTGACTTTTTCCTAATATCTTTGCGTAGATGCCCGAAAAACAAACAATTAACTGTTTTCCATTACTAGAAATTGTAAAAGATTTCGATAGATCTTGATTTAAGACGAAGAAGATTTTGTTCCGTATGGTGTCCGGACATAAAGAATAACACCATCCCATCTCTTCCCGAGGGTGTCGTAAGAGGCGACTAAGGGACATACCAGAGAATGGGCAGCAGCATCCTCTGTGCATTGCAACAACCAAACTGCGATCGCCAATCCGTCTGCCAAGCGTGGCGATTATGGCAACCCCCCCCCCCCCTAAATGAAAAGCAGAAAGAAAAAATGGCCCCTAGTGCCCGGCAGCAGTGGTGGCCGAGTGGTAACGGCCCCGACTTACGAGTTGTAGGTCGCGGGTTCAAACCCAGCCAGGCACATAACTTTGTGTAATTTATTTCATCACCACTGCTCTCAAAACGGTGAAGGAAAACATCGTGAGGAAACCGGCATGTCCTAGAACCAAAAATTCGAAGACATGTGACATCCACCAACCCGCACTGGGCCCGCGTGGTGGATTATGGCCCATTCCCTCTCCTAGAGGAGGCCTGAGTCCCAACAGTGGGAACATTATAAGGCCGACTATGCTATGCTATGCTATGCCCGGCAGCCCGTCTACCCTTGACTCCGGTAGCGGTCAAGACCACGACGAGGCAAGGGGTGCGAAGAATCTTCGGATGAGATCTGGCTACCCATCTATAAAACGACTGGACCTGGCAACTTTTAACACGCGTACACTGAGGACTGACGAGAAGATCACCAAACTTGAGGAGGAATTGAGCAGGTTGCGATGGAGTATTGTGGGATTGTCTGAAGTCCGAAAACAGGGGGAGGATACGATAATTCTCAAATCCGGTAACCTGCTCTATTTCCGGGAGGGTGACCAGCAGTCACAGGGTGGTGTCGGGTTTATCGTCCACAAGTCCCCTGTGAACAATGTGGTGAAGATCGAGAGTGTGTCGACCAGGGTGGCGTACCTTGTACTCAGAATATCATTAAGATATTCGCTGAAGGTCATACAGGTCTACGCCCCGACCTCGACACATCCCGACGACGAAGTAGAATCCATGTATGAGGATATATCGAGAGCCATGCATGGTTCTAAGACTCACTTCACCGTGGTCATGGGGGACTTTAACGCGAAACTGGGCAAGCGAGACGGTGACTAGCTGCGAGTGGGGCAATTTGGATTTGGACGTCGGAATCACCGGGGACACCTACTGGCTAGCTTTATGGAGAAGGAGGGCCTCTATATGATGAATTCCTTCTTCAAAAAGCGTGAGCATAGAAGGTGGACCTGGCAAAGTCCTGACGGTGCAACTAGAAATGAGATTGACTTCATCCTGTCGACGAAAAAACAAATATTCAATGATGTCTCTGTGATCAACGCGGTGAAAACTGGAAGTGATCACCGCGTGGTAAGAGGCACATTGAATATTGACATTAAGCTTGAAAGGTCTCGACTGATGAAGTCTACGCTCCGTCCAGCACAGATCCGGATCCAAAACCCCGAGAGCTATTAGCTCGAACTCCACAATCGTTTCGAGTGCCTAGGAAGCTCCGTGGATAACGATGGGTTCGTGGAAACTGTCCATACGGTTGGGTCTAAGTTTTTCAAGACTCACCGTACAAATAAGAACAAGAGGGTCTCTGATCCGACCCTCGAGCTAATGAAGAAGAGGCGTGAGATGATTGATTGATGATGATGATTTGCAGTCTTCAGACGATGCGTGCATATACCGGTAGCTCAATAGACAAATCTCAAAGTCCCAGAAACGCGACCTTCGCCGCTTTAAGACCGCAAGGATTAAGGATGCGATTGAGCGGAATAAGGGCTCTAAAGTATTTGCACGAGATCTGTCTATTGGGCAAAGCCAGCTCACGAAACTGAAGACCGACGATGGCAGAGTCATATCCGCCAAATCGGAGCTTCTGGGAGAGATCGAGGCTTTTTATGGACAGTTATACACGTCTATCGCTAAACCCGCTGCAAATCTAGTAAACGACCTAAGAGCTAGATTGACTCGACACTATACTGAAGATATCCCGGACGTCAGCCTGTACGAGATTAGGATGGCTCTGAATCAGCTGAAAACCAACAATGCGTCGGGTGAGGACGGAATTACGGCCGAACTCCTGAAGGCGGGTGGAAAACCGGTTCTAAAGGCCCTTCAAAAGCTATTTGATTCCGTCATACTCGAGGGAAAAACGCCACAGGCATGGAGCAGAGGCATGGTGGTACCCTTCTTTAAGAAGGGCGATAATGCCCTGCTTAAGAATTACAGGCCCATCTCGCTTCTGAGCCATGTCTACAAGCTGTTTTCCAGAGTCATCACGAATCATCTCGCGCGCAGGTTCGACGACTTCCAGCCTCCCGAACAAGCCGGATTTCGAAAAGGCTTCAGCACCGTGGACCACATACATACGCTGCGGCAGGTTATACAGAAGACTGAGGAGTATAATCAGCCTCTCTGCTTAGCGTTTGTGGACTACGAGAAAGCCTTTGATTCGATTGAAACTTGGGCTGTACTGCAGTCTCTCCAACGGTGCCAAATTGACTATCGGTATATCGAAGTGCTGAAGTGTTTGTACAAAAACGCCACTATGCCAGTCCGACTACAAGACCAGCCATCGAAACCTATCCTCTTGCAGCGGGGCGTGAGGCAGGGAGACGTTATTTCTCCGAAACTGTTCACGGCAGCAATGGAGGATGTCTTCAAGGTTTTGGAATGGAGAGGGCTAGGCATCAATGTCAATGGCGAGTACATCACTCACCTTCGGTTTGCCGACGACATAGTAGTCATGGCTGAGACTACGGAGGAGCTCAGTACAATGCTTGGTGACCTCAGTAGAACTTCCGAAAGAGTGGGACTTAAAATGAACATGGACAAAACCAAAGTCATGGTAAACAGCCATGTAGCACCCACTCCTATCAAGATCGGGGACTCTACACTCGAAGTTGTAGACGACTACGTTTACCTGGGACAGACGGTCCAGTTGGGAAGGTCTAACTTCGAGAAAGAGATCAATCGTCGAATCCGACTCGGCTGGGCAGCGTTCGGGAAGCTGCGCGGTATCTTCTCGTCCAATATACCACAGTGTCTCAAGACGAAAGTCACCAGTGCGTGTTGCCAGTGATGACATATGGCTCCGAAACGTGGTCGCTTACAATGGGCCTCATCAAAAGACTTAAAGTCACCCAAAGGGCAATGGAAAGATGCTCGGAGTTTCCTTGCGTGATCGAATCAGGAATGAGGATATCCGTAGGAGAACCAACGTTACCGACATAGCACGAAGAATCGCCAAACTAAAGTGGCAATGGGCAGGGCACATTGCTCGCAGAACAGATGGCCGTTGGGGCCGAAAGGTTCTGGAATGGCGACCACGTACCGGAAGACGTAGCGTTGGAAGGCCTCCTACAAGGTGGACCGGTGACTTGGTAACGGTTGCGGGAATCCGATGGATGCGAGACGCACGGGACCGTTCATTGTGGCGACACTTGGGGGAGACCTATGTCCAGCAGTGGACGTCTTGCGGCTGAAATGATGATGAACGATGATGATGATGATTTAAGACAGCTTTATGTCTTCATTTCCGTTTTTGAAATTAATCTAGAATGTTAACAAATATAGGTAGGTGGGTTCAATTACCGTTATTTCAATTTTATCTGGCTGTCTTTGTACATTACGGCGTACCTATGAAATGGGAATTAACTTTGCAACCATTTATATAAAATCAACTTACGTAAATGGTGGTGAGTTTGAGTGACTGCAGCGGCCAAGTGAAGACCTCCAATCCTCCATGAACTTAACTTCGCACCATTTTACAATACTCGCGTTTTTAATAAATTGGCGTGCTGGCCGGCGGCGGGTGGCGCGGCTCACGGGAGCCTGGGACGGAACTAGGAAATACACACCCGTCACGTGCAGACACGTGACGTTGACTAAAAAAAGAAAAAAATATTGGGAGCGCGCGCGCCACGCTACCTAGCGCCCCACCCCCTAATCAAGATCTACGTTTAGCTAGGAGACGATCCAAATTGAAATTACGGAATTCACCTTTTTTTTTTGACGTGACAACGTCTTATAATTCGATTGAGCCGGCTGCACGCACGCAAAAGTAAGGCTTGAAGTGCAAGCGAAAGCGCGTTCGGCAGTGTTCGACAACTGTCTCTCTCCTACTTGAGTGAGCGATGCGTCTGCGTCGTGACAACTGCTATAGAATAATACATTTACATGTTTTCGTCAAGTATAAAGTGCAGTGAAAAGTGAATGTCGTGTTAATTGTTTATTTGTATTTATGCGTACAAATAAATGTAAAACGTTGTCACGTTCAACTATCGTCAGTAAACCGACTTTACAGACAACCGATTTTTCTTTTGAAAATTTTTCCTACTTTTTTTATTTCAAAAATAGAATTTTTGAATGTCACCTAACACTCTCATCTCACAGATGGTGTAAAAAGTAGAGTATCCAACACGAGGATAAAGCTGTCTTTATCTTGGGTGGCTTGAATTCCTCACTTCACTCAGGTTTCTTTATTAACTCCCACGTAATGCTCGGAAGTTAATTATATAAATCCCTCACAGTCGGGATTAAAATTAGAAACCTTCGTTTCGTTCGGAATTCAACATGCCGCCCGCGACTTAAAGACACTGCTTTATCCCCTAGTCACATAATCTACTATTTTACATCATCTGTGAGATAATTAAAAGACAATTTAGTAAAACAAATCATATAATAGAGAAATATTTGTAAGTATTATATTTACGAGTTCATCATAACTATCACTCAAAATGTTTTGAGATTTGAAACAAACAAAAGTCACTACTCAAAGATTCTATAGTTTAAATTTTCTATAACGCTCCCGCTTGTTCATTATTTTTTTTTTAGAAACTCGTTTTATTCTGTTTCTTTTTTGTTAGTGGCCAATTTGAAATTTGAGTAAACTTGTTTGATGCACTACATTTTAATTCACATAATGCTGACGGTTTTTCACGTTCCAAATTCAAATCTTATTATTTCCTAAGGATCGCCCATACTGCATAATCTCCCTAGGGACATAATGACTTGCTTTAAGTGATGGTTGTATGACGTATAAAAGGGCATTATCGAGCAGGTGGTGTAAAAAATAAAAAAACCCGACTGCGAAAAAAAATATTTTAGATTAAACTAAAAAGAAAAAAACAAGTTCAGTTCAGTAGCGTAGAAACCAATTTAATTAAAACAAAACTGCAACAGTCGGGACCCAATAAACTAATCTAGACTAAAATCATTCCATATTATAATATGGGTCCCGACTGTTGCAGTTTTGTATTAATTAAATTGGTTTCTACGCTACTGAACTGAACTTGTTTTTTTTTATTCACTCTATTTTAGGCGTATATTTATCACTTTAAAGTACACAAACCTAGCGAGTCATCCGGCTCGCTTATTTTGTATCTTCTAAAATTGAAGTGTCTGTTTATCAAAAAACATTGGTTTACTAAATGTATAACAAAGTGTATTCGAAACTTATAAAAAAAATGTGAATTTTAAAGTTTTTGGTGTTCTGTCGCTTTGTTCCAGCTAATACCCGTAATTTTCTCGCGGGAATGGGATTTCAAAATACGGGATAAATCTGCATGAAGGTTAAACAAAATTTGACAGAACTTTCATTGGGATATAGCTAATATTATGATGAACCTACCTTAAGCTACTTTTTATATTCTCGCGGAAACGGGACTTAATTCCGGCGGTTTGCCCCACATCACTACATCCTGATTCCCGGGAGAGAAAATCTTCGAAAGGGCTGAACCGATTTTGACGGGACTTTCACTGACGGAAAGCTTTTATTATATTTTTTTTTTGTTACAACTATCAAACAACGCCGTCCAAGTCTCAAGCTAAGCAGAGCTTGTGTTATAAGTACTAAACAACTGATAAATACACTACAATACTTATATATTTATAAATACATACATAGGTATTATAGATAAATTAAACCCAGATACAGAACAAATGATCGTGCTCATCACACAAACATTTTGTCCTGGGTGGGAATCGAATTTACGACTTCCGGCATAGCAGTCAGGGCCACTAACTACTAGACCAACAGGCCAGTCATATGGGTAGGTAATCATCTAATGAGTTTTCGCGTTCTAGGGCGGAGAGGGAGAGCGTGTCAGACTTTTACTTAGTAAAACCACACGTAGGTTCCTTCAATTACTCTTTGCGTTCTAGGACCATGGGTTATCTTTTCAGAAGTCCTCCCAAGGCCCTAGTAGGCATCGGCCCTACTGGGCCACTACGGTTTCGTTGACATCTCTTAAAGAAACACGTAGTACAGGACGCGTTATCGAAAATCTGCTCGGTTCGGACAATAGCCGGACGGCCAGACTGCGAGCCCGCACCTACGGTAGCTGGTAGTCGGGGGTCTCAGCGGTTAGGGCGTGAGGATGTCCATTCCCTTACGCGTGCGGCTGTCTCCATCACTAGCATTACTGCTTCGCAGAAGGAGGCGGCCGCCACCCATTCCCCCTCACTCCGGATCATAGACGCGCGAGATGTCATCACCGCCCATTGCCCCCACGAGGTCACGGCACACTTCCACCGTAAGCTCCACCGTGTCCTTCGGGCGATCCGCGCTATGGCGACATCCCCGAGCATTTTCTTCTGCCTGAATCCGGTGCAGGAACCTTCCGAACTTACCATCTCCGGTGAGGGCCTGCGTCATGCGGAAGGTGTGGAAGCCGTGACGCCTCTCCAGCCATTACTCAAAGAGCGCCTTACCGCCATGATAGTGGCGTGCTCAACTGACGGAAAGTTGATGTTACAAGGAGTAATAGGTTTTTTTTTTTATAGGTGGGAAAATCATCTTATGACAAATCTCGCTCTTGGGCGGAGCGAGAGATAGTGTCAGACTTTTACTGACTAAAAACCCACTCCTGTTCCTTCGTTGCCTTCGTCCCAGGGCCCCGGTTTCGTTTTCACACTACCCATGGCCCCAGTAGGCTTCGACCCTGCTGGGCCCCTACGATTTGCTGACATCTCCCTGAGGCGCGCGCGGAACAATACGCGCCGTCAACGACTTGGGCTCGGTCCGGATGGTTACCGGACGGTCGGACGGCAGGCCACCCATTGCCCGCCGTCCGCAAGCCCGCGCCTGCGGTGGCCGGAAATCGGGATCGGAATCCCGGCGGCGGTTGGGGCGTGAGGACCGTTGCCGTTGCCTCACGCGATCGGCCGCCTCCTTTGCTAGCATTACTGCTTCGCAGAAGGAGGCGACCGCCTGCCACTCCTCCTCGCTCCGGACCATGGCCTGTACCAAGGCCCGGCGCGAGAGATCGCCGCCGCCGATCGCCCCCACGAGGACACGGCGTTGCTCTTCCCAAGCGGGGCACACCTCCACCGTGTCCTCCGGGCGGTCCACACAGTGGCGACACCCGGGCGTCGCTTCCGCACGAATCCGGTGCAGGAACCTTCCGAACTTACCATCTCCGGTGAGGGCCTGCGTCATGCGGAAGGTGTGGAAGCCGTGACGCCTCTCCAGCCATTACTCAAAGAGGGGACTTACCGCCATGATAGTGGCGTGCTCAACTGACGGAACGTTGATGTTACAAGGAGTAATAGGTAACATTTTTTACACGATTGCCCCAAAAAAGGGGAGTAACGAAGTTGCGAGTAACCTAACCTAACCCAACAAGTTAGCAGAAAAATAAATGACATATTTCCTATTGTACCTATTATTTTTTAATATGGTCATGATATACCATTTTGGAATCCTCATGATGAGCTCTTGAATTTGATACCAATATTGCACTACCCAAAACCCCTTTTTACTCTAATGTATAGCGTCCCACAGTCGTGGGACACACGCTGATTTTTTTTCAACGTCACCTATCTAAGAACACTTGGGTTAACAAGACGAATCTAACGATATGCTAATTATGTAAAACCGTTCAGCGGTTTGGAAGATATGAGGTAATAAAGAATATTACATAGATACGCGCGAAAAACATAACCCTTCTTGCAGTCGGGTAAAAAATATACTGTGCTCTGCTCAGCATTGACGCGCGTCGCTTGCACCCAAATAGGTAACCCGTGGTCCTAGAACGCAAAGAACAACTGAAGGAACCTAGGTGTGGTTTCACTCGGTAAAAGTCTGGCACGCTCTCCCTCTTCGCCCTAGATCGCGAAAAGTCATTAGATGAAAATCAGTCCAGTCGTTTCTCTCCCTGGGAATCACGATGTCCCCCCCACCGCCGATTATTAAGTGCCGTTCCCGCAAGAATATAAAAAGTAGCTTAAAGTACCTACTCATTTTAATATTAGATAGACCCTAATAAAATCTCCTCAAATTTTCGTAATTTGAAATCCCATTCCCGCGGGAAAATTAAAAGTATCTAAGTAAGTATCAAATTACTTCTTGTAATATTAGTTACCAGTCAGTGAAAGTCCTTTCAAAATGGGTGCAACCGTTTCGGAGATGTACACTCTCCCTGGGAATTAAGATGCCCATAATATGATTGATAATATTTTTTAAGCTTGGTGTTCACATCATTTGGTGTTACAAGTAAGGACAATTAATTAGGTGCTGTTACATAATGGTGGGAGTTGCTCACACTAGGTCTCCTCGGGTTCCCTGTCCCTCGGACCGGAGGGAGCTGTTATGTTGTCCACGGCAGCGTGGCGTCCTGTCGCGGGTATGAGACCTGTAAAATACAAAGCAGCACATTACTTACACAATTTTTTTTTTTTTGTTTTTAACTTCTTAATATTTAAAACAATTTCTTCTCAACGTACCCACTGTTTCTGGCCTACTTGCTTGCGACAGGCGCGCATAGTCCGGATGGCGCCTTTCGTTTCCAGTCGCCTTCCACAGGGAGTCTGGCGTTATATATATATATATATTAATGTTGGAGTCTTCAAGTCCGAAAGTACATCTACATTTTGAAACATTACTGAAAAATCAAATGTAAATTTAGATAATGTACCACAGATTTTAATTAAATGACATCGTTCCTCAATATACAATTTTGAATTATTATGATTATACCAATTATTAAATTTGCACTTAACTTCCGTACTTGTAGTCTTTTTTTATCTGACTGTCATTCTAATGCATCCTCAAAATATGTATTTGTAAAAAGATTTTTCACTTTTTTAGGCCCATTTCTGTACAACAAATTAAATAGAATATTAAGTATCTACAAATTAAATAAGTATAACTGTAAAAAGATGATTTTCCAATATTTCCTAAGCATATCTTATGTAGAGACAGAAGACCTACTAACTGTTTGTAAATAAAACTCGCCGTATATCTGTATTTAGTTAAGTTTTTTTTTAATAGTCATATTTAGAGTTAATTTATTATTTTGTATTTAAGCACTCTCTCGCCTGAAGCACAGGTTCACCCTAGTTCAGGCATATAAGCAACTGTGTTCTTTTTAATATTTAATATACTTTATTGTAAATGTAAATGCCCTATGTTATAAATAAACGATTATTATTATTATTTTCTTTATTTCACTTACTTAAACATATTAGTTACATTTTTAAATATTTCAAAAATAAAAAATAAAACATTTAAAAATATAAAAAATAGTATCCCACCGGTATCGGGAACAGGGTCCAAGCTACCGGCGGTCAGGGCTCCAGAGAAAGGAACCTCCTAACAATACGAGCCGTGTCCAGGAGTACCGCTTTCTGAATCAAGCCCTTGATCCAGCCGCCTAACGCGAGCGTCCTAAGGTGTTGGTCGAGGCTCTTGGCTATTAAGCCATTGCGCGACACGACTATCGGTACAATAATCGCCGAGTCCACATCCCACATGTCGACAACCTCGCGAGCCAAGTCAATATACTTAATTTGTTTATCTTTCTCGGCTTTCACGAGGTTCTCGTCATGTGGAACAGAAATGTCGACAATCATTGCACGCCTCTCGCTTCGGTCCACCACCACTATATCAGGCTTATTGGCTACAATAGTCCTGTCAGTGATGATGGGCCGATCCCAGTACAAAGTGATATGACCATTATCAAGAACTGGGTCGGGCTCATACCTGTAGTACGGCACCTCCGATTCCACAAGAGAGTATTTCAGAGCAAGTTGCTGGTGGATAATCCTGGCTACTAGGTTGTGCCTATGCAAGTACTCTCCGTTAGCTAGACGAGAACAACCAGAGATAATGTGACGAATTGATTCTCCCGGACGGTGACATGCCCGACAGATGTCAACCGTGCCGTCCTTCACAATAAATCTCCGGTAGTTATTCGTCATGATAACTTCGTCCATAATTGCACAGACAAAACCTTCGGTTTCCCCAAAGAGGTCACCGAAACGCAGCCAGGCTACGGACGCCAATTGGTCTACATCGGGCCCGTGAAGGGCCCGGAAGAAGCGTCCGTGAAGTTCCTTGCTCTGCCATACTTCCCTGCGATCGTTAGTGTCAAGCACTACCGGTTTGCGCCAGTTCTCATTAGCCAGGGAGAGCGGGGTGAGTCCCTTGTCCACTGCCACTACATCTCGATGCATACCCACGTCGGCAGCTAGGAAATATTCCCTGAGACTGCATAACTCGCGGTTGTGTAGGGTCTTAGCATTTAAAAAACCTCGCCCCCCACACTTCCGCGGGATATACAGTCTCATCACCGACGATCGTGGGTAATGCATTCGGTATGCAGTCAGCAGAGTGCGGACCCTCCTATCCAGGGCGTCAAGTTCCGTTTGAGTCCATTTGAGTACACCGAAAGAGTACATCAATACCGGCATGACCCAACCATTGAAAGCGCGCACCTTGTTTCCGCCTGAAAGAAGGCTATTGAGTACCTTCTTCAGGCGTCCAAAGAAACGCTCCTTCAATGATTGCTTCATGTCAGTGATATTGATGCCTAGAGCTTCCGACATACCCAAATACTTATAGGTTTCGGTTGGAGAGAGGGATCTCAGGTTTATGGAATCCGTGAGTTGAGTGCCCACGGATTCCACAACCTCCCCTCGCTTTACATGCATGACCGCACATTTGTCCACACCAAACTCCATCCTGATGGCACTACTGAAGGTTTCAGTTACCTTCAGTAGTTCCATCAGTTGCAGATTGTTGGGGGCAAAAAGTTTCAGGTCATCCATGTAAAGTAGGTGAGATATTACCTGACCACCTCTCTTCAATCGATAGCCTAGACCTGAATTCTCCAGCAGTGTGCTTAGAGGATTCAAGGCTAGGCAAAACCAAAGTGGACTCAAACTATCACCCTGGAATATACCTCGCTCGATCCTTAAAGGTTCACTATTCCTCTGGATATGTCGACATCCTGGATAGCGAAGGACCGTACTCCATTGCCTCATACACGACATCAGGAAGGTGCGTAGTGTTGTATCAATTTTATACAATTCCAGCACCCTCATGAGCCATGTATGAGGAACAGAGTCATAAGCCTTTTTATAATCTATCCAACAAGTCGACAGATCCTTTCGGGAACGTCGAACCTGTTGGCTAATGGTCATATCAATGAGGAGCAGCTCCTTAGTACCGCGGGACCCGTTCCCACATCCATTCTGAGAAGGTGACATGATCAAATTTTTGACAATATGACTATTAATTTTGCTTCGCAGTATGGATGTAAGAACTTTATAGACCGTCGGCAAACACGTGATCGGTCTATAATTTTTAGGCTCCGCAGTACTACCTGACTTATGGAGCAGGTGGGTTATTCCTGTTGTTAGGAACTGGGGCAGCGACCCTGACTCTAAGGCAGACTGAAATTGATATGCCAAGCGAGCATGCGATCTTGTAAACCACTTAATCCAGAAATTGTGCAGCCCATCCGGCCCTGGAGATTTCCAGTTTGGCAACGGACGGACTGCACGAGCTACATCTTGGGGGCTGATGTCAATTGCCCCCATTTGTGGTATTGGATCGCACGCACGCTCGACCTCCCGAGTCCAGTCACCCTCGGTGTGGCTGACAGGCACCGACCAGATGCTGCGCCAGAATGAACTCATGGCGTCATCATCCGGGAGGCGCGCGTCAGCCACACCTTGGTCCGGTCGCTCCCAATCCCTATAAACCCACCTTTCATTACTCCGGAATGTGCGATTCTGGGTGTATCGCTCCACCCACCGCTTATACCTGCGGATACGGTTTACCCATGCATACACCTTCTGCTTCAGGAAGTCGATGCGCTCCGTGACACGGGACATATAGTCTCGGGGACTGATGTCAGTCCCCGAAAACGCCCGCCTCACAAAGCGCATCACTCTAGGACGAGTGTTGCCCTCCCTGAAGCAGATTAGTTTGCCGATGAGTGCTCTGGCCCCACCAATACGACGCTCGATTCTGCACTGCCAAGTTGGCACGGTTGGTTTCGGTCGTGTAGCTACGTCACAGTTTGGAAACTTGACGTGAGCTACACGACATGCCGCTACAGCTGCGCAGTACATTATCGAGTGTGTATCAGTGAGATTTTCGCAGTCGTCAAAATAGTTTGACAACTGCGAATCCAGAGCAGCCACCAGCGCCTTATTCTTATTATGCATGGGCAAACGAGGTAAGCGCGGCCTAAGTTCTTCTTCTTATTATTTTTATTATTATTTTATCTGTAAAATACCCTATGCACAACTCTGCATTCACTTTTTATAACATGTGTATATTTTTTTAATGCACCGTCAATGCAACTCGCAGCAAAATTAGACAAACTGAGAAAACGCGTTCATAATCGCTCATTCGCGCACAGCTGCATGCAGCGCACTGGTGTGGGGGGAATGAGTAAATACACCGATTGCATCCTAACTCGTTCGAGATGTATCTTCCATCTACCCCACATTTTGTATCTTTATTCTACCGTTTTTTCTTTTTTGTTTTCTCTCTGTCGTTGCATTTTGTTTTATTCGTCTATTATTTATTTTTCACACTTTTAACAAACACACTATCTTACACATATTTATTATAATTAACACAACATTATACAACATTACAACATTATTATTAAATTTTTTGATGGTTTATATTATTTAAGTATGCGTCACCGATACATATATATAGATATATATATTACACTCCAAAACTGTTTTACGTCCGTTGCGTCACAACCACAGGTTCAGTTGAAAACCAGCGTCAGGCACTAGTTGTCTGACATTCATGCTGAACTGGACCTATTTTGGTGCAGCCATGAGGCACACAACTACATTTTTTGTTTCTTGTTTTTATTTTTGTTTCGTGTTTACCCTATATTGTGTTTGTACCTTGTGCTGTACCAAATAAATTCTTTTTCTTTCTTTCTTTATATAATATAAAAATTGAATTGAGGTACTCGTTATAACATTAGCTACATCTCACATTGAAAGTTCCGTCAAATTTTGTTTAACCGTTTCGAAGACATCCCTTATTAAGAAATCCCGTTCCCGCAGGAAAATAAAAAGGAGCCTAACTGTTTGTAACACTTGCTATCCATTTTTATTTTTTGCCTAGCTGCTTCAGATATTAGCCGAAACAAATCGACGGATAACTAAAAATTACAAAATCCACATTTTTGTTATAAGTGTCGAATACGCTGATATACATTTAGTAAACAAGTGGTTTTTTTTTTTTATATTACAAACAGACACTTCAATTTTATTTAAGATACAAAATACCTAAGCGTGGCGAATGACTGTTATAGGTAGGTTTGTGAACTTTAAAGTGATATATGTAGGTATGCCTAAAATAGAGTGAATAAATAGTGTTATTAGATTATAATTATTAAATAGTGTAAAATAAAAAAAACTCGATTACGTAAAAAAACTACTGAAAAGAAAAAAACAAGTTCAGTCCAGTAGCGTAGAAACCAATTTAATTGCATTAATTTATATAAATTGCATAAAATAAAGCAAACAATTAAAATAACCTAAACCGGTTTCACTCCATCTAATATGGGTCCCGCCCCGACTGTTGCAGTTTTTTTTTTTTTTGTGTGTGGCCTCTCGCAGGTCAACCTAGGAGGTTGTCGGCTGCTTAACCGGTCTTGCCTGTGGCGGCCTCGATTCGAGAATCAAAGCCTCCAGCCAGGGCTTACTTAACTAACTTAAAAACTAAGCGACTACACGCTAAGGGGTGTGGACCTCGGCTTAGGGCGTCGCTGGGGGGGGGGCAGCAAGGGACGGGCTGGATCGCACAAAGATATTATTATTATTAACGGGGAATTTTAAAACTACGGCTCAGCGGCGCGGGCTGGCTCGAGCAAAGGACGGCGGTCTGTAATGTCTACGAACTGTACTGGTTTCCTTACGGCTCTCTTGGAGCAGGGTAATGGGGTCGTCGAGGGTGACAAGAGTATGCCTAGGACGGCGAATCTTTGAGATGAGGGAGGGTTCATATCGGGCGGCCGATACGATAAGGGGGTTGCGGTGTTTCACAGCAGTATCGAAGAAACGCTTGCACAGGCGTTTCATGAACTGCTGGATGGTGGGGATTTTGAGATCTAAGTGTAGATTCTCATTTCGGACGTAATAAGGGGCACCGAGGATTTTACGGAGGGTCCGATTTTGGAGGGTCTGCATCCTATGGAGGAAACGGGGCTTGGCGTGTGCGAAGATAGCACAGGCATATGTCATAATCGGGCGGATTACTGCTGTAAAGAGGCGCAGCTTGCACTTAAGTGATAATTTGCTGCGAGCAGTCATGAGATAGTGGAGCCTACCTTGAGCGAAAGCGGCTCGCGAGCGAGCCTGCTTTATGTGCTCGGCGAAGGTCAAGTGCTGATCTAGGATCACTCCGAGGTACTTGGCTTGCTTCTCCCAGGGGATTGGCTTGCCGTACATGGTGATCGGAGGGGGAGGGAGGACGGACTTCCGCTGTTTCGAGTAGAGAACAGCTTGACTCTTATCAGGGTTAACCTCTATTCTCCATTTCCGGAACCATTTGCCCAAAATGTTTGCGGAGGTTTGGAGATTGCGAGCGATAACTCTGGGGTCACGACCGGTGTAGTAAATTGCCGTGTCGTCGGCGAATAGAGCCAACTGGGCCTTTTTACTCTGGGGAATGTCGCTGGTGAACAGCGTGAAGGCTAAGGGGGATACTACGGAGCCTTGCGGGACTCCTGCTCGGATGGGGTGGGGGGTGGAGAGGGCACCCTCAATTCGATAGCGGAAGGTGCGATTCGACAGAAAGTCTCGCATGATGAGCACGAGACGGTCTGGCACTCCGAGTTGGTATAGCTTATATAATAAGCCATTGTGCCAGACCTTGTCGAATGCTTTCGCTATATCGAAATACAAGACACCCGTCATCGTATTACGCTGGAAGCCAGCGCTTAGGTGCTCTACGATGCGGTGGACTTGGTGGATGCATGAGTGCTCGGTACGGAACCCGAACTGCTCATTAGGAATGAGACCCTTGGATTCGGCAAAATCTTTGAGACGCTTATAAATAAGCCTCTCGTAGACTTTACCGAGAACATTGAGGAGACTGATGGGGCGGTAGCTGGAAGGGTCAGACTTGGGCTTGCCTGGTTTGGGGATACCGATAACGGTGGCCTGCTTCCATGCTTGGGGGAAGATATTATTGCTTAATGCGCCATTGAAGATGGCGGTCATTAGCATTATAAGTTGGGGAGGGAAGAGTTTGAACACTCTGTTCGTGATACCGTCGGCGCCGGGGGCTTTCCGGGGTTGAAGTTTTTTGATGATATCCTCCACCTCGTCGGGAGTGACGGGGGGTAGAGGGTTATCAGGGTCTTCAACGGGAGGGAGGGAGGCTCTACGTTCGACTTCAGCGTCCACCATGTCGATGTGAGCTTGGTCTACTAGTTGAGAGCTAGGCGAGCATTGGGCTTCGAGGCTGTCGGCTAGGCATTCCGCTTTTTCAGAGTTGTCGAAAGCGACACTCTTGTCAGGGCGGGTGAGCGGAGGGATAGAGGACTCTTCAGTGGAACGTAATTTCCTCTGAAGTTGCCAGAAGGCGAGGTGAGTAGGCTCGAGTTCGCTAAGCGTCTTGTCCCAGCGGGCGGAACGCAGCTCGGTCATGCGTTTCTTAACAGCACGCTGTAATCTACGCATGTGAGCCTTGTTAGCGTCGCAGGGAAAAGCGCTGTACGCACGGATGGCTGCGTTCTTCTCGGTCATCAGAGCCCGTACATCGTCCGGAATTTTCCAGCGACGGTCCTCCGTCGCTGGAATCTCCCTTGAACATTCGTTCAGGACGGATTGTACGTGATCTGTGAGCGAGTCGATCGCAGCCGTCGTGTCAGCGACTGAGTCGATGTGGTCAGGGATAGAATCCAATTGAGGTGACGTGGTAGATTTCAGTCTTTCGCTTACTTTCTTCCAGTCAGTGATCAATTGGGACGGGGGAGGCTGGCCGGGGTCGAGATTACCCGAGCGGGAGCCTAGGTGCATGATCACGGGGCGATGATCGGAGTTAAGCTCGTGTATTGCTTCTATAGATTGTAAACGGAGGTTTACATTCTTCAGGAGCGCTACATCGAGGACGTCGGGGCTATGGTTGGGATTTAGGGGGAAGTGAGTGTGACACATCGGGGCGATGATGTCAAAGTTAAGGGATGCACCAAGGTTGAACACGACCTTACCTCTAGGGTTGGTCGTACTACTGTTCCAGGCGGGATGTTTAGCATTGAGATCGCCCGCTAGTATAACGGAGTCACTCAAGCCAAAGAGGGCGGTGAGGTCTCTAGTGAGAGCGATGGACTCGTCTGGCATACGAGACGAGGAAGTCGGAGGGGGATAGTAGGCGGAGATGACAGTGATCGGTTGATGACCAGTCATGCCTACTCGACAGGCTGCGTATTCTAAGAAAGAACAGGGCGCGGGTGGGGTTAGGGGGATACAGTACAGTTCCTTCCTGTAGTAAATGAGGGTGCCACCACCGTGGCAGCGAGACCTATCGTTGCGAACTATGCGATAGTTGGCAATTTTAGGATCTTTACGGTGGGGTTTGAGGAATGTTTCCTGGATAAGGAGAATGTCTAACTGATGGTCGCGGAGAAAAGTGGCGATCTCATCTCTCTGATTGATAATGCCGTTGGCATTAAAGAAGCCTAATTTAAGGGATCGCGGTTTGGAAGAACAAATTCTTTGATGTCTATCCATCAAGAGTTATTGAGGGTAATTTGTCGAGTTCGGCCGTGACCGACTCATATTTTGAAAATAGCGCAGCTCGCTTAGCGAAGTCGAGCTGGCCATTTATTTCAGCTAGGGTTAGCTCATCAGCTAAATCCCTAGCATCCTGCGTCATAAAGATGCGGTAGTTGTCCAGAATGATCTGGCCAACGGTTCTGCGTGGGAACGCAGCCGCTCTTTGGGGAGTTTTTCCGGCCACGGGGGCCACAGAAGCGGGGGCAGGCGCTGGAATGGGCTTGGCCATTAGCGCTGGGATGGGCTGTGAGACCGCCAAAGCCGGGAAGGCTTTGTGATGGTTCAACAGATTCCATGGGGATGGTCTCTGGGGTGCGAGACGTTCAGGGAGTTGGGAAGAGGGGGCTTTCCCAGATGGAGCTTCCCTCTGTTGGCGAGCAGCAGCACGCTTTGCCAGCTTGGGAGGGATTTTGGGGGCTTTAGGGCAGCCACGGTAGTTAGCCGGGTGCCCGGCTTGACCGCACAGTACACAGCTGGGTGGCTCTGTGCAGAGTGTGCGGTCCTTGGGCCGAGGGCAGTCGCTCGTGCCATGCTCGCCCAGACCCTTAACGCATCTGGGTGTAGCGTAGCAGTTCCGCTGCGAGTGGCCATATAATTGGCAGCGGTGACACTGACCGACTATCGTCGGTCTGAAAGGCTTCTCAATGGAGATGCCAGAGAGGGAACACACCGACTTGACTTTGAAGATCGGGTGGTGCCCTTCGGTGGGGTCGCATACGACAAGTACCATGTCGTAGAGCTCGCTTCCTCTCGCCTTATGAAGGCGGTGGACAGCGGACACGGGGATGTTCTGCGCCAGGAGGTCGGACTTGATGTCCTCGGTGGCGATCTCTTTGGGGACACGTCTTATAACCACTCGGGTTGGCGTGTCTTCGGGGAGGGAATACGTATGAAAGGAGATTTTCCTATCACGGAGGACTTTGGTTAGTTCCCGATAGTCATTTGACGTCGGGACCTGAACCTTAATGCCTTGTTGGCAAGAGCGGGCGTTCGTGTAGTTGATCTTGCGATCACTACACATTTTGGACACATCTGTCCACTTCGCCTTGTCCTGGATGTACAAGGGCGGAGGGGGGCGCTGCTTCTTTGGCTGAGTGCCAGAAGCGGGCGGAGGGCAGCTAGCCTGCGAAACGGGGGCGGGCTGGGTAACAGGGGCGGGCTGGGTAGCGGGGGCGGGAGAAGACACTACGGTCTTCTTAGCTTTGGAGGCCTGCGCGGCCTTTCGGGCTTTCCTCTTGCCCCCTAGGACGACTTGGAAGTCGTCCTCGGAGGAGGAGGAATCAGTGGACTGCTCGGAGTCCGAGGCGGAGGAATGCGACGTTGAGTCGCTGGCGGGTACTGACGTGTCCATAGCCTCATTGGCAAAATGGGCTACTAAAAGGGGAGGCATAGAAGCCTTTCCCGGTAAGGGGCGGGGACAGGGGGACGGCGGGGACGGACCTGAGTCCGTGTTGGCCGGGAATGGCGACAATACGTCACTAAAATCGGTGACGCTCGTCGGAACGGGAGGAGGGGCGCTTTTAATTAAAGCGATTTTCTCGCCATATTTGGCGAGAAAATCGGGGTCCTTGAAAAGGACCTCTTTGACGAACGCTAAGATAATAGCGTCCGTCATGACTAGGGTGGGATTGGGCTTTGTTACATTAGTTGTAACTCTCCTATGCCTAATACCCTACGTCCCCGGGTGGACGGGCCCGGGGGTGTGTGACCCTCCCAGTAAGGCTTTGCTAACTGGGAGGTGTGTACCTAATGGTGAGCCCTAAGCTTGAAACCGATCGCCAATCTTAATGTGCGATCGGGCCCTACCAGGGTCTGGTGCGAAGGGATAGACACCCCAACCGACACCAGGTGTGTAGCTGAAAGAGAACTCGGAGTAATAGGTTTGACTAGGAGATCCCCCAAGGCCAAAACCTAGCTCCCGACTCCAAATGACTGCCTAGCCCTGAAGGGGTTCGGCGGGTGTATTGGGGCAACACCCCCTTGACGTTGTTGACACCGTTAGGTTTCCCGTCAAGGACCACGAAACTGTGGATTTTCCCTGAAGGGGCACACGTTTATCGACTGTTTCCGTAAGGAAAAGTCTATCCTCCACTGCCTTGAAAAAGGCGGCTTCGGATCGCTGGTGCGGTCGGCGACCACGATGACGTCACGCGGGGTGACGTAGCACGACACAGAGCACGGAGCGGGCGCGGAGCACAGAGCGGCACGACCGTTCGGGGCGAGCGTCGGGCGAGAATGGGACTGTTGCAGTCTATACCACATGAGTAGATAAACGGAATTTTATCTACGTTCGGAATTCAACATGACGCCCGCGACTTAAAGACACTGCTTTATCCCCTAGTCACATAATCTACTATTGTTAGTGGCCAGTTTGAATTTTGAATAAACTTTTATGATGCACATACATTTGTATTCACGTTTCTGACGTTCCAAATTCAAATCTCATTATTCCCTAGGGATCGCCCATACTGCATTATCTCCCTAGGGACATAATGACTTGCTTTAAGTGATGGTTGTATGACGTTTAGAAGGGCATTATCGAGCAGGTGGTGTAAAATAGTAGATTATATGACTAGGGGATAAAGCAGTGTCTTTAAGTCGCGGGTGGCATGTTGAATTCCGAACGAAACGAAGGTTTCTAATTTTAATCCCGAACGACAGTGAGGGATTTATATAATTAACTCCCGAGCATTGCGAGGGAGTTAATAAAGAAACCTGAGTGAAGTGAGGAATTCAAGCCACCCAAGATAAAGACAGCTTTATCTCCGTGTTGGATACTCTACTTTTTACACCATCTGTGAGATAATTAAAAGACAATTTAGTAAAACAAATCAAATATTAGAGAAATAAAAGTATTATATACAAGTTAATCTTAACTATCACTCAACATGTTTTGAGATTTGAAACAAACAAAATTCACTACTCTAAGATTCTATAGTTTCAATTTACTTTATCGCCCCCGCTTTTTCATTACTTTTTTTTCGAATATCGTCAGTAACCACGACCACGTTTTATTCTGTTTTTTTTTTGTTAGTGGCTAGTTTGAATTTTGAATAAACTTGTTTGATGCACGTACATTTTAGTTCACATAGTGTTGACGGCTTTTGACGTTCCAAATTCAAATCTCATTATTCCCTAGGGATCGCCCATACTGCATTATCTCCCTAGGGACAGAATGACTTGCTTTAAGTGATGGTTGTATGACATATAAATTGGCATTATCGAGCAGGTGGTGTAAAAAAACAATTGCAACAATTAAACGTTAACCACGTTTAATTGTTGCAATTGTTTTTCTGACGAGTTTCTAAAAAAAAGTATTGAAAGGGCGAGAGAAAATTGGAACTATAGAATCATAGAGTAGTGAATTTTGTGTGTTTCAAATCTCAAAACATGTTGAGTGATAGTTAAGATTAACATGTAAATAATACTTATATTTCTCTAGTGTATGATTTGTTTGACTAAATTGTCTTTTAATTACCTCACAGATGGTGTAAAAAGTAGAGTATCCAACACGGGGATAAAGCCGTCTTTGTCTTGGGCGGCTTGAATTCCTTACTTCACATCTGGTTTCTTTATTAACTCCCTCGCAATGCTCGGGAGTTAATTATATAAATCCCTCACTGACATTCGGGATTAAAATTAGCAACCTTCGTTTCGTTCGGAATTCAATATGCCACCCGCGACTTAAAGACACTGCTTTATCCCCTAGTCGCATAATCTACTATTATAGGCAATATTTTGATACCTTGGGTTACATTGTTCCAATTTAATAATAATAATATTTAATAATATTTATTTATTATAAAATACATATTTGACATCAAATGTAAGAAATTTAGGTAGGGATCTCTATTTTTTTAAGTATAATATAGCTTCACCGAGTAAGGGCCTGCGTTCACTTAGGACAAGAATGTCTTAGATAATAATAAATAATAATAATAACCCCATCGCCGTATCTCTACGTTGACGTCGAGGTGGGGCTTGCGTGCTCCAGAAAACCCTAGGTCTGTATCGGTAGAGTTTGCTAGACCATAACACACCTAGGGTGAGGGCAGGGTTGGGCAGTATTTGAATTACTTGTAATTAAAATACGTAATTGAAATACAAATACGTATTTGGTATTTGTATTTCAATTACTTCCTTAAAATGTAATTTGTAATTCGTATTTCAAATACCTGACGGCGAAGTATTTTGTAATTAGTATTTCAAATACTTGTGGCTTCAAAATACATTTTAGCAAACCTACAAGAAAGATTGTTTTCTTTAGCAGGTTTTATTCACTCTCCAACAAAAGGCTGTTTGTTTGTGAAATAAAAACATTTGACTTTGACTTTGAAGTACATTTAAAAATCTAGTGTTCATGAAAGGAAACTCTGGTTTTACTGATTAAATAATCTTGTTTTCCACTACTTTTCACCCCATGCTGGTCTAGATTACTTATTTTTTAATATGTAATTTGTATTTTGTACCTATTTCAATTAAAAATAGCTAAAATACTGTATTTTGTATTTTATATTTCAAATACCTTACTTAAAAATATTTTGTATTTTAATTACTTGCGATACTGTATTTTGTAATTTGTATTTCAATTAAAGCAAAGCATATATTTTGCCCAGCCCTGGGTGAGGGGCCAGACTAAGAGAGATACATTCCGCAGGGCAGTTTTGTGGCGAACTGTTGGGCATTAGCGACCCCACGGAAACGATCTCCCGGGAGAATTCTTGTTCTTCATCTCCGGCTTGCCTTTATTGGCCGGCCGTTGTGAATACTGACGAGGAACAAAGCTCCCACCTCTCTCTTGTCTTTATTGGCCGGCTTGAGAGGAGATTCACAAGAGCAAACGTGCTCGGGAGAAGGATGTATAATCCAATAAGTTGTGGTAGGGATCTTGACCGTACTTCCGGGATTGTCCTGAATTCCTGATAGCCGTGGTATACCACTCCTCAAGCACCTCAGGATAGGTTGCCTCCTTGTTGCTACGTCACTTCGTGCTTGCGGCCGTTTTTGGGGGCCCATTTATTGAGTGTGCAAGTCACCCCCTGCCTTTTTATCGATGGATATTAAATATAACATTGTTCAGGCAGGGGCCATAGTCTTAACATAGTTCCTGGTAACCAGCCCACTTAATATTCCAAAAACCATAGTCTTATAGTCTTTGTTTTCCATATATCGCAATAGTTTTTCTCCAACCGGGAGTTATCCTTGGGTACACTATAAGATCGTCGGTTGGTATCACATTCCATGAAAAGTGACTTAGGACCTCTGCGAGTTGGTTTCGGCTCCTCGTACGCCTTCCAAAGGTCCGGGATCTCAGGGTTCCGAGATATATACTGATACATAAATTAAGAATAATAATAAAAAAAGCAAAGCTTTGTTGCTTTGCTTTTTTTTTTGCTTTTTGATCTACGACGTCGCAGACTTGTCTACCAAAGAGTATGTAAAGCTAACGCTTTATTGTCTACGACGTCGCAGACTTGTCTGCGACAAGACGGTTTTGAGAAGTCCAGTGTCGGCGACGAAGGTCCCATGCAGGCACCAGGGCGCAAGTAGTGGTCGAGACCACCTAACACGCAAGTAGTTTTTTGTCATGTTTTATATGTTTAGGATAGGATGTTTTCACTTATTAAATGTTAATTTGGATTAATTAGTTAGTAACTCATTAGGTTTAATTGATAAAGACTGAGTTTTGCTAATTTAAGTGTATAAATAAGTAGCATCTAACGTGTTTCTAAAGATTTTTATGTTTTGTTGTGGATGGCAGAATACAATTTAAGTTATTGTCTTTATTCTGTCTGTAATTAGCACCTTCATTAATTAGTAAGGTCGAGAATAACGTTATATATAAGGTTCTTATAAGATTTTGTAAGAAAATTCGATCTTGATGAAGAAATCGTTGAATTTATATGTTGTAGTAATGATAAGGATTTAACTTGTGTTATTACTTGTTGGTAATATTCTATTACTGTTAGTTAGTGTTTTTTAGCCTAATAGAAGCTATTAGTAACAATAGATCTCAATTTGCAAGGATTTAGCTAAAGTCGAAATTCTAAAATGTTCGCGATCTTTTACGTAATTAGAATTTGAAAATGAGACTTTTTATTTGATGACTAATTAGCAAGAACATTATGTAATTAGTTAGGATCTGTCTAGAAAATGATGTTATAACAAATAGAATCCTAATTAGAATCTTATTGGAAAAGATATAAGAAGTTTTGTGTACATGAATGTGGTCGAACTAGAATATTTTACAGTTTTTGTTCTAGAAACTTTTTATGTGCAAATGTATGTGAAATATTATTGTTTTATGTGAAAGTAGAGATTGTAACCGACATTTTGATGTATATATTGTCATGGTTTTGTGAAACAATAAATAAATACGGCGTCAGAAAGGGTTCGGCTGAAGTGAAATTGAAGCGAAATTTAAAGTAAATTTAGAGCAAAATACGCGGTTCCCGTTAACAGAACTTAGCGGGGTATATAAGACGGGCTGTTTTTTGGTCCGATGTCAGTCGAAAACGTGCCACCGAAGAGGCAAGAACACTTAGGGAAAAGCTTCAAGCCGGACCCCGAAGAACCTTTTCAAGTCGAAAACGTGTTTTATTTCTCTTCGGTATCCGCTCTGAGGTCCTCCTACGTGCTCCGTCGTCGTCGAAGATACGCATTCAGGGGTGCGTGGTGGCGTACGTGACCAGCGAACCAGTAAGGCAGCGTACGTCAAAAATCGGGTTGAACTGTCCCGAGGGCTCGGTAGCTGCAGGGTACGACCCGCTACCGTCAACACCTCCTAACAGGGGCAGGCCCGGCGCACTCTCGGCGCGCGCTTGAATTTATACCTACGTCCCGGGTCCCTTTTTACGAGGCTAGTTCAGTTGAGTGTCACACGCGTGTTCGAACTGCCGCATGCCGCTTGACGCGCGCTAACAAAAAATATGTTCGCATTTCTACAGAGGTTTTATTATAAATATGGGCACGCAAAAAAGCCAAAAGATTCTGCATAGCATATGGGTGCATGACTATCAACAAAAATGTGGACTTTTCATTCTTTACTCAGGTAGGTTATTGTTGCAGTTTATAGACACGAGGACGATTCGTGTTCCTTTTCGTATCATCATTTTTCGCTATTAAGTAGATTCGTAATTTTTTTCTGGCGCGGCGGCCGGCGGTAATGTTTTTTAAATAATCGTGTTCACAATATTACTAATCGTGAATTACCTACCATCTTTTAAAAATTACCTACGAACGCATAGCTGAAACATAAAATAGATACTTAGGTAATTTTGTGGCCGAAATCAACAAAGTTATAAGTATTACAATATCCAAGTACCTACCTAGCTAGCACTTGACTTTACTTTTGTTTCATTTGTTTAGTTAGACAATTAGATACCTAACTAACTAAATGTAAACAATCATAACATGTCTCTCTATAAATACATTTTAAAGTATGGAAATTACTACTTAGGTACATGTAAATCAATTTTATCTACCATGTAATTTAAAAAAAAACTGAATTTATTTTATGCTATAAAACGTAGTGTACCTACTACCAATTTCGCATTTTACGAAAATATATTTTGTAGTTAATATAGGAACATACCTACTTTAAAAGGCATTTCTTATCAAGAATGTTTACATTTAGTAAAGTACCTACCTAAACAAATGGACTCACGACCTTTTTTGGTGGAAAATCATTTCTTCTCGCGCTCTATGGCGATGCGAGAGGCGTGTCAAACTTTTACTAACTAAAACCACACCTATGTTCTTCTAGTTGTCCTTTGCGTTCTAAGACCAAGGGCTTAGCCCCTGTTGGTCCCAATGGACTAATGACTTTGTGTCTCGCAACAACTCACAACCCTACAACAGAAGCGGCTTGTTCAAAGGTTCATAACGGGCATAATAAAAGAAACTCTCGTTGCGCGGACTTACGGTGCATTTTGATTCGTTACGAGCGCCACTGGATCTGGTAGGCTAATAAAATCAAGGTCGTGTCCGTGCCATGCAATGTATTTTGAACATTAGCGCTGTTGTTATTAGGTTTAAATTCGTATGTTTGCTATCACGCAGTGCAATTTCTGTACTTGTACTATTTCTTATTCTGTGACAGGGGTTAGTCCGCCACATCCAGTGTTGCTAACAGTTACACTAACTTACCACTAGAGTCAACTTTTAAAACCACCAGAAAACCACTATCAAAAAGTTATTCCACACACAAAATCCCAAAATTCCCCACTAAAAAAAATTGTGTTGTACGAAATAAAATAAGTAGGCATATAGGTTATTAGTTTCCTTTAATAATAAGTGATAAAAATTAACAATCAGTTGATCAAAATATAATTTGTGGGTAAATTAATATTAGTAAGTAATTCAACATACAAATTATTGACTAACTGAAAAACTAAACTAAAATGACTGACATACATCGTCATCAACCTACACACACCAACTCACACACTTCTATATACAAACACCCACACCACGGTAATATTATCTTATTACCGTGCCCACACATACACTCACTCAACATTACAACATACCCACCCAACAATAGGTACATGGTCCACCTACGTAATAAATACATGTATAAATAAAAACTTTTTACAAAAAAAAAAATAACCGACTTCACTAAAAAAAAACACTAAAAGGATCAAAATAACTTTAATTTCGGAAGTCGGTGTTTCTCGGTATTGTTTGTTTCTTATTTCACACTTTTTAGTTGCGATACACTTATAAACGGAGTACCTATTTCTCATGACAATTCCAATTAACCCAAATACTGCTAGGTTACATTGTTTTAAGTATTATAAAGTTCCTGTGTCTACCTTCCTCCTTCCGGCTCCATCATTAGATCAGTTCGATAGTATCTTATAGCCAAAGAGCATCTCACGACAATTCTAATAAGCCCAAACACGGCTAGGATACATTGATTAATTACGGAGTTCCTGTGCCTACCACCTTCCGGCTCCATCATCAGATCAGTTCGATAGTACCTTACAGCCAAAGTGCATCTCATGACAATTCTAATAAGTCCAAACACGGCTAGGTTACATTCATTAATTACGCAGTTCCAGTGCCTACCTTCCGGCTCCATCATCATCATCAGATCACTTCGATGATACCATTTTCAACGTAACTATTCAGAATCATTCATTTATTTGTATTGTCATAGTCGCTTAACTATCTTCATTGTGATATCTATTTGAGTATGAAGTTCCGTTGACCATTTCTGGTCTTCTTCATCAGTTCCACTTCATCAAATGTTACTTTTTGACTGTAAATGCTTAAGTTCTTGATAAAATTACCATAGGGTTGCCTATAATTTTTGAGGAGTTCCCTCGATTCCTCATGGATCATCAGAACTGGATTTTGAAAAAAATGGGACCAATCTGGAAGCATATCCTATAAAGGGAAAAAAAATAATTTGCAAATCGGTCCATAAACGACGGAGTTCTGCGGTAACAAACATAAAAAAAATGATGATAAAAAAAAAATACAACCGAATTGATAACCTCCTCCTTTTTTTGAAGTCGGTTAAAAATTGTACCGTTTTTCTCATGTACCCAGCGACTACGTTCACTTACTAGCACCAATAAAGTAAATCGTAACCATAGAGCCTCACTAAACGACTGAACACTGCCACCCAAAACACAAGCATTCGCTTAGTTTGGAAGACAGTACCAGTACCTATAGCACATTACATTTACTTGTGTCTATATTACACCCTGTGAATGTAACCTTGCGATATTAATCTTTTCAGCCGAAAGACGTCCACTGTTGGACATAGGCCTCCCCCAAATGTCGCCACAATGACCGGTCCTGTGCATCTCGCATCCATCGGATTCCCGCGACCCTCAGCAGGTCATCGGTCCACCTTGTGGGAGGCCTTCCAACGCTGCGTCTTCCGATACGTGGTCGCCATTCCAGAACCTTTCGTCCCCATCGACCATCTGTTCTGCGAACAATGTGCTCTGCCCACTGCCACTTAAGTTTGGCGATTCTTCGGGCTATGTCTGTAACCTTGGTTCTCCTGCGGATATCTTCATTCTTACGCGATCACGCAAGGAAACTCCGAGCATAGCCCTTTATTATTTATTTATTATATTCTTTATTGTACACCACATAAACAAAAATACAGGACAAACATAATTAAAAATAAGTGTACAATGGGCGGTCTTATCGCACAGGGCAATTTCTTACAGACAACCTTTGGATGGACTGAACCCCCATCCAAACCCTTTCCATTGCCCTTTGAGTGAGTTTAAGTCTTCTGATGAGGCCCATTGTAAGCGACCACGTTTCGGAGCCATATGTCATCACTGGCAACACGCACTGGTCATAGACTTTCGTCTTGAGACACTGTGGTATATTGGACGAGAAGACACCGCGCAGCTTCCCAAACGCTGCTCAGCCGAGTCGGATTCGACGATTGACCTCTTTCTCGAAGTTAGACCTACCCAACTGGACCGTCTGTCCCAGGTAAACGTAGTCGTCCACAACTTCGTGTGTAGAGTCTCCGATCTTGATAGAAGTGGGTGCTACATGGATGTTTACCATGACTTTGGTTTTGTCCATGTTCATTTTAAGTCCCACTCTTTCGGAAGCTTTACTGAGGTCACCGAGCATTGTACTGAGCTCCTCCGTAGTCTCAGCCATGACTACTATGTCGTCGGCAAATCGAAGGTGAGTGATGTACTTGCCATTGACATTTATGCCTAGTCCTCTCCAGAACCTTGAAGACATCCTCCATTGCGGCCGTGAACAGTTTCGGAGAAATGACGTCTCCTTGCCTCACACCCCGCTGCAAGAGGATAGGTTTCGAAGTCTGGTGCTGAAGTCGGACTGACTTGGTGGCGTTTTTGTATAAACACTTCAGCACTTCGATGTACCGATAGTCAATCTGGCACCGTTGGAGAGACTGCAGTACAGCCCAAGTCTCGATCGAATCAAAAGGCTTTCTCGTAGTCCACAAACGCTAGAGAGGCTGATTATACTCCTCGGTCTTCTGTATAACCTGCCGTAGCGTATGTATGTGGTCCACGGTGCTGAAGCCTTTTCGAAATTCGGCTTGTTCGGGAGGCTGGAAGTCGTCGAACCTGTGCGCGAGACGGTTCGTGATGACTCTGGAAAACAGCTTGTAGACATGGCTCAGAAGTGAGATGGGCCTGTAATTCTTAAGCAGGGTATTGTCACCCTTCTTAAAGTAGAGTACCACCACACCTCTGCTCCATGCTTGTGAAGTTTTTCCCTCGAGTATGACGGAATCGAAGAACTTCTGAAGGGCCGATAATAAAGATTATTATTATTAAATTACTATTATTCAATAAAAGCTATATATTAATTCGTCTTCAGACGAATCATTTGTGTTTGCACCATAATCGTCCTGGGCATGCCACAATTATGGCGGTAAGTCCCCTCTTTGAGGCGTGGTTGGAAAGTGAGGTCTTTCCGTCAGACGTCACGGCGTCCTCACCTTCCACATGACGCAGGTTCTTACCGAACACGGTAAGTTCGGAAAGTTCCTGCACCGGATTCGTGCGGAAGCGACGCCCGGGTGTCGCGGTGGAGCACACGGTGGAGGTGTGCCCCGCTTGGGCAGAGCAACGCCATGTCCTCGTGGGGGCGATCGGCGGCGGCGATCTCTCGCGCCGGGCCTTGGTACAGGCCATGGTCCGGAGCGCCTCAGGGAGATGTCAGCAAATCGTAGGGGCCCAGCAGGGTCGAAGCCTACTGGGGCCACGGGTAGTGTGAAAGTGAAACCCGGGGCCCTGTGACGAAGGCAAAGAAGGAACAAGAGTGGGTTTTTAGTCAGTAAAAGTCTGACACTATCTCTCGCTCCGCCCAAGAGCGCGATTTGTCATAAGATGATTTTTCCACCTAAAAAAAAAGAAACCATAATCGTCGCTATCAGATTGATATAGTTATGGATTCTATGGTGCTGATTTACACCCGAGTGATCGCATTTTTAGTAAGAAATTAAATTTTACTAAAGCACTAGAAAAATCCATTAACCACTAAACCAAACACCAGTTGGCAAGACTGTTAGATTTCCTGGTTTTTGTTTTCTGACCATCTGACATGCGTAGTTAATGACTGTCAAAGGTTACAAATAACAGTAACGGCGGAATCAGTATGTTCAGATGGTCAGTTACTCACAGAGCGAGCTCGGCTAGCGCGGCCTTGGACTTGACCTTGGAGATCGAGCCGTGTAGCGCGCGGCGCCCGGCGGCGCGGCGGCGGCGGCGCGCGGCTGTGCAGTTGTTAACTTGTTATGACTTAGCCAATTACAATGCGATTCAAATATGAATAGGAACGTCAATGACCTCTATCTGTCAAATGTTACTTATAAAGTACGGTTTACAAAGAAAACTTATTTGCGTATAATATTTTTTTTGCTTTGTTTAACTAGTTTAATTTAAGTGAAGAAAAACTTTATTGCTTAATCTAAATTACCTAAATATATTATTTAAGTCTTAAGTACCTACCTAATTAGTTTAAAAAAAAAAACTTTTCTTTCCTATTTTTATTGTTGGTAATGGCAACAATTCGCCTTTTTCTTCCATTCGCAATCAAAAGTTCGGAGAAAAGGCCTGATTTCCATTGAAAAATCCTTTACAGTTTGAGAATTTTCTCTCAAACGTACTAAACAATTTAAAAAAGTCGTAACAATATCGTTTTTATTTTATCCACTGCGGATCTCGCTCACGTTTTGCTTATCGCACTCAAAACTTGGGGTGCAAGCACCCTCCTTTTATTTTGTTGAAAAATAAAAAAATCCAGAGATTTCATGAGATTTGCAAAATCCAGCCGCAAACCTGAGAAGAGTCCAAAAATCCTGAAATCTCAGGACAAATCCTGAGGTGTGGTAACCCTAGATATGTATTTTACGCTTTCCTTTCATACAATTAATTTATCAGGTTGAGATGTGTGTGTCCCCTGGAATTAGTCCGCTCATCTCTGCATCACTGTGTCAAGTGTCTGAATAGTGGTAATGGAAGAAGGCGAATTGTTACCAGCAATGAAAATAAGAAAGAAAACCGTTCTTGTTTTAAACTAATTATGACCTTAATAACGTACCTTTGGGGGTAGGCACTAGGCGGAACAGAGTGTAAAGTCCCGCAAACCTCCGTTGAAAAGGGAGGATCCTCCGGCCAGACGGGTGTTATAATGTCTGGTGGGCAACTGCCCGATAGATGATTTCGGGCTGTTATAAATGTTCTGATCGCGCGGAGAACTTTAATTGCGCGATGCAGGATTAGTTCTTATGTGACGCCATAGATGTCGCTACATACCTATTTAGCAAAGGACGATGCATCAAAACGTCCTCCCGAATCTTACATCGATCTACAAATTTGAAATGTATCTCAACCGAAAGATTTTAGTAAGGTGATATTTTTTTACTATGGCGACATCTCTTAACTTCTTGAGTAGCGTAATTAGAGACACAATAGTAAGACAATAGCGCACGACCGCCGGCGTTCGTGCGGGGATCAACAGCTTAATAGGGATCCCTTCTTTTCGCATAATATTCTTTTTCCTAATATAGGTATTTTGGCATAACGATTTTGGTATAATTGGTTTTGCCATAATAATACTTTGCCATATTTTTTTTTGGCATACAGTTTATGTTGGCATAATTATCTTGAAGGCTAATTTGTTTTAGCATGAATTTAATTCGCATAACGTTACTAGGCCTAATGACTATTAGCATAATAATATTTAGGCATACAATTAATAGAAATAACGAAAACAAATGAGTTATTTTTACGTATTTATTTTGAATTTTCATGCAAATGATTTATTATGCACATAACATTATCTTAAGGGCCTATCTATCTATCTATTTATGTGTGATTTCCGCACTTAGTCCTGTGTGGACCATTGTACGTGGGCCATAGCGGCCACAACCTTAGGTGGGCTTATTCCAACATTTCCAACCAGCCCACCTCTCTCCAAAAACAGATAAGGCCTCTTAGGTTTTTCAGGGCATCAATAAGGGAGTTCGGGGATCCTAAGGTTCGTGTGTGTATTCTGTGCAGTCCAGGAGCACATGTGCAATCGTCTCCTCCCCCTCCAAACATGCTCTGCACAGGGGACTGTCTGTGATGCCTATCGTGTGAAGGTGTTTATTCAGTGTGCAGTGTCCGGTGATGGTCCCCGTCACCAGGCGCAGGCCGCCTCTGTCCAGTCTTATGAGTTTTTTGGTGAGGGTTTTATTGAGATGTGGCAGGGCCTCCTTGGCCTGCCTGCATCCCGGTGTCGAGGACCACCAGCGCTCTGCTTGTATATGCGTGTGTTCACGTAGCCAACTACGCAGCTGACCAAAGGGGACCGGCACAATTGGTTCGGGCCCGAAGGCCATCGCTCCAGATCCTCTCCTGGCCAGTTCGTCCGCCGTGTCGTTGCCTAGTGAGCCGCTATGACGTTTAATCCACTGTAGTGTCACCGTATTGCGTTTCGGCACTGTGACACTTTCCAGTGCTGAGTGGCATTCTTGTATAATTTTCGAGGTGGTAGAGTTTTTGCCTAGGGATTGTATGACTGAGGCACTATCGGAGAGTATCCGAATGTGTGTGTCCGTTACATTTCTAGTATCTATGGCGTGGGCCGCTAGGATTATACCAACACATTCCGCCTGATAGACGGTGTTGAATTCTAGCGTTCTGGATATTCTGATATTGAGGTCGTTGGAGAAGACTCCAACTCCCGTGCCAGCATCTGTATTTGATCCATCCGTGTAGACTTTCAGTTCAGCTGGGCCTGAGTACTCGTGATCTTCTTCTGTTAGTTGAATAATAAAATTCTTTTGGAAATGATACGCCTTTGGAGCTTTGTCGCTAGGTGCTGCCATCATAGGCTGTCGTTTGATGGCGTCTTCCATTATGCGTATGTGTTTGATTCTGGAATCTTTACTCAGGGTGCCCGATGCGCTGAGCCTGAAGGCCGCTGAGGCCGCCTCCTCCTGCACTATTAGATGCAGTGGGGGCAGTCCCAGCATCGCTTGCAGGGCAGCCGTGCGTGTGGTTCTCATGCTGCTAGTGATCGCTAAGCAAGCGAGTCGTTGCAGTTTTTCAAGATCTTTTTGTGCTGTGCTCAGTTCGGTCCTGGGCCACCAAACTAGGGAGCCATATGTGATTATTGGTCTAATAACAGTGGTGTATAGCCAGTGAGTGATCCTTGGGGCTATGCCCCAGCTGCGGCCTAACATGCGTTTACACTGCCACATAGATATACTGGCTTTTTTGGTGATGTACTCGGTATGTTTTGCCCAATTCAGCTGTTTGTCCAGGTAGACGCCCAGGTACTTGACTTCAGTTCACAGGCTAAGCGTAGTTCCAAAGAAACGTGGTAGCTGTAGTGCTGCCAATTTCCTTTTTTTGGTGAAAAGTATTAATTCAGTTTTAGTGGGGTTCACAGTCAGTTGGTGTTCCTTACACCAGTCCTCTACTATTTTTAAGGGCCTATTACACTACTCGATATTCAGACAGTCTTAGTCGATGTCACTTAGTGTAATAAGGATTAGACGGGTTGTTCCCGTTCGTCCACACCCCGTCGTCCACACTGCGGACGACTGGGAAAGATGCGTTCTGTTCGTTCACAGTGTAGACGAACAGAACGCAACATTCCTAGTCGTCCGCACCTCGTTACTTTATTGCCATATAGGTACCGTGGGCTTGCAATATGCAGCGGCTATTTCAAGACCATGTATCTATTGTTCGTTCCCGGAATCGTCGTCAAAACTGATAAGCGGAGTGCAAAGACTATCCTTTGTTGGAGGATCGACAGGGTGCAGTTATAATAGTTGAGTATATCCAGGCGATTGTAACTTTAAAACTTTTTACATATTAATTGCATTTAAACTGATATTGATACAATACCCAAAGTGTAAAATTAAAATGTGAAACATTCTTATGCTATACATTTAGTATAAAATACGCAAAAAAGCTTTAGATTTACTAGGTATGTACTTTTAAAGTATTTGCCTTACTAAAGTAATAAAGCTAAGTACATAATATTTTAAAAGTATGTTTATTTTATAAGGAAATACTATCATCATATTTTCTTTATTGACTCTTAGACTAGACGTGAGATGACGGGGTGTGGACGACTGGGAATAATGCGTTCTGTTCGTCCACAGTGTAGACGAACAGAACGCAACATTCCCAGTCGTCCGCAGTGTGGACGACGGGGTGTGGACGAGCGGGAATGACTCGATTAGACCGGTCTTACTCGGAACAAATAAGACTGTCTGAATATCGTGTGCTGAATATCGCGTAGTATAATAGGCTCTTTAAGGCCGATTTTTCAATCACCAGATAACTTATATCTGAAGAATATATTTGACGTTTTGACAGTTTTTGTATAGAAAATATGTCATATTTATTTCTCAGATAGAAGTTAACTGATGATTGAAAAATCGCCCCCTAACTATGTATTTTTATTTTTGGTGTATATTTTGAGCAATTGCTTGTAAATATGTAAGTTTCGAAGTATATTCATCTTTTTTACTAATAATTTTTAATCCTATTGTTTTTTCCGTGTATTTTTTCTATTTTTTGGTATCGGTGATGTTCCGGCATCAAGTTTATCTATGGTTTGGTGTTTCATTTCTTGAACAATCTTTTTTGCCAAAAAATATAATCCAGCATTGTTTTTCCCGCAAAATGTGCAAATCTATTGTGCCATGCTTTTGCATGATTTTGTGTTCTAGGTATATTTTCCTTTTTTATTTAGTTGATATGTAGGTACTCGAGACTTTGGGTGGAAATTGTGGTGGTGTACTTGCAGTGCCCCATACATAATTCTCATCAAACCATTTTGCTATAGTTTTTGTAATAATTAAATAATATTGTTGATTAAAAATAAACATCAGGTTTCAATGCAATACTTTTAAGATAGCATAACGTTTATTTAGAGAGTGACGATTTTTAGTAAAATTCTATTTTTAACCCTAAATTAAAATTAAAGTATTGTCTTAAAAATTCAATATGTTGTGCTACAAAAGTTAGTGACAGAACCGAATCGCTACAAAACCGACTCCAGTCTTGTCTTTCTTGCATGCTGCATGTTTGCTTGCATGCTGCATGCTTGCTTGCATGCCTGGTGTATGCTTGTTTACATGCATGGTATATGCTTGTTTGCATGCTTCTTACAGTGAAAAAAACCTACAAAATTGTTATGCTTGACAAAGTTATGCTTTAGAATGTTATGATTAATAAATTTATGCTTTAGAATATTATGCTTTAAAAATATGCCTAAGCTGTTATAAATTGCCTGTACCTGTGCTGTAAATAATATTATGCGAAAATATAATTAGGACAAACAAAAGTATGCCAAGTTACTTATTAGGTCTTAAAATTTTATACAAATGGATAGGGAACCCTCTCAATAGTGCGGGATACAACGAAAAAATAATGTTTTAATGGTATGGTTTTTGGCACAAAATAAGTTTTAGTTTGTGTTTCAAAGTATTGACGTTTGACCCTGACATGTTAAAGGACTTCATATTGTAAACTAAAATGGAACCCGGATGCCGATGTGTTTTATGTCCGCGATCTATATTACTTCAAAGACGATATATCCTGCAAGATAATTACCCTCAAAGATATTCATTAGCCTTATTTCAAGCGGAAACAAAGTACGCGCCTTCAACAATTGGGTCTTGCCGTTATTGATGTACTATTTCGGCGTACTCACCATCAGCTTGGCTATGGTTTGAACCCACGACCTACCACTCGGTGCCAGCCACCAATTCACTTAAATTTAACTAAGACGAAGTAAATAAAATTGTTGTTGATATGCAAATAAATTTTCTTTGCAAACCGTACTTTTGAAGTAACATTGGACAGATCAGATTCTGGTTTCTGGTTTTGATTTTTTGGTTTGATTTGGTCACTAACGTTCTTATTCTTGTCGCATTATAGTTAATATATAATATCCCAATGAAAGTCCCATCAAATTTTGTTCAACCGTTTCGAAGACTTAGGTCATTCGTGGTGTGGTGGAAACCGAAAAATAGCTACTCCTTGCATCATCAGCTATCCGTTAGTGAAAGTCCCATTAAAATCAGCCCATTGGATATTAGCTAGAACAAAGAGACAGACAGAGAAAAATATTAAATTGAATTTTTGTTATTTTAGCATCTATTAAGAAAAAGGATATATGTATTTTGATATTACAAACGGACACTTCAATTTTTATATATATTTAATTAGCTGACCCAACAGACGTTGCCCTATCTTAACCATGAACTGTCAAAGGCGCGAAGATAGTCGTCGTAGTTTTCTGAAATTTTCTAATATTCTGCGCAATTTTCTTAATTTTTTCTTTCATAAGTACCAACATACCTACTTTCTCCTAACAATAACAAAGTGATCGTGAAACGTTCACGCGTGATGACGTCACTTAGGGAAATAGGGATTCATTTTTGTAATAATGTAGAATTACTATAGGGTAGATACCAATGTGTATAGATATGGGGACCCATTGATTTGATCAGTATTAGGCACCATCTACCCCACATCTACCCGCAGGTGTAGCTTTGTGTAAGTACCTATCTTTCAGGTGATCCTATAGATTAGGTAGATTTCAAACAAATACCTAATAATGTTTTTGAAAATTGTAAAGACAAACAAAACTATTACCGCCTATACAAATGTTTTACAAGGTCTGCTAAATCCTCCAGCGAACACGATTACAGGACTTTATCGTATGGCGCGTGGTGCACGTCAGGTGTAGTGCAGCTACCGTGTGTACAGTAATTAACATTAAGGTACGTAGTGCGAGCCTGGCGACTGCTGGCGAGGGGTAGCGCGCGGCGCAGGGTGGCGCGCGGCGGCGGCGGCGCGGCACGACGGCGCAGCGTGCTTCACACTCGAGGGACGGCGGCGTCCTGCCATTGGCCGCGCGCACGTGGCCTGATCTCGCACCATGGCAACGCGCCCCGTTCCGCGCTCCCCCTCGCACCGCAATTAGATATCGCGCTAGCAGTCGCCTCCTCGCATTTCGCATTCACAGTCGCGCTGAAAACGAAGTCGCGTCGCGACGTGCCGGACGTCCGCAGATTGCGCGCCGGTCGATATTCGCGAACCCATATTATTACGACGAACGTTCACAATACTAATTACAGACAGTGATTGAGCTTAGTGTTTTGTTAATATTTCTCACCGGATCAATGCTCACCAATATAAAGGACTGAAATTAGAAAAAAACCTTTTACTATAAGTCACGAGATTCGTCGTTTGCAGTCACAAATTGGGATTAGTTATAACCTACACTGTAAGTCACAGGAATTTACTGAATACCTTATAAAATAGTTTCTTGTAAATAATAATCACCGAGCTTGCTGAGCTTTTCTTTCACGTGAGCTTTGTTGGGTTGGACTTAGAACTGTTGGAACACGCTGAAAAAAAAAATTATTTACAGCACCTTTCAAAAGTAAGGAAAAACTTTAACACATAATGTACCAACTAGCAACATTCGATTCCAACATCTGAGCCTGGTTTTCCTTACGCGTGTTTCCCTGATTGATATCGTTCATTACGTTATGTGCGCAAGAAGTGTTCTGCGTCAGAATAAGTGTAAGTGCGCATATAGGTAAAACTACCTATTAATTCATTAATACGAATAGGTTACAATACAAATAAGCTTCAGTTCAGATGGCACTATTTATAACACCATACGGCCTTATAAACAATAAGGCCACTGGGCAGTGGCGCCTGGGGCGTCGAGCGCGCTGAAGTGCGCCTCGGAGCCGCGGGACCTATTATTGATTGGGTGGCTCGGGGCTGCAGGGACAGCGGGTAGTGTGGGCACAGGGCTGGGTACTGGGCTGACAGTGCTGACACCGGCGAGTCGGTGTGGTGGTGACGTCACCGCCGCCTCCGCTCGCCGGACAGCTGATGATGATGCGACGCGCCGCGGTCTGCACGTTGTCTTTGTGTTATTGTCTTGCGTTTTTCTAACCAATTACAACGTTATTGGATACTTTTAATTTTGGAAGTCGAACGAAATAGTTTAGTACTAATTGTAAAACTCATGTACCTAAGCTTACTAAAAGAAAATAAGGAAAGCAAATTTTTATTATTATATTAAAGCGTATTCTTATTTAAAACAAAAATTAAATATAGCTATCATGTATTGCCCAGTAAAGCGCCTATTACACTCGATATTCAGACAGTCTTCGTCTATGTACCGTCGCACAAGAAAAAGAGCAACTTACTAGTAGTAAGTTACTACCTTTTTATTGGTCTGAGAACTTACGCCTATGTCTGAATATCGAGTAGGTAGTGTAATAGGCCCATAACTAGTTGTGGAAGTCTTGTAGGCAAGCGCTCCATGTAAAGCACGGGTATTCCCCGCATCTGTTTAGCCTGGAAGCCGAGCTAGTTAGCTAGTTGGAAAAAGATTAGGGAGATGATGACGGCACGGTAAAGATAATATTACCGTGATGACGGTGTATTAAAAATGTAGTTTTATAAAAAAAAGAGTGTGTGTACTTATTGTACACGCGTTAGAAGTTATACTTCTTTGGCGTAGAAAAAAAAAAAACTAAAATGCAGTAGTGATTAACGATAAATATTAAAATTAATCAAAAAGATTTTATTTAAATAAAAAAGGTTTTATTAACTTAATAAATTATTAGTATCACCGTCGTATTTGAAATTGATTTAATAAAAACACCAAAATAATATTTATTTATTCACACTGTTTAATTGTACTCTTACGAAACACGACCGTGTTGTGTTTTAAATATAAAAATACTAGAATATACAACTTGAACATAGTTATCAATTTTCATGCATGCCACCTAGAACTAACTTCATGATGTAGAATTTAGGTGTCGGTGTGCGCGCGCATCGTAAAAATTCACTCTCATCATTTTTCTCTATCGCGCCAAAAGAAATATAACTTCAAAAAAATATAAGTAACCCCACTAGGAATGACTCGTATATTATGTGTGCGTTCACAAACATGTAGACTCATCTACACAAGCCACCCAGACATGTAGACTCACGTACACAAGCCACCCAGACCCGGAACTGCTACCTGTTGGCCATACAAACATTAGTTCCGTGCGCCACAACGAACCCGCGACACAACGCACCAGCTGCCAATCGGTCAGCCAGTGCGCCATCCGTGTCCACCGACCGCGCTGGATAATGCGTTACAAGTATAATTAGGTATAATCTTGTCGCTACGTCCTTGGGCAAATTTCGAAAAAACCCTATCAATATGGATATACTGCGATGGCTTACCTACAGCTGTTATGAAGCGGTCATCTCGTCAACTTACCTACAGCTGTTATGAAGCGGTCATCTCGTCAACTTACCTACAGCTGTTATGAAGCGGTCATCTCGTCAACTCGATCGTGCATGCCGCTGCCGATAGGGTTTTATAAGATCCTTAGAACACTATCAAATTCCTTTCAAAGGTTTATCAAACCCTATTGATTTTTCAACCTTTTTCGAGACTTACCTTTAAGAGACTTTGTAATACGCACCCAGTTTTGACTCTTCCCGTCCATATTCCTAATTCAATTACCTACTTAAACTTTAAAAGAACTATTTCTGTCTATAGGTAGGTACTAATAATGTAGTTTTTGAATGTTAAACATTTCACAAAAAGTTATACTATCATTGAGAGAATTCGAATAAAATCGACTCCTTCAAACTGGATTCGTATTTTCGCGAAAATCTGAAAATAATGTTAAATTAAAGAATGAGTCTTCACTCACTCTCTCAGCTCGCTTCCGAGCTCGAATGCCCTGGGTCTTCTTGTAAGGATTTTACGGTTTTAAGTGATGTAATGATTTTAAGTGGGAAGAAGGGTTATTTTATAATTTACCACACTAGTGAATAAGTCGTTGGTGCGTCAATAAATACATAACGAAACAAAGTGTACCTACTGATGAAAATGGTACCATCGAACTGATCTGATGATGAAGCCGGAAAGTCGGCACCGGGCCTTCGTAATAGAACAATATATATTATCCCAGCCGTGTTTGGGCAAGAAGTATTGTCATGGGTTGCACTCTGACAGTAAAGTAGGTACCGTCATCGATCGAACTGATCTGGTACGCAATTTTTTTATGTATACAAGTAGGTTTAATTATTCAACACATAAGTAAAAATCTGAAACTTTGTCATCATGCCGAAAACACTCGAAAATCGTTGACATTTTACACGTCTGCCCCAGAAGGAACGTAACGCATTACATTACCTAGGACCCTACCTAACTTCCAACTTACTGTAAGCTGCGTCTCAAAAACTGCACATCGCACCCCTAAACAATAATGTCACAATACCAAAAATTGGACCAGAAGAGTGTCGTAAAATTTCCTATGTAAGTAGGTACCTTCTTGCATATTTATTTGATAAGTAGGTACCTAGTTACGAATCATTTTCCAACTTATAGATACCGTAGTAAACAGCTTTTCAGCGCCCGATTTACTTAAGTATTAAAAGAATTACTGAATCAATTTAAATAATGATAGTACCTAGAGTACCTACCAATTTAAAGCTGAAGTGGCTTTTCAACATTAAGTATATCATTTTGTAAAAACATTCATTTTCTCTATTCAGGATTCTTTAAAAAACATGTGCAAGTGCGTACTTGTAGATAGCGTCGATAGTGTGATTTCAAACACTCACTTTAGCTTAAATTATGTAGATTGAGTAATTATGGGTATTTGGTCATTCATCTAAGTACCTATCTACATTACAAAAATCTTACTTATTTTTCAGTTGTAGTTGTTACCACAAATAAAAAATTTAAAATAAAAGCTTTTTTACATAAAAATACAGCCACCCAAAACTAATAGACAAAACATTATAATATACTTAACTTAAATTTCGGAAATAGATGTTAAAAAAAATAAAACCAGAAACACTGGCATCCGAAAGTAAAGTTCATCATTTCAGGCGAAATATTATGTCCACAGCTGGACATAGATCACTTACAAGTGTCGCCACAATAACCGGTCCTGTGCGTCTAGCATCCATCGTATTCCCGAATCCCGCGTCTCTCACCAGGTCGCCGCCAGCAATTTGCCCAGATCACTTCAAGCAGGAGTGATCGAATTTACCCCCGATGTCCAGATTCGATCGCGCATGGAAAGTCTAAACTTTAAGCCTTCTGATGAGGCCCGTTGTTTGCGACAACGTTTCGGAATTATAATGTCATCACTAACAACACGCACTAGTCATACATTTCCGCCTTAGTTGGTAGATATGTCGGACGAGAAAATACTACGCAGCTTCTAGAACGCTGCCCAGCCGAGTCGGATTCGACAAGTGACCAGTTTCTCAAAGTTAGATCTACCTAACTGAACCGTCTGCGGTATGACCCAGAGAAACGTAATCGTCTCGTCGTAGTCGTCGAGTACGGAGTCTCGGTGCCTGCAAGGAGTGGGCGCTATATGCTTGTTTACCATGATATTGCTTTTGTTCGTTGTCATTTACACCGATCTTAAGTCCCTCGAGTTAATGTAAACAGATAACCTCAAATCTTTTCTGAAGTCAGCTAAATGAGGCAAATTACACGAGTTACCTGGTTTATTACAATACAATGCCATTTTTTCTGTTAACAAAAAAAAATAGATGACGTCTTTTGCCTGAGAGTAAACATTACGATCGTAACGAATGATAGCATAGCTATTCTTACAGGTTTCCGTAGAAATAAGCCGTGTGACTACGATTGTAACAATGTTAAAATATTAAAGGGACTGAGAACATTTTTTATAGTTTTCGCACTCAAAGTTGAAAATTTTCCAAAAGATTTGTTTAAAAAATAATCATGACTTTAAATCAGATGTTACGTGACAATTAAAATTTTTCGTTATCATCCATAGAAGGTATCCCTACTCCAGCCATCCTTCATACTATCTATACAATTAATGAAGGTAACTTTGATATGTCTGTTTGTTACATTTGGCACCTACACAGCTGAAACCTGATGCACAAGAAAGCTTGGTCGCAGAAGTTCACTGAGACTTTGTAGGCCATAGCATCGGCTGCCGGCTTAAAAGTTACCACCACCTACCAGACAAAGCGACTTTATGGTTGTTGGTGGTCACCGTATGGACAAAATTGTCTATACCTGTGTCTACCGATCGCACAGCGGTGACCAGGAGATGACTCGACTGTTTGGCCACCTCAGTGAGGCCGCCGCTGAGGCTCTGCATCGGCACCCTGATGCGCAGTTTGTCGCTCTGGCAGATTTGAACTCCTGTCACCAAGACTGGCTTTTCCCATACCAGAGGACCGACCACACTGGGAGAGAAGCTCGAAACTTGGCAGTATCGATGGGCCTCTCCCAGTTGGTAAAGCAGGCGACAAGGGCGCCTGATGTGGATGGTCATACTGCCATTTGTCTGGACCTACTGCTGACCACTGATCCAGACAGATGTTTCGTAACAGTTTCTTCACCACTTGGAACTTCAGATCACTGTCTGGTGAAGTCTGTATCGTCCTTCTCCCCACTTGACTGCGACTCACGTGGTGAACGGAGAATGTGGCGTTACAAGTCAGCAGATTGGGATGAGATCCGACACTTCTTTGCGTCTTATCCTTGGCAGCAGGTCTGCTTCTCTTCTGAAAATCCGTCGAGCTGTGCGGATGCTGTATCCGATGTGATACGTCAACGACGTACCCATCGGTGCCTCAACCATGGGTGACCATGGTTCAACGCCGATTGCGTTCAAGCTGAAGAGCGTAAGCATTCGGCGTTACTCGCCTGGGTTGACGCTTGTGATCGCAAAACTCCGGATCTGAGCTCAAAGAAGAGAGCCTTCAACCATGCTGCCAAGTCCTACAAAAAGGCACTGAAGAAGGCTCGCTTCGACCGCATTACCCATATTGGCACAAAGCTCTCTGCACAGCCGTCCGGTAGCAGAGCATTCTGGTCCCTTGCCAAGTCGGTCGAGGCGAACTTCTGTCGGCCCACATTGCCTCCGCTGGTTAAGCCTGATGGAACACTGGCTCATACGGAGAGAGAAAGTAGGTGTTTTTGCATCTCTTTTCGCTCATAATTCTCGTCTTGACACTAGCAGTGCTACTCCACCGACTCTGCCTCACTGCGACACTTCAATGCCCGAGGTTCGCATAAGGAACAAAGTGGTTCTGAGAGCACTGTGTCGTCTTGACGTGAATAAAGCTAGTGGACCAGATGGTATACCAACGATTGTTCTCAAGGCTTGTGCACCCGAGTTGTCTCCTGTATTGACGCGCTTGTATTGCCTCTCATTTAGGACTGGTATAGTGCCCAAGTCCTGGAAGCATGCCAACTTGCAACCCGTGCCCAAAAAGGGCAGTCGTGCCGATCCTGCCAACTATCGGCCGATTTCAATAACCTCCATACTCTGCAAGATTATGGAGCGTGTGTTGAACTCACGCCTTATAGCATACCTGGAAGATAACGATCTCAGTGACCGACATTACGGGTTTGGCAGCAATACTACTGGGGACCTACTAGTTTATGCCACCCACTTGTGGGGCGAGGCCCTCGAGAAGAATGGGGAAGCGATTGCCGTTTCCTTAGACGTCTCGAAGGCCTTCGACAGGGTATGGAACGCTAGCTTTTTGAGTAAGCTTCCAGCGTACGGCATTTCCCCTGGTCTGATTAACTGGGTAAAAGACTTCCTGAGTGAACGGTCTCTCCGAGTTGTTGTCGATGAATGCTCATCAGAGCCCATGACGACTAATGCCGGTGTGCCTCAGGGGTCTGTTCTCTCTGCAACTCTATTCCTGCTGCATATCAACGATCTGCTGATGCCCGGTATCTATGGGTATGCAGATGATAACACAGTTGTAGAGAGATACCTGCCAGGTGCTTGGGCTAGTAAGGAGCTAATCCAGTCCGAAAGAAACGCTATGGTTGAGCGTACGAATGTCTCACTTCAGGTGGTCAAGCCAATTGGGGATGAAGCCAATCTGGTGGGATTCAACGCCGCCAAAACACAAGCGTGTCTGTTCACCGCTAAAAGGAACCCATTCACCTTGGCTCCTGCTTTTCTAAATATATCCCTGGAGTGCACCGACCGCCTTCAGTTCTTGGGAGTTGAAGTTTCCTCAGACCTTAATTTTGGGCGGTTCATTGAGTCCAAAGTCAAGATAGCTGCTAGGAAACTCGGCGTTCTTGCAAAGATCTGGCGATACTTCACACCGGGACAGGTTTTAATGTTATACAAAGCACAGGTCCGATCGTGTGTGGAGTACTGCAGCCACATATGGGCTGGTGCTGCAAAATGCCATCTGGCAGCTTTGGACTCGGTGAAAAGGCGTGTGAAGAGTCTAGTTGGTGATCCAGATCTGGTTAAATCCAATCTTCTGTTGGATTCAATAAAAATAAATAATAAAAATAATAAATAATAAAATCGTTTATTTATAACATAGGACACATTTACAATATAGTATATTAAAATTTTTAAAAAGAACACAGTTGCTTGTTTACCTGAACTAGGGGAACCCTGTGCTTCAGGCTAAAGAGTGCTTAAATAGAAAATAATAAATTAACACTAAATATGACTATAATAAAAACTTAACTAAATTTAGAGATACGGCGTGTTTTATTTACAAACAGTAAGTAGGTCTTCTGTCTCTACATAAGATATGCTTAGGAAATAATGGTGAATCATCTTTTTACAGTTATACTTATTTAATTTGTAAATACATAATATTCTATTTAATTTATTGTACAGAAATGGGCCTAAAAAAGTAAAAAAATCTTTTTACAAATACATGTTTTGAGGATGCATTAGAATGGCAAACAATATCATTCCGTCTCTTATTAGTAATTTCGGCGTTGTAGGAAAGCATGGAGTGCTGTTTTAATACTAAGTGCATTATGAAAAGCTGGCGAACAGTAAGCACGTTACAGGATATGTATAACTGATCTGTAGGATAGAGAAAGGGAAGGAAATTGGCTACTTTTAAGATTGCTCTCTGAGCTCTTTCAAGAGGTAGTATGTGAGTTTTAAGTGCTCCACCCCAGGAAGTGATACAGTATTGGATTACAGATTGACCTAGGGCTAAATAAATTTGTGTCACCAATTTTGAGTCAGCAATCGCTCGCAATTTCTTAAAAACATAGATTAATTTGCGCACTCTTTTAACTAGACCATCAATGTGTGGTCTAAAAGAGAGAGTTTCATCTATTATAACCCCGAGATATTTGATGTCGCGTGTTTTAAAGATACAGGGACAATCACACGTGCTGGACGATCGAAATCCACATTTATGGGCATACAGATGAGAGTTAGCAGTGTTAAATTGAGGCTTGCGCATGCAAAAGTGAATATATTTTGTCTTGTCAGCATTCAATGTTAGTAAATTGCTTTGAAGCCAATTAGTCACAGTGTTGAAACCCAATTGAGCATATTCGTACAATTCGCTGCTGGTTTTAGCTGTAAATATTAAGGCCGTGTCGTCGGCATATGAAACAATTTTGCCTTGATTAATATTTAGGTTACACAAATCGTTAATATAGATCAAAAATAGGGTAGGGGCCAGGATACTTCCCTGGGGAACACCATATCCAGAACTGATTTGCTCATCACTCGTAATATTGTCTATTTTGACACATTGATGTCGATCATCTAAGTAATCAGCAAAAAGTTTAAGCGGCGTTCCTCTTATTCCTATGGCCTCTAATTTGCTTATTAGCGAAGGAACCGACACCGTGTCAAAGGCCTTCGCTAGATCAAGGAACACCCCCAGGATCTGTTGTCCTTTGCCGAGTTCTTCAGAGACGTAATCTGTCAGGCTGTGCACTGCATCAGCTGTAGATAATTTGGCTCTAAAACCAAATTGCGCCGATGATAAAAGTTTATTTTTTTCTAAATATTTAACTAGTCTACTGTTTAATATTTTTTCTAGTATTTTTGAAATAGAGGAAAGTATCGATATTGGCCTATAATTATTTACTAAGTCTTTGTTTCCGGATTTAAAAACAGGGATTACAACTGCTTTTTTCAGAGATCTAGGGAAAATTCCTTCGGAAAGACAGATACGAAATATGTGCGTCAAAGGCGGAACAAGGATATGCTTACAGAGTTTAAGGATCTTATTACTAATATTATCCCATCCTACTGCAGAGTCATCTTTTAGTCCACAAATGATACGAGTAACTTCGTCTTCGTCAGTGTCCAGTAAGCCAAAAGAATTTAGGGCACACCTGTTTCTTAAATCAAGTGGAGGTCTTTGAACACAGTCTTGTGTTGGAATCTGTTCGGCAAGAGTTTTTCCAACATTTACAAAAAAGTTATTAACATGGTTAGCTGATGAAAGAGGTGAGGGATTAATAAGCAGTAAACTCGAATTAGATTCACGTTTTTTTGCCATATAAGTGACATTTTTAATATGTTTCCAAAGTTGCTTACTGTTGTTTCCTGCTTTATTTAATTCATTTTTATCGTAGTTATTTTTTAAGTTCTTTAGGAGGTTATTGCAAAAATTTCTGTATCTTTTATAGGTGATTTGAATGATAGGATTGTCAGGGTTTTTCTTAGCTTTCTGATGAAGTTTATCTCTCTGTCTTATACACCGAATCAAGCCCGGAGTAATCCAAGGTTTAATGTTATACAGTTTCTTGTTTACGGAAGAAATAGTCGTGTTACGTAATATTGCAAATTGAACATGTTTTATTAAGTACGATAAAGCAAAATTAGCGTCAGCAGTATTGTAAAGTGGGTTAAAGTCAAGATTGCGTAAATCATATTCGAGTTTATTTGTGTTTAATTTCGTTTTGGTTCGAGGACGATTTTGCTTAGGCAGCGTTAGGTTTAGGTGTAGTAGGACAGCGTGATGGTCTGTAATTGTCGAGTTAGTAACAAGTGTAATATACGATAAGCTGGATTTAATCATCATATGATCGAGGCAGGAACTGCTTTGATGAGTAGGCAAAGAGTGAGCGGAGAGAAAACCATGGAATGAGCAGATATTAAGATAGTCTTGGGTCCCTGCATCACAGTTTTCAGAGTTAATATTTATATTAATATCACCCGTTAGTATAACATTCTTATACGTGCACAGTGTTTGAAAAATTTGGTTTAAGGAAGCGTGAAAAGTTTCCAAGTTTCTAACAGAAGGTGATCTATACATCGCGATTATTGCTGTGGTTGTACCAAGTTTGATGATCAAGCAATTACTCATACAGTCCCTTAGATTAAATTCTTCAACTGAGACCTTTAAAGTTTCCTTGGAATATACAACCACACCATCATTTTGGTTGTTGTTTATTGTTGTATAAAATAAGTTATACCCCGGAATTTCTGGGAGGTAGGCCTGACGATCACCCAGCCAGCACTCAGTTAGTACCAATATATCACATTCAAAGTTTAGTCTATGAAGAAAAATGTTAAAGCTATCCATGTTCTTATAAATACTGCGAATATTTTGGGTTAGTATGGTTAGTGACTTTTGAGTGTCGGAAAAATATTGACTGCACTCCTCAACCTTACACTGCTTTGAAACTGTTACAAATGTATTATCTATATCGGTTATTAAATTACTATCCATAAAATATGAAAAATATAATCAATTAATTAAGTCTAAAATATAACCAAATAAGTGACGCTCTTAGGCGCCTTCATAGTCGATCGAATTGATGTACCTGTTTTCGGCAGACTTTTTGGCAGGACACTCTGGATCTCCCGTCTTGTGGTTGGCAGGTTTTTTGAAACGCAAACATGTTGCGCACTTTGGCGTTTCGGCTTTTTTTGTGCAGTCTTGGGTTGTGTGCCCTTCTTCACCGCAATGACCACATGTTGGGGCAGCGACTTTGCACGTCTTGGCCGCATGACCGTACTGCTGACACTTGTAACATCTCGTTACCAGAGTGAAGTCTCGTACTGGACATGACGTCCAATTGATAAATAATCTATCCTGCGTTATGAGTGCCTTACGAATTGAAGCTGGAACTTCTATTATATAGTTACAGTTCTCTGCATCTTTCCTGCCAGATTTATGGCTAAGTTTGATTGAGGTCAAAAATGCATCTCTGGTCATAGTCGGCAATTTGTCGGCCAAGTTTTGGTCATAAATACATTTGAAAACCTCATTTTCGGCCATTAAAGCAGGGACTCCTATAACTATAATGCGTGGTTTGCGCTTTTGAGGGTCATCGACGGTGAGCCCTGAAGAAGATAGTTGGACTGTTTTCTTGAGCTTGTCTAGATCTTCTTTAGTCTCCGTGCTGATAATAAGTCCTCCTTTTCCTATTTTACGTACGCCTCTGACTTTCAATTTCATGTCACCAGGGCAAACGATTTTTTGGACCATGTTCTTGGTTTCGTCACTAGTCTTCGTATTATCTCGGGGATAAATCGCCACGGAGCTAAAAGTATTAGGTCGAACAAAGCTGTTGGATCCTTTCTTCACCATATCTGCAAAAGATGAAGCTGCGGCTCCTTGCTTACCACACGATTCTTTAATCGTCCGGTTCATTTCTATTACACAATCTCTTAGGTCTCGGTCTTCATTTAAGATTTTTAGGGAATTGTGGGTCTTCACGGCATTATATTTTAGCGACTGGTATTGAACCGCCAGTTGCGAAACTCCATAACCAACTTTTCGGCACAGATTGCTTATTTTTAGCTTCTGATCCGAGTTTAGTTTACCATCGGAAGAAATAGCGCATACCTCGTTCAAGTGCTGCTCAATAGAACTCAACCAGTTCTGAATCTCAGGAGTGGCAACTACCTCCATTTTCTCGTCTTCCTGGGCTCGTTCACGACTAGGTTGCTGGGGCTGCGTCGGTGTAGGAGTTGGAGGAGGGCTGCGTCGAGTCATCCCGCTCCGATTAAAGGGACTGCTATCCATATTTTAGATTATAATAATCCACTTAGTTCATTTTAAATTTGTCAGCACTTACAAAGTGTAACTGTATAACACACTACTACACTAAAAACTAGGTCACTATTTACGCAAATGTTAATTTATTAAATATTTAATGCATTGATGAGCACGTCTGAAAGCGTTGAGTGCGTCCGAATCAAATCAATGTTGAGCACAGGCGTAGGGTAGCCAGCCTTTCGGTGTTTTACAGGTTGAATTTTGGAGTTTGCGCGAAAATTGCATGACTTGATTTCGCCATCTCATTTCTACCATCGGACAACCCGATGTACGGCGAGTATCCGCCCTTAAGTTGTTGAAACCTCTACGGTCGTACGCACTAAGCGTTTCGCCTCGCCGTTTATACCGCGTACATCGAAGGACTGGAACAATTTGCCTGCTGAGGTCTTCCCATCCGATTATAATTTGGGAGTCTTCAAGGCTAGAGTGAATAGGCTCATAATTAACTAGTGCGCCTCACCATCAACGATTGCATCACTGCTTACCATCAGGTGGGATCGCAATCAAGAACTAGTTTATACCAAATTAAAAAAAAAAACTATTTGTCTCGTAAATCATCGAGCGGGAGAGGGAGCCGACAAAGATAAGCTTAGTCGGCTCGACTGTTACTGTATTGGGTTGTATTTGTATGTCGACCTGGACCTGTACCATGACGTTTAAAGTAAGATTGTTTAATTCTTATTTCCAGTGTGGGTAAGAGATGGCACTAGACAACCTGTATAGCTCTGTCTCTTACCCACACTGAAATAAGAATAAAACAATCTTACTTTGAACGTCATGGTAACCCCGCCTGTGTCAACACAAAGCTCGTTTTGCGTTCAAGTTGGACAAGTAATTCAACAAAGTCCAGTTCCTGAAGCAAGGGCAGCTGCGGCCTGGTATCATCTAAACCTATTGTGTGATAACGATTCGCATTGAATTTGGTGGTGAGGTCATTCATTACCAGATTCCATAGATTGGGGGGAGAGTAGGTAAAGAGCAGTCTGTCAATTTACCCGAGTCGCACCTATTAGATGCGTTGGAGATGCAACGCCGGGGCGAAACTCCGCTGCCGCGACAAGTCGCAGCATGGCGGACAGAGCTCTGGCGGGTTCTCATGGAGAAATGGCGACAGCGACTGTCGCGACCCAGTGCTGGGCACGCCACAATTATGGCGGTAAGTCCCCTCTTTGAGGCGTGGTTGGAAAGACCTCACGGCGTCCTCACCTTCCGCATGACGCAGGTTCTCACCGAACACGGTAAGTTCGGGAAGTTCCTGCACCGGATTCGTGCGGAAGAGACGCCCGGGTGTCGCCACTGTGCGGACCGCCCGGAGGACACGGTGGAGCACACGGTGGAGGTGTGCCCCGCTTGGGCAGAGCAACGCCGTGTCCTCGTGGGGGCGATCGGCGGCGGCGATCTCTCGCGCCGGGCCTTGGTACAGGCCATGGTCCGGAGCGAGGAGGAGTGGCAGGCGGTCGCCTCCTTCTGCGAAGCAGTAATGCTAGCAAAAGAGGCGGCCGATCGCGTGAGGCAACGGCAACGGTCCTCACGCCCCAACCGCCGCCGGGATTCCGATCCCGATTTCCGGCCACCGTAGGCGAGGGCTTGCGGACGGCGAGCAATGGGTGGCTCGCCGTCCGATCGTCCGGTAACCGTCCGGACCGAGCCCAAGTCGTCGACGGCGCGTATTGTTCCACGCGCGCCTCAGGGAGATGTCAGCAAATCGTAGGGGCCCAACAGGGTCGAAGCCTACTGGGGCCACGGGTAGTGTGAAAGTGAAACCCGGGGCCCTGGGACGAAGGCAAAGAAGGAACAGGAGTGGGTTTTTAGTCAGTAAAAGTCTGACACTATTTTCCGCTCCGCCCAAGAGTGGGATTTGTCATAAGATGATTTTCCCACCTAAAAAAAAAAAAAAAAAAAAAAAACCTATTAGATGCGTGTTGCTTACTGTGAAGTAAAGCAAGATGGTTCCATTGGTCATCTTGCTTTACTTTACACATATACATAAGTATTTCACGGGTAATATTAAGATAATCAAAACTACAATAAAATTCTCGCTCCATTTTTCCGACATCGCACCTGGGGCCCAAGTCTGCTATTTTTATAAACTCGTCATTGCAACACGATTCCATTGTCATTTTGCTAAAAGTTCGTAATCTGCTTATACATAATGATCGATCATTGATCGGTCAATGGTCTCGTAATAGAGTTGTGGTAGAATGACAATATCGAGCTTATTAAAAACAATAAATGCACGATGACGTTCTAATGGTAGGTCACTGATCAAAGTAACTGTCAAAATTTTAGCAGATTACTGCATACGTCAGACATTCATTTGTCAATATGTACGAGATTACCATTCTATGCCACTTCTTACAATGGAGTGTCAGTGGTTGACCATTAGAAAGTCATAATGACGCCAACGCCATTATATTAATAGAACTAAGTTATTTTTTATTAGTACTAACTATATTATTAGACCAAACTTGTCAAAATCAACAATTATGAAATCAGTGATAAACCATTCTGACACTATTGTAATAGCAGACTTGAGGCCCTGATTCAATGATTCTACATATTGTCCAGTTGCGCAGAAACTTGAGATACAAAACTTTATCAATTTTACATCATAATATCCACTCACTAGGAATCAATACTTCACTCGAAGAAATCCCGACAAAAGATTCGCAGCATTTTATTTCAAATAAACAATTTACAGGCACTTTTGAAATGTCAAAAAGTCAGTCAGTCAAAAACAAATTATGCTAATTGCACATTCCAAAGCGTAGATCTCTATAGAGAAGAATGTGCAAGAAACTCCATGGACACTCTTTCCAATCATGTTTTGTAATTACAAATATCACTGTTACATGTTTCAAGTCGCTATCATGTGAGAACAATGTAAATAAAGTAAAAATAAAAACTAAATATAGATATTAAAATAGCAACTGGCAGCTAAGAGATGACCAGTCTCAACTTACAGCGCCCGTTCACGGACATGACGCGAATATTAGCACCGCTCAGATCAACCATTTTGAAGGGAACCTAATGATCCAACACACGCGCCACCATCAGTGACACATTTAAATGAGCATGACAAACTCTCAACTGCCATGCTCATTTATGTCAAACAAGTCCAATAGTAACCTAAAAACCATAAATAACTCCATGGTACTCACATTTACAAACTTTGAAAAAAAAATATTCTACACTATACAATATACTTAAACTAATAATATACAATTAAAAAAAAACTGGGCAAGTGCGAGTCGGACTCGCGTACTGAGGGTTCATTCCGTACAATCTTACCTATGAAAACAGTTCAATTCCCGAATTGAGTTACGAAGATTTTACCGGATCGCAAAAAAAGTTTTTTTTTGTGTGAATTTACAGTTTTCAGATTTTTTCCTATAAGTACTTGTGCTATAAGACCTTGCTTCATGCCAAATGTCAGGATTCTAGGTCAACGTGAAGTACCCTATGAATTTTGATTCCCTTGAGAGTGTCGAAATACACGTTCTTTGCGACATAAACGGCAGTATCATTTTTTTTCGTTAACTTAGAAGTTTGATTTTTTCACAGCTTAAAGGGACCGCAGACCTGACTATATAGTAATTTCAACTCGATACCTTTACACGTTCCTGAGATAAAGGGTCTTGACAGACAGACAGACGGACGGACAACAAAGTGATCCTATAAGGGTTCCGTTTTTTCCTTTTGAGGTACGGAACCCTAAAAACATTAAAAAATAATAATTTCAAAACTTATCAATTGGTACACCCCGGTGGTAGTGGAGCTGGACCAGCATTTTTATCTTGAATATAATCCTTCAACTTATAATATAATATGCTTGCCTGCATAGTGTGCGTTTAATACAAGATTTAAATTTCGTTTCATTGAGTGATATTTGGGGAAGTATTTTATTATAACATGTCAAACAGTACCCCATGAAAGAAGAGGCCACTTTAGCCAGTCTGAAACCTGGTTGAACTAATTGGTCCCTATTTCTTGTAACAATAATTATGTCTATCGCCTCTTTTATTATAATATATATCTCGCTAAAAACGATGAAGATTTTTTCTAATGATGTTTTCATAGATATATTGACAAGGCACCGTCATGATGTTAATATCCTATAGAATCGCACCCGGCGAAGATTGTAAATAGCTCTGATGGCTCTTTTCTGTAGTATAAAGATTGAGTCGGTCTGCAGCCCGTCCGGTCCCCATAGTAAGATACCGTATGACATGATACTACGAAAATAACTAAAATAAACTAGTCTAGCGGTATCAACATCCGTAAATTGGCGGATTTTTTAACCGACTTCAAAAAAAGGAGGAGGTTATTCAATTCGGTTGTATTTTTTTTTTTTATCTTTTTTTTTGAAGTGAAAACTTCTTTAGCGGCGTTGTACACTTTTTTTGTAATGGGTAAAAAATGTTAAACTCGCGTCAGGACACGTGACCTGATCGAAAATTCGTAAGACGGATGTCGTGCAAAATTGTGTGCAAAAAAAAAGCAATTTGTGCAAAATTATTCCTTAACCATTCCAAAATATCCAAAACGCACAACGTTAATACTTAAGTTTTCACTTCTGCCGGCACTCCCAGAGTGCAACCCGTCATTTTTATTTTATGTTTGTTACCTCAGAACTCCGTCGTTTATGGACCGATTTGCAAAAATTTTTGAAGTGAAAACTTCTTTAGCGGCGTTGTACACTTTTTTTGTAATGGGTAAAAAATGTTAAACTCGCGTCAGGGTCACGTGACCTGATCGAAAATTCGTAAGACGGATGTCGTGCAAAATTGTGTGCAAAAAATTTTGTAATGGGTAAAAAATGTTAAACTCGCGTCAGGACACGTGACCTGATCGAAAATTCGTAAGACGGATGTCGTGCAAAATTGTGTGCAAAAAAAAAGCAATTCGTGTAAAATTATTCCATAACCATTCCAAAATATCCAAAACGCACAACGTTAATACTTAAGTTTTCACTTCTGCCGGCACTCCCAGAGTGCAACCCGTCATTTTTTTTTTCCTTTATAGGATATGCTTCCAGATTGGTCCCATTTTTTTCAAAATCCAGGTCTGATAATGGGATCCATGAGGAATCGAGGGAACTCCTCAAATATTATAGGCAACCATATAGTGATTTTGGTATTTTCATCGAGAACTTAAGCAATTACAGTCAAAAAGTAACATTTGATGAAGTGGAACTGATAAAGAAGACCAGAAATGGTCAACGGAACTTCATACTCACTTTGATATCACAATGAAGATAGTTAAGCGACTCTTCTTCTTCCTTGTCGATATCACTCTTGACAGAGTGGTCGTGGTCATCACTTCAGGTGTTGGTGGCAAGCTTCACAACACGCCGCCACTCCTCTCTGATGGCCGCCTTCCTCGTGCATTCGTGCAGTGATGATGAGCCATTTACTGCCGCTTTAATCTGGTCAGTCCACCTCATAGGCGACCTTCCTCGTGGCCTGGTACCCTCAACCCTTCCCTGAACTACAAGTCGCTCAATAGCCACTTCCCCTCTGCGGCATACGTGACCAAAAAAGGTGAGAATACGAGACTGTACCAAAGATGATAAACGCTGCTTGATGCCGAGTTCCCGAAGTATAGACTCGTTGGTACGGAATTCAGTCCACGATACTCCGAGCATTCTCCTCCAGCACCACATCTCTAGGGCGTCTATCTTCTTTTTCTCTATTTCCCGTAAGGTCCACGTTTCTGCGGCGTACAAGAAAATGGGGAATACAAGTGCCCGAACTAGCCGGATTTTTGTGGCTCTATATATGTTGCGATTCCTCCATATTTTCCTCAACTTGTCCATCGCAGACCTGGAAATTGCCATACGCCTCTTCACTTCATCGATACATCCACCGTTGTTCGTAATTAAGGCCCCCAGATAAATGTATGATTGCACCACATCACAATTAGCAATTTGTGTAATTTCTGGAGAATTGTTATTCATGCGGTCGACAATCATCACTTTCGTTTTATTCCGGTTTATCTTAAGTCCGAACTCAAGGCTAACCCGTTCCATCTTGGCGAGAAGTTGTTCCATGTGTTGGGTACTGGTGGCGAACAAAGTGGTATCGTCAGCATATCGCAGGTTAGAGATCTTCAAGCCACCAATCGAAATGCCATCTGTCCAGTCCTCAAGTACAATCCTCATTATGAGCTCTGTGTACACATTGAACAGTAGTGGAGAAATAATACATCCCTGACGGACTCCAGCGCTGGGGTGGAAGTGATTGGATTGAATGTCATCTGCGCGAACTGCGGCTGTGCCATCCTCATACAGTCTTCGCAGGAGGTGTACCAGGTGTTTTGGAACACCCATCGCCGTCAGCGTTTCCCAGAGTTTGGGCCATTTAACGGAATCGAACGCCTTAGAGAAGTCCACAAAGCATATAAGCGACTATGACAATACAAATAAATGAATGGTTCTGAATAGTTACGTTACGTTGAAAATGGTATCATCGAATTGATCTGATGATGATGATGGAGCCGGAAGGTAGGCACTGGAACTCCGTAATTAATCAATGTAACTTAGCCGTGTTTAGACTTATTAGAATCGTCATGAGATGCACTTTTGGCTATAAGGTACTATCGAACTGATCTGATGATGGAGCCGGAAGGTAGGCATAGGAACTCCGTAATTAATCAATGTATCCTAGCCGTGTTTGGGCTTATTAGAATTGTCATAAGATGCACTTTGGCTATAAGGTACTATCGAACTGATCTGATGATGGAGCCGGATGGTAGGCATAGGGACTCCGTAATTAATCAATATTATGCTAGCCGTGTTTGGGCTTATTAGAATTGTCACGAGATGCACTTTGGCTATAAGGTACTATCGAATTGATCTGGTGGTGGAACCGGAAGATGGAAGGTAGACACAGGAACTTTCTAATAAAATAATGTAACCTTGCAGTGTTTTGGGTTAATTGGAATCGTCATGAGAAATAGGCACTCTGTTTATAAGTGGTTCGCAACTAAAAAGTGTAAAATAAAAACTTTTTACAAAAAAAAAAACCGACAGTCGGTGTTAAATAAGAAACAAACAATACCGAGAAACACCGACTTCCGCAATTAAAGTTATTTTGATCCTTTTAGTGTTTTTTTTAGTGAAGTCGGTTTTTTTTTGTAAAAAGTTTTTTCTAACAGCATATGCAGCTGAGCTGAGCCGTCCTGCAAGAGATGTTAAATTTATGAGGAAACCATTATAGCCTTGAGTCAAGCGTAATCCCCAGGAAAACCGTTTTATCGACAAATTCTAGTTTTTCATTGTTCAATATGTCACAAAAACTACTTTTGATGCCCCGTTTACACGTGGGCTCAGCCTCGGCCAATCGCCTTCCCTAGCCATTGTGTTAACGGGGAAACCCCGTTTAAACAATGACGATTGGCCGAGGCTAGGCCCACATGTAAACGGAGCATCACATTCGGCAAGGAAAATCTTGTGCATTTAGTTTTTTCCCGTTTAAAACTAGATTATTAGCAGTGAACCAGTTTTGGACCTGCAGTAGGGCGTTATTTTTGTCGTCAAGATTATTAGTCCTTCTATTTATCTTAAAAATCAAAGAAGCGTCGTCGTCAAAAAAAAAAACAAGATATCATGTTGTCATTATTGCCAGACTTGTTTTAAGTTTTAAGAATTATTGTGATTGTAATGTTTGGAAACCAAATAAACTAAAAAAAAAAATGTTATGATTATTAATATGCAAGTACAAAAAACTGGGCAGGTGCGAATCGGACTCGTGTACTGAGGGTTCCGTACAAACTTGAAAGGTAAATTGCGGTTTACGATTCATGACGTATTAAAAAAACTACATATTAGATCTCGTTCAAACCAATTTCAATAACTTCGGTGGAAGTTTGCATGGTAATGTACATCATATATTTGTTTTTAGTTTTATCATTCTCTTATTTTAGAAGTTACAGGGCCGCAAACTATTCAGTTTAGAAAAAGAAGATATTAGAAACCTCAATATCATTTTCGAAGACCTATCCATAGATACCCCACACGTATGGGTTTAAAAAAAAAAATTGTTTCAGTTCTAAATATGGGGAACCCCCAAAATTTATTGTTTTTTTTTTCTATTTTTGTGTGAAAATCTTAATGCGGTTCACAGAATACATCTACTTACCAAGTTTCAACAGTAGGTATAGTTCTTATAGTTTCGGAAAAAAGTGGCTGTGACATACGGACGGACAGACAGACAGACATGACGAATCCATAAAGGTTCCATTTTTTGCCATTTGGCTACGGAACCCTAAAAAGGCTATAATAATAAGCATAATCATTTTTTAATGTTCCCACTGCTGGGGTTCAGGCCTCCTCTCTCTAGGAGAGGGAATGGCCCGTAATCCACCACGCGGGCCCAGTGCGGATTGGAATGAATGCCACATGTCTTCGAATTTTTGGTTCTAGGACATGCCGCTTTCCTCACGATGTTTTCCTTCACCGTTTTGAGAGCAGTGGTGATGAAATACACTCGACTCTTTACCCACCTCCCGACACCCGGCCGAGGTAAGGTGGGTAGAGCGGTGCACATGTTGGCAGCTCCAGTCTTTGCCCCGCACCCGACTTCCGGCGCCGGGAGGTTGTAAGAGTGGTGCACCTTTTTAAATCCCTTTTTTTACCGACTTCCAAAAAAGAAAGAGGTTCTCAAGTTGTCTGAATTTAATGTTATATTGCTTGCCCCTATGGTAAAGTAAAGACTATGGTAACTTTCCGGGTAAATTTGTTTATGAATGTAAAACTCCTTTGTCGGTTGTAGACTCTCATCACCCGCCTTTAGATATTGTTATTAAAATTTTTTCTTTAAGTTCACTAAAATGTAAACGCACGGTAAAATACGATTACCGCAATGTGAATGAATGTTTGTTGAATGAGCTAATAAAAGAGATCAATTGGTATAAATGCTTGACTGAGTGTGAAGATGTCAATGCAATGGTAGAAGCGCTTTACACATACCTACATAATAGATGAGGTTGTACCAAAAACAAAAAAACCAATAGCTTCATACCCTCTTTGGTTCCTGAGGGCTCTTATAAAGCACTTTTTTAAACGAAAAGGAAAAGCTCTGAAAACGGTTTAAAAAATATAAAAACCCTCGCGACTACTACAAATACAGAGTGCTGAGTGAAAGAGCTAATGCCATAATAAAAACTAGCTACAATAACTATGCGAGGACAATCGAGACCGGCAAAATCCCAAAGTTTTCTGGTCTTTCGTGCAGGCAAAGAGGTCCAAGTCGAATGATATACAATCCGAAATGAAGCATGGTAATCAGATGACCACTTTCGGGGACGAGGTCTGCAAGCTCTTTGCAGCTCATTATTATTTATTTATTAACTTTCATATTATCAGTAGGTACATTACATGCTTCTTTTCGGGAAGGTCACAAGTATCCTCAAAATGGTTTAGGTCTGGTCACGTTTCCTGAAAAGGATGTTAAAACTAAATGTATGCAAGGGTTCAGGAACTTACTAAAAAGTGAAAAATAATAAAACATGTTTTTACAACAACAACAACTACTTACAAAAAAAAAAATACAACAGACTTCAAACACAAACTAACTTTAATTTCGAAAGTCGGTGTCAAAATACGAAGAAACAAAACTAGGAACAGCATTTTGCATTTTTTAGTTTGTTTTTGAAGTTGGTTGTACTTTTTTTCTTTGATTTTACTTTTCCGCGATAGTATCCTCGCCTTCCGAATAGCAGAAACACAATTTATTACGTGGTGAGGTATTATCATTATTCTGATGCACTTATACATTCATGAATGTTTTAGGTTTCTTTTGTTTTACATAAGTCCGACTAAATTGCAATTGCCAACGTTTTGAGTAAGCCTCATTTTTAAAGGTGTCATGAAATTGAAACTATAAATAATAGTTACAGGGACGAATTAAATCAGTCAGCGAAACTCCGCAGTGTGAAGGAATGATCCGTGTCTAAATAAATAAATTAATATGCATTAACACAAAAAAAATTAACAAGTTTTTATTTAAATGCTAGAAGAAGAAAATAAACCTTCCATTTATTACATTAAACAATTTATCCTCCTGTGTGTGATGAAGTCAAAAACTCTTGAACGGATTTTCCTTGGATTTTCATTCATGGACAGAGTGATTCACGAGGGAAAAAAAAGCCGAGAATTTAAAAGATAAGTAAGACCCGCGTGAAGCTGGGGCGGGGCGCTAGCTTGATATAAGTAAGACCCGCGTGAAGCTGGGGCGGGGCGCTAGCTTGATATAAGTAAGACCCGCGTGAAGCTGGGGCGGGGCGCTAGCTTGATATAAGTAAGACCCGCGTGAAGCTGGGGCGGTGCGCTAGTTTGATATAGGGCTTGTCGCGAGATCTTCCTGTGTGAGGGAACACGACAAACAATCTCGCGACAAGCTTTTATATCGCCAAAGTGCGCCTCTCTTTGATAATGATCGATCAAAGAACAGTTGTAATTTGTGACGAGAGAGTATTTGATTCGCCAGCCCTTCTGTCTTATCGTCGGAGAGCCCTCCTACTGGTTGTAAATTCTCATGACTAATCTGGAACTCGTTAGATAAACTAAACACAGTTTGGAAAGTTACGGGAATACACGGAACGTAGAATATAAAGACTCGTCACTTATCTGCACAAATAATCATTTTGTATATGCTTATTTTCCTATTACTGTTACACACGGTGTCTACATCTCTATTTTCTTCCAACTCTCCTTTCGAAGGTGTGCTGGAAGAGATTTCTTTAGAAATAAGCATCACCTCTGTACCTATTTTTCTGTTTCCTTCTTCTAATCTTTTATTTTGTGTGTGTACCTGAATCGTTAAATAAATAAATAAATCATGAATAGGTTTTTTTAAGGTGGGAGAATCATTCAATGACATGTCGAGAGGGCGTGTCAGACTTTTACTGACTAAAAACCCACTCCTGTTTCTTCGTTGCCTTTCATATCAGCGCCGAGTTTTCTTTTCATAAGCAAACCCTTGGCCCCATTAGGCTTCGACCCTGCTGGACCCCTACGGTTTGCTGACATCTCCTTGGGGCGCTCGTGGAACAGTACGCGCAGTCGACGACTTAGGCTTGCTCCGGACGGCCGGACGGCGAGCTACCCATTGCTCGCCGTCCGCAAGCCCGCGCCTACGGTGACCGGAAATCGGGATCCGGATCCTGGCGGCTGGGGCGTGAGGGTCGCTCCCTCGCTCGTGCACGTGTGGCCTCCTCCTTTGCTAGCATTACCGCTTCGCAGAAGGGGGCGACCGCCAGCCACTCCACCTCGCTTCGGATCATGGCTTGTACCAAGACCCGGTGCGAGAGATCGTGGCCGCCGATCGCCCCCACGAGGACACGGCGGCGGTGCTCTGCCCAAGCGGGGCACACCTCTACCGTGTCCTCCGGGCGGTTCACACATTGGTGGCACCCGGGCGTTACTTCCGCACGAATTCGGTGCAGGAACTTCCAGAATTGACCATGTTCGGTGAGAACCTGCGTCATGCGGAAGGTGAGGACGCCGTGAGGTCTTTCCAGCCACTCTTCAAAGAGGGGACTTGCCGCCATCATTATGGCGTGCCCAATCATGAATACGTACGTTTGTGACATAACCGTCCAATAATAGAATATTACCTTATTGTACACCAAATACTTATTAGCTTTGCTGTTGTTAACTCAGGTGCTTCAAATCAAAAGGTGCAACAAAACCAATAACCAAAGGTTAGTAGAGTAGAATCAGCGTCAGTAGAAGCACCGAGTGCAGTGCACGCAGTGCGAAGCGTTATTGCAGGTGCGATGCTATTGCAATCAGAGTATTGTAGGTTTGTTGCATATGAGCTTATGTGACCAGGAACGTGTAAGTCGGTGTAAGGCGCAAGCAGCGAGGAGTAGCGTCTAGCGGGACTTCGGCCGCTCTGGCGGTTCATTAGCTGAACGAGACATTGTGTGAGGTGATCCGATGTGTCGGTGGCCGTCGTAGTCAATTGACGCACAAAGAGCCCTATTGTTGTCAAAAGATGGGCCTCGCCAGCGCCCGCCAGGGCGGCTACTCTTCCGCTGGGCGACGCCGAGGCGCACGGCCGTGTCCATGACTCTGCGACTTAAGACTAGATTTTATGCTAATCAAGTCAAATCATTAAAAGAAAAAAAAATACTCGGTTTCGGTTTAAATCTAGTTTGCGGCACGATGCACACCACTGCGGCCTGCGGGTGCGCAGAGTAGGTTGCGGTGCGACGATTCGGCGCGTGATTTGCACTTTAGATTATGATTAATTGCGTATTTAATCGAGGGGTCACTAGATCGACCTCTCTAGATAAAGGGAACACTCGGAGGTCGAAGCGGACTCCGCGCGCACACCTGCGCCATCTGCATCGCACCAGGCGCGCCGACAACATACGCAGGCTCGCGCTTGAGAGGAGCCGGCGCGACGGGAGCGCTGGCCGAGCGTGGCGGGCAATGGTAACTTCCTTGAAGAGGAAGAACGCGTCGACCTTGTCCGTCCTTGCGACGCGATAACGCGGGTTCGGGGTCTCGTGGAAACGTGACGCTTCGGGCCGCGACCCCGCTATCGCGCCCTTTTAACCGCGTGTCGCATCGCCGCCGCATCACTCGGCTCGCACGCTCCTCGCGCGTATCACGCACCTTCCGGCCGACCGTGCGTTATACATAAATATCCAAAACTAAAAATTTCGGATTCAAACGACGGTCAAACCCGTACCGGGACGGAACATCCACAATTATCGGTTGAGGTGAGCGGAAAGATAGAGCCGGCTGCTCGCTTGAAGTTTGAAGCAGCACGGTGCATCGTACTGAACCCGTGGTCTGTTGCAGATACGCGACACAACTGAGCAGATATGCCGAGTGCCGTGACGAACGGGGCCCGAGGGGCGGACGACGACATCGTGCTGACGGGGCTGTCGGGCCGCCTGCCGGAGTCCGACACCATCGAGGAGTTCGCACAGCAGCTGTTCGATGGCGTGGACCTGGTCACTGCAGATGATAGACGATGGACTCCAGGTAATTACTGTTTACACACCTAGTTAGCTCATATTTATTTGTAGTTTTAGTAAATGTCTAAATTTGTAAACAACTATGGCAAATCAACCGCTTATAACGGAATGAACCGAACAACAAAAATTCACATGACTTAAACCTCGTCCCTTTTTGGAAGACAGTTACAAATCGTTTTTCTCTTAAAATCCGATTTTGTATCTTCTCTTTTTTTAATTCCTTTTTATAATCATCATGTTGCCTTATCTCATTACGTTTGGTGATTTTTGAGTATTTTGTCATCTTTGAAGTACTGACGATTTCAATTCGCTACCGGCGCATGCCCCTCGTGCTGGTTCTGCCCGTGCCAGCGGCTCCACGCCCCCGTCAGGGTGCACCCCAGCCACTGACACCAGCGCGGATTTAACTAACTTTTAATTGGACGACACGGTTGTCGCAGTGGTAGAGCAATTGGCTGTTGTGTCGCGTGTCGCGGGTTCGATTCCCGCACAAAACAAATATTTGTATGGCCTACAGACAATTGTTCCGGTTGTCTTGTGTGTCATGGTTAAATGTTTGTGAACACACCCACAACACAATACAGGAGTAATTTCTAGTGTGAGGCAACGTCTTATTAGAGAAAAAAATATTCAAAGTTGCTACATTCAGAAGAGTTAGTCGTTGGCACTCGTTGGGCAGTTTCTTTTCTTCTGGAAGTAAAAGTATGGCTAATAGAGTAGCATGCTTGCATCGGTTCCACGTACCTACCTAACAGGTATTTTGGTACAAGTTCGCAAGTAAGCGCAGCCAGTGATACGACAAATACTAGATACTAATAGTACCAGTAGTAACCAGGCAGGCTGCGACGAGAATATTATTGTGTTTACGTCACTCTTACATAATTTGTGATTGACATGATAATATCGTCACTCCGACTTTGTGATTTATGAATCTGTAAGTATTTTTGCAGCAAAGATTTTTTTATTAGTACCTGTGTCATGATTACGATGTTTTCCTTTAAAACTAAGTTTTTTTTTATAATATAAAATTATACTTAATTTTTCACCTACACCGACACAGTAACGTACCTACCAATTTGTGACAAACTATTTTGTATATTGATTATGTTTAATGTTCAAACTTGCATCATTTACTTACATACCTATTAAAGTAATTGTACACATTGCACACACTGGATGCTGGATTCCTGGGTCTTGAGTATGTATTCTGGATCTTCCAGAATATATTCGGCAATAAAATGGTATACCTAGGAGTTGGCAAGGCGAAGCTGTGCGCGAGGCGCTCTCGGCGCTCGCTCGCGTAGCATGCGTTTGGACCGCGCAGACAGCAGGCGTGCGCATGCCGCCGACTCGGTTATGCGACACCTACGTGACCTTCATGCCACGCGCCGATTGACCATCATACCTATAATTATGTGGGTTTACAGCTATCGCAATGCACAGGGATGAGTATGAACTTTAAGGGATTTACGGATGACAAAATGTAGAAAAAATTATAATAATATACCTATTAAAGGTACATCTAAATAAGTAGCCTACCTACGTAGGTAGGTACATAAATAAGAAAGAGTGAAAATATTCAGTCACAGTCCTATTCTGATGAAAACTAAAACTGCATTAAGTAAGTACTTACATTTTAATGAAGGATGGTCAATTTGGACTAGGAAAAAGGAAGTGTTGTTACCGAAATGAGACTGTCATCATAACATAATATATTATCGATGTAATTATCGGATGGCAACAGTTTATTTTTAAAAGCAGGAGGAAAATAGATATTCATTTAAAAAAAAACCTTTTGTTTATTATTTATGAACGCATCCGTAATGTTAACAGTCTTAAAGAATTCCATACTTTTTCTAAAGTCGATATCGGTTTAATTTCTAAATCGAAATTAAATCCAAGGTTATGTCAACGTTTTATAACAAACAGCCTCTGAGTGAAGTTTAATAACTTCACTCGAAGATATGCCGCCAAAAACTATATTTGACATCTTTTTGTAATGCTACAGATTACTAGTTTCTCCGTACTTTTAAAAATATATTGAATGCCATACTTAGTAATGTTCATTCAGGCAAATCAAACGATATATTTTATGTTTCATCAAGTTACGTTTTACTAATTTTTTATAGTCCAAGCATGTTAGGAGAATGACCATTGTTCTATTCCTTTTAAGAATATGCTTAGTTTAGCGAAATAAAAATAAACGGTTTCACCAATAAAAGTATGTGAGTAGGTATATTTTTTTGTAGTTGGTTTAAAAAAAAAAACGAATATAAAAAAAAAAAAAAAAAGACAAATTTAACAAGTCAGGTGGTGTTAACAATCAGAAAGTTACTAGGACTTTCTGGTGTACCTACCTACCAACCAATTACAAAACAAATAATCGTAGGTTCCTATAGTAGTCAAACGCAGGGACTCATAAACAAACTAACCCGGCCACTTTCAGTAGGTACCTAGAGTGCGATACACAGCGAACATCTCATAAGTTTAAAATTCAGTGATATTCATAACGTTAATACTAGGAACAAACACAAGTAAGTGGTTCCTGCAACCAGGCTCAAAAAAATAGGAGGCTCATTTAGATGCCAATGTGTACACTTTTTTAATAAGCTTCCCAGTCCTATTCAGGAACTTAGCCTAAATACATTCATTGCCAGAAGGCTTTTTGCAAAGTGTGTAAAAGAGTATCTTGAGAACAAAACGGCTTGGGATTGACCTGCTCTAGTACCTACTCACTATAATTGTTGTCATATTTCTTTTTTTTTTTCTAAATTTCATTTTTTATTATTATTATTTTTTTAAATTGACGATTATTGTTATTTTACAATTATGAAATTGTAAATATATATGTTATTTAAGTATTATTATTTTTACAATTATGGCATTGTTTTTTTTTTTATACATATTTAGAATTTGACATTGACAATTAGGTACTTACTTACTTTTAGAAATATATATATATATTTTACAATTTGTAATTGTCTGGGGTATTTTACTATCGTTTTCGATTAGGCCCCCATTGAATAGAATAGAATAAACATAATTGCCGATTTGCAAAATATAAACTTTAATATGGTACCTACCTAATATTTATTAGTCTGAATATCCCCCTCCGACGAAATCGTTGTTTTTTTAATAATAGGTTAAGTCAATCCGAAGATATCACAGTTCAAAGTACCTATATCCCGTTTTAAAAAAACGGCATTTTCTTAGATCTAAGTATTATAAAAGTATTCGCCATAGTAGTTACAACAAAGTAGGTATATACACTATAACGAATACAAGAGTAAAAACGCTCAAATGTAAAAAAAATATTCGAATAAATGAAAGAAAAAGTAAATTATCTAATTAACGACGCCTCACAAATTACTTAAATGCAAATCAAGTGATGCGGTGGTGGGCTGTTGACAATGAATTCAGCTCATCACCGCAACTAACGCGCCCTTGACAACGCGTTACTGAAATGAACCTATAAGTAGGGTATTGTGTTCATTTGAGCCCTTTTTCCATTTTATATCACTTTATAACGCCACTGGTAAGTCTGGTAACACAGAAAATCGCCCCAACAATTGATTAGATAGTATTCGCTGTTTCTTGTAGATTGAGACAAGTACCTACCTCACAGTTCGCGACTTGCGACTGAGCCTAGAGTATGGATTGCGATTGAATGCAAAGATCAGAGTAGCACAAAAGTCGTGTCTCGTGTCGTTGACGTGGCGCGTTATAACTTATAACTGTAATATCCCGGGAATTTGAGAAAAACCATGGTATCGGGAGGGAGTCGTTAACAACCTGAGCGGTATTGCGAACTCGTCATATCACCGGAACAACACATTTTATTTTATTAATATTGTGGTGGTCAGCCACGGCCACCACAATATTATCGACGTCAGCGTCATTGGCTCAGGTGGTCTCGGAGATGGCGGGGATCTTTGATTTGCTGCTGGAAAGTGATAAATCTAACACGTGAGAGTTGCAATGATAAATTAATCAGAACTTGTCTTTCCTAGAAAATCTCCTTTCCTTGCTAAACGTGGTTCGAAACTCTACTTTTGATTTTTTGAGCTACCTATGTAATTGGGTCGCGCTATTGTATCTTCCTTGTCGTCTTGGCTTATTAATATCTATAGCTCCTGCAAGCGGCTTCACCCGCTTAACAGTAGAAAATACATTATATAGGTAGGTACCTATACCCATGTCACTCAGTAGTCAACGTAGCATTCTACTAATATTAAAACTTTTAAAAACAATTCCTACTGAACTGATTTTAGTTCCTTCTTGAGTTGGTTCGTTACCAACAAATGCAAATCTTTCCTCTTTATAATATTAGTTCGTACCTATCTATGGATGGAAGAAGGTTGTCTTAGAAGTTAGATAGGTAGATAACTGAGCTAGATAGATGGTAGGTTGTACCTTACAAACAATTTCAATTTTTAACCGACTTCAAAAAGGAGGAGGTTATATGTTCGGTTGAATGTATGTTTTTTTTTTTTTTTTTTTTTATGTATGTTCACCGATTTCTCGGTCAATTGTGGACCGATTTTGAAATTTTTTTTTTTAATTGAAAGGTTATGCTTCCAAGTTGGTCCCATAGAAATATTGTCATGATCTGATCATGAACTTCGTAGATATGGAACAGAACTCCTCATGGGATCACAGCAGAACTGTCGTAACAAGTAAAATTGCTTTGTTTATACGTGTAGTCGATGACTGACTGAAAGAAGAGGGGTAATATATCGAACTGATCTGATGATGAAGCCTGAAATTAGGCACCGGAACTCTGTAATAAATTAATTTAATCTAACCGTGTTTGGTATTATTAGAATTGTCATAAGATGCACTCTGGCTATAAGGTATTTAAGTATGGCTGAGGGGTTCTTTTTAGTGGTGGTACCATAACTAAAAAGTGAAAAATAAAAAACTTTTTACAAAAAAAATACAACCGACTTCAATGTAAAAAAACACTGAAAAGTGCAAAATAACTTTAATTTCGGAAGTCGGTGTTAAATAACGAAGAGACAAAACTATTATAGAAACACCGACTTCCGAAATTAAAGTTATTTTGCACTTTTCAGTGTTTTTTTACATTGAAGTCGGTTGTATTTTTTTTGTAAAAAGTTTTTTATAGTAATATGCCAACCTCTTTAGCCCCCCTAGCCAAGTTACGATCGTTTCGTTTGCATCGAACGCCTCGAGTAGGCCACGCCTCCGATTCTTTTGTTCCGACCACGTGACTGACCGTTGAGATGACGTCAGAACAAAGGAATCGGAGGCGTGGCCTACTCGAGGCGTTCGACGCAAACGAAACGATCATAACTTGGCTAGGGGGGCTGCCCCCCTAGCCAAGTTGCAAACGATAAACGTGAACGCTTAGTAATCTCCAATAGATTTTCAACTTTATACCTAAGAGCATAAAGTTGAAAATCTATTAAAGACTACTGAGAGTTTACGTTTATAGTTTGTGACTTGGCTGGGGGGCTGGTCGCGATACTACCTACCTGTACCTACCTATCTAAAATAGAATTCTTTCATCTATAATGTATTTTATACATTCTTATGTAATGTCTTGTACTATTACTTATTGTTTGGTAATGTACAGATATTGACTTACTACGTTTCACTATATTCACTATCAGCCAACTGGCTGACGTTTCATGACTACTTATTAGCCTAGAGTAACGTCAGGGCCTCGTCGCCGCCGCTCGGCTCGTTCAAGGCTGTTAGGAAGTGACCGTGACTTGTGCCATGACCCTGCTAACATAAATACTGAATAGAGTACCTACCTACCTACGATAAGATTCGCAGGCATTGCTCGTAAGTCGTTATGGTAGCACCACAGTAGCACAGAAACAGTAGCACGCACCGTCACAGCAACACAACACTGCTCTTTGGCTCCAGTGATTCGTTATGTACCTAGAGTGCTACAAAATCGGCAAGTTGCGTGTGAGACTGTGAGTGAAGCCGCGCGCCGGCATGGCGGCAATCAGCGAGGTTATCTGCGATCGCTTGACTCACCCGCTATTACCGACTTTTTAAACAAACGATAACGTTCTGGTATCTGGCATCAGCTCATCATAGACCGACCACCCGACACTCAACAGATCTACAAATAATTTTTTGTTGCTGTTTACCGAGGTTTTTTCCATTGTTCATTTCCTGTAAAACTTTTGGTCTAGGATCCTCTAATACTCCTACAATAGTTATTTACCTCAAAAATGCAACCAGTACACAAATAAATGTGAGGAAGTAAAAGTGAAAGACCCTCTTTCACCTTACCCTACTCGCCACAGGTTTGCGCGGCGTTCATTGCATACGAATCTCGAAACGTAACGAAATTAAAATAGTGTCTGGCTACCTATAGGTAGGTACAGTCAAAGTGGACATCGCCCACATATATCGGCACGTTTAACCAATTGTTCGCGAATGAATGACTAGTGTCAACGGCATCAGCCGCGCGTCCATTGTGAGGCTTTCACCGTTAGACGAGCGAGCACCGAGCAGCCGAAGTCAGGCGCGGCGACCACAGCGCGCAGCGCGCCCGCCTCGAGTGGCAGCCGGCCCCGTGCGCGCCGAGGCGGCCGCGCGCCGCTCGCGGTGGCGTGATGCGCTGTGCGTCACCGCGCACTCACACTGGCGTGACTCGCGATACCTATCTCTGTTAAGCTAACAAAGATCTTACTCGTCAAACTTGTCATAAATTATGTCATCGTGTTAGCAGGAAATATAGTAAATATTGACTTTTGTTAGGTTTCCGCGTGCGACTGTGACACGCCGGGCGTCGCTGATAAACAAACACATTCGGCAAAATTTAATGATTTCACACAATTCACACCCGCTTGGTATTTAATAATGCAAATAAACGAGAAACCTGAAAGTGGTTAACTGTTCGTTCAGGAGTGATATCAGAATTGTTTCTACGTACTTATTGCATTTTTTTCTTGTATGAAAAATGTGGCATGATGACTACATGTTGAACTCCTACTCCATAAAAATAAATTCTTTAACTCGAGTGCAGAGGGCTAATTTGTCGGTCGGCAGACTGGCAGAGACTGCATTCGATTGGGGTGGGAGTCAGAGGTGCGCGCGAACGCACAAACTTCTATTCATGTGGCTATATTCTGATCAGGATCACAATAAAAATGCAATCAGACATTTGAGTTTGACACAAGTTACGAAAAAGGGTATCCGTTAAAAATTATTTGTCTTAGACAAGGTTAAGAAGTATGCCTTTATTTAGTAAACAAAATATAGAACTTAGACTTCCATGTTAGATCAAAAAACACAAGAAATTGAAAACATAAGTAACTACCTAAACATTGAGTAAATTGTTTTCGCAGGATTGCACGGTCTCCCGGAACGCAATGGCAAGCTCAAGGACCTGGCGCACTTCGACGCGACGTTCTTCGGCGTGCACGCCAAGCAAGCGCACCTCATGGACCCACAACTGCGCCTGCTCCTGGAGCTCACGCACGAAACCATCATCGACGCCGGCATTAACCCCACCGAGCTGCGCGGCTCGCGCACCGGCGTCTACGTGGGCGTGTCCAATTCCGAAACTGAAGAGATGTGGACTGTTGACCCCGACAAGATCAACGGTTACGCACTCACAGGCTGCTGCCGCGCCATGTTCCCCAACCGCATATCCTACACCTTCGACCTCAAGGGGCCGTCGTTCGCGGTGGACACGGCGTGCTCCAGCTCCATGTTCGCGCTGGCGCAGGCAGCCACTGCAATCCGCGCCGGTCACTGTGACGCCGCCATCGTGGCGGGCTGCAACTTATGCCTGAAGCCAGCCAACTCGCTAAATTTCCACCGGCTCAGCATGCTGTCGCCCGAGGGTCGCTGCGCTGCCTTCGACGCTAGCGGGCGAGGCTACGTGCGCTCGGAGGCGGCCGTGGCCGTGTTACTGCAGAAGCGCGGCGCGGCGCGGCGTGTATATGCCACATTGCGCGGCCTGCGAGTCAACACGGACGGCGCCAAGGACCAGGGCATCACTTTCCCATCCGGCGACATGCAGCGTCGCTTGGCCGAGGAAACCTTCGCAGAAGCCAAGCTGCGGCCATGCGACGTCGCCTACGTCGAGGCCCACGGTACCGGCACAAAGGTACGCCAACTCGCTAACCACTCTACACATTTTGATCTGCATGAACTAGATGTTTGTTGTTGTTGCCTCATTATATTGATCATGTAACGCATAGTTGGCGATGACCTGGCAAGGGTTGCGGGAATCCGATAGATGCGAGACGCACAGGACCGTTCATTGTGGCGACACTTGAGGGAGGCCTAGGTCCAACAGTGGACATCTTACGTCTGAAATGATGATGATGAACGCATAGATGGCACGTGACGTACGGTTGAGCCAGACCGCAGTGCGCTCGATTACAAAGATGTGCAGTAGGCTGGAGCGTTAATAGAACAATTTTACCTAAAAATAAAATTGATATTAAGCATACTTACCTTTCTCTAAGCCATAAATTGAGATAGACGTATCCGGTTCCGGTACGGCGTAGTGCTATAAGCCCCAGCAGCGTCATATCCGCCCCAATCCGGCAGGTAGTGGGGATGCGTTTGCAAAGCGCATGACGACATCTAAGAACCTCATTGCGGCTCGATTTACGGTGATTGATAAAGTTCAATCACATAAATTTATATTTATGAATCAGCAGACAGGAATATAAATTGGCTTAGAGAAAGGTAAGTATGCTTAATATCAATTTTATTTTTAGGTAAAATTGTTCTATTAAGCTCAACTGTACCTTTCTCTAAGCCATAAATTGAGAAGTGTTTGTTATCGACTGCTGGATTGGGACTACATTAATAGAACGCCAATGTGAGCAACTAAATAGTTATTTGATATAAAACTCCAAAAACCATCTTATCGTTTGAAACAGATTATTGAAGTGATTTGAACAACTTGAATCATTTGTAGACAATATTATGATATATCAACGCAAAACGCCAATAATATGATCAATGGGAATATTATCTGACCAACTAGCCAAAGTTACTGCGGATCGTACACTACTTGGACTAGTGCTTATTCCAGCTTGTTTTAATAATGACTTAATCCAGCTCTCTATAATAGTACGAGAAGCTGGTTTAGGTTCACTACATGTGCTAAAAACTAAGTACTTTAGCAATTTTTCAATCCAAGAAATTCAATCAAACATTGACCCCAATGGTCAATGTTTGAGATTGACACGCACGAGTAAACGCCAACCAGAGACACTACCACGAGCTCTTAACGTGATCCATTTGCCGACCCAAAGTGAACCGTTAAAGGGATAGAGCTATAAGGAATGTGCTATACACTCCATCGCTTTTTCCCGCTCGCACGTCTCGACGTTTCAACACGTAGACCCCAAATTGACATAAAGCGGCCAAAATACGATTATCACTCCTTACAAAGTTTTGATTTGCGTCCTTTGCGTCCAAAACACAAAAGAAGAATTGCGGATCTTCTTGAACTTTCGAACAAGATCAATCAAAATATGAGTGTGCCATATAGGAATTTTAGTCTTAGGGGGCCGTTTTAATACTATACCCTTCCAATACTTGCTTTATAATAATATAAGAGTAATGAGAAGTCACTAGACGGACCCCAAAAGGTACAACGGACTTATGTACTGCAAACATGCAAGTCTGTTAGAAGTCAGGCTACATCTTCAGGAGATGGATCTACAGTACTCGCATCATTGTTAAGTGACCACTTAAGGCCATAACCCAGCATGGTTACAGTGGTTGTAACCATGCTGATTTATAAGTATTTAAAGTCGATTTCCGCCAGTTACCTTCTAAAATTTCTATCTTATCTTTCTGCCAAGAATCTAATAGTGACAACCACTTTGTATTGGACACCCCTTTCAATTCAATTGATGAACTTGTAGAAGCGGTCAATTGATTGTCGTGTCTATCAAGACTAGGTCCAAGTCCCTCACCAGGTAAGGAGGACGCATGGAGCGAGAAACCGGATCGGTTCTCTAATACATTCTTCCTATTAGACATTATCAACAGATCATACCGATTGCTCGGTTTTGGTGCGCTAATACTCTGGGTATTAGATAAGGTGATGAGAAAACTCACGCTTGCCTTTGGCACTATAGGTGCCAAAGGCTACTGAAGGCATTGTGGAAAACAATCGCTTGATCTAAACCCAGACTTGCATGCCTGGGTACTACACGAGCTGTTCGTGACGCGACAGATCTATTTCGGTTGAAAAAGTTTTTCGACTTAGAATAACCAAATGCCAATCTATCGGAGCAGATTTCCTTGAAGACCGATCTGCTAGTCGTATCAACCTGGAAGGTGATATACCGACATACCGTTTCCAAAAACGATTAGTAGGGGCTTTGACTGTGTACAGCCTTCGTTGCGCAGGTAAGAAACTAGTTTGGTTGACGCCCCGAATCGATAAGTTTGAGTCAGTCATAAGGTGACATCTTACCTGGATTACTCGCAAAATTGTCAACATCTCTGAGATACTGCTGCGAACATCTCTTTTCTGTACTGAGCAACTGCCAGCTGAAGTCTCGTTGTTGGGCTGCGCGCCCAAAGCTACCTTGGCACAGCCCGTCGTTAAGGTGTGCAGAATAGAACTCATATTGTGACTCTGCATCCAACATTGCAGGCTCGGAATTACCTTGACGGGCATGTGTTTGAAAGGGAATTGCTGAAGTTCAGCATTACAAGAGAATTCAAGCGCCCTCGCGGGACTACGAAGCTGGCGAAAATTCTAGAGACCTAGCGTATTCTGGACTTCTTATAGACTTACCTTAGTAGCTTTTGCCATTTTCGGTGTTCTCTTTTGCAGTAAGCGTACCTTTGTATTCGATTGACAGCTGAAAAGTCAATACAGACTTCTGAAAGTCTACAACGAAACCAAGGGTTTGCAATAGTCTTAACGTTAAGTTCGCGTGACTTGGCGCTTTCTCAATCCTGATTCACCAAAAGAAAATCGAGATATGCCAGCATTGGCAACCCGCACTGGGTCCGCGTGGCGGACCACGGCCCACTCCCCCCCCAAGAGAGGAGGCCCGAGTCCCAACAGTGGGACCATTAAAAGGCCGATTATGCTTTTGCTTATGCCACCAATCGCATTCCTTGGTCTCAGGATCTGCGCGATCCAATTTGTCAGGCTGGCAAAAACCTTCGGAGCAGTAGTCAAACCGAAAGAGGCAGATCATTTACCCAAGTTGGTCCGACATTATCAAGTTTATTTTCACTAGCTAATCTTGTGGTTGGAGGAAGTCGGGGACTTTGCATGTTCACCAACGAAACTTGTCTGTTCTAACATAGCCGTTTAGTAGATTTAAATAGAAAACCGTGGGAAACGAAGACATCGTTTCCTTTTTTGATAATTATAAGAAAATAATAAAAATTTGTCGAGACAAAGTTCGGAGTCAGTGAAGCTTATTCTAATACGTTTTGATCCACTAGATTTCTTAATTGGTCTAAGAGTTCTTTTGGATTTACTGTGTGAAATCTTTTCGGGAATTCCCGAGAGTCAGCGGTGGTTTGCTTATAAATGGGGTCCAATAGCTTGGTATTATCATTAGTACATATAAAGGTGCCCCCAACTTCCTCCAGACACTTACCCGATGTTTGATTCTCCCGGGTTGAAAACGTTGACAATAGCCAACTCGTTTATCACGCCGTGCCCGGGCACTACATTTTTATCATATACTGTATCGTCCGTGAGACGAAAAAACTCTTCTGCCCTTCTCTTTCGTCCTTGTGCAGGATTAAAGTCACTAGTAGTAGAAGGCAGATAGTTTGCACTGTTGCGCACAGGCACTATATTTCCTACTTTTGGACAGTAGGTTTATACGATCTACCCTGCGAGGATAGTTTAGTTATTTCGTTTCTTACCATATACTGTATCGTCAGTGTGACGACAAAACTCTTGCCTTTCTCTTTCGTCCTTGCGCGGGATTAGAGCCACTAGCAGTGGAAGGCCGATAGTTTGCACTGTTGCGCACAGGCACTACATTTCCTACTTTTGGACAGTAGGTTTATACGATCTACCCTGCGAGGATAGTTTAGTTATTTCGTTTCTTACCATAAACTGTATCGTCATCGTGACGAAAAAATTTTTGCCTATCACTTTCGTCCTTGCGCAGGATTAGAACCACTAGCAGTGGAAGGCAGATAGTTTGCACTGTTGCGCACAGGCACTACATTTCCTACTTTTGGACAGTAGGTTTATACGATCTACCCTGCGAGGATAGTTTAGTTAGTGCGGCTTGAAAACTTTTAAGACGCCTCCTTGTTTACCTATAAAATCTGTAAACCATGCATCGTCAAATTCTTAAGTAAACTCGTCAGTGGTCGTTAATAAAAAATTGTCGAAACAAATTCGTTTAATTCGGATACCCAAAATATAAATTGGTATAAGCCTATTTGAAAGGCTATATTTTGTAAAATAACAGCATATTACACAGTTACTGTGGATCGTACACAGCTAAAGAAGATTTCGACCGCTAACGAACAGTTACGTTCAAATTTTAAAATATCATTACTATCGAGCTCTACAGAACGTGGGGTAGAATTATAAAGTTTTTATACTTCAGAGTATATAGTACTTGAGCCCAGTCGGGCAAGTTAGAATGTTGTAATTTTTTAAATAATTCGAGACAAGTATTTTATCTGTAATGAATGCGACTTGAGGGTAGTTTGCAATATCAAATCAACCCCTTTTTCTACGTTCAGATCGTTATCCAGTTCAGTAGGGCTCGGATTATATAGAACAGACTCTGTCGGACGTGCACGACTGAGTATTATTTTTAACAATATGATCTTACAAGGAGGGTAGGGTTTTTCAGCAAGTTTTTCGAAAAAGTATCCTCTAATTTACTTAGCTTCATACGGCGGCGCTGCTCCTTTCGCCTGCGATGTCTCCTTTTACCCGCCGTCGAAGAAGAACCGCTGCTACTACTCGAACCACTAGATTGCGACCGAGCACGTGGGGCATTGTCCATACTAACATTATTAAAATTATTCTAATGCATTCACTTTTGAACACTAAAATATAATTGTAGTTAGCACTATAATCTTTGAAAAAGTAGGACACTCTTTTTTAAAAGTAACGAGCTACTTTTAAAACGCGACTACACCGTTCGGAAATCCGAACGCCAATGAGGTTCTTAGATGTCGTCATGCGCTTTGCAAACGCATCCCCACTACCTGCCGGATTGGGGCGGATATGACGCTGCTGGGGCTTATAGCACTACGCCGTACCGGAACCGGATACGTCTATCTCAATTTATGGCTTAGAGAAAGGTACAGTTGAGCTTAATGTATGGATTTCTCAAATCGATCTGAATTAGTGGAAAAATCTCATTTCATCTTATTATTTTTTTCGTGTTGCTTTCAACCAAATATTATAGTTCTATTTATTAACACAACACAAACATTTATAAAGCAAGTGTCAAGACACATCGTTACATAATCATTTTATAACCGATATATTAAGCTTCACCCCAATCTACAGTATAGGGCCTATTACACCATTCGATATTCAGACAGTTTTAGTCTATGATTCGACATATCGCGTAGTTTAATAAGAGTTAGACCGGTCTTACTCGGAACAAAAAATAACACAGTCTGAATATCGTGTGCTGAATATCGCGTAGTGTAATAGGCCCTTATCTAATAATGACCGCAACGATACATTGAGCGAGCGTCCGCTACCTGTGCTCCGCACCGCCAATGTCCTGCGTAAGTTAGCACCGGTTTGTGATGATCTGCACTCGACTTATCCTGATCGTGTGTGCTCTGAGTACAAGGTGACGTGTTTGCTCTCCATAGGTGGGCGACCCGCAGGAGGTGAACGCCATCGCCGAGCTGTTCTGCAAGGGGCGCAAGAAGCCGCTGCTACTGGGCTCGGTGAAGTCTAATATGGGCCACTCGGAACCCGCTTCCGGCCTGTGCTCTGTCGCCAAGGTGGTGGTGGCCATGGAGCGCGGCGTCATTCCCGCCAACCTGCATTACAAAAATGCCAACCCAGACATTCCGGCGCTCAGCGATGGCAGGATCCAGGTACGTTGTGTATTGTCAGGTACATGTACATGTGATTGTTTTTTAAAAAGATGGCGTCGATCAAAAAGGCCCAATATTGAACCTTGTGGTACACCCATTTCTGGGACCTTTAAACCCCGTGAATTAACACCATTTATTTGAGCTTGCTGCTGCCATTTTATTTAGACTTCGCTGAGCTTAGTGCAAGTTCACCTTAACGTGATGTTCTAGCTTTAAAAGCAAGGTTTCGTGATTATCGCAATCATATGCCCTTGAGAGGTCACAAAAAAATCCTATCGCATCTTGGTCCTCGTCCCATGCTGCAAATATGTGTTTTACTATGGTAACATTTGTTTATTGTGCAAGCCTACCATAGTGTTGTCTTTTTAACCGAGAGGTTGACTGGTAGAGAATGCCTTGTTGCATTAAGTCCGCTTATGTACCACTACTGTACATACATAAATAAATAAACACTTGTGTCAGTCGTACAACTTTCTCTGGTCATACTGCTAATCGTGTAAGATTTTATTGGTGTTAAAATAATTGAGCATTACTTTTTTAATCACCTTGCTGAAAACCGGCAACAAAGATACACGTCTATAGTTTTAGTGTTTTTATTGTTGCCGGATCTCATACACATTTCGATCATTTCCATGGGTAGAACAAATTAAGCGAAGGGTTAATTAGATTTTTAAAAAAGGGAGGAGGTGATTTCAGGTGATCAAGTCTGAATATTTTTTCTTATCTTGTTCAGCGATAAGTTCGTCAAATGTTTTCCGATTCTGATGATTCTTTTTTCTTTGGAAAAGTTTTGCACCTAAGTAATCCCATTTAAAATTGAATTGGTGAACATCTTAAATTTTAAACTTCGGAGACAGACCGCACATCTGTTTATTGTAAACACTATTTCACAACATAACGTCACGCCATTACGCTTAGAAGTGGTGCTGCACATGTCTGAAGTTCACACTGATATACTCTCAATAAATTCCATGTTATTGAGGATATCAATTCATGCATAACTTTTTTGTTTATGGAGCGATTTTGATAACTATTTTTGTTATGTTTCCCATTGCTAATTTTAAAGCGATGTGAAAATTTAATATTAAAATTTGTGAGTTCACCAGAGAACTTGCTCACCATTTAATTTAGCTTACTTTTTACTTAACCATGCAGTTTCACCACTAAGTGAAAAATAAAAAAAATACTAAAAAAATTACAAAAGATTTCGAAAAAAAAATTGGTATACCTACTAGTGCTTGACTGCGATCCCACCTGATGGTAAGGAGTGATCCAATCGTTTATTATAAATACATTTACAAGCATGATTGTGCAAAAATAGAGTTGGAGTCACAGAGTACTTTTTATACCTATATGTTGGAGTCATAAGTAAATTTTATGATTTATAATGTAGGACTTACATGGAATCTTTAGTAATAAAAAAAAAATACTTTGGAAATAGAAAAATATTCTTACCGAAGCATGGTGTCTTGGTCTTAATATTTGTTCTGGTGCGATTTGTAAATGTGATCTATGAAACGTTTTAAAATTGCGATTGATTGTGTTTGTGCATGCAGGTGGTGGATCGCAACATGCCGTGGGAAGGCGGACTGGTGGCCATCAACTCGTTCGGTTTCGGCGGCGCCAACGCGCACGTCATCTTCGAGTCGGAGGCGGGCGGCGGCGCGGCGCGCGCTCCGGCGCGGTACGCGGCGCCGCGCGTCGTGCTGGCGTCCGGCCGCACCGAGCCCGCCGTGCGGGAGCTCACCGCGCTGGCCGCGCAGCACCGGGACGACGCGGGCCTGCACGCGCTGCTCGACGCCGTGCACAAGCACAACATCCCCGGCCACTCGCACCGCGGGTTCGCCGTGCTCACCGACCCGCCCATCGAGGAGTGCATCGAAATGGAGAGCGGCGACCCCCGGCCAGTGTGGTTCGTGTTCTCGGGCATGGGCTCGCAGTGGCCCGGCATGGCTAAGATGCTGATGCAGCTGCCAGTCTTTGCGGCCAGCATCAACCGCTCGGCGGCGGCACTGCGGCCGCACAAGATCGACCTCATCAACATCATCACCGAGGCGCCGCAGGCCGCCTTCGACGACGTCATCAACTCGTTCGTGTCCATCGCGGCCGTGCAGGTGGCGCTCGTGGACGTGCTGCGCGCCATGGAGGTCCGGCCCGAAGGCATCGTGGGCCACTCGGTCGGCGAGATCGGTGAGTAGCGAGCGTGGCGCGCTACGAGCGCAGTGCCAGAGCGCACGACTGACTCGCCTTGTCCGCCGCAGGCTGCGCGTACGCGGACGAGACGCTGACGGCGGAGCAGGCCGTGCTGGCTGCCTACTGGCGCGGCCGCAGCATCGTGGACGCCAAGCTGCCGCCGGGCGCCATGGCGGCCGTGGGGCTGTCGTGGGAGCAGTGCGAGGCGCGCTGCCCGCCCGACGTCGTGCCCGCTTGCCACAACGCCGAAGACAGCGTCACGGTAAGTGCACCCTGCGAGCACAGCGCGGTCATGTTGACGAGTCAGCGAGCTCAATGTGACGTGGTCGGTGCAGATTTCAGGGCCGGTGGAGTCGCTGGAGAAGTTCGTGGCGGCGCTGTCGGCGGAGGGCACGTTCGCGCGGCGCGTGAACAGCTCGGGCGTGGCGTTCCACAGCAAGTACATCGCCACGGCCGCGCCGCTGCTGCGCCGGAGCCTGGAGAAGGTCATCACGGAGCCCAAGCCGCGCTCCAAGCGCTGGATATCGTCGTCGCTGCCTCGCGACCAGTGGGACTCTGACCTCGGTGAGGACGCTTCACACTTATTATCACACGTCATACGATGATAGCGATTAATTGTTGAGGCGTGTTTCAACTTGGAGTAAGATTCCCAATAAGAAGTTAAAAAAAAATGATAATATATTTGGGGCATTCCTTGTCAAGGCCTGTGTTTCCTACCTGAATATCTGAGAAGAAACATCGAAAAACTCAGAGGTCTCTTTGCCCATACAATTTAATGTAATGGACAAATCATATTATCATTTAGGGGTACATTTAGTAACGTAGCGTGGATTTTCGCAAAAATATTTTCGTAAAAATGGACAATATATTGTATGCCTACATCACTTAGTGATAAAGGATCATTGTAGTGGTGAAAGAATTTTTAAAATCGGTTCAGTAGTTGTTGATTTTATTCATTACAAATAAAAATTCAAATCTTTGTATATATGCTGTGGCTAGATCTTAGAATTAATTGATCACTTCATTATATGACCAACCATTTCATGAAATGGTGTCCTTTCATGATATATACCTTGCCCTTTGCCCACATCATGACATGGGCTAGCCAAATCATACACTCCGCGTTTAACGGTATGAACAGCTAAACGCACGATTATTTCATGATAAGGTCAAACATGGGTGATCGTATCGTAACTTAGTTGTTGGCTTTGTTTTCGTGACGTAACATGGCGGAAGATAAGAGAACAATAATTTTCAAATGGAAGATAAAAGTTATGATTATGATTTTTTTGTCTGTTTTTATTAGCTGTAAGTCCTTCATGTACTAAATAAATAAGCATTAATGTTTAAACAATTTGGCTGGATTTAGTTGGCTATAAGTCTATAACATGAAATGCAACCATTTCATGAAGTAGCCGGTCATATCATGAAAGTTCTAAGATCTTGCCACGACATATAGTTCTTTGATACGTGTGCTTGTCACCAACTCCTAAATGGTTTGACACATAAAATAAAAGATAAGAAGAAGGAAACAGAAAAATAGGTATCGAGGTGATGCATAATACTAAAGAAATCTCTTCCAGCGTATCTCTTGATGTGTTTGCGGATGAAAAGAAGATGATAATGTTAGAATTTTTGTGAGAAGGATGCATGACCGAGTTAAAAAATTAGGTATAAGTTTAAATAGTGTAATCGGCTTCGGTCGTTCTATTTAAAAATAATAAATAAATAAATCTCGTCCCCACTCCACGAGGGTAAAGTCAATTGTCGACAAGTGCGAGTCGGACTTGCGCATTGAGGGTTCCGTACAAACTTACCTATGAAAACAGTTAAATTCCCGAATTGAGTTACGAAGATATTTCCGAATCGCAAAAAAAGTTTTTTTGTGTAGTAGGTAACTACAAATTTTTAGTTTTCTGATTTTTTCCTAAATTTGTGCCACGAGACCTTGCTTTCTTGCCAAATTTCACTATTCTAGGTCAACGGGAAGTACCCTACGAATTTCGATTCCCTTGTGAATGTCGAAATATACGTTTTTTGCGACATAAACGGCCGTATCTTTTTTTTCGTTAACTCAGAAGTTTGATTTTTACACAACTTCAAGGGACCGCAGATCTGAGTATAGGGTTTTAATTTCAACTCAATACTTTCACGTGTTCCTGAGATAAAGGGTCTTGACAGACAGACAGACGGACAACAATGTGATCCTATAAGGGATTGATTTTTTCCTTTTGAGGTACGGAATCCTAAAAAACGTTAAAAAATAAACATATCAATATTATACAATATATTATAAACTTAATTAGCTTGTGCCCGCGGCTTCACCCGCGTACATAAAATATAGCCTGTGTCAATTAGGAATAAAGCAGGTCTCTATCGGTGAATCAATCTATAGCAATCGTTCCTACTTTCAGAGATTACCTCCTACAAACAAACAAACTACCTCTTCAAAAAACCTAGGTGCTCGGATTTTTTCTTTTATGTATGTTTCTTTTAATAATGCCTAGTTGTCGATTAGGAAAGACGACAAATCAACCTAAGCATTATCAAATTTTATCGATCGAATCTAACCGTGTTGTCCTACCAGAGATAATTATTATTGAACTTTTGCCGTCCCTAAAAGTGCCGCACCTCCCGTCCCCATTACGCTACGCCACTGAGTATATGGTTCCGCACTCAAACCCCCGGCGTGCGGCACCCCGGCATGCGGCACCCCGGCGTGCGGCACCCCGGCAGTCGAAGCTGTCTCGGATTCCTCGTACTCGGATTCACTGCATCGCGAAGTGCAATATATGGTTGCCGATAATCAGTAGAGTTTGGGTGACGACGAGCGCGTTCTGTCCGCAGCCAAGTTCAGCGACGCCAACTACCACGTGAACAACCTGTTGTCACCCGTGCGCTTCGCCGACGCCGTGCGAGAGGTGCCCGAGCGCGCCATCGTGGTGGAGGTGGCGCCGCACGCGCTGCTGCAGGCCGTGCTCAAGCGGGCCCGGCCCGCGCCCGCGGCCGCGCACGTGCCGCTCGTGCGGCGGGACGCGCCCGACGCGTGCGCGCACCTGCTGGCCGCGGCCGGCCGCCTGTTCGCGGGCGGCGCGCAGCCCAACGTGGGCCGCCTGTACCCCGCCGTGCCCTTCCCCGTGCCGCGCGGCACGCCCGGCCTGGCGTCCCGCGTGCGCTGGGACCACCGCCTGGAGTGGCAGGTAGCGCACTTCGGCAACGCGTCGCGCTCGGGCGAGAACGTCATCGAGTACGACGTGTCGCGCGCCGACGACAGCTTCATCACCGGACACAACATCGACGGCCGCGTGCTGTTTCCGGCCACCGGCTACCTGGTGAGTGTGTCCCGCTGCCGCCCGACACCCCGCTGCTCAGTAGACGCTGACTCTAATCTCATTCGAATGCTTACAGACCCTCGTGTGGAGAACTATGGCGAAGCTCAACAACAGGAAGCCCGAGGAGACTCCGATCGTGATGGAGAACATCCAGTTCCGGCGCGCCACGATCGTGTCGCGCGACACGCCCGTGCGCTTCCTCATCAACGTGCTGGACGGCACGGGCGAGTTCGACGTGTGTGAGGGCGGCGCCGTGGTGGTGACCGGCACGGTGCGCCTGGCCGACCAGCCCGAAGCCGAGCGCCTGCGCGACCTGGACGAGTCTGCGCCGCGCCAGGAGGAGGGGCTGCTGCCGCTCGTCACCGACGACATCTACAAGGAGCTGCGCCTGCGCGGCTACAACTACAGCGGCATCTTCCGCGGCATCCGCACCTCCGACCCGCGCGGCACGTGTGGCGAGCTGGCCTGGGACGACAACTGGATCTCCTTCATGGACACCATGCTGCAGTTCGGCATCATCGGCGTGGACACGCGCGAGCTGTACCTGCCCACGCGGCTGCAGCGCGCCCTCATCGACCCGGCCGCGCAGCTGCAGGCCGTGGCCAAGCTGGGCGCGGGCGGCACGCTGCCCGTGCGCATGCACCGCGACATCGACGTCATCAGCGCGGGCGGCATCGAGTTCCGCGGCGTCAAGACCAGCCTGGCGCCGCGCCGCGCCAACCCGCAGAATGCGCCCAAGCTGGAGAAATACGTGTTCCTGCCGTACGACAACGCCGCTGTGGCCACCGAGGACACGTCGCGCTCCAAGCGGGACGCGCTCACCGTGAGCCTGCAGCTGGTGCTGGAGAACGCAGGCGCGCTCAAGCTCAAGCTGGCCGAGGCGGCGCTGGAGCGGCCGCCGGAGGCGCTGCTGACTCCGCAGGCCCTGCAGGTGCTGGAGGCCGAGCCGCAGGTGCGCGTGGACGCGTCGCTGGCGGCCGGGCCCGCGCCCGCCGCCTACGCCGCTGCCGTCAAGGACCTGGGCGTCAAGGTGTTCCCCAAGGACGGCAAGAGCGCGCCCATCGAGAGCGACTGCCACCTGGTGCTGGCGGCCGACGTGCTGAGCCGCCACGGCGCCGCCACGCTGGAGCACCTGGCGGCGGCGCTGGGCGACGCGGGCATGCTGCTGCTGGAGGAGCCGCACAAGGCGCTGGACGAGCGGGCCGCGCGCGACATGCTGCAGCGCTGCGGCCTGCTGTGCGTGTCGCGGCAGGTGGCCGCCAGCTGCGAGTACCTGCTGCTGCGCCGCCAGCCCGCCGTGCCCGAGCGCCACGTGGTCATCGACGTGGACGACGACACCTCGTACGCCTGGGTGGACGCGCTGCGCTCGGCCATGGCGCGCGCGGAGAGCGAGGACATGCTCGTGTACTGCGTGGCGCGCGCGGCCAGCTCGGGCGTGCTGGGGCTGTGCGCGTGCCTGCGCGGCGAGGCGGGCGGGCGCGCGCTGCGCTGCTACTTCCTGCCGGGCGCGCGCGAGCCCTTCCGGCCCGACGCAGCGCCGTACGCCGCGCAGGCGCGCCGCGACCTGGCCGTCAACGTGCTGCGCGCGGGCGTGTGGGGCTGCTACCGCCACCTGCAGCTGGGCGGCGCGGCCGAGGCGCAGCTGCAGGTGGAGCACGCCTACGTGAACACGCTGACGCGCGGCGACCTGTCGTCGCTGCGCTGGATCGAGGCGCCGCTGCGCTACGCGGCCGAGCGTCCGGCGGCGCGGCGCGAGGAGCTGTGCCGCGTGTACTGCGCGCCGCTCAACTTCCGCGACATCATGCTGGCCACGGGCAAGCTGCCGCCCGACGCGCTGCCCGGCAACCTCGCCGGACAGGTCTGTCGTTATTTATATTTTTTTTAACAAGGATATTATAGAGAAATTTTTATTGAGAAGAGATGCCTGCCCTGTTCTTCACTTAAAAACACCTCGATAAAGTTAACCTAAAGCCGGGTATTCATTAGACAACATTCTGTTGATAGACTGTTTACGACTTGTTCATCATCTAGTTTGTAAGTTAGAAATAAGAAACCTCAATATCGATTTGGACTAGTCTGTAATTTATTTTTATTCCCAACAATATGGGAATAAAAATAAATAAATAAGTTTACCTTAAACACTGTTTCTGAAACTTGGCCGTCCTCACTTGTCAGTTGTTGCTAGGATGTTGCCCGAGGAGGCAATGTGCTCTGTGCTGCTCTCATAACAATTAATAACAGTGCTACTAGAAAAAAAAGACGAAAAGGTGATGGATTTGCAACTATTTCTTAAATAGAAGTTACGTAAGTATTTCATGACCTTCGTGGGTTTGATGGGTCTTTTCAGAAGTTCGGGCTCAGCATAATTTTTTTAAATTTATCTTTATAATCTTTATTTGAAGAATCCCAATGTACATGATGCTGTTGATAAAACTCTAAGAGCATCGACACCTGGTTGTTGGACCACACTACTTCTATGTTTATAAACTCGCGCAGCACACGTCTACACCTGTTGACTTTTGCTTATAAACTAGATGTTTCGTCTTCCTCTCCATGCGAAGTGAGGAATACGGCAACATGTTTCACTTCATCACCTTTGTTTATAAACTGTTTTCAGAGATGATGAAACATTGTGAAACACTGTTTAAAAACAGTGTTTATTACATCGAGATATAAGTACTAACGTACTAGAGAAGACACCGTAAATTCCTACTTTGTCTCGTTCAACTGCGGCGATCGCGCCGCACTTTGTCGAAGAAAACGCGTAAGTGCCGTGATTTACATGGCGCTTAAGACCTTTTTGCCGAGAATAAATACACTTCCGCAGCAAATCTAGCGCTGTGGTAAATTAGTTATGGTTTAGACGAATTGTTATTATTTTAGCGCTGCTGCGAACTAAAGATTCAAATTACGAAAATAGGACAATTCAGTTATTTGACGTAGCTTCTCTAGATCTCGATGGTTTATTAATAAATGTTGCCTAATGAATACCCGGCTTAACTTTCTTCAGTCCTAACTTTCATAAAGACATACACGATTAAGACAGTCGGTTTTCAAGTCACTAGCACACCATCAGCTGAAAGACGTGTAGAAGTTTATGTATAATTGTGGCGACTCATTTCCAAGACCACAACATCTATTGGAAATGAAATGCTCGTGTAATAATATTATGATTCTCGCCCTCAGGAGTGTATTCTTGGTTTGGAGTTCAGCGGACGCTCGTCTGACGGCAAGCGCGTGATGGGTATGGTAGCGGCGTGCGGACTGGCCAGCACCGTCATGGCCGACAAGGGCTTCCTGTGGGAGGTGCCCGCCAAATGGTCGCTGGAGGAGGCGTCCACCGTGCCGGTGGCGTACGCCACGGCGTACTACGCGCTGCTGGTGCGCGGGCGCATGCGGCGCGGCGAGTCCGTGCTGGTGCACGCGGGCACGGGCGGCGTGGGGCAGGCGGCCGTGGCCATCGCGCTGCACGCCGGCTGCACCGTGTACACCACGGTGGGCACGCCCGACAAGCGCGCCTTCCTGCGGCAGCGCTTCCCCGACCTGCCGCCCGAGAACATCGGCAACTCGCGCGACACGTCCTTCGAGCAGCTCGTGAAGCGGCGCACGCGCGGGCGCGGCGTGGACCTGGTGCTGAACTCGCTGGCGGCCGACAAGCTGCACGCGTCCGTGCGCTGCCTGGCCGAGGGAGGCCGCTTCCTGGAGATCGGCAAGCTGGACCTGTCCAACGACACGGCGCTGGGCATGTCCGTGTTCCTCAAGAACACCACGTTCCACGGCATCCTGCTAGACGCGCTGTTCGACGCCGACTCGGAGGACAGCGACAAGGCGGCCGTGGTGCGCTGCGTGACGGACGGCATCGCGGCCGGGGCCGTCCGGCCGCTGCCCGCCACCGTGTTCTCCGACCACCAGCTCGAGCAGGCTTTCAGGTAACGCCTCTTAACTCTCAATTATTTTGCAGTTTTTACCTGAAATCTGTTTTGGGTCCAAATACGGATCATTGCATATGAACGAACTGAAGTAATTGCAAATAGCTACTTCTTGCGAGACGGTACATTATCAAAACTTCAAGAATTTTTTATCTCGAATTAAAATATTTTTTACATTTGGGGGCAGTGGCAGAGTTCAATATATAACGTTTCTAAAGTTCACACTCGTCGATATAACGTTACTAAGTATAAATGAGTGAGGTTCGTGTCGATCGTTATAACGTTAGTGGTACACGGCAGGTACATGGCGACGGGCAAGCACATCGGCAAGGTGGTGCTGCGCGTGCGCGACGAGGAGGCGGCGGGCGCGCGGCCGGCCAGCAAGCTGGTGTCGGCCATCCCGCGCACCTACATGCACCCCGCGCGCAGCTACGTGCTCGTGGGCGGCATGGGCGGCTTCGGGCTGGAGCTGGCGCAGTGGCTGGTGCGGCGCGGCGCCACGTGCCTCGTGCTCAACTCGCGCAGCGGCGTGCGCACGGGCTACCAGGCGTGGTGCGTGCGGCGCTGGCGCCACGCCGGCGTGCGCGTGGCCGTGAGCACGGCCGACGTGTGCAGCGCGGCGGGCGCGCGCCAGCTGCTGCGCGAGGCGGCGGCGCTGGGCCCCGTGGGCGGCGTGTTCAACCTGGCCGCCGTGCTGCGCGACGCCTTCCTGGACAAGCAGACGGCCGCGGACTTCCAGGCCGTCGCCAAGCCCAAGACTGACGGTGAGTGTTCGGCACCACGCCGACATGTTTGCATAATAAACATAAAGTTGGGGTAATATTGAGCCAGTTCTCGAGTACAATACGGCCGACGTAACTTAGTCTGTGTATAGGCTCTGTGAACTTTAGCGCATGTATACGTACACTCGTAAAAAAAAAAAACTGTAATTGGCATTTATTTTTATAAACCAAAATACGAATAAAATTTACTGATACGGGGACGAAGTACAAATAAATAAAATAAATATAAAAACACTGAGACTACCTACTTAGAAAGCTACAAAAATAACTTATGAATTAAAGAAACAAACTTAAAATTAACTTAATATTAACAACAACCAACGAAAACTTCTGTAACCGCCTGTGCTCAGGACAAAGATAGCGACACGAAAATGACACTAATGCTAACGTATTAGTATTACCGCGTACCGAGCATTGCCGTATGAGCACGAAGCTTTACAAAGTAACCAAAAAGAGATGTTCAATACGCGTGTCTAAGCAACCTTCTGCGCAAGGTTCGGACTCGCCAAGATACGTCGGCCGTATTGTGTTAAAAATGAAATGAATTAGAACTTCAAAATGAAAGTGAATAGGTTTTTTTTTCTGGTTTTAGTATCAATTAACTACGAAATTCACCATGAATTTTTTCCGGGAAATTTTGGGTGTGGCGTTATTATTTATTTGAATCGTTTTACCAGCAACTCATCTTCAAAATAAGAAATGTCAAGTCAATTTATGTTTGTAAAGACTGCTAACTTATTATTCTTTACTAGTTTATTCATTAGGTATTGGTGCAATATGATAATTATGAACTAAACGAATTCATGTTACTCTCGATGCACAGCCACTAAGATCCTGGACGCGGCCACGCGCGAGCTGGCACCCGAGCTGGAGTACTTCGTGGTGTTCTCGTCCGTGTCGTGCGGCCGCGGCAACCCAGGCCAGAGCAACTACGGGCTGGCCAACTCCGCCATGGAGCGCATCGTGGAGCAGCGGCAGGCCGACGGGCTGCCCGGCCTGGCCGTGCAGTGGGGCGCCATCGGCGAGGTGGGCCTCATCGTCGACACCATGGGCGGCGACGACGCCGTGGTGGGCGGCACGGTGCCGCAGCGCATCGCGTCGTGCATGGAGGCGCTGGGCGCGCTGCTGGCGCTGCCGCACGCCGTGGCCGCGTCCATGGTGCTGGCCGACAAGCGGCGCGCCGCCGCGGCGCCGCAGCAGGACTTGCTGCACGCCGTGGCCAACATCCTCGGCATCAAGGACCCCAGCAAGGTGTCCGACTCCGCCAACCTGGCCGAGCTGGGCATGGACTCGCTCATGGGCGCCGAGATTAAGCAGACGCTGGAGCGTGGCTACGACGTGGTGCTGGGCGTGCAGGAGATCCGCGGCCTCACGTTCTCCAAGCTGCGCGGCATGGCGGGCGGCGAGGACGCGGCGGGCGAGGCGGGCGCGGGCGGCGGCGCGGCGGACGCGGGCGCGCACGACCAGGCGCAGTTCGCGGCGCTGCCCGAGCTCATGCCCAAGCAGGTGCTGGTGAAGCTGCCCAGCGCCGCGCCCGCCGGCTCGGAGCTGCTCCCGGTGTTCATGGTGCACCCCATCGAGGGCGTGGTGGAGCTGCTGCGAGGCGTGGCGGCGGCGGTGCGCGCGCCCGTGTTCGGGCTGCAGTGCACGCAGGCGGCGCCGCTGGACGACATGGCCGCGCTGGCGCGCCACTACGTCACGCACGTGCGCGCCATGCAGCCCAAGGCGCCCTACACCATCCTGGGCTACTCGTTCGGCGCGGGCGTGGCCTTCGAGATGGCGCTGCAGCTGGAGCAGGTAGGTGCGGGAGGGGGAGCGCGAGGGTCGCGCGCGAGGCAGCTTGTGACGGTGCCGGTGTTGCAGGCGGGCTGCGAGACGCGGCTGGTGCTGGTGGACGGCTCGCCGGCCTACGTGGCCACGCACACCATGCGCGGCAAGCAGAAGCGCAGCGCGCGGTCCACCGAGACGGACGAGGCCGACGCGCTGGCCTACTTCGTGCAGCTCTTCAAGGACGTGGACGCCTCCAAGGTGAGCATGGGCCCAGGGCTCACTGCGTCCTGATTTCTCGATTTATGATAAATATAATAAAATCTAACAAACAAATATAACAATATGCATGTACAAGTTAGGCTTGGATAATAGAGATTATCTTTTGCCTTAGATAACCTCTATTACCCTGTAATGCTCAGGGTTCCAGACAAACCGAATGAAAGACGAATAAGGCAGGTAAATAATTTATGGACGGATTTTTACATTAATTATACTAAAGAATAAATCCACATTAAATAAAACAACGAAACACAATCCTCTAACAAAGGAATACAAAAAATTAGCCTCCAAGCTAATCGTTCCTTGACAACTGTGGCGAAATGATGATCGCTAGTTTTACAGCAAATCAAAGAGTCCGTTGCAATTTGAATAAAGTCCAAGACCATGATCAATGTCCGGGCAAAAGGGGCGTTTGCGCAAGCTGAGAACAATAATAATGAATGTATAATCGATCATAAAAGAACCATTTGTAAAATAAGCGCATACACCACTGATATAGCACGTATTACGTGAGGTATATTCCATAAAAAAGTCTCATTTAGCAAAAGTAAAATAATATGGTTCAGCAACACGATCGTTCGAGTCTTTGTTCTTAGTCCTTTTTTCCATCATGTTACGCGCGGTATCACTGATTCCCCGCCACCGCCATCGCCACTTGTCAACATAGAGTACCTTTTTAATTAAAACAAGTCATGTTCAAATGCAATGGCGAGCCTAGTGACGCCATCTATTTTAAAGTTATCCAACAAGATCCTCGATCATTACAACATAAAGGAAAGTGCATAGATTAAGATTATTTTAATTTAATAAAACAATATACAAATAGCTATAAGCCAATGAAAAAGCTATCTTCGCAGTGGTCCAGGATTATCTAGTAATATCTCATACAAGATCTTGGCAGTTACCATAGGACAATTAATCATTCTTGAATGCAGTCTTTAATAACTTTTGATTATTTTATTTCTTTATTTATAAGGGGAAACTGACTGACAGACATATCAACGTACAACCGAAACTACTGGGAATAGGAACGTGACATTTTGTACAATGTTAAGTCTTCCTTTTATGACGCATGACGTAAGCAAGCGCTAACAAAGGATTTTTAGAAATTCTGAATCTGTAAAAAAATCTTATTTCTAGAGCTAAAATCGTTAGAACTTTGCACGAACAGTAACCTAAGAAGTAAATCGTAAAGGTTGTCTTTATTATTGTTTCGTATTCGATATCGATTTGGGATAAACGTCATAATGGCGGGAACAACTCTTGTATTTGAATGATTCTACCACGTACATTTAGTACCCATTTATTACCCATACGTATTTACTATTTTGTACTTATCTTGAAATTTTTGTACCTCACACAAACCAAACAAACAGAATTTCACGACAACACAGCCCCGCCATTATGATGCGTTATAATGACGAGGACATTTCAGGACATGCTTGTACTCCAAAACTATAACGGATTTCATAATTCTGATCAAACTAGTATTTAGTAGGTACTTACCTGATTTTGTACCTCCAAAAATCAACAGTAGCTGACGGAGATTTTATTACTATTTTTTTTTAATAAAATTTTTAATTATTGCCATTTTCTGCGCTTGATTATTTTACGAGGAACAATACATAAAGTAAAAAGTTGCAGCTACATTTCGTGCAGGCTCTTGAGATACAAAACTACACCAATTTTACATCACTATATCCATGAGGATATTATGGAATCAATTTCTGAATTATTAAAACAACCACTGAACTTCACTCGAAGACATCCCAAAAACTCCCCGAGATTCTCGTTTGTTACGTCACAACTAGAAATGGGCGGTACGATATTACGCAATAGGGTAAAAACTAAACACTTTGGTTGTCTTTTAGACACTCGTAACATTTTATTTAATAAGGTTTAGATGAATTTTAGTTGGCTCAGCTCTACGCTAGTTTCATATATTTTTCTATTCAACACCTGATTATTGCATAAATATATTATATATATTTTTATTATCCCCATATGGCGAGAATTTTGAAAAATCCTCTCTTAGTGCTCGCCTACGTCAAAAAAAGGAAACTGCAAAATTGTACGCTTCTATTCTCAGTAGTTTCGGCTGTGCGTTGATATGTCAGTCAGTTTCTCCTTTTATTATAGATTTTGACAAATGTTTGTTGGTTGACTACTGTTAATTGGTTGACTACGTAGTAAGTCCGGGAGCCTTACTATGAACCCTTAATAACGATGATGTTTCCATTGCAAGAGTGAGACGCCTACGATTATCTTATCTGACCTATCAATTAGTGTACCTGGTCAAAGAAGCTTTCGGAAACCAGTTAGTGTAGAGTCAGAACGTATTCCCTTGTTAGCTTCAATACGGTGTGAGTGTTGTGCTGATGTTCTTCAGCAGAACAATATGTAGATTGTAACACGTTCATTCAAGTACAATATGTAGCACGTTCTAACAATTTGTCTATAAAGCTTGTACTTAAACTTTTTTAGTACAAGTTTTTTTTGGGGTTTTTTTTTGACATGTACACGAAAAACTATTTGTAAACACGCGTTTTGTAAATGAATATATTATAAAAATGAAAATGAATATTTATCACCTCTGTTGATTAAACTAGTAAACGAAGTTGATTTTTAGGTTTTCCCAAGTTATTTGATTAGTGTTGTATTGTAGATTAATAAATTCAAATTATATTATTAATCTAAAAAACAACAAAACTTTTTCAAAAATCAAATTATCATATAGTAAATGTCTAATCCCCTACCCCATAACCCTATTTGGTTGTTTATCCGGGTGAACTCGGATAAACCACCAAATAGTGGATAATCTGAAATTGGATACTTTGGGGGACTTTATTAATGGGTTAGAAAAGCATGACTAGTCAGGAGCAGAAAGCATCAGTAAGCATCGATGATGTGCGTGCGCAGGTATCGGCGGAGCTGGAGCGGCTGCCGAGCTGGCAGGCGCGGCTGGCGCGCACCACGCAGCTGGTGGGCGCCGCCGCCGGCCCGCACGGGCCCGACGCGCTGCAGGCCGCCGCCAACTCCTTCTACCGCAAGCTGGTCATCGCCGACACCTACAAGCCGGCCGGCCGCCTGCGCGCGCCCGTCACGCTGTTCACGGCGCGCGACAACTACGTGACGCTGGGCGAGGACTACGGGCTGCGCGACGTGTGCGCGGGCGCGCTCAGCACGCAGCAGCTGGCGGGCACGCACCGCACCATCCTGGGCGGCGACGCGGCCGCCGCCATCGCCGCGCACCTGTCGCAGCTGCTGGCGCAATAGCACAAGCGCGGCCCGCGCCGCCGCCGGCGCCGCCGGGCCCGCCGCTAGCCAGCCGGCCTGGCCGTCTGGCCGCCTGGCCGCCTGGCCGCCTGGCCGCCTGGCCGCCTGGCCGCCTGGCCGCCTGGCCGCCTGGCCGCCTGGCCGCCTGGCCGCCTGGCCGCCTGGCCGCCTGGCCGCCTGGCCGCCTGGCCGCCTGGCCGCCTGGCCGCCTGGCCGCCTGGCCCCGATGGTCCTGCTGGCCGACAGGAGCCACTGGCCACTCGACGGACGTCGCTCGTGCATACCGGTGACGGGCACTCTCTATTTATTTCTGCGGGGTAGAGTATATTAGTGCGAGGAGTATAATTGTGTATATAGTTATAACATGATACTCTATTTATTGTACGTATGTTAGTATCGTCGAGCCCAGCTCGCCGATTGTGATACATTACATTCCGTGGTGCCGACTCGCGTCGAGCACGCGACGTACATGTACGTATGTATGTGTGGTTAGTTTGTAGTATACTATTACATGAAGCATGTAATCCTGACTATAAGATAGTGTGTGATGCGGGGCGCTGGCGCTGGGCACGGACTGTTTCAATAATTTAAATTGTAATTTGTGTAATTATTATTGGTATTTTGTATACTTCGATATTCTTTTATGAAATTAAGTAGGTTGCCTACTAAATAAATAATGACGGGCGATACAGAAGTATTGCTAGCTGACGAGCAGCCGCGCCCGTGTCGGTGCGCGCGGAGGGGCGCGGCGCGAGTGACGTGACGTGCGTGACGTGACGTGACGCGCGTGACGTGACGTGCGTGACGTGACGCGCGTGACGTCACGGTCCGTGGCGGCGCGCGTCGCCGATAGAGTTAAGTAGTTAGTACCAGTGTATGGTTGTTGTGGTATTTATTTTGTTACTAATAAGGAGCCTGCGCCCTGTGATTAAAAGTGCATTATTTTTTAAAGACGACTTTTATTTTTCCTGAAGTCCGAACCGCCGAATAACCCTAAAGGCTGAAACTGCGTAAAGCGAGCGCTCGCGCGATTCCATACAAAAGTGCTCTGTTGCGGTTACCCCGCAAGGGCCATTCTTGTATGTAACCGCGCGGTCAAAATCAAAAGTAAAGCGAAAGCGGTCGTCCGCTTCACGCAGTTTCAGACCCTGAGCTACGTTCAAACGGCGAATATTCGATTCTAATTTTTCACAAATACTGTTTCCCCGTATAATTACTAGACATCATTCACCTGGCGGCCTTTTTTTTTTTACTTTTTTTTGTCTTTTGCCTCATGCTGCTCGTGGCAGCATGAGGCAAAAGACCAGCAGACGTGAAACACGTCTGTAGGCCATACAAATATTTGTTCCGTATGGGAATCGAACCCGCGACACGCAGCCTAGCTGTCAATCGGTCAACCACTGCGTTATTCGATTGTAATGTACCACAGAAAATACAAGTGTCAATACGGCCAACGTAACTTGACGGCCCTGAACATAGGCTCTGCGAACTTTAGCGCATGTACACTCGTAAAAAAACTGTTATTGAAATTAATTTTTTTAAACCAAATTACGAGTAAAAATTTACTACTACAGGGACCAAGTACAAATAAAATAAATATTAAAACACTGAGACAGAAAGCTACAAAAATAACTTATGAATTAAAGAAACAAACCTAACACTACACAAAAAACTTAACAATTATAATAATAACAACCAACGAAAACTTGTCACCGCCTGTGCTCAAGACAGAGACAGCGACACGAAAATAACACCAATGCTAACGTGTGAGCGAGACATATTACTGCGTACCGAACATTGCCGAATAAGTACGAAGCTTTACGAAGTAACCGAAGAGAGATGTCCAATACGCGTGTCTGAGGGTGTTGTTTAATCGATTTTTTTTCAAATTTATATAAATATACGTATTTATATTCAATTTTCTATGGAGTTTTAAAATATCCTCAAACAATCGATATTCTAGTAGTTGTTTATAAATAACTGATATTTAACTAAATCATGTCTTTCAACCAAGAAAATAAAAATTAATAAATTTCAAATCGATAAAAATCGATTGCAATATTTGATTGAATAAAGGGTCGATTGCGTTTACATAGAGTCAATCTCTAGCCTAGACCTCCGCCCCGCGCACGTCGCCTCATGCCACCATTTTGTTCCTTAAAAACGTTCGTGCGCAGCCTTCTGCGCAAAGTTTGGGCTCGCCAAAATATAACCGTAACGGCCGTACAGTACATTCGCGCGAGTGCCGAATCTGAGAGACAAGTTTGTTCGTGTGAATCGTTCAACATGAACATAAGCATATCCTGTGCAATAGGCTGCCTATTGTAAACTTATCCTGTAATAAGTTAAGGTGTGCAATAAAGAAATAAATAAATAACAGAAAAGAGTGTTCGTGTGAATGATTCAATGCCATGACCCTCTGGCATGCATTCAGCTTGGCCGCCGGTCGCTTTCGCAGCGACTGCGCCTACACCGGCGCTCCGTAAAGGTCCATTGACCGAACGATCCCTGCGTAGAGCCTCTGGCAGGAGGCGTCTGGACCCCCTAGGTTGGACAAGAGTCGCTTGAGGGCAGCCCTAGTCAGTTTCAGTTTTGGAGCCAGACATTGAAAGTGTTCCTCGAAATTCCACCGGCTCCATCGTGGAGCGCCCCTTGCGAAAGTCAAACTGGCCGTCTGCAAGATCCGGCCCCACCCGTATCAGATGCGCTACGAGGCGGTCTGCAATTACTCTTTCAAAGAGCTTGCCCACCTCGTCTTCTAACAGAGTGGGAACTGGGCCCTCTCCATACATGCGGAAGAGCCATGGCTAGGATCCAGGCTTTCTCAGACAAGCCCTTGGGTCCTGGGTCGGTATTCTTGGCATTCCACATTCGTATACCGCCACTCTCATCATGATCCGCGTCGGACACCGCAGGTGGTAGAGCTCAGAGTGCTCACCACACCCTCCCAAGGGCGGATCCAGGGGGGTCATGGGGTCATGACCCCCCCCTGGGCTGGGTCCAGGACCTAGGTGGACCACTGACTAAAATTGTTAAACATAATGTTTTTATGTAATTTTTTGACACAATATAGATTTTATGTATTCACTTTCAATATTTAATTTATTTACCGAGGTACCTACATTTTCTTTCTCCAGATATTTTGGATACACAGATATCTTGTGGATATTATCTAGGCTTCTATAAAAATCAAAACATAAACTTGTGTAAAACTAATCTACTAAAGACCTCGGAAAATCTGCTATTTTACGTGAATTTTGGTCCTTCATAATTTACGCTTTTTAATATATAAAAATATAAAAAGTACATCTATGGAAGCCATTTTCGTGCGATGATTTTCTATGATTTTAATTGTGGCCTAAAACCTGATGAGTCATTTGATCGACTTCAAATTGCTTTTATGGATGAAAGACCTTCAAAAGCAACCATCTACCACTGGTATAGCGAGTTCAAGCGCGGTCGCCTTACTTTGGGGGATGAACAAAGAAGTGGTCGTCCTACGACGCCGTCACGGAAAGAGTGTGCTGGCAGTAAAAAAATTAATTTAAGAAAACAGACAGATTATATACGAAGAGATTCAGCATACACTGCAGATTGGTTCGGGAAGCGTTCACAAGATTCTACACGAGCACCTTCGTGTGAGAAGGATAGTTTGCCGCTGGGTGTCGCACAACCTCACCGAAGCTCAGAAGCAAGCCCGTGTGGAGTGGTGCCGTGATATGATTCAAAAATTTGAAACGGCTCGTCGTATTCGGCCACGCCAATGTCATCCACTGACACTGTCATAAGATCGCTACATGATCAGGTAACAGGGCACGTCATGCAGGATGGAAGGTAGGACATGGTCTGTGGAGAGACACTGCACAAATAGTGAAGGTCGGAACCGTTCAGGAACCCTTATCTATGGAGATTGTCTTTGCTGCGCTCAACCTGCATGCGGAGTCTGTTTAGAGTTTTCCAGATTGGCTATGGCAACTCGTGTTCAGGAGAAAGCATCACTCCCATCTCAAAGTAAAGCCATATGGTTTTACTTTGAGATGGGCTCACGCTTACAACAAAACTTTTACGACTTTTAAGTCTCAGGGGCACCGAGCTGTAATAGTGCATAGAATGGCGAGGGTCGTTTTATTGTTTCGTTCTTTCTATGCGGCTAGCCACAGTCCTGCGAATTTCTAGGGGTGCAATGCCGATTAGTGGATACAGCATTCGTACCGGAGTCGGCATAAGGCAACCAGTGGCAATTTGGCACGTCTCATTAAGTGCTGTATCCACTATGTTAGAGTGGGTGGAGCGGCTCCATACTGGACAGGCATATTCACCAGCGGAGAAGAGGAGCGCCATTCCAGCTATTCGCAGAACTTGGGGAGACTCCCCCCATCTAGAGGATGTTAGGCGACGTCGCAGGTTGTTTCTCGTATGCACCTTCCGCTTAACGTTCTCGCAATTCTTTCTATAGTTGCGAGACCTATCCAGAGTGATGAAGAGATATCTTGGATGGGGATTATGAATGATTGGTACCTCCTGCCATGAGATATTGAGCATTCAACACGCTTGTCTGTTACAAAGGTGAAAGACACATTTTTGAGGGATTTGCTTTAAATGCATTAGCAGTATAATACTGGCTAAGATCTGAGAGACTATAAGGTTGGTCTCAATCTCCTCAAAATCAGTGGCTTGGCAAGTTAATGCTAGTTCGTCTGCATACAGAAAGCGGGTTGTGTTAGGGCTCTCCGGTTGGTCATTGGTGTAAACGTTAAACAGCAAGGGGGCTAGAATACTACTTTGTGGCAGTCCATTTTTTTGAGTTCGCCACTTGCTTTTCTCGTTACCATTGAAGTAGATGGAGTGATAACGCGTTTCGGGAGACGTAAAAGAAAAAATGATTTTGTTATTTAAATATAGGTATTTTTAAGCACAGTACATACATCGACAAAATAGTAGGTATTTTATTGATGTACCTATGTATTTTTACCCGTATCTATTACTAGCAAAATTAAATCATAACTTATGACTTGACCATGACGTGACGTGACCCCCCTCTGGCGCCAAAGCTGGATCCGCCCTTGCACCCTCCACAAGCTAGGGATACTAGGCAGGATACTCTACGTCAGCGGGGGAACTCAGGGGCGAAACTTATTCCAATCCACTTGGTAACACAATTGTGAACACAATCCTGTGGGGACGCCCCGTCCCCACAGGATTGTGTTCAGAGTCTCCAGCCACACCCAACTAGCAAAATCGCTATAATTATAACGAATGATTTATAAGGTTATAACTCTTGTACATGTATTGTAACAGCATTCGTTTTACAACTCGCTGTATAAAAGCATGTTTCAAGTGTTTTTTGCTAATATGGTGTATTGGTCACATCACTTTACTTTACATACGTATAAATAACCAAAGTAAATGTCCATTATAAAGTAATGAACTTATAGAAGCCTAATATGGCTTTTCAGACATATAATAATTTAGCCTTTTAGTCGCATTGGTCTCATACTATTTGTAAAATTAATAATATGAAAGAAAGCGTGGAGCGTTTATGTAATCTTTACTCTTGACAAAACGCTCCACGCTTTCTTTCACAACAAATCATAGTAAATATCTAATCTATCTATTGACGATTTGGTAAAGGGAAAACTCTTGAGTCATCAAACTAAATGTCCCAATTATTTTGTAATTTTTAGTGCGTGCTAAAAGCGTGTTTTTTAGTTTTTTAAACTATTATTTTTATTTTATACTTTTTAGTCTTCTTATTATTATTCAAAATAAACCCTTTCATTTTATACCTAAATCATAGAGCTGCATTTCTAATAGCCAATCCGCCACCTTGGGACGGCTGCCATGTTGGATTTAGGTCACGTGATTATTTTTTTCGTATCCCATTCAGCAAACCCTTTCATTTAATACCCATATCATGGGGGTGCATTTCAAATAGCCAATCCGCCATCTTGGATGTCCGCCATGTTGTATTTAAGTCACGTGACTGTTTTTTTCGTTTTCCTGACAGCAAACCCTTTCATTTGATACTCATATCATGGGGGTGGATTTCAAACAGCCAGTCCGCCATCTTGGGGAGGCCGCCATATTGGATTTGTAATGACGTTTCTTAGCTAGTCATTTATTGTCATCAGAACTCAGAGCGTCTGCAAAATTTCATCCTGATCGAAGACCGGGAAGTGGGTCAAATTAAGATTCCAAGATTTTCTTACATACCTACATAGTTACAAGTGAAGCTAATAAAAGCGTGTTAAAAAAAAATCATTTAGCACCCCTACGGAAGGGGGTGAAAACTGTTTATTGGTCATAACTAACCAGAGAATACAACGTGTACCGTCGCGTCCGTGTCGTGTACTCAGCGTAATTTTTTATATGGTAAATTACACCTCAATCTTCATTATTACGTTTTAATTTTTTTTATCAGACCAAAGCAGCATTAGAAAAAAAAAATGTTATTTTTGGTCATTGCAGCTTTGGGGATAATTGTGTAGTTTTGTAAACTGAGAAAAGGGTTATATATTTTGACCTAAATATATGGTTGATTTTGCATCCCAGTGCGACCTATGGAAATTAGTTTTTCACGCTTTTCTGCAGCTGTACTTCGGGGGAAATTTAAGTAGTTTTGAAAATCATCACAATCATATTAATTTGGTTTCCTTTATATTTGCACCCTATAAGAAATTAGCATTTTTTTAAAGAATTTTTCTAGTATTGTAGTAATTGCCAAAGAGCTATTACGCCATGGAAGTGACAAGCGCGCGACACGGAATAATAAACTGACAAGAAGCGATAAGCGTCGTCACCACGTATGCGCGTTGTGGGATGTGTTTTACGAGGAAGGAGTACTTTCTGATTGTGAATGCTCAGTGCTCTGTTAGTAAGTTTTAGTAAAGAAACCTAAAGATTTTTTTTTATAATACAAGAGCAATCCATTTTTTAACGAAAAAAAAAGACAGTGACCTCCAAGTATGTCCGTAATTTATTTCAAATAAATTAATTGTATTTCGATTGACTTTGGAGCTATAAACCGTAAGGTAGAAACAAAAATTTTTAGTATAATAGGTATAACGTGGAGTTTTAAGTATGCGCCTCAAAAGTAAACTGGGCAAGTGCGAGTCGGACTCGCACACTGAGGGTTCCGTACTAACTAACTTATATAAATAACTAGTTTTAGGCCCCTTAGGGTGAATTTCACCCTACAAAAGTTTAAGTGAGTAAGTTTGTAGGTGTTATAGTTTCTGAGATTTCGTGATTAATTAGTGAGTGGTATTTCGCTTTTATACGAGTATATATAAGGTGTAAAAAAATTAACTTTAAGAATTTCGAGGGGGCATTGTACTCCTCATTATGAACAACTTTTACTATGGGACCAAACCTGAAATCGCGAAAAAAAAATCAGCTGTTCCCTACGTTTATGTTCGCATAACTCGTCAAAACGTATGGAGCAGCTGATTTTTTTTTCGCGATTTCAGGTTTGGTCCCATAGTAAAAGTTGTTCATAATGAGGAGTACAATGTCCCCTCGAAATTCTTAAAGTTAATTTTTTTACACCTTATATAGATTGATTCAATTCTCGAATCGAGTCTCAAAGATGTTTCCGTTTTTTTTTTGTAACGTAGGTAACTGCGAATTTACAGTTTTCGGATTTATTCCTATAAGACCTTGCTTTATGCCAAACAGGGTTCTAGGTCAACGGGAAGTTCCCTATTTTTTTTAAGGTGGGAAATCATCCAATTACGTGTCCCTTGGGCGGGGCAGGAGGGCGTTTCAGACTTTTACTGACTAAACCCACTCCTGTTCCTTACCTTCGTTCCAGGGCCCCGGGGTTATCTTTCACATCACCCATGGCCCAGTAGGCTTCGATCCTGCTGGGCCCCTACGGTTACTGACATCTTCCTGAGGCGCGCGTGGAACACTACGCGCCGTCGATGACTTGGGCTCGGTCCGGAAGGTTACCGGACGGACGGACGGCGAGCTACCCATTGCGCACCATCCGCAAGCCCGCGCCTACGATGGCCGGAAATCGGGATTGGAATCCCGGTGGTTGGGGCGCGAGAGCTATTGCCTCGCGCGTGCGGCCACTTCTTTTGCTAGCATTACTGCTTCGCAGAAGGAGGCGACCGCCTGCCACTCCTCTCGCTCCAGACCATGGCCTGTACCAAGGCCCGGTGCGAGAATAAAAATTTGTAGACTGGTGTTATTTATCGAAGTATTCCATCTAGTCTATCTCCGAAGTTATTTACCTGATCTACACTAAATCTAAATGAAATCTCTTGATAGAAATACATTCAGTCAGAAAAGTATCGGGAATGGATGATTTGTTTATGGTGCCAAATTCGAATTTTTGTTTTTTTTTGTTGTTTTTTTTTTTTTTTTTTATTATTGATAGGCTCGCGTTTGACCACCATCTCACCTGATGGTAAGCGATGATGTGGCCGACGATGGAGCACGCTTGCCTAGAAGTAACCTATTCACTCTTGACTTAAAGACCGAACCGACCGGTAGTAGCTGTCAGGGAACACAGACTCGGGCAGGGAATTCCACTCCTTAGCTGTACGCATTATGAATGTGTTCCCAAAACGCTTTGTACGTATGGGTGGGATGTCCACCATGTACCGATGGCGCAACGCCGTACGTCTAGTGGTCCGATGATGGAACGGACTTGGTGGAATTAAATTGTGCAATTCCAACGCACACTCCCCGAAGTGTAATCGATAGAAAACCGACAGGCCAGCAACTCGGCGACGATGCTCAAGGCTTTGGAGTTTTGATTCGACAAGTGCATCATCACCGATGATTCTCTTGGCTCACTTCTCAATCGACTCCAGAGCATCAAGCTGGTATTTGGCAGACCCATCCCAAAGATGAGAGCAGTATTCCATACACGATCGAACTTGCGCTTGATAAAGTTTGAGCAGCTGTTCCGGCGTGAAGTACTGTCTCACCTTGGCCAAGATCCCCAATTTATTGGCAGCCTGTTGAGCTTTAGCCTCGATGAAAGAGCCGAAATTGAGGGTAGATGACAACGTTACCCCAAGAAGCTCAAGGTCACTGGTTATCGGCACGGTTACACCCCGGAATGATGGAGCCGGGTGGAATTGGCTCCGTTTGGCGGAAAAAAGACACGCCTGGGTTTTAGCAGCATTGAACTTGACCAGATTGGCATCGCCCCAGTCGGATACTGCCTTCAAGGAAAAGTTCAAGCGTTCAACCATAGCCTCTCGGAAAGACTGGATCTGTGACCCACTAGCACGTGCATCGGACACGTATCTCTCAGCAACAGTGCTATCGTCTGCATACCCAAAGGTACCGGGTTTAAGAAGGTCGTTTATGTGCAGCAAGAACAGTGTTGCCGAGAGTACCGACCCCTGAGGGACCCCGGCATTAATTTCCATTTGACCGGACGAGCAGCCATCAATAACCACTCGGATGGATCGCCCCCTCAAGAAGTCTGCGATCCAGTCACACAGACCAGTGGGCAGACCGAAGGAAGGAAGCTTAGCAATAAGGCTATCATGCCAGACCCTGTCAAAGGCCTTCGAGATATCAAGGGAGACTGCAAGTGCTTCCCTGCTTCTCGATGGCCTCGCTCCAGATGTGAATGGCATACGCTAGAAGATCCCCAGTTGACCGATTTCGGCGAAAGCCGTATTGACGATCACTGAGGATGTCATTAGCTTCTAGGCATGCCAGGAGCTTATTATTGATCACTCGTTCCATACTCTTGCAGAGAATGGACGTTACCGAGATAGGTCTGTAATTAGCAGGGTCAGCCCGACTACCCTTCTTGGGCACGGGTTGCACGTTAGCTTGCTTCCAAGCCATCGGTACTTTTCCAGCCTCAAACGAAAGACGAAATAAGCGTGTCAGGATCGGAGACAGTTCAGGCGCACAAGTTTTTAAAACAATTGCCGGTATCCCGTCGGGACCACTGGCTTTGTTCACGTCAAGGTTACGTAGCACCCTACGGACGTCCTTCTGATGGATGCGTATGTCTGCCATAGTCGTCTCGCATCGCTCAGGAAAGGCAGGGGGCCGCGCGTTACCGGAATCAAGACGTGAAGATTCCGCAAAAAGAGAGGCAAATAGATTTGCTTTCTCCTCAGCGGTGTGGGCCAGCGACCCATCGGGTTTCAGCAGTGGTGGTAGTGAGGGACGGCAGAAGTTCGATTCAACAGATTTAGCCAGGGACCAAAACGCTTTACTACCTGCTGGGTATGAAGCAAGTTTGTTCCCAATTCGGCTAATGTGGTCAAACCGAGACCTCCGCATCACCTTCTTGCAGGATTTGGCAGCCCTATTATAGCCTCTCTTTTTTTGAATCACGTCACTTGCCTTGCGCCTACGAGCGTCGACCCATTCTTGGTATGCCGTATGTTTAAGCGCTTCAGCGCGAATACATTCGGCGCCAAACCAAGGTCGAACCTTGTCAGACATTGTTACATCAGAGAATGGAATGTAATATTCCATCCCCCGACGCAACACATCCGACACTGCGTCCGCGCACAACGACGGATCAGCGGAAGAGAAGCAAGTAGGCTGCCAAGGATAGCATGCGAAGAAAGAACGCATACCATCCCAATCTGCTGACTTGTATCGCCAAACCCGCCGGGTGCCTCTTGGGCTGGGATCGGGCGGGGAATAGACGGATACAGATTTCACCAGACAATGGTCGGAACTACCTATTGGTGAAGATATCGACACTGAGTACCGGTCCGGATCTGTAGTCAACAGAAGGTCCAAGCAATTGGCCATGTGTGACTCAACATCCGGCACCCTTGTAGCCCCCTGGACCAGCTGGGTGAGATTTAACGCTAGCGCTAGTTTCCGCGTCTCTCGCCCAGCATGGTCTGTGCACTGGTATGGGAAGAGCCACTCCTGATGGTGGGCATTGAAATCCCCCAGTATCACCAATTGGGCAGAAGGGTACCGCTGCTGAGCCACATCCGCCGCCTCACTAAGGTGCTGTGTGAGCCTGGTTGTCTCCTGATCACCACTGTGCGAACGGTAGACACAAGCATAGAAAATTTGATCTATGCCAGTGTCCACCAAAGCCCAAAGCGTGGAGTACCTGGAGTCCTCAAGATTGCGGAGACGCCGATAGCAGATGTCGTCCCGGGCATACATACATACACCCGCGCGTGGTTTAAAATGGTGCTCCAGGGTAAACCCTGGGTAAGATAAGTACGACACGTCTGACGGACTACTGATCTGCGTCTCCGAAAGAAAAAAAAGAGCAGGTTTCTCAGTCTCCAGATGGTGGTGGACTGCGACGAGATTTGAGTGCAGTCCTCGGATATTACTGAGGTGCACTTTAAGAGAGAGGGAGTGCTGCCGCTGTTTAACATTTCTCTTTTTATTCTTTGCCATTTTGTGTATTAAGAGTGAATGAAGGAGAGGAGAAGGAAGTGATATGGGGTTTCACGCTGCTATCCTTCAGGCAAGCACTGATAGGACGGCATCATTGGGGTACTAGTCCGGAGACTGCGGGGACGCCCGAGCCCCCTCGGGAGTGTCCATCGGGCCCTCTCCTCTGGTCGCCAACCAGCACGATGGCGCATCCCGGGATTTTTCGACAGTTGGCGGGGCAGCCTTTCATGTGTGGCTGGTACATTACTTGGGCCCCCAACTACCTGCGGTCGGCCAGCGGCGCACCGTGCCTCGGATCCCGCTACCCTCCGCGACTAGTCTCCCGATACCTCCACACCAGTGTGGGCCTGGTCGGTCTGCCTGCAATGGAACCACCACTTCGACCCAACTCCTCTAATTTGGCTACACTGAGCATCGTACCGGAACACGGCTAGGCCGCTTGGCGGTACGTCTTTGCCCGGTGGGTGGTCGCAAGCCAACGGTCGAAACCTACCACCAGTAAATGTCACCTGATTAGCACCACCCAGGGACCACGTGTAGGGACTTACAATGGGTATTCTCTTACGGACGCGGGTGACTCAGCCCCCAAAAGTAAGTAAGTTGGTAGATTGATACGACTGTTTTCCATTTTTGCGCGGAGTTTGAGTTGCATATGTTATTTATATTAAATAAAGTGCTGTTTTTAGTTATATCATAACTAGTGTGTATTGCGAATTTCATAATGGACAAAAACACCGAACAAAGAGTTTTTCTTAAATTTTGCATCGCCAATGGAATTTCGTGTTCGGAGTCACTGAAAATGTTACTGGCTTACGGTGAATCGACTTTATCAAAAACACGTGCTTATGAGTGGTACAAAGCGTTCAAAAGCGGTCGAGATGTGATGGAAGATTTGTCACGCTCTGGTAGGCCATCAACGTCTTCAACTAAAGTTAACATCGCAAAAGTGAAGGAAATAGTGACTGAAAATCCTCATTCAACTTTTAGAGAGATAGCCGCCGAACTTTCTGTATCTCACGAGTCGATCCGTACTTACCATTTTAACTAATCATTTGGGTATGAAACATGTTACCGCTCGGCTAGTCCCAAAAGACCAGAATTTTATCCAAAAACTCAATCGCATGAGAGTCGCTGAGGACATGCTAGAACGAGTCAATTCCGACCCAACATTCATGAAACGCATTGTTACTGGTGACGAGACGTGGGTTTGACATGCAAACTAGTCAACAAGCTTCGGAGTGGTGCCTTCCAACTGAACTGAAACTGAAAAAACCACGCCAAAGTCCATCAAAAGTCAAAGTCATGTTGACTGTTTTCTTTGATTATCGCGGTGTTGTGCACTCAGAATTCTTGCCGGAAGGTCAAACCGTCAAACGGTACCATCGAGCAACCACAATATTCACCAGATATGGCTCCAGCCGACTTCTTTCTTTTTCCTAAACTCAAATTACCACTTTGTGGCACCCGTTTTCTTTCGGTAGAAGACATAAAGGAGAAATTCGCGGCGAGAACTGAACTCAATTCCGGAAACAGCAATTAAAAAATGTTTTGGTGATTGGATTATTCGTTGGCGTAAGTGTATCGTTTCTGAAGGAGCATACTTTGAAGGTGAAAAAATAAATTTGGATGAATAACAACAATTTTGTGTATTATTGATCTTCTCCCGGTACTTTCTTGACAGAGAAGTATTCTTCTAATCGCAAAAAGAGTCATCAAAATCTGTTCATATACAAAAAGTTTAGTGCGAATTGATAACCCCCAATATTCTGAAATTTGAATTTTAAGAAAAAAGAAAAAAAGTTAAATTCAAGATAAAAATGCTTGGCTCAATGCTGGTCCAGCTCCACTACCACCGTTAGTTTTGAAATTATTATTATTTTTTAATGTTTTTTTTTATTTGTCAAATACTATTGTACTTAGTATTGTATAATGTAGAAGCATTTTTTTCAAAGTTTGTAAATGTGAGTAGGTACCATGGAGCTATTGCTAGCTATTGGTCTTGTTTGACATAAATGAACATGGCAGTTGAGAGTTTGTCATGCTCACTCAAATGTCTCACTGATGCTGGCGCGTGTGTTGGATCATTCGGTTCCAAAATGGTTGAACTGAGTGGTGCTAATATTCGCGTCATGTCCGTGAACGGGCGCTGTCAGTTGAGACTGGTCATCTCTTAGCTGCCAGTTGCTATACTTCTTGATTAGCGTAATTAGAGACACAATAGTAAGACAATGGCGCACGAACGCGTTCGTGCGGGGATCAACAGCTTACTATCAATATTTAGTTTTTATTTTTACTTTATTGACATTGTTCTCACATGATAGCGACAAGAAACACGTAACAGAGATATTTGTAATTACAAAACATTATTGAAAAGAGTGTCCATGGAGTTTCTTGCACATTCTTCTCCATAGAGATCTACGCTTTGGAATGTTATTTGAAATAAAATGATAGATTCAAGATTCAAAATTTGAATCTGTGTTATGTGTGTTCCACGGTCTATCTCTGAAATTTTTAAACCGATTTTCAAAAAAAAAATACTACTTGGCACACAAACTCTTCGAAACAAAAAAAGAATGGTTAAAATCGGTTCACATTTTTGGCGAAGATATCGCTGAATAAACCATTCAGAAAACTTGAGAAGCTTCTCTTTTCCTGGAAATTACTTAAAAGAAAAGACTAACTACTTCTAAACTTAATAAAAACAAATAAAGTCCCAAAGAGAAACAATCTATTTTTTTAATTTTTTTTCAGTTATCTAGAGTGGTTTTTGAAATAGTTACAAATTTTAAATTCTATTGAATTAATCAGATAAAAGACATCGCCAGAGTTTTTCATATTTTCAGCACGTACCTACTAGGCACAACACCGTAACGAAAAATGTTTTTTTTTTTTTAAATAGCTACAGTTGCGGAGTACGATGGAAACGCGCGCTAGGTTGCAAATTGTTTCGAGCTACGGCTCCCGGCCGAACAGAAGTCTTATCTCATGTGGCATTGGGCGCGCCGCACTGGGAGCACGCCCCGCACGCACGCGCAGTGCGCCGCGGCCTGCCGGTGCGCGCGCCCGCACCACGCGACACTACTCGAGCGCGTACACGACCAGCTCCAACGTGCTCAGCGAAGACATGCATCATGAACGAATATTGTCTCTATGTTAAAATGGACTAGTTTTATGTCAAACATAAATATAATTTAGCTGTATGGATAACTTTTTAAGTATAAGTTCTTGTTTGACTGGTGGAATCGAAAATAATTTATAATGACGAAATGTTTCATGGTGCGCTTATTTGACAAATAGGTGAGCAAGGGTGAGTGTTGTGCGGATGTGAATCAGTTGCGCGCGCAGTTCGCGGAAGCCGGCGCCGATAGCGGCGCTCTGCTGGCCGGCCGCGCGCCGACTGCACGATCACGAGCACGGATCACGAACGTGCGCGGCTGGCGCTGGCTAGGAATGAGTCTCATGGCTCATGGAGTGGACCATCACCATTCTTATGATGTATTAGCAGGCGGATTAGGTTGGTTTACCTATATTGTGTTTTGACACCATTTTCTATGGCAGCGTTACCTACCAGACAAAAACCAGTGGTCTCGAACGTCATAGAGCGAGATCGGTAGACTTGCCAGCTAAAATCGGGATATTTTTACCCAAAATCGGTATTTGACAAAAAAAAATACAATATTCAATCAAATTCGTTTATTTATTGAAAAAACACCTAAATACTAATTTTATAACAATCATATTTATAAATGCGATCCAACTAAGAAGGAGAGTGTCATGGATAGATAGATTTTTTTTTCTTACTCTCGCACTTGTGCTTGTTGGCTCCTCGTCAGACCACATTTTAACTTAATCTTATTTTATAAGCACTCTTTAGGTAAGTTACTTTTCTCTTCAAAGTTAAGAAAATTAATGACAAAAATAAAACCGAATTCCTGTTTAAATAGACTAGACCGGTAAATTCCCGAGCGGGAAGCCCCTTAAGCCTTGATTACACCTACCGAGTAGAGTGGCGAAACAGTAAAATCCTTCTCGGCCGAGACAGTGAAACGAGGCGAGGCAGTATTCGGCTATGTGTTTACAAATACCGAGCGCTCGGCCGAGAGCACTGTCTCGCCACTCTACTCGGTAGGTGTAATCAAGGCTTTAGAAACATTGAGTTGTAGGATATAAGGGTATTCTTCAAAATATATGGAACATTCTGCACTAGGTCCATCCATACCTACTTACTATTTGAGGGCTTCCCCGTAACATTAAACATAAATGAAAAGGGTTGCCATCTTAAAAGTGTAAAATCGGTAGAAAATTCGGGAGAATCTCCATGTATTCTCTAAAATCGTAGAAATATCGTTATATTTCGGTATTTCGGTAGAACAGAGCCCATATCGGTATAAATACCGAAAAATCGGTAGGTTCGAGACCACTGACAAAAACTAAAAAAAAAACAACTAAGCTAAGATACATAGACTCGGACTCGTGTCAGCAGGATTTGTTCGGTCGCTGGGTAGAGCCTGTATTAATAGGGAATTTATATGTGTAATACTCGCCTCGATCCTCCATATTGCTTATAAGCTGTGGGAAGTACCTATCGTCGTATGGCAGCCAAAATTTGCTGTAGATTTTATGGTGAGGCTATTTCGAAAAAAAATTAACCCCCTGCAGGACCCTGCAACTTGGTTACGGCTCCAAAGGGGGCTGCGAGGCTGCCGTGCACGTCTTGTCGATTTACATAAATTTTAACTTAGGAGCTCGGTTCAAGTAATAATAACAAATAACAAATAATAACAAATTTGTATATTCCACAACTTTCACACAACGTCATCTAGTCCCAAGCTAAGCAGAGCTTGTGTTATGAGTACTAGACAACTGATAAATATACTTATATATTTCTAAATTCATACATATATAGATAAATTACACCCAGACACAGAACAAATGATCGTGCTCATCACACAAACATTTGTCCTGGGTGGGAATCGAACCCACGACCTCCGGCATAGCAGTCAGGGCCACTAACCACTAGACCAACAGGCCAGTCAAAAAACGTTTTTTTATTTGATGTGAGCTTAGGAGAGGTCATCCTGAAGGTTGACCAAAAAAATGTCTTTAATTCGGTTAATAGTACCCACCCTTATTTATAGTTTTCTTTTGCAATGTTAAACCTAACCCATCTCAATGATTGTTGTATCCGTATAATTTTGTATGTAACAAAACAAGTTGTCTCAGTAAGTATCCATAACGCGGGTACAGCTTGGCAAAAAAGTCTAGAAACGGAACTAATTAATTTTTTTTTTGCTTTTGGCAACATTCCCAAAATAATGACGTTTCATAATAAACAAAGTTCACGACTTCGTAGAGTCTGGCCATCGGGAGATGGCCAAAAATTACTTATTAAACTTTGCATTTAAGAATCTTGACTTAAAGGTCCAAGTGACCAGGTCATTAAAACCCAAAAAAAAAGAATTTAAGAATTGTCAAAATTGTGTTGACCACAGAGTACTTTTCTTGACGCTTTGTACATAACCCATTTTATGTTTACGAGCATTATATTTTACTAATTTTGTTTAGTATAATGTCTATAACAATCACTAGTTTTTCTTCTTCTAATGCTTGGCTTCTATTCAATGTGATTGACCAATTTAAAGACGTGAAAAGTGAATTAAATTAGAGATATGCAGAGAAAATAAGAATAAGAATAATAAATGCGACGGTTGGATTCAATCATTTAATTTCCAGGTTAGTTTTTTAATTTCTATTATAAAATCTTGATACTTTTTGACTTTTAATAACAAATTGCAATATTACTTACGGTGAATTATACTTTTTAGGAGGCAACAACACTGAGCAGACGAAACTTCTAATTGTGAGAACAGTAAAGGATATGAAAAATTGTACATTTTGGATGCACGCTATCCAGCAAAGCTGCGGCGGACATTTGAGCGATATTATATTCCATACAAAAAAAGCACCAATTAACCTTTCAAATGAATAAAAAATTTCGATGATAACTCACACACATTTTGTTTTATTCAAATTAAAAGATTCCAGAGAAGTGCTTATGGGATGGTTCCTTATTTCACCGCTTATATGTGGCTGCAGTACCTACTCCACACACGATCGGACCTGTGTTTTGTATAACATTAGAAACTGTCCTGGTGTAAAGTATCTACCGTCTCACCTTTGCAAGAATGCCGAGTTTCCTTGCAGCAACCGTTGCTTTGGACTCAATGAACCGCCCAAAGTTTAGGTTTGAGGAAATTTCAACTCCCAAGAGCTGAAAGCGGTTGGTGCACTCCAAGGATACATAATAAACCGCAAGAGCCAAGGTAAACGGGAACAGACACGCTTGGGTTTCACGGCGTTGAATCTCACAGATTAAGGTTCGCTCTACCATAGCCTCTCGGACTGGATTGGCTTCTTACTACCCCGAGCACTCGGCAGGCAACTTTCTACAATAAATTTGCTAGTATTTTTATTTATTTAAACTTCTTCTTCTTCGGACTTAATACAACGTGGCATTCTCTACCAGTCAACCTTCTCTGCAAAAATCCAGAAAAGTTGTGTGGGGTTGCGCCCAAGTTAAAAACAAAACAGCTAGTTTCGTTCATTGTCAAACTACATTGTCTAAAAGTCTGTTTGATGGCTATGTAAGGTGAATGCTCCAGGGTCGTCGTAACACGTATTTACTTACGCAGTTTTAAACAAATACAGTGGACCCCCGGTAGTCCGACAAACATTTTGCAGGGCAGTGTCGAACTATCGAATTTGTCGGATTCTAGAGGACTGCCTAAAACCCCCTATAGTCCGAATTTTTATACAAAGGAGTACCTTGTAATCCGACAAATTACAGATCCAATGATAAGATTTTTTATATTATATAGGTATACATATGTACTCTGAAGTACAAATCATGCTGCATTATGTATGTCAAATTTAGTAAATTAAACAACACAATAGAGAGCTTACGTTTTATTATAACTTTACATTAGGAAATAATTGTGTACAAACAAATGTACACGGGTCATTCTATTTTACAGCCAAAAAAGTGTGCATTGAATATACTAATTAATCGAAAAGAATTCAGAGTTTCATTCATAGCTCTTTTGATAGAAATCTACCTCAAGTTTAATAGACTATACCACATATGGAATACAACAATAAATAAATATTAAAAAAACTTATTTTCAACGGCTTCCGTCATGTTCTGTTATCTGTGTAATTTACACACCGTTGACTTAAGACGTACTAAAAAAATACAATTAGTGGACGAAAATTACTTATCTATCCTTTAGTAGCTTTCAAATATAGTCCTATTTCTGTTGCGTTAAGCAAATTAAATTCAGTAAATTGTATTCGTCACCACTCTTGATTCTACTTTTGTTACAAAATCATCGTCACTTCTGTTAACTAGTAGAAATTAGAAAGAAGTATCTATCAATATTGGTTTAGTTCGGTTAATTTTTATAATATTGCAACACCACATAGCTGTCTTTCGCATTTCGCCGGCTTCAAATTAGAAAAAGTTCGTCTTTGATTTTTTTGAAAAATTGTTTTGATTGGTGTTTTCGTGGTGTAAAACTTCGCACATCACATCTGTTTTAGCTGTACTAAGGTAAGACATATTAATGAAATCGTAAAACTGCTTAGCATGTATGTATTATCATGTCATTATTGTGATTGAGTGCAGAAGCAAGTCTGAACTTGAACAGTAAAAAAATATGGCCGCAAATATTAAAGTTCGTCATTTCTGTGATCATCACATCTGTGATCGGTGTGATAACAGATGTGATTTAAGATCACCGAAGTGACGAAATTTTAGTTTTATTGCAATTAAATTTCTTTACTCTCACTAATTAACTAAATTAAAAACAAAATTGAACAGGATACTTTAATATGTACTTAGATTAAATAATACGCCACTCTGAAGCATTTAATTTCATATATCTTTTTTTTTATTTAAGCTATATCTAGGTACAACATGGCACCGCGTACACGCCGAGCATCCAAAAAGGACAACAGGTTAGAGGTTTTTTTTTTTTTTTTTTAGGTGGGAAAATCATCTTATGACAAATCCCGCTCTTGGGCGGAGCGGAAAGTAGTGTCAGACTTTTACTGACTAAAAACCCACTCCTGTTCCTTCTTTGCCTTCGTCCCAGGGCCCCGGGTTTCGCTTTCACACTACCCGTGGCCCCAGTAGGCTTCGACCCTGTTGGGCCCCTACGATTTGCTGACATCTCCATGAGGCGCGCGTGGAACAATACGCGCCGTCGACGACTTGGGCTTGGTCCGGACGGTTACCGGACGATCGGACGGCGAGCCACCCATTGCTCGCCGTCCGCAAGCCCTCGCCTACGGTGGCCGGAAATCGGGATCGGAATCCCGGCGGCGGTTGGGGCGTGAGGACCGTTGCCTCACGCGATCGGCCGCCTCCTTTGCTAGCATTACTGCTTCGCAGAAGGAGGCGACCGCCTGCCACTCTTCCTCGCTCCGGAACATGGCCTGTACCAAGGCCCGGCGCGAGAGATCGCCGCCGCCGATCGCCCCCACGAGGACACGGCGTTGCTCTGCCCAAGCGGGGCACACCTCCACCGTGTGCTCCACCGTGTCCTCCGGGCGGTCCGCACAGTGGCGACACCCGGGCGTCTCTTCCGCACGAATTCGGTGCAGGAACTTCCCGAACTTACCGTGTTCGGTGAGAACCTGCGTCATGCGGAAGGTGAGGACGCCGTGAGGTCTTTCCAACCACGCCTCAAAGAGGGGACTTACCGCCATAATTGTGGCGTGCCCAAACAGGTTAGAGGTAAAAAAAAAAAAAAAAAAAAAAAAAAATAAAAAAATCAGATACGTCATCGACAGAAGTTAACAGAACAACAGCTAGAAGAGAGAAGAAGGAAAGACAGAGAAAGGTACCAACGGAAAAAGGAAGATTGACAGGTAAAAACTATTAATCAATTTACTCCACGTACTCAGAAAATAATTAGAAAACAGTGGAAAGAAAGGTCTAAAAGATATCGAGACAATAAAAAAGAATTGCAACGCATTCATCAAACAGACTGAAAATTTTATTGAGAATGATACCCCACCCGGCAGTTCCGTTACGTCCACATCTAGATCAAGAGCCGAATCTGGTAGGAAAATAGCTAAAAAGAATAGAAGGTATCTAAAGCTGGAGAACAATCTACTAAAAGAAAAATTGCATCTATTAGAAAATAGAGTAAAAAAGTATAAAATGCGTTATAACAGAGCTATTGAAAGACAAAAAGTGTTTGGAAGAAAATTGTAATGGTGTACAAATTATACCTATAGATGAAGACAATGTTATAACTATAGAAAATTAATTGGCAAAAAGCTTAACACCGGCATTTAAAGGCACTCTTAATGTTCATCAAGTGTCGTGGAATAAAGACAGCCCCGGTCTTTTGCATGCACGAAAACTTAGCTGCATCGAATGTCGCCCAGATCAAATTTGTTCTCATTATGAAATGGGTGTTATTAGTACAGAGTATAGTCAAATCTCTTCTGATCGAAGCCATGTCCTTGTTATTCCCCCATCACACCATCAAGCTGATCAAGAAGTATCCGAGGACCCCGGTCCATTGGGACTTTTTTCACATACTGAAAATGAATCTCCAGCACGCTGCGTAGATACTGACGATGAAGATTTGGTTCGGTCTCAATTCCTACAAAACGAAGCCGTAACTTCTATTTCAAATCTATCAATGGTTCTTCATTTAAAGAGAATTCAAACGAAGAAATTAAAAAGAAACAATTAATTGATCAGGTGTTTAGTGAAGCTTCGGATTGTACAAAAACAAGTCGTATTAATATTTTCACATCTGATTCGTCTGATGAAGACATATTTTAAAATCATGAAAGTGAGAGCTATGTCTGATTATATAATTATAAGTATTAAAAAGTTGTACCTGATTAGTAATTATTCCAAGCAAGTATGCCTTTATATTTATGGATCTCAAATTAGCTAGTTATTTGTTAGAAGGTGACGATGAAGACTTCACTTCTGTGATCATGTTTTAAGATTTTTTTTTCTGTGTCTTCTTGTTGTGTTCAAGAATAATTATATTTTGGTTTAATTGATAACAATGTAGTTTAACAATTATCGTTCATAACAAATTCTTGGTTATTTGTAAACCAGAATTATTTAGAATATCATCATTTCTGTTACATATTGAGTCACAGCTGTTATCGTCTTTTTTTATTTTATGACAATTTTTTCGTAATTAAAACATAAATTACCTCTGTTACTAATTATTTTGTTGATTATTTATGTTACTAAACACAGTAAATCTAATAAGCATATGAAAATCGATGATTTATTTTTTTTTAAATTATTTTTCCCTAAATATAGAATGACCCACACACATATTATCAAAAAAATATTCAATAATAAATAATAGACCATGTCGGATTACAGGGGGTGCCGGATTAGACAGGGGTCGGATTACCAGGGGTCCACTGTACATCAACAACACTGAACTGAAAGGGTTAACTATTTATTTGATTATAACTTAGTAAAGCCATATCTATTAAGGTCGCCAATCATATTATCATGAGAAAAGAATCTGACACTGACCTGCAAAATTCAAAAACCTTAAAAAACATTGGATTACGAGAGCTTCCCTAGGCTAGCATTCACCTTAACAAAATTATAAAAGAAAAAAATAAGGATTGTGTTAATATTTTTAATTTGTGCTAAATAGGTATATATCACACACATGTCTAACTGTTAAATAAACATTCATCATAAGATGTATCGCATATTATTTTCATGCATAATCAAAAGTATCAACACCGTTTAAGCGGCTTACAGCCAGGGTGAACAGCTTCAGATTTTTTTTAATTTGACTTCCTTTTTGTTGTGCAATCTTTCGTTAGCCAGAGTCTAGAATTTTTATTTCGACCACCGAACGGTGAATAATAAACGAAACAAGTGCGAGTCGGACTCGCGCAATGAGGGTTCCGTACAAACTTACCTATGAAAACAGTTCAATTCCCGAATTGAGTTACGAAGATTTTTCAGAATCGCATAAAAGTTGTATTTTTGTGACGTAACTACAAATTTACAGTTTTCAGATTTTTTCCTATGAAGCAACGTCTGATAGCATAAGCTATCAGACCTTGCTTCATGCCAAATTTTAGGATTCTAGGTCAACGGGAAGTACCCTATGAATTTTGGTTCCCTTGAGAGTGTCAAAATATTCGCTTTTTGCTACATAAACGGCCGTATCTTTTTTTTTCGTTAACTCAGAAGTTTGATTTTGTATCAGCTTCAAGGGACCGCATATGGTTTTAATTTCAACCCGAAACCTCTACACGTTCCCAAGATAAAGGGTCTTGATAGACAGACAGACAGACGGACAACAAAGTGATCCTACAAGGGTTCCATTTTTTCCTTTTGAGGTACGGAACCCTAAAAAGTGAAAAACAATTAATAAAACCACTCGACGTGCTGGCAGGGAAGTTATTTATAAGGTGTACAGGCGATGTTTGACGGAACATGAGGCCCAAACTATTCGTTCTGATCTTAACAATGTTTACCAAAGAACCGCTGATATGACATTAAGTTAGGTAAGAGTTTGTGCCGTCCGCGCGGAGCAGATGTTTCACGGCCGACTCTGCGTTACGCGGTCGCTCGCGCGGTCTCATACGAAAGTGCTCCGTCGCGGTTCGCCGCGCGGGCACCCGTTGCGGGCAGTCGCGCCCTGCGCCCGTTTTGCCACGTAATAATAGATTAAAGTTCTCCATCGTCACGACTACATGCACACCGTTAAAGTTGAACTAGTGACACTGCGCAGGATTATCATCCGGTTTCCGCTACGGGGACCACTTCACACGACACACGCGCATAGTACCGCGACGGGTGCCCGCGCGTGCGCCTGTTTAACGCAGCGTTGGCCATTAATCTGCTCCGCGCGGGCGTTGGCAAAATGGTGTTTTTAATACCGTGCGGATTTCATCACGCATGCGGAATTGAAATAACTTTAATTTCGGTAGTCGGTGTTTCTCGGTTTTGTTTGATTCTTATTTAACACCGACTTCCGAAATTAAAGTTATTTTGATTCTTTTATTGTTTTTTTAGTGAAGTCGGTTTTTTTTACGGAGTTCCTGTGCCTACCTTTCGGCTCCATCATCAAATCAGTTCGATAGTACCTTATAGCCAAAGTGCATTTCATGACAATTCTAATAAGTCCAAATACGGCTAGGTTACATTGATTAATTACGGAGTTCCAGTGCCCACCTTCCGGCTCCATCATCATTATCAGATCACTTCGATGATACCATTTTCAAAGTAATTATTCAAAACTATTCATTTATTTGTATTGTCATAGTCGCTTAACTATCTTCATTGTGATATCTATGTGAGTATGAAGTTCCGTTGACCATTTCTGGTCTTCTTCATCAGTTCCACTTCATAAAATGTTACCTTCTGACTGTAAATGCTTAAGTTCTCGATGAAAATACTAAAATTACTATATGGTTGCCTATAATATTTGAGAAGTTCCCTCGATTCCTCATGGATCCCATCATGAAACTGGATTTTGAAAAAAATGGGCCCAATCTGAAAGCATATACTTTTAACCTTTTGAGTGCGTAATTAGAGACACAATAGTAAGACAATGGCGCGTGAACGCCATGCGGGGATCAACAGCTTAAGGAAAAAAAAAAATTGCAAATCGGTCCATAAACGACGGAGTTCTGAGGTAATAAACATAAAAAAAAAATACAACCGAATTGATAACCTCCTCCTTTTTTTGAGTCGGTTAAAAATTAGCATTTATTAACGTTTGGTCGTTGGGAGTTTTGATCGATTATCATTTTGATTCGATTTATTAACGATTTCTCGTTGGTACTTTTGTTTATTCAGGTACCTCCCAAGAAGCACAAAACTGCATTATAAGATGTCACAAGAGGTAACATCGGTAACTTTAGCACTTATGAAGAGTTATTACAGTACACTCGACCAACAATAGGTGAAAAGTGAGCTTTCACCTGAATAAGAACGTAATTATGTGTCACGGAGTCCACACTGTAACGCTTGCAGCGTTAATATAGGTAACAAGTTAGTATTATACAGCTTTAAGCAATGTAAAGGATTTTTGTGGACTTTAACTAAGCTATATTCTGAATTGAAGACCACAAGTGTACCCTTAGACCACTTGCATTTTAAGAAAGAACACGTGAGCTACTATAATGTAATCTGTTATTCTGTGGATGCAAATAACAAAGATATAATGCCTTTTGCTGCACACAGTGGAACTTGTGTAATGTTAATCAGCTTGTTACATGCAATCGTATAATAGCTCTTATAAAGCCCACATGATCACTATAGGTGAACATATATGATGCTAAGTTAAAGCAAAATGCTCTTTATTAGCTCACATGTTACTCATAATCTCAGTGGGAGCTGAATACTTTTACTAGCGTTGACCATTAATCTACTAGTGCCGTTAAATAAGACCTTGAAAACTTTTTTATTCAGCGCTTCGTCGAATAATAGTCCAAGTGTGAATAAAATTTTAGAACGGGAGGGTTCCGTATCCGAAAATGTTGGTGTACAAGTTTTTCATTTCACAATGACCACACTGTTTAAAAGCCTGAGCTTTTAAAAAGTTTTACCTAATTATATATTTATTTATTTACACTTCATGTACAGTAGTGGTACATAGGCGGACTTAATGCAACAAGGCATTCTCTACCAGTCAACCTTTGGGTTAAAAAGACAATACTGTGGTAGGTTTGCACAATAAATAAACATAATTATGTCTACATAACAAGACATAACATAACATGTTTTCTTTCTTTTCTACTTTGATCGAGAAAACTCTGATACTTACTAGGTACATGATTAACATACGCTAATCTAAAAAATATAGGATGATGTGATGATGATGAGGCTTAATCCGCGGATCCCTAAAATTCCTGCAGAGTGTATCGATTCACTGATGATTACCTACAGTTATTTGCGTACATATTACCCACTATCAAGCTTTACATGAATCAGTAGCTGACTTGTGTAACACAAAAACCACTCGTAACAGCTCGTTACTGATTCATGTACCACGAGTGGACACTTAAACAGATCATGCCGTTTGATTGTGGTTAATACGGTACACATTGCTTGTCTGCCATTTTTTAGATTCTAACCTATTTATACAATATAATAACGATTTGTTTTTGTTTAGTCTACGAAAATAACAACAGAATTCAAATAGAAAATGTATTGATTTTATAAGTAAACAGCTTATTGTGAAATTACAAAGGAAAAATAAAAAGACTTATTTTTTTATAATAATATCATCAACCTATTTTATACTATAATTTTCAAGTAAACTGTGATATTTTGAGAGCGCGTGAAAATTTTCATCTATAATTATATAGTATTTGACAATAAACTCTCTTTCCCATTCGAATTTCATGCACATGGCATGGAGGTAAAACAAAGTTTTACTTAAGAACCGATAACATTTGCTTATTTCCCACAAACATTTTACAAAATGGTTCACACAAAACATATCAAAATAATAAGTAGTACGGGTGAAAATTATTCACAATTTTGCCACTTGTGAATTGTCAGCTAAATAAAAGGGTTACTAATATCCTGGAGTGTATTTTGTGCTGAAAAATAGGTAACAAGTACTCTATTATTCAGCCCTTGTGGTGTATAAAAGGTAACACAAACCCTGCTAATCAGTCATTATTCAGCTCTTGGGGCGACTGTTACCTTTAATAATGTTCAAATAACGCTGATATAGTGCAATCAGCTACATTATTCAACTAACAGCTGATTAATTTTGTGCCCAAATCAGAGTTATATCAGCTGAGTATGCGCCTCTAACGCTCTTATTCAGCAGGTTTATTCAGCCGAAGTTTCCATTGTGAACAGTGATTCAGCTACTATTCAACGCTTCTGTGCTACTTGGGCTACTAACGATACTCACGTTGGAACATTACATTTTTTGTTATAATAATATCTTGCGATAAAATTAGCATCTATTAACTTTAATCACACACAAAAAAAAAAAACTAAACTTGCTAACAGCACCATCCATGTATATACTTGAGGTATATGTAGGTGAGGTACTGCTGTGTTTTAACGAAAACACAAGGTTTTCGTTAAAACACAGCAGTACCTACACTAATCCTTTGGTGATTATTGTAATTTTAATACCCGTTATCCCAATAGCTTTCCCTTGCCCAATATAAAAACCGATCTGTATCGAAGAAACTTTTATCCCATGTCAATTAAATTATTTAACAAATTACCGAGTGACCTGAAAGACTTACCCATTACATTATTCCGAAAAAAATTGTACTCCTGGTTAGTCGATAAATGTTTCTACACGACCCAGGAATACCTTAGTTATAAGAATAGTAAATTACTGTAACACCTCGCTATGTTCCTATTAGTGCAATAATAGTGCGTTAAGAGTATGTATAGGTACCTAGGTACCTAACCATTCCTTTTAATTATTATTTTAAGTTTAGCATACCTGAAATGGTGAATATGAGGATCTTTACTGTTATATTGTATAATGTAACATTCATGTACCATATTATTTTTAAAATTTCAATTCATGAATTCAGTTTCGATACACCAAAATTAATGCCTCGTTTTAATTTAACATTACCATTTTTACGTCTGTCAGATTCTGTCTCCGATGTCATTGAAATTAGGTGGGCCTTTTTCACTCGCCTATCGTCAAAACTCTGTTAGCATTCGGTAATTCTGTAATTTGTTCGAATGTTTCACAAAACTTGTTCCAGGAAATACGTGTTTTTTTTTAAACCCTTAAAAGTTTTTGAAAATAATTGTCGTTATTCAGAATCTTGATTAAATTTTCAAGGTTTCCGTTGTTATACTTTAATGACTTTTTAAAATTTTTGAGTAAATTATGAAGTGTCAAAGTTTATGCAAAATAGCAGATTTTCAGAGGTCTCTTTACTTTCAGTAAGTTTACATAAATTTACAAATTCTTGCGCCGGGCCTTGGTACAGGCCATGGTCCGGAGCGAGGAGGAGTGGCAGGCGGTCGCCTCCTTCTGCGAAGCAGTAATTCTAGCAAAGGAGGCGGCCGATCGCGTGAGGCAAAGGCCCTCACGCCCCAACTGCCACCGGGATTCCGATCCCGATTTCCGGCCACCGTAGGCGCGGGCTTGCGGACGTCGAACAATGGGTAGCTCGCCGTCCGATCGTCCGGTAACCGTCCGGACCGAGCCCAAGTCGTCAACGGCGCACAGTGTTCCACGCGCGCCTCAGGGAGATGTCAGCAACCGTAGGGGCCCAGCAGGGTCAAAGCCTACTGGGGCATGGGTGATGCGAAAGAGATCCCCGGGGCCCTGGAAAAATGGCAAAGAAGGAACAAGAGTGGGTTATTAGTCAGTAAAAGTCTGACACTATCTCCCGCCCCGCCCAAGAGCGGGGGATGTCATTGGATGACTTTCCCACCCGAAAAAAAAAACATAAATTTACAAATTGATTTCAATTGAAGCCTAGATAATATCCACAAGATAGGTACTTACTGTGTTTCCAAAAGGGTAGTAATAAAAGCTCCGACAAAAAAAGAAGAATTGTCCTTACTCAAAATATTAAATCTACTGCCTAAAATACTAACTTTCTGACTATTTTTGTCCGAATAAAAATGACGAAACGACCGAATGAGATACTGAAATCTTTGAATAATAAACATGACTGTTTATTGCAGATAATACTTTTCTACCAGCATAAATTACGTTCTACTGAAAACTATGCTTTGTAATTTTTATCTTTACTTGCCTACTATTAATTCATAAATTACCTTTCATATTTCATAGACTGTGGTGCTATTTTTACCCGACTACGGAGGGTTATGATTTTGACAGGCTATGTATGTATGTGAGTTTGTTCATCTGTTCCCACATAGCTCCTAATCTACTTATCGGAACTCGACGTATGAGGTATCGTTAGAACCGCCTTAATTGTCCGCTGAACATAGGTTACGTGATGTGTCACAAAACTTGATATGGCGCCCTCTAGCGGACAAAAAGTAATGTGTAAAAAATAAAAATTGAGATAAATACACAGTGTTTGATATCATTTGAAAGGGCTTCACTGGTACTTATCAAAATATATCATCAAAATTCAATGTGGCGCCCTCTGGTGGACAAAAATTAATTTACCATTATTAATTAGAAATTTTAAATTTAGCTTTTGCAAATGGTATAGAAGAAGCACAGTGATTTAAGTAAGTATTTAACACCAAAATAATTTAAATAAAAAAAAGTAAAAAAAACTAAAACCCGACTACGACAAAAAAAACGACGAAACTAAAAGTATGAAACAAGATTTCCAGGATGCTGAAATAAACAAGGTAAAAAGAAAAGCCGCAGTCACACGTTATAGGTAACAACCGAAACACTTTAATTTAATAACGTGTGACTACGGCTTTTCTTTTTACCTTGTTTATTTCAGCATCCTGGAAATCTTGTTTCATACTTTTAGTTTCGTCGTTTTTTTTGTCGCAATCGGGTTTTAGTTTTTTTAACTTTTTTTTTTAATCTGTAACATTAAACTGAAAATATTATTCTGAGTGGTTATACAGAAACTTATAAAAAATATCAAAATGTACTTGTAACAATAACTTTTACTTACATCATATATCATGAATTTTACTTACCACGGGTATGCTTCGATAGCGGTACCTATTTCAGGCGTTAAAAAGTTAGAACAGTCGTATTCATGCTTTAATCTAAAACCAAGTAGATTTTGGCTTTCTGGAATATTTTACTATTATACTGTATTATTATTCGAAAAATTACCCCTCTGTACCATCCCCACCCCGCAGAACGCAATGGTTATGGAGATATCCATGTTTAAAGTTTGAGGTTAGGTTAAGTTAGAACACTAATTTCCATCGATTTAAGGGGCGGTTTGGGGCCTAAATCATAATGGTTTTTAACATTAGAAGGGGATTTGGCGCGTTGATGGTCATAGTTCTAACCTAACCTAACCCAAATGATTCACTAACATTAGAGGGGGTGCCTTGTTACAACGATAGAAACGTTTTTGGCCTTTATCACTGTCCCGCGTATAGTTCCTTGACCAAGTCTTTTCATTACTTACAAACTCCTCTGCTTCTTGCACATTATAGCACCGTTTGATCAACACCCAACATTTATTACGACGATTCTTCTTCACCGGTACTGATGAACCAGCTCCCTCCTCTTCCTCCTCCGACTCAGAACGGTACACGGGTACCTCATCCATATTTCGTAACAATACTAAGTAGATTTATTAGTTCGTTGAAATGATAATATTAAACCAGTAGCAACAAAAACTATTTAATTTTGTAACATAAACAGACAAAACACGCAAGGATCGGTCGTTGCAAGCGCACTGCGCTCGGATCTTTCGAACTCGTACCCGAAAACAGCCGAACGCGACCCGAACCCGATCGCGCGGGCCGAACAGTGGTATTTTCCTCGATAATGAGAGTTAAAAAATAAATTTGATAACCAACAATAGAAATTAAAACAGTTCATGCAAGTTGTAAAAATATGATTATTTTGACAAAACCTCTGTTGTCGGTAACTTAGTAATTTTGTCGGAGGTTCAGTATTATATTCGGAAATTTAGTTTTGTTATTCGAAAATCCATTTTTTTTAGGAGAAAATGTAATTTGAACATGCTCTTATCAGTTGTCTTAAATTGGATATTTTTTTTCGTTTATGTTTTGGGTTTTTTGTCGGTAATTCATTATAACGCTGGTTAATTAGAATAATAGTCGGCCACAGATCGCTGGAGATTAATTTGTTTTTCGGAACCATTATTATTTCCCTTTCCAAAATATCTAATGAAAAATGCGTAATAATGTCTTATTCGCGTGAGAGCGGTTGTATGAAAAACAGAGAAAATGTATGTCGAATTGCATGCCTTTAAGTACTAAATTAGCACGGCCACTACACTAACAGAACTAACGCCAGCACCCCTAGCCAAGTTGATAATCTGCAATCGTTAACACTAGTAGAAAACTAATCAAATGTATGGGAATGACATCATCTCAATGTTAAGTCACGTGGACTGGGGCTGCCCTCAAGCGGCTCCTGCCCAACCTCGGGGGTCCTCCTGACGCCTCCTGCCGGAGGCTCTACGCAGGCATCGTCCGGTCCATGGCCCTTTATGGGGCGCCGGTGTGGGCGCCGTCACTGCGAAAGCGACCGGCGGCCCAGCTGAACGCGTGCCAGAGGGTCATGGCCATTCGGATGGTGCGGGGATACCGCACGGTTTCCCGCGAAGCGGCGAGCCTCCTTGCTGGCCAGCCACCATGGGATCTGGAGGCAACAGGCCTTGCACGCATGCACGATCTGCGCGTGGAGTTGCAACGCCGGGGCGAAACTCCGCTGCCGCGACAAGTCGCGGCATGGCGGAAAGAGTTCCGGCGGGATCTCATGGCGGAATGGCGACAGCGACTATCGCAACCCAGTGCTGGGCACGCCGTAATTATGGCGGTAAGTCCCCTCTTTGAGGAGTGGCTGGAAAGGCAACACGGCGTCATTACCTTCCGTATGACGCAGGTCCTCACCGGACACGGTAAGTTCGGGAAGTTCCTGCACCGAATTCGTGCGGAAGCGACGCCCGGGTGTCGCCACTGTGTGGACCGCCCGGAGGACACGGTGGAGCATACGGTGGAGGTGTGCCCCGCTTGGGCAGAGCAACGCCGTATCCTCGTGGGGGCGATCGGCAGCGGCGATCTCTCGCGCCGGGCCTTGGTACAGGCCATGGTCCGGAGCGAGGAGGAGTGGCAGGCGGTCGCCTCCTTCTGCGAAGCAGTAATGCTAGCGAAGGAGGCGGCCGATCGCGTGAGGCAACGGTCCTCACGCCCCAACCGCCGCCGGGATTCCGATCCCGATTTCCGGCCACCGTAGGCGCGGGCTTGCGGACGGCGAGCAATGGGTGGCTCGCCGTCCGACCGTCCGGTAACCGTCTGGACCGAGCCCAAGTCGTCGACGGCGCGTGTTGTTCCACGCGCGCCTCAAGGAGTTGTCAGCATTTGTAGGGGCCCAGCAGGGTCAAAGCCTACCGGGGCCAAGGGTCTGATTCTGAAAGGAAGACTCGGCCCTGGTACGAAAGGCAACGAAGGAACAGGAGTGGGTTTTTAGTCAGTAAAAGTCTGACACTATCTCCCGCCTCGCCCAAGAGCGGGGGATGTCATAAGATGATTTTCCCACCGGAAAAAAAAAAAAAAAAAGTCACGTGGTCAGAACAAACGAATAGAAAATTCGAAGCCAAGTTCACATCGTTCAAAATGATAGAATGAATTGTTATCGATTCTACAATGTTCAACGCTACATCCTTTGTTATTGTAGAACGACATTGTTGAGCGGCCGACTCAGGCGCGTCAACATGGCTAAGTACCAACTTATCGTTTTCTACAATTGCTGACACCGAGGCGTTACAGATTGGAGAACGGAATTCGACACGAAACGGTTGTAACTTGGCTAGGGAGGCCAACCTCAGATGCATTTCTCGCTGCATTTAAGCGTTTTGTTGCTCGTAGAGGGCATTGTGCAGATTTGTGGAGTGATAATGGCACTAACTTTGTTGGAGCGAATAGAGAGCTTAAAAATGTATTACCACGTGAAGGTTCGGTAGCAGCAAGTGACATAGCTGACTGGCTTGCAACAAACGGCACTACCTAGCACTTCATTCCTCCCCATTCTCCAAACTTTGGTGGACATTGGGAAGCTGGAGTAAAGTCTACAAAACATCACCTAAAACGCGTGATCGGCAATAATACACTCACGTTCGAGGAGACGATGACTATTTTGTGTCAAATACAGGCATGCCTTAACTCACGGCCGATAACACAAGTTAGTTCCAATGCAGAAGATCCATACCCACTCACCCCGGGACATTTTCTTGTGGGTGAGCCTTTAGCATTGGTACCGGATGCTAATTATGAAAATATGAACATAAGTACTCTCAAAAAATGGCATTTTACTCAACGGCTTGTGCAAGACTTTTAGCATCGATGGTCGCATGAATACCTTACACAACTTCAGCACCGTTCTATATGGTCACACATAACTCTGGAACCTAAAGTAGGAGATATTGTGTTGGTTATAGAGGATAATCTGCCACCGGCAAGATGGTTATATGGTTACACTCTGTCCATGGTGGGCGTAATGTTAGGATTCAAAAGTAGAATTGTCATTAATTTTGTTTTATGCATTTTAGTTCACATCAACTCGATAGATGGTGTGGTACATTTTCGACTGTGCGCTGAATGGCGGTGTTAAGATTTTCCGAAAATCTTAATCTAAAATAGGTAGATATATACAAGCCGGGAGGCTTGTATATATATCGTAAATAAAATCACTCGTTCTGACCTTGGCGTTTGATTCACATCGTAAATGCCTTGAAGGCTCTTCAGATCTTTTAGGGAAATTGTACACTGACAGTTTAATTGGTTATTATGAAGGCAAACATACGAGTAGCCCTTTACCGAGATACAGACATTTTTAGCTAACTTGTTATACGGAGACGATATCAGCATATATTTGGTTTTATTTTAAGTATTAATAAGAATACCATTATCGTGTGCCCATTTGACTACATTATTTAAATCATCTTGCATTGCCGACTGAATCAGGTCACAGTCCCGACCGCTGTAGGCCAAGCACGTGTCGTCTACATACATGACATATAGGTTTTACAGTTTTTAATGAAATTCACCATACTGTTGACGAGCATGATATATCCCATTGGTCCCATAAACGACCCGGTCGGCACCCCGTATTTGATTTTACCAAGTTCACTTTCTACCCCTTTAACCGTAACTTATAGATATCTGTTTTCTAGATATTGCCTGAACCACTTGTTTACAGGCCCTCGTATACCAAACTCGGCCATGGCCTGCAGCGAGCCCTTAATGCTTTGGACCATCTAGAATTCTAGAGTATCAAGGGCTTTTTAAAGGCAATAAATTTCAATAAAACTACCTCTTTCAAATCTAATGAGTTGTTTATGCTATCGCTAAACTTACTTAATGCCGTTGCTGAGCTTCTATTAGCCTAAAACCGTGCAGCGCATCTGTTAAAATATTATTATTTTCTAGAAATATTGTAATTTGGCCTGCATTCAGTCAGAAAAGTATCGGGAATGGATGATTTGTTTATGGTTCCAAATTCAAATTCTTGTTTTTTGTTGTTGGTAGATTGGCACAACTGTTTTCCATTTTGGCGCGGAGTTTGAGTTGCATCTATTATTTATATTAAATACAGTGCTGTTTTTAGTTATATCATATCTAGTATTGCGAATTTCATGGACAAAAACATCGAACAAAGAGTTTGTCTTAAAGGAGACAATTTTTTTTGGGCCCACTATTAAACGGTTACGTTTATTAATTATATTACACATGGAAAAAGCGATCATCTTATTATAATTAACAGACCAAAAATTATATTGAAATCTAACCGGAATAATGAAATAATAGTAAAAAAGTGTTACGACAAAAAATGCTTGTTTAGGAGCGTTTTCAAGTTTATTTTAACGTGAAAAAAAAATGTTACTACAGTGCGCAGCGGTGACATCGGATTTAAATGCGTTTCAAGAGATAATAATTAATTGGTACAGCGAACTTGTTTTTAATGCTGTTATTAACGGTTAACACAAATATCAAGTAACGTACTTTAAAAATCAACGTGGAACGAAACGTAATTAATAGCCCGTTGCAGATGCTCTGTGGTCCAGTTTCAATCAGTTTGACACTGACAGACAACTAGTGGTGGGTCGTCGAATTTTAGACGGACGAGACGTAACCGTTTTGGCGACGACAAAAACGGTTGCAGAAAACGGTCGTCGTCGCAACTGGTTTGAAGACGAAACTATCGTTGAGTGAAGTAGTTGCAGAAAACGTTCGTTGTCGCAACTAGTTTGAGGACGGTAATAAATTCTGTACTCGTCGAGTCGTCGTTTCAAAACCAGTTATTACAATGAAAAATGAACTTTATGACTATAAACATAAAATTCATTTTTCATTGCAATAACTGGTTTTAAAAACGACGACGCGACGAGTGTGATAGTTGAAGCAATGGATTTTCGACCTTATTTTATTAACAGTAAGATAACACGGCGTCCTCACCTTCCGTATGACGCAGGTTCTCACCGAACACTGTAAGTTCGGGAAGTTCCTGCACCGGATTCGTGCGGAAGCGACGCCCGGGGACACGGTGGAGCACACGGTGGAGGTGTGCCCCGCTTGGGCAGAGCAATGCCGTGTCCTTGTGGCGGCGATCTCTCGCGCCGGGCCTTGGTACAGGCCATGGTCCGGAGCGAGGAAGAGTGGCAGGCGGTCGCCTCCTTCTGTGAAGCAGTAATGCTAGCAAAGTAGCCGCCGGGATTCCGATCCCGATTTCCGGCCACCGTAGGCGCGGGCTTGTGGACGGCGAGCAATGGGTGGCTCGCCGTCCGACCGTCCGGTAACCGTCCGGACCGAGCCCAAGTCGTCGACGGCGCGTGTTGTTCCACGCGCGCCTCAGGGAGATGTCAGCAAATCGTAGGGGCCCAGCAGGGTCGAAGCCTACTGGGGCCATGGGTAGTGTGAAAACGAAACCCGGGGCCCTGGGACGAAGGCAACGAAGGAACAGGAGTGGGTTTTTAGTCAGTAAAAGTCTGACACTATCTCTCGCTCCGCCCAAGAGCGCGATTTGTCATTAGATGATTTTCCCACCGAAAAAAAAAAAAAAACAGTGAGATAACAATTCGCATACAGTAACTCGAAGACTGGTTTGTGCAACGAAGACTGTTTGGTCGCAGGATGGAAAACGGTTGTTACGTTGTAGAACAAAAAACGGTCTTTGAAAACTGTTCGTCGTTGAAACGCCCACCGCTACAGACAACATTATTATTGTTTCCGATTACTAGATAGTTGCATGTTTCATCTGTTCTTTTCGTATTTTTATTCGAAAAATTTTATGAAAATGGCATCTGTAGATACATGCATAATCCACAAAGCCGTTGTATCAATTGTGCAGCACGATTTCAACGGAATGTTGAATACTGCTCTTGCTGGATACTGTTGTAATTGTTTAGTGGGCAGACGCATTGTTGGCTGCTGTGCATATGTGATGTGTATAGTGTGGTTTTTATCTTGGGCGCGGCATCAAGGTGAGGTTGAGCCACCTGCATCTTTTTTAGATGAAATACTGCTTTTAAGAGATGACTTTGAAAATGATGATGATGAACAGTAATAAATACTTGTGATGTACCTATAATGTGGTTTTTATTCTCCTTACACAACCAGCATAAAACACATCACCGTATTATTTTAGATCTACAGTCAATGGCCGGAAAAAGCCGCGCTATTTCGAAATGAATACATCTACGCATTTTCATGAATAAGTCTATCAAATCGTGTAAATCACATCAAAGTCTGTCACGTAGTACAGACGTGACTTTGTTTTATACTGTATATTATTGAACAGTGCACTATTTTAACTTAAAATACCAAGGAGACCTATCCACTCATTAGACAATCGCTCTTGTGAGATTTTAGGTTATTATGAGAGTCATGTTTTGACTGTCGTATTTCACGGTACTCCAGTTACATAAAGTTTTTCCAATATTACCAATGTAATCTAGAGATTATAAGGAATAAACTAACGTGCATTTCATTGCTATACGCCACAATTTGTGGTGGGCCTATTCCCCAAACAAAAAAAATTGTCTCCTTTTGCATCGCCAATGGAATTTCGTGTTCGGAGTCACTGAGAATGTTACAAAAGGCTTACGGTGGATCGACTTTATCAAAAACACGTGCTTATGAGTGGTACAAAGCGTTCAAAAGCGGTCTAGATGTGATGGAAGATTTGCCTCACTCTGGTAGGCCATCAACATCTTCAACTGAAGTTAACATCGCAAAAGTGAAGGAAATAGTGACTGAAAATCCTCATTCAACTTTCAGAGAGATAGCCGCCGAACTTTCTGTATCTCACGAGTCGATCCGTACCATTTTAACTAATCATTTGGGTATGAAACATGTTACCGCTCGGCTAGTCCCAAAACACCTGAATTTTCTCTAAAAACTCAATCGCATGAGAGTCGCTGAGGACATGCTAGAACGAGTCAATTCCGACCCACCATTCATGAAACGCATTGTTACTGGTGACGAGACGTGGGTTTACGAGTTTGACATGCAAACTAGTCAACAAGCTTCGGAGTGGTGCCTTCCAACTGAACCGAAACCGAAAAAACCACGCCAAAATCGATCAAAAGTCAAAGTCATATTGACTGTTTTCTTTGATTATCGCGGTGTTGTGCACTCGGAATTCTGACCGGAAGGTCAAATGGTAAATAAAGAATATTATTTGAGCATTATGCGGCATTTAAGAATGCAAATTCGACGAAAAAGGTCAGATTTGTGGAAAGAAAATTCTTGGATTTTGCACCACGATAATCCGCCTTCGCACAAGGCTATCATTGTGAACAAATTTTTGACCAAACACTCAACAAATACCATCGAGCAACCACAATATTCACCAGATATGGCTCCAGCCGACTTCTTTCTTTTTCCTAAACTCAAATTACCACTTCGTGGCACCTGTTTTCAATCGGTAGAAGACATAAAGGAGAATTCGCGGCGAGAACTGAACTCAATTCCGGAAACAGCATTTTTAGAATTCCAATTGAATTTTTCTACTCTCGGAATGTGCAATGACTAGTAAGAGAGGAAAGTCATCAGCAAAATTTGTTGCAGACTTCTATCTGTGAGACATCAGAAAACCGTCATGCAAAAATCTTTTTGATTTCTATGAGGTAGCAAAAAAAATAAAAAATTCAGTCCCCAAATTTGCCGCCCCAAAAATCTGCCGCCCTAGGCTCAAGCCTACTCAGCCTGCTGGTAAATCCGCCACTGCTCACCTGCACGTGGTGCACCCTGCTGACAAACAACCGAGGCTATGGCGACCCGAAAACACGCACTGGACCAGCGTGGCGGGTTATGGTCCAAACCCCCCAAATGCATAAGAAACAGGCCCCAAGTGCCCGGCGAATCCAGCGGTTGTCTAGCGTGGACGGGAGTGGGTGCAGCCCTGGGTTCTGGGATGCTAAGAATCTCCGGGCGAGATCGATCAACCGTCGACGACTGGACTCGGCGACGTACAACACGCGTACACTCCGGTCCGATGAGAAGATCACCGAACTTGAGGAGGAGTTGAGCAGGTTACGATGGAGTATTGTGGGATTATCCGAAGTCCGAAGACAGGGGGAGGACACGATAATCGGTCTGAGGAAATTTCAACTCCCAAGAGCTGAAGGCGGTCGGTGCACTCCAGACATACATTCTGAAAAGCAGGAGCCAAGGTAAACGGGCTCCTTTTGGCGGTGAACAAACACGCTTGTGTTTTGGCGGCATTGAATCCTACCAGATTGGTTTCGCCCCACTTGGAGACTGCCTGAAGTGAGACATTCGTACGCTCTACCATAGCCTCTCTTTCGGACCGGATTAGCTCCTTACTAGCTCGAGCACCTGGCAGGTATCTCTCTACAACTCGGCTGCCCCATTTCAAAACCTAGTAAGGACCTAAAACGAAATTTTACAGGAGAGCGCATAAACGTAATATAGGTCAGCCTTTAAAAAGTATTTATGTTAAGTAAAAAAAATACTATTGGTTGTAAAAAATACTAAATAATGAACACATAGTACTAGCATTTTTTTTATATATGTGTATATTACATATTTTAAACCCCTTACTAATTTTGATAATTGACACGAGATAGTTATGTTCATGTGGAAATTGGTTTCATAACATAGTAAGAGCACTTGCTAGGTTTTGTTCTGGTTTATGGAATATGAAACTTAGCATATTATGTCATTGGGTAAATACTAGTAACGATAGTATAGGGTATTTAAATAAAATAATTATTTATTGAATACAAAAGTTTATTAATTAAAAAAAAAACAAAACAAATGTTTGGCTTATGTTTGCAGCAGCTGAGTTCTATTCAATTACAGTCATTTGCCCATCATTTGTCAAATCCACAGACGCGTCATTCACAGGTAAATTATGCCAAAATGACTTTCTTGTTTCAGGCATCAAACATACCAATTTATTGATAATTTCTTCTTTTTTATTTTTTTTAATGCCCCTTGGAGTGACAATAGTTTTAGGTAGAACAGTGCAATCAAACTTTTTAATTAAAAAGTTCAGTTCCTGGAGGGGTTCATCAAATCTGAAAAAAAAAAATTAAATTAAAGCAAAAAAAGTAAAACAAATTGAATTTATATGATGTTTAAATAAATAAGTTGTAAGTATGTACCTTGTTTTATAAAAAAGATTTCTTGATCCAGCGATAAACTCCACTTGTACAACAGAGTTTAAATTAAAATCTTTAAGCGGTTCATTATGTCGTGCCGCTCTCTTTTTTTTTGGCCAATCATGTCTAAAAGTGATTTCTATAACTTTTATATTTTTCCTTGATTGCATCACCGTATCTTTAAAATCTTGAAAATCATAAATATTCTTTTGCCTCTTCATTTTCAATTCTATATTGCCGTGAACGGCATCCGCGGACATGTGAGTATGACCTTTTGTTAAATAGCTAATCGTTACCGATTTAAGATCATTCGAGGAGTTATTGACTATCGTAATCATAGCTGTGTAAAGGGTCCAATTTTTATTTTGGGCTGTACAATTATCAGTCCATATATATAAGTGCTCCATATCCCTATTAGCCTGTAAGAAAGCATATATAGCGTTTACAATATCACTAGCATCTCGTCCAGATTGAGCTTCATGCCAAAGGACGCATGTGGCAAAATCGCTGGACTTTTTTTCAATTGGAGCAAATGTTAAATTAAAAGTAACCAAACGACTCATGAAAAATGCATCTTTAATGTCAGGCATTTCTGGTAAAATGATCACTTTCTGCAAATCCATTGATACATATTTAACTCTGTTTGAGTTTTTGCTTGTTCCATCTAATCTGTATTTTTGTAAAGCAGAGTCAGCTTTAGTCTTATGATTTTCATATTTCGTTCTTATTTCTTCAGGCATCGAGTTAACATCGCTGTACTTCTTCAGTTCTTCTTCATACATCGAGCATTCTACACACCTATCGCCTTTAGGCATGTGAAATGATATTTTCAGTTCTTTTATTTTTTGCCTGTATAATTCAATCCCACATTTAAAATTTGGATTTTTTTGCTTAAAATCTTTATACATTTGCTGTAATGTTAAATGTCTCGGCAGATATTTAGTAAATGGCGCATTGTGACGGCGATAATGACTAATAGTGGGCTGAAAAGTCATTATATGATCGGTTATGATGTTTCCATTAACTTTTCTTCGATTGCCACCCCTATTTTCTTTGGAAACAGATGCATTCAGTAGTCCTTTTTTTATAGCTCTACTTAGCTCTGTTATCACGGCATCAGTTTTATATCCAAGAGTCGCCAAAAAAAAATTTCGACACACGGAAATTAATTCGTTGTCTTTATTTGGCAATGAAAAATAACGACTTTCGTTTTTTAAAAAAGTCTCATTGGAATTTGTCATTTGAATTTTACGTCGCTTTATTGATGATATGTTTATACATTTATTTAGAAAACTACGCCTTGATACAAAATTTTGGTCCCAATATTTATCCCAAATATCTTTCCGCCATTCCGGTGAAAACGTAGCACATTGCCTCTTGCATTTGCCATCACAACTGTTTATTATCATTGGATGCTTTATTTTATTTTTATTTTGTTTTATAACTATTTGTACAGAATCATCTATTAATTGCGGGGTAGCATTGTAAGTAAAGACTGGACCAGGATATGCAGCTACAAAATGTATTTCAGGTTGTCTATTTTGCTGTAGTAGAGTATCACCAAATACCATGTCCCGGAATGTCAAATCAGTATCAGAAGAAGTATCTTTTACAGATTCAGGCAATTCAAAATCAGGATCTTCAACTGAGTCGTCCAAATCACTAACTGTAATTAATTCTTCAATATTTTGCGATGAGGAAGTAGATGGTGCAATTAAGCAGTTATTAGTAGACAAACTGAAGCAAAGAAAAGAAAAAAATGCAAGACACACAAACAAACCGCAACCTTGTTATAATATTAGGTACTTAAAAGTCATCAATAACCCCCTTTTAAAGCCAAAACCAACAAACAAAACAATAATAACGCACAGAGCAACGAGTTAGCATCATTAATTTATACGAGTACAGGTAGGTATATGATATCAGTGCACGTCGCGTTTATTATAAGCCAAAATAAATATTGTAGGTATATTGAACTTACCACTCTGTTTCTAAATCACTATCCATATTGTTATTTTTATTAGCAGCAGCCATAATCTTTTTCGAACGGTAAAATTGCATTTGGCGACTCATTTTTTGAAGTACAAACTAATACAGGGACACAAGTTACTTCGTTCGCGCATCGACGCCGATTGAAGCGTGAGCGAATGATACGTGTTGTGACTTGCTGCGGATCCCCCCGCCCAACCCCGCCCTTCTTTTATATTGGATTTGATTTCAAAAACCTAGTAAGGTGCATCGACCATATAAAAACCTAGTAAGTCCAGAGACTTACTAGGTTTTGAATTGGTTGAAGTGACTTACTAGGTTTTAAACTGGTCACGAGGGAGTGGATAGCGCACTTACTAGGTATCGATGCTTAAATATATCTGCTTTTAAGTGAGTTTTTAACGCTGGTGTTTTTGTATTCGGTAGGGACTTACTAGGTTAGGAAGTTTATGCAATAAAACGATTTTTGTAAAAAGTGTCCCTTACTGGGTTTTGAAATGGGGCAGCCGAACTGTGCTATCATCTGCATACCCATAGATACCGGGCATCAGCAGATCGTTGATATGCAGCAGGAAGAGAGTTGCAGAGAGAACCGACCCCTGAGGAACTCCGGCATGGGTCGTCATGGGCTCTGATGAGCATCCATCGACAACAACTCGTAGAGACCGTTCACTCAGGAAGTCTTTTACCCAGTTAAGACCAGGGGAAATGCCGTACGCTGGAAGCTTACTCAAAAGGCTGGCGTGCCATAACCCTGTCGAAGGCCTTCGAGACGTCTAAGGAGACAGCAATCGCTTCTCCATTCTTCTCGAGGGCCTCGCCCCGAATGTGAGTGGTATACACTAGTAGGTCCCCAGTAGACCGATTGTGGCGAAACCCGTACTGTTGGTCACTGAGGAGATCGTTACCTTCCAGGTATGCCATGAGGCGCAAGTTCAATACACGCTCCATAATCTTGCAGAGTATGGAGGTTATTGAAATCGGCCGATAGTTGGCAAGATCAGCACGACTGCCAGACAGATGACGATGATTGACAGATGTAGCCACAGCTAGGTTAGTTTACTATGCTTATTTCCACAGTATTATGTCTTATGGCATTTTACTGTGGGGATTTGCAGCTGATGTAAACTCAATTTTCATATTACAAAAGAGAGCAATCCGGGCTATTTATAAAATGGGTCCTCGCGAGTCCCTCAGAAATAAATTCAAAGAAATCGATATACTGACTCTGCCATTTTCTTTATATTTTAGAAAGTATTTTGTATGTTCGTAAAAACCTAGGACTCTTCAAAATTAGAAGCGATTTTCATAACATAAATACGCGTAGTAAACACGAAATTGTATTACCCAAATGGAGATTAGCTAAGACCAGCAAGTCATTTTTAGTAAACAGCATATGCTTTTATAACAAGCTGCCAAAGGCGGTGACTGAACTTAGCGAGGGAAAGTTCAAAACCCATATTAAGCGTGTCCTGACTAAAAAAGCGAATTACAAGGTTAAAGACTATGTCGAAGACACGCTTGTTTGGCAATGACTGCTTCTGCACATGTGGCCCCCTGGTAACTCATAATATTGTGTAAATGTATCTATTAACTGCTCCACATTTGTTGTAATATATACTTTGTTTTTTCTTCTAACACATTGCTTTTGCAATATTTTTTTATAAATTCGTTAGTAATCTATTTTATTGACATGTCATTTATTGATAATTGTATTTATTTATTTTTCTTGCTTTTTTTATATAGCCTCTTTTTTATAATGTGAATGTGAGAGCACTGTAGACTCCGCGAATTCTTAAGTTACTTCCTATTACGACAATTTTTTTTTAATATGATTATTTTTATAGTGCATTTGGGTACAATATCGACTGGTCTACACTGTTCTTACATAATGTCTATTAATACTGTAATATGAAAATATTGTAAACAACCACTTTTTTAAAAGAGTAACCATGGAGTTTCTTGCTGGTTCTTCTCCATAGGAAACGACCAATTTGGAACCGTGCACTAGCTTCTGACGTTTTATAAGTGCCCATGTAGGCCTATGTGAAATAAAAACTGTTTGACTTTGACTTTGGCTTTGAGTTTTGACTTTGACTTTGACTTTTTGCCCTTTTTGAGCACGGGTTGCACGTTGGCAAGCTTCCAGGACTTGGGCACTATACCAGTCCTAAATGAGAGGCGATACAAGCGCGTCAATACAGGAGACTACTCGGGCGCACATGCCTTGAGAACTATTGCTGGTATACCATCTGGTCCACTAGCTTTATTCACGTCTAGACGACACAGTGCTCTCAAAACTTGTTTGTTTCTTATGCGAACCTCGGGCATTGAGGTGTTGCAGTGAGGTAGAGTTGGTGGAGTAGCACTGCTAGTGTCAAGACGAGAGTTATGGGCGAAAAGAGATGCAAAGAGACCTGCTTTCTCTCTCGCCGTGTGAGCCAGTGTTCCATCAGGCTTAACCAGCGGAGGCAATGTGGGCCTACAGAAGTTCGCTTCGACCGATTTGGCAAGGGACCAGAACGCTCTGCTACCGGACGGCTGTGGAGAGAGCTTTGTGCCAATATGGGTAATGCGGTCGAACCGAGCCTTCTTCAGTGCTTTTTTGTAGGACTTGGTAGCATGTATGAAAGCTCTCATCTTTGAGCTCAGATCCGGAGCTTTGCGGTCATGAGCGTCAACCCAGGCGAGAAATGCCGAATGCTTACGTTCTTCAGCTTGAACGCAATCGGCGTTGAACCATGGGTGAGCTGAGCCTCCGATGGGTACATCTCTATAAGGGATGAAAAACTCCATAGCTTGACGTATCAGATGTGATACGTCAAGCTATGGAGTTTTTCCGTTTTTTTTTGTTTTTTTTTGTTTGTTTTTTATCCGATGGGATATAGCATCCGCACAGCTCGACGGACTTTCAGAAGAGAAGCAGACCTGCTGCCAAGGATAAGACGCAAAGAAGTGCCGCATCTCATCCCAATCTGTACGACCTGTAACGCCATATTCTCCGTTCACCGCGTGAGTCGCAGTCAGGTGGGGAGAAGCACGAAACAGATTTCACCAGACAGTGATCTGAAGTTCCAAGTGGTGAGGAAACTGTTACAATACATCTGTCCGGATCGGTGGTCATCAGAAGGTCCAAACAATTGGCAGTATGACCAACTACATCAGGCACCCTAGTCGATTGCTTAACCAGCTGGGAAAGGCCCATCGATACTGCAAAGTTTCGCGATTCTCTCCCAGCGTGGTCGGTGTTCTGGTATGGGAAAAGCCAGTCTTGGTGGCAGGCGTTAAAGTCCCCCAAAGCGACGAGCTGCGCATCAGGGTGCCGATGCAGAGCCTTATCGGCGGCCTCACTGAGATGGTCGAACAGCCGAGTCGTCTCCTGATCACCGCTGTGCGATCGGTAGACACAGGCATAAACAATTTTGTCCATACCAGTGTCCACTAACAGCCATAACGTAGATAAATTAGGGTCTTCAAGGTGACGGAGACGCTGCCAGCAGATGTCATTACGGACGTACACACAGACCCCGGCACGCTGCAGGAAATGATGCTCCAGTGAGTATCCCGGGTAGTTGAGGTACGCCGTATCTGACGGACATCTAATTTGGGTCTCCGTCAAGAAAAGCAAGTGTGACTTGTCAGTCTCAAGATGGTGGTGGACCGCATCGAGATTGGAGTGCAGCCCTCTAATATTTGAGAGGTGCATTTGAAATGAGAGGACGTGCATCCGCTGTTGACACTTGCCTTTCTTTTTACCTTTCATTGTTTTGTGTGTGGAGTGAATAGGAGAGATGGAAGATGGCAGTTGAGTGAGGTGATGCGATGTTAAACCCAACAACACAACCAGAGTTGCTGTGAAAATGGAGGGTTGATCTGGAGACTGCGGGGACGCCCGAACCCCCCCAGGGATCGCCATGGGGTCCTCTCGCCCGGTCGCCAACCGGCACGATGGGGCCACCCTGGGATTTTTCGCAGTTAGCGGGGCAGCCTTTCGTGTGTGGCTGGCACACTACTTGGGCCCCCAACTACCTACGGTCGGCCAACGGAGCACCGTGCTTCGGATCTCGCTACCCTACACGATCATACGTCCGACACAACAATAGCTGGCGCATCATACCCGGTATACGTCACAACACAGCTGCTCAGACCCATCTTCCACCATACGGCTTCACCAGACATCACGCCGGAACACGACGAATCGCTTGGTGGCATGGCTTTGTCTGGTGGGTGGTAACTTTTAAGCCAGCAGCTGTTGCTATCGCCTACCACCGCATTTACTGCTCGTTTAGCACTACCCAGGGGTACTACTCTATCTAAGTGTTTAATACTTACCTTACAATAATCAAAGGAGACAATTTTTTTTGTTTGGGGAATAGGCCCACCACAATTTGTGGCGTATAGCAATGAAATGCACGTTAGTTTATTCCTTATAATCTCTAGATTACATTGGTAATATTGGCAAAACTTTATCTAACTGGAGTACCGTGAAATACGACAGTCAATACATGACTCTCATAATAACCTAAAATCTCACAAGAGCGATTGCCTAATGAGTAGATAGGTCTCCTTGGTATTTTAAGTTAAAATAGTGAACTGTTCAATAATATACAGTATAAAACAAAGTCACGTCTGTACTACGTGACAGACTTTGATGTGATTTACACGATTTGATAGACTTATTCATGAAAATGCGTAGATGTATACATTTCGAAATAGCGCGGCTTTTGTCGGCCATTGACTGTAGATCTAAAATAATAAGGTGATGTGTTTTATGCTGGTTGTGTAAGGAGAAAAAAAAACCACATTATAGCATCACAAGTATTTATTACTGTTCATCATCATCATTTTCAAAGTCATCTCTTAAAAGCAGTATTTCATCTAAAAAAGATGCAGGTGGCTCAACCTCACCTTGATGCCGCGCCCAAGATAAAAACCACACTATACACATCACATATGCACAGCAGCCAACAGTGCGTCTGCCCACTAAACAATTACAACAGTATCCAGCAAGAGCAGTATTCAACATTCCGTTGAAATCGTGCTGCACAATTGATACAACGGCTTTGTGGATTATGCATGTATCTACAGATGCCATTTTCATAAAATCTTTCGATTAAAAATACGAAAAGAACAGAAGAAACATGCAACTATCTAGTAATCAGAAACAATAATAATGTTGTCTGTAGCGGTGGGCGTTTCAACGACGAACAGTTTTCAAAGACCGTTATTTGTTCTGCAACGTAACAACCGTTTTCCATCCTGCGACCAAACAGTCTTCGTTGCATAAACCAGTCTTCGAATTACTGTATGCGAATTGTTATCTTACTGTTAAGAAAATAAGGTCGAAAATCCATTGCTTCAACTATCACACTCGTCGCGTCGTCGTTATTAAAACCAGTTATTGCAATGAAAAATGAATTTTATGTTTATAGTCATGAAGTTCATTTTTCATTGTAATAATTGGTTTTGAAACGACGACGCGACGAGTACAGAATTTATTACCGTCCTCAAACTAGTTGCGACAACGAACGTATTCTGCAACTACTTCACTCAACGATAGTTTCGTCTTCAAACCAGTTGCGACGACGACCGTTTTCTGCAACCGTTTTTGTCGTCGCCAAAACGGTTACGTCTCGTCCGTCTAAAATTCGACAACGACCCACCACTAGTTGTCTGTCAGTGTCAAACTGATTGAAACTGGACCACAGAGCATCTGCAATGGGCTATTAATTACGTTTCGTTCCACGTTGATTTTTAAAGTAGGTACGTTACTTGATATTTGTGTTAACCGTTAATAACAGCATTAAAAACAAGTTCGCTGTACCAATTAATTATTATCTCTTGAAACGCATTTAAATCCGATGTCACCGCTGCGCAGTGTAGTAACATTTTTTTTTTCACGTTAAAATAAACTTGAAAACGCTCCTAAACAAGCATTTTTTGCCGTAACACTTTTTTACTATTATTTCATTATTCCGGTTAGATTTCTATATAATTTTTGGTCTGTTAATTATAATAAGATGATCGCTTTTTCCATGTGTAATATGATTAATAAACGTAACCGTTTAATAGTGGGCCCAAAAAAAACTGTCTCCTTTATTTAGGTAGGTAATGTTAATTTTATATTGAAATCATTATTTATTAAAATTGTTTGAATTTATCTCGGAAAATAAATGTTGTGCGCACCTGCTTCTATGAACCTCTTTTTAACCGACTTCAAAAAAAGGATGAGGTTATTCAATTCGGTTGATTTTTTTATCATTTTTTTTTTAATATTTGTTACCTCAGAACTCCGTCGTTTATGGACCAATTTGCAATTTTTTTTCTTTCCTTTATAGGACATGCTTCCAGATTGGTCCCATTTTTTTCAAAATCCAGTTCTGATGGTGGGATCCATGAGGAATCGAGGGAACTCCTCAAATATTATAGTGATTTTGGTATTTTCATCGAGAACTTAAGCATTTTCAGTCAAAAAGTAACATTTGATGAAGTGGAACTGATGAAGAAGACCAGAAATGGTCAACGGAACTTCATACTCACATTGATATCACAATGAAGATAGTTAAGCGACTATGACAATACAAATAAATGAATGGTTCTGAATAGTTACGTTGAAAATGGTATCACCGAAGTGATCTGATGGTGATGATGGAACCGGAAGGTAGGTACTGGAACTCCGTAATTAATCAATGTAACCTAGCCGTGTTTGGACTTATTAGAATGGTCATGAAATGCACTTTGGTTATAAGGTACTATCGAACTGATCTGACGATGGAGCCGGAAGGTAGGCACAGGAACTCCGTAATTAATCAATGTATCCTAGCCGTGTTTGGGCTTATCAGAATGGTCATAAGATGCACTTTGGCCTTAAGGTACTATCGAACTGATCTGGTGATGGAGCCGGAAGTTGGAAGGTAGACACAGGAACTTTATAATAAAACAATGTAACCTAGCAGTGTTTGGGTTAATTGGAATCGTCATGAGAAATAGACACTCTGTTTATAAGTGTATCGCAACTAAAAAGTGTAAAATAAAAGCTTACAAAAAAAAATAACCGACTTCACTAAAAAAAACACTAAAAGGATCAAAATAACTTCAATTTCGGAAGTCGGTGTTAAATAAGAAACAAACAATACCGAGAACACCGGCTTCCGAAATTAAAGTTATTTTGATCCTTTTAGTGTTTTCTTTAGTGAAGTCGGTTATTTTTTTTTTTGTAATTTTTTTTTGTCCAATGCAGAAGTGAAAGGAGTATAGGTCGTCGCATAGTTCGTCTATACGAACGGGCTGAGTCAGCCTAAGTCCAGATTACTTGACTCACTCTCAATCCGTTATCGAGCTGCATTCAATTGTTATAATGAGAGGGAAGAATAATTCCCGAGGTGTCATGTGTCGCGGTGGGGCCCCTCCCCCCCCGCGCGTCCTGTGACCGCATGTCATGTAACAGACACGCATCGGAGCCAGATTCCAGTTGCATCGCTGCACTTGACACTTGCATTTTATTCATTGTTTTAATCCTGTTAATTATCAACTTAAAGCTAGAATAAATAATTAATTTTCATTATTAGTATCGTGTATAAAACGACGTTTTGCACTGTAAACATTATATATTTAGTATAGGAGTGGTTTTTTTTTTACGTAGGTAATCATCAAATGACATCTTCCGCCCTTGGGCGGGGCAAGAGGGCGTGTCAGACTTTTACTGACTAATACCTACTCCTGTTCCTTCTTTGACTTCGTTCCAGGACCCCGGGGTTCTCTTTCGCATGACCTATGGCCCCAGTAGGCTTCGACCCTGCTGAACCCCTACGGTTTGCTGACATCTCCTTGAGGCGCGCGTGGAACTCTACGCGCCGTCGACGACTTGGGCTCGGTCCGGACGGTTACCGGACGGTCGGACGGCGAGCCACCCATTGCTCGCAGTCCGCAAGCCCGCGCCTACGGGGTGGTTGGAAATCGGGATCAGAACCCCGTCGGTCCTCAATTATGTGAAGTAATCTCGTCCTCATTATGTACTATATGTAGTTTGCACTTTGCACTACAAGCTTTATCAATTTTTTTAAATGAAGATGAAAGGATTCTTCAAAATATTTAGTAATCTGTGGTTTATCTGTGGGTGGCTGTACTCTCTGGGTATCAATTTCATTATTTTAAACTATATAACACATAGATTCTTTAAACAACTATCAAATAGGGTAAGATGATGTACCTAAGAATCTGGAAAGGGTTGGGAAGTAATGAGGACGAGATTACTTCACATAATTGAGGATCGGACGTCACTAGGTAAGTTAGTCCGATCTGCTTAATTATGTTCGTAATCTCGTCCTCATTATGTACTAGGTATATATATGTAGATATTTAAAGATTAAAGTTGTGTTAAGAATCACAACTATTTATAGATAAAGATAAAGTAACTAAAATTTTCATCATCATAATTTGTTAAGAGCACTTCCTTTCATTATTGACATAATATTAATATGTATATATTAGTATGTAATAGTATTTATATTATAATTATATATTAGACTTTTGTATAATAATTATATATATAATTATATATTAGATTTAGTTATGCAAGGTTTATATTGTGCACTGGATCCTACCCTCGAATGTGTTCTCTCTCTGTAACTCAAGGGTTTGCTGGAAGAGAACTCATTGTTGAGTTAAGCTCGCCTTTGTACATAAACTGTATATGTATCATCGTGTATTATGTATATTTGGTGTACAATAAAGAATTAAGAATTTGTTTCTGTGGTTAATTATTTATTAATAGTTTTAATTGTTACTTTTGTAGATACCGACGTAACATGTAAATATTAAATATTTATAAGTACAGGATTATCATTCTGTCGAATGTGCAACTTAAACAAAAGATGTGTGCTAAGTACTTAGCAGTGTTTAAATACTGCTTAGGGTATTATCATTAAAAACTAGCTTGATTAAAAAGGTGAAGGTGGATGTGGTGTCCTTCTTATAAAAAGCATTATTTTAAGGTGTCCTAATTGTAAAAATCTAAGTTACTGAAATCCTGTGTAATAATTTGGCATCATTTAAATAACAAAGTTTATTAACTAGTTGTTTAATATTATGTTAAGATTTATTTTTTATAAATATTTTATACTTGTCTGAAATTTAAATAATAAAAAACAAATAATATCTAATAATTATTTATTTATTTCTTATTAAATGGTGCATACAAGATCTTAATATTAAAAAAGTTTCACTTACACTACCGTTGCCGGTGTAGAAATATTAAAAATTATATTAAAGGTAGGAATTTATACGATGTCAAGATTAGCACAATTTTGATATATTATGTTATTATATATGAATGGAATGTCACAATAATCACACAATAATAATACTTATCACATAATGTCAAATACTTAAAAACTAAAAAAAAAACTAAAATATAGTAAAATACAAGTCAATAGGTACACACAAATATATTGATTAAAAAAAATGTAATGTCAAAATTTATAATTTAAAAATAAATTAACTGAGTAGAAGCAGTTATCTAGAAGTCAGGCAAATATCGTTTTTCTGAATTTATTTAAAGTGAACAACACTCTGATGCGTGAGCAACTTGTTAAAGATTTTGATTGCCATGCAATTGGAATTCCTGCTATAAGTACCAATGTAGTCTTTTTTTTTATTAATGATAGACTCGCGTTTGATCACCATCTCACCTGATGGTAAGCGATGATGTAGTCGACGATGGAGCACGCTTGCCTAAAAGTAGCCTATTCACTCTTGACTTAAATACCCCTAAGTTGTAGCTATCAGGAAACACAGACTCCGGTAAGGAATTCCACTCCTTGGCTGTACGCACAATAAATGTGTTCTCAAGGCGCTTTGTGCGTATGAGTTGGATGTCTACCATATACCGGTGGCGCAACGCCGTACGTCTAGTGGTCCGATGATGGAACGGACTTGGTGGAATTAGACTGTGCAATTCCAGTGCACACTCCCAAAAATGTAAACGATAGAAAACCGACAGGCTAGCAACTCGGCGGCGATGCCCAAGTCTTTGGAGCTTCTACTCAACAAGTGCATCATTACCGATGATTCTCTTGGCTCGCCTCTCAATCGACTCTAGCGCATCAAGCTGGTATTTGGCAGACCCGTCCCAAAGATGAGAACAGTACTCCATACACGATCGTACTTGCGCTTGATAAAGGTTGAGCAGCTGTTCCGACGTGAAGTACCGTCTCACCCTTGCTAAGATCCCCAATTTTTTGGCAGCCAGTTGAGCTTTGCCTCGATGTTTGAGCCGAAATTGAGAGTAGACGACAACGTAACCCCAAGAAGCTCAAGGCGGTCGGTTTTTGGCACGGTCACACCTCGGAAAGATGAAGCCGGGTGGAATTGACTCCGTTTAGCGGAAAAAAGACACGCTTGGGTTTTAGTTGCATTGAACTTGACCGGATTGGCATCGCCCCAATCCAGCCAAGCCAGACCCTATCGAAAGCCATCGAGATATCAAGGGAGACGGCAAGCGCTTCCCCATGTTTCTCGATGACCTCGCTCCAGATGTGAATGGCATACGCTAGAAGGTCCTCAGTGGACCGATTTTGGCGAAAACCGTATTGCCGGTCACTAAGGATGTCGTTAGCTTCTAGGTATGCCAGAAGTTTCTTGTTAAGCACCCGTTCCATACTCTTACAGAGGATGGACGTAACAGAGATGGGTCGGTAGTTTTCCGGGTCAGCTCGACTGCCCTTCTTGGGCACAGGCTGCACGTTAGCTTGCTTCCAAGCAACCGGCACTTTTCCAGTCTCATATGAGATGCGAAATAGGCGTGTCAAGATCGGAGACAATTCAGGCGCACAAGTTTTAAGTACGATTGCTGGTATCCCGTCGGGGCCACTGGCTTTGTTCACGTCGAGGTTACGTAGGACTCTACGAACGTCCTTTTAATGGATTCGAACATCTAACATCCTCGTCACGCATCCATCAGGAGAATCAGGTGGCCGTGCGTCACCAGAATTCAGACGAGAAGATTCCGCAAAAAGAGAGGCACACAAGTTTGCTTTCTCCTCAGCGGTGTGAGCCAGCGACCCATCGGGTTTCAGCAGTGGCGGAAGTGAGGGACGGCAGAAGTTCGATTCAACCGCCTTAGCCAAGAACCAAAACGCTTTACTACCTGCGGGGTATGAAGCAAGTTTGCTCCCAATTCGGCTTATGTGGTCAAACCGAGACCTCTGCAACACCTTCTTGCAGGTCTTGGCAGCCCTGTTAAAGGCCTTCTTCTTTTGAGCCACGTCGCTTGCTTTGCGCGTACGAGCGTCGGCCCAAGCTCAATAGATAGATAGATAGATATTCTTTATTGTACACCAAAAATACAAATTACATCAGGAACTTAAAATTAATAGGGTGTCACAATGGGCGGTCTTATCGCTAAAAGCGATTTTTACAGACAACCTTTGGATGGATTTGACAGAGAAGGCGAAAAAAGATACGTAGGTAGTTCGTGGTGTACTATTTACATATATACAATACATAAACTAATAAATTACATATAATACAAACAATATATATATTATATATATAAATAACCGCGTTAATAGCCGCGTGCTTAAGCGCGTCTACGCGATCTCATTCGGCGCCAAACCATGGACGACCTTGGCAAGATATTGTTACGTCAGAGAATGGGATGAAGTACTCCATCCCCTGTCGCAACACATCCGTCACGGCATCTACGCACGACGAAGCATCATCTGAAGAAAAGAAAGTGGGCTGCCAAGGATAGCATGCCGGGTGCCTCTAGGGCTGGGATCGGGCGGGGAGTAGACAGACACAGACTTAACCAGACAGTGGTCGGAACATATCGACACAGAGTAGCGGTCTGGATCTGTTGTCAGCAGAAGGTCCAGGCAATTGGCTGTGTGCGAATCCACATCCGGCACCCTCGTTGCCCCCTGGAACAGCTCGGTGAGATTTAATGCTAGCGCTAGCTTTCGCATTTCTCGCCCAGCGTGGTCTGTGGACTGGTACGGGGAAGCCACTCTTGGTGGTGGGCATTAAAATCCCCCAGTAACATCAATTGGGCAGAAGGGTACCGCTGCTAAGCTGCATCCGCCGCCTCACTCAGATGCTGTGTGAGCCCGGATGTCTCCTGATCTCCGCTGTGCGAGCGGTATACACAAGCGTAGATAATAAAAACAAAGTATAAAAAATACTGGCTAACAAAAGGCATAAAAATCTCGTGCAAGAACAAAAGACTGTTAAAAATTTTAAGCATTAAGTCTAACAACCCAATTATCAAGAAATACTATGGAAAATATGAAAAAATATTAAAGCAGTCGGTGATGACCTCAAAGAAACAGCATTACATTAAAAAGATTAAAACGTCCCAAAATAAAGTTAAAACTATGTGGAATATAGTAAACGAACTTACTAACAAAAAAACTTTGAAAGATAAATACAACATTCAACTTCAAATCAACAATAATTTAGTATCTGATCCAAAACAAATAGTGAATCATTTCAATAACTTCTTCGCATCAATTGGCAAAGAGACCACCCTTCCGGTTGGTGGTGAGGCAAAAGGCCAACCTGTACTAAACCCCTCGGAAAATACTCTTTTCCTCAGACCCTTAGACTGTCGTGAAACTCTTAGGATCATAAAAAATCTAAAAAATTTTTTTATTTTTTAGATTTGTCACGGAATAGATGAATTACCGCCCTCCTTGATTAGACAATGCGCAGAAGAGCTTGCCGTACCGTTTTGTGTTCTTATAAACCAGTCGTTTGAAGAAGGTATTTTTCCTGATCTACTTAAAAAAGCTATTGTAAAACCATTGCACAAGAAAAACTCTAAAACTGATCCCAATAATTATCGGCCCATAGCTCTTCTACCCACGGCTTCAAAAATTTTTGAAAAGGCCATGTGTGACCGGGTATACAGTTTTTGCGAAAGATATAAAATCTTTGACGAAAGCCAAAACGGATTCCGAAAAAATCGTTCAACCACTCTAGCTGTTTATAAATATATGCAAGAAGTAATAAATATATTAAATGACAAAAAATATGCAGTAGGACTACTTTTGGATATGACCAAGGCATACGACAAAGTAAAGTTTAATATTCTACTGGACAAACTCTACGGTATAGGAATTCGGGGAACTACCCATAAGTGGTTTGCGTCATATTTAAAGGATAGAGAACAATACGTGGAAATAGAACACTTTAATAACGACTTAAAACGCATTATACAAGTTAGATCCGACAAAATCATTATAAATTCATCAATTCCCCAGGGTAGTGTTATTGGATGTCTCCTATTTATAATAGACATCAATGACCTTCCCAAAATCATGGAGGAACCCTGCGTGCTATTTGCAGACGACATATCTTTGCTTACCACATGCCAACCAAATAGCAATATCACAGAAAAACTCAAATTAATATTAGATAAAATAACAAATTGGGTGGAGGAACATAATCTGGAAATTAATTACAGAAAGACCAAGCTATTGACTTTCCACCCTCGGCAAAAATACCCACTACCAATCAACTTCTCATTTAACGACAGAAATCGAACAAGTAAATGACTTTACATTATTAGGACTCAATATAGACACACACATTTCTTGGAAACCACATATAGCGAAAGTAAGATCTAAATTATCAACTTATTACTATATATACATTTACTTAAGCACTTCGAGAAGTAAAGAAAACCACCGACCTACAAACTGCACTTACGACCTATTATGCCTACGCTCACTCATGGCTCAGCTATGGCATAATAATGTGGGGAAATAGCACTGACGTGCCTACGCTTTTTATTCTCAAAAAAAAATTAATTAGAATCATTGTTAACATAGACCAAACAGAAACTTGTAAACCTTTTTTCATAAAACATAAAATACTTACCTTAACATCTATCTATATCTTAGAAATATGTAAGTTTGTTAGGAAATACATGACTTTTTTTACAACTCGTGCAGATAAACATCCCGACCGATCAGTTAGATATAAAAATATGTTAATATTACCCTCTCTCTCGCGCATGAAACTGCATTCAAACAGTCCTTATGTCATGTCAGTAAAAATATATAATAAACTCCCAGATGTTCTAAAGAATGAAACTAGTGAAATATCATTCATACTCGTAAGTCAACTCAAGCAAATATTAACAAAAAAAGCATATTATACACTACATGAATATTTGAATGACAGTAATATAAATTGACATGGATAATTAAATAATAAGTATTAGGTGATCTCAATAATATATATAATGACTTAACCTGGAAGATTTGTAATATTTAGTGTGATTAATTTAACAGAGCTATTTTATAAAATGACATTGTTATTATTATTATTATTTTTAATTTAAGCTAATGACATTATTTGTAAATATTTCTTTTATTAATTTAATTCAATTTTATCATTTTAATTTAATCTTTTGCTGTGTCCTACAGGGTCCATAATTGTAACTAAGCAATAATGTAACATCTCTAATGACATTATGGTATGCAAATAAAGATATGAATATGAATATGAATATGAATATGAATATGAATATGAATATGAATATGAATATGAATATGAATATGAATATGAATATGAATATGAATATGAATATGAATATGAATATAGATTAGTTTTATCTAGGCCTGTGTTCACCAAAGTCCAAAGCGTCGAGAACCTGAAGTCCTCAAGGTTACGGAGACGCCGATAACAGATGTCGTCCCGGGCGTGCATACGTATACCCACTTGTGGTTTGAAATTGTGCTCCAAGGTAAACCCTGGGTAAGAAAGGTACGACACGTCGGGCGGACCTCTGATCTGCGTATCCGAAAGGAAGAAGAGAGCTGGTTTTTCAGTCTCCAGGTGGTGGTGAACTGCGACGAGATTGGAGTGACAGACCTCGTATGTTAGTGAGGTGCACTTTGTGAGAGAGGGAGTGCAGTCACTGTTTATCTTGTCTCTTACTTTTCCTTTTCATTTTTATTTGAGTGAAGGGAGGAGAGGAGAAGGAAGAGAAATGAGGTTCCACGCAGCTAACCTTCAGGCACGCACTGAAAGGACGACATCATTGGGGGACTAGTCTGGAGACTGCGGGGACGCCTGAGCCCCCCCGGAAATGTCCATCGGGCCCTCTCGTCTGGTCGCCAACCAGCACGATGGCGCATTCCGGGATTTTTCGACAGTTGGCGGGGCAGCCTTTCATGTGTGGCTAGCACATTACTTGGGCCCCCAGCTACCTGCGGTCGGCCAGCGGCAACCGTGCCTCGAATCCCGCTACCCTCTGCGACTAACCTCCCGATTCCTCCATATCAACACGAGTCAGGTTGGTCTGCTAGCGCTGGAACAGCTATTTCGACCCAACTCCTCTAGACTGGCTACACTGAGCATCATACCGGAACACGGCCAGGCCGTTTGGCGGTACGTCTTTGCTCAGTGGGTGGTCGCAAGTCAATGGTCGAAACCTACCACCTGTTAGTGTCACCTGATTAGCACCACCCGGGGACCACATGTAGGGACTTGCTTCAGGTATTCTCCTACGGACGCGGGTGACTCGGCCCCCAAAATTAATAAGTCTTTGGTTAGGTGCAAGTAATTTATTTGGGCTTCTGCTTTTCACTCTTTTTGAAATGTGTTCATACAATGGGAACATATGCGAATACCTTTTTATAAACATAGGTACAAATTTCAAAAATGTACAGGCAAGGAAGTGGAATAATTTTCAGAGATTTAAATAATGGCTTACTATCTAGTCTAAATATTCTGCTCCATACACCGCTCTGACACATATTCTTTGCGCTATGAACACTCGGTTCACATCTACCGAATTCCCCCATATCACGAAGCCGTAACGCAGTACTGATGAAATATAGCCATGATAAGCATTGAGGGGAAATGATAATATTATGTTCATTAATACCTGGTAATATTTTCTATACAAATAAGAGAACTGAATTCCATGTGCAATCAAAAACTCCAATAATGCTACTATTTTTAGTAAATAATTCCTAACCCCAATCCTTAAATATAAATTTGATAAATGACACGAGACAATGCTGGGGTCCCATACCAAAACGTATTTAGGTTTTACGGGGAAAATACAAGAATGGGCAGGAAGAAAGCAAAACACAGGAAGTGGCATTTGTAATACAATCCTCGCTTCTCCAATATCCGGTAAAACTAAACAATTGTTAAGATTGTAAGTTTTTGTGCTTTTTTTACTGGGCGATGTGGTCGCTAAGCGACAAAGCCCTTTAAATAATAATATTAAACAAAATATTACTAACACTATATGAATTTTACCTTATTATTATAAAAAGCACTAGTAGGAAAATAAAGTAAAAAACTAAAACCCGACTACGACAAAAAAAAAACGACGCTGAAAAAGTATGAAACAAGATTTTCATACTTCGAACAGAACAAAAAGAAAAGCCGCAGTCACACGTTATGTACCAACCGAAACACTTTAATAACGTGTGACTACGGTTTTTCTTTTTGTTCTGTTCGAAGTATGAAAATCTTGTTTCATACTTTTTCAGCGTCGTTTTTTTTTTGTCGTAGTCGGGTTTTAGTTTTTTACTTTATTTTTATTTAAACAATTTTGGTGTTAAACTTAACACATGACTTTTTGTCCGCTAGAGGGCGTCACTTTAAATTTGAGCAATATTTTCGAAATTTACAAATGTAGCCCTTTCAAATGATACCAAACACGGCGTATTTATCTCCATTTTTATTTTTTAACACATATTTTTGTCCGCTAGAGGGCGCCATGTCGACTTTTGTGACACGTCAAGTAGCCTATGTTCAGCGGACAATGAAGACGGTTCTAACGATACCTCATATGTCAAGTTCCGATTGGTAGATTAGGAGCTATGAGGGAACAGATGAACATACTCACATACATACATAACCTGTCAAAATCATAACCCTCCGTAGTCGGGTAAAAACAGCCTAACGGCCCGTTCACGACCTTGCTGCTGTGAGCGGGAGCTAAGCGTAGGACGGCGAGCAGTACCTAAGATAAAAAAATTTGATTACGAAAATGTTTGAAGCATGCCACAAGACGCCGCTCAAAGCGAAAACGCGCGCGCTTATCGATGCCACCCCGTTCGCCGCGCCGCCGCCGCGCGTCGCTAAGACCGAGGTCGTGACCAAGCCGTAAGTAAATAAAAAAATATTAAAAACATAAAGCACTAATTCATGAATATGAACTATGCGATTGTCAAATGATTTCGAAAGGTATCTATGCCTTTTTTAACAACATTTAAAAGTTTTGTTAATAAAAACTTTTTATAAAAAAAAAAATAACCGACTTCACTAAAAAAAACACTAAAAGGATAACTTTAATTTTGGAAGTCGGTGTTTCTCGGTATTGTTTGTTTCTTATTTAACACCGACTTCCGAAATTAAAGTTATTTTGATCCTTTTAGTGTTTTTTTTAGTGAAGTCGGTTATTTTTTTTTTTATAAAAAGTTTTTATTTCACACTTTTTAGTTGCGATACACTTATAAACAGAGTGCCTATTTCTCATGACAATTCCAATTAACCCAAATACTGCTAGGTTACATAGTTTTATTATAAAGTTCCTGTGTCTACCTTCCTCTTTCCGGCTCCATCATCAGATCAGTTCGATAGTACCTTATAGCCAAAGAGCATCTCACGACAATTCTAATAAGCCCAAACACGGCTAGGATACATTGATTAATTACGGAGTTCCTGTGCCTACCTTCCGGCTCCATCATCAGATCAGTTCGATAGTACCTTATAGCCAAAGTGCATCTCATGACAATTCTAATAAGTCCAAACACGGCTAGGTTACATTGATTAATTACGGAGTTCCAGTGCCTACCTTCCGGCTCCATCATCATCATCAGATCACTTCGATGATACCATTTTCAACGTAACTATTCAGAATCATTCATTTATTTGTATTGTCATAGTCGCTTAACTATGTATATCTTCATTGTAATATCTATTTGTTTATGAAGTTCCGTTGACCATTTCTGGTCTTCTTCATCAGTTCCACTTCATCAAACGTTACTTTTTGACTGTAAATGCTTAAGTTCTTGATGAAAATACTAAAATCACCATAGGGTTGCCTATAATTTTTGAGGAGTTCCCTCGATTCCTCATGGATTCCATCATCAGAACTGGATTTTGAAAAAAATGGGACCAATCTGGAAGCATATCCTGTATAGGGAAAAAAAAATTTTGCAAATCGGTCCATAAACGACGGAGTTCTGAGGTAACAAACATAAAAAAAAAATAATGATAAAAAAAAAAAAAAAAAAAATACAACCGAATTGATAACCTCCTCCTTTTTTTTGAAGTCGGTTAAAAACATTTAAATTAATATTTCCACTTTACTGTTAATTTCTTAGTGTTGTGCCCCTTTTGCAAGAAAGGCAGAGTCCTAAGGGGGGAGTTCGAACCCCCTAAACACCCCTTCTCCCTTATATACGTCGGTGGGTACCGCATACGTTTACCCGAGATACTTGTATTTTGAAACCCAGTTTTCATATCGGATATTTGGCGATACCCATACCTTAAAGGCCGTGAATTGAAATTAGCAGGTAAGTATGTTTCATCCCTGGGTCATTCTATTTGGCAGAATCTTGATGCTCCGAAATTTATTTGGCATAACACACGTGGTGTGACTGATCCTGAAAGACCCTAGGCTGATAAAATTTTCAATTTTCCTGATTTTGTCTACATGAATGTATGAAGGTCGGCTTCTCCCTAAAGAGGAGGGACGAGCTCCACCTTCCGCTCGCTCCTGTGGCTCCCATCCAGTGACTTGGACAAACCTCCACCGACAGTAATGGTAATTCCCAATAATTATAACACCTCATCCCGACTTAGAAAGCTAGGGGACAAGGATGGGATGGAGAAAAACAACGTTAAAAGCTATTAGGGTTGGGAATCCATTGATAAGGAGATAAGGAAGGATAATCTACTTTTCTTTTGAGTTATGAAATTTAAAAGACTGAGAGGGCTACAAAAGGGATGACCGTGACGCTTGTATTTGCAAATTATATTATTTTTGAATTACGATAATCCCTTTCGCTCGTGCATGTCCTGACCAATCCTAAGGCAAAGGGTTGTGAGGCCTCTGCCATTGGATAAGACACACTTTCTATAACAATCAACTCCTCGTCGTCGCCGCAGAGCTATTTACAGTTGCCTCGCTAGACGCCGAAGTGGTTTATAAATCGACACTTCTCACTTCCTTACTGCCCCAAGGTGAGGACATCATAACCTCCAAGCCTCCGAGCTACGTCTAGCTGCGGGACTTTTCTGAAATGAGTCCAAATTATGTGTTTCGCTAAATATTATTTTTTTGTATCAGTAAGAGGCCTACGGGGGCCGGGTGTGATTTAACGAGATACGTTCTCTAGCGTTCATTAGAACGACTACCAATGCAGATCAGGGTACTTGGTGGTGACTACCCGCTTCTCTCTGGAAATGTGCGCATATCAAGAGCAATGTAAAGTATTCTACTATCTGTCAGTCCATAGGGAGAGGTAGCCATTGCTAACGTTTGGTGGTTTGTGATCTTATTATAGCTCTTTGCTTTAGTATGTAACGAATATACATATATTCGGTTCAGCCTTCAATCGGCAGTGTCATGTCATGTCATGTCATGTCTCGGTCATGGTTACGTCAAGTATGCCGGCCGGCAAGAGTCAAGTCGATTTTGGGGCACCTTGACACGGACAGGTTAGGTTAGAAGTTACTTCGTGGTTTTATTTTTTACCCAGAAATAGGAGTACCCGCAGGGGGCCTCCGTCGACCCTATGTAAACCAATAGTGTTTTATAATTAATTTTAGGTTACCGTTTTGAAGTCGAAGAAATAAACGATAAAAACGAGCAGTGACTCACAAAAGAAAACCAGTGAGATACCGCTAAAAAAATAAAATTGCCTGTTGGACAACTGTTACTGTTGAACAATAAACTTGAATACCCCAAGATATAATAATTAGTAAAACTGAGTAAACAAAGCTATAAGTGTGAAGTCACAAATTCCTAACCCACAAAATAAACATTACACAGCATTAAATAACAACTGATCACAATGTACTAGCAACGTCATCTATTGAGCAATAGCGGTATCATCACAAACTGACATCGGCGTTATAATCATCTTTTCAATATCAAGCCCAACCACGCCATCTATTGTTCAATAGCTAAAAACTTTTTCTATATCGACCTACACAACTTATAATCATTTCTTTATACTGAAATTGCATCTAAGTAAATCAAAATGGAAGAAGTTATGGAAATGCTAAAAACATCCAGGAAGACATAAAACAACAAAAAACTCAGATGATACTTATGCAAGAGGAAATAACGAACACAATAAACACCAAAGTCAATTATAGATTAGAAAGTATCGAAATAAAACAATCAGTTTTGGAAGAGAAAATTGAAGAACAACAAAGGAAAATAAACAATTTTGAGAGATACGCACGAAGGAAGAATTTTTTTTTGAGTAGGGTAGAGTAGGGTAGAGTAGGGTAGAGTAGGGTAGAGTAGGGTAGAGTAGGGTAGAGTAGGGTAGAGTAGGGTAGAGTAGGGTAGAGTAGGGTAGAGTAGGGTAGAGTAGGGTAGAGTAGGGTAGAGTAGGGTAGAGTAGGGTAGAGTAGGGTAGAGTAAGGTAGGGTAGAGTAGGATAAAGTAGGGTAGAGTAGGATAGAGTTGGGTAGAGTAGGATAGGCGGTACGAATTTCGTCGGGTCAGCTAGTAGATTATATTCTGACAAACAATTACAGAAGCATCCAAAACATAGAGGTTTTAAAAGTGTCTTTTTCTTGAGACCACAGAGTTGTTCGGGCCACACTGACACTGCAGTCAAGCAAAAAAAGTCGGAAAAGCTTTGGTAACTTTTCAGGGGATGTACTGAAATATGAGGAAGATATTCTAAGGTACAAAGAGTCATTAAAAATCTACTCAAAGAGCCTCGTACACAACTGGCAAGAAAACGACACTGTTCAAGAATATTTTTTTTAATAGCCTATACTGTCCCACTGCTGGGCAAAGGCCTCCCCCAACTTCTTCCAGGTACTCTTTTCTAGGGCCACCTCGAACCAGTCTTTGCGGTAGGCATCTCTTCCCAGGTCGACCAAGAATACTATGATAAAATACTAAGCGCTATAGACAGTAGCCTGAAGAAAGCTCGTACACCACATACAAATACGGAGAAAAGAAGTATACTGTCAGTCCACACGAAAGAGCTATTACATCGCAGACAACAACTACAATCAACAAAACTGAAAACACGCTCTACGAAAAACGAACATAAAGCTCTATACAAACTTGTAAGCAAATATATTAAAAACGATTGTAAGAACCATCGCACACAAATTATTGAAAAACATCTGAATACCAGTGGCAGCTTTAAGAGAGCTTATAAAGAGTTAAGATCACACAAAACACGGATTGAAGGACTTCAAGGGTCAAAAAATGTAACACACAATAGGTCAGAAATATTAGGTATAGCAACGGCCTTCTACGAGAACCTGTACAACCCTCCAGACCAAGTCTGCAACCCACCCAACACACAAATACCAATAGATGGCAATGAGATCAGCACAATGAACGAAATGGAAGTTATCATAGTAATTGATTCGTTGAAGGAAGAGAAAAGCCCCGGCCCTGATGGGATCACAAACGAAAGCTTAAAGTTAGGACGCACGCATCTAGTAACTCCACTAACACGACTGTTTAACATGGTACTAGATTCAGCTAAAACCCCCCAGCAATGGTCGGAGTCAAACATAATCCTGCTATACAAAAAAGGCGACCCTAACAATATAAGCAACTACAGACCTATCAGCCTGCCGCCATCAATATATAAATTATTTACATCCCTAATTGAAAAAAGGATAAAAAAATCCATTGAAAACCACCAACCTATTGAACAGGCGGGTTTTCGTAGAGGCTTCTCTACTTTGGACCATATCCATACACTAGAAATACTGATCGAGAAGTATCAAGAATTCCAAAGACCGTTATACATAGTCTTCATTGACTATCAGAAAGCATTTGACACGATTCTTTGAGATGTACAAGGTTCGGGTGTAAAATAAAAGGCTACTGCTCGGTTCCCATAAGAGTAGTATAAAGAATCTAAAATATACATACAATGCATAGCGCAACGTAAGCTATAACATGAGACACAATTCTTAAGGAGCATACTTACTAAATAATATAAAGGAACATACACACACTTCACCTCCGGCAATGTAGAAAAAAGAAAAAAATTCGTACGCTATTTTTTTTTTTTTTTTTACATTCTTATCCAATTGTTACGAAACATAATATGGTTTGGTCCTATTTTTATGAACAATATCAATTCTGTTGTTTTTTATTATTTTTACATTGCATCCTAAATCTTCTAAAACCGTGAACGGACCTTGAAATAAAGGACTCAATTTTCCTCCAACTTCATTCTTTACCAATAACAAATCATCTTTATGGTAGTGAACTGAGTTCAATTTTTTGTCATAATAATTAGTTTTTCGATTACATTTACTTAAAATTAAATTATTTCTAGCGTCTTTACTAGCTATCTGAAGTTTATATCTAAGGTTACTACAATAATTTTCTGGATTATACAATGGTTCAACTACATTACATAATCTAGAAGGAACATTACATGGTCTGCCAAAAACAAGCTCGAACGGTTGGTATTTAGTTGCCGAATGAACAGTTGTGTTATAACTAAAACACCAATATGATAACCAGTGTGACCATGACTGTGGATTGTTTTGACACTGAATCCTAAGGAACGCTCCTAAACTTTTATGTGAATTTTCCAACGAACCAACTGATTGATGGTGATATGCCGTTGATGATATTTTTTCTATATTTAGAAGCTTACAAACCTGTTCCATTGTTGATGACATAAATTCAGCACCTCGATCAGTGGCTAATGTTTTTGGTAAACCAAATCTTAAAATAAAATTATCTACTAATGCTTTACTTACAGTTACGGTGTCCTTAGCTTTAAGCGGATATGCCTCTACGAACTTACTGAGCTCACATTGAAGACTGAGAATGTATACATTACCTTCATAATCTTGAGGTAGTGGACCTACAATATCCAAAAATATTTTTTCAAATGCATACAAAGCAGTGGTAGTTATACACATGGGTTCCTTAATGTATTTACCATGCTTCATCTTTTGACATTTATCGCACGTTTTTACAAAATCTTGAACGTCTTTTTCAAGACCTGGCCAGTAGAATTGTCTTTTAATATTGTTTATCATTCTGCGCATACCAGCATGACCACTGGTCGGCAGTAAATGAAAATCGTGTAAGATAAACTTAATATCTTCTTCTTTAGTTATTCTCGTAATACCTCTTAGTACTTGTAGTCGTGGTCCGGACCATGTTTTTATTGAATCGATTTCTTTACACAACTCTTTTAGAAAGTTTTCATTATTTTTATCTTTGATTATACATATCTCTTTGATATTTAATTTCTTACAAAATTTGCTCAATTTCGACACAAATTCGGCTCGCGTAAAATGTGACTTAAAATTGAGATTTATGTATAAAATCTTTTTATTTTCTGCATAAGCAAAACATTCTTCTTGGAATGATATCCTATTATTTTTAATTAGCTTATTTAATTCATCTCCTTCCATTAACCTCATTTCGACTGAATCGTTTGATTTCTTTAATATTTCCGCAACTCTTGGTTGATCAGACCTCGTGTCGTCGGACCTACTAAATAAATCTGAACTTTCTACATTTTCAATATCTATATCTGTCATTCTTTTCTTTTGAGCTCTTGTTAATACAGCTACTACATCATTATGCATATCCTTTAGTTCTTCCGATGTTATCACAATTCTTGACAATGCATCCGCGGCGACATTGTCTTTTCCTTTTATGTACACTATCTCATAGTCGTATTCCTCCAAAGTTAATCTAAATTTTAACAAACGACTTGAAGGATCTTTCATCCCAAATAGATATATTAATGGCTTATGGTCTGTTTCAATGACAAAATGTTTTCCGTAAAGGTATGGCCTAAAATATTTGACAGACCAAACAATGGCTAGCAATTCTTTTTGTATTGTTGGGTAATTTCTTTCAGCCTTGTTTAATGGTCGACTTGCATATGCAATTGGTTTCATGTTTTTGTTACATAGAACAGATCCAATTGCTATTCCAGAAGCATCTGTTTTTAATATAAATTCACTATCATTTGCAAAATCGGGGTATTGCAAAATTGGTGGGTTAGTCATGTGTTGCTTAAGGCTGTCAAATGATTTTTGACAACTTTTTGACCAAATAAAAGGTTCATTTTTTCTGCATAATTTGTTTAGTGGTGCTGTTATTTCAGCGAAAGATGGTATAAATTTTCTATAATAATTGCAGAAAGCAACATATCGTTTTACTTCTTCAGAAGTTTGTGGTACCGGATAATCAAGCAAAACTTTAATTTTTTCTGGGTCTGGTAAGACACCTTGCGCAGACACAACATGACCAAGATATAATAGTTCTTTTTTTAAGAATTGACACTTAGTAGGATTTAATTTTAAATTAACTTTTCTCAATCTTTCAAATATGTCTATAAGATTACGATTGTGAGATTCTAAATTACGACCGAAAACGATTAAATCGTCAAGATATACAAAACATTTGTCAAAAGTTAAACCAGATAAAGCCACAGTCATTACTCTACTAAAAGCACTTGGAGAAATTTTTAAACCCATTGGTAAACGTTTCATTTGAAACTGTCCTGAATTTGTACTAAATGCTGTACATTTCCTGCTTGAAGGTTCTAAAGGTACCTGATAATACCCTGAATGTAAATCAAGATGGCTAAATAAAATAGCTCCTGAGAGAGAATCTAAAATTTCAGTTATATTTGGTAATGGGAACTTGTCATCTTGAATTTTCTCGTTAAGTTTACGATAGTCTACTACCAAACGCCACCTCTTATCATTATTTTCATTATTTTTCTTTGGCACTAGTAATATTGGACTAGACCATTCACTTTGTGTTTCCTCAATAATATCATCTTTTATCATATTTTGTATTTTTTCATTTAGTTCTTTCTTTAAGCTTTGTGGTAATCTGTATGGTTTTGTGTATACAGGATTTGTGTTAGGTTTTAATGTTATTGTTTGTTCATAAATATTAGTTGTTGTTAATTTATCGTTTGGCAAATGAAAAACATCTGAATACTTTTGACAAATGTCCTCGATAGACGTTTTTTCCTCAGAATTAAGATGTTGTAATTTTAATAATGTTTTTAATGTTTCTGCTCTAGTTGCATTTGCTTTATTTTTATCACACTTATAGCACTCGTATAAAGATAATGGTTGTAAGTTTGGTTTAAATATTGGTATTCGTATATCATTTTCACTGACATTTAAAATTTTAATTGGTATTTTATCTTTATTTGCTTGCACAATAGCACTAGCTAAAAATAAATTATTCCCTAAATCTTCTGCGCAAACAATACTGTCTTCTTTTGGGCATGATTCTATTCTTATGAAATGGATAGATTCGCATCGCGCCGGAATAGTTAAAAATTCGCAATTATGAGTTTTTTCAGAATTATCAAATATTTGCGTTGTTATTTCTTTTCTATTTATTTTTAATGTCAAAACCCTCGTTTCTAAATTTATTTTCGCTAGGTAAGTACTTAAAAAGTCTAACCCGATAATACCATCGGCCTTAAGAGGTAAGTTATTAAATATATGGAACTTGTGTTGAAATGATTCACCATTATCTGATGACAATGTAAGATAAACATGGCCTTGTGAGTGAATTTGTCCGCCTATGCCATTGACTAAAACATCATTTTTATATATATCTATATTTTGCGGCAAACTTTCTTTTCGTATAATTGACAAAGAAGCTCCCGTATCTAATAACCAGTAATATGCATTATTTCCTAATTTAAATGAAATTAATTTCGTTAATCCATTAAAAGCAAAAATTTCACTTTTATTCACGAAAAAATTTTGATTGGTCCTTGTGTTCTGTTTCTTGACCAGTATTTTTCGTTTTCTCAGTTACTTGTGCCGAATAAATTCTGCGTGTATTACCTCTATAGTTATTATTTCGAAAATTTCTGCCTCTATAAGATTGTTGTGATCCCCTGGGAGTATGATTTCCCCCTGAATTAGGGTTACCGCGAAAATTATGGTGTTTAGAATAATATTGTCCTCGTACATACCTATTTGATGGTTGTCCTCGTCCTTGAGCACCTCTTCCTCCATATCCTTGCTGGTATCTCGAATGATTGGAATAGTTACCTCGTTGTCCTCTGTTATTTGACTTATTAGTAAAATGCATGACATCACCTGAATTTGATGAAATTATACACTCTTCATCCTTTGCAGCCTGTATAGCATCCTTTAACGAGCTATAATTGCGAGCTGCAACTATAGTGTTTAACCTAGAATTTTTTAATCCGTCTGCAAACTTTCTAATTGCAAATTTTTCATTAATTGGCTTTAAAATGTCATACTTAGTTGACTCACCATCTGCTTGAGAAATTGTCAAGTCCGTAAATAGTTGTTCAAGTTCAGTCCCATATTCGTCAATTGTTCTATATCCTTGTGAAATATTTTGAAGTCGTGACTGAATTGCCGTGAACGATTTTTTTGTAATAAGATGAGTTCGCATGTCCTTGACAAGTTCTGAAATAGATGTATAAGTCGCAGCCATTCGTAATTTTGCATTTTCTGTGATCCTATTTTTCAAAACGAATTTTATTAATAAATCGTTATCCGTCGCGTTAATCATTTCTGAATACATCTCAATTCCATCAATCAATCGTTTCGTTACACTCTCCGTTCCGTCCATAACTGGCAACAAACTACAAGCCGTTTTTAAGTCGAATTCCATTTTTTCTATTTTAATATTTGTATACGTACACAAATTATTAATCTCCTCGTAAAGTTGTCTAATATTTTTGAAAATATCTGATGCTGATGCTATAATCTTGGTATCCTGTTTTGATTTCAAAAGCAAAAACAATTCGCTGCATTTATCAAAAATAATTTTCGCTTCACCTAACTTAATTTCTATAGTTTTTCCTATATACCTAGATTTTCCCTTTTTAACTAAATATTTTCTTATTTCCGTCAATTTGTTACAATTTTCTACCAATGTCTCAATCATAATCTAAAAATATATTTCGTTAATTAAACCAATTACATTATTATATTAAATAAGTAAAAACAAAAGTGTAAAATTACATGCACCGGCGAAAGAATGTCATACGTTTCCATATTTGCAGCACAGTATCAAATTGCATGAGTGTTTGTGCACGATTCTAGACAATTAACTGTAGAACGTAATAACATTAATCGCACATTTTGATTCTATTTTTAGAACTTGGTATTTAAATTAACTTAAAAGTTCGTACTTATAGCCGTATATTATTTTTTTTTTAAACGTTCACTCGCGATATTTTAAACTCACTGATGCATTTTATCGATTATTTCACTTTTTTATTTTTCACTTAAGTATATTGATGGTAACTCACTGTTTAGATGGATGGCACTGAGCATTATGCCGCAGCTTCTGCAGTCTGTCGTCCCCGTAGAGATGCGCGAATACGTTGGATAGCCTGTAGACCTATTTCGTCCTGGATCCACCGCTGATGGCACCGTTTGTAGATACGTACCAAAAAATAGCAGACTGCCGCGATAAACACAGCCAGCATTACGTATACGACGATGCTCATTCGCTCCACGTGTTCACCGACACCCTTCAATGTTGCTTCGTTGTTCCCAGCCGTGTTCTGGGTGATGAAGACTTCGTCTTTTTGTACCGTTGACCGACACATTTTTCTTTGGTAGTCGCGTTTATATATATATATTTTCTTTTAAAGTTAGGTACCGAATAACGTAGCCCGTGGCAGGGTCGCCATGAGATGTACAAGGTTCGGGTGTAAAATAAAAGGCTACTGCTCGGTTCCCATAAGAGTAGTATAAAGAATCTAAAATATACATACAATGCATAGCGCAACGTAAGCTATAACATGAGACACAATTCTTAAGGAGCATACTTACTAAATAATATAAAGGAACATACACACACTTCATCTTCACCCACCTATATGGAAAGCTCTACACTCTCAGCAAGTAGAGACAGAGTACATAAGAGTTCTAAAACACCTTTATGACAAAACCATGAGTAGAATAAAACTGGAAGCCACAGGACCAGCTATACACATAAAAAGAGGGGTCAGACAAGGGGACCCTATATCTCCGACAATCTTTATAGCCGTGCTAGAGTCAATCATTAGCAAACTAGACTGGAGCAAATGCGGTTTAAATATAAATGGCAACTATATAAACCATTTGAGATTCGCGGACGACATAGTTTTATTTTCTGAAAATACAAAACAACTTCAATCTATGGTAAACTCACTACATGAAGAAAGTAAAAAAGCGGGATTGGAAATGAACCTTGGCAAGACAAACATCATGACTAATCACATCGAAATACCAATATATGTTGAAAATACACCATTGGTTTACGTCAATAATTACATTTATCTTGGGAGACAGATCTCATATGACGGACTGAATAACGAAATGGAAATCGATAAAAGAATATAAAACACATGGAAAAAGTTTTGGAGTCTTAAAGAAATACTAAAAAGTGGCATGCCTACAAAAACCAAGAAGAGAGTTATGGACACCTGCTTGCTGCCCTCATTAACATATACTTGCCAGACATGGAAACTTACCCGTCGACTGAAAAATAAAATAAAATCATGTCAAAGGAGCATGGAAAGGAGTATCATGAAAATACGCAAAATTCAAAAGATTCCCCATTTTCAGATAAGACTTAAAACAAAGGTCATAGAATATGCTCTCAACTATGCGCTAAGACAAAAATGGCGATGGGCTGGACATATAGCAAGACTGTAGTAGCAGTGACGGCCGCTGGACTACAAGAGTGACGTCATGGCCAGGTCCACCCGGCCAAAGAAAAAGAGGAAGGCCATTAACTCGATGGGTCGATGATATCGCTAAAGTCGCCGGTACTCATTGGATGTATACAGCCAAAGATAGAGACCGATGGTCATCTCTGGAGGAGGCCTTCACCTTCTACTAAGAGGGGTTCTTGCTAATATATATATACATTTCAAACTTATTATATATTATAAATGATATGAATATTTAAGTGAATTGAGTAATTTTTAAATAAATAAATAATCATAATAATCAAATTCATGGATTTAACTGGATATTTTTTAATAGAGTTTTTGTAATAAAATTAATTACTTACGTTAATTTTGAATGTTGTGGGTTAGAATTATAAAAATAATATTAAATTTACGATTGCATGCAATTATCTAAACTATTATTTTGTAATTATTGTTATTATTTGGCAAGAAATAAAAGGTTCTTTATTTTATTTTATTTATTTATTACCGTTTTGATATTACTCTATTTATACTATCACCGCAACTAATGACTATCGATATAAAAATATGCCAAAACACAATTCTGACTGTCAATTTTCTGCGATATGATGGTTCTGCTTTTTAATTATTATGGGTATGAAATTTATGCCTAAAGATGATTCTGACTAACAAAATTATGAGTTTTGAATGTATGACAAATGAGTGTATGCGAAACGATTTTCTGCGAAATGAAGTTTATAGAATAGAATAGAATAAACTTTATTGTACCTAAACCAAAATAGTAACAAAACTTTAACACTAACTTAAATCTATGGGTACAAAGGCGGTCTTATCACTGACAGTCATATCTACCAGACAACCTTAGGATGGACTGTAAGAACTTGAAATAAAAAATAGTTTAAAAAACTAAAAAACACGCTTTTAGCACGCACTAAAAATTACAAAATTTTTCGTATCCCATTCAGCAAACCCTTTCATTTATTACCCATATCATGGGGGTGCATTTCAAATAGCCAATCCGCCATCTTGGATGTCCGCCATGTTGGATTTAAGTCACGTGACTATTTTTTCGTATTCCTGACAGCAAACCCTTTCATTTGATACCCATATCATGGGGGTGCATTTCAAATAGCCTGTCCGCCATCTTGGACGTCCGCCATATTGGATTTAAGTCACGTGACTATTTTTTTTCGTTTTTCTGACAGCAAACCCTTTCATTTGATACCCATATCATAGGGGTGGATTTCAAACAGCCAGTCCGCCATCTTGGGGAAGCCGCCATATTTTTTTTTCGGTGGGAAAATCATCTTATGACATCCCCCGCCCTTGGGCGGGGCGGGAGATAGTGTCAGACTTTTACTGACTAAAAACCCACTCCTGTTCCTTCATTGCCTTTCGTACCAGGGCCGAGTCTTCCTTTCAGAATCAGACCCTTGGCCCCAGTAGGCTTCGACCCTGCTAGGCCCCTACAGTTGCTGACATCTCCTTGAGGCGCGCGTGGAACAGCACGCGCCGTCGACGACCTGGGCTCGGTCCGGACGGTTACCGGACGGTCGGAAGGCGAGCCACCCATTGCTCGCCGTCCGCAAGCCCGCGCCTACGATGGCCGGAAATCGGGATTGGAATCCCGGCGGCGATTGGGGCGTGAGGACCGTTGCCTCACGCGATCGGCCGCCTCCTTTGCTAGCATTACTGCTTCGCAGAAGGAGGCGACCGCCTGCCACTCCTCCTCGCTCCGGACCATGGCCTGTACCAAGGCCCGGCGCGAGAGATCGCCGCCACCGATAGCCCCCACGAGGACACGGCGTTGCTCTGCCCAAGCGGGACACACCTCCACCGTGTGCTCCACCGTGTCCTCCGGGTGGTCCACACAATGGTGACACCCGGGCGTTTCTTCCGCACGAATCCGGTGCAGGAACCTCCCGAACTTACCATGTCCGGTGACGACCTGCGTCATGCGGAAGGTAAGGACGCCGTGTTGCCTTTCCAGCCACTCCTCAAAGAGGGGACTTACCGCCATAATTATGGCGTGCCCAGCACTGGGTTGCGATAGTCGCTGTCGCCATTCCACCATGAGACCCCGCCGGAGCTCTGTCCGCCATGCCGCGACTTGTCGTGGCAGCGGAGTTTCGCCCCGACGTTGCATCTCCACGCGCAGATCGTGCATGCGTGCAAGGCCTGTTGCCACCAGGTCCCATGGTGGCTGGCCAGCAAGGAGGCTCGCCGCTTCGCGGGAAACCGTGCGGTATCCCCGCACCATCCGTATGGCCATGACCCTCTGGCACGCGTTCAGCTGGGCCGCCGGTCGCTTTCGCAGTGACGGCGCCCACACCGGCGCCCCATAAAGGGCCATGGACTGTACTATGCCAGCGTAGAGCCTCCGGCAGGAGGCGTTTGGACCCCCAAGGTTGGGCAGGAGCCGCTTGAGGGCAGCCCCATTCCGATTCAGTTTGGGAGCCAGACGTCGGAAGTGCTCCTCGAAATTCCACCGGCTGTCGAGGACGAGTCCCAGGTACTTCATCGTCGACCCGACGCCGATGTGAACTCCTCCTACCGTTAATTGGGAGCGCCGAGACGGCGCGCTCCGAGGGCCGTGAAAACACATGGCCTCGGACTTTTGCAGTGCCACCTCGAGTCCCAACTGCTGGATCCTATCAACGACTATCGCAACCCCGCGTGTCGCTAATTCGACCGCCGCCTGGTACGACTCTCCCTGCGCCAGGACCAGCGTGTCGTCTGCGTAACAGACCACGCTGACCCCGTCAGGGAGGTCGCCGCGCAGCACGTAGTCGTAGCCGATGTTCCACAAGGGCGGTCCTAGTACCGATCCCTGCGGAACACCGCACGACATCTCTCGCCGTTTCCACTCTCCCTGGTGACCAGGGTAGATGATGTACCTGTCCGACAGGTAGGCCTCGATCATACGACAGAGGTAGTCGGGCACCCGGTGATACCGGAGTGCCCTCCTAATGCTACTCCAGGGCAGGGAATTGAAGGCGTTGGCGATGTCCAATGACACCGCCACGACACACCTGCCCTGGGACACCGCATCCCCCGTCGTGAGAGCTCGCACGCGCATGATGGCGTCCACAGTAGAGCGCCTCCTGCGAAAGCCGAACTGGCCGTCCGCCAGATCTGGCCCCACCCGTGTTAGGTGCGCGACGAGGCGGTCTGCAATTACTCTTTCAAAGAGCTTGCCCACCTCGTCGAGCAGCACAATGGGCCGGTACGCGGACGGAGAGTCCGCAGGGCGCCCTGGCTTCGCGATAAGGACCAGTTTCCCCGTCTTCCAGCGAAGTGGGAACTGGCCCCTCTCCATGCATGCGCTGAAGAGCCCTCTTAATCGAGACCCGAGAGCCTCCATGGCCAGGACCCAGGCTTTACCAGGCAAGCCGTCGGGTCCTGGGGCGGTATTCTTGGCACTCAGCCTTCGTACCGCCACACTCATCTCTACCTCGGTCACCTCTGGAGCATTGCCGTCGTCGTCGCCATCGTGATCCGCGTTAGACACCGCTGGTGGCGGAGCCATGAGCGGGGGGGAGTGTTCCCCTCGCGCAGGGAACAGATTGCTCACCACACCCTCCACAATCTGGGGCCGGAGACTCTGCGTGAGTGGGGGAGCCCAGGGGCGGAGTTTTTCCCGCACCACCTTGTAGGGGCGTCCCCACGGGTCTCCGTTCAGAGTCCCCAGCCACACGTTGCGGGCCTCCAACTTGGCCCGCTTTATTTCCGCTCGGAGGGTGCGCTTTGCTTCTCTGTATCCCTCATACAGCTCCGCCTTTCTGGCCTCCGCATCCGGTGGGCGGATGCGGCGACTGCAGTGTCTGGCGTACCGGCGCCGCGCAGCATTGCACGCATTGCGCAGTGCCGCAATCTCTGGCGACCACCAGTACACCTGGCGCCGGGCACGTCCTGGCCGGACTCGGGGCATTGCCGCGTCGCAGATTTGCGACATGGCCTCCCGGAACCACTCTGCCTCGACGTCGATGTCAACAGGCCTGTCCGGTGCTTGCACCCAGGCCTGTACCATCGCGGCTTCCAGGAGGAGCTCCCGGTCCAGCTGCTTCAGCGCCCAACGCGGACCACACGGGGTCTGTTGGACCGGCGCGATCGAGGTCTGGGTGGAGACGTCAAACCGAATGTACTGGTGGTCTGAGTACGTCTCCACCCCCTCCATGACGCGCCAGTCGACGACACGTGGTGACAGAGCAGGGCTGGCGAACGATATGTCCACCACTGACTCGCCCTGCATCCGCACACACGTGGGGACAGAACCCCGGTTTAGGACGACCAGGCCTGTCTCCAGAGCCCAGTCCTCCACCATCCGACCCCGCTGGTTCGTGAACCGGGAACCCCAAGCCAAGTTCTTGGCATTGAAGTCCCCGCAAACGACCACGGGGAGGGAACCAAATCCAGCGACGACGGCATTCAGCTCCATAAGGGAGATGTGGAGATCGGCGAGAGTTCTGTTCGGGGACAGGTAGACGCCTACCACTGCAATGTCCCCGAACCGTGCTGCCACGCAACCCCGCCCCCTCGTGACGGCCTCGAGGGACGGAGTACCGGCGGCGGCCGACGAAATTAAGGTCACCGAGCCGTTCAGATCCTGAACCCAGTCTCCCCTGGGCAGGACATAGTACGGCTCGGAGACCACGGCGATGTTGATCGACCACTGCGCCATGCTCTGGAGCAACAGATCCTGAGCGGGGGCGCAGTGGTTGATGTTCGCCTGGAGGAGACGTAATGGAGCCGTATTTAACAGTCCATTACAGTCTCCTCCCGAGCCCCGCGTGAGGGCACTGCCGCAGGGGTTGCAGCGGCGACAGCGGCGGCAGCCAAAGACGAGGCTGCGGCGGTGAGGACATCAGGGTGGATAGGCCTCCGGACCTTTCCCTTGACCTTGGCAGGAGGATCGCAGGACCTGCTCCCAGCCCGGTGTTCAGCCGGCTTGCCTGCCGCCGCACATGCGTAGCAGTGCGGCGTTGCACGGCATTCAACCGCCTTGTGACCGGGCTGACCGCACTGGAAGCAGCGGTCACTGCGGTCCACCTCCGCGGCGCAATAGGCACCCACGTGGTGTCCCACGTGGCAGCGATAGCACCGCAGAGGTCTGGGCTCCAACAGTTTCACCTGCGCGGAGACCCAGCCTACCAGGAGCCGTCGGCCCTCCCCGGTGATGGTCTTGGCCGTCGACACGGGGCAGCTAACCGTCACGGCTCGCATGCCCGTGCTGTCAGCGCGGATGGAGCCCGCCCGAACCTGTTCGGCGGTGCATCCTCCCGCCCTGACGATGGCGGCCACCACCTCGTCCACCTTGACAGAGTCGTCCAAGCCCATGACGCGCATATCAATGCACTTGGTGGGCCTGGACACTCGGGCCTCTTCCGCGTCCAAGGACGCCCTGATCCTTGCGGCCAGGGCATCTGCGGCAGGGCCACTGGCCGCACCAGGGACCTCCAGCATTCGGGCCCCAGTTACGGTGCGCCTCATGCGGAAGCCCCCAGAGGCTCCGAGCTCGCCAAGGTGGGGCAACACCGCCTGCCTCGCCTTTTCCATGACGGCGTCATACGTCACGCCCTTCTTTTCCGCATCTGGCTGTAGTGTGATTACCACAGCCTCGGATTTCGGGGCGCGAAGTCTGGCCGCCATGGCCCGCTTCTTGCGCTGCTGTCGCCGTGTCCGCTTTTTGGCCGCCCTAGACGCCTTGCCTGCCTTCCTTTTGGCACCGACAACCGTCCAATCGGTGTCGGCCGAGGATTCTGCAGGCGGGGCGGGGGGGGGCAGGGGCGGCCCAGTCGCCGTCACGGCAGGAGCCCTCGCCGCCTTACCCTTTGTGGGTGGAGCAGGCCCTCCCTGCCGCTCCTGCTGTTTGGCCGCCGGGGCCGGCCTCACAGGCTCCGACGCCATGGCCTTTCGCCCGGCCTGCTCCGACGGGCCCGCCTTGGGCGCAGCAGCCGTAGTCGCGGCGGCGGCGGCATATGATGCCGCCTTCCGCTGGCCGGAGGCCGCGAGCGGGGGACGCAGCACGATGCCCTCCAGCACGGACAGCTGCTGCTGCATCCGCTGCTGGAACTGCTCCTGTTGCTGCTGCTGTTGCTGCCGGAGGGCAGCCAGCTCCTGCCGCACCAGCGTCAGCAGCTGGCCCTCTGACTCGGGCTGGGGCTGGGGCTGGTTTTGTCCCTGCTCCTGCATGCTTACCCTTTTTGGTGCTGGTGCCTGGTGGTCGACTTTTCGGGCATCCAAGAGCTCAGCCCGGATCTTCGCAACCCTTTTTTCGAAGTAGGCGTCCATGGCCTCCAAGATAGAGGTCGCGAACTGAGCGATGCCCCTTTTCTTGGAGCCCTTCTCTCTCTTCCTTGACATGGCTGTCAAGACGTCGACCACCAGTACCCCGAGCAACCTGCGTGACTCCTCGGCGGAGTCTTCCCCGGCGTCTGGCTTGCTGCCAGGCGGCCCCGAGGGGTCAGACCTAACACCAGTCGCTACGGGATGGCGCCCCTCCGCGGAGAGCCTCTCGGCTCTCTCAGCAGCCTCCTGGGAGGTAAGCCCTCTCCCTCTTCCTCTCACTCGGCTCGCACCCCGACTGCTAGTAGGGATCTTGCGGGCCGACGCAAACTCTCCTTCGGAGGACGATCCGTCCCCCGCTTTGGAGCGCTTCCGGAAGAAGCTTGTATTCCTTCCAGGGTCTCCCGCTACCTCCTCCACCTCCGAGCTCTCCGAGCTCCTTTTGGATGCCGCGTCGGACTCCGACCGGACTCCTTCTCCTCATCGTTGGTTTTAAAAAATTTGCTCATTTTTGTTCCCACGAGTATGTATCAAGTTTTACCGGCTCAAATTTGTGGTTCGCACTAGAGACTAATTAAGCTACCCATTAGTCAAGCTAACAACCTCCCTCACGGTGCGCCGCCGCTTGGAGGTTTGGGGTGATTTTTTATAGAGGTTGTCTTCCTCGCGGCCCGGGCGGTTAAGCCAAGACCCTCGACCCCCATCAAAAGTCAGAAACATGACCTTGGACAATCTCTGGGGCTACGAGACTAACGGTGGCAGAAGGAGGAGCAAGTCTTCCTCCTGCCTGCCCGGTGGCAGGGTAAGTGCACACCGAGCCCGCTCTTACTTCGCCACTGTGCTCTCTGCTATAGCAGAGGGACACGCGTTGAAGTGTTCCTTCGGACAGAATATTCGCAGGCGGACATCGAGACCCCTTAGGCAAAGTACCCAAGGGGAGTCGTTAGCCGCCTCCCAGGGTGCACCGTCCCGCAGACTGGCCTTCACTCCGGACATATCCGCAAGGGAACTACAGCCTGCGGGCACTCGAGGAGGTTTTCTGTCGTAGCACCCCAAGCCGCCATATTGGATTTGTAATTACGTTTCTTAGCTAGTCATGTATTGTCATCAGAACTCAGAGCGTGTGCAAAATTTCATCCTAATCGAAGACCGGGAAGTGGGTCAAATTAAGATTCCAAGTTTTCTTACATACATAGTTATAAGTGAAGCTAATAAAAGCGTGTTAAAAAGGGCAACAGAAGAGAAAAAGAGAGGGAAAAAGGGTTTATGCTATCCGTTGTTATGCAAAATAATATTATGTAAGTATAAAAAGTTCTGCTATAAAACCCCTCATCCCTATTCCGTGCGCGATATTCGTCCCCCGCGTGACGGACGTGTCGTGTCGTATCTTGAGGCGGCAGCGTGCGCGCCGAGTCATCCCGGGTAACGAGGCGCCCGCACTGTTACAGTGTCTACTGTACAATGCACGTACAATACAACATACACACTTTGACAGCGGTGGCGAGACCCGTTAGCGCTACCTAGTGTTGTGCACAATGCCTCATTAGTTGTGAACCTTATTGTATTCTGGGCTGACTGTTCTTACTCTGCCTCCCGCACATTTCGCTGGTAATAATATAAGTATTTTGTTGCTTTTAGTAATGATTTCCGGTATCGTTAGTTTGGCGGACACTATAGTGTAGGTACCCTTTACTGTTAATAGACGAGTTGTACGTCTGTGTATATGTATTGTATCTATGTTCAGCTCGGAGGTGGCGCGGCGCGAGATGCTGCTGCCGGACCAGATATACGAGGGGCAGCCGTGGGACGGGGGGGGCACACCACTGCTGGCGCTGCTGCGCACGAAGCAGCTGCCGCCAGACTTCTTCTGCGTCCACAGAAGAGACTCACCTGCGCGACACAACACAAGCGCGTTGCCCGTACGGTGCGTATGGCCGGCACGAGAGCGCACGGTGCCGCGAGTGGCGAGCTGTTGGTGATGACGAGTGTGTGCATGTCCCGCAGGGAAGGCGCGGCGGCGCGCGCGGAGCCGCGGCGGCGGCGCTCCACCACACGCACGCACCGCACCACCACACAACAAGGTCAGTAGGCACTCGCTACAAGAAAAACTCAGATACTCCTCTAAAAAAATGAATGAAAAAAAAAACCGATTGCACAAAACGACTAAAAAGTTCAAAACAAGGTCTATTTTCAAGTACTATGAAACGCAACCACACCACAGTGTCTCAAGACGAAAGTCTATGACCAGTGCGTGTTGCCAGTGATGACATATGACTTCGAAACATGGTCGCTCACAATGGGCCTCAACAGAAGGCTTAAAGTCACCTAAAGGGCAATGGAAAGGGCTATGCTCGGAGTTTCCTTTCGTCATCGAATCAGGAATGAAGATATACGCAGGAGAACCAAGGTTACCGACATAGCACGAAGAATAGCCAAACTTAAGTGGCAATGGACAGGGAACATTGCTCGCAGAACAGATGTCCGTTGGGGCGGAAAGGTTCTGGAGTGGCGACCGCGTACCGGAAGACGCAGCATTGGAAGGCCTTCTTCAAGGTGGACCGATGACCTGGTAAGGGTTGCGGGAATTCAATGGATGCGAGACGCACAGGAGCGTTCATTGTGGCGACACTTGGGGGTAGCCTATGTCCAACAGTGGACGTCTTTTGGCTGAAATGATGATGATGATGATGATCATTAAACTTAACAGCCTATTACTATTTTACATAAGTTATGAATGTCCACCTCACTACCAATGAACAGCATGAACAGCTCAATGCAGTTGCCTCAAAGCATCATTATTAGCATCCTTGGGTCCGCACGCGTTGCACAGTGATAGCGAGATTATTCGGAAGTATGTGTTTAAGGTTTTGTTTTATCATTTTTTATTTTTATTTATTAAAGTTATTTTGCATTTTTTTTTTTTTTCGTTTTCGAAGTTGAGCTCTTTCGGCGTACTCAAATGGACTCAAACGGAACTTGACGCCCTGGATAGGCGGGTCCATAACTGCTGACTGCATACCGAATGCACTACACACGATCGTCGGTGATGAGACTGTATATCCCGCGGAAGTGTGGGGGTCGACGTTTTATAAATGCCTTAAATTCATTAAATAGGGTCTTTCCCTACACAACCGCGAGGTATGCAGTCTCAGGGAATATTTCCTAGCCGCCGACGTGGGTATGCATCGAGATGTAGTGGCAGTGGACAAGGGACTCACCCCGCTCTCCCTGGCTAACGAGAACTGGCGCAAACCGGTAGTTCTTGACACTAACGATCGCAGGGAAATATGGCAGAGCAAGGAATTTCACGGACGCTTTTTCCGGGCCCATCACGGGCCCGATGTAGACCAAATGGCGTCCGTAGCCTGGCTGCGTTCCGGTGACCTCTTTGGGAAAACCGAAGGTTTTGTCTGTGCAATTATGGACGAAGTTATCATGACGAATAACTACCAGAGATTTATTGTGAAGGAAGGCACGATTGACATCTGTCAGGCATGTCACCGTCCGGGAGAATCAATTCGTCACATTATGTCTAGTTGTTCTCGTCTAGCTAACGGAGAGTACTTGCATAGGCATAACCTAGTAGCCAGAATTATCCATCAGCAACTTGCTCTGAAATACTCTCTTGTGGAATCGGAAGTGCCTTACTAAAGGCATGAGCCCGACCTAGTTCGTGATAATGGTCATATCACTTTGTTCTGGGATAGGTCCATCATCACTGACAGGACTATTGTAGCCAATAAGCCTGATATAGTGGTGGTGGACCGAAGCGAGAGGCGTGCAATGATTGTTGACATTTCCGTTCCACATGACGAAAATCTCGTGAAAGCCGAGAAAGATAAACAAATTAAGTATATTGACTTGGCTCGCGAGGTTGTCGACATGTGAGATGTAGACTCGGCGATCATTGTACCGATAGTCGTGTCAGGCAATGGCTTAATAGCCAAGAGCCTCGACCAACACCTTAGGAGGCTCGCGTTAGGCGACTGGATCAAGGGCTTGATTCAGAAAGCGGTACTCCTGGACTCGGCTCGTATCATGCTCGTATTGTTAAGAGGTTCCTTTCTCTGGAGCCCTGACCGCCGGTAGCTTGGACCTTGTTCCCGATACCGGTGGGGTACTATTTTTTTATATTTTTAAATGTTTTTTTTCGTATGATTTTAAAAAATATTTAAAAATGTAATTTATATGTGTTTACAATGAATAAAGAAAATAATAATAACTCCATCACCGTATCTCTACGCTAACGTCGTGGTGGGGCTGGCGCGCTCCAATAAACCCTAGGTCTGTGTCGGTAGCGTATGCCTACACTGACCGGCACCGGACGTGACCGGACTGGCAAAGGACAGATGGCACTAGCTATCGCGTTAACATTGGGTCCGTGTTGTTTATTGTACAAAAAATAGTTAAAGTGATAATAAAAGTGTTTCTGCTATTTAGAACTGTGAAAGAACATTTAAAGCCTCTGTGTCATTGTTATCCAGTGAATTGTGTGACGGACTTAACCGCAAAAAAGATTTTAAAATAACAATCTAACACCATACTTCAAAACGTAAAATATGTGTATATTTCGTCAAAAACCAATTAAACAATCTTAATTTGCAGCAACTCTGGTTGTGTTGTTGGGTTTAGCATCGCATCACCTCGCTCAACTGCCATCTTCGATCTCTCCTATTCACTCCACAACTCATTGTTTATGAAAGGTAAAAAGAAAGGCAAGTGTCAACAGCGGATGCACGTCCTCTCATTTCAAGTGCACCTCTCAAATATTAGAGGGCTGCACTCCAATCTCGTTGCGGTCCACCACCATCTTGAGACTGACAAGCCACACTTGCTTTTCTATTACGTCCGTAATGACATCTGCTGCCAGCGTCTCCGTCACCTTGAAGACCCTAATTTATCCATGCTATGGATGTTGGTGGACACTGGTATGGACAAAATTGTTTATGCCTGTGTCTACCGATCGCACAGCGGTGATCAGGAGACGACTCGGTTGTTCGACCACCTCAGTGAGGCCGCCGATAAGGCTCTGCATCGGCACTCTGATGCGCAGCTCGTCGTTCTGGGAGACTTTAACGCCTGCCACCAAGACTGGCTTTTCCCATACCAGAGGACCGACCACGCTGGGAGAGAAGCACGAAACTTTGCAGTGTCGATGGGCCTTTCCCAGCTGGTCAAGCAAGCGACTAGGGTGCCTGTTGTAGTTGGTCATACTGCCAATTGTCTGGACCTTCTGTTGACCACCGATCCGGACAGATGTATCGTAACAGTTTCCTCACCACTCGGAACTTCAGATCACTGTCTGGTGAAGTCTGTTTCGTCCTTCTCCCCACCTGACTGCGACTCACGCGGCGAACGGCGAATGTGGCGTTACAGGTCACTGGATTGGGATGAGATGAGAGATCTTTGCATCTTATCCTTGGCAGCAGGTCTGCTTCTCTTCTGAAAGTCCGTCGAGCTGTGCAGATGCTATATCCGATGTGATACGTCAAGCTGTGAAGTTTTTCATCCCTTATAGAGATGTACCCATCGGAGGCTCAGCTCACCCATGGTTCAACGCCGATTGCGTTCAATCTGAAGAGCGTAAGCATTCGGCGTTTCTCGCCTGGGTTGACGCTCGTAACCGCAAAGCTCCGGATTTGAGCTCAAAGAAGAGAGCTTTCAATCGTGCTGCCAAGTCCTACAAAAAGGCACTGAAGAAGGCTCGGTTCGACCGCATTACCCATATTGGCACAAAGCTCTCTGCACAGCCGTCCGGTAGCAGAGCATTCTGGTCCCTTGCCAAGTCGGTCGAAGCGAACTTCTGTAGGCCCACATTGCCTCCGCTGGTTAAACCTGATGGGACACTGGCTCACTCTGCGAGTGAGAAAGCAGGTCTCTTTGCATCTCTCTTCGCCCATAATTCTCGTCTTGATACTAGCAGTGCTACTCCACCGACTCTACCTCACTGCAACACCTCGATGCCCGAGGTTCGCATAAGGAACAGAGAAGTTTTGAGAGCACTGTGTCGTCTAGACGTGAATAAAGCTAGTGGACCAGATGGTATACCAGCAATAGTTCTCAAGGCATGTGCACCCGAGTTGTCTCCTGTATTAACGCGCTTGTATCGCCTCTCATTTAGGACTGGTATAGTGCCCAAGTCCTGAAAGTTTGCCAACGTGCAACCCGTGCCCAAAAAGGGCAGTCGTGCCGATCCTGCCAACTATCGGCTGATTTCAGTAACCTCCATACTCTGCAAGATTATGGAGCGTGTATTGAACTCGCGCCTCATGGCATACCTGGAAGGCAACGATCTCCTCAGTGACCGACAGTACGGGTTTCGCCACAATCGGTCTATTGGGGACCTACTAGTGTATACCACTAACATGTGGGGCGAGGCCCTCGAGAAGAATTGAGAAGCGATTGCTGTCTCCTTAGATGTTTCGAAGGCCTTCGACAGGGTATGGCACGCCAGTCTTTTGAGTAAGCTTCCAGCGTACGGCATTTCCCCTGGTTTGATTAGCTGGGTAAAAGACTTCCTGAGTGAACGGTCTCTCCGAGTTGTTGTCGATGGATGCTCATCAGAGCCCATGACCACTAATGCCGGAGTTCCTCAGGGGTCAGTTCTCTCTGCAACTCTTTTCCTGCTGCATATTAATGATCTGCTGATGCCAGGTATCTATGGGTATGCAGATAATAGCAAAGTTGTAGAGAGATACCTTCCGGGTGCTCGGGCTAGTAAGGAACTAATCCGGTCCGAACGAGAGGCTATGGTAGAGCGTACGAATGTCTCTCTTAAGGCAGTCTCCAAGTGGGGTGAAACCAATCTGGTTGAATTTAAAACACAAGCGTGTTTGTTCACCGCCAAAAGGAGCCCGTTCACCTTGGTTCCTGCTTTTCAGAATGTATCCCTGGAGTGCACCGACTGCCTTCAGCTCTTGGGACTCGAAATTTCTTCGAACCTCAATTTTGGGCGGTTCATTGAGTCCAAAGCCAAGGTAGCTGCTAGAAAACTAGGCGTTCTTGCAAAGGTCCGACGGTACTTCACACCGGGACAGCTTCTAATGTTATACAAAGCACAGGTCCGATCGTGTGTGGAGTACTGCAGTCACATATGGGCTGGTGCTGCAAAATGCCATCTAGCAGCTTTGGACTCAGTGGAAAGGCGTGCAAAGAGGCTAATTTGGTATCCAGATTTGATTAAGTCCAATCTACAAAGCCTCGAGCACAGGCGCAGGGTAGCCAGCCTATCGGTTTTTTAAAGGTTGCATTTTGGAGAGTGTGCGCGGGAATTGCATGACTTGATTCCGCCATCTCCTTTCTACCATCGGACAACCCGACGTACGGCGAGTATCCACCCTTACGTTGTTGAAACTTCAACGGTCCGGACTAAGCGTTTCGCTTCGTCGTGTATACTGCGTACATCGAAGGACTGGAACAATTTGCCTGCTGCGGTCTTCCCGTCCAACTATAATTTAGGTGCCTTCAAGGCGAGAGTGAATAAGCTCTTAATAAACCAGTGCGCCTCACCATCAATGATTGCATCACTGCTTACCATCAGGTGGGATCGCAGTCAAGCACTGGTTTATATATCAAATAAAAAAAAAAAAAATTAAGTAATCAGGTGCAGTGAACAAACAGATTATCAGCAATAAAGTTTAAAAAAATACTTATTAGTGATTTGCGTTTTTGTTGTGATTGGTGCAAAAAAAAAATCTGCATTAATCGTAGCAACGATTTAATGGAGTAGAAAATATTTTACATAATGTTATTTGATCAGGGGATCAAATAACATTATGCCAAAATTTCTCTTCTCTTCTTTAATGTTTATTTTTGTATAATTTTATAGACATAGTTTTAGGTCCTACTTACGGGTTAGAAAGAAAGAAAGAAAGAAAGAAAAACATTTTATTTGCCGGAAAAGGCGCAAACTTATAACTAACATATTGCAAACATTTTGCAAGACAAAAACATTATTAAACAGAATAACATATATGCGCCGCGTCCGAGCAAAACGGCCGTACGCTCAGCATAATGCCGTGTCCACAACGCAAAAATGCGACGAGTCCACAGCGCTGGTTTTCAGCGTGGCCCGGTGGCGTTATCGACTAACAGACGTCGGCAACGGTATTGTGTACCAATACAATAAGCGAATAACGTAACAAATCATTCAACACATTCGTTCAATAATACGTCAGTTACTTGCCAAACGTCATTGTCAGTTGTCATTTGTGTATATTTGATAGATCTGTATCGTCGGTTGCGTTTTGAATTTGTGGAATAATAGGTGTGAGATTAATTTGTATTTTATAATATGGATAATGTTAAAAGAGACAGAAGTGCAAACTTTTCTACATAATATGAGAGGGATATTTTAGTATCTCTTATTCAAATCGCTCGCCATTTTCGTTCAACTTATATGCCGCATATTGTACGCTACGTTATTAGTAAAATTTCTTAGAAAAAAATACCACTCACCCTTTCGATTTAGGTATTGTTTTATGTTTTATATAGTTATGTACTTGGGTCACTGCATACTTTGATAAACGAAATCTAGCAAAAAAAAAATCAGTTTCATCTAGGTCCGGAAAATAATCAACACGGAATTTAAAGACACAAATCCTCGGTATTCGCCGCACCGTGGAATATTCTAATTCATCCAACTGATGATCACACAAATCAATGAAACCCATTTTTATTAATATATTTTAAAAACTTTCGTTGTTGATATGCACAAATGACAACAGAAAGGCTACAGACACTACAGTAAATTACAGTTAACTGTCAAGTAAGCACCCTAATTGGCAGACCGTATGGCAAGTAAGTTACGGGTCAGTTAATCTTATGTTAGTGCTAGTCGAACATCGTGAAATTCGAACGTGAAGTTACGGGTGACTTTAACTGACGATTAGCCTGCTCGTCACTTTACTTGAGGGTGGTGAAAGAGGCCCTTACTCTAACTTTAAATTTTACTGTCGCAATGAAACTGGCCATCACTTTACAGTCATGGCCTGAAACACAGGTTTAAATTAACCTAGATGGAGCGGTCCACTATCAAACATTGCAATTCCGAACCACGATTAATAGCACCTTTAATAATATTTTAGTTTTAGTATATTTTTACCGGACGGCAAGTAGGGTTATGTTTTTCGCGCGTATCTTGTGTGTTTATGTAATATTCATTATTACCTCATATCTTCCAAACCGCTGAACGGATTTACATAATTAAGGTATCGATAGATTCGCCTTGATAACCCAAGTGTTCTTAGATAGGTGATGTTATAAAAAAAACATAACATACCGACTGCGAGATGCCATAATAAAGAGCAAAAAAAAATTTTTTTATGGTTATTGCAATGCGAGTATCAAATTAAAGGGCTCATCATGAGGATTTCAAAATGGTATATCATGATCATATTAAAAAAATACAATAGGAAATATGTTATTTAATTATCTACTAGCTGTTACTCGCGACTTAGTTACTCCGCTTTTTTGAGGAAGTTGTGTAAAATAATGTTGTCCAGTTCAGGAATATATTCTTCCTTGGAAACTAAGTCCTGTTCCCGCGGGAAAACGAAAAGTAGCCTAAGTTTACTCCTTGTAACATTAACTATCCGTCAGTTGGGCACGTGATAATCATGATGGTAAGTCCCCTCTTTGAGGAGTGGCTGGAGAGCCGTCACGGCGTCCTCACCTTGCGCATGACGCAGGTCCTCATCGGACATGGTAATTTCGGGAGGTTGCTACACCGGATTCAGGTGGAACGAAACGCTCAGGGGTGTTGCCGTTGTGCGGACCGTCTGGGGGATACGGTGGAGCTTACGGTGGAGGTGAGCCCTGCACGGTCGGAGCACCGCCGTGTCCTCGTGCGGGCGATCGGAGGCGGTGACATCTCGCGCCAGGCCCTGGTCTAGGCCATGGTCCGGAGCGAGGGGAAATGGGTGGCGCTCGACTCCTTCTGCGAAGCAGTAATGCTAATGATGGAGACAGCCATAACTCCGACTACCAACCACCGTAGGCACGGGTTTTCGGACGACGTGCAATGTATAGCTCGCAGTCTAGTCCGGACCGAGCCCAAATCGTCGACAGCGCATTGTGTACTACGCGTTCATCAAAGAGATGTCATGGCCCAGCAGAGATTTTCACAACAAAACTACGCGTAGTAAACACGAAATTGTATTACCCAAATGTAGATTAGTTAAGACCAGCAAGTCATTCTTAGTAAGCAGCATACGCTTTTATAACAAGCTGCCAAAGGCGCTAGGTACCTGAACTTAGCGAGGGAAAATTTAAAACTCATATTAAGCGTATCCTAACCAAAAAAGCGTATTATAAGGTTAAAGACTATGTCGAAGACACGCTTGTTTTGCAAAGACTACTTCTGCACATGTGGCCCCCTGGTAACTCATTAATATTGTGTCTATTAACTGCTCCCTCTTTGTTTTAATCACGAGGTTTTAATATATACATTTTTTTTTCTAACACATTGCTTTTGCAATATTTTTTAAATTATTTAGACCTTAAATTCGTTAGTAATTTATTTGGTTAACATCTTATTTATTGATAGTTGTAATTATTATTCTTGCTTTTTTATATAGCCTCTTTTTTATAATGTGAATGTAAGAACACTGTAGACTCCGCGAATTCTTAGATTACTTCCTATTACGACTAATTTTTTTTTAATATGATTATTTTTATTATGCTTTTGGGCACAATATTGACTGGTCTACACTGTTCTTACATGATATCTATTAATACTGTAATATGGAAATATTGTAATATCAACCACTTTTTATAAAAGAGTAACTATGGAGTTTCTTGCTGGTTCTTCTTCATACCGACCGAAACGACCAATTTGGAGCCGTGCACTAGCTTCTGACGTTTTATAAGTGCCCATGTAGGCCTATGTGAAATAAAAATATTTGAATCGCTTCAAAACGTAATAGATGCACCTTGGACTTTGAATCTTTACTCCTAAATTACAACCTTATCTTAAAAATAAACCAACCAACACGGCCAAGGAGCCTTACATGCTTAGATAATTTTGCTCTGAACTCAAATCTAAAATGTGCTGCTGAAGTAATGGATTTTGCAATATCTGATCACTCAAATTAAGGTATTGGCGGTCTCAGAAACGAGACTTCTCAAAAGAAAATTTGATTAAATTTAAAAATCATTTAAAGAGTTTATCCTTTTCTGACGTTTATAGCGAGGGTAACCCTAGTAAGTCTTATGATATTTTTATGGAAATTTTTCATCTAATTTACAATCAGTGTTTTCCAATAAAATGCATTAGAATTCGATCGGAAAAAAGAATTAAATGGATTTCGAAAGGCATTAAACTCTGTAGCAAAAAACAGAGAAACTTGCTATGGAAATACAGATTGAATCCGTCAAGCGAAAATCAAAAAACATTTAGGACATACTCGCAAAGATTAAAAAAGATCATTAAACTTACTCAAAAGGCACAGAATAGTAACATTATTAATAAGGCACACAATAAATCCAAGGCAGCGTGGCAAATTATCAATAACAATAACCATATTAAAGAACCCATTTTAAAAATTGACAATCAAAATGTGACAATAAAGGATCCTAGGAAAATAGCTATATCGTTTAGCGACTTTTTTATTGACCAAGTACAAATTGATTCTAATGACACATCTGACCGAATTATTGACCTGGAAAGTAACTCAAATTCAATGTTTATGTCACCTTTAATCCCAAATGACATAATAAGAGCAATTAAATCGCTCAATAATACAAAAAGTTATGGTTACGATGAGATTACCACCAGTGTAGTTACATTTGTTGGAGATGTTATTGCTGAGCCTCTAAGTCATATTGTGAACTGTAGTATTGAATCTGGTATATTCCCTAATAGCCTAAAAACCGTAGTAATAAAACCTCTATACAAAAAAAATAGTAGAGAACACATGTCCAATTACAGACCAGTAGCCTTGATCTTAATATTGTCTAAGGTATTTGAAAAGATTATTTATCAAGGAATCGATAGATTTTTGAGTAAATATAATATATTATGCGAGAAACAAATGGGGTTTAGAAAAAATAAGAATATTAATATGGCAATATATAAACTCTTAAATAATATTATGACAAATGTTGACAATAAAATTCCCGTATGTGCAATTTTGACTGATATGACTAAAGCATTCGACTATGTAAACCATGACGTACTTTTACCTACCTATGGTACATAAAAGGGGAAATATCCTGGATCTAATAGAATCATACCTACGAAGTCGATTGCAGTACACAGAAATAACGAGAGTATGCCTTAAAACTAAACGTGAACTTAAATATATTTCGGATTGTAGAGAGGTTGAACATGGCGTACCACAAGGTAGCGTTCTGGGGCCACCTTTGTTTCTCTTATATATTAATGATTTGCCCCGTCAAATACATCATCCTATGGTGCTGTTTGCTGACGACAGTACTGTGATAGTAAAATGTTCGGACATAAAAAAATATGAAAGTGAGATTAATAACACATTAAAGAGTGTTATTAATTGGCTTAGCATAAATAACTTGATTATAAATTTGCAAAAAACAAAGGTAATGCATTTTTACCAAAGGATTAGTCCCGCTAATATAACTGTCAGCTATAATGGCCAAAAAGTTGACTCAACAAATACAGCGAAATTCCTCGGAATCTCAATTGATAGCAATCTGACTTGGAAACCTCATTCTGAGGATGTCTGTAAAAAACTGAGTAAATTAGCTTATGCACTGCACAACTTATCGCACAAAGTAAACAATACTACACTTCTAACAGCTTACCATGGTATGGTTGCATCGATATTGAGGTTCGGAGTGATATTCTGGGGCAACTGTAGTGAGAGGGAGGAGATTTTCAAGGCCCAAAAACGATGCATAAGATCAATGTCAAATTTAAAAACTATTGATAGCTGTGAGCCTGTGTTTAGGTCGCTAAAAATACTAACCTTCCCGTGTCTTTACATATTGGAAGTGTCCATTTTTGTTAGGTCGAATTTAAATTTATTTCCGTCTCTAGTTAACATTAGATTACACTCAGGTCCTATGAGACTACAATATAATAAATTATTACATACAGGAAAATACAAAACAGCATTATTAAGAAAGAGTATAATATCTATGGGCCCTATCATATATAAGGTGTAAAAAAATTAACTTTAAGAATTTCGAGGGGACATTGTACTCCTCATTATGAACAACTTTTACTATGGGACCAAACCTGAAATCGCGAAAAAAAAATCAGCTGCTCCATACGTTTTGACGAGTTATGCGAACATAAACGTAGGGAACAGCTGATTTTTTTTTCGCGATTTCAGGTTTGGTCCCATAGTAAAAGTTGTTCATAATGAGGAGTACAATGTCCCCTCGAAATTCTTAAAGTTAATTTTTTTACACCTTATATAATAAAATTCCATACAGTCTAAAAAACACCCCATACGCATATTTAAAACTAAGTTGACTACATTACTATTGCAAAAATGTTACTATTCTGTTAATGACTTCTTGAATGATAAAGATTTATAGTTGTACTTTAATTTATTTATTTTTTGACATTTTGAATGATAATAATTTATTATAATTTGTAGTTAAACTTATTGATTAATAACTGACTATTTATTTGACAATTGACATATTTATACGAATTTTGATAACAAGGTAGTAATAAGTCGATTATATTGAATGTATTGTAACTTCCAAAAATAATGATTTTGCATGCCGTAAGGTAGAATGTAATGGAAACACCCAACTCTGTGCCATCTTATAATTGTACCTACATTGCTCGCAAATAAATAATTCTGATTCTTCATATACATCAGCAAACAATAGGCCATTGCGGTAGGACTTAAATTTGTCCGTATTATCTTTACTATAGCCGCGTCTAGTGGTTCGCCAACGATTCCTAGTGCTTGCAGAGCTAATCGGGCAATTGAGTAGTTGTGCCGTGTGGTCAGACCAAGCTAACGACTCCTGTTCCTTCTTTGCCATTGTTCCAGGGCCACGGGGATCTCTTTTGCATCACTCATGGCCCCAGTAGACTTCGACCCTGCTGGGCCACTAATAATAATAATCCTTTATTATCAGGCAACTAAGGCCCATAGAAAAAATACACAAATAACCTTACAAAATAATAAACTAATACATATGTATAAAAGATTCTAATTTGACATTACTAGTACTGTTTTTTAGGCAAGCCAGCAATAAATATTGAAAGAGGGGTCAGACAGGGTGATCTCTTGTCACCTAAATTATTTATTGCTGTTTTAGAAAACATATTCAGAAAGATAGACTGGAAAACAAAAGGTATAAAAATAAACAACAGCTATTTAAACCATTCAAGATTTGCTGACGACATAGTCATACTATCAGAAACACTAAAAGACCTACAAGAAATGCTATGTTCACTAGACCAAGCAAGCTCAAAAGTGGGACTAGAAACGAACGCTACTAAGACCAAGATAATAACAAATAGCAATAAAAAGCCCATTACTGTAAGAGGAAATACAATAGAATATGTCGACAGCTACCTAGATAGATGATCTAGGTAAACAAGTAGGTATCTTTCAACAAAACAAATAATGAAGACGAAATCCAAAGAAGAGCAAATTTATATCACGTGGAATAAATTCTGGTCATTCAAGGAAATCTTAAAGGGAGACTACTCGTTAAACATGAAGAAAACTATACTAGATACTTGCATACTGCCCTGCCTGCTGTACGGCTACCCATCTTGGGTATTCACCACAAGAGCCAAACAAAAGATCGAAACAACACAACGAGCCATGGAGAGAAGTATATTAAATATAAGGAAAATACACAAAATAAGAAGTGAAGTCATTAGACAAAAAACAAAAGTAACTGACGCTCTTACGCAAGCCCTAAAATTGAAATGGCAATGGGCTGGCCACGTATCACGCTACAAAGACGGTAGGTGGACAGCCAAAACTACAGTGTGGAAAGGGCCAGAAGGGAAAAGAAGAGTAGGCAGACCAAAAAGAAGGTGGGCTGACGTAATAATTGATACAGCAGGAAATGATTGGCGAAATATAGCAAGTGACAGGGACCAATGGAAGGAACTGGAGGAGGCTTTCACCCGTGGAGGCGCCCATATCCCAACGAACTTACTAACCTAGATAATAAGGATAAACTACTAACAAATTAGAAATGAAAATAGTACTTAGAAGTAAACTTTATAATGTTATGTTATGGGTAATGGGAAATAAAGGCTTTCAATTATTAAACACTATTGCACACGAAGTGACGGCCTCGTGTTCCGTTGCGAGGTCGGTATCCTTCCACGAAATCGTCGATACACGACACCCTTCGGCCAAAACTCTCCTTTGAGGAAGGTCTCCAAATGGTGAGTCGGCACCAGCACCACAAACGACTTGATTAGTGTTATGGTGCGGCTCCAACTGCACGACTCTCAAAGTCCAGTTTGTCTTCACGCGTACATACTCCACGATCTCCTCAGCTTTCGTGGTGTGATGTAGCCTAGAAACGCACAGCAAACCTACGTCGTAGGTACTGCTGGACGCAGCAGCATGTTGGGTCCTGCCAGCGCGGTACCGCGATACCGCACTGGTTCTGACTAGTAGGCTTCTTCCTCTTCTTCTTCTCTACCTTAGTGAAGCCATTCTCATCGCTCTGCTTGTCCCCTTTCGTTTTACCTGCTTGTCGCGTTGTTTGCGACACAGCAGGTTTATTTGCAGCAACAATAGCGGAATAGGCACGTTTAGGGGTCGACGTACCTACATGCGTCACCAATTCGACCGGTGACGATACAGCGACGGCAGCGGCGGAGCAAGATGCAACGCAAGCATTATCAGCAGCGGGTGACGCACTGCAGCTCGCCGACTCAAAACTGCCGATGTATGCATTTTGTGCTCCGCGACGTATGTTCACGCTGGAGTTGTTAGGCGCCCTACTTTCCGAAACAGCGTTGCGCAACAACTCTACTTCGGCACGTAGCGCACCTACGGTGGTATTGGACACCTCCAGCTTGGATTGTACTTCGGCCAAGCTTGCTTTCAGGGATGTTATGTCCTTCAGCAACCTGGTGACATCGACGTGGTCGAACGTGACGGGAGGCAATTTATGCAGCTCCTTCGCCACGAAAGCGGGCACGTCGTCCGGGTCGGTGCTCTTCATCATTGTGATGATATCCTGCACACTTCTCTGGCCGCCATCCCTCCGTCGGGATTGCATCTGGTCAACTTTGCCCAGCGCTTGGAACAGCAGCAACTTGGCACTGCTTATCTCCTCCTCGTTAAAACTGGACTTACAGATCTGCAGGATGCTGACCTCGTCCATGTAGTCAATGGCATGTTTGATGAAAGCCAACAGCTCGTTGGCTATGAGTGGTTGACTCATAGCGACGAAAAACGTGCAACGGCTACTGCCGCGCAAAACGCGAATATAAAATTCGTATCGAGCATCGCAAACACGTCCGTACTTGACTGCGCATTGCACTCAGGGTTGGGCAGTATTTGAATTACTTGTAATTAAAATACGCAATTGAAATACAAATACGTATTTGGTATTTGTATTTCAATTATTTCAAATACTTGAGGCTTCAAAATACATTTTAACATTAAAATACATTTAACCTTCAAGAAAGATTGTTTTCTTTAGCAAGTTTTATTCACTCTTCAACAAGAGGCTGTTTGTACAGTACATTTAAAATCTAGTGTTCATGAAAGGAAACTGGTTTTACTGATTAATTATCTTTTATTCCTCTACTTTTCAGCCCATGCTGGTGTAGATTACGTATTTTTTTATATGTAATTTGTATTTTGTATTTAAATTAAAAATAGCTAAAATACTGTATTTTGTATTTTATATTTCAAATACCTTACTATATTTTATATTTTAATGATATTTTGTATTTTAATTACTTGCGATACTGTATTTTGTAATTTGTATTTCAATTAAAGCAAAGCATGTATTTTGCCCAGCCCTGATTGCACTGCACTAAGGTTGCTGACATCTACTTGAGGCGCGCGTGGAACACTACGCGCCGTCGACGACTTGGGTTCGGTCCGGACGGTTACCGGACGATCGGACGGCAAGCCACCCATTGCTCGCAGTCCGCAAGCCCGCGCCTACGGTGGTTGGAAATCGGGATTATTCGGGATCAGAACTGGCTGGGGCGTGAGGGGCGTTCCCACGCACGTGCGGCCGCGTCTTTTGCTAGTACCTATTACTGTTTCACAGAAGGAGGCGACCACTTGCCACTCCTCCTCGCTCCGGACCATGGCCTGTACCAAGGCCACCGCTGCCACCGATCACCCCCACGAGGACCAGCCGGTGCTCTGCCCAAGCGGGGCACACCTCTACCGTATGCTTCACCGTGTCCTCCGGGCTCCAGGCGGTCCAAACAATGGTGACACCCAGCCGTTTCTTCCGCACGAATCCGGTGCAGGAACCTCCCGAACTTACCATGTTCGGTGAGGACCTGCGACATGCGGAAGGTAAGGACGCCGTGTTACATTTCCAGCCACTCCTCAAAGAGGGGACTTACCGCCATAATTATGGCGTGCCCTAAACGAGTAGGCTGTTTGTTTTTTTTTTTTAATATATCTATATTAAAATCACCCGCCAGTACAACATTTTTAAATGTTTTTTTTTTTAAATCAGAATTCGTAATAACATCTCTAATCTACTCATAAAGTCATCAAAATTAGTTGAAATTTATAAGTTCTATAGCGCAACATACCCGTTATAGATAATTTAGCGAATTTCGGTAATTCTCTCCACTGATGACCATTTTTTATGAGTATACAAGCACCACCTCTTTTATTTTCGTTGCGACTTGCGACTAAAGCATGCAGCTAGCTAAACAGTAGTTAGGTATGTAGCGACATCTATGGCGTCACATAAGAACTAATCCTGCATCGCGCAATCAAAGTTCTCCGCGCGATTAGAACATATAGAACAGCCCGAAATCATCTATCGGGCAGTAGCCCACCAGACATGACATCCCGTCTGGTCGGAGGATCCTCCCTTTTCAAAGGAGGTTTGCGGGACTTTACACTCTGTTCCGCTTACCTCCAAAACTGGTGACCCTCGACAATGAACTTCAGCTCAGCCTTCGTGCAGCCACTACTTAGTGACGTCATCATCAGTTCCTCAAGCTTTCGAGCAGCGAGCCATACAGCCAGCACCCACGGCTATAAAGGGTATCCTGACCACCAGTATGCCTACCTGGTCATACCTGGTCATCACCCTCAGCCTCATCAGCGACCTTGGCTAAGCACACAGCACCTTCGGCCAGTCACGTGAAGAGCAATGAAGAACCTCTCCTGGTCGACGCAAGCAGTCAAGCCACTACGTCGCACAGCACCGCTCCGACTCACTGGAGCCAGCAGCACTACTCTGACTCACTGGAGCCTGCAGCATCATCCCGACTCACTGGGACAGCACCACCCCGACTCACTGGGACAGCACCACCCCGACTCACTGGGGCATCACCGCAGACAGTTCCGACTCACCGAGAACTATGCGGCATTCGGTTCCGACCCACTGGAACCAACCTACCACTGGCCTGGCACGCATCAAGAAGCATCAAGAACCATCGATCTCCGATCTCCGATCTCCGGAGGGGAGTGATGTAGCGACATCTATGGCGTCACATAAGAACTAATCCTGCATCGCGCAATCAAAGTTCTCCGCGCGATTAGAACATATAGAACAGCCCGAAATCATCTATCGGGCAGCTGCCCACCAGTCATAACACCCGTCTGGCCGGAGGATCCTCCCTTTTCAATGGAGGTTTGCGGGACTTTACACTCTGTTCCGCTTACCTCCAAAGGTATATTGTGATGGACTTCATAACCTTCCATCATGAAATGCTCCGTAATACATAATAGGTTCACTTTTATACTTTTTTCTAATAACTCATTTAGATACACTGTGAGCATGTCCGATTTTGCTAGGAGTCCTGCAATATTTTGGTGCATTTTTATTCATGGAAAAAAGTATTTGTAGGTGTTATTTCAGCTGTTTGTTGTCAATCTGAGTTAACCTGGACACATTTGTTTTGAAAGGACTTTTTACATTTAATTTGAATTATTTGTTCATATTGAGAGAGCTGAATAAACATAATATTATACTAAACATAATATTTCCTTTGATCTAGTGTATTATATATTTAGGTACAGTACATTTTTATTTTTATTACAAATAAACCTACTAAATAAAAAATTAAGTTTCGATTCTTATAAAAGCCTGTTTTTGGGTACTTCTGAGATGATCACATCATTCGCAGTTAGGCCAATGGTATATCGATATCACGGGGATTTTTATCGCTGCATCCGCCTAATACGACGACGTAGTCGTTTTTGGTCAGGTTGCTGATTTGGTTCTAGGGGCATTATAGAATCTCGCTCAATGCCGCTCCTGGCTTCAATTAGGAAACTACACTATACTCAGGCCTTAGGAGATCCTGTAGTACGTCGCACAAGACACGTCCCTGACCATCTCCCAATATAACCACTCTGTGGCCGCTACTTCGGTGCTCAACCGGTTCACCTTCAGATACCTGGCGCTGAATCCCCTTACCAGTTAGTGTTTCACTGCGATTACTGGGGGTATCTGTTTGGATTTGAGCATCGCTCGCTGATTGATTCAGCTGTGTTATGCGATTGTTGGGTTGCTGTGATACACTTTTCAGCAGAATATTTCTGGCTAGACGAAGAGGAGAATGGCGGCAAGTGTTTACTCTCGTATTCAAAACTCTACTTAAGATGGGTATCGAGTTGCTTTTTTTGAGTGGTGGACTAAAGTTAGCGAATTCATTCAGCAATTGTAGATATTGGTCGCTGTTTCCGGAATCGAGTTCAGTTCTCGCCGCGAATTCTCCTTTATGTCTTCTACCAATTGGAAACGGGTGCCACGAAGTGGTAATGGGTGATTCTTTGAAACCGAGAGAATGTCTCATTCATCTGGCCTAGTTTTTTCTTTATAATTTGATATTTTTGCTCGTATTAGTTTTCCCACCCTTCACTAAATGTATCAAAGGCATTCATTTGCGCCCAGTGACTTACGACACAAAGTAGATAGGTATGAAAACTAGGCCAGTTGAATGAGACATTCTCTCGGTTTCAAAGAATCACCCTAATTTGAGTTTAGGAAAAAGAAAGAAGTCGACTGCCATATCTGGTGAATATGGTGGTTGCTCGATGGTATTTGTTGAGTATTTGGTCAAAAATTTGTTCACAATGATAGCCTTGTGCGAAGGCGGATTATCGTGGTGCAAAATCCAAGAATTTTCTTTCCACAAATCTGGCCTTTTTCGTCGAATTTGCTCTCTTAAATGCCGCATAACGCTCAAATAATGTTTTTTACTAATTCTTTATTTACCGTTTGACTTTCCGGCAAGAATTCCGAGTGCATAACACCGCGATAATCCAAGAAAACAGTCAACATGACTGTTTTCTTGAATTTTTTGATCGACTTTGGCGTGGTTTTTTCGGTTTCGGTTCAGTTGGAAGGCGCCACTCCGAAGTTTGTTGACTAGTTTGCATGTCAAACTCGTAAACCCACGTCTCGTCACCAGTAACAATACGTTTTATTCTGATTCCGCTGCGAGCTTTGGTTGAGTGCGGACGCGTACTGTGCTAAATCCCTAACTTTACATGTGATTGGTTTTGAGTTTCTTGTTTCTCTGAAAGTGTTTTAATGGACAGTTCACGCCTTTTGGGCGTTCTTAGAGTGAGACAAACAAATATCGCGGTACTACAATTAAAATTTTCGACTTCTAAATTCTTGTGATTGGGTGAGATTCGAACCTGAGATCCCGGTGCTTGGCGGTGGGAGGCAGCGCGTTGGCCGCTGCGCCACCGACACAGTCATCAGCTACGGCGAAATATTCGACCGCTACGAGTTTATGCTACGAGTGCTACGACATCGACTACGTCATAGTACATCGGGCGCCCCAGTGCTACGAAACGAGCTACGAGTGCTACGTAGAGTGGCCGCCGAAATAACTTGATAGCGTCGACCGTAGAAGAATATCTAATAACATACTACTATGTCATTTCGACTGCAGCGTTCTCCACCAACTGCACCTAGGACCCAAATGGACCAAACACAATCGGAACCCGATATCGCCCAGGCTGTGAACGCCCCGGAGTTTGTTAACATAAACTCACGTAATAAGCGGCTACGATTAAATGAACCACCGCGTGAAGAAAACCCGTTGGATCAATTTGAACAATTTAAACAAGATTTTAAATCTGAAATCAAGGAAATGCTCCTTTCCTGGAAAGTTGACCAGGACGCGAATGCAGCAAAGCAATCTGCAGCGCAAACTGAGTTGATAGCAAAGTTGGTTTCTGACGTGTCTGAAATGAAACTGCAAAACATGCAAATCCAAAACACTAACACCATAATTCAAGAGATTAACATCGAGATCAAGAAATCTGTTGAATTCCTCAGCTCTCAATATGATGACCTACAAAAGGAAATCAAGCGACTGCAACAAGAAAGCATAGAATACAAGAAGCACTCTGAGTCATTGGAATTGGCTGTCAGAGACCTTCAATATAAGTCCAGGTCGTCTAGTATAGAAGTGCGCAACATATCTACCCAGGAAAAGGAATCGTCGGCAGATCTGTCAAAAATTGTAACAGACATAGCTAAATTAGTGAACCTACCACTACCTCTCATTTCCGAGATATATATCGCATATCAGGGAACCGAGGTACCAGCAAACCTATAATCGCTGAATTCACTAACGTCCAAAGTTCGACCTGATTTCACGAATACGAACCTCGTACAATAAAAAAATGAATAAAGAAGACAAATTGAATACGGAATTACTCGGAATATCGGGACAAAAACAAGCAGTATATGTTGACGAACATTTATCTAATACAAACAAAAAGCTCTTTTACCAGGCAAGGGAATTTGCGCGTCTAAGGAAATACGCATTCTGCTGGACCTCTAATGGCAACATTTTTATTCGAAAGCAAGCCGGAGACAAACAAATTCTCGTCAAATCTGAAGCAACACTAAAAGAGCTCCAAGAATGACTATGCCACAGTTCATCACTAGTAAGCACTACCTCTCTAGTTTATATTGCTTTAATGTTTGCTATAGATAATTTTTACTATGCTTTTTTTGCTGATAACTTACTTTATACCTCGATTTTGTTATATAACTTTTGTAAAATGACCCATAATAAACTTCATACAAATTTATATATAAGCCGCCACATAAGTCACCACATGAAACACACAAACACAAATTCAGTTACATATTTAACCACACCTTACCTAACTAATCCACACAATTGGTGTCCTGTATTGCACTACACTAGTTTCAATTACCTGACCGTAGAATATATACCAAATACACCGGAGCACTGTATCGCATCATATTATTATAAATCTTTCCTTACAAATGGCCAATATTCTCCAATCTATTATTACAGCTGACTTAGACGAATTTGAAGTTGCAAAATCATATAAATGCCCACCGTCGGATTGTTCAAACTATTTAGTAGGGTCGAACCATCATATCAAAATATTCCATATAAATATACGAAGTATAAATAAAAACTTTGATGAATTATTAGTATTCGTTTGTCTTGGTATGGTCATGTGAAGAGGAGGGATGAAACGCATGTTACTAAAAGAGTTATGAGTTTACATGTGGATGGATGGAGAGGGAGAGGGAGACCAAAGAAAAGATGGATGGATTGTGTGAAGAGTGATATGAAAGAAAAGGAAGTTAGTGATAGTATGACGAGTGACAGGGCAGAATGGAAGAAAAAAACATGTTGCGCCGACCCCAAATAACACGGGACAAGGGCAGGAAGATGATGATGATGAATTATTAGTATTGATAAACTTACTCAATGTTAGCTGCGATGTATTGGTACTTACTGAGTGCTGGCTAAGTAAAGTGGTGAATCTCCCAGTACTGAACGGGTATACCTCATATTATACAAAACGGACGGCCAACCAGAATGACGGTATTGTTATTTACATAAAAGATAACATTAGTTGCACTGTTAAAGAACCCGATTTTCTAAATGGAAACTGCCTAACATGTGAAATCACCAATAAACTCGCATTTGCGGCTGTATATCGTTCCCCGTTATATAATACCAGACCTGAGTTCGACAACTTTTTGAATAGCGTAGACAATATCCTCTTGTCCTTAAAAAAAAACTACAAAAAATCTCTGCTTAATTGGGGACACAGATATAGACATCCGACCTATTGGTTTGGAGGAGCGTGCTACAGAATACTTAACGCTTAATGCCACGCACGGCCTGTTACCCGCCCACCGAATACCTACAAGAATTAATAGCTGTTTAGACCATGTCATGCTCAAAACGGACAGAACAGCCACTGTACTTGTGATTGAGTCACATGTTACTGACCACCTCCCAATTCTATTAATTGTGAATAACACACAGCTTTCTAGAAGTTCGGTGCCGGTCTCCAAGATACCAAAAATTGACTATATTAACCTAAAAAACCATATCGAAGCCCAAGATTTCTCGGAAGTACTAAGAACTAATGATCCTAACCTAGCATCCGACCACTTAACTGAAATTTTGCACACCGCTATAACTAGCCACACAAAAATAGTAACCATTCCTAAAAAAGACAGACATATTCGACTTTGGATTACCCCTGGTTTACTACGGTGCATTCGCCACCGTGATAAACTTCACAAAAATGCAAGGAAATCGCCTGACAGCCCTATAATCCAAACGACTTATAAACGTTATAGAAACTACTGTAATAGTCTACTCAGAAAACTAAAAAGATTACACGAGCAAAATGAGCTACGCAAAGCAAAAAATGACCCTAAAAAACTATGGAATAAAATCAAAGAAATCACATATACCAATAGGCAAAGAAACCCTCCCTATGAGTTATTGAGTACAATCACTGATAAACGCGATGCAGCTAATCTCGTCTGTAGCTACTTTGCGAACATTGGGAAAAAGTTGGCATCTACGATAAATACCACAGCCCAACCCTCTCCACCACACTTCACTTCAAGCACGTCTCCACCTAGCTCCTTTGTTCTTCTTGAAGTGGATAATGCAGAAGTGGACTCCATTATCTCAGGCCTTAAACAAGATTGTGCCACTGGCTGGGACGGTGTTCCTGACAAATAAAACTTTGCCGACATGTCCTCGTACAATCGTACTACTCACATATTAAATTGTTCTTTTGCTACGGGTGTATTCCCGGGATAATACGTGTAAAAAAGCTGTAATCCACCCAATTTATAAGAGTGGGAACAGAGATTCTGTAAATAATTATAGACCAATTGCTGTGCTACCTGTTATGTCAAAGATAATGGAGAAAATTGTCAATAAACAACTTCTAAACTACCTAAATAAATATAACATAATAGCAAAAAATCAGTACGGCTTCAAAAAAGGTGTATCTACAGAAGATGCAGTGCTAGACCTGGCTGTACTTGTAGCTAGAAAATTAGACAGTCAACATAAATGCCTGGGTCTGTTCCTTGACTTAACAAAAGCCTTTGATACAGTCTCTGTTCCCATTCTTCTACTCAAGCTGCATAGCATTGGCATACGTGGCTTTGTTCACGATCTCTTCAAAAGTTACTTGACAGACCGAAAAATCTGTGTGAAGATAGGAGTATATACCAGTGCAGATGAGACAATGTCATACGGAGTTCCACAAGGCAGTGTCCTCGGCCCAACGCTCTTCCTTATTTACATTAATGACTTGTGCTCCCTCAATCTTCCATCTGCCAATATATTTACTTATGCTGATGACACAGCCATTATAGTACATGGGAAGAGCTGGGCTGAGGTGAAAAATAATGCTGAAGAATCTCTGCAAAGTGTCACACAATGGCTTAGTGAAAATTTACTAACCCTGAACCTACAAAAAACAAATTACATTCCGTTCTCTATTCTTACTAGTACGAAACCCCCAAACTTATACTCAATTAGAGCTCACACCTGTCGGAACACCTTGATCTGCTCCTGCTAAGCATGTTGTAAGGATTTGTGTCAATAAAGTATTATTATTATATGTATTTTTAACCGACTTCAAAAAAAAGGAGGAGGTTATCAATTCGGTTGTATTTTTTTTTTTTTTTTTTTTTATCATTATTTTTTTTTTATGTTTGTTACCTCAGAACTCCGTCGTTTATGGACCGATTTGCAAAATTTTTTTTTCCCTATACAGGATATGCTTCCAGATTGGTCCCATTTTTTTCAAAATCCAGTTCTGATGATGGAATCCATGAGGAATCGAGGGAACTCCTCAAAAATTATAGGCAACCCTATGGTGATTTTAGTATTTTCATCAAGAACTTAAGCATTTACAGTCAAAAAGTAACATTTGATGAAGTGGAACTGATGAAGAAGACCAGAAATGGTCAACGGAACTTCATACACAAATAGATATTACAATGAAGATATACATAGTTAAGCGACTATGACAATACAAATAAATGAATGATTCTGAATAGTTACGTTGAAAATGGTATCATCGAAGTGATCTGATGATGATGATGGAGCCGGAAGGTAGGCACTGGAACTCCGTAATTAATCAATGTAACCTAGCCGTGTTTGGACTTATTAGAATTGTCATGAGATGCACTTTGGCTATAAGGTACTATCGAACTGATCTGATGATGGAGCCGGAAGGTAGGCACAGGAACTCCGTAATTAATCAATGTATCCTAGCCGTGTTTGGGCTTATTAGAATTGTCGTGAGATGCTCTTTGGCTATAAGGTACTATCGAACTGATCTGGTGATGAAGCCGGAAGGTGGAAGGTAGACACAGGAACTTTATTATAAAACAATGTAACCTAGCAATGTTTGGGTTAATTGGAATCGTCATGAGAAATAGGCACTCTGTTTATAAGTGTATCGCAACTAAAAAGTGTGAAATAAAAACTTTTTATAAAAAAAAAAATAACCGACTTCACTAAAAAAAACACTAAAAGGATCAAAATAACTTTAATTTCGGAAGTCGGTGTTAAATAAGAAACAAACAATACCGAGAAACACCGACTTCCAAAATTAAAGTTATTTTGATCCTTTTAGTGTTTTTTTTAGTGAAGTCGGTTATTTTTTTTTTTATAAAAAGTTTTTTCAATAATTATCTCAGGACCCTGAGGTCCTGGACCTTTGGAAGGCGTACGAGGAGCCGAAGCCAACTCGCAGAGGCCCTTTAGATAATTATAATGGAACATGATACCAACCGACGATTATCCCTGTACGCGCTATGCTAGTGCACCCAAGGACAACCCCCGGTTGTTGAAAAACTATTGCGACATATGGAGAACAAAGATAATAGGGCTATGGTTTTTGGAGTCTTAAATGGACTGGTAACATGGAACTATGTTAAGACTATGGCCCCTGCCTGAACAACTTTATTAATATCCATCGAAAAAAGGCAGGGGGTGACTTGCACACTCAATAAATGGGCCCCCAAAAAACGGCCGCTAGCACGAAGTGATATATCAACAAGAGGGCAACATATTCTGAGGTGCTTGAGGAGTGGAGAGGTATACCACGGCTATCAGGACAATCCCGGAAGTACGGTCAAGATCCCTACCAGCACCTTACTGGATTATACATCCTTCTCCCGAGCACGTTTGCTCTTGCGAATCTCCACTCAAGCCAGCCAATAAAGGCAAGAGAGAGGTGGGAGCTCAGTTCCTCGTCAGTGTTCACTACGGCCGGCCAATAAAGGCAAGCCGGAGATGAAGAACAAGAATTCTCCCGGGAGATCGGGTCCGTGGGGTTGCTAATGCCCAACAGTTTGCCACAAAACTGCCCTGCGGATTTTATTATTATTTCCTTTATTTACTTTATATACATATTTTGTACATTTTTAAATATTTCTTAAAACATAAATAAAAAAAAAACATTTAAAAATATAAAAAATAGTACCCCACCGGTATCGGGAACAGGGTCCAAGCTACCGGCGGTCAGGGCTCCAGAGAAAGGAACCTCCTAACGATACGAGCCGTGTCCAGGAGTACCGCTTTCTGAATCAAGGCCTTGATCCAGCCGCCTAACGCGAGCCTCCTAAGGTGTTGGTCGAGGCTCTTGGCTATTAAGCCATTGGCTGACACGACTATCGGTACAATGATCGCTGAGTCCACATCCCACATGTCGACAACCTCGCGAGCCAAGTCAATATACTTGATTTGTTTATCTTTCTCGGCTTTCACGAGGTTCTCGTCATGCGGAACGGATATGTCAACAATCATTGCACGCCTCTCGCTTCGGTCCACCACCACTATATCAGGCTTATTGGCTACAATAGTCCTGTCAGTGATGATGGACCGATCCCAGTACAAAGTGATATGACCATTATCAAGAACTGGGTCGGGCTCATACCTGTAATACGGCACTTCCGATTCCACAAGAGAGTATTTCAGAGCAAGTTGCTGATGGATAATCCTGGCTACAAGGTTGTGTCTATGCAAGTACTCTCCGTTAGCTAGACGAGAACAACCAGAGATAATGTGACGAATTGATTCTCCCGGACGGTGACATGCCCGACAGATGTCAACCGTGCCGTCCTTCACAATAAATCTCCGGTAGTTATTCGTCATGATAACTTCGTCCATAATTGCACAGACAAAACCTTCGGTTTCCCCAAAGAGGTCACCGAAACGCAGCCAGGCTACGGACGCCAATTGGTCTACATCGGGCCCGTGAAAGGCCCGGAAAAAGCGTCCGTGAAGTTCCTTGCTCTGCCATACTTCCCTGCGATCGTTAGTGTCAAGCACTACCGGTTTACGCCAGTTCTCGTTAGCCAGAGAGAGCGGGGTGAGTCCCTTGTCCACTGCCACTACATCTCGATGCATACCCACGTCGGTAGCTAGGAAATATTCCCTGAGACTGCATACCTCGCGGTTGTGTAGGGTCTTAGCATTTAAAAAACCTCGACCTCCACACTTCCGCGGGATATACAGTCTCATCACCGACGATCGTGGGTGATGCATTCGGTATGCAGTCAGCAGTGTGCGGACCCTCCTATCCAGGGCGTCAAGTTCCGTTTGAGTCCATTTGAGTACGCCGAAAGAGTACATCAATACCGGCATGACCCAACCGTTGAAGGCACGCACCTTGTTTCCGCCTGAAAGAAGACTATTGAATACCTTCTTCAGGCGTCCAAAGAAACGTTCCTTCAACGATTGCTTCATGTCAGTGATATTGATGCCTAGAGCTTCCGACATACCCAAATACTTATAGGTTTCGGTTGGAGAGAGGGATCTCAGGTTTATGGAATCCGTGAGTTGAGTGCCCACGGATTCCACAACCTCCCCTCGTTTTACATGCATGACCGCACATTTGTCCACACCAAACTCCATCCTGATGGCACTACTGAAGGTTTCAGTTACCTTCAGTAGCTCCATCAGTTGCAGATTGTTGGGGGCAAAAAGTTTCAGGTCATCCATGTAAAGTAGGTGAGATATTACCTGACCACCTCTCTTCAACCGATAGCCTAGACCTGAATTCTCCAGCAGTGTGCTTAGAGGATTCAAGGCTAGGCAAAACCAAAGTGGACTCAAACTATCACCCTGGAATATACCTCGCTCGATCCTTACAGGTTCGCTATTCCTCTGGATATGTCGACATCCTGGATAGCGGAGGACCGTACTCCATTGCCTCATACACGACATCAGGAAGGTGCGTAGTGTTGTATCAATTTTATACAATTCCAGCACCCTCATGAGCCATGTATGAGGAACAGAGTCATAGGCCTTCTTATAATCTATCCAACACGTCGACAGATCCTTTCGGAAACGTCGAACCTGTTGGCTAATGGTCATATCAATGAGGAGCAGCTCCTTAGTACCGCGGGACCCGTTCCTACATCCATTCTGAGAAGGTGACATGATCAGATTTTTGTCGATATGACTATTAATTTTGCTTCTCAGTATGGATGTAAGAACTTTATAGACCGTTGGCAAACAGGTGATCGGTCTATAATTTTTAGGCTCCGCAGTACTACCTGACTTATGGAGCAGGTGGGTTATTCCTGTTGTTAGGAACTGGGGTAGCGACCCTGACTCTAAGGCAGACTGAAACTGATATGCCAAGCGAGCGTGCGATCTTGTAAACCACTTAATCCAGAAATTGTGCAGCCCATCCGGCCCTGGAGATTTCCAGTTTGGCAACGGACGGACTGCACGAGCTACATCTTGGGGGCTGATGTCAATTGCCCCCATTTGTGGTATTGGATCGCACGCACGCTCGACCTCTCGAGTCCAGTCACCCTCGGTGTGACTGACAGGCACCGACCAGATGCTGCGCCAGAATGAACTCATGGCGTCATCATCCGGGAGGCGCGTATCAGTCACACCTTGGTCCGGTCTCTCCCAAGCCCTATAAACCCACCTTTCATTACTCCGGAATGTGCGATTCTGGGTGTATCGCTCCACCCGCCGCTTATACCTGCGGATACGGTTTGCCCATGCATACACCTTCTGCTTCAGGAAGTCGATGCGCTCTGTGACACGGGACATATAGTCTCGGGGGCTGATGTCAGTCCCCGAAAACGCCCGCCTCACAAAGCGCATCACTCTTGGGCGAGTGTTGCCCTCCCTGAAGCAGATTAGTTTGCCGATGAGTGCTCTGGCCCCACCAATACGACGCTCGATCCTGCACTGCCAAGCCGGCACGGCTGGTTTCGGTCGTGTAGATACGTCACAGCTTGGAAACTTGACGTGAGCTACACGACATGCCGCAACAGCTGCGCAGTACATTATCGAGTGTGTATCAGTGAGATCTTCGCAGTCGTCAAAATAGTTTGACAACTGCAAATCCAGAGCAGCCACCAGCGCCTTATTCTTATTATGCATGGGCAAACGAGGTAAGCGCGGCCTAAGTTCGAGCGGCATGTTGCGATACTCCCGAATAGCACACTCCAAAGCACTCCTCAATTCATTGTTGCACTGGGTACTTACATGTGTAACCATGTCAGTAATCTCTTCGTCAGCATGGTCGGAAAGATGGTAGGACGGTGGTACCATCACTGGTACCACAGGCTGCGACGAAGGAGCAATGGCATGGTTACTCATTTCCGTACGGAGGCGATCAAGTACAGTATCGTCCAACATATGATTACGCTGGATAACCCGCACCTGATCCGACAGTCGTTGGGCCGAAACGTTGACGGCTGGCTCAAGCACCTGAAACAAAGAGAGCATCCGAACACGGTACGCGGTCAGGTTGTTTCCTCCCTCTGTAGCCCCATAGTATGCGCGCATGACATTCTCATTGATGGATTGCGTCCATCGCATGCGCTGCACACTTCCGCCGGGAGCTGGGACCCTATCAGAGGCCGGTGGGCCTCGAGGTCCTAAGCCACTCGGCGGCCGGCGTCCTCTCCGTCGACGCGCAGGTGGTGGTGACGTGGGCGGAGAAAAGTACTCGTCGCTGGAGCTCGACGCAACTGCCACGGCCGGTGTCACAGCACTCACGGTGGGGCTGGATTCCGGCGGCGGCGAGGCGGAGCTGAGCGACGAGGCCGGAGGTGGTAGGCGTGCACGGCGAGCTGCGGCTCTGGTCAACATTTTTGCGGTCTTTTCACTTTTCAGCTTCAATTTTCCATAGTTTCTATTATTGATGATTTCATCTTTGTATGTGTTTGTTTTGGTGTAATTTTTTCTTCTCTCATATTTATTATTTCTGAAGTTATCTATTTCTTTTTAATTTCATGATTTTAGGGTGTTTTGGGATTTATTAGGTAAATTTGTTATAAAAAAATTGTGCAGAGAAAATTTTAGCTTGTCACTTGGTTGACAGCCGAGCCACAGATTATTATTATTATTATTATTATTATTATTATTCATGAATATTGACTCGTTCTAGCATGTCCTCAGCGACTCTCATGCGATTGAGTTTTTGGAGAAAGTTCAGGTCTTTTGGGACTAGCCGAGCGGTAACATGTTTCATACACAAATGATTAGTTAAAATGGTACGGATCGACTCGTGAGATACAGAAAGTTCGGCGGCTATCTCTCTCAAAGTTGAATGAGGATTTTCAGTCACTATATCCTTCACCTCTGTGATGTTAACTTCAGTTGTAGACGTTGATGGCCTACCAGAGCGAGGCAAATCTTCCATCATATCTCGACCGCTTTTGAACGCTTTGTACTACTCATAAGCACGTGTTTTTGATAAAGTCGACTCACCGTAAGCCTTCTGTAACATTTTCAGTGACTCCGAACACGAAATTCCATAGGCGATGCAAAATTTAAGACAAAGTCTTTGTTCGATGTTTTTGTCCATTATGAAATTCGCAATACACACTAGATAATTATGAATCGAACAAGCCGGATTTCGAAAAGGCTTCAGCACCTTGAACCACATACATGCGCTGCGGCAGGTTATACAGAAGACTGATGAGTATAATCAGCCTCTCTGCTTAGCGTTTGTGGATTACGAGAAAACCTTTGATTCGATCGAGACTTGGGCCGTACTGCAGTCTCTTCAACTGTGCCAGATTGACTATCGGTACATGGAAGTGCTGAAGTGTTTATACAAAAACGCCACCATGTCAGTCCGACTTCAGGATCAGACCTCGAAACCTATCCTCTTGCAGCGGGGTGTGAGGCAAGGAAACGTTATTTCTCCGAAACTGTATACGGCCGCAATGGCGGATATCTTCAAGGTTCTGGTGTGGAGAGGGCTAGGCATAAATGTCAATGGCGAGCACATCACTCACCTTCGATTTGCCGACGACATAGTAGTCATGGCTGAGACTACGGAGGAGCTCAGTACAATGCTCGGTGACCTCAGTAAAGCTTCCGAAAGAGTGGGACTTAAAATGAACATGGACAAAACCAAAGTCATGGTAAACATCCATGTAGCACCCACTACTATCAAGATCGGAGACTCTACACTCGAAGTTGTGGACGACTACGTTTACCTAGGACAGACGGTCCAGTTGGGTAGGTCTAACTTCGAGAAAGAGGTCAATCGTCGTATCCGACTCGGCTGGGCAGCGTTCGGGAAGCTGCGCGGTGTCTTTTCGTCCAATATACCACAGTGTCTCAAGACGAAAGTCTATGACCAGTGCGTGTTGCCAGTGATGACATATGGCTCCGAAACGTGGTCGCTTACAATGGGCCTCATCAGAAGGTTTAAAGTCACTCAAAGGGCAATGAAAAGGGCTATGCTCGGAGTTTCCTTGCGTGATCGCGTCAGAAATGAAGATATCCGCAGGAGAACCAAGGTTACAGACATAGCCCGAAGAATCGCCAAACTTAAGTGGCAGTGGGCAAGGCACATGGCTCGCAGAACAGATGGTCGATGGGGACGAAAGGTTCTGGAATGGCGACCACGTACCGGAAGACGCAGCGTTTGAAGGCCTCCCACAATGTGGACCGATGACCTGGTGAGGGTCGCGGGAATCCGACGCGAGACGCACAGGACCGGTCATTGTAGCGACATTTGGGGGAGGCCTATGTCCAACAGTGGACGTCTTTCGGCTGAAATGATGATAATGACTAGTTATGATATAACTAAATACAGCACTATATTTGATATATAGCATAACAGCAATAACAGAGCAACTCAAACTCCGCGCCAAAATGGAAAACAGTTGTGCCAATCTATCAACAACAAAAAAAAAAATTGAATTTGGAACCATAAACAAATCATCCATTCCCGATACTTTTCTGACTGAATGTATGGATTCAGCAAGGATATAAACAGAAACCTACGCAGAGATGGTAGATTACTTAGACAGCGAATATTTGAAACCTACATACAAAAAACAGGAGCAATTAAGAAAGTTTTCAAAGACCTCAAAAACAAGGGTACACTACATAAATACGAGAGACTTTATTCCGACAGTCACAAATACGAATTTCAAAATACCGATTTTCATAATTCCGAATGGTTCAAAATTCCGAATATAACAACTCCGACTTATCATTACTCCTATTTTTATAATTCCTAAATTTCAATATTCCTAACGTTTATAATTACTATTCTCAAAATACTGAGATATGCGCAAAACCACATAGTACGGCTCTTTTTAAAAAAGGTTTTTAGGAATGGCACCTAGGATTTATAATAAGATCCCAAGACAAATTAAAGAAATGAATAATATACACGATTTTAAAAAGGCATTCCTGGAGTTATTACGTGACAAAGCATATTATACGCTGAACGAATACTTAACTGACCCACTTTGACTACCACATTTTTGTTTGTTAATTATTGTCATTAGAATTTATTAATTTTATATTTTATTGGAGATCTTTTGTGTTTGTTTTTGTGTATTGACATTTTTGAATATGAATAATTTAAATGTAATATTTTTTTTGTGTTTGTTTTGTGTATTGAAATTTTGTATTAGAATGATTTAAATGTAATTTTTTTTTTGTTTGTTTTGTGTATCGACATTTTGACTTTGAATGATTTAAATGTAATTTTTTTTTTGTTTGTTTTGTGTATCGACATTTTGACTCTGAATGATTTAAATGTAATATTATTTTTAACCGACTTCTAAAAAAGGAGGAGGTTCTCAATTCGGATGTTTGTATTTTTTTTTTTTTTTTTATGTTTGTTCGCGGATAACTTCGTCGCTTGCCAACCGATTTGAAAAATTCTTTTTTTGTTGGAAAGGGTATACTTCCCAAATGGTCCCATAGTCACCAAGTCGGGATCTGATGATAGAATCTTGGCGAAATCGAGGGAACTCCTCGATTATTATAGGCAATCATATAGTGATTTATGTATTTTCATCGAGAACTTAAGCATTTACAGTCAAAAAGCAACATTTGATGAAGTGGAACTGACGAAGAAGACCTGAAATGGTCAACGGAACTTCATACTCGCATAGATATCACAATCAAGATACTTATGCGACTATGACAATACAAATGAATGAAAGGTTCTGAATAGTTACGTTGAAAATGGTGTCATCGAAGTGATCTGATGATGATGATGGAGCCGGAAGGTAGGCACTGAAACTCCGTAATTAATCAATGTATCCTAGCCGTGTTTGAGCTTATTAGAATTATCATGAGATGAACTTTGGCTATAAGGTACTATCGAACTGATTTGATGATGGAGCCGGAAGGTGGAAGGTAGACACAGGAACTTCATAATAAAACAATGTAACCTAGCAGTGTTTGAGTTAAATGGAATTATCATGAGAAATAGGCACTCTGCTTATAAGTGTATCGCAACTAAAAAGTGTGAAATAAAAAACTTTTTACAAAAAAAAAATAACCGACTTCACTAAAAAACACTAAAAGGATCAAAATAACTTTAATTTCGGAAGTCGGTGTTAAATGAGATACAAATAATACCGAGAAACACCAACTTCCGAAATTAAAGTTATTTTGATCCTTTTAGTGTTTTTTAGTGAAGTCGGTTATTTTTTTTTTGTAAAAAGTTTTTTTTTATATTGATTTTATTGAGATAGCAACGTTTTTTGTTATAATTAGCATGCATGCATATAATATTTGTACGCCGTTGACGGCTAGACATAGCGTTCCTTAATAATTAGAACATCTATACCTAACCCACCTATGTTTAACAAATAAAAATATTTGTATTTGTATTTGTATTTGTAAAATACCGATTTTCATAATTCCGAATGGTTCAAAATTCCGAATATAACAACTCCGACTTATCATTACTCCTATTTTTATAATTCCTAAATTTCAATATTCCTAACGTTTATAATTACTATTCTCAAAATACTGAGTTTCAATAGATCGAATAACAAAAAGTCCGACTTAATGATAATTCGAAACATCAAAAGTACGAATTCGGATTATTAAAATACCGATTAATACAATTCCGAAATAAAAACGCTTTGTAAAAACAGTTTTACAAGGCGTTTTTATTTCGGAATTGTTGTTTCTCTCTGACGAGCAATTATGTGTTTATTTGTCTTGCTATACAGAGCAAGACAAATAAACACATAATTGCTCGTCAGAGAGAACTTGTATAATATTATGACCGACTTATGCATGCAATATGCAAGCAAGCATGCAATATGCAAGCAGGCATGCAGCATGATAGCAGGCATGCAGCATGTAAGCAGGCATGTAGCACGCAAGCAGGCATGCAGCATACAAGCAGGCATGCAACATGCAGCGAGCATTGTTTCTGTCACGACTCTGGCGCTGCGGGGTTTGGGCGGCCCCACGCGAGCTTGTCATCGCAGATAGTTTTAACGCTCACCACCTGCTCCTCAGCTCGCGGGCCGCCCCACCCCTTCGTGCCTACGCGGGTTTAAATTACACTCTAGGGGTAGGGCAGACAAGACTGAGTGAAGTCGGTTTTGCAGCGATTGGTTTCTGTCACTAAATTTTGTAGCACAACATGTTGACTTTTAGTTTATTCGAAGTATTGAAAATCGGAATATCATTTTTCGGACCGAGAACTCTTTCAAGAGCATTTGATTCTTCGAATGTATGAAAATCGGAAATCTACGCATTTACGACTTTCGGTAAAATAAATTTCGTGCTTTTTAATAATAGACATTATAATTCTTAGGTATTATGAAATTCGGACTTTTGAAAATCGGAACATCGAAATTCGGAATAAAATATTTCGGAGTATTTGGGTGTTCCCCTTTAACACATTATGAGTTTTCGTGCTGATTTTATTTTCAGTAACTTTTGATTTCCTTGGTAATTCTTGCATCAATGAGTTCACTTCCGACACGAAGGCGTTGTACTGGCACTGGACGTTTGGCTCTTTGATTATGGCTTGAATCAATTTATTTTCCCAATATATTCCAAAGTCACTCAAACAAACTGTTAACTTATTTGTGTACATGCTGCTCTGTTTTATAAAGTTTCTGTGTTTTCCTATTTTTAGGTTTAGTGCGCATCTTGTCATACGGTGGTCGGTTTCAAAGTTAAGGTTATTTGTTATATCAAAATTATGAATTTGTTTGGGTTTATAAACCAGTTCGATAGTACCTTATAGCCAAACTGCATTTCATGACAATTCTAATAAGCCCAAACAAGACTAGGATACATTGATTAATTACAGAGTTCCGGCGCCTATCTTCCGGCTCGATCATCATCATCATCAGGTCACTTCGATGATACCATTTTCAACATAACTATTCAGAACCATTTATTTATTTGTATTGTCATAGTCGCTTAACTATCTTCATTGTGATATCTATGAGAGTATGAAGTTCCATTGGCCATTTCTGGTCTTATTCATCAGTTCCGATTCATCAAATGTTACTTTTTGACTGTAAGTCAAGTTTTGTGGGCTGAGTCACCCGCGTCCGTAGGAGAATAACCATTGTAAGTCCCTACACGTGGTCCCTGGGTGGTGCTAATCAGGTGACATTTACTGGTGGTAGGTTTCGACCGTTGGCTTGTGACCACCCACTGGGCAAAGACGTACCGCCAAGCGGCCTAGCCGTGTTCCGGTACGATGCTCAGTGTAACCAAATTAGAGGAGTTGGGTCGAAGTGGTGGTTCCATTGCAGGCAGACCGACCTGGCCCACACTGGTGTGGAGGTATCGGGAGACTAGTCGCGGAGGGTAGCGGGATCCGAGGCACGGTGCGCCGCTGGCCGACCGCAGGTAGTTGGGGGCCCAAGTAATGTACCAGCCACACATGAAAGGCTGCCCCGCCAACTGTCGAAAAATCCCGGGATGCGCCATCGTGCTGGTTGGCGACCAGAGGAGAGGGCCCGATGGACACTCCCGGGGGGGCTCGGGCGTCCCCGCAGTCTCCGGACTAGTACCCCAATGATGCCGTCCTATCAGTGCTTGCCTGAAGGATAGCAGCGTGAAACCCCATCTCACTTTCTTCTCCTCTCCTTCATTCACTCTTAATACAAAAAATGGCAAAGAATAAAAAGAGAAATGTTAAACAGCGGCAGCACTCCCTCTCTCTTAAAGTGCACCTCAGTAATATCCGAGGACTGCACTCAAATCTCGTCGCAGTCCACCACCATCTGGAGACTGAGAAACCTGCTCTTTTTTTTCTTTCGGAGACGCAGATCAGTAGTCCGTCAGACGTGTCGTACTTATCTTACCCAGGGTTTACCCTGGAGCACCATTTTAAACCACGCGCGGGTGTATGTATGTATGCCCGGGACGACATCTGCTATCGGCGTCTCCGCAATCTTGAGGACTCCAGGTACTCCACGCTTTGGGCTTTGGTGGACACTGGCATAGATCAAATTGTCTATGCTTGTGTCTACCGTTCGCACAGTGGTGATCAGGAGACAACCAGGCTCACACAGCACCTTAGTGAGGCGGCGGATGTGGCTCAGCAGCGGTACCCTTCTGCCTTCTTCTTGGTGATACTGGGGGATTTCAATGCCCACCATCAGGAGTGGCTCTTCCCATACCAGTGCACAGACCATGCTGGGCGAGAGACGCGGAAGCTAGCGCTAGCGTTAAATCTCACCCAGCTGGTCCAGGGGGCTACAAGGGTGCCGGATGTTGAGTCACACATGGCCAATTGCTTGGACCTTCTGTTGACTACAGATCCGGACCGGTACTCAGTGTCGATATCTTCACCAATAGGTAGTTCCGACCATTGTCTGGTGAAATCTGTATCCGTCTATTCCCCGCCCGATCCCAGCCCAAGAGGCACCCGGCTGGTTTGGCGATACAAGTCAGCAGATTGGGATGGTATGCGTTCTTTCTTCGCATGCTATCCTTGGCAGCCTACTTGCTTCTCTTCCGCTGATCCGTCGTTGTGCGCGGACGCAGTGTCGGATGTGTTGCATCGGGGGATGGAATATTACATTCCATTCTCTGATGTAACAATGTCTGACAAGGTTCGACCTTGGTTTGGCGCCGAATGTAATCGCGCTGAAGCGCTTAAACATACGGCATACCAAGAATGGGTCGACGCTCGTAGGCGCAAGGCAAGTGACGTGACTCAAAAAAAGAGAGCCTATAATAGGGCTGCCAAATCCTGCAAGAAGGTGATGCGGAGGTCTCGGTTTGACCACATTAGCCGAATTGGGAACAAACTTGCTTCATACCCAGCAGGTAGTAAAGCGTTTTGGTCCCTGGCTAAATCTGTTGAATCGAACTTCTGCCGTCCCTCACTACCACCACTGCTGAAACCCGATGGGTCGCTGGCCCACACCGCTGAGGAGAAAGCAAATCTATTTGCCTCTCTTTTTGCGGAATCTTCACGTCTTGATTCCGGTAACGCGCGGCCCCCTGCCTTTCCTGAGCGATGCGAGACGACTATGGCAGACATACGCATCCATCAGAAGGACGTCCGTAGGGTGCTACGTAACCTTGACGTGAACAAAGCCAGTGGTCCCGACGGGATACCGGCAATTGTTTTAAAAACTTGTGCGCCTGAACTGTCTCCGATCCTGACACGCTTATTTCGTCTTTCGTTTGAGGCTGGAAAAGTACCGATGGCTTGGAAGCAAGCTAACGTGCAACCCGTGCCCAAGAAGGGTAGTCGGGCTGACCCTGCTAATTACAGACCTATCTCGGTAACGTCCATTCTCTGCAAGAGTATGGAACGAGTGATCAATAATAAGCTCCTGGCATACCTAGAAGCTAATGACATCCTCAGTGATCGTCAATACGGCTTTCGCCGAAATCGGTCAACTGGGGATCTTCTAGCGTATGCCATTCACATCTGGAGTGAGGCCATCGAGAAGCATGGGGAAGCACTTGCAGTCTCCCTTGATATCTCGAAGGCCTTTGACAGGGTCTGGCATGATAGCCTTATTGCTAAGCTTCCTTCCTTCGGTCTGCCCACTGGTCTGTGTGAGTGGATCGCAGACTTCTTGAGGGGGCGATCCATCCGAGTGGTTATTGATGGCTGCTCGTCCGGTCAAATGGAAATTAATGCCGGGGTCCCTCAGGGGTCGGTACTCTCGGCAACACTGTTCTTGCTGCACATAAACGACCTTCTTAAACCCGGTACCTTTGGGTATGCAGACGATAGCACTGTTGCTGAGAGATACGTGTCCGATGCACGTGCTAGTGGGTCACAGATCCAGTCTTTCCGAGAGGCTATGGTTGAACGCTTGAACTTTTCCTTGAAGGCAGTATCCGACTGGGGCGATGCCAATCTGGTCAAGTTCAATGCTGCTAAAACCCAGGCGTGTCTTTTTTCCGCCAAACGGAGCCAATTCCACCCGGCTCCATCATTCCGGGGTGTAACCGTGCCGATAACCAGTGACCTTGAGCTTCTTGGGGTAACGTTGTCATCTACCCTCAATTTCGGCTCTTTCATCGAGGCTAAAGCTCAACAGGCTGCCAAAAAATTGGGGATCTTGGCCAAGGTGAGACGGTACTTCACGCCGGAACAGCTGCTCAAACTTTATCAAGCGCAAGTTCGATCGTGTATGGAATACTGCTCTCATCTTTGGGATGGGTCTGCCAAATACCAGCTTGATGCTCTGGAGTCGATTGAGAAGCGAGCCAAGAGAATCATCGGTGATGATGCACTTGTCGATTCAAAACTCCAAAGCCTTGAGCATCGACGCCGAGTTGCTGGCCTGTCGGTTTTCTATCGATTACACTTCGGGGAGTGTGCGTTGGAATTGCACAATTTAATTCCACCAAGTCCGTTCCATCATCGGACCACTAGACGTACGGCGTTGCGCCATCGGTACATGGTGGACATCCCACCCATACGTACAAAGCGTTTTGGGAACACATTCATAATGCGTACAGCTAAGGAGTGGAATTCCCTGCCCGAGTCTGTGTTCCCTGATAGCTACAACCTAGGGGTCTTTAAGTCAAGAGTGAATAGGTTACTTCTAGGCAAGCGTGCTCCATCGTCGGCCACATCATCGCTTACCATCAGGTGAGATGGTGGTCAAACGCGAGCCTATCAATAATAAAAAAAAAAAAAAAAAAGTTCTTATGTTCTCGATGAAATCAGAAATCAGAAACGTTTATTTCAAATAGACCAATTACAGGCACTTTTGAATTGTCAAAATGTCGGTCAGTCAAAAAAAAAAACAAATGATAAATGATAAATGAAATTTATTTTGTAAATAGGTTTAAAAAAACACTTTTACTCGTCAATTTTTTTTTTTCGTCATTTTAAAACTAGATGAGGCCGGTGTTTCCTAGCTGACTACCCTGAGAAGAAACACCGAAACAAACTCAGGGGTCAAAGTCTCTTTTAAAGTCCATACAGTAAATATGTAATGGTCAAATCACATGAGAACCATGCAGATGTCTGAAATGGTCTTTTGAAGAAAGAACCATACAGATTTGAGTGGACCTGTCCAGTCAGTGCAAGCATTTGTCAGTATTCGTAAAGCTCAACTCAGGACTACTAAGGAGCTCAACGACTTGACGAACAATACCAAGGAAAGGACATTTGGGTAGGCCACAGAAAATACTCAAATTGCCAGACATACGTTAAAATTACTGAAAAGGAAAAAAAAAGCAATCAACATAGTCCTCACGTTCACAATAATAAAAGGAAAAAGATAGTTTACAAAATGTAATACTTTAGCAAAGTAAACATTGATGTCAAAAATTAATAGAGAAAAAGAAAACTAATTGCAAAATAAAAATAATCTACAATATCAAATTGTAATAAATAATAAAAAGCACAATTAAAAATAAAAACAAAAGAAAAAATAATAATAATAAGACAACAGGTCAATCCCAAGCCTTTTGGTCCTCAACATAGTCCTTTATAGTGTAAAAAGCCTTTTGGCAAAGTTTTCGCTTTACAAATAATTTGAATTTATTAAGGCTTAGTTGTTGAATATGACTAGGAAGTTTATTATAGAAGTGTATACATTGGCATCTAAATGAGCCCCCTATTTTTTTCAGCCTGGTTGTAGGAACCACAAATTTGTGTTTGTTCCTTTTATGTGCATACAAAATATTCTCGTAAATATACTGTGAAGGTACAGTCATTATATTGATTTCTTTAAATTTATCTCTGAGGGAGTATCTGGGACTTAATTTATAAATAGAACGAATAAATAGAACGAATAGCCCTAAATTGAACCTAAATTGCACGTTCCAAAGCGTAGATCTCTATGGAGAAGAACGTGCAAGAAACTCCATGGACACTCTTTTAAATCATATATTAATCTTGGTTACATATTTCTTGTCGCTTCTAATATGTGAGCACAATGTAGATAAGTAATAATAATTAAATAAAAATAAAACGAAATAAAAAATAGAAATTAAATTAATTAAGCAGCTAAGAGATGAGCAGTCTCTACTGACGGCACCCATTCACGAGCATGACGCGTGCATCAGCCCCACTCAGCTCAACCATTTTGAAGGGAACTGAATGACCCAATAACACGTGCCACTATCAGCGGAACATTTAAGTGAGCATGACAAACTTTCAACTGCCATGCTCGTAATGTCAAACAAGTTGTAACCTAATAAAAAATGCTCCATGGTACTTCACATTCACAAAACTTGAAAAAAAAGTGCTTCTACATTATACAATGCTATTGTTTCCAAATACAAAAGGTAATAAATTATCATAAACTCTATTGAAATAAACAAATAAAATAAAATAAAAAACATTTCGAAAACAACAATACAAAAAGGGGAATAGTATCTCTACTAATATTTATAAATATATTTAAAAAAAACTAATTTGAAGGTAAAAGTGGCTGTGGCTGCGGAGCAGGACCGGAATTTAGCCAAGCGTTTTTATCAAGGATATAATCTTCCAGTTTATAATACGCTTGTCTACATAGTGTGCGTTTAATGCATGCTTTAAATTTGGACTCATTTAGTTGTAGAATCTCAACTGGTATTTTATTATAAAATTTTACACAGTACCCCATAAAAGAACTATGTACCTTACCCAATCTGAATCGAGGTTGATCTAATTTTTTCCTATTCCTAGTACTAAAAATTGTGCCTGTCACTTATCTTAGTAAAAAGATGAATATTTTTCCGAACATACCTACATAATGTTTTAATAAATGTATTAATAAGAGACCATCAGGATGTTTATTTCCTTAAATAGTAAAATCACTATATGGTTGCCTATAATATTTGAGGAGTTCCCTCGATTCCTCATGGATCCAATCATCAGAACTAAATTCTGTAAGAAATGTTACCAATCGGAAAGCATACCCACTAAGAAGAAAAAAAATTATTGCAAATCGGTTCATAAACGACGCAGTTCTGAGGTAACATACATAAAAAATAAAAAAATAATAAAAAATACAACAGAATTGATAACCTCCTCCTTTTTTAGGGTTCCGTAGCCAAATGGCAAAAAACGGAACCCTTATAGATTCGTCATGTCTGTCTGTCTGTCTGTCTGTCTGTCTGTCTGTCTGTCTGTCCGTCTGTCCGTCCGTATGTCACAGCCACTTTTTTCCGAAACTATAAGAGCTATACTGTTGAAACTTTGTAAGTAGATGTATTCTGTGAACCGCATTAAGATTTTCATACAAAAATAGAAAAAAAGCAATAAATTTTGGGGGTCCCCATACTTAGAACTGAAACTCAAAATTTTTTTTTTCATCAAACCCATGCGTGTGGGGTATCTATGGATAGGTCTTCAAAAATGATACTGAGGTTTCTAATATCATTTTTTTCTAAACTGAATAGTTTGCGCGAGAGACACTTCCAAAGTGGTAAAATGTGTGTCCCCCCCCCTCTAACTTCTAAAATAAGAGAATGATAAAACTAAAAAAAATATATGATGTACATTACTATAAAAACTGCCAACGAAAATTGGTTTGAACGAGATCTGGTCAGTAGTTTTTTTTTAGTACGTCATAAATCGTAAACCGAAGTACGAAATTCAGAAACGTGGTCATACTTGCGCAAGCCAAATATGAACCTGATACAAAGATTATTATTATGTTACTTGCTGCTACGGAACCCTCCATGGGCGAGTCCGACTCGCACTTGGCCGGTTTTTTTTTTGAACTCGGTTAAAAATACGCGGACGAACCTAGTCGTTCGCCTCGCGTATTTTGTATCTATTGAATTATCTGTCTGTAATATCAATAAAACATTAGTTTATAAATGTATATCAAAGTGTATTCGATACCTTTAGCAAAAATGTGAATTTTGAAATTTTTGGTTATTTGTAGGTTTGTTCCGGCTAATAGGTACCTACCCGAAACAGGTAGACCGATTTTGACGGGACATTCACTGACGGACAGCAAATGTTACAAGCAGTAACTTAGGCTACTTTTAATTTCTTTGCGGGAACGGGATTTCAAAATATGGGATAAGTCTTCAAAATGGTTAAACAATATTTGATGGCACTTTCATTGGGATATAGTTTTATTTTGTAACGTGGGAAATCATCTAATGATTTCATCCGCTCTAGACTGGAACGGGAGTAAGCGCGTCATATTTTTACTGACTACCACACCTGTGTCCTTCAGTTTCCCATTGCGTTCTAGGACCACGGGTTTTCTTTCCAGAAGGTCCCCGCGACCCTAGAGGTCATCGGGCCTGCTGGGCCGCTGGGCCGCTGGGCCCCTACGGTTTGTTGACATTTCTCTGAGGAGCACGTGAGCGGCTGAGCGGCGAGTGACCCCTTGCTAGTCATCTGCAAGCCTACGCCTACCGTGGTTAGTACTTGAATGATTAATGATATCTCAAATATATAAATCCGTCCAGCAGTTTGGAAATTATGAGGTAATAAAGAATATTAATACATACATACATTCATACATACATACATTCAAGATACGCGCGAAAAACATAACCCTTCTTGCAGTCGGGTAAAAATAGCCTTTATTGCTTTTCTTTTCCTAATACAATGAATATTTATTTACATGCCATAAAAAACTAGTTTAAAATTGAAAGTATTATTTTCAAAAAATTTATTTTTACTTTTTTTTTATTTACTTTTTTATTTATCGGCAACCGGTTTCTTTTTTTTCCGGTGGGAAAATCATCTTATGACATCCCCCGCTCTTGGGCGGGGCGGGAGATAGTGTCAGACTTTTACTGACTAAAAACCCACTCCTGTTCCTTCGTTACCTTTCGTACCAGGACCGAGTCTTCCTTTCAGAATCAGACCCAGCTTGTCCTTCGACAAAGGAATCCTCTAAAGCTTTCCATTCTACTCGGTCTTTTGCTATTCTTGTCACAAAACTATGCAAGTTCCCGGATCATTGAGCTTTCCAAGTGAAATAAGCTTCGAAAAAGAGTCTTTTTTTAGGGTTCCGTACCTCAAAAGGAAAAAACGGCTTTCAACTTTGTTGTCCGTCTGTCTGTCTGTCTGTCGGTCAAGACCCTTTATATCGAGAACGCGTGGAGGTATCGAGTTGAAATTGTGAAATAATCAGACTTCTGAGAAAGATGCGGCCGTTTATGACGCAAAAAACGTATATTTCGACACTCTCAAGAGAATCAAAATTCATAGGGTACTCCTGTTGACCTACAATCCTGAAATTTGGCATGAAGTAAGGTCTCGTAGCACAAGTATAGGAAAAAAATCGGAAAACTGTAAATTTGTAGTTACGTCACAAAAAAAAACCTTTTTTTTGCGATTCGGAAAAATCTTCCTAACTCAATTCGGGAATTCTATTCCCGGTTTTCATAGATAAGTTTGTACGGAACCCTCAGTACGCGAGCCCAACTCGCACTTACCCGGTTTTTTATTAAATTGTAAATGCGCATTTTCTGAGACTATTTGAAGCCTCGTTCTACCCGCCGAGCACCTTACTGTGCACACATGTGAACCTGTAGGTACCTACATATACATGTCCATCGGATCCAATGCCAATACCAGCTTTAATTGGGAGACGAATTGTCAGTTTCGAGGAATCAATCGGGCTCAAAGTATTATTCTGGCATGTCCGTGTTTGTTGCTCGGTCAAACTGTAGAGGAGTAGTGCACATGTGTGTGTGGCTCACGCATGTGTGTGTAGCGGCAGGCGGTCAGTGGCGCGCTCTACTAACTTCCCGTTTTGTCCCCATGCCATCGTCTGTCGTCGCCGATTCAAAGAATCTGTGTCTGAAGAAAAAAATGTACGAGAGCGCAGCCATGAGCATGACACAGCCGGCCGGGCGGCGTTGGCGGCCCGTAGCGCCCCCCAGCGGGCGCGCGCGGCGCTACGGGCGCGGCGCTGACCGGCTCTGACTCTACACAGTGCGTGTAGTCAGTCCGCCGCTACATAGAGGGCGCGTCAAGTTAATAACCAGGTTTCGATTTGTAAAATATGGAAATTGTCCACGCAGTAGCGCAGCGGTCCAAAGTTTACAACTGCTTTCGATAAATGATTTGGCATCTTCACACTGACGATATGAATATAGCCGAACAGATGTACTTACTATCTATCTCCTAGTATACAAACCACTTAAAAAACTCAAGATGGATCGCGTTACGCATATTTCTAGTGGCCCAGTGCAGTACAATGTGCGACGAATATCAATTAGAAGATCATCAGCGATGATGCACTTGTCGAGTCAATTCTCCAAACTCTTGAGCATTGTCGCTAGTCTGTCGGTTTTCTATCGTTTGCATATCGGGGAGTGAGCATCGAAATTGCACAGTTTAATCCCGCCTAGCCTATCATCGGACCACAGACGTACGGCCGGCAGTATATGGTGGACATCCCACTCACACGCACAAAACGTTTTGGGAACACATTCATTGTGTGCACGACTAGGTTGTACCCATATATACAGTCATAGCTACAACCTAGGTGTCTTCAAGTCAAGAGTAAATATGGTACTTCTAGGCAAGCGTGCTCCATCGTCGACATCAGGTGAGATAGTGATGAAACGCGAGCCTATCCATAATAATAATAAAAAAAAACGTAATAATAATAATAGCGACCCCACGAACCCGACCTCCCGGGAGAATTCTAGTTCCTCATCTCCGGGTTGCTGGGCCGGCCGTAGTGAACACTGACGAGGAACAGACCTTGGTGGACCCAGGGCTTCCACCTCTCTCTTGAATTTATTGGCTAGCTTGAGTAGAGATTCGCAAGAGCCAACGTGCTCGGGAGAAGGATGTATAATCCAGTAATGTGATGGTAAGGATCTTGACCGTACTTCCGGGATTGTTCTGATAGCCGTGGTATACCTCTTCACTCCGCCCTTATAATGCTACGTCACCTCGTGCTAGCGACCGTTTGGGGGCCCATGCATGCATTAAGTGTGCAAGTCACCCCTGGCTTTTATCGATAGATATTAATAACATTGTTCAGGCAGGGGCCATAGTCTTTAAAACATTGTTCGCGGTAACTAGTCCACTTAAGACTCCAAAAACTATAGCCTATCTTTGTTTTCCATTTGTCGCAATAGTTTTTCACTAACCGGGGGTTGTCCTTGGGTGCACTAGCATAGCGAGTACAGAGATAATCGTCGGTTGGTATCACGTTCCATTAAAATTGTCTAAAGGGGCTCTACGAGTTGGCTTCGGCCCCTGGTACGCCCAAAGGTCCAGGACCTCAGGGTCCTGAGATAAATGTATAAATAATAATAAATTGCTTATTTATAAAATAGGGCACATTTACAACAAAGTATATTAAAAATAAAAAGAACACAGTTGCTTATTTGCCTGGTGTGTTTAGCGCGGCCACTCGAGCTAGACCGATAAAACTAGTGGTATTGCTTTGTTTGTTCAATGTACCTCAAGAATTTATTGATAAAATCCAGGGTTGATTTTGTCAGGAAATTTGTGAGGTAGGGTAGGGCAGGGCTAGTTGAGCAATTTTTCACTTGAGCGGATATAGCTCCTCAATAATGCAGACTGTGCAGTACTACACGGACAGAAACACACGAGTATATGCATGCTTGTTAGATCTTTCAAAAGCTTTTGATCTGGTGTGTTATGACAAGCTGTGGCAGAAGCTGCAATGTGAAACAGATGTGCCACATGAGATAGTATCCTTGCTCCGGTACTGGTACAGTGAGCAGCAGAATACCGTGAGATGGATGGGTGCGCGGTCGGACGTGTACAGGTTGGATTGCGGAGTGAGGCAAGGGGGTTTAACCTCGCCTCGCCTTTTCAACCTGTACATGAACCAGCTGATCGGTGAACTCAGCAGCACTAATGTTGGTTGTTCCATTGACGGAGTTTGTATGAACAATATAAGTTACGCAGATGATATGGTGTTGCTGAGTCCATCGGTCAGTGGCTTACGTAAACTTTTGCGCATTTGTGAGTCGTATGCGGAGGCCCATGGGCTCAGGTATAATGCTAAAAAGAGTGAATTCATCATCTTCAAAGCCGGTACCAAATGTTACTCTTCTGTACCTCCTATCACTCTTTGCGGCATTCCTTTAAAAAGGGTGTCGCAATTCAAATACTTGGGCCACTGGGTCTCTGACGACTTATGTGACAATCTGGACATTGAGCGAGAACGCAGGGCGCTGTCGGTCCGGTGTAATATGTTGGCTCGCAAGTTTGCGCGATGTACTAGACCTGTGAAGGTGAGTCTATTTAAGGCATATTGCCAGTCGTTTTACACGTGCAGCCTGTGGACCAACTTTACGCAGCGGGCGTACAGCGCACTGCGTGTGCAGTACAACAATGCTTTCAGGATACTGTTAGGGCTTCCGCGGTTTTGTAGTGCTTCGACGATGTTTGCTGAGGCACGGACGGATGATTTTTTCGCAATCATAAGGAAGCGGAGCGCTTCACTATTAAGTCGCCTACGAAGCAGCTCGAACAGTCTCCTGAGGGTGTTGTCCGAGCGGTGGGACCTGTCCCTGATACAGAGGTGGATGCAACTTCATGTTAGCGGCTCTCCTCGTATAATTTGACTTTGTGACATTGTGTGTGTGAAATTTATTGTAATTATTGTATCTTAATTTATTTATTTTTTGATTTATGACATACATAATGTGTTATTTTATTTGTATTTTAATTTTATGTGTATAATGACATCTTATGTACGTGATTTGATTATTTTAATGTTTTATTTGATTTTGATTTTGTGTGTAATCTATGGACTATGTCTGAAAATAAAATGAATATTATTATTATTAATAATAAGTCTCAATGAGTTGTTTTGCAGCTTGATGGATTAGTAATCTATCCCTTAGTAAAAGTGTCCATAGTAGTTTTTTTGTAACAAGTCGAATTTAAGAGCTACAGCTGTTTAAATGCTGAAAGTCAAGTACGCTCAATGTACCCCATAGGTGAGGTAAGTTGAGCAAGGGTATTGGGCAAGTTGAGCACTAAGAAAATCTAACCAAACTATGGGTTCAATTTTGACTAGAGATGAAGTAAAATATGTGTTTGACAATCAGCTCTTTATTTATTTAATAATAATATTTTAGTGACAGACAACAAAACTTAAAGTAATTTTCTTTGAATAATTTACCAAAACTAGAATCAACAAAACATTAACGGATCTTAAAATTAACTTGAGCATTAGATTCAGTCTTTCTGTTTAAAATCAGAGTTAAATGTTTATATTATTAGCTTATATCTTAAAAAAAAAAATTAGATCTTTGGAACTTAATGGTCATTGTCACTATAGCTCAACTAACCTCAACCCGGAATTTTAAAACAAAATCGAGGTTATAAAAAAATCGTAAGAATTATACCCAGAACCTCTCTAAATATCAAAAGTACAATAATTCTCTGGAAGATTAATACTTACCTCATTGAAAACAGATGACAATTGACTAATACAGACGAAAACTTGCGGTAAACGACGTTTTTACTTTTTGGTCACAAAATAAACAAAACGCTCGGGCGCTTCACTTGTTCGTCCAGGCGCCTCTAGCGATCGCGTGGTGATTACCCCTCCTGTGACTCCTTTCCGCCATACGATACCTATACGTACGGTGAATAGTTTGCGAGATATTTCGATTGCCCAACTTGCCCCTATGCTCAACTAGCCCCGCCCTACCCTACCTGCAAGGAAACACAAGGATTTTTTTACAGCTATACTTATTTAATTTGTAGATACTTACTTAATTTTCTATTTAATCTATTGTACTGAAATGCCCATTCCAAATCGTTTTACAAATACATATTATGAGAATGCAAACAATATCATTCCGTCTCTTATTAGTAATTTCGGCGTGGTAGGAAAGCATGGTGTGCTGTTTTAATACTAAGTGCATTATGAAAAGCTGGCGAACATTATGCACGTTACAGGATTTGTATAGCAGATCTGTAGAATAGAGAAAGGGAAGAAAATTGGCTACGTTTAAAACGGCTCTCTGAGCTCTTTCAAGAGGCAGTAGGTGAGTTTTAAGTGCTCCACCCCAAGATGTGATACAGTACTGGATTATAGATTGACCTGGGGCTAAATAATAGGTCTTTACCTATGAAATTGCCGTTTTTTAAAACGGTTTTGCTTATTAAAAAAAAAGGGGGTTAGTGTATTCATAATATTTAGATAGTTGTTGTAAACTCGTCACACATCTTTATTTGATGCTAGTTTTTACCCGACTGCAAGAAGGGTTATGTTTTTCGCGCGTATCTTGTGTGTATGTATGTATGAATGTATGAAAGCAATATTCTTTATTGCCTCATGTCTTCCAAACCGCTGAACGGATATACATAATTAAGATATCGTTAGATTCGTCTTGATAACCCAAGTGTTCTTACATAAGTAAAGTTAAAAAAAAACAACAAAACAACTGTAACGTCTCACTTACATTTACTTTAAGGTAAAAAAAAAATATTAGTTTTTTGGATACGTGAAACGTCCGTTAAAATCGGTCCAACCGTTTCGGAGATAGTACACTCTCCCTGGGAATTAAGATCATGTAATGTACTATGTGAATTAAGGTACTCGTTATTAACATTAACTACATCCCACATTAAGAGTTCCGACAATTTTTTTTTAACCATTTCGAAGACTTATCCCATATATGATAAAAATTAACAATCAGTTGATCAAAATACCATTTGTGGGTAAATTAACATTGGTAGGTAATTCAACATACAAATTATTCAATAACAGCTATGCATTAATTCGTCTTCAGGCGAATCATTTTTGTTTGCACCATCATCGTCGGCATTAGATTGATAATTATGGATTCTATGGTGCTGATTTACACCCGAGTGACCGCATTTTTAGTAAGAAATTGAATTTTACTAAAGCACTAGATATATCCACTAGCCACTAAAACCAATATTTTGCAATTAAATGGGGGGTTAAAACCACCAGTTTTAGTGGAAAATCCACTAAGTTGGCAACACTGGCCGCAAGCCGCTAGACTGTTTTTTCTTGATAGTGTGCGCCGTGACGTAGACAAAACAGTCTTGTCGCAGACGTCCTACTTAGACAATTCTGTCTAAGATAGTCTTGTCTCAAGTGTGAGCAGGCCCTAATAGCTTTCGTTTTGGAAATTTTGTCTTGTTGCCACACTGAGGAGATAAGTTATTCGTGAGATAAAATTTCCCACGTGAAAGTTTTCACGTGAAAATTTCCATTCATTAGCAGTTTTAAGTGCATAAAGGTACATCATCAGTTTTGCATACCGCTTGAGACACATTGTTTCCACGGTAGAACTCATATTACGAACTCATATATAAAATAATGCGAGTTTTCTCATATTTCATACAAGAATAGTTACAAGTGCTGCGATATTACAGAAAATACAAAACACAAAGAAACCAATAAATACCTAATTTTGAAAAAAGAATAACGTACCTGTAATATAAAGTTTATTTGAACTTACTTCAAAACAACCCGTTTTAAAAACGGCAATTTCATACTTTAACCCCTATGATTATGTAGTATAATGAAAATCGTTCCAGGTACTGACAACCCCTGCTTCTTTTAGGTTATTAACATGGGCACTAGTTAAAAGCCTCATAAAATCAGAAGATGGATAATTCAAATGAATTCATTTAAGTATAACAGTTGGTATGTAAATTGATTATAATAAATTCAGCATCAATCTTAACTGTAATAAAAGCACAATATGTAACATAATAATTATTGAACTTTTATGACAAAGTGTACTTTAAAACAAACTTTTTTAACTTCTGTCTAATGCTATCGCGAATAGAGTATAGCGAATTCTAGGAAAAGTCTGCCACAAGTACATTTATTATTATTAGTTGATAAGGGAATTTGTACCTTCCGTCTTATATAGTAGAGTCGAAATTGGCATGAAGTCACGAGAGATCAATATGTACTAGGCATGCCTTTTAAGTTCTGTCGTTTCCATATTTCCCGGCAATTTTGAATTTGGAACTGTTCTATATTAGAATGTGTTTAAATTTGAATCTCAAAACAGTTGAAAGTATGTATTAGGATTAATACTATTGTTTAGTCACAGCGTCGATTGGAATCTGTCAGGTTACGTACGAAAATGAATCTTTCTAAGGAAAATGTTCGTGTAATAATTTTCTACAACTTTAGAAGAGGTCTGACACGGCTTCAGTGTTTTGAAGAGCTAACGTCTGTGTTCAGTGATGAAGCCCCATGTCTGCGGACTGTCGAACGCTGGTATTTAGAATTCCAGTATGGACATACTAGTGTTAGTGACAAATCTTGCAAAGGACGCCCAAAATCCGCCTTCACTGAAGATAACATCATTGCTGTGAGACAACTAATTCTCGAAGATCGTCATGTGACGTATCGAGAGATAGAAGCTCTATTAAGCATCTCAGGGACAACCTTCAGAAGATCTTGCATGAAGCGCTTGGTGTGAGAAAGCTAGTTTGCCGTTGGATACCGCATCTGCTTTCCAACGATCACAAGGAGGCCCAAGTCAGATGGTGTAAGAAAACTCTGCAAAGGTTCAACCGAGGAGAGTCAAATCACGTCTACGTCATCATCAGTGGTGACGAATCTTGGATCTATGCCTAGGATCCTGATTCCAAACAACAATCTACAATCTGGGTCTTTCAAGACGAGCTAAAGCCGACTAAAGTTGTTCGTTCTCGAAGCACTTCAAAGAAGACGGTGTTGCGACTATTGCACTTGAAGATCGTAGAACGGTTAACGCAGAGTGGTATACCACAGTTTGTTTACCACAAGTCATCGCCGAACTTCGAAAGTCTAACTCAAAGCGACGCATCATCCTGCACCCCGGCAACGCAGGCTCACTCAGCGCTTGTCAAACGATTGAATATTTGAAGCAGGAAAAAGTAGAATTCTCCATACAGTCCTGACCTAAGCCCTAACGATTTCTTTACATTTCCTAAAATTAAGAAAAGTCTTCGTGGTCAAAGGTTCCAGTCCAGTGAAGAAGGAGTCGACGCTTTCAAGTCAGCCATTTTGAACACCCCCACTTTAGAGTGGAATAAATGTGTCGGCGCAGGATGCCGATCATCATTGAAGCTCTGTCCAGAGACTATGTCTTGTGGGCGATGGCTGGGTAACGAGCAATAAACAAACTATTTTAGATCACACAACTGATTTATTATGAGGCAAGCTTTAGGTATTCACTTTACACAACGAGCAGTGAGACAGTCCCCGACACTTAGACGTTGTACGCACGGCTGCCGACAGAGGAATGAGCCACAGACCTCTGCGGTCGGCCCTTTTATCTGCTCGGTTCGTGCAAACGTCAGCGCGGATTCTGTCAAAGTGACATGTGTCACTTTTCACTTAGCTCGTTCATTCGTTCTCAAGCTTCCGTACTATTGACTTCACCGACACGGCCATCCTGCGGAACACACGTCCCTGTGTGTTAGTCATCATCGTCATCTCAGCTGGAAGATATCCATTGACGAGACGTCCCAACAAGACATCCGTCGCTGTGTTCATCATCACCAGTTCACCACCTCAGCCAGAAGACGGTCCACTGACGAGACTTCCAAACAAGGCGTCGGTCTCTGTGTGTTGATCTGAAACAAAATACATCTCGCAGTATCATAAAGCTCGGTCACTCCTGACAAACATCAGGAACTACTCTCGCACCGCGAGTGCGCTCCCAAACATGCAAACTCTCACACACACTAGACATCCTGATCATGAGTGACTATGTATAATGAAATTCCCAATCCAACCATAAATCCAAATCGTTTACGCACCAACGCAAACGTTGTCAACTCACTACAGGTGTCGCACCAACGACTCCTCTCGTTTACGCACCAACGTAAACGAGGATAACTCACTAAAAGCGTCGCTACAACGACTCATCTCGTTTACGCACCAACGTAAACGAGGATAACTCACTACAGGCGTCGCTACAACGACTCATCTCGTTTACGCACCAACGTAAACGAGGATAACTTACTAATTGCGTCGCTACAACGACTCATCTCGTTTACGCACCAACGTAAACGAGGATAACTCACTAATTGCGTCGCTACAACGACTCATCTCGTTTACGCACCAACGTAAACGAGGATAACTCACTACAGGCGTCGCTACAACGACTCATCTCGTTTACGCACCAACGTAAACGAGGATAACTCACTAATCGTTCCTTAATTCTAAAGCAGCAGTGATTAAATAGTTCCATGATCACTTTCCCCACCTACTTCCTATACATCTAATTCAACCGGAACCTCATGTTTTATTATCCCTCTCTCTGTAGGCCATAACAACGTCTGCGGGAATCGAACCCGCAACGCGCAGCGCAGCAGTCAATCGCTCAACCACTGCGCCAACCGTAAATTATGAAGGTTCAACAAAACTCGAGATGTATCGAAAAACTAAATTTCTATTAACTAACCTACTAATTCTCACTACTGTTCATAGTACTGCTAAGTTCAATTAAAGAAAATAAATTAACATCAAAATTTCTATATCCTTTCAATATCAAAATCAATAATCAGAAAATTCAAAGCATAACCGTGAATTAATTATCATGGTAACTTCTCCACCAAATCAATTAAACTAATCCAAAACACTAATCATTAATCACTGCACGTGATCTCTGGCTACTAATAGCCCAGTAACCTCTAGTCACTCAACCATTTCTGCGCATCCCTCCAGGATTGCCAAGTCTCTCACGACTTAATGGTTTCCCACATTACGTTCCAGGTTTGATCGCAATACCGCGTACTCACGGACTACTGTGACCACTAGATACCGATTTCTATTAAGCTACGGCTACAAATAAAATCTGGTATAGTCCGATGATCATGTAAACTTAATAATCTCATTATCTCTACTACTTTACTCTACCCCAATTTTATCAGTTATGCGCTGATTTTCTTTCTCTCTCTATTACTTCAAATTAATCTTTAAATGGATCTTACTCAGTTTACTTGCTCTGCTCGTATATGAAAAAGTCTCTTATCAAAAATTTATCAACTTCCGCCTTCGTCAGATTAAACTTACACTTTTCGTAGGTTGCTACGCACTCTCTATATGGCGTAACGCATCATATCTCACGGTACTAAAATTTAACTCTGAGTCTACATTGTCTTTTGTCATCAACGGTAGAGAAAACGCAGCCTTGTCAATTAACAGTGCTAAGGGACCACCTGCCTTCGTCGTTTGATTTAGCGTCCGTAATTAAACAATTAATCACGAGTTAGACTTCGCCTAATGAACCCTACCACAAACGGTTTTTTGTCTCTGCAGTCGTTATTAGCATTGGTTCTAACACGAACATCACACGTTTGTCACACGTGAAAATCCCGTCGCGACCAAGTGTAAGATAATGTTAATTGAATCACAGAACTCTAAATTCGTTTAACTACCATTTATTTTAATCAGAACCTTAAAAGTTTCAAAGTCTCGCACGTAACTAATTACCAGAGAGTTCTTTTTAGCTTTACCTTCTAACCGACTATAAACCGACTGTAAATTATCTTTATGATCAAGCAATGGGAGATAGTTTCGCGATAACTCACGTATGGTACTACTACAGGGCATCACCTGCTTTCTGCTATTAGGTCCTATTCCTCCTAACTTCACTACTTGACTTAATTTCATACCCTAGTAACTTGAGTTGCATTATCAAAAACAACCATTTTTCTCAAATTTAATGAAAATCCGGCTTTAGTCAACGTTTGTAAAACTACATTAAGTCTCCCGACGTCCCTCTTAATAGTTTCCTAAATAATCATAATATTGGCAACTCAAACTACGACGTAGGCATTTACCGATTCGCCTAGAACAACTACAATCGTCCGTTGGAAAACTCAGATCGCATTTTGAAACTGATTGGCATGGTCAAATATTTGTACCGGCTGTCCGCTATCATACTACTGAAAGCCTGATACACAATCTAATTTTGTAAAATAACGCGCACTATTTAAACGAGTTATTTTGTCTAAGGTAAGTGGTATCTCGGTTAGGCACATTGTTATTTAGTTCACAGTAATCTTTGCTCATTATATCTGACCGGTCGAGTTTTTAAGTCAAAAGAGCTAACAAACACCGAATTACTCGGTCGAATAATATTTGCCAGCAACAATCATCTACCCGCTCACGCATTATTAATTTTTCCGCGCTAGACCGCTATGGTCATCTTTATACAGTCAAATACGAGTCAATCAAACGGATAAGTTTACTTTTTACAACACGCGTTTGTAGCATACCGACACACGTCACACGTCAGTGTCAATATCGTCAAAATTATCTATGGAGGAATTATCACTGTCATAAAAAAATCCAAACGGTATCTACTGGATCTAATGAGGGTAGTTGTAATTACAATTGTTTACGTCGTGAACTTTAGCAATTTTTACTATTTGAACTGAACCCTTGCAACAATATTTCACGGCCAAAATATCACTTCGCAAATAGATCTGAACACACTGAACTGACCCTTCAATGTAACAATACTGTGTTTACGTTTGCCGTGAAATAGTGACGACAGACTTTAAAGTGAAAGAGAGACAACACTCAGCACCAGAATTAAAATGGAATGTGAATACCTGACCTTGTTCCTGGTGTAGGATCGACAACACCCGTCAGTCAACCTCTCGCTCGCTACGTGATGCCTTGGCGTCACCGTCACCGCTGCGTCACTTTCATCAGGACACCGGAAGGAGACCTTGTTCTCCACATTTGCAGCATACGATGTGGCTGACCATGGGATTGAGTCTTGAAGCTTAAATATCACGTTATTCTGTCGGTTTCCTACTGTTTCTTGCTTATGAAAACACAGCCTGCTCCGTCCAATTTTTCCACAGTGGAAACATTTGACAGGTGACGTTTGAGATGTCTTCATACGTTTTGTGTCAAATATTTTCTGATCTGGTAGCGCACTTGACACACTGCATCTCAGGCATGCACACACACACGCACTGCACTTTGCATTTTACACTTCAGGTAACTAAAAGTTTGTAATTCTTGCTGTAATCACTGATGACTTCGGATTATCAGCAAAGCACGTATCGGAAAATGGTACATCGTGAACATGCATTTGCGTCGGTCTTGTCCCGGTCACAATCTGGGTAGTACACGGTGATTTAGTCAGTTCCTATTTCTTTCTGGGGAAACAATGTCATCATGGTCCAACATTCGTTGCTCAGGATTAGGGAAAAACCCCAGAAAAAACCTAATCAGACCAAAACTGATAATGACATTGATTAACGGAACTTTGAATCTTATTCGGTCCAGTGCTTCATTCCAGGTCTTCACTTTCTAATTTTCCATTTCAAATAATGACCGCTACTTGTCTTGGCTCTTGCTATTTTATTCGTGACCGGCGTTACGTAACATTCGTGCTGCTCTTGTTTATTTGCTCGGAATCCCAATTCTGATGTCGGCGCAGGATGCCGATCATCATTGAAGCTCTGTCCAGAGACTATGTCTTGTGGGCGATGGCTGGGTAACGAGCAATAAACAAACTATTTTAGATCACACAACTGATTTATTATGAGGCAAGCTTTAGGTATTCACTTTACACAACGAGCAGTGAGACAGTCCCCGACACTTAGACGTTGTACGCACGGCTGCCGACAGAGGAATGAGCCACAGACCTCTGCGGTCGGCCCTTTTATCTGCTCGGTTCGTGCAAACGTCAGCGCGGATTCTGTCAAAGTGACATGTGTCACTTTTCACTTAGCTCGTTCATTCGTTCTCAAGCTTCCGTACTATTGACTTCACCGACAAATGTTATAATAACTGGTTCGAGCGAATGGAAAGTGTATTAAGCTACGTGGTGAATACTTTGAAAAAAAAATAAAGGTTTAAGGTTTTATAAAGGTTCTAGTTGTGTTTTAGTCTTCAAACGACAAAACTTAAAAGGTACTTATGCCTCGTACTAGTAGGAGCGCGTAAGCCCCACTATGACGTCAACGTAGAGATACGGCGATGGGGTTATTATTATTATTATAGCTGTTATTGCTGTAGTTGTACCAATTTTGATGATCAAGCAATTACTCATACAGTCTTTTAGAGTAAATTCTTCGACTGCGACCTTTAATGATTCCTTACAACGAACAATCACACTATCATTTTGATTATTGTTAATTCTGGTATATGATAAATTGTACCCCGGTATTGCTGGGAGGTTGTCCTGATGATTACACAGCCAGCACTCAGTTAGTATCACTTGGTATATCACAGTCAAAGTTAAGTCAATGAAGAAAAATGTTAAAGCTATCTATATTTTTATATATAATAATAATAATAATAAAAATAATAATAATAAGTGTGTGTGCTATTCGGGAGTATCGCAACATGCCGCTCGAACTTAGGCCGCGCTTACCTCGTTTGCCCATGCATAATAAGAATAAGACGCTGGTGGCTGCTCTGGATTTGCAGTTGTCAAACTATTTTGACGACTGCGAAGATCTCACTGATACACACTCGATAATGTACTGCGCAGCTGTTGCGGCATGTCGTGTAGCTCACGTCAAGTTTCCAAGCTGTGACGTATCTACACGACCGAAACCAGCCGTGCCGGCTTGGCAGTGCAGGATCGAGCGTCGTATTGGTGGGGCCAGAGCACTCATCGGCAAACTAATCTGCTTCAGGGAGGGCAACACTCGCCCAAGAGTGATGCGCTTTGTGAGGCGGGCGTTTTCGGGGACTGACATCAGCCCCCGAGACTATATGTCCCGTGTCACAGAGCGCATCGACTTCCTGAAGCAGAAGGTGTATGCATGGGCAAACCGTATCCGCAGGTATAAGCGGCGGGTGGAGCGATACACCCAGAATCGCACATTCCGGAGTAATGAAAGGTGGGTTTATAGGGCTTGGGAGAGACCGGACCAAGGTGTGACTGATACGCACCTCCCGGATGATGACGCCATGAGTTCATTCTGGCGCAGCATCTGGTCGGTGCCTGTCAGTCACACCGAGGGTGACTGGACTCGAGAGGTCGAGCGTGCGTGCGATCCAATACCACAAATGGGGGCAATTGACATCAGCCCCCAAGATGTAGCTCGTGCAGTCCGTCCGTTGCCAAACTGGAAATCTCCAGGGCCGGATGGGCTGCACAATTTCTGGATTAAGTGGTTTACAAGATCGCACGCTCGCTTGGCATATCAGTTTCAGTCTGCCTTAGAGTCAGGGTCGCTACCCCAGTTCCTAACAACAGGAATAACCCACCTGCTCCATAAGTCAGGTAGTACTGCGGAGCCTAAAAATTATAGACCGATCACCTGTTTGCCAACGGTCTATAAAGTTCTTACATCCATACTGAGAAGCAAAATTAATAGTCATATCGACAAAAATCTGATCATGTCACCTTCTCAGAATGGATGTAGGAACGGGTCCCGCGGTACTAAGGAGCTGCTCCTCATTGATATGACCATTAGCCAACAGGTTCGACGTTTCCGAAAGGATCTGTCGACGTGTTGGATAGATTATAAGAAGGCCTATGACTCTGTTCCTCATACATGGCTCATGAGGGTGCTGGAATTGTATAAAATTGATACAACACTACGCACCTTCCTGATGTCGTGTATGAGGCAATGGAGGACGGTCCTCCGCTATCCAGGATGTCGACATATCCAGAGGAATAGCGAACCTGTAAGGATCGAGCGAGGTATATTCCAGGGTGATAGTTTGAGTCCACTTTGGTTTTGCCTAGCCTTGAATCCTCTAAGCACACTGCTGGAGAATTCAGGTCTAGGCTATCGGTTGAAGAGAGGTGGTCAGGTAATATCTCACCTACTTTACATGGATGACCTGAAACTTTTTGCCCCCAACAATCTGCAACTGATGGAGCTACTGAAGGTAACTGAAACCTTCAGTAGTGCCATCAGGATGGAGTTTGGTGTGGACAAATGTGCGGTCATGCATGTAAAACGAGGGGAGGTTGTGGAATCCGTGGGCACTCAACTCACGGATTCCATAAACCTGAGATCCCTCTCTCCAACCGAAACCTATAAGTATTTGGGTATGTCGGAAGCTCTAGGCATCAATATCACTGACATGAAGCAATCGTTGAAGGAACGTTTCTTTGGACGCCTGAAGAAGGTATTCAATAGTCTTCTTTCAGGCGGAAACAAGGTGCGTGCCTTCAACGGTTGGGTCATGCCGGTATTGATGTACTCTTTCGGCGTACTCAAATGGACTCAAACGGAACTTGACGCCCTGGATAGGAGGGTCCGCACACTGCTGACTGCATACCGAATGCATCACCCACGATCGTCGGTGATGAGACTGTATATCCCGCGGAAGTGTGGAGGTCGAGGTTTTTTAAATGCTAAGACCCTACACAACCGCGAGGTATGCAGTCTCAGGGAATATTTCCTAGCTACCGACGTGGATATGCATCGAGATGTAGTGGCAGTGGACAAGGGACTCACCCCGCTCTCTCTGGCTAACGAGAACTGGCGTAAACCGGTAGTGCTTGACACTAACGATCGCAGGGAAGTATGGCAGAGCAAGGAACTTCACGGACGCTTTTGCCGGGCCTTTCACGGGCCCGATGTAGACCAATTGGCGTCCGTAGCCTGGCTGCGTTTCGGTGACCTCTTTGGGGAAACCGAAGGTTTTGTCTGTGCAATTATGGACGAAGTTATCATGACGAATAACTACCGGAGATTTATTGTGAAGGACGGCACGGTTGACATCTGTCGGGCATGTCACCGTCCGGGAGAATCAATTCGTCACATTATCTCTGGTTGTTCTCGTCTAGCTAACGGAGAGTACTTGCATAGACACAACCTTGTAGCCAGGATTATCCATCAGCAACTTGCTCTGAAATACTCTCTTGTGGAATCGGAAGTGCCGTATTACAGGTATGAGCCCGACCCAGTTCTTGATAATGGTCATATCACTTTGTACTGGGATCGGTCCATCATCACTGACAGGACTATTGTAGCCAATAAGCCTGATATAGTGGTGGTGGACCGAAGCGAGAGGCGTGCAATGATTGTTGACATATCCGTTCCGCATGACGAGAACCTCGTGAAAGCCGAGAAAGATAAACAAATCAAGTATATTGACTTGGCTCGCGAGGTTGTCGACATGTGGGATGTGGACTCAGCGATCATTGTACCGATAGTCGTGTCAGCCAATGGCTTAATAGCCAAGAGCCTCGACCAACACCTTAGGAGGCTCGCGTTAGGCGGCTGGATCAAGGCCTTGATTCAGAAAGCGGTACTCCTGGACACGGCTCGTATCGTTAGGAGGTTCCTTTCTCTGGAGCCCTGACCGCCGGTAGCTTGGACCCTGTTCCCGATACCGGTGGGGTACTATTTTTTATATTTTTAAATGTTTTTTTTTTTATTTATGTTTTAAGAAATATTTAAAAATGTACAAAATATGTATATAAAGTAAATAAAGGAATAATAATAATATTCCACAACATTGAAACCGCTACAAACGTGTTATATCTATATTGCATAACATAAGCTTAATCAGCCTTTTAATATAAAAAAATATAAAAAAATAACTAAGTCTAAAATATAAACTATTAAGAGACGCTCTTAGGCGCCTTCATAATCAATCGAGTTAATGTACCTGTTCTCGGCTGATTTTTTAGCAGGACACTCTGGATCTCCTGTCAAAAGACAGGTTGGCAGGTTTTTTGAAACGCAAACATGTTGCGCATTTTGGCGAGTCGCTTTTTTTGTGCAGTCCTGGATTGTGTGTCCATCTTCACTTCACCGCAGTGTCTACATTTAGGAGAAGTGACTTTGCACGTCTTGGTCGCATGACCGTACTGCTGACACTTGTAACAAACATCTCGTTACCAGAGTGAAGTCTCGCACTGAACAGGATATCCAATTAATGAATAATCTATCATGCGTGATCAGTGCCTTACAAATAAAAGCTGGAACTTCTATTATACAGGGTGTTTGGTGCATCGTGTGCTAAATTGAAATTGTCGACGGGAGGGATCATCTGCTATCTTTTCAGACTTTTTTTTTTTTGTTTTATGAAAATAAGACCCAAATTTTTCATTCAAATACAAATTAAAAAAAATATAATATAATAATAATAATAATGAATTAATTTTATTTAGATGTGTAATATATTAGAGTATCTACTTTTAAATTTAAAATGAGTGACATTTGCTACAAGTATCTAGATTTTTTTTTAATTTACTTGCAAAGTTTTGAACTTAAATTATAGCTGTCCATGATACAGCTTGGCTATAACATGCCTATAATAAAAACCAAAAGCGATCGGAATCTTCCAACTTCCTCAAAAATTCTCTAGTTTATCCTCTTGCTAGTGATGTGTTACATGCCATAAAAATCTTTTTATAACTTTGTGAATTCGCTAGAATTGTGAATCGAGTCAGATAAGAATAATATTCAAAATTATGATTTAAAAAATATTTTTGCTTTAATGATACCTGAAAAACCTATTAAAAATGTTATCTCACTCTTATAAGGTAAAATCTGTCTCGTATCTCTATTTTAGTGGGTTTTACTAAAAAAAAAATAATGAAATTGCATCTTTAACATTTATTTCATAATTTTTACAAATCCTGCTCAAATTGTTGGCCTCTGTTGTGAATACAGGCCCAACATCTGTTTCGTATTTCGACAGTTGTTGTACGAAGTCGTATTTCTTGCTTAATTGTATTACTGTAAAATTTTCAGGGAGTTATCGGTGTTCACGGCATTTTAAATACATTTAAAATCATGAAGGTATCTATAGGTACTCATAGTCATACAAAAAAAAAAGAAACATATTAAAAACATTATGGCAATTCAAGAACTAAGTCTTACGTCATTTCTTGTTCTCGTTCAGGTGTAAGTACAGAATTCCAGTGCTTAAAAATGGGATTAGCCAGATTGCATGTGACTGCTCTCAAAATATTGGAACGTCTCAAACTTTGCCAAAAAGATGCAACTCTCGACCTCATGATTGCGTAGAAGTCAGGGACCCTCGCTTCGGCAAACATGCTCGTGGCACTGCAGTACCTTGGCAGTTTCATGAGAGTTCGGTAAGCATCATTGTACTGAACCCTTAACGTAGGTACTGTACATCTTTTTTGTGAAGCTGCACCAAAGTTGGCAAGTGTACATTGTCAGGCAATAAGCTCTAAACAATGTGATCTTGACATCATTGGTGCACCTCACAAATCTGCGTGCGAGCATATTACTCCTCACTGAGAGGGCCCTACGCTCTCGTTCTATGTCGCAGTCATCCCGGAGTCTGTCAGTATGTGCCTTAGATATTTGAACTGCTTTACGACAGTTATGGTCGTACCGTTCAGTTTAACACTGGGTATGTTCTCCGGACCAGCTCCAGAGCTAAATACCATCGATTCCGTTTGAGAACGTTGTATTTCAATCCGTGAGCATTAGCATAATGCTCACAGACCGACAGCAACCTTCTCAACCCTTTGATCGAGGGACTCAGAAGAACCATATCATCGGCGTAGCTTAAGCTATTCACACAGACATTGCCTAGGTGACAGCCGACTCTGGTTCCTCTGAGTTCCTCAATCAGATCGTTCACGTACAGGTTAAAGAGGTCTGGAGAAGTTAACCCCCCTTGGCGAACACCACAATCTAACCTATAGTTATATGAAATGATGAGGACCCAACCAGTCCTGAACATCAAAAGTCGAAACTGTCTCCATTTTCTCGTCTTCTTTGTTTCAGTCACGTCTGGTTGCTGCGTCTGGTTGGTGGTGTTGGAGGACGGCTGCGTCAAGTCATCCCATTCCGATTAAAGGGGCTGCCTTCCATATTTTGGATTATAAAAATCCAATTAGTTCATTCTAAACTTGTCAGCACTTACAAAGTGTGTCTGTAAAACACGCCACTACATTAAAAACTAGGTCACTATTTACGCAAATGTTAATTTATTAAATAATGAGCACGTCTGAAAACATTGAGTGCGTCGAATCAATGAATAGTAATATCCGCTCCTGAAGGTGGAGTAGCGGACATGTACCCCGGGTACGACCTCACCCAACTCACTCTGCTATACAATAGATATCAACGCGCGAGTGCACTTACGTGGGCAGGTGGCCCTGAATCCTGGTTTTTGACAGTGTCTCCAGTTCTGCAGTCCTGGTCAAAGCGATAGCTTCCCAGTTGGCTCTTACTTTCCGTGTCTTGGTTCGCTCGGGCGATGGAAAAATATATAGATGGGACTGACAAATTAAAAATAAACACATGGTTAACGAAACGGCAGCTACCTAATCGAGGGCTCGTGGCTCTCAAGTTCTCCTCAACTGAAAGGGAAATCTACACAACAATCTGAAGACATGCGCCCCGGGCTGTCTTGTCTGGATGAAACTCCAGTATCATCCAGACAAGAAACTGAAACTGGAAATGAGACGCATGCAGACGAATATGGAGCATGTGAATACACTTAAATAACTTTACACATAATGCTTTCTATACGTAAAGCACGAAATGAACTTTTGGTATCTTTATCTCCCCCGCTGTACGATGTTCTCGTTCGTCTCGTTCAGCGGAACACTGCATTATTTTTAACCGACTTCAAAAAGGAGGAGGTTATATGTTCGGTTGAATGTATGTTTTTTTTTTTATGTATGTTCACCGATTTCTCGGTCAATTGTGGACCGATTTTGAAATTTTTTTTTTTGATTGAAAGGTTATGCTTTCAAGTTGGTCCCATAGAAACATTGTTATGATCTGATCATGAACTTCGTAGATATGGAACAGAACTCCTCATGGGATCACAGCAGAACTGTCGTAACAAGTAAAATTGCTTTGTTTATACGTGTAGTCGATGACTGACTGAAAGAAGAGGGGTAATATATCGAACTGATCTGATGATGAAGCCTGAAATTAGGCACCGGAACTCTGTAATAAATTAATTTAATCTACCCGTGTTTGGTATTATTAGAATTGTCATAAGATGCACTCTGGCTATAAGGTATTTAAGTATGGCTGAGGGGTACTTTTTAGTGTTATAACTAAAAAGTGAAAAATAAAAAACTTTTTACAAAAAAAAATACAACCGACTTCAATGTAAAAAAACACTGAAAAGTGCAAAATAACTTTAATTTCGGAAGTCGGTGTTAAATAACGAAGAGACAAAACTATTATAGAAACACAGACTTCCGAAATTAAAGTTATTTTGCACTTTTCAGTGTTTTTTTACATTGAAGTCGGTTGTATTTTTTTTTGTAAAAAGTTTTTTATTGTTGTAGAAATTTGGTATCTGTCTGTACCAATACCAACTTTCTGAATTGGTTGATATTTTGGTTTATTCGACGGTTATGGTTTGATATTGGTTTGCTTTAAGTAAATGATACGACTTTAGTTTGGTTATGGTTTTATGGTTTAAACAACTAAATATATATATATTTAAGTAAGAAAGCTAAGTTGATTTAATCTAAAAGATGGTTTGAATGGTTTTAGTATGGTTAGAGTTATGCGGTCGACGTCCGAATACGCACTGACTTAAATAATTACCTTTGCTAGTTTTATAAAAATGCACGAAAGCAAAAGTGTGTTTTGAAATTTACGAAAAATGCAGTAAAAATTGTGTCAGAGTGAGTGACGGGATGTAGTCGCTTTTAGCTTTGCGTTGTCCACACAAGCGGGTGTTGAGAGTGACGCAACATGCGCCAGCGCACGCGCAGCCCTCGCCGCCTTCAATACGTACTTAGTAAACGTCTATGTACAGCACCGCTCTCTCTCGCTAGCAACTCATTTTAAATTAAATGATAATGGTAGTTTATGGAAAGTTAGAATATGTTTTGTGTAAAATTAATACTTATGTATTAATGTTTACACCCACGGTTATGACTATCCAGTAATCTTCCTCGGCTTTGTTTAGCTTGGGCAGTATCTTCTACAGACTACGTTATTCAGTGGTGGTGGGCTAGGCAGCTAGCTCTCGTAACATGCTAGCCACACCATAGTCGTCGCCGCGCCGAAACCGTACAGAGACCAAAAACACAGTTAGGAGCAGGGCGCGCGGCGCGGCTCGGGCGCATAGCTTTCGGCGCACAAATAAACAAACCAGTCCCAGCGCCCCCGCCCTCTTCCCCCCGCCGCGCGCTATCTATACCCGCCCCGCGCCGCACTCACCTGCAGCCTCCGCACCGTGCCCGTTTAATGCACGAAATGAACTTTTGGTATCTGTATCTCCGCCGCTGTACGATATTCTCGTTCATCTCATGCATCACTAGCGACTCAGTGCTGCTCCGCACGGGCGCGATCTACTCATGCGCCGACGTATTAAAACATAGATATATCTATTAAATGTAATAAACACGTAAACCTTCCGGAATAAATTCCATAAACAAAGAGTGTAAACTTGCATCTTCTGAACCCTTTTTGCAGTTCAGGAGAAGTCCACAGAAAATAAATAAACACGATAAGTGACTTTGTTTTGTCTGTGTCTCGTTCGCTTCTACTTTATTCTAACAAACTGCTGCGCGTAACGTCATGCTCTAGCTCTGAGTTAAGACGTCAAGAACGTGAGAAGCACGTCTCCGGTCTTTCTACGGAACTACGGAGGTCGTTTGCCAAATATTCAGGAATTAACATTTCTAGTCAAAATGTAGGTGTTGCTCGTGTCGACTCCCCTCGTGCGGTAGTGGGCGGGGGAGGGATAGCGAGCGGCGCGGGCGGCGGCAGCAGTACGCGGGTATACGCGAGCGCGACTGGTCGCCGCTTTGAGCTCAGAGCGGCGCGGCCGCGGACTGTGATGCGAGCGCGCCGCCCGCCATGGCCACGCTCGGCCTCTCCAAGGTGTTCATTCTCGACAAGTACTTCACCGAGCTACAGCGGTTCTGGGAGACGGAGAAGAAGCTGCAAGGTGAGCGCGCCCCCCCTCCGTGCGACCCGCCCGCGCCCGCGGCCACGGGACTGTGATGATTATTACTTTTTGTGTCGTGTTCGGGGCTCGAAAGCTCCGCGTAGTACTTTGTGTGCGTGCGTGCGTGTGTAGAGTGTCTGTCTGTGAATGTGTCGAATTGCTTTTAAGCTGTGGAGGATCCGGCTCGGAGGACCGCGGCAGGCGGCACACGATCGCTCAGTGCTCTCGGGGCTCGCGTAATCACTCTGCTCTCTATTCTCTGCACTTGACTTACTACGAACCACTCATTCACGCTACTGATGCCGTCAACTCTAATAAGAAATGACTGTCATGTGAGGATCCAATAATTTCGCCACGAAGTCTATTGAAAAAGCTAACTTAAGTGTTTTTTTTTTTCACATTTTGTACCTGTTACCATTTTAACGATTGTGAGGTTTCAACGGTGCGGTCGCGTTGCTCCCTATTTCGTGTTGTGAACGCCACACACCTGAGCCACGGCGCGCGGGCGCCTCTACCTGCGCATAGTTGTCGCCCCCGCCGCCCCTCGCCCCCAGGCTCTCCTGGAGGCTTAACTCAAGGTCCCCCCGGGCGGCGATGATGAATCGCTCAAAACGCAAGTGAAAAAGAACCAAAAAGTTTTTTGGTCCTCCTTATTTTTGATTCAAGGAGTCTGGTTATATTTGGAGTGGAAGTGACAAGTAGGATTTGTCTAATCCTCGGCAACAACTCTGTTCCTTAATTAGACTACACATCTACCTCACCTTTCCATATAATTGGTTTCTGCCTTCGATGTGTAACGGTTTGCATTTTCCAAGCCACTCTATGAATTTTCGGTGTTTCCGTGTGTGAGAAGACTCTCTATGTCAATTACAATATTTATGAATACAGCTTGCCTCGTAATTCGATGGAGATGTAATGTAGGATGTCCCTGTCACTTGCCGAACCTACTGCTAAGAATTCGGTTGCACGTCTTCCAAGATCTATTCAGTCAAAGTTGCCTATAACAATCCGCAGCCAGGTATGCCGAGGTTTTCGGACCCAGTATAGTCCTCCTTGCCCACTATTATTCTACTTATATGGCCCATGATCTTTAATAATGTGGAGGTTACTCCAGAACCGACCGAACTGGTCGGCAACACAAGGATCCGGGGAGATTGAACAAGTCGAAATACAAATAGCCAAATGTCACATAGATTTAAGGGCCATGTCAAGTAAATATATCAAGCGCAGAGGATTTTAACTAATAATAACAGTTTTGCGCAAGCGACTCCGTGGGCTCAAACAGAATGTTCACGACTTGCTAATGTTTGAACGAACTTTGCCTACTGCACCTTGTTTACCAATGTCGCAGTAAATAACAAGCGAGAAAACAACTAGAAAGGCACGTAATGTAACGACTAACGGAATGAACCTTTAATACCGAATCGAAACCAGCGAGGACTGGGTCACAAAGTGACTGGCACGGCGGCATGAGCTATGGTAGCCGATTCGAATCAGCATCCTAGGCAAACTAGATTTTTAATACATAGTTTTCTTTTATTCATAATTAAAATGGGCACATTTGAGCTGTCGCTTGTCGGATAACAATGTACATGTTAATGGACATCTGCTATGTCTAAATTATTGGTCCTTCAAGGCGTAATGAAGTGGTTCCTGTGAGTGTATGGAGGAAGTCTGTACTCAAAAGCGCTTGCGTGCCACTAACGGAGCGTCGTGACCGGCCGCCCGCCGCACCTCGCGCTGCAGCTGCGCTTGCTCCTCTACATATTCATCACGAGAGCTCATTGTGAAGCTCAGCGCAGTGTGCAGTGCGCGGAGGTGCCTGCCACGCGGGGCTGCCTGCTACGCTTGGCAAGGCCATCGAATGAGCAAGCTTCGTAGTGCTACGAGATCGCCTCCGTCGCGAGTCAGTGCACCAGCGCAGCTTCACTATTTAGTGTTGGAGTGAGCTGCATCTGCTGCATGGAGCGCGCTGTCGTCCTCCCCCCCTCCCCCAGGCGTCCCCGCCTAACGGCTCGTAATAGATACAAGCGCGTGCCGCCATCAGTCTCAGTCTACAAGTAGTGATCTTTTTAGATAGTACTGTTAATACATATTCATACATCAAATTCTACTCTAATCCAGTCGCTTCACTTTACTATAGAGTCCCTAGTATTGTATTTTGCTTGCCACAGATGTTATGGGGATCGTTTAATAATATACTCAACAAACATCGAGCCACCGACATAAGCACTGTAACAGGAAAATGCGAGAGAAAACCCCGCGCCTGTGGGTGAGCGTGAAACGAAGCATGCGGTGTGACGTGTCCCAGCCCCGGCGCTCGTGCGCGGCTACAGCTGCCGCACGACACATGTAACCGAGGTGCAACACTTGTAGGCCTCTCTTTGTTCTTGATTATTGCTACCGACATTAGACAGTCATATTAGAACATCTGGAGGAAGGGACTGGAAACGGGTTCAATTAAACTATGTTTTTATATGGATGCATGCTAAGGATGGTCACCAGTTTTGTACGTAGTTATGTGCCACCGTAGGCGCGGGCTTGCGGACGGTGAGGAATGGGTAGCCCGCCGTCCGACCGTCCAGTAACCGTCCGGACCGAGCCCAAGTCGTCGACGGCGCGTATTGTTCCACGCGCGCCTCAGGGAGATGTCAGCAAATCGTAGGGGCCCAGTAGGGTCGAAGCCTACTGGGGCCATGGGTAGTGTAAAAACGAAACCGGGGCCCTGGGACGAAAGCAACGAAGGAACAGGAGAGGGTTTTTAGTCAGTAAAAGTCTGACATTATCTCCAAGAGCGGGATTTGTCTTTAGATGATTTTCTCACCTAAAAAAAAAACGTAGTTATGTTCAGAGCAGAGTAGCTACGCATCTTGATAGCACATGTTACTCGCCCCACTACATAGCTTAGCATATCAGAGGTATTGATGACGACATAGTGTAGTAGCTTAGCTTACACATCCTCGCAAAATAGCACATCTCTACAAAAAAAGTGGAAAGCACCCTAATGTTTGCTGGGCACGCCACAATCGCGTGAGGAGTGGCTGAAGAGTAGGGCTTTCATCCCGGAAGTCCCGAGATTTTTCCGCATTTTCGAAACTCGAGACTAATACCTCCAGTCTCGAGAATAACGAAACTTGCGTACATTTTTAAAAATCTACTAAACCAGATACTGCAAGGTACGACGCACACTTGGCACCAGATATCGTTTTGAATTATGGTCTTCAAAAATTTGATTTTCAGAAAAGCTCTTTAACCGTATTAAAGAAAATAGGCTCACTAAGGCAAGTATTTTGCTATAGCTGCACAATCCTACTGAATTTTATTTAGAGGAAGTTGGTCCTTTCAAACTCTTAATAATAACGAAATTACATTATCTTTAAAAGTATAATACGAAAGATTAAATAAATCACTGATTGAAAAGCCATCTGATAGCTATCCAGCAAATACAAGTAGGTACTACAAAACATAACGGGACAATGGCGTAACTCACTGTTTTTTTTTATCATTTATAGGCTTGCGTTTGACCACTATCTCACCTAATGGTAATCGATGATGTGGTCGACAATGGAGCACGCTTGCCTAGAAGTAACTTATTCTCTCTTGACTTAAATACCCCTAGGTTGTAGCTAGGTTTAGCTGCAAAAGATTACCTAGTAGAATACCTATAATATAAGCTTATACGTTCACTAAAACAATATCTATACATATAATAAATCTGTAAAAGTGAAAACTTCTGTACATTGAAAATATCAAAAAAATAAATGGCAGGGGGTGTTACTAGATCGCCACCGAACCCAAAAATGTGATTGAAAAAAGTTTTTGTCTTTCTGTCTGTCTGTTTGTTCAGGCATCACGCAAAAACTACCGGTTCGATTACGATGAAACTTGGTATAATTATTCTTTAATATCCTGGGCACCACACTGGGTACTTTTTATCCCGGAAAAGTATATACAATAAAAAACAAACTTAATTTTGCGGTTCGATCCCTAGACCCGATTACTGTACCAACCGCAAATAATAAGTTTGTCGTAGTTTATGTCACCCGCAGTGGAGTTCACTAAGGGGCGTTGCACACGGCTAAGATACTATAATATTTTATCTTAAGATACAATATCGCTCGCCATACAATTCAATAGACTATCACACACGACGAAGATAATAATAGTAGATTATGCGACTAGGGGATAAAGCAGTGTCTTTAAGTCGCGGGATGGCATATTGAATTCCGAACGAAATGAAGGTTGCTAATTTTAATCCGAAACGTCAGTGCGGGATTTATATAATTAACTCCCGAGCATTGCGAGGAATAAAGAACGGGTTTCTTTATTCCTCGCAGTGAAGTGAAGAATTCAAGCCGCCCAAGACAAAGACAGCTTTATCCCCGTGTTGAATACTCTACTTTTTACACCATCTGTGAGATAATTAAAAGATAATTTAGTCAAACAAATCATACACTATAGAAATATAAGTATTATTTAAAAGTTAATCTTAACTATCACTCAACACCGCACCTTCTAAAAAAGCTTGAACGGCTTGGTATCAGAGGAATCTCCCTGAAACTGTTGGAGAGCTATCTTACTGGTAGGAAACAACGAGTAAAGATAAATGACTTACTCAGTGACCAGCTTTCTGTCAATTTTGGTGTACCACAGGGTAGTATAATTGGTCCAACACTCTTCCTGGTGTACATAAATGACCTCTGCCAACTTTCTTTTCAAAACGGGAAGATCATCACCTTTGCTGACGATACTGCACTGTTCTTCAGTGGTGACGAATGGGAGGGGGTATTCGATGCAGCACAACTGGGTCTAAATCGTGTTAGTAACTGGCTACAAAGCAATGTTTTGACTCTTAACGTCTCTAAAACATAGCATTTGCTCAAAGATGTAACTTGCTCCCACCTTCTGCTCTAACGATTACTGCTCACATCTGTGGCACTGAAAATACCCAATGCTCCTGTTCTTCCCTTGACAGGACCGAGAATATTAAATACCTTGTAGTAACTATTGACCAATATCTGTCCTTTAAGCCACACATAGAAACCCTCGTGACCAGGTTACGAAAAGTAATTTACATTTTCAAAAATTTAAAACACTCTGCCAACCGTAAGACTATTAAAATGGTTTACTACGCATTATGCCAATCACTTATTGACTACTGCATTACATCATGGGGAGGTGCCGCCAAAACACACCTCATCGAAGTTGAAAGGGCTCAGCGTGTCATACTCAAAGTTGGAGCTGGTCTCCCCTTTCGTTTTCCGACCACTGACTTATACAAAGAATGGGACACCCTAACCGTCAGACAAACGTTCATATTGCATACAATACTTAAGAAACATTCTCAAATGCAGTTTGCTAAGCTACTCAAAGATAATCGGCGAAAGGGTAGGGTTTGTCCCACGACTCAATTCAAGTCCAAACTCCCTCAAAGATTCTATTGCTTCCTCGGCCAATAACTTTACAATAATTTGAATAAATTCCTAAACCTGTATCCAAAAACTCGATCAAGCTGTATTAAAGAAATTAAAAAATACTTAAAAACTCTAGACTATCAAAAAACCGAAAATCTTGTGACTGTTCTGAAATTACCCAAATTTTTGACCATCTCCATAACTAATCCTCTCCTCCTTGAAAAACAAACTCTCCGCTGCTCTCACTCCAATACTTACAACATGACTACATAACACAAAACACAAACAAAACACACACACACAACTTCACATAACTCCTGCAAAATTATGGGTAGGTTTTATTTTTATTTATTTTTTTACTCTTTATTATTGTTATTACTTTTCTATTTTTGAATTAAGCCTATTGTTTAACTCGTACCTAGTTTTTCATTAATAATCAATCTCGACTCTTGCACTGTAACTCTGTAATAGTTAATTCTAGCTATGGAAGGGGCCTGGTGACCTGTAAAACAGGTTTTTTTCCGAAAACCTATAACAGGCACCAGTCTCTCACAAAAGTGGTATAGGGCTGGAACATTGTCTTGTCAAAATTAACTTTAAGTCAGCTTTGTGAAGAGAGAATAAATAGCAATTATTATTATAACATGTTTTGAGATTTGAAACAAACAAAATTCACTACTCTATGATTCTATAGTTTCAATTTTCTCTAGTGCTTGCGCTCTTTCATTACTTTTTTTTAGAAACTTGTCAGTAACCACGACAACACCAGTCACCGTCACGTCGTTCGTCAGTCACGTCGCCGGTTTGACTGAATCATTAAACACATACATCAGTCAAGTTACGGGTTGGTCAGTGATTAGGTGTGTGTCACGCTACAGAACAGATACTGCCCTGACGGATAAAATGCCACGCAATGACTGTAGCACGACGCTGACTGAACTGAGACGTGATGGTCCAAATAGGAAATATTATTTGACGTGCCTGACCGGTGACGTCACTGATAGATCACGTGCCGCCGACTGACGTGTGGGAACAAAGTCATACTAGGAGTATAGAAACTTTTTTTTTTTAAACCTAGCCGGTGACGTGATTTGACGGTGACTGGTGTGTGAGAATGCACCTTTATTGTTTTTTTTTTTTTGTTAGTAGTAGTTTAAATTTTGAATAAACTTGTTTGATGCACAATTTATATTCACGTTTTTGATGTTCCAAATTCAAATCTTATTATTCCCTAGGGATCTCCCACACTGCATTATCTCCCTAGAGGGACAGAATGACTTGCTTTAAGTGATGGTTGTGTGACATATAAAAGGGCATTATCGAGCAGGTGGTATAAAAACATACTTATATATTTCTAAATACATACATATTATAGATAAATCAAACCCAGACACAGAAAAAATGATCTTGATCATAACACAAACCTTTGTCCTGGGTGGGAATCAAACCCACGACCTCCGGCATAGTAGTCAGGGCCACTAACCACTAGACCAACAGGCCAGTCGCCTTTTAACTCTTCATTGTTATTTTACTCGATTGTAACCACGGCAGAAGAAAAACAAGACTGAAATACAATTTTTAATAAAGTTAATCTTTATTATAATCTTGTATTGATTGCCTAAATGTCTAGCATTTCAATATAAATCTTTTTAATAAGTCTCGAAAGTCTCACTATTCCCGGAAATCCCGAGACGGGCCCGAGTCTCGATTTTTTAGTCTCGGAAAATGAAAATGTAACTTGACTGAAAGCCTTATTGGAGAGGTGCCACGGCGTCCTCACCTTCCGCATGACACAGCTCCTCACTGGACGAGGTGATCGGCGGCAGAGACCTTTCGCACCCGGCCGTGGTTCAGGCCTTGGTCCGGAGGAAGAGGGAATAGGATGCGGTTTTCTCCTTCTGCGAAGTAATAATGCTAGCGAAGGAGATGGTCGCACTTGTGAGGTAACGGACATCCTCACGTCCCAGCCGCCGCGACAGGACCAGAGGTGCAGGCTTGCAGACGACGAGCGATGGGTAGCTCGCTCTCCGTCCGTCCAGTAAGGAACAAGTCCAAGTCGTAGACGGCGTGTATTGATCCACGTGTGCCTCAAAGATGTCAGCAAAACCGTAGGGAACAGGGCACCGGCCCGCTTGAGACATGGGCAATTTTAGAAAAGGAAACCTGGAGTCCTAAAACACATAGGTTAACTGAAGTAACATAGGTGCTTCAGTAAAAGTCTAACACATCTCCCGCTCCATCTTAGAGCGAGAGAAATCATTAGACAACTTCCCACCTCCCAAAAAAAAAATGTTTGTAAACAAACGTGTTAGTAGTGCAACCTGTCCAAAGCAATAAATTTTATTATTATATATATATATATATATATATATCTTACTTGTTTTGCTTATACACCAAAAAATCGCAATTAGAAAGGAAAACATACAAAAAAAGAATAGTAACAGGTGTTTCAGTGCAAAAGTTTCGTGCCCTTATGACGTTTGTCAGGTATCCACCGCCTACATAAGTAGGCTTTAAGTAGGTTTCATTAAGGATTTAAGAAGGAAGAAAATTTTCCCCCATGAACTATATCGTTGTCGTTTAGAGTAGGTTTGGTTGAGATGTGGGAACACTGGGCCGGCCGGCGGCCGTGGCGAGTGCGAGCGAGGAGTGTCCACCTGCTGGAGAATGCTCTCATTAACATATACATAACACACGCGTGAGGAAGTGGACGGGCGACCTTTTGAATGCCAACGAGCTGCGGTGAACGCACCGCGGCTCCGCGGCCGCCTGACGCGCCCGACTCACACCAACTAAATCATTATGTTTACTAAAACTACTCTGCTAGCCGTGTACATCACAACGTCATGCCTGTGTCGTGTATGTTAAAGTACTCCCACACGTCACCAGGTATAGTAGAAGCCAGTAAGGTCATGACATGCGGACTCAAAGTCAGATTCCGGGCTGCGATCAGCTGGAAAACCTAGTGCTGCACAAACTAACGACCAGCTCGTTAGCACGCGTGCTGTGCGCCTGGTCGGTTAGTTCCTTTTATACTTGCGGCGTGCATCAGTATGACTTAGCCTATTTTGTCAAATAACTCCTCTCGCTCTGAGTGGAGTGAGAGGGTTTGTCAAAGATTCAAAAGCATTTATTTCAAATAAACCATTTACAGGCACTTTTGAAATGTCAAGAAGTCAGTCAGTCAGAAAAAATGATGCTAATTGCACATTCCAAAGCGTAGATCTCTATGGAGAAGAATGTGCAAGAAACTCCATGGACACTCTTTTCAATCATGTTTTGCAATTACAAATATCTCTGTTACATGTTTCTTGTCGCTATCATGTGAAAACTATGTCAATAAAGTAAAAATAAAAACTAAATATAGATATTAAAATAGTAACTGGCAGCTAAGAGATGACCAGTCTCAACTGACAGCGCCCATTCACGGACCTGACGCGAATATTAGCACCACTCAGATCAACCATTTTGAAGGGAACCGAATGATCCAACACACGCGCCACCATCAGTGAGACATTTGAGTGAGTATGACAAACTCTCAACTGCCATGCTCATTTATGTCAAACAAGTCCAATAGTAACCTAAAACCATAAAATAGCTCCATGGTACTCACAATTACAAACTTTGAAAAAAAATGCTTCTACATTATACAATACTAAATACAATAATAATTAACTACAATAATATTTTACAAATTTAACAAATATTTCAAAACTTATCAATTTGTACACCCCGGTGGTAGTGGAGCTGGACCAGCATCTTGAGCCAAGCATTTTTATCTTGAATATAATCCTCCAACTTATAATATGCTTGCCTGCATAGTGTACGTTTAACTTTTTGAGTAGCGTAATTAGAGACACAATAGAAAGACAATGGCGCGTTAACGCCGGCGTTATTGCGGGGATCAACAGCTTAATACAAGATTAAAATTTCGTTTCATTAAGTTCTAATATTTGGGGAGGTATTTTATTATAACATTTCAAACAGTACCCCATGAAAGAAGAGGCCACTTTAGCCAGTCTGAAACCTGGTTGAACTAATTGGTCCCTATTTCTTGTAACATAATTATGTCTATTGCCTCTTTTGCTAAAAAGATGAAGATTTTTTCTAACGTACATGATGTTTTCATAGATATATATTGACAAGGCACCGTCAATATGTTAATATCCTTAAACAGTTCCCTTAGAGAATCGCACCGGCGGAGATTGTCAGACTACAGACTAAAACCACCTATGTTCTTACTTATGCCCTTTGCGTTCTAGGGCCACTGGAACTCTTTGGATCAATTCCGCAGAGCCTAAAGGCTAAGTGGTAAGCCTAGAGGCTGCAGGCTTAGAGCCTGGGGTGATTAGCAATGTTTGTCGAGACAAAATGCTTAGCGCTGTTCGGAGGGTGTCGTGGCTGCGCCGAGCGCGCGGGCGCGGAGGCTGCGTCAGGTGTGCGCGGGCGGCGCGCGGTGGTCCCGTTAGCTCGCTGCTCTATCCGCCACATAACTACCATAAAAATGAATAGTCTCGCGTGCGCGTGTGTGTGTGTACTGGTGTGCGCGTGTGATCGGCATCCGGTGCAATTACGGCGGCCTGCGCACGCGCACTCACGCTGTTTTTGCCCGCGCCGCGCCGCGGTATGCGTTCACTGTCACTCTGTGTAGCTAACATTGTTGTATCAATTGTTATGAGTGCGTCGAATACTTTCCAAATGCCTACAGAGCCGGGGTCGAGGCGCGAGTCGCGCGCCGAAACACAGCAACGTGTTACCAACTTACATAATATATGGTTCAACAGTTTTTGTATTTACTTATGTTATTTTTTCTCTCTTCTTTGTCCAACCCTCTCGCTCGTCCAGAATTCTGCTCAGTATGTCATGGTTGGGCGTACAAGACGGTAGGTCTTGTACACTTTTCCCTTTACTCTGATGGGCATTTTGGGATCATAAAGAACTCCTGATTGTGATCTCCAGTTAAGCCAGGCGGAATAGATTCGGTGGTCTACGTCTTTGTCCACATTACCGTACCTAAGTAATTGAATTTGTCTACTTTGGGTAGACGAATACTCTTACAAATACACAACTCTATTATATACAAAATTAACGAATATCAAATTGTAGAGGTTGTTAACACCTATATAATATAATTGACGCAAAGAATAAACTACTGTATAATTAAATGAAAAATCTTTTGCACATAGTTACAAAAGATTTTGTTGTTGTTTGACACTTTTAAGAGTAAAATTAATGTCTTTTAAGGTTAGGTTAAGTTATAACTTAAAGAAAAATAAGGTTAAGGTTACTGGGCTCTGCAGATGACATCGTAACCACGGTGACGCGCGCCTAATGTCGGAAATATATTGCTACAAGTCACGTGACACCTCCCACCTACATAGGTATCGATTTAATACATTTTGGCATTTTTGAAAATCATTACAGCTGATAGATACTTTGCGCAGGTCCTAAGGTAATGAATAGATGGATAGTGGATCATGTGATGGATAGAATTTATATAATATAATTTATATGGGGCTCGCGAGCTCTCGCTGCCTGGAAAAGACTTCAACGCGCTCACATCACGCAGCTGTTCGAATCAGTGCGGATTCTTATACGGATCAAGATCATTTAAACTATGTCTAATTGCGCTATGTATTTAACTTAACTAGAAAATAAAACATCTTAGTATTATATATGTGACAGCAAGTAGGCATTAATAATAATAATTGAATTGAATTATATACTATATTAATTATGATTATAGAAATTAGTTTGTTATACATGAAGCTTTCGCAGAAGGCACTGTACTCTGTAAACTCTTACCACAGTCCTTCACTTCTTTTATTCAAATGTCAAGATGTGGACATTGGTGTGGGTTACATGTTTGTGCATCTAGTTTTAAGGATTTTTTTTTTGTATTTCTCTAGCATGTAACTGTTTTTTGTCCCCAATAAAAAAAAATAAAAATAAAAAATAAAAAAAAATAACAATCTATAACAATAAATAAACACGAGCGCAGCGATTCATTGAAAATAATAAGTCAGCTCGGCCAGTCGGCTCGGCGGTGCGAGTAGCGAGGCTGGTAGGGGCACGTCGTTAGATTATTAAAGTTGCCACAGTATATCCAGTATGTCCGGGGAATATTATAGCGATCATTATATTAGGACGATCATAATGTAGTACGTACAGGTAGATAGCTACATGCTCAGTTGCTATGTCTTACTTTTTCCCGACTAAAGCAATGGGAAGGGTAATGATCGGACAGAACGTATACAACGTAACGTAACAGGTAAAGCCCAACTACCACACTCATCCCTTCTGTGTATACTTGGTTCTAACAAACTCAAAGCTCTCTTGTTACAATGCGAAACTTTAAATATTCTAGTTCGTCCCTAAGTATAACGTCCGCGTCTGATGGTGGAATGTAAATCTGTTTCAGCGCGCCCGATCTCTCGACCCAAGAATTTTGATACACGAACTGGTTTGTGTTGTGAGTCAGAGTGGCGTTCACATTGCGCGTTGCTTTAGGATTCCTTTGTCAAAGCTACTTTCTATAGTACAGACGTGGTCGTGAGTGCGCCAGCCCCACAGCGCCACGCCACGCCGCCATCCGCTTTTATATCCGAGCGCTGCATCGCGCCGCATCGTGAACTAAAGGCAAAGGCTTGTTTCAACATTGCACCATCACGCTCGCACACACCATCCTTTTCAGTCAATCTAGTGCTAGTCATAGTAGACATTGTAACTACTACCTCTTTGTCCTCTATAAATCACTCGGAGTGTGTAAGAGAAATACTGTGTCCAAATATACCTATGGTTTGGTTTGATTTTGGTTATATTCGCAGGTATTTGTTTGCTGTATCGTTAAAACGTACATATGTTCGAATGGAAGCAGGCAATGAGCAAAGCGCGGAGGGTTGTCGCATAACACATGTTCGTCGTGTGCGACACGCGTGAGCACGATCTCGGTGCGGGGAGGAGCTGCGCATATCGCGGAGTGCGCCAGGAGCGCGTCTTCCAAGCTTGACATCGCATGCTTATGTTGATCAATATCAATGATCTTATCAAGGGAATCCCGCACTTGATAAGTCTTCTCAACATTCTAAAAGCTGATGAAAATCTCTAATCGACCGGTTTTCAGAATAACATTTTGTCGTATCGTTTTACCAAAAAGAGCACTAAATGAATCATCATTTCAGCCGAAAGACGTCCACTGTTGGACATAGTCCTCCCACAAGCGTCGCCACAACGACCGGTCCTGTGTGTCTCGTATCCATAGGATTCCCGCGATCCTGACCAGGTCATCGGTCCACCTTGTGGGAGGCCTTCCAACGCTGCGTTTTCCGGTGCGCGGTCGACACTCTAGAACCACTAAATGCATACCAATATACAGGGTGTTTGGTGCATCGTGTGCCAAATTGAAATGATCGACGGGAGGGGTCATCGGCTATCATTTCAGAACCCTAAAAACTTCTCATGCCCTGTGGATTTTTTTTCATCGACTTTTTATTGTTTTATGAAAATAAGACCCAAATTTTTCATTCAAATACTAATTTAAAAAACCTATAAAAAAAAATAGTTTAAAAAACTAAAAAACACGCTTTTAGCACGCACTAAAAATTACAAAATAATTCGGACATTTAGTTTGATGACTCAAGAGTTTTCCCTTTGCCAAATCTTCATTAGATCGCAGGTAAACATAAACAATTTCAGTTCGTGATGAACGATAAATAATTAATTAATTACCTATGCGAAATGGTTATAAGTAGGTAATCATCTTGATCGAATATTTACTATGATTTATTATGAAAGAAAGCGTGGAGCGTTTGTGTAATCTTTACTCTTTTTGGACAAAACGCTCCACGCTTTCTTTCTTTTCCTTTAGTTTTTTAAACTATTATTTTTATTTTATACTTTTTAGTCTTCTTATTATTCAAACTTAATTTACTACTTACTAATTTAAAATATTAATAGGTATTTAAAGATGACGCTAGCGACATGATATTTTTTACCACCCTCATACCATTCAGCCCTTGGCGCGTATCCTACCTTGGCTTAGGTGGGATCTCACAGACTCAAAGTCCAATGTTCGTATTCCTCTCGTCGAACCTTATTGACCCATGACATGATAATTTGGTAAGAAAATGTCATTTCGCATTATTTTCAGCAAACCCTTTCATTTTATACCTAAATCATAGGGCTGCATTTCAAATAGCCAATCCGCCACCTTAGGACGGCCGCCATGTTGGATTTAGGTCACGTGATTATTTTTTTCGTATCCCATTCAGCAAACCCTTTCATTTAATACCCATATCATGGAGGTGCATTTCAAATAGCCAATCCGCCATCTTGGATGTCCGCCATGTTGGATTTAAGTCACGTGACTATTTTTTTCGTATTCCTGACAGCCTCCCTGGTTTCCAACTATCATTACTGCACAACAACTGCTACAAATTTGTAAATTCTAAAATAAATGTTAAAAGTGCAATTTTTTTTTTCTAGTAAAACCCACGAAACGAGAGATACGAGACAGATTTTACCTTATAAGAGTGAGATAACATTTTTAATAGGTTTTCCTGAAAAACCTGTATCATTTAAGCAAACATATTTTTAACCGACTTCAAAAAAAAGGAGGAGGTTATCAATTCGGTTGTATTTTTTTTTTAACCGACTTCAAAAAAAAGGAGGAGGTTATCAATTCGGTTGTATTTTTTTTTTTTTTTTTTATCATCATTTTTTTTTTTTTATGTTTGTTACCTCAGAACTCCGTCGTTTATGGACCGATTTGCAAAATTATTTTTTCCCTTTATAGGATATGCTTCCAGATTGGTCCCATTTTTTTCAAAATCCAGTTCTGATGATGGAATCCATGAGGAATCGAGGGAACTCCTCAAAAATTATAGGCAATCCTATGGTAATTTTAGTATTTTCATCAAGAACTTAAGCATTTACAGTTAAAAAGTAACATTTGATGAAGTGGAACTGATGAAGAAGACCAGACATGGTCAACGGAACTTCATACTCAAATAGATATCACATTGAAGATATAGTTAAGCGACTATGACAATACAAATAAATGAATGATTCTGAATAGTTATGTTGAAAATGGTATCATCGAAGTGATCTGATGATGATGATGGAGCCGGAAGGTAGGCACTGGAACTCCGTAATTAATCAATGTAACCTAGCCGTGTTTGGACTCATTAGAATTGTCATGAGATGCACTTTGGCTATAAGGTACTATCGAACTGATCTGATGATGGAGCCGGAAGGTAGGCACAGGAACTCCGTAATTAATCAATGTATCCTAGCCGTGTTTGGGCTTATTAGAATTGTCGTGAGATGCTCTTTGGCTATAAGGTACTATCGAACTGATCTGATGATGGAGCCGGAAGGAGGAAGGTAGGCACAGCAACTTTATAATAAAACAATGTAACCTAGCAGTATTTGGGTTAATTGGAATTGTCATTAGAAATAGGCACTCTGTTTATAAGTGTATCGCAACTAAAAAGTGTGAAATAAAAACTTTTTAGAAAAAAAAAAAAACCGACTTCACTAAAAAAAACACTAAAAGGATTAAAATAACTTTAATTTCGGAAGTCGGTGTTAAATAAGAAACAAACAATACCGAGAAACACCGACATCCGAAATTAAAGTTATTTTAATCCTTTTAGTGTTTTTTTTAGTGAAGTCGGTTATTTTTTTTTTTCTAAAAAGTTTTTTTTAATTATAATTTTGAATATTAGTCTCTTAAGACTCGATTCACAATTCTAGTGAATTCACAAAGTTATAAAAAGATTTTTATGGAATGTGGCACATCACTAGCAAGAGGATAAACTAGAGAATTTTTGAGGAAGTTGGAAGACTCCGGTCGCTTTTGGTTTTTTTATAGTCATGTAAATAGCTGTAACATGAACAGCTTTAACTTAAGTCCAAAACTTTGCAAGTAAATTTAAAAATAAACTAGATAGCTAATGGCACCAATTTTAAATTTAAAAGTACTATAATACAATACACAACTAAATAAAATTAAAATTCAGTCTACGACTTACATATTTTTTAAAATTTGTATTTGAATGAAAAATTTGGGTCTTATTTTCATAAAACAATAAAAAGTCGAAAAAAAAATCCACAGGGCATGAGAAGTTTTAGGGGTCTGAAATGATAGCAGATGACCCCACCCGTCGACCATTTCAATTTGGCACACGATGCACCAAACACTCTGTATTATTTAAGCAATAAACACTTGTGCAAGTGAATGAGTAGTAACGCATGACATACGAGCCCCTGACACGGCGGTGGCGCGTGCTAATGTCAGTGTTTTTGCGGCGCAGCGCGCGCGAGCGCCTCGCGTCATTAGATACGTACGTGCTGCAGCTAATGGCCGACCACTACGCGAACCACGACGTATAGTTTTTGTCAGTAATTCCGGGCTGATTATATAATGACACAATGCTTCTGAGTTGCTGAAGTATTGAGATCCGATATGTGTGTGTTAGTGCCAATCATTCAGCAGTTCATGTTTTTATTTTCACTGGTAATTTGGCTCGTTCAGTAAAGTTTTGCTTGAAATCATCAAGCTTTCATGAAGTCAGCTGAGCGACCGCGGCGCGCTCGCAGCGACTTGTTTTTTTGTGCTCTGACTCAGCAGCCAGCACTGATCGTTCTCAAGGCTGACTCAGATATAAAGATTCCATAAGATTTGTTACACTTCTAGAAAATGTTATGTATTAGTTATCATGTTTTGCAAATAATTAATTATTCATGATGTGAAAACATAACAATGGAAACCTTTCAAATGCCAGACGGCCTCGCGCGCATTGTTCCGGACATCCATCATTTACAAGTATTTTTTAATATCCAATTTCTAAAGTTCGCTTTAGTTTTCCTAAAGTGAAAAACTAAATAAAAATTTTTAAGTTTTTCTAAGTCTTTTTTGTAGCAAAATTTTTAAATCTTTTTTCCTCCATGCCCCGTTTCGTACACTCCAACCCAGATCCCCCTCTAAGCTGCATAAATCGATGGAAATTAGTGTTCTAACGTAACCTAACCTCGAACTTTAAACATGGATATCTCCAACTCCGTAAAAAAACAATGTATCTTAGCCGTGTTTTGACTTATTAGTATTGTTATGAGATTACATCATTTCATCATTTCCAGAGTAGTTACTCTGGCTGTAAGTCGTTTTAATGGTTATATTTGCATTATACCTACCTTACTATACATAGAACTCATACACTATTTAGGTTTAGCTGATGGGTAGCACAACTAAAGAGTAAGTCGGTGTAAAATAACGGAAAAACAAAACTAGAAACAACGACTTCTGAAATTGAACTTCAATTTCGGAATTTTGCACTTTTTAGTGTATTTTTAGGGTTCTGTAGGTACCTCAAAAGGAAAAATGAAACCCTTCTAGGACCTCTTGGTTGTCAGTCTGTCTGTCAAGACCCTTTACCTCGGTAACGCGTGAAGGTATCAAATTGAAATTGTTAACCGTATTCTCAGGTCTGCGACTGCGGACCCTTGAAGCTGTGAAAAAATCGAACTTCTGAGTTTACGAAAAAAAAGATACGGCCTTTTATGTCGCAAAAAACGTATACTTATTTCGACACTCCCTAGGGAATCAAAATTCATAGGGTTCTTCTCGTTGACCTAGAATCCTGAAATTCGGCATGAAGCAAGGTCTTATAGCTCAAGTATAGGAAAAAATCTGAAAACTGTAGTCACAAAGTAAAATTTTACTACGATTCGGAAAAATCTTCGTAACTCAATTCGGGAATTGAACTGTTTTCATTGTTAAATTTGTACGGAACCCTTAGTGCGCGAGTCCGACTCGCACTTGTCTGGTTTTACGGTGAAGTCGAGGTAACAACAGGAAGAGGTAGTATTTTTTTTAATAGTTATTTGTGATGTGGGTGAAAAACAGGCAGGGGAGGTTTTGAAAGTTTGTCTCTCAACTCTCGATTTTGTTTTATATCAATGTCTTCCTAAAATCGTAAATAAAGCTTCCTCCATGTCGTAGAACATAGACTACGGAGACCGCAGTATTAACATTCCACTGCGCGAGTCCCGCGCTCGCTGAAAGTAAAAGCTGTGCGCACGCGCCGCTCCGCGCACCGCCGCGCCGCCGCCGCCGCGCCCGCCGCCGCGCTCCGAGCACACCACACGCTTTTTGTGCAGCGCTATGAAATTGAATGAAGTCACACTTCGCACAGCTAACTACTCACCGTAAAGGGAACGCGTCGACGCTTTTACTTGGTTACACAAGTTTTCTTTTTATGCAATTGTGTAACCTTATTGCTCGTCAGAAAAAAGTATTCGTACATCCAACAGTTAGCAGGAATATCATCATTACAAAGATTTAAAGGCAAGTGGTAACGTCCTTCAAATGTATTTCGTATTAAATCTAATCAGGCTCGCAGGACCAGGCTAACCAGCTCACGCAAGCCCCAGTTATGTTCATTCTAGAGTGTATAATTTACTCTCGTGCCAATATAATATATGTATTATAATTTGCAAAACGAAGAATGAAAGGAAGAAGTCAAGGCGGCGGAAATAATGCGCGCCTCGCGGATGACACTATGCACGCGCGTGCCTATAAATGTAGGTACTGTTAACTGAAGCAAGTCATGAAAATATATATCAATAGCTAAGTATTTGATTGATTGGATAAGTTTTATTTTTGAGTTCCATTAGTTCTGTAACAAAATTCATAAAAAAGGACCCGCGCGTCCCTTTCTCATATCAGCTGATCATTTCGGTAAATATCGAATAACGAATACATCCAACATCAGGACCCTTACCATGAACATGTCAGGCGGGCGAGTGTTAGGTCGCAGCACGCAGGAGCTACCGTCGTCTGCAAGTGTTAGGTCGCAGCACGCAGGAGCTACCGGTCGTCAGCAAGTGTTAGGTCGCAGCACGCAGGAGCTACCGCCGTCAGCGAGTGTTAGGTCGCAGCACGCAGGAGCTACCGTCGTCAGCGAGTGTTAGGTCGCAGCACGCAGGAGCTACCGTCGTCAGCAAGTGTTAGGTCGCAGCACGCAGGAGCTACCGTCGTCAGCGAGTGTTTGGTCGCAGCACGCAGGAGCTACCGTCGTCTGCAAGTGTTAGGTCGCAGCACGCAGGAGCTACCGTCGTCAGCGAGTGTTAGGTCGCAGCACGCAGGAGCTACCGTCGTCAGCAAGTGTTATGTCGCAGCACGTAGGAGCTACCGTCGTCAGCGAGTGTTAGGTCGCAGCACGCAGGAGCTACCGTCGTCAGCAAGTGTTAGGTCGCAGCACGCAGGAGCTACCGTCGTCTGCAAGTGTTAGGTCGCAGCACGCAGGAGCTACCGTCGTCAGCGAGTGTTAGGTCGCAGCACGCAGGAGCTACCGTCGTCTGCAAGTGTTAGGTCGCAGCACGCAGGAGCTACCGTCGTCAGCAAGTGTTAGGTCGCAGCACGCAGGAGCTACCGTCGTCTGCAAGTGTTAGGTCGCAGCACGCAGGAGCTACCGTCGTCAGCGAGTGTTAGGTCGCAGCACGCAGGAGCTACCGTCGTCTGCAAGTGTTAGGTCGCAGCACGCAGGAGCTACCGTCGTCAGCAAGTGTTATGTCGCAGCACGCAGGAGCTACCGTCGTCTGCAAGTGTTAGGTCGCAGCACGCAGGAGCTACCGTCGTCTGCAAGTGTTAGGTCGCAGCACGCAGGAGCTACCGTCGTCAGCAAGTGTTATGTCGCAGCACGCAGGAGCTACCGTCGTCAGCAAGTGTTATGTCGCAGCACGCAGGAGCTACCGTCGTCTGCAAGTGTTAGGTCGCAGCACGCAGGAGCTACCGTCGTCAGCGAGTGTTAGGTCGCAGCACGCAGGAGCTACCGTCGTCTGCAAGTGTTAGGTCGCAGCACGCAGGAGCTACCGTCGTCAGCAAGTGTTATGTCGCAGCACGCAGGAGCTACCGTCGTCAGCAAGTGTTAGGTCGCAGCCGCAACGCCGCTGCCCGCGCAAGTCCCGGGTGAGCGCAGCCTCTGATAGTATGTCCCGAGATGATATCGACGCGGCACTGTACTGCGAGGGTACAGATTTTTTAGCACTTGTTGTGTTCCGGTTTAACGGCTTGAAAGTTGTTTAATATTTTCGGTCGTTTTTCCGGTTTTCGTTTAGTTAATTGACGCCGTGACCGCACAGGCCGCCCGCGTCGGTTCGCGGTCACCTCGTCGTTCAAAACTCAACTCTTCTAAAACTAGCAAGCACACATACTCGTATTTTCTTTGTTGGCTCATGTCAAGAGGCTCTACTCAGATCGGCCAGTGCAATAGGCCTGACGATCTGAACTCGCCTTAATCTTGTTGTTTACAGTTTTTTCACAATCATTAATTATTTTCATAGTCGGATATGTGGGTTGTTTTTGGAACGAAAATCAACGACTGATGAGAGTGACCTGTCAAAAACACATAATATATGAGATTACAAGTTTATGTGGTGATTTTCGTTTTTGAAAGTTGAAGAAATAATAAAAACTTTTTAGAAAAAAAAAATAACCGACTTCACTAAAAAAAACACTAAAAGGATCAAAATAACTTTAATTTCGGAAGTCGGTGTTTCTCGGTATTGTTTGTTTCTTATTTAACACCGACTTCCGAAATTAAAGTTATTTTGATCCTTTTAGTGTTTTTTTTAGTGAAGTCGGTTATTTTTTTTTTCTAAAAAGTTTTTATTTCACACTTTTTAGTTGCGATACACTTATAAAGAGAGTGCCTATTTCTCATGACAATTCCAATTAACCCAAATACTGCTAGGTTACATTGTTTTATTATAAAGTTCCTGTGTCTACCTTCCTCCTTCCGGCTCCATCATCAGATCAGTTCGATAGTACCTTATAGCCAAAGAGCATCTCACGACAATTCTAATAAGCCCAAACACGGCTATGATACATTGATTAATTACGGAGTTCCTGTGCCTACCTTCCGGCTCCATCATCAGATCAGTTCGATAGTACCTTATAGCCAAAGTGCATCTCATGACAATTCTAATAAGTACAAACACGGCTAGGTTACATTGATTAATTACGGAGTTCCAGTGCCTACCTTCCGGCTCCATCATCATCATCAGATCACTTCGATGATACCATTTTCAACGTAACTATTCAGAATCATTCATTTATTTGTATTGTCATAGTCGCTTAACTATGTATATCTTCATTGTAATATCTATTTGTGTATGAAGTTCCGTTGACCATTTCTGGTCTTCTTCATCAGTTCCACTTCATCAAATGTTACTTTTTGACTGTAAATGCTTAAGTTCTTGATGAAAATACTAAAATTACCATAGGGTTGCCTATAATTTTTGAGGAGTTCCCTCGATTCCTAGCTCAGAGCAGATGATTCGTGTTGTGTAGCAAGCTAGCGCAGTGATGTACCTACGCAACAGACGCGGCAGACACTACACTTCCCAGTATCATGGTGCAGTGCGTCGTGAACAGAGCCATCCTGTTCCATTTTTCTTCACGAAAGCTGTGAAAACTAAAATAAATGAGTGATGTGCGAGTCAGGGTAGTTTCGTTCGCTCGACCACTATAAGTACATAGGTACTAAAATGGTTTTTGACGTTGCGCTTGCGTCACAGCAGCAGCGCGGGGCTCCTCTTAGAGCTGCTGGGGCGCAGTGAGGGCGGCGGATGGCGGCGGGGGGCGACCGGTTGTCTCCCCACTAGTCCCCATGCGCCCGCCGTCCGCGCTGTCTAACTCCACAAACTATCATAATATAATCAGATCATTTATTGCCAGATTCGTTATTATCGACATTGCAAGAGTTTATATCTATATTTTAATTGCAATTAATTCTGTTTTCGTTTCCGGAAAAGGACCGTGCGAGCGCAGGCTATAGCTATTCAAACATAACATAAGAACTAGGGCTTTCAAATACCGGAGTTTTTCATTACCGGTATTAGATAGTGTGGTCAATACCGCGATCACGGTATTGACCACCAGTTCAATTAAGGCAATAATTAAACCTTTAAAATTATGTTTTTATTTTCGAGTCAGTCTTTACTTTCTGAAAATAATAATACAAAACTCTCTTATTCGTGTAACTAGTTGTTACCTACGACTTCGTTCGCGTGGAGGTTAAGAACATTACTCTCCCTTTTTGGGGAATCGTGTAAAAAAATGTTTGCTTGGTTCTTAGATTCTATAAAGTCAATGATATATATATTACCTATGATTATATTATGTTATGATATATATATAATACTTAGGCTAGGTTTTAATTTCATTCTTCATCTTGGCCAGGCAGTCAGGCTCAGAAATTACTGGGGCAATATTATAATTATTTCAAGGAAAGGTGGCCTACGAGATTAAGTCCTCATGAATAGCTAGTTATATGTATAGAATATAATGAATCTTATAATCAAACATCCCCGTCTTTGTTTCAATTCGGAGACATCACCCCCCCCCCCCAACCCCTGCCCGGGAATTAAGGCTCGTTCTCGCGGGAAAATAAAAAGTAGCCTACGTTACTCACTATAGCATTAGCTAATATATCCTTGTACACTAATAATGCACTAATGCTTATTCGTGCATTTTTACCTCTTTTAACTAATATATTAGTCGAGCATTCAGTACACGATTAGCGGTCATCGCGTGTGCTCCCTCGCTCCTTTGTATTTCAAAACTTTTGGTCCGATTAATATATATCTATTTAAGCGACAGAATCATTTCATCATCTACTTAACTTCTACAATCCCAATGAAAGACCCGTAAAATTTTGTTCCACCGTTTTGAAAACGTATTCCGTGGTTGGAATCCTATTCCCGCAAAAAAATGAAATGTAATCTAAGTTACTCTTCGTAACATCAGCTACCCGTGAGTGAAAGTCCCTTCAAAATGGGTCCTGCCGTTTCGGAGAGTTAATTTAAACTTAAATGAGGTCACACGGTATTTCCTAGCTAACTACCCTGAGAAGAAACACCGAATGAAATACAAAGGTCAAAGTCTCTTTTAAACTCCGTACAGTAAACATGTAGAGCTATAGACACTTTAATTTTATTTAAATGTATAGATAATTACAATTTTCTACTATTTTTTACAACAAACTGCAATAATATGTATCAATGTTTATAATACCGTAATCCGGTATTGGCTCGTGTATACTGTGATTAAAAAAAGCACAATATATATCCGGGATTACGGAATCCCGGAAATGAAAGCGTAATCCGCACGCAGTGCAAAGGCGTTCATTTTCACATTTAAACATGTTATAATGTAGGCTTTTTTTTTTATAGGTGGGAAAATCATCTTATGACAAATCCCGCTCTTGGGCGAAGCGAGAGATAGTGTCAGACTTTTACTAACTAAAAACCCACTCCTGTTCCTTCGTTGCCTTCGTCCCAGGGCCCCGGTTTCGTTTTCACACTACCCATGGCCCCAGTAGGCTTCGACCCTGCTGGGCCCCTACGATTTGCTGACATCTCCCTGAGGCGCGCGCGGAACAATACGCGCCGTCGACGACTTGGGCTCGGTCCGGATGGTTACCGGACGGTCGGACGGCGGGCCACCCATTGCCCGTCGTCCGCAAGCCCGCGCCTACGGTGGCCGGAAATCGGGATCGGAATCCCGGCGGCGGTTGGGGCGTGAGGACCGTTGCCGTTGCCTCACGCGATCGGCCGCCTCCTTTGCTAGCATTACTGCTTCGCAGAAGGAGGCGACCGCCTGCCACTCCTCCTCGCTCGGGACCATGGCCTGTACCAAGGCCCGGCGCGAGAGATCGCCGCCGCCGATCGCCCCCACGAGGACACGGCGTTGCTCTTCCCAAGCGGGGCACACCTCCACCGTGTGCTCCAGCGTGTCCTCCGGGCGGTCCACACAGTGGCGACACCCGGGCGTTGCTTCCGCACGAATCCGGTGCAGGAACTTTCCGAACTTCCCGTGTTCGGTGAGAACCTGCGTCATGCGGAAGGTAAGGACGCCGTGAGGTCTTTCCAACCACGCCTCAAAGAAGGGACTTACCGATAATGTAGCCTTAAGTAGCGCGTTAAATAAATAATAATAACTTGCTTTGCAGTACGACCTAGTGGATTCTGAGGTTTTACAAGCATATGCCGTATTACAAGCATGTGCCCGACCCAGTTCTCGAAAATGACCATGTCACGTTGTACTGGGATCGGTCTATCATTACTGACCGGACTATTGTAGCCAATGTTTTTTTTATATGATTTTTTTAAAGAAATATTTAAAAATGTAAATTATATGTATAAAAAATTAATAAATGGAATAATAATAATACATTTTTATTTCGGACAATCAGAGTCCATAAAACATAGCACATACAGAAACAAATTATACACACAGAAACAAATTACATATACAGAAACAAAATTACCCACACAGAAACAAATTACACATACAGAAACTAATTACATTTACACAAACATAAACGTTTAATTCGGAACTTGCCATATTGCGTTAGTAACAATTTAAACTTGTTATTAACATAAAGAACAAATATGTACTTATTAGCTGGGTGAGACGCAATAAGGTAGACGGTCATCAGTTCAATTTCTATAACAAGGCAGGTAGCTCTATCTATCTCTCCATAAGTACGTACTTATTCAATACTGCTGTGAATTAAAACTGTATTTTACTAGCTCCCCCCGTGGTTCAACTGGCGTCTTTGGTTTCTGCTCCTGGCCTCTTTCTGCGAAGCAGTAATGTGAGAGAAGAGGGTGCCGGAAAGCGTGGGGCACAGACAATCGTCACGGCATGGCCTCGCCAGGCGCGCCCTGGACTCCACCTAGAAATCATTTTGTTTATTATTATTCATAACATGAGTATTACGAGTGAATGGTTGTTTAGTTCTTGTTAGAATGAAGATGTTAATTAGAAGCTCTGGTCTACTAGCAGCCGCTTAACGGGATGTATAATGTGTTGCAGACGCGTCGTCTTCCAACGAGGCGGTGCACCTGCAGCGGCGCCTGCTGTGCCTGAGCTCGGACCTGGTGTCGCTGCGCAACCACCTGCTGGTGGGCGCGGGGGGCGCGGGGGGCGCGGGGAGCGCGGGCGGGGGCGCGGGGCAGCCCGCCGTGCCGCCGCGCGCGCCGCAGCTGCTGCCGCCGCCCGCGCCCGCCGCGCCGCCCCCGGCTCCGCATCATCCTCTGCCACCACCGCCAGGTACACATCACACTATGGCTTCATTGTTACGCATGATTTAGCAGTAGTACATCAACATGTCTTTAAGGTGGATTATTGTGTGACTTTAATGTGTGTGTGCGTAGAGAGCCGCTGGTCACAGCCGAAGCCGGCAGCGGGTGTAGGCGGCGGAGGCGCGAGCGGAGCGGGCGCGAGCGGAGCGGGCGCGACGGGCGCCGACGTGGAGGACCTCATCCACCTGCGCGGCCCGCTCACCGAAGACGCCGTGGTGCGCGCACTGCAGGCGCGCTTCTACCAAAACAAGTTCTATGTAAGAGACCAGGGGCCCAAATCTACTATTTTTATAAATTCGTCATTCCAACACGATTCCATTGTCATTTTGCTAAAAGTTCGTAATCTGCTAATTCATAATGATCGATCATAGATCGATCAATGGTCTCGTGCTAGAGTTGTGGTAGAATAACAATATCGAGCTTATTAAAAGCACTGACTGCACAATGACGTTCTAATGGTAGGTCACTGATCAAAGGAACTGTCAAAACTTTAGCAAATTACCGCATACGTCAGACATTAATTTGTCAATATGTACGAGATTACCGTTCTATGCCACTTCTTTCAACGGAGTGTCAGTGGTTGACCATTGGAAAGTCATAATGACGCCATTATATTGGTAGATTACCAACCTTATCAATATCAACAATTATGAAATCAATGATAGACCATTCTGACACTATTGTTTTTTTTTTTTTTTAATTCATATAAACCAGTGCTTGACTGCGATCCCACCTGATGGTAAGCAGCGATGCAATTATTGATGGTGAGGCGCACTATAAAAGACGAAGCGAAACGCTTAGTCCGGACCGTTGAAGTTTCAACAACGTGGATACGTTTCAAGGGTGGATACTCGCCGTACGTCGGGTTGTCCGATGGTAGAAAGGAGATGGCGGAATCAAGTCATGCAATTCCCGCGCACACTCTCCAAAATGCAACCTGTAAAATACCGATAGGCTGGCTACCCTGCGCCTGTGCTCGAGGCTTTGTAGATTGGACTAGCAGTAATAGCAGACTTGAGACCCTGCTGTAAACCACTGAAAGACATGTAAAGCACACATACAACAGCATGTACACAGTTGTTGAGACAAGTTAGCCGACCATCAGCCGATCTATAGTTACTACCTGGCTACAGTGTGTGTGCGTACGTTGCAGACGATGATCGGGCCGATCCTGGTGGCAGTAAACCCGTATACGGATGCGTGCAACGCGCTGACGCTGACGGCGGCGCGCGCGCAGCGGCCCGAGCTGGCGCGCCTCGTGCACGACGCCGTGCGCCATCAGGCCGACACCGGCTACCCGCAGGCCATCATCCTCTCAGGTCCATACACCATACCACTTCACATTATTTATTGATCATGAAGGATTCCACATACTTTATTAAACAAAAATGCTTTGTTAATTGTCTCTTCATTGTAAAATCGTAACGTACTGGAAGTCGGTGTGTGGCCAGAGTTCCAACGACATAACATAGATGCGTGTCGCAGGCGTGTCGGGGTCCGGCAAGACGTACGCGTCGATGGTGCTGCTGCGGCGGCTGTTCGACGTGGCGGGCGGCGGGCCCGAGACCGACGCCTTCAAGCACCTCGCCGCCGCCTTCACCGTGCTGCGCGCGCTGGGCACGGCCGCCACGCCCGCCAACACGCACTCCAGCCGCATCGTAAGCGACGCACGAGCACGCTCGCCTCACTCTCGCGCCCGCCCGCACACTCACCGCTCGCTCGTCCGCAGGGCCACTTCATCGAGGTGCAGGTGACGGACGGCGCGCTGTACCGCACCAAGATCCACTGCTACTTCCTGGACCAGACGCGCGTGGTGCGCCCGCCGGCCGGCGAGCGCAACTACCATATCTTCTACCAGATGCTCGCGGGCCTCACGCCCGACGAGCGCGCGCAGCTGCACCTGGAGGGGTACTCGCCGCAAGACCTCAGGTAATGTAGGGATTTTAAAAGAGACTGGCTATAAGCCTAGCACAAATAAATATATTGTAAACGCTAATGTAAGTGCACGTACACGAGCCAACATTTGGCTAACTTATTATAATAATATATTATAAAACGAGTAGGTACTTACGGACATTATATAATAAAAGTGTACGACCGTACGTATTTATTACCAATACAAAGAACGAAAACAACTAAATACATAAAACAATTTCAAAATAATAATACATAAACAATAACAAACTATAAGATAAAATAATATGTGAAATTGATTACACCTACTGTGAAAAACGTAACTTAAAGTCAAAGTTAAATAATAATAAATTAGCCCACACCACTATCTCTCTGTGCCTAATTTGACTTCACTCTTGAGGTAGGGTTGGTACTCGACATCTTCTTCAGTTTTGACCCCGGTTTTTCGATCTTGCTGTACCCGTCCTCGATGACATGATCTCTTTCTTTATGCCTTCTGCTTCTCGCTTCTTTCGCCAAAAATACAGTGTCAATGTCAGTGTGTCGATGAGAGACTCCTGGACCTCTTCTCTGTAAAGGTTAGAACCAATTAGCAAACGGAAAAACTGTCACATACACTGTCCTTGCCCTTCCAGAGCGTAGCTCAGCTACACGATAACTTATCATGCTTAATGCATACCATGTAATTTATTTGTAGGTCAGTATTCTGTCGTTTCCATTTTAATCTTGCTTGTAGTTGGTTGCAGATATTCTTGCTACCATTTCTTCCATAAATGCTTGCCAAGTTTTTGCACAGTTTGCCATCTCTTGCTTAAGTATTGTGAATGTGTGGTAGTGAAATTGTCATAAGTGAGATGCCGGTCAAGAAATGTCCAGGAGTTAGGCAGTTAATTTCTTCGGTGTTCTCCGTAACGGTGCATAATGGTCGTGAGTTCAAAAACAAAACTAAGCTTTCATATGACATAGTAGAGTGGTAAATTCTTCGTAAGTTGCGTTGATCTCCTATGTCCCGTTTGAGATGCGCTTGGCTAAAGGTATTGAAATGCCACTTAACTCTTATCTCTTAAGCAGTTTGCTATCAATTGTCCGTGAAAAATTTTAGATTAAGAGAAATATGAGAAATTGAAAATATTAAATAAATTGTTATTATCATTTAGACCTTTGGAAGGCGTAGGTACGAGGGGCCGGGCCGAAGCCAACTTGCAAAGGCCTTTTAGATAATTTTAATGGAACGTGATACCAACCTTCATGATACCAACCGACGATTATCCCTGTACGCGCTATGCTAGTGCACCTAAGGACAACCCCCGGTTAGTGAAAAACTATTGCAACATAATTATGGAAAACAAAGATAATAGGGCTATGGTGTGTTTGGGTCAATCAACGAACAATAATGAACCTGTCAGCGTAATTGCGACACCGCGCTCTATGCCTTTATTATGTACAATATTTGGTATTAATGACTTGGTCCTGAATGGCCAACATAAACCCTTCTGTTTCAGGGAACAGCCCACTTAGTTCTAGCCATTTGTTGCAAGCTTCTTTGTCTATATGTGATTGTTGTAAATCATTGGGATGTCTCCCATGTAGCTCTTTTTGCCTCCATTTTCTATTTATCTCTTCTATGTGTTACACTTTATCTACTGTCTCAGTATTATCGTCACCGCTAAGGTTCAATGGTGTATACTGTTTATCTATCTTTATAATTGTTTTGTGTAAATTACTGGTACTTTTCTTGAAAAATTGTTTTAGATTTAGGTATTATTTGTTTTTTGAGGAAATGTGAACTTTGATGAATCCTCTTCCTCCTTCTTTTCTGGGCAATACTATATAACTCTTTCTATCGCAGATTTCGGGTGGTGATATCTGTGTTGTGTCAGCATAGTTCTTGTTTTTACTTCGATACTATGTAATTCTGTGTTAAACCATTTTATTACCCCGAAAGAATAAGTATTGCTACCGCGTAAGTATTAATGGATTTGAATATTTTTTTACTAGATAGGGTCACGCCACTATGTCAGTCCGACTACAAGACCAGACCTCGAAACCTATCCTCATGCAGAGGGGTGAGAGGCAGGGAGACGTTATTTCTCCGAAACTGTTCACGGCAGCAATGGAGGATGTCTTCAAGGTTTTGGAATGGAGAGGGCTAGGCATTAATGTCAATGGCGAGTACATCACTCACCTTCGGTTTGCCGACGACATAGTAGTCATGGCTGAGACTACGGAGGAGCTCAGTACGATGCTTGGTGACCTCAGTAGAGCTTCCGAAAGAGTGGGACTTAAAATGAACATGGACAAAACCAAAGTCATGGTAAACAGCCATGTAGCACCCACTCCTATCAAGGTCGGGGACTCTACACTCGAAGTTGTAGACGACTACGTTTACCTGGGACAGACGGTCCAGTTGGGAAGGTCTAACTTCGAGAAAAAGATCAATCGTCGAATCCGACTCGGCTGGGCAGCGTTCGGGAAGCTGCGCGGTATCTTCTCGTCCAATATACCACAGTGTCTCAAGACGAAAGTCTATGACCAGTGCGTGTTGCCAGTGATGACATATGGCTCCGAAACGTGGTCGCTTACAATGGGCCTCATTAGAAGGCTTAAAGTCACCCAAAGGGCAATGGAGAGGGCTATGCTCGGAGTTTCCTTGCGTGATCGAATCAGGAATGAGGATATCCGCAGGAGAACCAAGATTGCCGACATAGCACGAAGAATCGCCAAACTAAAGTGGCAATGGGCAGGGCACATTGCTCGCAGAACAGATGGCCGTTGGGGCCGAAAGGTTCTAGAATGGCGACCACGTACCGGAAGACGTAGCGTTGGAAGGCCTCCTACAAGGTGGACCGATGACTTGGTAACGGTTGCGGGAGTCCGATGGATGCGAGACGCACAGGACCGTTCGCTGTGGCGACGCTTGGGGGAGGCCTATGTCCAGCAGTGGACGTCTTTCGGCTGAAATGATGATGATGATGATGAGATAGGGTGGATTTTGCATAACGAATGTATTCTACTATTGTATTCTTTTTTAGTTTCTCATCATTTTTAGTTATCATTTTATCTTAAATGGCCCTATATTCTAAAAGTCGAGCTTGATTATACCCAAAATATTTATACAGTTCTTCATCTTTAATTTTTTTTTTTTTTTTTTTTATTCTTGATAGGTTCGCGCTTGACCGCTAACTCACCTGATGGAAAGCGACGATGCGGTCGACGATGGAACGCGCTTACCTAGAAGTAACCTATTCACTCTTGACTTAAAGATTCCCGGGTTGTAGCCATCAGGAAAAACAGATTCCGGCAAGGAATTCCACTCCTTAGCTGTACGCACTATGAATGTGTTCGCAAAACGTTTTGTGCTTTTAATTGCTTCTATTGTTTCTTTGGTATCCGTCGAGTAGTTTCCTCCTACAATCTTACCTTTCTCTATATTTATTTTTGGGCATTTTTCTATCTCAAATCTATACTTATGTCTTTCGAAAATGTAGTTCTAATATTTAATAAATCGTGAAAATTTTAATTATTTTTAGCATAAATTTTTAAATCCATTATAATAAATGTGTAATTTGGTGTTATATTGACCTACCATTTTTAATATCAAAACCTAACTTTGAATCTATTAATGATCGGGAGAGTGGATTTCGTTTATGTTTCTCAAGATAATCAAAATTCATGGGGTATGTCCCGTTGACCTAGAAACCTGATATTTGGCATGAAGCTAGGTCTCATAACACAAGTATAGGAATAAATCTGAAAACTGTAAATTTATAGTTACGTCACAAAAAAAAACATTTTGTTCGATTCAGAATAATCTTCGTAACTCGGGAATTGAACTGTTTTTACCGACTTCAAAAAGGAGGAGGTTATCATAGGTAAGTTTGTATGGAACCCTCAGTGCGCGAGTCCGACTCGCTGCCCAGTTTTTTTTATATCGTGCTAGCCTATGGCTCTTAACAAGAAGTTTTTGTTTCAATGTGTCTAAATGATCTTCAATTCGTTTTTTTTTTCAAGTTTACTTGATGTATTAGGTATTTAACTATGAAATTGCTGTTTTTTGAAACGGGTTTCTTTGAAGTGTTATATTTTTGGATTGACTTGGAATTATAGGTTCAAATTTATAGTCAAAGTCAGTCTAAGTCAAAAGTTTTTTATTTCACATAGGCCTACATAGGCACTTATAGGTATATAAAACGTCAGAAGCTAGTGCATGGTTCCAAATTGGTCGTTTCCTATGGAGAAGAACCGGCAAGAAACTCCATGGTTACTCTTTTAAAAAAATAGTTGTTCTTACAATATTTCCATATTACAGTATAAGTAGATATTGTGTAAAGACAGTGACCGGTTAATATTGTACTAAAAAGTACAATAAAAATAATCATAATAAAAAGAGAGTCGTAATAGGAAGTAACCTAAGAATTCGCGGAGTCTACAGTGTTCTCACATTCACATTATAAAAAAGAGGCTATATACTCGTAAATAAAAGCAAGAAAAATAAAATATTACATTATTAATAAATGATACGTTAACAAAATAGATTACTAACGAATTTATGGTGGTTGGGGTCTATTAATATATAAAATATTTCAAAAGCAGTGTTAGAAAAAAAAAAGTATATATTACAACAAATGTGGAGCAGTTAATAGATACATTTACACAATAAATTGAGTTACCACATGTGCAGAAGCAGTCATTGTCAAACAATCGTGTCTTCGACATAGTCTTTAACCTTATAATACGCTTTTTTAGTTAGGACACGCTTAATATGGGTTTTAAACTTTCCCTCGCTAAGTTCAGTCACCACCTTTGGCAGCTTGTTATAAAAGCGTATGCTGTTTACTAAAAATGACTTGCTGGTCTTAGCTAATCTCCATTTGGGTAATACAATTTCAATACTACGCGTATTTATGTTATGAAAATCGCTTCTAATTTTGAAGAGTCCTAGATTTTTACGAACATACAAAATACTTTCTAAGTTATAAAGAGAAGGCAGAGTCAGTATATCGATTTCTTCGATTTTATTTCTGAGGGACTCGGGAGGACCCATTTTATAAATAGCCCGGATTGCTCTCTTTTGCAATACGAAAATTAAGCCTACATCAGCTGCAGATCCCGACAGTAAAATGCCATAAGACATAACACTGTGGAAATAAGCATAGTAAACTAACCTAGCTGTGGCTACATCTGTCAATTGCCTTATTTTTCTTACTGCATATGCGGCTGAGCTTAATCTACCTGAAAGAGTTCTGATATGAGCGCCCCACTGAAGTTTAGAATCGATAGTTATACCTAAGAACACATTTTCCGTAATAACATCAAGTTTGTTGCCGTCAAGAATTAGATTGACGCCAACTTGATGTACATTCGGTAATGAGAACTTTATAAATTTAGTTTTATTCGCATTTAATAAGAGATTATTAGCAGCGAACCATTTCGAAACAGACAGACTTTCGTTGACATGCAAGACATCCGCATCTTTCCTATCTACTTTAAAAATAAGGGAAATGTCATCAGCAAATATAATTATATCGGATAAATTAGGCATCATGTAAGGAAAGTCATTAATATAAACTAGAAAAAAGGAAAGGGCCAAGAATTTAACCCTGAGGCACGCCCATCTTTACTAAAGACCCCGAGGACGTCGCCCCATTAATGGTTACTTTTTCCTGCCTATAAAATAAATAGGAAAAAAAACAAGATCAGCAGCTCGTCCACGAATTCCGTAATGATGTAATTTACAGATTAGAGTATTATGGTCAACGCAGTCAAATGCTTTAGAGAGGTCACAGAATATGCCAATAACATCTTGGGACTTCTCCCAGGATTCCAAAATGTGACTGATGAGTTTCACTCCTGCATCCGTCGTTGCCCTTCCTTTCGTGAAGCCAAACTGATGACTATGCAATATCACGTTTGAATTAAAATGAGATAACATCTGGTCGAGCATGATTTTTTCACATATTTTACTCAATGCTGGAAACACAGATGTCTGTAATTAGAGGGATCACTCTTGCTACCTGATTTGAAAATATGTACTACTTTACTATGTTTCATTAAATCAGGGAATGTACCGCTGTCTAGGCATTGATTAAATATGCCTGTTAGGACAGGAGCAATTGTATCAATAATATCTCCAAGAACCTTAACGGATATACCCCATAAGTCCTCAGTGTTTTTTATGTTAAGACTATTGAATGTTTTTTTTAATTGAATCAACAGAGATACGCTTAAATTCAAAGGTTGGTACATCCTTAGTGAAATTGTCTTTAAAATGATTCAGCTAACAAAGATGAAGAAGGTAGAGATTTCATAACTTCTATTGGGATGTTGGTGAAGAAGTTTTCTAACTTCTCAGCCACTTCAGTCCTATCTGAGATGATTTTATTATCCATTCTAAGGGACAATTCATTCCGATCTTGTTGGTTTGTCTTTCCAGTTTCCTTGATTATCACCTTCCAGACAGCTTTAATTTTATTATTAGAATTTGTAATTTTCTTACTTACTGACTTAGATTTAGCTTGGGCGCAGACTCATTTGAATATCTTTGAATAGAGTCTGACATAGTTATGCAAGTTAAAATCAGATGATAATGATTTTTCTTGGTATAGCTGATATAAAGTATCTCTGCTTTTACTAATTCCAGCAGTAGCCCATTCATTAAATTTGGATTTATTATTGATTTGAACTTTTTTAACTAAACACGCCTTATTTAATTCTTGACATACTGTAGAAAATAATGTACCATAATTTACATTGGGGTCTTGCGAATCAAAATTGGCTTTTGAGAGACAACTAAGAACATTGTTATTAAAATAGTTTAATTTATTTTTAGTAAGCGGTCTAAACTCTGCAGTTGAATCTAATTGTAACTTTTTGACTGACTCGAAAGATACGAGTTGACTAGTATGGTCAGATCTCACGCCACTAATTAGGGATGAGTCTTTTATATCTCAATTAGTAAATATATTATCTATGCATGAAGCTGAAGTAGGTGTTATTCTTGTAGCTTCATTAAAAATACATTTTAGATTAAAAGAACTAAACAATGAGAGAAGTTTAAATTTTTCTGGTGAATTTACTAGTAAATCAATATTTAAGTCCCCACAAAAGATAATTTATTATCTATTATATATCTATTATAATTAAGGTACGTTATTATTTTTTCAAAATTAGGTACCTATTTGTTGGTTTCTTTGTGTTTTGAAATTTCTGTAATATCGCAGTACTTGTAACCACTTTTGTATGAAATATAAGAAAACTAGCATTATTTTGTAATATGAGTTCTACCGTGGAAACAATGTGTTTCAAGCGGTATGCAATATTGATGATGTATATGGACTTAAAACTGCTAATGAATGGGATGTCTATTTTTGTTTCAATCACTTTCACATGGGAAATTTTATCTCACGAATAACTTTTCTCCTCAGTGCGGAAACAAGACAAAATTTCCAAAACGAAAGCTATTAAACCAAGAGCACAAAGTTCTTTTGTTTTAAGAAAGTCGTAGGTATACGTAATTGATATTGCTTGCCTTTGAAATGCATAGTTTCTACGTTGGAACTCTTAATATGAAAAAAAAAACGTTTTTTTATTAGCTTTCATGGTTATAAGAACTGCGATATTACAGAAAATACAAAACACAAAGAAATAAAAAAAATACCTAATTTTGAAAAAGAATACTTAACGTACCTTAAAAGAATTATCATTAAAAAATATCAATACTTTCGTGATTTATTTAAACCTGTATCATCCCTAGTGTGCCGCCTAATGACCTTGGTAGGGCCTATCAGATCGCTTCCCCGTACCTGAGCTAGTTGACAGAATTTTTTTGGTGCGTTAGAACAAGCATGAGGCGTCTTTGAGCTGTATGGTCGTTTACAGATGGAAAACACCAACTTAGGTGTTTATTTAAGAAACCAATATAACATTTAGGTATCTGTGAGTGCAACAATCCTATTGGTATTTGGTTGTTTCGATAGGTACCTTGCGTCGGCGCCCCACCGGCGGCCTGAGCCGGAGGACGCGGCGCGCTTCCACGCGTGGAAGACCTGCCTCGTCATCCTCGGCATCCCCTTCTTGGACGTGGTGCGTGTGCTCGCGGCCGTGCTGCTGCTCGGCAACGTGCAGTTCGCAGAAGGTGGCGACGGGTCCGCCGAGCCCACCAGCGAGGCCGAGCTGGCGGCGGCCGCGGCACTGCTGGGCGTGGCGGCGCCCGCGCTGCTGCGGGGGCTCGTGTCGCGCGCGGGCCCCCGGGGGCGCGCGCAGCCCGCCCGCGCCCCCGCCGGCGCGCCCGCTGCCGCCGCCGCGCGCGACGCGCTGGCCAAGGCGCTGTACTGCCGCACCGTGGCCACCATCGTGCGGCGCGCCAACTCGCTCAAGCGCCTGGGCTCCACGCTGGGCACGCTGTCGTCGGACTCCAACGAGTCGGTGCACAACCAGGACGCGGCGTCGCGGCGCGCCTCGTCGGCGGGCGGCAGCGGCACGCGCGGCCGCGCCGGAGCGCGCTCCATGGCGGTGCTCAACGACGCCGTGCGCCACGCCACGGACGGCTTCGTGGGCATCCTGGACATGTTCGGCTTCGAGGACGCCGCGCCCAGCCGGCTGGAGCACCTGTGCGCCAACCTGTGCGCGGAGACAATGCAGCACTTCTACAACACGCACGTGTTCAAGTCGTCGGCGGAGTCGTGCCGCGAGGAGGGCGTGCAGTGCGCGCTAGAGCTGGACTACGTGGACAACGTGCCGTGCATCGACCTGGTGTCGTCGCTGCGCGGCGGGCTGCTGGCCGCGCTCGACGCCGAGTGCGCCGCGCGCGGTTCGCCCGAGCAGTACGTCGTCAGGATCAAGGCTGCGCACAGGTACTGCGACAATATAATCAAAACAAATATCTCCTCGTTCAATATTTTTATTGTTTATTTGGTCAAAAATTTGCTCAGCAAGAAAGTGTTAAATAAAACGTTCATTGTAGAGGGCACCCGCGGCTGGCGGAGGCGCGGCCGCCGCACCCGCGCCGCTTCGCCGTGCGCCACTACGCGGGCGAGGTGTCGTACGACGCGGCCGACTTCCTCGAAGCCAACCGTGACGCCGTGCCCGACGACTTGCTCGCTGCCTTCGACAATAGGACATGCGAGTTCGGATTTGCGACACATCTCTTTGGCGCCGAGCTCAAGGCTCTGGGCGCGCAGGGCGGCCCCACGGGCGGCCAGTTCCGCGCGTCGCCCACGGTGGCGGCCGCGCTGCACGCGGCGGCGACGTCCACGCTCACGCAGGACTTCCACACGCGCCTCGACAACCTGCTGCGCACGCTGGTGCACGCGCGCCCGCACTTCGTGCGCTGCCTGCGCGCCAACGCCACCGAGACGCCCATGCTGTTCGAACGCACTACCGTCGCACGCCAAGTGAGTCGCTCACTGGGCTTGCCACTTTATTCATTATTCAACACTCTCACACGAAACTTTGTTCGACACACGTGGTCAATTGTCGTTGCAGCTTTTCAACTCCAAAGCGACTCCGCCCTCGATTCGGCCGTGTATTTCGCCACGGTTGGAATGACTGACAAAGTTTGCTCATGGTTTTATCATGCGTCCATGAGTGCACAGTAGTATTTACGTATACATTGAATTCGAGCTCATTATAGGAAAGAAGAAAGAAAGAAAGAAAAACATTTTATTTGGCGGAACAAGGCGCAAATTTAGAACTAACAAATTATAAGTACACTATGTGAAAGAAATATGCACCACATCCGCGCAAAACGGCCGAACGCTCAGCATAATGCCGTGACCACACGCAAAATGCGATGAGTCTACGGCGCTGGTTTTCAGCGTGGGCCGGTCTATCTAAGATACAAGTAGATACCTATCTGAAATACAGATACAAAATACAAAACACATAATTATCATCTTGTATCTGAAATTCTTTAAAAACAAATAATTTTGTATCTAGTATTGAGACATTCGTTTGACATCTTAGTAGATACTTTTTTGGTCAAAATACTTTTATAAGTAAGAGGCTGACAGCAGGCTTTATACGAATCTTATTACATTTTTAGAGGACTTTGACTTCTCTACTGCAAATAGCAAAAGACTGCCAGAACAAAAGATAGACAGAAGTCGCCCACTTTGACCTGGTGCACTAGAACCGAGAAAGACCTCAAGTTGTTGGCTCTGGCAAATGGGGAGGATGCACAAATCCGATTTGTTAGGAGACTCGACCCCAAATAATGGGAACAGGAGAGGACAAAGAAGAAATAGCAAAAACACAAGGTCTACTGGCAGCACCGCTGACTTGAAAACATACTTATACAATAAAGACATCAGTTTGTTTCTAACATTCGTAAATTTTGCTCTATGCGGATGATATGAAGATTCTTGGCCAAATATCAAGTATTGAGGACGCATACCTTTTACAGGAGGATTTGGGCCGGTTTCTCGTTTATTGTGCTAGTAATAGATTAGATTTAAAGGTTCGAAATGTTTCTCGCAAACCAAACCCTATTAAATATGATTATAAGCTATCGAACACCTCAATAGCCAGAGTCAACGTCATAAGGGATCTTGGTGTAACTTTTGACTCTAAGCTTCTGTTTGATGAGCATATAAATAAAGTAGTTAATAAAGCTTCTAAAGCCCTAGGTTTTATCTTTAGGATTTCTACTGATTTTAAGAATATCAAAACAATGAAAATTCTTTACTGTGCGTTTGTCCGTAGCCACCTTGAATATGCTTCTCAAATTTGGAATCCCAATTATAATATTTATATCAATCGCCTTGAAAGCATACAGAAGAGATTTTTAAGATACGCTCAATATCGCTCAAACACCTTTCTTCCTAATTATGTGTCGGTGTAAAAAGTTTCAGATTTCTTTTAGAAAAGGTAGGAAAATTGCAGATCTCGCTTTCTTATTTAGCGTCATGAATGGATCTACTGACATCTCTGAGTTGGTAAGCAAGGTTGGAGTTCGGGTACCTAATACTTGTGCGCTTCGCCGCAAATCGCGTCTCCTTCATGTTTCTATAGTTTCAACAAACTATCGTAAAAACTCATATTTAATAAGAGCTTGTCGTACTTTTAATTACTTAATACGGTGTGTCAGGATGTCGACCTAGATTTGTTTACAACCAAAGTTAAAAAAAGTAAAGAAAACTTTAGCCGATCGCTTTTTTGTTACAAATTGAACAATTATTTGTATTTTATTTTTTTGTATGGTATGAGCGCTCTCGCGTTAACTCTATGCTGTTGTCGTCTTAGTTTTAGTTACTCACATTAGTATAAGTGAAAACTTGTAAATGGCCTTGGAATATTTTAAACCTCCATAGAAAATTGAATATAAATATATTTTTATAACTTAATTTAAATCGATTTGAAAAAAAAATCGATTAAACAACACCCTCAGACACGCGTATTGGACATCTCTTTTCGGTAACTTCGTAAAGCTTCATACTTTTTCGGTATATAATATGTCTCACTCACACGTTAGTATTGGTGTTATTTTCGTGTCGCTGTCTCTGTTTTGAGCACAGGCGGTGACAAAAGTTTTTGTTGGTGTTTATAATTATATTGTTAAGTTTTTTGTGTAGTGTTAGGTTTGTTTCTTTAGTTCATAAGTTATTTTTGTAGCTTTGTCTCAAAGTGTTTTAATATTTATTTTATTTGTACTTGGTCTCTGTATTAGTCAATTTTTATTCGTATTTAGGTTTTAAAAAAATAATGTCAATAACAGTTTTTTTTTACGAGTGTACATGGGCTAAAGTTCAAAGAGCCTATGTTTAGGCTCGCCAAGTTACGTCAGCCGTACTGTAATTAAGGGTGATTTTTATAGGGTATCTTGTACATCTCTGATTGTAGGATACCAGCAAAATCGTTTAATGGCGCATTCGTTTCAGGTACGCGCTTTACAAATCTTGGAAACGACTCAGTTGATGGCGAGCGGGTACCCGCACCGCATGCGCTTCCGCGCGTTCAGCGGGCGCTACCGAGCGCTGTGGCGCCGCGGCGCCGAGAGGGAGTCTGGCGCCGCCTGCGCCGCCGTGCTGCGCACCGTGCAGGCCGCCGCCGCGCCGCCCGCGCCCGCCTCGCCCGCCGCCGTGCGCTGGGCGCTCGGCAAGCGGCACGTCTTCCTCAGCGAGGGCATGCGCCAGGTACGTGCCGCGCGCCGCCCGCGTCCGTGCCGCCCACGCGCGCTCATGTTGTGCTCCGTGTGCAGGTGCTGGAGCGCATGCGGCGCGCCCGCCGGCAGGCCGCGGCCGAGCGCATCCAGGCGGCGTGGCGCCGGCACCGCGCGCGCGCCGCCCGCGCCGCCCCCGCCGCCCCCTCGCGCCCGCGCCCCGCACCCATCGCCGGCACGCCGCCGCCGGAGCCGACCGACAAGGGCGACCCGGCGCTCGTGAAGCGCACGTGCTCGCTGTTCGGCCTCGATCTGGTAGGCGAGCCGTTCCGCTTCTCGCTCCCCCCGGTTCCCCCGCCCGTGCCTGACCTCGCGCTCGCCCGCTCGCAGGAGCGGCCGCCGCCGCTGCCGCCGTCGCGCGCCTACACCGTGGCGGGCGGCGTGAAGCTGGGCTACCCGCAGCAGCGCACCGTGGGCGCCGACTGGAGCATGGCGGGCGTGCGCCTGCGCGCGGGCGACACGGTGCTGGTGGTGGGCGCGGCGCGGCGCGGCCACGTGTGCGTGCAGGCGGGCGGGCGCACGCTGAGCGTGCCGCACGGCGTGCTGGCGCCGGCGCGCGCGCGCCCCCCCCCGCCGCCCGCGCCGCCCATGCCGGCGCCGCCGCCCCCCGTGGCCTGAGGCGCGTCCGAGCGCCCGCCTGCTGGCGGTTTACCAAAATATGAAGTATGACGTCGGGGTGATCCTGAAGACCACTTCTTGTGCACGTCGCGACGTTCGCTTTTGTTATTATTATATTATAATATCCGACATCACCCCGCGATTGTGTGGGAGTGTCTTCAACATTAGTGCTTCACATGGTCACAGAGTGTAAATAGTAATTTTAAGTATTTATGGTCACCGTAGCATGGATGCTGCGGCGCTCTCTGTTGTAACGTGCAGATTTTCATGATAACGCGTGTCTAATGCGCTTCCATCTTCATTTCTTCAAAACGCACGCGCGTCAGGAACAGCCATAGCGTATGTGTAAAAACTAGTTGTTATACATAGATTGGGCTAATAGTATTAGGTAGGATTATTATAGCTGATGTTTCACAGAAGGCGAGTTAATTTGTATGCGTGTGCGCAAGACTGCGAACATAATATACCATTTCACCTGTAGACCGACCCCGCGGTGTCATGTACAAGGCGACCATATCTTATTTATAACACAGTCATACCTGGTCGCAAACTCAGTTTTGTAACACGGACCGTACTGTGTCTACTCGCAGTATCCGGCTCGAAGGATCATCTAATGTACGATTCATATACTGCCAATGACAAGTAAAAGCGAGTCTTAAGATTCTTAGTGTACGAAAACTGCTTCATCTGCTAACGACTGCTGTGCCATAATTATAATGAGTAACAACAATAGCAACTTACATCAATAGATCAAAGCTGTACAGTGCTTCCAGCACATACTATGACATTATTGAACCAGTAACTCATCAGATATCTGAGCGTTAACCTGTCTCTACAGTAGTGGGATACAAAATGTTTTGCATTACGGTCATCATTATATTATAATGCAAACAATTTTATTATCATAACGAATAATTAGGTTCGTATGACGACATAGACTGAAATAAAATAAACTTCTGGGTAGGTAGTCAGGGGTCAAAAGTGCAGTTCCACCCTGCTAATGCTAAAATGTCTACAATTTCTTTGTAAGAGGGTCAATGGTTCATGACTGATTTAATTGGTAGCATAGGATCTAAAGTATTGAATAAACTAGTTGTGGACTATTGAACTTCTACAACAAGGAAATTTTAGACACTTTCGCGATGGTGGAGGGCAACTGCACTTTGATCCCTGACTACATGAAGGTTACGCGAAGGCGAAGATGTGAAGAACATTATTTTTTTGCGGCAGAGAGCCAAGTTGTGCGAACATAATTACTCTCCTTGGGCCTCGTTTACATGCACCGGTACTAATGATAAGATTATTTGGTTATCATATAAATGTTCTTCAGTCAGCTTTGCCTATTGCTTACTGAACTGTGGCAGCACCCACGTCTCGCCTGCGCGATGTTCACGGCAAGATTTAAGTAGGTGCCTATAGTAGATACTGAAGGTGAATCTGTGACGGTTCAAGATTTACCAATTTTTTTTTTGGGATAACTGTGGAAAACAGACAACTGGATATCGTGTCATAAGTAGGTGAGCCCCTGACAATTAAAAATTAAATAAACATCAATGTCAGTGTAAACGCTAATGAATAGGTTTCGAACCGGACGACTGTCTCGCATGACAATAATCGTTAAAGTTAGTTGTGGCGTCCGACGCAGCATCGTGTCGGCGCCTTCGTACCGCTGACGCGTACGAGCTTGCTGCAACTAACTTCCCACTCACACAGCTTTACCTGTTACCATATCGTGAACACGTACCGCTCTAGAGCTAGCTACCTAGTTAACGTGTCATACGAGGGGTGTTGCAGCGCCACGCGGCGGCAGGTCCCGGCTGCACGCCCGGCTGCACGCTCGGCTGCACGCTCGGCTGCGACACCGACTCGCGGCGACGAGGGCCGCGCGGGCTTGCCAACCAGAGTCTGATTAAAAACTATATTTACTATGTAATCTAATGTATTCATTATTATGATATATGTGAAACATTCCATTAAATGTATAATGTCGATAAAAGGTACAAATAAAATTATATTTTAAAATAAATCACTTTATTTTTCGAATAAAATTGTACACAAAATAAATGTGTCACTCTGGAATGTGCGGAGGACGTGGCGGCAGGCGCAGACGTGCGCCCGAGTGGCGCAGACAAGCTCCTCTCTGCACTCGGGTAAACAGCGAACATCTGCGCCCGCGCACGCCATCGCTACTAGAACAACTACGTGTTCATACACTAACATTTCATCTAGTTTAAATGGTATAACAGAATATCACGGATCAACTACAAAAATGGAGACAAGAATTTCAAATGAAGTGATTGAGACTGACTCAAGATAAAGTGATGTTACTGTGATAGCGAATACACATCTAAACATATTTCACTAGCTACGTTACAAACTAGGCGTGAACACGAACACTAATTCTCTCTTTTGATCTATTAACAGTATATAAGTAATATATTATGATAGAAAGTCGCGGCGCGATACAATCACAATAAATGCGTAAACATGTATAAATAAACACAGCAACAGTATATTTGACAACAAGTGCGGTAGGTCCCATCATAAACATGTAAATGTTAACATTATAAGCTTCGTTGTGACATCACACAGCCTGCCCACTAATCATACCATACAAATATACATACACAACATTTTATATTTCATTTCGAAGAGAAAATGTACTATGATTTTAATTTGAATATTATATTATTGAATGTTTTTTTTAATATAAAAATATACATGAATGTTCGCCGAAGTTGCTAAATGCATAGTAAATACGACATAGTTGTAAAGCTTGACAAAGCACAACAAGTGTGGCGCGGCGGCGGCTCCACGGCCCCGACAGCACCCACACACTAAGGAAAATTTGGCCACACTATTCATATTTCAATTTTAAAATACATATTAAATATATCGTAACTATACTATTATAACATCAATCGATTTTATCATTTTATTATAGTAATACTGTGAACAATATAAATTAATTACATATAATATTAATATTGAATCACAAAACGTTCCTCAAACAAGTATTCAAGTGAATGTACCAGATCTATTAATTACACTAATATATTTAAAAGAGAGTAGATGTGTAAAAACTAGCCGACCTCGTTCAGCGCGAGGCGACAGCTGACTGCCGACTGCCGAACTGCGGCGTATACTATTAACTAGGAATTATGTAAAAATGTCAAAAACCTTATACTAGGTCGGTACGAACATGAGCCGAGTGCACAACGGCCCCGAGCGGCGCTGCATGTCACGTGCAGCTGCAGGCGCGCACTGCATGTCGCGTGCAGCTGCAGGCGCGCACTGCATGTCGCGTGCAGCTGCAGTGCGCGCCCCTCGGCACCGAGTGCAGCGGGCCAAGCAGGAGGCAATAGCAAGATAATAACACTAACGTACAGCACCATTGAACAATATTAAACTAAAACATTAAAAGGCAGAAAGAGGGCGCAACGTAATACACTTGCAACTTGAGCCAACCAGGAGATGGCGGCGGAGCTCGCCCCAACATCTGTTAAAGCGCCTGACGTTGCGCGTATCTTCATTTGAACTCATTCACATTGTCTCACAACGTCATCGTTCTATATATAAATCTTAAACTCCATAGGTACTAATTCATTATCTCTAACACAATATTTATATAATCGATACGGAGACTGTCTCCACAAAGCAACGCGTACACTTTACAAGCGAATACAATATAGTTATAATTAGTGATAGTCCTTAACAAACGTGAACGCAGATAATAATGTAAGATTCGGCAGCAGTGGCGCGAATTGAACACACACTATAAGGCAGTGCTGGGTCACACACGGCGGTATTTGTACTCAGACGTTACATTACATACGACGATTCTAGCTCTACTGGTTTATGACTTCATATTATCATTTATTTTGAGCGTCTGCAGACGCATTATATGAAAGCCCCAGCCCATTGGCGCGTCTCTCGCCTCGAGCCGGGGCACGCAGGGCTTCATGAGGACTCGCTATCGATACAGCGAGCAGATGATACAGCACTAGGAATATTCCAGTGAAACTCGAGAGTCGAGTGTCTTGACGCAGTCTATATATTCATTACAAAATCATAAAAATGTAATTTGAAATACGGCAAGGTCGATATTAGCGTTACGTTGGTAGATGCTTGAGCGATCGCTATTTATATCGAGTGGTAGCAGCGATACAGAGTGCGTAGCCCCGCCACCCTAGCGTGCGGGCCGACGGCGCTCACTGCAGCGACGGCACATAACTTGGATGTTGACAACACAACAGTATGAACCGCTTTCCTTTGAGATCACAACAAAAGCAATCTAGCTTTACTAGTCGGAAAGATATAGTTAGTGGAAGCATGTCGGTCAGTCGTCTCACGCACACGAACGGTATGGCGCTGTGACACTGGCAGTGGACAGTCCCCGCAAGCAGTAGGAGCAGCAGAGCGCGGGCCGCCGCTAGTCGCGCGCGAGCGGCGTGCTGCACGCCAGCGACGGCGCGCGCCGGTCCAGCGGCGAGTGCGGCGCGCCGGCGTCCGCGCCCGCCGCGCCCGCGCCCGCCAGCGACGTGAACAGGCTGCTGGCCGACACCTCGCGCACGCAGCGACGCTGCTCGGCTGCAATAACAAACCAGTGCACTCTTTGAACTGGCTAAGTAAATACTGTGAAACAATGTCCTCGCAAAAATTATATGACTTGAGTTCCATCGACCACACACCATGAATTAAAACTTCAATAAACACGATTAACGAAAAAAATAAATAAACTAAAACAGTTCCAAACAAGCCACTTTTCAAGCGGTCTGATACAATTGGTGGCACCAAACTAGTATGAAATATAAAAACTTTTTAGAAAAAAAAATAACCGACTTCACTAAAAAAAACACTAAAAGGATCAAAATAACTTTAATTTCGGATGTCGGTGTTTCTCGGTATTGTTTGTTTCTTATTTAACACCGACTTCCGAAATTAAAGTTATTTTGATCCTTTTAGTGTTTTTTTTAGTGAAGTCGGTTATTTTTTTTTTCTAAAAAGTTTTTATTTCACACTTTTTAGTTGCGATACACTTATAAACAGAGTGCCTATTTCTAATGACAATTCCAATTAACCCAAATACTGCTAGGTTACATTGTTTTATTATAAAGTTGCTGTGCCTACCTTCCTCCTTCCGGCTCCATCATCAGATCAGTTCGATAGTACCTTATAGCCAAAGAGCATCTCACGACAATTCTAATAAGCCCAAACAGGGCTAGGATACATTGATTAATTACGGAGTTCCTGTGCCTACCTTCCGGCTCCATCATCAGATCAGTTCGATAGTACCTTATAGCCAAAGTGCATCTCATGACAATTCTAATGAGTCCAAACACGGCTAGGTTACATTGATTAATTACGGAGTTCCAGTGCCTACCTTCCGGCTCCATCATCATCATCAGATCACTTCGATGATACCATTTTCAACGTAACTATTCAGAATCATTCATTTATTTGTATTGTCATAGTCGCTTAACTATATCTTCAATGTGATATCTATTTGAGTATGAAGTTCCGTTGACCATTTCTGGTCTTCTTCATCAGTTCCACTTCATCAAATGTTACTTTTTGACTGTAAATGCTTAAGTTCTTGATGAAAATACTAAAATTACCATAGGGTTGCCTATAATTTTTGAGGAGTTCCCTCGATTCCTCATGGATTCCATCATCAGAACTGGATTTTGAAAAAAATGGGACCAATCTGGAAGCATATCCTATAAAGGGAAAAAAAAATTTTGCAAATCGGTCCATAAACGACGGAGTTCTGAGGTAACAAACATAAAAAAAAAAATGATGATAAAAAAAAAAAAAAAAAAAAAAATACAACCGAATTGATAACCTCCTCCTTTTTTTTGAAGTCGGTTAAAAATGAATTCCACTCGAGTTGATCTTTAAGGGCGCATTACTTTGTGTAATTTATTTCATCACCACTGCTCTCAAAACGGTGAAGGAAAACATCGTGAGGAAACCGGCATGTCCTAGAACCAAAAATTCGAAGACATGTGACATCCACCAACCCGCACTGGGCCCGCGTGGTGGATTATGGCCCATTCCCTCTCCTAGAGAGGAGGCCTGAGTCCCAACAGTGGGAACATTATAAGGCCGACTATGCTACTATGCTATGATCTTTAAGGTGAACGCACACTTATGCGAGCCGAACGCATCGAACAAATCGAAGTCAAGAAGGCCTCGTACACATATCCACACCAAAAGAATCGACCGCACGGAAGAAATCGTTTCTATTTCCTTTACACCTGCCGATGCCGCACTGAAATTACATGTGAATTATAATGGATCTTGACGGGGTTTTTGTTGTCAGTGCCGTAGTGGCAGATGAAGAAAGTGAAATACATCAAAGGGAAACAAGAATGTGAGTTCATTACTTAAAAAAGCAGGGCTTTAAGTGCATCCGAAAAAATCATCTGGCCGTTTAGGCTACAGGGCTGATTCCGCAACCGTACTTCAAGACCGATTTGCCATTGGAGTGTTCATCGACAGGGCCATTCATTTATTTCCGTTTCCCCAGCCGTCTTTCACCTACAGACATTTCGCCGACAAAAACTTTCATCTACGTCACTTTCGACAACAGGCCTTACCAGCGATTGTTTTACCGACACGATAAACCTATAACTCTTTTAACTATCCATCTATGGCCACATTTACCAACAAACGATATTACAAAAAATACACTATCTACAACTTATGGTGTCTTTAAGAGATCAGTTTCCCAATCGCCTTGTTGTTTTTGAGCTGTATCGGAGTCATCCTAATCTCATACAGGCAGAAGTCCGGGATTTGTTCGAGTATCGGGTCAATCTAGCTCATGGCTCGTTTGTTAGATTCGCAGCGGATTTGGTAGTTAAAGTGTACAACTGTCCATAGAATGCCTCTACCGTCAAATCAGAGCAGATATGCCTCTACCATCACTGGTCTTCTAATAGACAGATCTCTAGCAAATATCTTGGTGCTCTTATTCCGCTCAATATTAACGTAGCTGGTAAGGCCTGTCGTCGAAAGTGACTTAGATGAAAACTTCTATTTATTTTTATTTCTTTTTATTTATTTATTTTTTGTCGGCGAAATGTCTGTAGGTGAAAGACTTCTTTTTTTTTTTCGGTGGGAAAATCATCATCAATCGATTATGACATCCCCCGCTCTTGGGCGGAGCGAAAGATAGTGTCAGACTTTTACTGACTAAAAACCCACTCCTGTTCCTTCGTTGCCTTTCGTACCAGGGTCGAGTCTTCCTTTCAGAATCAGACCCTTGGCCCCAGTAGGCTTCGACCCTGCTGGGCCCCTACGGTTTGCTGACATTTCCTTGAGGCGCGCGTGGAACAGTACGCGCCCTCGACGACTTGGGCTCGGTCCAGACGGTTACCGGATGGTCGGACGGCGAGCCACCTATTGCCCGCCGTCCGCAAGCCCGCGCCTACGGTGGCCAGAAATCGGGATCGGGATCCCGGCTGCGGTTGGGGCGTGAGGACCGTTGCCTCACGCGATCGGCCGCCTCCTTTGCTAGCATTACTGCTTCGCAGAAGGAGGCGACCGCCTGCCACTCCTCGCTCCGGATCATGGCCTGTACCAAGGCCCGGCGTGAGAGATCGCCGCCGCCGATCGCCCCCACGAGGACACGGCGTTGTTCTTCCCAACCTCCACCGTGTGCTTCACCGTGTCCTCCGGGCAGTCCACGCAATGGTGACACTCGGGTGTTTCTTCCGCACGGATCCGGTGCAGGAACCTCCCGAACTTACCATGTCCGGTGAGGACCTGCGTCATGCGGAAGGTAAGGACGCCGTGTTGCCTTTCCAGCCAATCCTCAAAGAGGGGACTTACCGAGGTGAAAGACTGCTGGGGAAACGGAAATGGCCGTCCTCACATTAGACGATAACGGCACGATATCGGTGGAATGGTAGTTTCATTTATGTGACGATGACATTAATCAACCACTTGTACGCGTTATGCCACCGAGCAGACTTGAGTATCTAGTCGTAACAGTAAGTTACATCTTTCGTTAGAAAATGTATGAAACTACCATACCGCCGATATGGTGTCGTTATCGGCTAATGTGAAAACGGCCAATAAATGAATCGTCCTGTCGACAGACGGTCCAATGACGAATCGGTCTTAGGAGAACGGTTGCGAAATCTACAGGGCGTGCCAAAGAAATAGACATGCATACACAGATACAAACCATCAAAAAACATCCCGCCTTCTAGAGCAGTTGGTTCATGACCGTGACCAGCTCTAGCAACACAGTTCCCCTGTTACCTAGTAATAATATCTATAAAATGTTTTATACGCGTCGATGCTGGAGTAACCGCAGACGCAGTCATCCGGACGAACATTGATGCGTACACGCTAAAAATATGTACGTGATGTGATTTAATCAACATTATATCATCTATAAATGTAATCTATGTCTCGGTTAAAAACACAAGCTTATGTCACGGGAAGCATGGGGACCTCCGCCGACAGTAAACCCCCACGCGCGGACATGGCAACACCACGCGCCACACGAGCTGACATGTTTTATCTCTCATATAAATGTTTTATGGTCGGTGTTGGGTTATTTGCGATGTCGCATCAATGCCGTCTTGTAAGCCAGACATAGGGTCTCCGGCGGCGACGCATCGCTAATACGGTGTACCTACGCTTTCAATCGGTCCAGTTCTGATTGTCTAGTTATGTAATAATTTGGCAATAGTAGCGGGAAGCTACTGTGCTCAGACGAATCACTGCTTTAGTAGGGACTAGGTGTTCTTGTTCTATAGAAGGTCTATTATTGGCAAGAAGAGGGCCCCGAAATAAATAAAATAATGTGGCGAGGAAATGAAAAAAAATGGGGATCTTAGCAAAGGTGAGACGGTATTTCACGCCGGAACAGCTGTTCAACCTCTATCAAGCGCAAGTTCGATCGTGTATGAAGTACTGCTCTCATCTTTGGGATGGGTCTGCCAAATACCAGCTGGATGCACTCGAGTCGATTGAAAAGTGAGCCAAGAAGATCATCGGCAATGATACACTTGTCAAGTCAAAACTCCAGTCTTGAGCATTGACGCCGAGTTGCTAGCCTGTCGGTTTTCTATCGTTTACATTTCGGAGAATGTTTATTGGAATTGCACAATTTAATTGCGCCAGCCAGGTCCGGTCCATAATCGGATCACAAGACGTACGGCGTTGCGCCACCGGTACATGGTGGACATCCCACCCATAAGTACAAAACGTATTGGGAACACATTCATTATGCGTACAGCTAAGGAGTGGAATTCCCTGCCGGAGTGTGTGTTTCCTGATAGCTATAACCTAGGGGTCTTTAAGTCAAGAGTGAATAGGTTGCTTCTCGGCAAGCGTGCTCCATCGTCGGCCACATCATCGCTTACCACCAGGTGAGATAGTGGTCAAACGCTAAACTATCCATAATAAAAAATAATAAAAAAGAAGAGTTTCCAAAACCGATTTAAATCTTTTATGATTGATGAATTCCTCAACTGCTCACTTTTCAGCACTGTATAGCAGATAGCGAAATTTCATGCCTAAAAATCCAATTATGACTTTGAGCATAGATTAAGACAAAAACAGATAATGACGGTGATGAAACAGTATAGGGTTTGTATGGATCAGCATATTGGCTGGGTTTCCAGGAATTAGGAGCTTCCTGGAAGCTATGCACTTTTTTGTGTACTTAAATGCTCGGGGATACGAACAGATTTCGTTTACTTTAGATCATTCATAGGTAAGGTAGGGGGGGAGACCTCTCACTGTCGGTAGTGGTCCAGTTCATGGTGCACATCTAAGTCGGAAACGAGAGCGCGTGGGACGCCGTCTCTTACTGCAAAAGTTGTTATGGAAAGGGAGCGTGAGGATACAGCCTCCCTCTCCGTAGCACACGCATGAAGGTAAGGCAACTCACCAATGACGTTGTGCAGGTTGTCGATGACGACCTCGGTGTTGTAGGTGGCGTCCACGGCGCGCTGCAGAAACGCAGTCCACGTGCTCAGCTCGGCTTCCTGATAACAACACGGACGTCTCATTATCTCACACAATTACATTTTTAACCGACTTCAAAAAAAGGAGGAGGTTATTCAATTCGGTTGCATTTCTTTTTTTAATCATTTTTTTTATGTTTGTTACCTCAGAACTCCTTCGTTTATGGGCCGATTTGCAAAATTTTTTTTCCCCTTTATAGGATAATTATGCTTCCAGATTGGTCCCATTTTTTTCAAAATCCAATTCTGATGATGGGATCCATAAGGAATCGAGGGAACTCCTCAAATATTATAGGCAACCATATAGCGATTTTGGTATTTTCATCGAGAACATTTACAGTCAAAAAGTGACATTTGATGAAGTGGAACTGATGAAGAAGACCAGAAATGGTCAACGGAACTTCATACTCACATTGATATCACAATGAAGATAAATAAGCGACAATGACAATACAAATAAATGAATGGTTCTGAATAGTTACGTTGAAAATGGAATCATCGAAGTGATGATGATGATGATGATGATGGAGCCAGAAGGTAGGCCCTGGAACTCCGTAATTAATCAATGTAACCTAGCCGTGTTTGGACTTATTAGAATTGTCATGAGATGCACTTTGGCTGTAAGGTACTATCGACTTGATCTGATGATGGAGCCGGAAGGTAGGCACAGGAACTCCGTAATTAATCAATGTATCCTAGCCGTGTTTGGGTTTATTAAAATTGTCATGAGATGCACTTTGGCTATAAGGTACTATCGAACTGATCTAGTGACGGAGCCGGAAGGTGGAAGGTAGACACAGGAACTTTATAATAAAACAATGTAACCTAGCAGTGTTTGGGTTAATTGGAATCGTCATGATAAATAGGCACTCTGTTTATAAGTGTATCGCAACTAAAAAGTGTAAAATAAAAACTTTTTACAAAAAAAAAAATAACCGACTTCACTAAAAAAAAACACTAAATGGGTCAAAATAACTTTAATTTCGGAAGTCGGTGTTAAATAAGAAACAAACAATACCGAGAAACACCGACTTCCGAAATTAAAGTTATTTTGACCCTTTTAGTGTTTTTTTTAGTGAAGTCGGTTATTTATTTTTTTTGTAAAAAGTTTTTAACATTTGTAGAAGTCAGTTTCGTTCTTTGCCTTAAAATCAATATCGATTTGAATTTCTTTATGAATAGTTTCTTACAAAAAAATACCTACCCAACAAACCTAATACCGTTCAATTAAAATATGCATAGTCGATTACTATGCTAATATTATTTACGGGGAACGCCGATAATATAAATCTTATAACATATGCGTGAATATTGTGTGTTCGGGTATATCTACAACAAGGAAAAAGTGGGCGAGATGGCAGAATATTTGCGGATTATTAACATAACTTATATAATCAATATTTATATAGGTACTAGTTGGAATATTTTGTTCTGGAAAGGAACTAGCTGTAGTGTAATATAACGCGTATAGATGTTATGAATGTTTCCTATTATTGAGGTATCTAGATTTCAATATGATTCAAGACTGTCGTCATTGCGGTAACAGCTATAATTTTGTCATATTTGCTGTGAGCGAGCACCGTCACCCGACCGCCACATCCGTAATAACTTGTTGCTAATCACTCCCGTGGTCATACATCGCTCAACTTTTGAACCGATTTCAAAAAAAGGAGGCTCCGTAGGTACGCTACTGAAATTATTATTTTATTATTTTCTTGGATCTATTCGTACTTCTTCGAGCTATGTCGGTAACCTTGGTTCTCCTGCGGATATCTTCATTTTCTGATGTGATCACGCAAGGAATCTCCGAGCTTAGCCCTTTTTGCCCTTTGGGTGACTTTAAGTACGTGTGGGTGTCGTTATGAGACCCATTGTAAGTGACCACGTTTCGGAGTCATATGTCATCACTGGCAACACGCACTGGACTTTCGTCTTGAGACACTGTGGTATATCGGACGAGAAGATACCGCGCAGCTTCCCGAACGCTGCCCAACCGAGTCGGATTCCACGATTGACCTTTTTTTAAAAGTTAGATCTACACAACTGGACCACCCGACTTAAGTGGTAATGGGCAGTGCACGTTGCACGCAGAACTGATGATCGATGGGGACGAAAGGTTCTAGATTGGCGACTACGTACCGGAAGACGCAACGTTGGAACGCCTACTACAAGGTAGACCGGTGACCTGGTGAGGGTCGCGGGTATCCGATGGATGTGAGACGCACAGGACCAAACAGACAACTGAATTATGGCTTGCTGTAGAAAATCTCCCCAGCAACCCAAGTAAAATTTGAATAAATTTTGCGTAGACACTTTTAGGTAAACAAGTGGTTTATAAAAATCGTAATCTTATTGCTACCACTGGACGTGCTAGCTATGGCTACTTATTAGCTTAATTTTTAATTTCGATTATGAACGCCTATACGAGCAGGACTTCATGCATCGGTAGCCGCTGTGTAGGGAGCAGGCGCACGCACCCTGCGCTCCTGGCAGCGCATCGATATGGCTTCGGTAAGCCCATGAATCAGTTTCTGAACACCTGTCGAGCGTAGCGTATTTACACGATACTGCTTGCTAAGATCGACTGGATTACCGGCCGAGATCGACCGGTTGAAACAAACGTTTTAGAATGTGAACTCTTGCTATAACGGTGGGAGAAATAACGTATTTGTGGAAGGTTAGGGAATGATGAGAATAAGGTACTCTTATTATTATAGACAATGTAGCTTTAAAACAAAATAAGTTTTTAAGATTTGAAGTTATTCGTCCTTATCTAAGCTACGAAAGTCGATGTATTCTTTGATTTTCTCTTTCAATTCCGTACTGTTGGCTGCTAAGCTATGCATTACTCAAATCCTAAGGGTGTAGCTAAAAATCAGTATCAGCAGTAAACAGAGCTTCGAGCTGATTAACCCGGAACCGCGGGCGCGAGCAACTAACTTCCAACTCCTAGTTCAGCTTGTATACCGCTGCGTGACGTAAGTGGGGCGCCTAGCAACCGATGTGCACCGCGTATAAATAGACGTGACGTGACGGTCAGGGTCGGCCGCGGCCAGCGGTCGCTGCACTACGACCCACCTCCGGCACCACAAGCAAAAGGTCTACTCCTCACGATCGGGGATTGTAAATCCATATACATGCTCGCTTCACCACTTCTGAGACATTTTGTCGTTGCTTCGAGCGCAACGCATTGAATGGTCTTACTGGATCTGTCTATCGAGTGACCGTAGCCTTGTATGTATCTCTCCCGGTCCAGTGCGGGATACAGCCAGTTTGCAGCTCAAATATAGCGGTGACCACATGCTTTGGGGGCTGGCTTCAATGAGGACCCTGACCTGCACTGCTGTGGCTATAACACCTCGTAAACTGAATCACACGACGGCTAATTACTAATTATCCTTAGTTTATTCTTTGACCTCTTTTGATTTAATTAAGTGTGTGCTAAATGAGTGCTAGTTGTGGCGGGTAACGAGTTATTCTCGGATCGGCATTAATGTCCGCCGTGGTAAGTCGTCCACTTCATTTTGATCAATAATAAATTACATTAGATTTAATTGTTCATCAAAAGATCTTAAAAGCTATCGTCGAGCACATGTCTAACGAATAGGTATAGAAAAGTATTTTCAAGTACGAGGCCGAACGATAAATGTAAATGTAAAAATAGCACCGTCGTAATAATTTATAGTCAATCAGTTCATGAGCTTTCGAGGCGACTGGTCCGGTTGTACGAGTTGTGCTCGCATGTAGGCCGCTGGTGAGAAAGCTGAAGGATAGCGAGCGCCGCAGCCACGAAGGGAGCACATCGGCTGCTGGACGCGCCACACTTCTGTTCTGACTACACCCGCGGCTCCCACGCGACATTTATCAACACCCATTGTCACGACTGACCCAAAAATAACAACTTTTTAAGAGCTCAGTGAAAACAGCGATGTAATTGTACCATTAACTTAATGGTGAAAGTGCGAGGGTGCCCGCGAAATTTAAAGTTTCTATTATATTTTTTGCATTTTGCAGGACAGTGTCAAGTTGTATGTTGATTAAAATATGATTGGGGGTCGTAACACGTATACATATTTACGGAATTATAATAATTAAAATCATCTGTCCGTCTAACCCTATTGAATGACTATTTCATGATAAAGTCAAAGATTTCTTTTTAACGTTATTAAGTTTGTAGTTTAGTATAAAATATTCGGTAATTAATTTTTTACCACCGACTTAACTAAATAAATTTCGTAAGTCAGGTACATTTTTTTTTCGTAAAATAGTAGATTATGTGACTAGGGGATAAAGCAGTGTAATTCGCGGGCCGCATGTTGAATTCCGAACGAAACTAAGGTTGCTAAGTTATAATCCCGAACGCCAGTGAGGGATTTATATAATTAACTCTCGAGCATTGCGAGGGAGTTAATATAGAAACCTGATTGAGGTGAAGAATTCAAGCTGCTCAAGACAAAAACAGCTTTATCACCGTGTTAGATACTCTACTTTTTACACCGTCTATGAGATAAACAAAAGACAATACACTGAAATAAATTATATATTAGAGAAATATAAGTATGTTTTGAGATTTGAAACAAACAAAATTCACTCTAAGATTGAACTATAGTTCTAATTATCCGCTAATAAAACGCCACCTCTTTCATAGCTTTTTTTAGAGTCATTCATTCTTTTTTTTTGTAAGTGGCCAGTTTGATTTTTGAATAAAGTTGTACCTTTTAATTCATCTAAGGTGTTTTTAATACCGTGCGGATTTCATCACGCATGCGGGAGTGCCCCACATCCAGAAAATTTCACGCAGCGTGAGACACGCTTGCCTACGATCTAGTTTTCTGCGGGCTGCTGTGCGATGTGCGATTTGCTCAATAATGCTTTGGTACTGCAGTACTTTTCCATTGCCCTTTGGGTGACTTTCAAGTCTTCTGATGAGGCCCATTGTAAGCGACCACGTTTCGGAGCCATATGTCATCACTGGCAACACGCACTGGTCATAGACTTTCGTCTTGAGACACTGTGGTATATTGGACGAGAAGATACCGCGCAGCTTCCCGAACGCTGCCCAGCCGAGTCGGATTCGACGATTGATCTCTTTCTCGAAGTTAGACCTTCCCAACTGGACCGTCTGTCCCAGGTAAACGTAGTCGTCTACAACTTCGAGTGTAGAGTCCCCGATCTTGATAGGAGTGGGTGCTACATGGCTGTTTACCATGACTTTGGTTTTGTCCATGTTCATTTTAAGTCCCACTCTTTCGGTAGCTCTACTGATGTCACCAAGCATTGTACTGAGCTCCTCCGTAGTCTCAGTCATGACTACTATGTCGTCGGATAACCGAAGGTGAGTGATGTACACGCCATTGACATTAATGCCTAGCCCTCTCCATTCCAAAACCTTGAAGACATCCTCCATTGCTGCCGTGAACAGTTTCGGAGAAATAACGACACCCTGCCTCAAAAAGGGCTATGGTCGGAGTTTTCTTGCGTGATCGAATCAGGAATGAGGATATCCGCAGGAGAACCAAGGTTACCGACATAGCACGAAGAATCGCCAAACTAAAGTGGCAATGGGCAGGGCACATTGCTCGCAGAACAGATGGCCGTTGGGGCCGAAAGGTTCTGGAATGGCGACCACGTACCGGAAGACGTAGCGTCGGAAGACCTCCTACAAGGTGGACCGATGACTTGGTAACGGTTGCGGGAGTCCGATGGATGCGAGACGCACAGGACCGTTCATTGTGGCGACACTTGGGGGAGGCCTATGTCCAGCAGTGGACGTCTTTCGGCTGAAATGATGATGAATGATGACTGCAGTACTAAAGCATTTACACTAAAGGCTCATTTAGACGGATTTTTAATTAATAATTTATTAATTACTCTTATTACTGTGACTGTTAAGTGTTACATGTTGGTTTGTTTAAACGTAAGTCGTGTCTGTTGTGTTGTTGTTGTGTACGTAATTGTGAGCTACAGTAAAAAGTGGAACAACAAATGAAAAATGTTATTGACTACGATAGTGATAGTGATGAGATTCCTCACAAAGAGTATAAAACATTTAATTAAAATTGATTTATTAAAGTGCTTTGTAAAAGAACCACTGTTTTTTCTTCAAAACGTTTCTTATAGAGCAGTGGTGGCCGAGTGGTAACGGCCACGACTTACGAGTTGTAGGTCGCGGTTTCAAACCCAGCTAGGCGCATTACCGGAATTCCTTGCCGGAATCTGTTTTTCCTGATGGCTACAACCCGGGAATCTTTAAGTCAAGAGCGAATAGGTTACTTCTAGGTAAGCGCGCTCCATCGTCGACCGCATCGTCGCTTTCCATCAGGTGAGTTAGCGGTCAAGCGCGAACCTATCAAAAATAAAAAATAAAAAAAATTACCTTGTGTAATTTATTTAATCACCACTGCTCTCAAAACGGTGAAGGGAAACATCGTGAGGAAACCGGCATGTCATAGTAGAACCAAAAATTCAAAGACATGTGACATTCACCAACCCGCACTGGGCCCGCGTGGTGGATTACGGCCCATTCCCTCTCCTAGAGAGAGGAGGCCTGAGTCCCAGCAGTGGGAACATTAAAAGGCTGATTATGCTATATGCTATGCTATACTTATATGCAAAATCTTCGTTACTTAATTGAAACGAATTCCCATGATAACAATGTCTGTAAGATCACCGAGACGTTTCCAATATATTTAAATCTTCCAGATCGATCAAGTCAATCATATTAATATCCATTTGTAACTATTTTTTTATGGAATAACACAATAATAATCAAAGCTAACCTTAAATATACATAAGTATTAGTATAGAAGTTGGTACCATAGTTAAACTGGGGGTTTCGGCGGTCAAACTTTACTACCATAGATAGTTCACTAACTAGTGATAAACTTCATTTATTAATAACGTTTTATTTAGTCATGGTCTTAAACCTAGTAATAATCCGGGAACTACACTACATTAGATCGCGTTACATAGAAAAGGGTTGCAACTTGTATTCGATTTATTTCAGATCTATCTGGTAGCGATTATCAGGTCGGGATACTCTAGATAGTATTCTGCAGGCCTAGTCAAGTTACGACCGTTTCGTTTCTCTTTCGTCGATCGCCTCGAGTCGGCCACGCCTTCCTTTGTTCTGACCCCGTGACTGAGCGTTGAGATGACGTCATCAGAACAATGGAATCGGAAGCGTGGCCGACTCGAGGCGATCGACGAAAGAGAATCGAAACGAAACGGTTGTAACTTGGCTAGGGGGGCAGGAGTAGAACAAATAATGAGCGCGTCCCGTTTCAGCGAGCCGCTCGAGTCGCGGCAGGGGCCTCGCGAAGTTCATCACCGATCCTAGAAGCCTCCACGCCTACTGGCATTTACTTATCGTCGGTCGCGCTCAATACGCTCACACAAGAGATGGCTAATGCTGCAGCCTTCACTCGCTCATCATACATTTAGATGACTAAGCATCACAACGCTTTCCTTGAAGGCGTCTGGCTTCTTTTAGAAATTATGTATAACGGTACGCAATTATTTGAACAACCTATACATATACGGCGCGGGCTTTTACTTCGATTACAGTAATGTACATTTAAAAATCATGATGGCCCTACAGAAAAGCTCCTCTTGAACAAATAATAATCCTAGACAGCACTCACCCGTTACATGATCAATTTTATTTTGATCTTACTTATTTGGAAAAATATACAGTTACACCTTACTTATTAGTACATAGTATAGAAATAGTAACAGAAGGTGGCTCAATGTGTAACCAACAGCATTTTCCACGGAATATAAATGAAAAGAAAGTATGTATTATAAAACTGTCATGCAACGAATTTAATACATAATGACTTCTAATATTAAAAAAATATATAATAATTGGGTTTAATTGCTATTAATCAATGTGATACGCGCGTCCACATGATAATGCCTTGCCTTTATCTAAGTTTATACCCGCAATATATAATTGAGAACAGACAATAATCTGAAAATGGATGTAAACAAAATCGATAGCGGGTCGTTATCAACAGCTGCTAACAAAGGCCTGGCCCGGAGTGTGGCGCCAGTTCCGTGGACGCCCTCCGCTTACAACAACGCAACAAATACGGCGTGCCCGAGGCTTCAGCACAGCAGTACCGCCAAACAATAGAGCCGTCTAGTATTATGATTAGTTTACAATGTTTAGCAGCGAACGAGTAGAAAGCTACGGTACCTATAAGCGGACCTTTGTAGCACTGGGCGCGCGCACCTACCGCGGGAGCGCAGGGCGAGCGGAACGCGCCGCCTGCGTCCTGCGCGCGCGCACTTTCACTATCATTACCGCAATCTGCGCACAATGCCGCCGCACTCATTAGAAAGCAAATTTCCATTTACATGCAAATCCTATAAAGTACTAGATTATTTTATCATTGTATAGATCGCAGCGGCCGATTGTTTTATTGGTACACTTTTTCCCATTGTTAGACTTTTTGTGATCCGCACGATGACATTTTTACATCATATACGTAAGAATGTGAGAGCGGAGAGCAAACCCCTCGGAAAATTGAATGCGTGGTTTTGTCTCGAACGTAACGGACGTTGTACTGTTGCGATGATGAATACCATCTTCATTGTCGTTGTGTTTACCAAATATGTGAGAGCCTTAAAAATCGAAAAGGATTTTTTTAACAACTCTCGCAAAAGTATTGGCATTTAAAATGAAATAAATATTAAGTTTCAATAAAAGATAAATAAGTATGGACATACCTAAATCCTTTCACTTTCACTATGAAACTCGGAGCTTACCTACTTAAAAATTATGTACTTGCATATGTATGGATTATGACAGAATTAACCTCAAAGTGCCACAGCTATATCTGTTCTCATTCATTGAAGCTATTACAATACTATTTGTATTCAATCGCCTCGTCTGGCTTTACATACGTACGCGATGACTGATATTTGTACGATAAGGTATGGTATCCAAGTGCTTGGCGGAGCATCAGCATGTGCCGGCAGCGGGCGGCCGCCACTCGGACCACCGCCGCGTGTATTGCGGGCTCCACAGACCAATTAGACCTCACAAATCTTTGTCTATGCCATTTAGTTTGTGTGCGTTTGGTTTTGCCGCCGCATTACAAATGATTAAATAATACCTACATGCGAATCAATCAAACAGATACGCAAACGATACCCACATACAGGGTGTTTGGCAGAACGTTGAACATACGAAAATGGTGGATAGTTGGGGTCATCTGCTACTTACTCAGCCCTAATTTATTTGGCCCTGGCCCACTGGATATTTTTAATTATTTTTTTATCTTTTTTCTTGTTTCACCACTTTCTTAACTTTAAAGTGTAATTTTTATTAAAAGTGGGTGAAACAGGCAATATTTAGTTTTTTTTTTCATACTTTTATGTTGGCAGATTCTTATAAAATTATTGCTTTATTCAGATGTTAGCTAGAAAAAAAGTTATGAGTCCTCAAACTTACAGAAAGATGTAAAAAAATACTTAAATCTTAATTTCAACTTGGATTTAAAAAAAAAACAAAAAATGATTGAGGAGTTCCAATTCTAGCAAAACATCCCTAGTGTGTGAGCTTTCTAATGGTATGTAATTTGCTTTTATAAAAAAAAAACTTTAAGAGTTATTTCATAATTTTATCAAGTAGGACATTTTTGACGAAACTCTACCTTTACGGAAAGTGAAATGTTTTGCGAAATTTAATACTGCAAGGTTGGTAAAAATTAAATGGTCAAACTTTCAAAAATGGGAAACAATTAAAAAATGTTAAATAATTTATTTAAATAATAAATCACAAATGTTCGCCCTTCATTTACAATACAGGCGCGGCATCTACGTCTGATTTCTACAGTCGTTGTGCGCAGCAGCATCTCCTGTCGCTTATCTTCGAAAGCAGTATTAATTCGATTTATCAAATCTTCTCTACTTTCTACTTCTGTAGTGTAAACTAGTTCCTTTGCCCTTCCCCACACGTGAAAATCGAGCGGAGTGAGGTCGGGCAATCGCGGAGGCCAGGGGATTGGTCCTTCCCTGCCAATCCACGAATTTGGGAAACAATTATCCAAATGCTCACGTAGAGCAAAAATACGCTATGACTGGGCAAGAGTGAGACAAAATTTCTACCTGCTTCGTGTAACAACCATCCCAAGGGAATAGTGAATGTCAATTTGCACCACTGCTACTGGCAAGCCGGCGAACATTTAATTTTTACCAACCTTGCAGTATTAAATTTCGCAAAACATTTCACTTTCCGTAAAGGTAGAGTTTCTTCGAAAATGTCCTACTTGATAAAATTATGAAATAACTCTTAAAGTTTTTTTTTTTTATAAAAGCAAATTACATACCATTAGAAAGCTCACACACTAGGGATGTTTTGCTAGAATTGGAACTCCTCAATCATTTTTTGTTTTTTTTTTAAATGCAAGTTGAAATTAAGATTTAAGTATTTTTTTACATTTTTCTGTAAGTTTGAGGACTCATAACTTTTTTTCTAGCTAACATCTGAATAAAGCAATAATTTTATAAGAATCTGCCAACATAAAAGTATGAAAAAAAAAACTAAATATTGCCTGTTTCACCCACTTTTAATAAAAATTACACTTTAAAGTTAAGAAAGTGGTGAAACAAGAAAAAAGATAAAAAAAATTAATTAAAAATATCCAGTGGGCCAGGGCCAAATAAATTAGGGCTGAGTAAGTAGCAGATGACCCCAACTATCCACCATTTTCGTATGTTCAACGTTCTGCCAAACACCCTGTATATACACAAGTATTGCAAGAACATCATTAATGATTAGAAACGGCAATCAAATTGCAATTGCGTATATTTTTAACAAACCATGGATTCCGTTATAAGGTCAATTGGTTGAAGTGCGTAAATATACGTCAGTGCAGATCCCCAAGGGCCACGGCCGGCCAGTGTTGGACGCGAGCGTGACGGGCGGCCGACTCGCTGTTGGCAGCCGGCAGACAGCCACCGGCCCGTGCGGATCTCATAAAGTTTAACGACCATCTCAAACGCGTACTTATAGGAATTAAACGGCTAGTAATTCAAACAGCTCCAGACGCTTCTCTGAACTAGTTTTTTTGTTTCTTTCTCTTTGAGCTCCTATAAACATTTCAGACGAGGAAACGACACAGCTAGAATTCGAAAATTGTAATTTGAATCTGAAACCTAAGCGACGAGGTGAACTCACATTCTCTTTATCAGATTTCAAATGCGTCAAGCTAGACTTGGACATGAGGACATTTTTTCAGTAACTTTCACCGTTCGATCAGATAATAAGAGTCATTAGCGAGTACGTGTATTAGATTACCGGTAAGCGGGCTGCGTCCGTGCGGAAAATCTAATGTTACACTCGCGAGAGCCCGCGCGCCGAGCGTGACACGCGGCCACACCACTACCAGGAACAGTACACTTTATTGCTATACACCGTGCATGCAAAAAATATCGTGAGACTACCTATCTACCCATTTTATTGAAAATAGAGTGGAATAAACTTTACACCAAAAAAGTAACACAACTTAAACATAAACTTAAATCTATGGGTACAATGGCGGTCTTATCGCTGACAGCGATATCTACCAGATAACCTTAGGATGGATCGTAAGAACTTAAAATAATACAGGGGTAGTCTGCGATGTACTGTTAACAAATTAATCAAACTCTAGATATATAAAAGCATATAAATATAAATTAATTATATATCTATATAAAACAGCTAAGGAGTGGAATTCCCTGCCGGAATCTGTGTTTCCTGCTAGCTACAACCCGGGAATCTTTAAGTCAAGAGTGAATAGGTTATTTCTAGGTAAGCGCGCTCCAACGTCGACCGCATCGTCGCTTTCCATCAGGCGAGATAGCGGTCAAGCGCGAACCTATCAAGAATAAAATAAAAATAAAAACAACAACACTATAAATATATAATATGTTACACAATTTCATTGAAAAAGGGAAGAAAAAATTAATAAAGTAGGGTTGGTTGAAGAAATTAAATTACGTAGAACCAGGATAGCATTAGAGAGAATGGTCTTTAACTAAATTCTTGAAAGAAACTAGTCACTGGGCTTGCCTAACCGGTAATGGCAACGCGTTCTACAAACGCACCGCCTGGATCGCAAACGACTTGTCACAAAACTTGGTAGAAAACATATTGGAAACGATTCAGTTACTGATTCTGAACAAACTATATTCAGGTTTCACATATAATAAAAAAAAAACCCCGACTGCGTAAAAAATAACTTCAAATAAAAGTCGAAAATTAAAAAAAACATGAATTTATTATTATAAATATTATTATCTTAATTCTCGGGGGAGGGAATTTATCTTAATTTCGAGGGATAGGGGACATCTCCAAAACGGCTGGACTGATTTTGAGGGATTTTCACTGACTGATAGCTTTTTTTTTTAAGGTGGGAAATCATCCAAATGACTTCTCGCACTCTGGGTGGAGCGCGAGGGCGTGTCAGACTTTTACTGACTAAAACCACACCTGTATCCTTGAATTACCCTTTGCGTTCTAGGACTACGGGTTTCCCTTTCAGAAATTCTCCGCGGTCACTGACTGATAGCTGATGTTACAAGGATTAACTTAGGCTTCTTTTAATTTTACCGCGGGAATGACGCTGATCTCATGTTCACTGAGCGAGTTCGCAAAAGTTGCATTACATTTTTATGTTATAATGGAAATATATAATAATAAATAATTAATTGCCTTATATTGTATTTTAATTGTATGTTATATTAAAATTATTTAATTTTAATTTTATTATATTGACTAAGTTATTTTATTTTTGTAAATGTTATGAATTGGATCTAATTAGTATGAAATCATTATTGTAATTTATAATTGTATTTTTTTGGCTACACTATCACATTGGATTGGTCTGAAATGATAGCTTTAAGTCTGATAAATAAATAAATTAATTAAAAAAAAAAAAACATTTAACAAATTGTGTGCCTCTTCCGCAGACTATAGCAGGCGTAAAAATTAGTGAAAAAATCGATTAATTGATAACCAATTTTTTATTTCATTTCTATTTACAATTGACATAATATTAGTATTTATTAGTAGGTACCTATGTATTATGTAACTTTCTCTCTTTCTTCCTAACAACTAAATTAATCGATTTTTTCTTTTAACAGCCAGCTATTTTGTATAATTATCTGTGGATAACGTCGTTAGTAGTGTATATGTTACTTCTATTGACTAAGTGCCGATATTATAGTATTGTATACTGCTGTTTGTTATCCCAATAAAATAAATACAATTTTTTTTTTAGCTAAGAGAGTTTTTTTTTGTAGGTTTATATTGTACACAATGTACACTGGTCCTACCCTCGAAGGCGATCTCGCTCTGTCACTAGAAGGGTTGCTGGGAGAAAACTCACTGTTGAGTTGACCTCGCCTTTGCACATGAATTGTCAAATCACTGTAATTTAAGTTTTGTGTACAATAAAGAATTAAGATACAGACTTTAAAATAATTTAAAAAAAAAAAAAAATAATCGATTTTGTAAGAAATAATCTATAAATAATAATGAAACTAAACGACAAATATTAACAAATACAAATATAGTGAAACCTGGATAACTGCGACTTCAAGGGACCTGTAAATTTGTCTCATTTAATCAGGTATTCCACTTACCCAGTGTCTCAGATATCCAGGTATAAATAAATATCTGTCTCATTTAATGAGGGTCCCATTAATAGAGGTGAGAATATAGGTTATTTCAGTTATAGAGGTGCGATTATTAAATCATCATCACCATCATCATTTCAGCCGAAAGACATCCACTGTTGGACATAGGCCTCACCCATGCGTCGCCACAACGACCGATCCTGTGCGTCTCGCATCCACCGCATTCCTGCGACTCTCACCCGGTCATCGGTCCACCTTGTGGGAGGCCTTCCAACGCTGCGTTTTCCGGTGCGCGGTCGCCACTCTAGAACCTTACGGCCCCATCGACAATCCGTTCTACGAGCAATGTGCCTGCCCACTGCCACTTTAGTTTGGCGATTCTTCGAGCTATGTCGGCGATCTTGGTTCTCCTGCGGACATCTTCATAGCTGATGCGATCACGCAAGGAAACTCTGAACATAGCCCTTTTCATTGCCCTTTGGGTGACTGTAAGCCTTCTGATGAGGCCCATTGTAAGCGAACCTATCTCAGTGCCATATGTCACTACTGGCACCACGTACTGGTCATAGACTTTCGTCTTAAGGCACTGTGGTATGTTGGACGAGAAGATACCGCGCAGCTTCCCGAACGCTGCCCAGCCGAGTCGGGTTCGACGGTTGACCTTTTTCTCGAAATTAGATCTACCCAACTGGACTGTCTGTCCAAGGTAGACGTAATCGTCCACAACTTCGAGTCTATACTCGAAGTTGTGGACGATTAGAGACTCTATAGTCTCCAATCTTGATAGGAGTGGGTGCTACATGGTTGTTAATCATGGACGTAAATTATTAAATAAAATAACGTATTATGTAAACATTATAAATGAGTTGTAAACATATAGTGCTAGTAAGAGAGGTGAAAAATTGATGTTATCTTAGTTACATAGGTCAATGCATATAAAATTCAAAGAAAATCATTTGGAAAAAATAATCTTTAAAATAAAGTCTTAGTAAAATACACGCGCTCTTTCAATTATAGAGGTAACTATGACGATAAAATCGAAAGAACGAATCCCAGATGTAGAGGTTTGCTTTGTCTTACTAACTAAACTCGGTACTTAACCGAGTTTCATTGTATTTAAAATGAAAAAAAAAGCCACAACCTCACTTCTAGACTCAAACTAAAATAAGTCTCTCTTTAAACTTTTGAAAAAACGAGGAAACTTAAAAGTTTATTGCTACAAAATTTCAGTACCATTTACATTTTATTAGAGGTAAAATAAAATGACAGAGAATAAAATAAAACAACAACCTTGTGGAGTATTGCGATGCTCAGTGCGGCTTGGCCCTTTACCAAGCCGGCTAGTTTGATATTGTGGCCAGTAGCTACAGGCACCTCAAGTAGATACCTGTTGCGGAGGTCAGTAGGAAGCAGAAAGTGGCAGCACGGTGCTGCGACCGCGGCGGAGGCATTAGCACATTAAGGTCATAATTGTGAAGCACGCGCTCAATTGGATAACGTGCGGTAATTGGCGAGCCGTGTGATTTCATCGCGGGTGACTGATGCCGCATCACCGCTCTTTGCCGCTTAGCATGCCACCGCAAGGCTATGATATCCCATGACACTTCATTGCTCTTATCTTGAATGGCAAAGTCATGGTTTAAAAAAACTGGGCAAGTGCGAGTCGGACTCGCGCACCGAGGGTTCCGTACAAAGTTCAATTCCCGAATGGTGTCTCGAAGTTTTATCAATTTTTTTATTTTTTTTTTGTAACGTAACAACAAACAAATTAACTGATTTTAGATTTATTTCTATACTTGTGCTACAAGGCGGCGCAAATTTAATCACTCTATCGGAAGACGTTATAATTATTGCAAGTGGCGTCGTGCGACAATCATATTTGGCTGCAGCTGCAGAATATAAACAGAAAAGCAATGGAACGCTACACTCCGCAAGAGCGTGGAATAATTGTGTCGATTCTTTTGACCAATAACCGGTCGGTGGTGTTAGCGCTGCGTGCATTTTGACGTTGATTCCCTAATCGTGTCGCGCCAACTGGGCAAACATTCCGCTGCTTAGCTGCTCGACTCGAACTAATTAGAACTACAAGGGACAGGCAGGGTGTGGCCGCCAACGGACTGGTCGTTCTGCCGAGAATATCGACGCTTTGGCTGCCGATGTCGTTGAGAACGAAAAAACATCAACCAGACGATGGGTCACGCAATTGAGCATCACCAGACGGACCCTATAGCGAATTTTACTGAAAGACTTCGACTTCTTACTATTGGAATTGGAGGAGAGGGACTTGGTGTCCACGTGGTTTTAACGGTGTAACTGCACACACAGCACGAGGCACAATGGATATTGTGAAGGATGCATTTCCTGGTCGCGTAATCTCCCTTTTTGGCAGGGCCAGCAAGATCGTCCGATTGAACCGCCCCAGACTTCTTTATTTGAGGCTACTTGAAGCACAACAAGCGCCAGACAATTATGTTTACACCGGAAATCTTTCCGGAAAGTCATGGAAAATGCGATAAAACGTGCACAAATATGACTTTGCTGTCTGCCAAATTTCAGAATTCTGCTCCAACCGGAAGTAAGTGTCGAAATAAACATATTTTGCGACATAAACGGCCGGTATCTTTTTTTTCGTTAACTAAGGAAGTTTGATTTTTTTACAGCTTCAAGGAACCGCAAACCTGAGTATATGGTTTTAATTTCAACTCGGTACCTCCCCGGGTTCCCGAGATAAAATGTCTCGATAGACAGACACACAGACCGACAGATAGACAGATGGACAACAAAGAGATCCTATAAGGGTTATTTATTTATTTATTTATTTAATCTTCATGCAACACAAGGTACAAAGGCGGACTTAATGCCTTAGGCTCCTTTCTTTTTTCTTTCTTTTTTTTCTTTTGCTTTGGTTCCTTTTTAGGTACGGAACCCTAAAAATTGGGTAACAAAGCACCAGAAACATAGGTCTAAACATAATCTCTGTTAGGTTAGAAAGACAGCAGAGCAATAACTAGCAGTAATTATAAGAATCGCTTCAAGCTCTGGGCAATCAGTTAACCCGGAAACTATTAGTAAGTGAATTGAGTCACAATGATACTCAAATCGACCGGAGTTCAGAGCCAGACCAATCGCCGCGCTTACTTGTAAATAGCAAGACAAGTAATACCGTTACTCAACAATCGATTCCCACAGCTCAACTGTTCTTAGCGTCAGCAGCTAGTACTTATTATGTGTTTTTATATATTAGTCGTTTTGGAGAATATTGATGTGACGACCCTGAGGCCCTGAGGCATTAGCGTAGAGCAGCAGGCGGTGGGGGCGCGCGAGGAGGCGCGGGTCACACGCGGCCGCGTTCCGCTCCACCGCCGAAAGGCTCATTACAGCGGAAGCACGCGTTAAGGTGTCAACCAAATGTTACACAATGTCAAGGGGCCCCAGCAAAATGTCACCATCGCTTGAGGTAACCTTTCCAAATAGTTTTTCGCATCATACTCAGTTTTGTATTGCTAGCCAAAAACGGAAAGTATTACGCATCTCCAGTGATATAAAAATTGAGGCGCACTTGAAGCAATTCCGGAGTAGGTATAATTTATTCCGGTCAGTTAATCAAGTGTAAGAGTACAATGTGTGGGGGCTGCGCCGTGCTGGAGTGTTGCGAGTTGACCCTGATCGTGGACGGCCTGGCACAAAGGTAGCTAGCGTAATGAGGGTCGTCGGCCGCCAGCAGGTCGACAAACCGCGCGACCTCGTGTTAGCACCCGACACTGACACAAATTTAATTATCGACAGGCACAGGCGCTCCTTATTGTTTTTTCTTATTATGCGATGTATGGAGTACCTACTGAAGCTAGGGTCACCACCTCTGGCTTTTATAAATCCAGAAGAAGAAAAAACGTCGATTTTCATTCATTTATAATTTAGATTTTACATATGAACCTAACGCAGCGTTGGAAGGCCTTCCACAGCGTGGACCGATGACCTGATGAGGGTCGCGGGAATACGATGAATGCGAGACGCACAGGCCGGTCATTATTGCGACACTTGGTGGAGGCCTATGTCCAACAGTCTTTCGGCTGAAATGATGATGATGATATGAACCTAAATAATACGAAATACCGGGTTTTTATTTATATGTTCGGTATTCAGGGAAAATCGGATTACCACTTAAGTACCACGTATAAGTAGTACGCGATCTGACTGATTCTTACGACGCTAGCACAGTGGTTTCGTGTAACGCGATACGTATGTCGCTTTTTCCAGTAAAAGTTTTTTTTTTATTCCACAACTATCACAAAACACCCAAGCTAAGCAGAGCTTGTGTTATGAGTACTAGACAACTGATAAACATACGTGAAATCAAAATATTCAAATATTTTGGTTTCACGTATACACATATTTTTTTTTATTTCATTTTAGATTCCACGCGCGCCTCAAGGAGATATCAGCAAACGGTAGTGGCCCATCAGGTTCGAAGCCTACTGGGGCCAAAGGTTTGCTTCTGACAGGAAGACTCGACCCTGGTATGAAAGGAACAACGAAGGAACAGAAGTGAGTTTTTAGTCAGTAAAAGTCTGACGCACCCTCACGCTCCGCCTAAGGGCGGGGCTGTAATTGGATGATTTACCCACCGAAAAAAAAAAATGTTAATATTAATTTATACATCTCTCAACGAAACTACAGCCCCTTTGTAAAACGTCGCCTTGTGTGGTACCTTAATTAGATTGAAAGATCTTTGGACTAAACTTCATGGAGAATTTAAAATTCGTTCCGGGAGCCAGGAGAGGACCCTGACTGATGCGGTTGCCACAGTTACGGCTCACAATACCTGTCAGTGCGATGTTATCTTTCAGCGAGTAATAGCCTTCATCGATCAATGTAATACGTAATCTAGCAAAGTAACGATTCTTTACTTTTTGTACTTCGGTCGAATTGACTTAACGGTAACGGCGAGCAAAACTCATTAAAATCCTAACGACACGATCTCGGCGATCCTTTTAACACATCTCTGATTTAATATTTTGCTGAAAGGAGTCTCGATTTTTTTATTGATATAAACCAGTGCTTGACTGCGATCCCACCTGATGGTAAGCAGTGATGCAATCATTGATGGTGAGGCGCACTAGTTTATTCTAGTATATCCTAATAGTGGACCGATTCAAATTAAATATTCAGTTGGTTACAAAAACAAATTATTTGTATCAACACAAAAAATATTGTGTAACAACACTTTACTATCACCATTTATATCTATTTACTGAAACTCTGGAACATAGAACGTGCCTGGCCCTTCGGGACGCTTACCTGGTGGATATGTTACGCACATATACTGACGTGTTCAATCATTCATCGCAAGAGTACACAGTATATATATGTGTATATTATGCTGGTGTTCAACCAAGAGGTATCTCGATCAGTATTCCGTTTAGAAGGTTTGAGAACTTGATGATGCTTCCTGCCCGGCCGGGACTAACACGACGTCTGGTGTGGGACGCAGGGTTAGAGACGGCAGGGTAGGGTTTGTGTGATGTCCTCAAGTCAACACGCGTACAGATCGTGGTGTAGTCCGTGCTTGTGGCGTGTCGGTTGTGTGTATGCGTGTGTTTGGTCGAGCAGGAAGCCTCGCGGGATCCAGGGTAAGCAGTTGAGCTCATTAGTGACGTCACGTGACCGCAACATCTACATGTAACTCCCGCCGCTCACCTACTTCACACATAAAGGCTTGAGCAGTAGCGACCAATCACTTCACTTTGATTAGCTTTGCTACGGGGTAAACATGAAACATATCACGATAAGCATATTATAAACGTTATTAGGTTTTCATTTGACCTCTATGCACGCAAGGCCTTGCCCTTGTTACTTGGAAACAATTAAGAACGTCAGAAGGTTTACAGTCACCCAAATGGATGGAAAGGGAAAGGGCTATGGCTAGAAAGGGCTATGTTCGGAGTTTCCTTGTGTGATCGCATCAGGAATAAGGATGTGCGCAGGAGAACCAGAATCGCCAAACTAAAATGGCAGTGGGCAGGAACATCGCTCGTAGAACGGATAGTCGATGGGGCCGAAAGGTTCTAAAGTGGCGGCCGCGCTCCGGAAAACGCAGCGTTGGAAGGCCTCCCACAAGGTGGACCGATGACCTGGTGAGAGTCGCATGAATGCGGTGGATGTGAGACAAATTTTTATTATAGATTCATTTAAAACATTATCAACATATGATTTTTTCGTATGACTAATACTTTTGACAAAAAAATTGTAACAACATGAAATTTTTTTGCTTGTTTTAATTACTCTTTTCAAACTGCTTTGATTTTTAGAAATATGTTTACACAAAAAAATTGCTGGTTAAGTGTTCTTCAGAATGTACATAGCATATTTAATTCATTAACGCTCAGGCGGTAGCCGGCGCCCGCAAGCCATTGTCTTACTATTGTGTCTCTAATTACGCACGTCAAAAGGTTAAATCAATCCATATCTCGCAAAGCAAAATGGGTTTAAAGGTCAGCGGAACCAGTCCTTGAACATCTGACCGGAGTTAAATGTACACTATACACTCTATGTGGGCGCAGGCAGCAGTACGAGTATGTGTGCATTTAACTCCAGCCACATGTCCAAGGGACTCGAAATCTTTTAAGTTTGCTCCGAGTCGAAATTAATGAAAAAATATTCAAATATGGAAATACCTGACTTGCATTTGTTTATTGAGCTCATTTAAGTGAGCGAGTCTATCCGCCAAAATGTTAGTTAACTCTTAAATTCCAAAAACAAATTACAAATTTTCCTCGCAGGCCTCTAACTTTACGAGAAAGGCTTATTTTGAGTAATGACCCCGGTACACTAGTGTGTTGCTCACACTTAGCGGAACACTGCTCTTAGGTACCTTTTGAGGATACCAACCAACTTCTACGTAAATTAAATTTGCAAACAAATATATCGATTAGACAGAAAGATAACGCAACAACTGAATACGATTTAGTTAAACAGTGATTTTTACAATAAGTGGGCGAGATGGTTCCGATGTCGAGATAATAATGTACAGCATGTTAAAATACGACCTTCAGTTTAGAAATAGGTCACCGGTGCTTGTACGTGTTCTCTTTAGCGACTGTTTACCACGCAGAAACACGAATTTAACGGCAGTTCACTAAGCATGTGAGGTGCCGTTAAATAAGTAAGTTGTAGCTTCGTTAGCACACAAAGCTTACATTGCTTTTGATGTCTCATCTTTAATCCCTTTTTTTTTAGGTTTCGACCTCACCAGCTGCATAAATATGGATATGGTAAACAGCTTCTGTACACCTACGCAACTCACCCTGGCAGCGCGCGCGCCGCCGTCCTGCTGACTGGCCAGACAAGGCCACAGCATTAGCTGTGTGTTTGTGTTACTCATGGATAGATTAGATACCCCTAATTGCACTCTTTGTTGTCTACAAGTTTTTTTTTTAAATCGTCTTCTGCAATAGATTACGGCGCGATGTGCCCATATAATTAACATTATGTTTGCGGAGGCCGAGACCTCGTGTGCTCCGCCTCATTACAAACCACGTTGTTCCCCTTATTATATTCATCGAAGCATACCTATTGTTTTTTTTTTAAGGTGGGAAATCATAAAATGACTTCTCTCGCTCTAGGGCGGATCAAGAGGGAGTGTCAGATTTTACCCACTAAAACCACACCTACGTTCCTTATTTGCGTTGCATGCCAGGACCTCGGGTTTCCCTTTCGGAAGTCAACACATGGCCCCAATAGGCTTCGACCATGCTGGGTCCATACGTTTTTGAAGCCATCTCTTTGAGGCGCGCGTGGAACGGCTGGGGTGTGAGAACGTCCGTGCGGCCCCTTCCTACGCTAGCATTACTGCTTCGCAGTAAGATGCCACCGCCATTCCTCCTCGCTCCGGATCATGGCTTGTACCAGGGCCCTCAGAGAGGACTTACCGCCATGATTATGGCGTGCCCGTCATAGCTAGTGATGATGCGACTATGCTATGACGAATGAAAACCTACTTAGAATCTTTTTTTCTGATAATTACCCTCCGTCTAGAGAAAATGGGATGTTACAGCGCCATTCGGTATCTATTTGGTATATTTTACCTTTCATGCATGATAAACTATTTTTTTAACGCTGCGTAGCCTATTTGTATTTCACAGTTTTTATTCGAAGAGGTGCTAACTAGAACGGATACCTTTTCACGACTGCCGATGACTGTTAAATTAACAAGTGAGCACAGTTATTCGTGTGGTCTTCTACGCGGTCTTTAGATAATCGTATAGCCGATAACTTACAACAACCATCACAAGTACACACCCGACCCGATATTTCAACCGTATGTACTTTAGCCTCTCGGCGAAGCATTTTCTTTAGAAAACTTTACGTTCACTTGTCAGTGTTGATTTAACAATGATAAAAGTAAAAAAATAATTGCCTTCTAAATCCAGAAAAATGTGTACGTTCGTACGACGCTTGGTCGCATTCATGCGTTTCTTACAAGCGTGAGGTTCCGCCTCCACACGTGATGAGAGAAGCCACACAACAAACATACGAGTTCGCGACAAAAAGCTTAATTAATGTAACAAAAGACTATAAAACTAACAGTGAGGCATCATTCGTCAAAATAATAATAGACATTAATCTTCGTGAGACTTGAATGTTTCTCGTTAAGTGTGCCACTACTAAGGAGCACAGAAACTATTATACACCACCATTTTAAAGTTTTTAGGGTTCCGAACCCAAAGGGTAAAAACGGGACCCAATTGACTCACTGTCCGTCTGTCACCAGGCTGTATCTCATGAACTGTGATAGCTAGACAATTGAAATTTTCACACATGATGTATTTCTACTGCCGCTATAATAACAAATACTAAAAACAGAATAAAATTTATATTTAAGTGGGACTCCCATACAACAAATATTTTTTTTTGGGATTTTTTTACTCGATTTTAACCATGGCATTGTGCATTCAAAATCTTATTCTTCACTAAAAATACTAACTGTACACTAAATAATATTAATGGATTTTTGGCGGGGATGTTTTTTGTATGACGTAGGCATCCGATAAGAAAGGATTTTTTCGAAAGGGGGTGAAAAGGGGGGAATAGTTTGTATAGGACAACGTGATTCCTTATTCCAATCTACTTCAAATTTTGCATGCACATTCTGCATACAGTATATGTATGCAGAATATATACATTCTGCACACATATGAACAAAATAGAAAAAAAAATGCTTATTGTTGAAGTTAGAGCCAAATTAGTATCGCAAGGTGAAAAACAATTATACATTATGTTGACAACAAAATTAATTTAATTAATAATTTAAGATAAATACAGTAAGTACTACACATTAACATGGAACAGTGGACACCCTTGCATACTGTCTCTCACAGAACACCAGACAAACTTACTTACTTATTTTATTCCATTCGTCCGCAAACACGTCACATTCAAGGTCAGCGTTCAGGAGGGCGTTAAGCATCTTTAAAGTACGACACACTGGGGATTCGGATCTAGCGACAGTTCTAGATGGCTGAAGTGCAAATAGATTGTGACGGCGGCTCTGACGGTGTCCAATGTATTTATCGGGTACAAACAGCCGACAGAAGAGGTCATGGAGCTCAGAGCACTCAATGTGTCCGCTCAGGATTTTATAAGCCACTACGAGCTGATCGAAGCCCTTTCTAACCTCTAACGAATTGAAACCCAGCACCCCTAAAAGAAAATTGGTGGGGTACATGTAGGGAAAGAAAGTGTACAACCTTTGAAATAGAAATCTCAGGAAAGTTTTCTGCACCTTCTCAAGCATTAGTGTATAAGTTGCGGTATGTGGATGCCACACACAGGCACTTGCCTCGAGTTTACTTCTAACCAGAGTGGTGTATAAAAGCCTAATAACACTGGGGTTACGGAAGTCCCGGGCATTACGCAAAACAAAACCCAGGCGCCTGAAAGATTCCTTTGCGAGGGCAGAAATGTGATCCTTAAATGTCAAACAGCGGTCAAAAGTTACTCCCAAGTCTTTAATGCTGGTCATCATCATCTTCCTGCCCTTGTCCCGTGTTATTTGGGGTCGGCGCAACACATTTTCTTCTTAAATTCTGCCCTGTAGTCGTCATGCTATCACTAACTCACCATCAATGATTGCATCACTGCTTACCATCAGGTGGGATCGCAGTCAAGCGCTGGTTTATATCAATTTAAAAAAAAAAAAAAAAAAAAACTTCCTTTTTTCCTAGTGAAGAGTGATATGAAAATATCAGACTTCACACAATCCATCCATCTTTTCTTTGGTCTCCCTCTCCCTCTCCATCAACCCACATGTAAACTCATAACTCTTTTAGTAACATGCGTTTCATCCCATTTCAAGCCTGGTGACACGAGTAATTACGTAATAACGTTGGACCACTATTTACGCCAGACCCAGTATACATAAAAGGAGAAACTGGTTGACTGACATATCAACGCACAGCCAAAACTACTGGGTCTAGGAGCGTGAAATTTTGCACAAGGTTTCCTTTAATGACGTAGGCGAGTACTAAGAGGATTTTGCAAAAATCACCCCCTAAAGGGATGAAACGGGGTTTCAAAGTTTGTATGGAGAAACCTACTTTTACGCGGGCGAAGTCGCTGGCAGAAGCTAGCATAATAATAAAAAGGAAAACTAACCGACTGACATATCGACGCACAGCCGAACTACTGGGCCGCAGAACATGAAATTTTGCACCAAACCTCCTTTAATGCCGTAGGTGAGCACTAAAAAGACCCTTTTGGAAATTCGACCTTTAGGGGGTGAAAAGGGGGAATTTCTTTTGAATGCTAAATCTTATTGTCTGCTAATGTACTTGAAATTTAGCACGGATAATAACCTAAATAAATAATAAAGGTTGTCAACATTTGTATTCCTAAATTAGAGCGCCTTCAAATTAGCCGCACTGCCGTCGCGCGGTACTTTGCGGCTAATTTAAAGGCGCACAACACGATTCAAGGGATGTTAATGATTGTATGGACGACTCCTGAAGTCTAATAATAAAGACTACTAGGTAGACAAGTAGATCATTAGGTATTACTTTTGTACATTTATTGATAAACTGGTTAATCAACAATTTTTTTTTCATGCATATTCCTTCCCTATTGCGGCAATATCACTTAAAATGTTTGTTTTATATAATTTCAAAGTTCTAGCACTCTTAAAATAGAGAGGAAACGGGCTAACTCTCGAGTCTCATCATCCTACTGACAATGGGACCAACATTCAGTAGTCTTGACGCAGATCATATTTTTTAAAATGAAAGAATGAGCAGATGTGGTAAAAGCTCGGCTTCATCATTTCGCTATATTTAGGGGTTCATAAAAACTCCAGAGTGCGGAGGAAACGGATGAAAAAGTTGCCAGACATTATAAACATGATTTAAACACAAATTTCTATTTCTTTTAAACTTTTGATGAAGACGTTTTTATTTGATATTATTTTATTGTCACCGAAATCAATTTCATTTAATGACCTGACTTCCTGTGTAGCTTTTGCGACACCCGGGAAGTGCATCATTATATTAGTATGATATATAGCATACTTCCAAGTGGTGTAACACTTTAAGGGACGACGGTCGTTAAGATTAGACACGTCGCTCGGCGCACAGTACCTATTTCGACTTGCACAAGTTAGCGGGACAAAATTCATGACGTAATTTCCAGGAATTGATGATAACAATTAGTAAACAACTCTTTCTAGGTACCAAATTCCATAAACTAATTAGATAAGGGAATTAGAATTGCATTTGCAAATGAGTTTCATTTTTAGCACACGTCTACCACATCTCTTAAAGCTGGTGCCAGTGATACAAGTTTTTTGTGACGCAATATTCTGCTAAGCATATGTACTATTTTTTATCTATACTATATAATATTATAAAGCTGCAGAGTTTGTTTGTTTGTTTGTTTGTTTGTTTGAACGCGCTAATCTCTGGAACTACTGGTCCGATTTGAATGATTCTTTCAGTTTTGGGTAGTCCATTTATCGAGGAAGGCTATAGGCTATGTTTTTTTTTTTTCAAAATTAGGGGTCCGTAATAAAATTGCTATTTTGTAACACAAGGTGTAAAATCGAAAACCTATTTTTGCGTGCGCTGCAAAAACTATTGACAATAGAACAAAATGATGTACTACGGGTTTGTAGATCCCATTAAGACCTACAAAAAAGTCCGCGAGAACATATATCTAGCTATCATGGTTTAATCACAATAACCGATTTTGTGTTCAAAATAATTATTAAATCGTCTGAAGAAAAAAAAACTACGTTAAATATTATGCATCGTAATATTAATCTTTATCGAAATTAAGCATTATGTTATCAAGAGTATTTATGTAGAAGTAAAATACTTTTTGTTTCATCTCAATCGGATATTTCGTTTTAAAGTTATCACGTGTGTAAGATGTTAAGAGTTGGTACCTATTAATGAGTTATGGCCCATAGAGTTTTTTATCAACATAAAATCCTGTGATAATCTTTTTCGAAATATATTTGTTGATGAGATCAAGAAGATGCAGTCCATTATCCACAGGAATTTCTTAATTCTTTAAACCCGAGTGGCCTCCCCCCACATTCTCTCAAGTTAAAAATTAGTGCCCCAATTATTTTACTTAGAAATTTTAAGCCACCAAATTTATGTAACGGGATTCGACTTCAGGTTAAATTTCTTCGCAATAACGTGATCGTTGCAACAGTTTTGAAATCTTAAGCCACCAAATTTATGTAACGGGACTCGACTTCAGGTTAAATTTCTTCGCAATAACGTGATCGTTGCAACAGTTTTGACTGGTCCAGCGGTTGGTCAAACAGTACTTATACCTCGGATCCCAATGATTCCAAATGATTTGCCTTTTCATTTTAAAAGAGTCCAATTCCCAATTAAATTATCTTTTGCCGTAACGATAAATAAATCACAGGGGCAAACATTTAAATATGTAGGATTAGATTTACGGCAAGACTGTTTTTCGCACGGCCAACTATATGTCGCGTTGTCAAGATCAGGTTGCGGAAACAATCAATATATTCTTCTGCCACAAGAAAATAAAACGAAAAATATAATTTACTCAGAAGTACTTTAAAATAATATTTTAACCCGGTTTAAAGTGGACGGACACTCCCGCCTATAGTCATCATTCTTATGTGTCTGGCTGAATGTCGAACAGATAGACAGCTATTGCCTGCGACTTATACAATTTAACTTAATCTATATTTTTCTTAACATTATAAAGCTGAAAAGTTTGGTTGTTTGTTATGAACGCGGTAATCTCGGGAAATACTGATCTGATATGAAAACTGTTTAAATATTCAATAGTCCATTTATTGAGGGAGGCTATATTTATCTCGGTATTTCCACGGAAACGAGAAAAACGCGGGTGAAACCGCGGGGCACAGCTAGTTTTATTTATATACTTAGCTAATTTCCCCCTTTTCACCCCAAGTTGAATTTATAAAATCCGTTAGTGCTTGTTTGTTAACATTATAAATGGCAGCCTTGTGCAAAATTTCACGTTCCTAGGCTCACTAGTTTCGGCTGCTGCACGTTGATACTGTTGATAGGTATGTCAGTCAGCCAGTTTCTCCTTTTTTCTCAGTTTTTACTTTTTTTAGAGTTTACTTAGAATGGCCATAAATTCTGTTGCAAATAAAAAAATCATAACTTCATAAGAACTAATGATATGATATTCTTAGGATAATTTTATACATGTGACAGAGAATCTAAACATATTCTTAGGATAATTTTATACATGTGACAGAGAATCTAAACAAGAAATTAATACATACTTCTACTCAAAATGTCCACCCTTAGCCTTAACACAGGCTTTAAGCGTTCTGGGCACGCGTCTATCGCTTTACACACTGTTTCCATTGGAAGGAAGGGTATCGAAGTATTGCGAAACAATTTAAAGTGGGAACAGAGTAGGCAGGTAACTGCGGAAGAAGTGATGGCTTATTATGTACTACAAATCTACTAGTCACTCATATAGGCAAACTAGAAAGTGGTCAATGAAGCTGGGGTCATCAAGGGTAAGTCCGAAAATTCTTTTTGTCCTTCTGACGGAGTGGAGAGACGTACAGAACTACAGTCATGTAATATCATAGTTACGTGTAAACGCACGGCTGTTGCGGGCAATATGAATAATAGTATTTTGTATCAATCAAAATCTTGACGGCCCTTGTGGACGCGGAAGCAATTTGAAGTATTCCTTCACAAATCGCAAGGTGAATTTAATAAACAAAAAACTGACATTAAAATAACCGTAATTCGTCATAACATAATTGTACGTACGATACTTCCTCTATTTGTGTAGCAGTTTCCATGTTATTGGTACAATGTTCGTGTCGAGTCGTGTTTGTGGCTCGGCTTCAGCCACCTGGGACTGGGACCCTCGCTATGAATATTTCATAAGATGAGCGAGCAGAGACTATCGCTCAACTCAATATAAATAAGATGAATAAGAATCATTATTGTGAATTTAATTGTACAATATCTAAATGCATGACTTTAGGTCATCACTAAGTGGATTATTGAAACCGCATCGAGACCAGAAACACAAACGCTGCTGAATGATTAGTTAAGTCTGCAGAGTTAGCCTCTGGTCAAACTGGCAACCGTGTTGTCGACGCCACGGACATTCGGTACTGAAGTTATTATTGACAGTGAATTCTTTATAGATAAATTGAGTGGATGTTGAATTTATATGATATTTTTATAGTGACAGTAATTGAAATGCGGTCATCACAGATAAGTTCGTTCACTGCAATGTACAGAGCTGTAACAACGCAAGGATACTATACCTGCACAATACATGGGAACTAGGTGAAGCCAGGCTAACAACTTACCTCGACTGCTCCACCTTTAAACAATGCATACCGTACAGCAGGTTAACGTAAGCACGCGGTGGGAAAGTAATATCTAACCTATTACACACCAGCAACGATTAGATAAGTGACGAATATTGCAGAGATGACCTATTTAGTTAGGTACCTTATCTCGCAGAACCAGAACGCAGATAATGAAGGAGATAGTAGATAATGCATACAATCTGTTAAGTAATCTTCATTGACCTCGCTTCTGGTGGTTGTGGACTCAGGAGAACTACGACGTCCACGACTCCCGCACATTTGTCGCGTTACGGTAATGATGCCTTCTCCTGCCTGGATTAGGCGGTTTTTTGGGAGATTTTCGATGCCAAATTCTGGTGCTCACGATAATTTGTGGAAAGTTCTCATGGTGGACTCGTTGATTGGCACGTTGCCCACCATTGTTGGAACTGTGTCAGCAAATCTACATTAAAAGGGTCCGCCGAATCCGTGAAGTGGAGACGAGCCGCACGCCCTGGAGCGTTTTCGGCGGGGGCCGGGACTCCGGAGTCGTAGAGCGATTCCCGGCCACCGTAAGCGCGAGCATGCGAACGGTGAGCAAAAGGTACTTCGCAGTCCAGTAAGCATCCAGGTAGACAGCGCGTAGTTTCACGTTCGCCTCAAAGAAATGTTAACAAGATTGACGAGGCTAAGGGCCGATGCCTGCCAGGACTGTGGATTATTCGAAAGAGTTACCATGGCCCTCGCAAAGGGCAACTGAAGGAACACTGAGTTTTATTCAGTAAAAGTATGCCACTCTCTCTCGCTCCACCACCCAGAGCGGGAGAAGAAATTTAATTATTTCTCGAGTAAAATAAAACAAAGTCAGTATTGACAAGATGAAGAAGTGTGCAAGATTGTTAACACAGATTACAAACAAAAGTGTGTAAATGTCACTAGTATTTAGTAACCGTTAATTGTGCAAATATAGAGATTACAGCAGTATGAGTGGAGGACACTTGACAATGCGGAGGGGTTGCAACATTGTAAACATAGGGACATCGCACTCACGTTACGTTCTATAATGCATCGTATGCAATGCATAGAATATTTCATTCAAGTCGGTCGTGCGTGGCTCATTATTTTTATACTTTTATCTTCGTGACACCCTAAACCTCTAGTCTCTAAATGTCCCGCCATTAATTTAAATGTACTCATAAAATAGGCCTCGATTTTTCCATGAGGATCAAAAATGCATATGTTACAGATAAACAGCTCAAGCATGTTGCATAGCCCCCAGTCGCCGGTAAATAGGGTATGAAGAAGCGATGCTACGTACTCTCACTGTAGGCGCGCCTCTCCACGATGAATATTCAAAGATCCTTCAAAGTCGACTGAATATGTGAACGCAAGTCACGCCGAAACTTTAACACGATGACTATCAACATTCGAGCGCCTTGAGCCTGAACAATTAATTTGACGTTATCAATGTACGTAAAATATACATAATGATCAATTCGCTTCGTCCATTCATAGGTTATTAACGGACCTGTCTTGGAATTACAGCATTTCCATGACGATGTTTAGTAAGCAATCCATTCTCTGAACTAGCGTGACGAATCAATGATCATTTGTGATTTCCAAATAAATGCCAGCGCTATTAATATTATATAATGTTTCAAAAGAAGGAAACTAAAAAACGCTATTTGCATAAATATGTCTTTGCAATATTGAAGACATGCAGAAGTCTCGTTAACAGTTTAGCTCCTCTTAAGAAACAGACCTCCGATCCTCCTTCTTTTTTTACAGGCTTCAAAAAAGAAGGTCTCAATTCGGTTGTACTTATTTTTTTTCTGTTTGTTAGGTACCTTAGAATTTCGTCATTAATTAATGGCCTGCTTAGGTTATTATTTTTATTTGAATGGATCATCCAAAATGGTCTCATTTAAACTAAAATACAGTTCAGATGATGAGACCCAAGAGGACTTGAAGAACCTCCTCAAATACCTATTATAGGCACATACCTACACAGAGAAATTTTAATATTTTCCTACTGATTTGAAGCTCCTACTATTATTACCTATTTTAATCGAGATATCTGCACAGTATTAGGAAATATTGTAATACTGTGATATCTGTATGTTTGTGAAGTTCCGTAGGTAGTCTTCTTCATCAGTTCCACTTCATCAAGATACCATAAAAAATACAGAAGGAGCTTAAGCGACTATAAGACGAAACGAATTATGCTGATCTGATGATGAAGCCGAAAGGTGGGTACCGGAACTCCGTAATAAAACAATGTATACTAGCCGTGTTATTATTATTCGCTTATTGAAACTGTCATGAAATGCAGTTTCACTAAATAGGTTACTAATAAACTGGCCCGATGATGAAGCCGGAAGGTAAGCACGAGAACTCCGCAATAAAACAATGCATCCTAGCCATGTTTGGATTTACTAGGTCAAGAAATGCTCTCTGGCTGTAAGGTAAGTACCATTGAACTGATCTGACTTGAAGCTGGTCTGATGATGGAGACGGATAGGTGTCATAGGAACTACTTACTGAGTGCAACAAGATAACCCCATCGTGTTTAAGCACTTTCAGTACTAACTGATCAACACCATTCCGGTATAGACGGTATAGTTAACGTGCGATAAAAGCTGGTTATGAAAAAAAAGTTTTTCATTGAAGACTCATTTACTACAAGGATGGTTTAATGGCGGCTGTTTCATACGTCATCACGTAACTCTGCCGAGCTATTTTGAGGACAACTAGCTCTTTTCTAATTAGTGTGGGATCTCTGTCATACCATATTTAAAAAAATCAAAGATTTCTTTGTTTGAGAGAAAACCTATTGTTGAGTTAAGCTCGCCTTTGTACAAATGAATTGTCAAACCGCTGTACTATTTTTGTGTACAAAAGCCGGGCAAGTGCGAGTCGGACTCGCGCACTGAGGGTTCCGTACAAACTTACCGAACCGACTTTATGAAAACAGTTCTATTCCCGAATTGAGTTACCTACGAAGATTTTTCCGAATCGCTAAAAGTTTTCTTTTGTGACGTAACTACTTCACAGTTTTCAGATTTATTCGTATACGTCTTGTGCTTCATGCCAAATTTCAGGATTCCAGGTCAACGAGAAGTACCCTATGAATTTTGATTCCCTTGAGTGTCGAAATATACGTTTTTAGCAACATAAACGGCTCTTTTTTTTTGTAATTAAGAAGTTTGATTTTTTCAGTTTCAAGGGACCGCAGACCTGAGTATATGGTTTTAATTTTTATTTATTTTTTATAAGTTCGCGCTTGACTACTATCTCACCTGAATTTCAACTAGATACCTGCAGGCGTTCCCGAGATAAAGGGTCTTGACAGAGACAGACAGACGGACAACAAAGTGATCCTATAAGGGTTCCATTTTTTTCTTTTGAGGTACGGAACCCTAAAAAGAATTAAGTATTGTTTTAGACTCGTTAAAATACTCTAGATTGATATAATAATAGAATTGATGAGTGTTTTTATTGTGGAGACAGACGGTGGAAAGGGTCTGATGATGTAGCAGTAAGGTAGTCGGTAAATCTACAATCATGATTGTAGAACAGTCTGTGTCCTGAATATAATGTAGTCGCAGACAGGTCGACGTTTATGAGTTTACGAATGTCGGTCATCAATGTGTAGCGCGACGCGTTTATGTGACTGTCATAACAAGATCTAGATCACTATCGATTGCTTTATGAGCGAGCACTGATCTCATCCTTTATGGATACGGAACGTTATATACTTACCTACTTATTAGTCATGTTAGAGTACATACTCGCAACGCAACCCAGTCGCAAAGAAAACAATCAACGTAGCCGCAAGCGGCATGAGATACAATTAATGTATAGATAGCAATTGTAAGTTATTTTATTGTTTTAATTTGACACCATTTGATCGTAGTAACAGTGTTATTACATTAGGCTAACAGTCGGGCTGCCACCGCCTAGCCGATGGAGCTCGTTCCATGGGACACGCCATAACGGTGACATTTGTATAATTTGTTGCTCAAACAATGTGTAGTAACCAGTGACCGAAACTGATATGTGACGTGTTCGCGACCAATAAGACAACATTGTTACACGATTCGACTGCAAGCTCTACAAACCCTGACGCTAATAAAACGAGGTAATAATAACACAATTAGCGCGAGTAATTACATCAACTGCGCTAATGAGGGCACTATAACGTACGTGCTTGATTATCGTTCACTCTCTATTATCGCACTCCGCCGAATATTTTTGGGCCTGTTATGTAGTAAAAACTCTGCCGAGTAAGAAACTGGTACTTTATTGAACCAAAATAACTAGGAGTAAACAGAACGATACATCAGGAAGGGAGTGAGGGCTGTTACACAAGTGTCTGATTAGTTCCACATACAGCACAAACCAGAATGTAACAGCTACCTGTAGTACGAGTCAGCAGTGAGCTACAATGTCCAGTTTATTTAATAGGTATGTAATAGACTTTTATATAATAAGATGTATACCTACTTATTGTTTGTTGTTTAATTGGGCCGTTTATATGGAATGAAATGTGTAGTAAATTAGAATCTCTTGGTGCTTTCGAACATTACGATGCATTGTAGGTGCTTGTTTACTACAGTACTCTGTCATTATTATTTTTAATGAGTACTTAGGGCTACACTAGGAATTACTTCTGTATTGTTGGTGCGTTTACAAATGTGTAAACTGACATACACAAGAACCAGACCCGTAACAAACATGTGTAGGTTGGTGATAGGTACAAATATTTGTTTCGTGCGGGAATCGAGCCCGCGACACGCGGCACCGCAGTCGGTCGCTCAACCACTGCACCAGCCGTGCTGTCGTTGTCCACTATCAGTATCGTCGTTGTCAAACAGTTCGAATTGACTCTTGATAATACCTACTCATATTATATAGGTTGCAGTAAGTACCATTGTACACACAAATGGCGTGGATCTCACGAAGTGTCTCCAGAGCATGTCTCTGTCACATTTGCATCTTCGCAGATTCCTTTTTGTGCCAGTATTTGATAGAAGTTCATCTTCGCGACATCTCGTGCAGAAACGAAAACGACAAAGCTACTCACCATTTTGGCGAGCATTGTGTCCATCTGCGGCTGGTGTGTGGCGGTGAGCAGCTGGCGAATGCGGCTGGCGTTGGCGACGCACTGCGCCATGCAGCGCTGCAGCGCGGCCGCCTGCCGCACCAGCGACGCGCTCAGCGGCGCCTCGGCGTCGGGCGCGCCCGCGCCGCGCAGCACGCTCTCCAGCACGTGCGCGTGCTGCGACACGTAGTCCAGGCAGCGCCGCAGCTCCACCGCCTCACGCCGCTGCCGCTCTGCAACAAAACCTGCTCTTGCAGACCTGCCCATACTCCTTTGTTTGTTTTTTGTTCTACTCAGCTACTACTACATTAGATCCCTAGGGAGAGAATAACTCGCTTTAGACGAGGGTTGTATGATAAATCATACACAAAACTCATACACACACACATGGCAGCATGTTTGTCTACTTTTAATTTAAAACAAAAATGTTTTTCTTTTGTTTTATTTATTTCTCAACACACTCTGTCTGACGTAAGACTAATGTCACTTTATTGTAGGGAAGACACTAACACCTGCAACACAGTTTCTACTAGCGCAGACGTTAGGGAATCCTATAATCCAAATTGTAAATTATGCCAATAAATAATTATTATTAATATACATATAAAAGGGCATTATCGACCAGGTGGTATAAAAATCAAAATGCATGGTAGTATACAGTGCCATTCTGGCAGAAGTCTTGCAATATTATGCTAAATTAGGCAAAAAAAAAAAAAGCTTTCACTGGCTCAGTTCAAGGATGGTGTTGTTACTCATTGCCTGGCATAGCGACACTTTGTCACTAAACAGGTGGCTCATAGCCGATACTGTGATAAATATAAAGACCTTTTTAAGCTGTGAGTTGTGATTTCAGTGCTTCAGTCAAAATTAATATGTCAGTTATTATGTGGTTTAAACATTCTATTTACTTAGCAACTCTTTAAGTAACATAATATGACAATAATCCCAGCCCTCAACCAGGGGCTGGGATTATTGTCATATTATGTGTAACCATAAATCAAGATAAATCCATAGTATCTACAAAGTAGAAAAAAGCAGTTACCTGTTTCCTATTTTATTTATTTACTGTAACACACTAAAGATAATAAATGTATGAAAATTGAAACAGACCAGTGGAAATCTTTAAAAGATATTCAGTCTATGATATTTTAACTGTAATAGATAACTAACAAAGAAAAATTATTTACATTTTTCTATTGCATGCAGAATTTACTTACAAGGAATTGTTACACTATTGCCGTTGATTCTGCATCATGCACACACATTTTGGATATGTTATCTTTAGCATAAAACTAGTGAAACAATTGTTGATGAATCAATAATAATAAACCTATTGTTTGTTATCTATTTATAACAGAAGAAAAGACCTAAATAGATAACAAATTGCAGCACATGTATTAACGAATTTTAATCGCATTAGTTTATCTAGGACAGAGGAGCATTAGGAACCTCAATGGACTATTTGTATTGACAGAATGAAATTATGTTTTAGATTAAAATTAATAAGCTAATGTGCAAACTATTTATAAAGAAATTAGAAGATAATTACAACATAAACATTGCATTCTATTTGAATATGATAAAGTAGAACATTTTAGTCTTGTAACATAAGAAAATGCACTACAATTTAAACATTTTCATTCAAAACAACCTGTTTCTTGTTGTAATTTTAGTGATAATTGGCGCGATTAATTTACCATGGAAATCATAGATTCTCTGAGTCCTTCTCAGATATTTCTCTTCCTGCAGCTGCCTGTCGACCTGTGCCTGTTTATCACGAGCCTCCAGCACCTCCAGAAACGATGAAAACAATGATTTTCTTTCGTTCGTGTTTGTAACGGTTTCTTGCATTATGATGGTAAAAAAACGGCGATTGTTAAATGACAACTAAAAAGTTACTGAATTTTTCAAATATAATTTCGAGATCTGTACTGTTTGTTTCAGACATAAATCAGGAAACAAACGAGTTAATAAAATAAATCGAAATCAAATTCAAAATCACACAACCTCCACACTAGCCTCACTGACAACGACTGCTCAGAGACAATTCGATAGAAGTAGAATCTTTTTTTTTTGGTTACTGTTTTTGGCTTGGATACAAAGTTCTTTAAGCTCTGTCTTCGAATGAATAGTTAATTAGTTATGAATTAGAATGCGGGTGCAACACATTTTAATCTTTTTGTAGTATTTGGTAGCAAATGTATCGAGTCAGCCTTCTCAGCAAACTCCGCTGAGGCAGCCAAAACTACAATCAAATTCTCAGCTACATTTTACCGAAATCGCGCCTGTTTCAATAATAATTATTCTACATATTTTCCAGCTGCACAGACACTTGAGATACAAAACTACAATAATTTTACATCACAATATCCACTAAGAACCAATTTGTGAATAATTAAAACAACCACTAAACTTCATTTGAAGAAATGCCTCCAAAAACTCCAGTAGAACCATAGATATTATCTATGAGTAGAACCTCTTCTGTGAACTAAACCATAGACAATAAAAATTACAACAACAATCGACAAGATTTTTCTGTGAGTCAAGGGGAAGATACAAACACTACCTACGTTTAAAAAAATGGTGAAGGAGCATTACCTTTCACTTTGATTTTTTCGTCTCCTGGCTCAATTATATATTTAGTATTTATTAGTATATGTTTTTCTTATATTGTATGTATGTATTTGTATTATTATGTCTTATTAGTATTTTTCTGATGTTGTACACTGACAGCCCTAAATCCATCTCCTTTCTGTTGAAGTTCTTTCAGTCCATCCAAAGGTTGTCTGTAAGGAAATAAGACGCCCATTGTACACTTATTTTTAATTATGTTTGTCCTGTATTTTTGTTTATGTGGTGTATAATAAAGAATATAATAAATAATAAATAAATAAATAAGATTGAGGAAAATGGGCAGCTCTCTTTTACAAGAACCGTGTATTTTTTAGGATAAAAGTTTCATTTTTATTAGGCTGTTCACCGTGTGTTCCTAACCTTGATTCCTACAATAAACAACACCATCGACAACATTATTCTGTGATGAGATGAGAAAAGTGAACTTTATGTATATTTGTTATCTGTGTTGAACTGGGTACCAACCTAACCTGATTGATTGCCAATTGTGAACTGCGGCTGTCAAAGAAAGTGACTTGTTAGTTTGTAATTAATTCTTTTTCCAATTTGATTATTAAATAATGGCACGAGAAAGTAGCGCTGGATTTGACAGACACATTACAATCTTCTCTCCTGAAGGAAGGCTTTACCAAGTCGGTAAGTTGCAAATTTTATCTGAAATGACTTGCACAAAGCGGTAACCACTAATACTAACAATCAACATTTTCTGTAAAATTCTGCCTATTCGCTTGATAAGTTATTAAAGTTTCTAATTACGTGAGAGAGAGAGAGAGTCAAAGTTTACAGTTTAAATAACATAGAGTGCCCATTTACGAATAGTTATTACCTTATGCATTTACTTACAAGCCATGACTTGCAACGAATGTGTACTAATGTTTTTGAATGGCTTACAGAATATGCACTGAAGGCGATCAACCAGGGTGGGCTGACGTCGGTGGCGCTCCGCGGCGCGGACGCGGCCGTGGTAGCGGCGCAGCGCAAGGTGCCCGACCGTCTGCTCGACCCCACCTCCGTCACGCACCTGTTCCCGCTCACAAAACGTATTGGAGCCGTCATGACTGGCATGATTGGTGAGAACTACATTATATTTTTACAAAAACAAATCTCATGAATGTCTTGTGTGGTCCATTATACAGGAGTATCCTAGGAGTAAAGCATGTTTTTCTAAAAGATCGGCTCAGCATAGGTGCAACAAAAGACATATTATTATGTCTTTGCAAACCATTTTTAGTACAAAACATGTTATTTCCATTTTCAGCGGACAGCCGATCGCAAGTTCAGCGTGCCCGCTATGAGGCAGCCAACTGGCAGTACAAATATGGCACAGAGATCCCTGTACACATCCTCACTCGCCGCATTGCCGACATCTCGCAGGTGTACACGCAGAATGCTGAGATGCGCCCACTTGGATGCAGTAAGTTCCATTTTGGCCAGTTTGAGTCATAACAACTGGTTTGTACCAAAACTTGTGTGTTTGAGCTGATGGTTGTGTGTGTTGCAATTTTTATGTATTCATCAATTAATTCGATTATTTAGTATTATTTAGTATTTGTATGAAAGTGTTACTTATACATACAATGAAGCATAACTACATAATTGTCCCTCAGCTTACAACACCGTTCAAATCGAAAATTGGCAGTTTTCACATTTGAATGCTTTTAGATGGTGCTGCTCATTGCGCGATAAAGCAAGGTCTTATAGCATAGGTACAGGAATAAATCTGAAAACTAAATTTGTAGGTACGTCACAACAAAAAAAACGCGATTCGGAAAAATCTTCGAGACTCCATTCGTAAATTGAACTGTTTACATAGGTAAGTTTGTACGGAACCCTCAGGGCGCGAGACCGACTCGCACTTGCTCAGTTTTTTTAACTTCTGTCTAATGCTATCGTGAACTAAGTTTAAGGAATCCAAACCCGCACCAAATTGCGATCCCGCAAGCTTGTGGGATTGAAGTCAGTAATCCCGCGGGATTGAGATATTTTAGATATTTATTTTTATTTTAAGGGGTATACTCTCACAGTGCCATTCTGACCTGCAAAATGCAAAAAAACTGAAGCCAATTTGAATTTTGCAGAGGTATAAACATAATCAGGTACAATATATTAAAATATTTAACTTTTCAGATTTAGAAAGAGTACTTCTAACTGTCATCATTAATTATGTTCTTTTCCACTTCCGATTTAGGACTTGCACTACACAAAATAGAAATTAAAAATTTATTTAGCTGTAGGTAAGATAAAAAATTTGAAAACAAAATTATTTTTCATAGGTTGTTGTTCTTGATATATATTAATGACCTACCGAAAATAACAGGGCATGAAATGGTACTTTTTGCTGATGATAGCACTGTTGTTATAAAATGCAAAGATCCCAATAACTACGAACTTGACATTAATGACACTGTCTCGAAAATAATTAATTGGCTTAATGACAATAATCTTGTAATAAATCTAAATAAAACTAAAATTATGCATTTCCACCAACGACTTGTAAATACTCCAGTTATGTCACCTATACTATAATCAAGAGGTCAGCATTGCGAAATTCTTGGGTGTTTCTATAGACAGCAAACTGACCTGGAAACCACACCTGGAAGAAGTGTGTAAACAATTAAGCAGATCAGCGTACCTTCTATTTCAGCTGTCAAAAAGAGTAAATACTGAAACACTGTTAACGGCGTATCATGGATTGGTATCCTCGGTTTTGCGTTATGGTGTTGTTTTTTGGGGACAGTCAACAAATCGAGAACTTGTTTTTAAAATGCAAAAGAGATGCATACGGTCGATGTTTGGTTTAAGAAGGACTGACAGTTGCAATCCATATTTCAAAAATTACTCTACCTCACTGCAACACCTCGATGCCCGAGGTTCGCATAAGGAACAAAGAAGTTTTGAGAGCACTGTGTCGTCTAGACGATTCACGTCTAGACGACACAGTGCTCTCAAAACTAGTGGACCAGATGGTATACCAGCAATAGTTCTCAAGGCATGTGCGCCCGAGATGTCTCTTGTATTGACGCGCTTGTATTGCCTCTCATTTAGGACTAGTATAGTGCCCAAGTCCTGGAAGCTTGCCAACGTGCAACCCGTGCCCAAAAAGGGCAGTTGTGCCGATCCTGCCAACTATCGGCCGATTTCAATAACCTCCATACTCTGCAAGATTATGGACCGTGTATTGAACTCGCGCCTCATGGCATACCTGGAAGGTAACGATCTCCTCAGTGACCGACAGTACGGGTTTCGCCACAATCGGTCTACTGGGGACTTACTAGTGTATACCACTCACATGTGGGGCGAGGCCCTCGAGAAGAATGGAGAAGCGATTGCCGTCTCCTTAGACGTCTCGAAGGCCTTCGACAGGGTATGGCACGCCAGCCTTTTGAGTAAGCTTCCAGCGTACGGCATTTCCCCTGGTCTGATTAACTGGGTAAAAGACTTCCTGAGTGAACGGTCTCTCCGAGTTGTTGTCGAGGGATGCTCAACAGAGCCCATGACCAGCCGTGATGAGCCTAATGCCGGAGTTCCTCAGGGGTCAGTTCTCTTTGCAACTCTTTTCCTGCTGCATATTAACGATCTGCTGATGCCTGGTATCTATCAGCATACCCATGCAGATGATAGTATAGTTATAGAGATATACCTTCCAGGTGCTCGGTATAGTAAGGAACTAATCCGGTCCGAACGAGAGGCTATGGTAGAGCGTACGAATGTCTCACTTCAGGCAGTCTCCAAGTGGGGCGAAACCAATCTGGTAGAATTCACCGCCGCCAGAACACAAAAGTCTCTGTTCACCGCCAAAAGGAGCTCGTTCACCTTGGCTCCTGCTTTTTGAAATGTATCCCTGGAGTGCACCGACCGCCTTCAGTTCTTGGGAGTTGAAATTTCCTCAGACCTCAATTTTGGGCGGTTCATTGAGTCCAAAGCCAAGGTAGCTGCTAGAAAACTAGGCGTTCTTGCAAAGGTCCGACGGTACTTCATACCGGGACAGCTTCTAATGTTATATAAAGCACATAAGGGCTGGTGCTGTAAAATGCCATCTAGCAGCTTTGGACTCAGTGGAAAGGCGTGCGAAGAGGCTAATTGGGGATCCAGATTTGGTTAAGTCCAATCTACAAAGCCTCGAGCACAGGCGTAGGGTAGCCAGCCTATAGATATTTTACTTGTTGCATTTTGGAGAATGTGCGCGGGAATTGCATGACTTGATTCCGCCATCTCCTTCGTACCATCGGACAACCCGACTTACGGCGAGTATCCACCCTTACGTTGTTGAAACTTCAACGGTCCGGACTAAGCGTTTCGCTTCGTCGTTAATACCGCGTACATCGAAGGACTAGAACAATTTGCCTGCTGCGGTCTTCCCGTCCAACTAAAATTTAGGTGCCTTCAAGGCTAGAGTGAATAGGCTCTTAATAAACTAGTGCAACTCACCATCAATGATTGCATCACTGCTTACCATCAGGTGGGATCGCAGTCAAGCAGTGGTTTATATCAATAAAAAAAATTATTTTTTTTCCTTTATCATAATATTTGTAGTTGTGCGCCTAATCACAAATATAGCATAACATATTGCTGACACAAAATATCCAGGCGCTTTCTATGAAAACTTAAAAAAGTGAAATAAATAAAACCGCTGTATAATGATGATATTTTTCAACACGTACGCAATAAACACTGTTCGTACAACAGTTTTTATCAAAACACAGTGGCGTATGTCTTTCCTGAGTTTAAGTTCAGTGTGGCTCTGCTAGAGAGTATGCTCTGTAGCAGAGCCACAATCAATGCCTATTTTATCATTACCTAATGCACGTACAGTAATGACGGTATGCGTACATTATGTTCGTTTGACGTACATCATTTTAAGATATAATTGATCGACTTCTAAAATGGTGGCTCTGCGGCAGAGCATGACACAAAATTTTAACCTTTCCTGTTTTGTACATCTTGGAAACTTCTTTATTTGTAAAAAATAATCCTCACTTATTCAAAAAACTGGCCACAGTCAAGAAATTACCCATACATGCTCAATATGTGAACACGTTATGCCATGTTAAATGTAAAACTGCACTGATGAAGAAAAGTTTCTTTGGTATTAGGTATAGGCTCCCCAAGTTTTTAATAAAGTACCCGATGCAATTAAATGTATGCCAGTACAAAAGTTCAGAAACACTTTACAGAAGCTGCTACTTAAAAAATGCCATTACACGTTAAACCAGTTTCTGAATGACAAATCTATTTTGATTATTTTAATTAATTTAATTTTGACAATTGTAATACTGCTGACATTATTTTATCTTTTAGTACTATTTTATTTAAATTTTACAATTTTCATTTGCTGACATTTTTTTAAATAAGGTTGAGGTTGGCATTGGCATGTCTTCATCTTCCATACTTTCTTTATTACTTGTAAGTTGCAACATTGGTTCCAAGCGATTGCTTATTTTCTAAAGCCGAAGAAACAAATTGTCTCCAAAATACCTAGAGCAGTTACTCTTTTTTGGCAATCTGGATGCTAATGACTTTTTTGTACAATATACTTATTATTACTATACTCAGCATTTAAATTGCCATCAAACCTTCAAACTATTGAACATTCGACACGTAACATTATGTAACAATGGGCAAAGTTTTAGTAGCGTCTAAAATCGTCATCAGAATACACAATGTCGTTCAAACGCGCATTGAAAGCATTTGATAGAACAGTGAAAGATCTACGCAATGACTCGAGATGTTTTGTAGGCGCAATAATTTTGCTGTCTAGCGATTTCCGCTAAACACTGCCTGTTATTCCAAGATCCAATGTGATTCACTCGACGATAATCAAATTCTTCCGAGGAGTCCGATTAAAGTCAAGTTTAGTACTGGCGTAGCTACCGAAGGGCTAGGCTGGGCAGTGCCCCGGGGCCCCCAACCTGGGGGGCGTCCAAACCTGATTAACAAACCTCTTATTGAATTAGCGGAAAATTCTCTCACCTTCGAATTCTAAATAAAATGGTTGCACCACTAATTATGGCTGGGCGCGCCGTAATTATGGCGGTAAGTCCTCTCTTTGAGGAGTGGCTGGAAAGGCAACACGGCGTCATTACCTTCCGCATGACGCAGGTCCTCACCGGACACGGTAAGTTCGGGAAGTTCCTGCACCGAATTCGTGCGGAAGCGACGCCCGGGTGTCGCCACTGTGTGGACCGCCCGGAGGACACGGTGGAGCATACGGTGGAGGTGTGCCCCGCTTGGGCAGAGCAACGCCGTGTCCTCGTGGGGGCGATCGGCAGCGGCGATCTCTCGCGCCGGGCCTTGGTACAGGCCATGGTCCGGAGCGAGGAGGAGTGGCAGGCGGTCGCCTCCTTCTGCGAAGCAGTAATGCTAGCGAAGGAGGCGGCCGATCGCGTGAGGCAACGGTCCTCACGCCCCAACCGCCGCCGGGATTCCGATCCCGATTTCCGGCCACCGTAGGCGCGGGCTTGCGGACGGCTAGCAATGGGTGGCTCGCCTTCCGACCGTCCGGTAACCGTCTGGACCGAGCCCAAGTCGTCGACGGCGCGTGTTGTTCCACGCGCGCCTCAAGGAGTTGTCAGCAACTGTAGGGGCCCAGCAGGGTCGAAGCCTACCGGGGCCAAGGGTCTGATTCTGAAAGGAAGACTCGGCCCTGGTACGAAAGGCAACGAAGGAACAGGAGTGGGTTTTTAGTCAGTAAAAGTCTGACACTATCTCCCGCCTCGCCCAAGAGCGGGGGATGTCATAAGATGATTTTCCCACTGGAAAAAAAAAAAAAAAAACACTAATTATGGCAACTCGTTTTAGTCGGTAAAAGTCTGACACTCCTCCCGCTCCAAACGGAGCAAAAGAAGTTATTTGATTTCCCACTTGAAAAAGGGGCCCCAGTTTTTTTTTCTTCCCCTAGGGCCGCTGGTCACCTAGCTACGCCACTGAAGTTTAGTTAGACGGTATCACTACATTCGTTGACTGAGGCGGTACGAAGTTCGCCGGGTCAGCCAGTAAATAAATTTAAAAAAAAGATGAATACGATGTTACATTATTGATGACTTTACTTTTAATTTTTGCCCTCCCAAAATTATAGTGCTTTAACAGTTATTAGTTATTAGTTCCCAGAAAAAAAAGTATCAATACTTTAGGAGTACTTGTATGAATAGTATCGAAAAATGATTATTTTGAACATTATTCATGTAAGTAGGTATCGATATTTTGAGGGTATCGCAACATCCTTAGGTGGCAATCAGTAATCAATTACAATATTTATATTTCCGTTATAGGCATGATGCTGGTAGCTTATGATGAAGAAACAGGTCCGTGTGTGTACAAGACCGACCCGTCTGGCTACTACTGCTCGTATAAAGCAGTGTCAGCAGGCGCGAAGGCCACGGACGCCAACGCCTACCTGGAGAAGAAGCTGAAGAAGCGCTCCGAGCTCAGCGCCGACGAAGTGGTGCAGCTCGCAATCTCGTGTCTGTCGCAGGTGCTCTCTGTTGACTTCAAGTCCTCGGAGATCGAAGTAGGACTGGTCACCAAGGATGACCCACAGTTCAGGTGAGATTGTTTCACATATCGTCTGTTGATTGTGTGTATGTGTGAAGAGGTTTACTTTACATCTCCTCTCAGAGTAACAGTTGCACGTATCTTCTAGTTTAGCAACGCTTTTATCTTAGGAAATGAGTCCAGACATTTTGTGGACCATATATGCATTTCACATCATTATGTGGTAAATCGTGAATCAAGTCCAGTAGAGTTTATATTTATAGTAGAGAATTATTTTTTTCTAGGCAGTCATATTTGTTTTTGGAACTGGAAAGTTTTGACAGTGGTAAAATTATAAAAAATATGATGTATCTCTGTTTGTCTGTACAAACAGAGATACTTTTGCATTTATAGCATTTTAATGTTTTTGCATGTCTGTTACCTCGTCACGTCGCGTCGTTCCTACAATTCTTCGTTCTTTATTGGTGATCTAGCTAGATGATTTACTGACATTTGAAATCTATCCCAGTCTATGTTTTTTTTTTTTAATTATTATTGATAGGCTCATGCTTCACCACTATGTCACCTAATGAAAAGCGACGATGTGGTTTACGATCGATCACGCTTACCTAGAAGTAGCCTATTCGCTCTTTACCTAAGGACCCCAAAGGTTGTAGCTATCAGAAAACACAGACTCCGGCAGGAAATTCCTCTTCTTAGCTGGGGGGAACGGCCTGGCAGCTGGGGCTGCTGGGCGCCTATCCTGATAGCATATCATAGCAGTCGGCCTTATAATGTTCCCACTGTTAGGACTCAGGCCTCCTCTCTAGGAGAGGGAATGGGCCGTAATCTACCACGCGGGCCCAGTGCGGGTGTCATATGTCTTCGAATTTTTGGTTCTAGGACATGCCAGTTTCCTCACGATGTTTTCCTTCACCGTTTTGAAAGCAGTGGTGATGAAATAAATTACACAAAGTAATGCGCCTGGCTGGGTTTGAACCCGCGACCTACAACTCCGTAAGTCGGGGCCGTTACCACTCGGCCACCACTGCTCTCTCCTTAGCTGTACTCACAATGAATGTGTTCCAAAACGTTTTGTGCGTATTATATGGGTGGGATATCCACCATGTACCGGTCCATAGGTTGTGCGAAAGAGAACCCCCGGGGCCCTGGAACGAAGGCAAAGAAGAAACAGGAGTGGGTTTTAGTCAGTAAAAGTCTGACACGCCCTCACGCTCCGCCCAAGGGCGCGAGATGTCATTGGATGATATCCCACCTAAAAAAAAAACCATGTACCGGTGGCGCGTCGCCGCGCCGTACGTCTGGTGGTCAGATGATGGAACGAATTAAATTACGCGATTCCGTCACACTCCCCGAAATGCAACTGGTAGAAAATCGACTGGCTAGCAACTCGGCGCCGATGATCAAGACTTTGAAGCTTCGACTAGACAAGTGCGTCATTACCAATGATCCTCTTGGTTGCTTCTCAATTGACTCAAGCGAATCAAGCTGATATCTGGCAGACCAGTCCCAAAGATGAGAGCGGTAGAGTTCCGTACCCCATACACGATTGAACTTGCGCTTGATAATTTAATGTTTGAGCAGCTCTTCCGGCGTGAAGTCTCATGTATGCTAGGATCCAGGGCCATGGGGCGTGACTTCTGAAAGGGTTACCCGTGGTCTTAGGACGCAAACGGTAACTGAAGGAACACAGGTGTGGGTTTAGTCTGTAAAAGTCTGACACGCCCTCGCGCTCCGACCTCAAGTAGGAGAAATCATTAGATGATATCTCACCTTGAAAAAAACCTTTGCTAGGACTCGCACCTGGTTGAGGTTACAGTCTTTTCTCACATTGGTTCTCTTCTTATTTTGCATTCATTAAAATTTTTGATCATTTGATTTGAGAAAATCATGGTTAAAATTATCATTAAGTATTCACAACATAAACATAACTTCTTTCAATATTGTAGATTTTTATTTTCAGTGTTACTATAACTTTTGGTTTCTTCTCATCATTAATAGTAGTTCCAAGTTAACTTTTTGTGTTTTTCTTTTTTTTTTCCACTTAAACCCAACAATTTTCCTCAGCATGGTAATGGTTCCCTTTTTCTCGCAAATGTATACTTTTTTTTAACTACTAGTGAGTTATATACGTGTGCATTTTGAACCGTTTTTATTCTTTCCATTATGATGTAGCAATCTTCCTAATTCATTGTATCTTCCATTCCTTGTAAGTTTATCTGACTCTGTCCGCCACATAATTAGGTAAGTCAAAAGATATAAGGTCTAAGAGTGTCCCAGTAACAACTGAAACATATTCAAATAATAAGCTAGTTTGATATTTTAAAGCTTGAGCATATTGTGTATAAATCGGCGTTCATCGATTGATTGTTGAATTTGTTCCTATTATATTCGAATTCCTATTCAATATTTGCATAATCTTTTATAATGTAATTGTTTAGCCACTCATTAAATTAATAGGAGCTAATTATCATGCGATCTCTCTTTATAGATCAACGCTTTGGAGCATGCTAAATTGCATGCTCCAAAGCGTCACTTTTTTCACTGACCAGCATTTTTACAATTCAAAAGTGCCTGTAAATGTTTATTTGAAATAAATGTTGTTCATATTTCAGTGAGGCTGAAGAAAGAGAGAGTAATCAAATGATTGCACCCCATGGAATTCTCTCCGAAATATATAGTATTTTGTGCAGCAGTTTGCTGCAAGCTCCATATTGTGTCGCTATGTTTAAAAGCGCGCCGCGTCGCGTGTCGGTGTGAGCTGGCCCTAATTAAATATTTTATATTTGCAGAGTGTTGGCTGAAAATGAGATCGACAGACATCTGACCGCAATTGCTGAGAAGGATTAAGGATTTGGCAAATAAAATCTCTATTATAATTTTTTAAATAAAATGTTCTTTAAAGACTTTTTGGTTTGTTCTTATTATATCATAGTTTCTAATTTTATAAGGACCTATACCTAATGTTGCAACACTGGAGAGAACTTTATTTCTAAACAAATAGCTCTGTGAGCATGCCAGCGTTCCCTGCCGGCACATTAATAAGTTGTTCCGGTAGCTCGGTGACCACGCTTGTGAAGTTCTGCAGGCTGCAGCAGAACACGAGGCCGTACACCGGGCTCTCGTAGTTGCGGTGGCGCCGCAGCTCGTGCAGCCACGGCACGCGGCTGCAACCGCTCTCGCAGAACACGGCCTCGCGGATCTCGCTGACGGCCACGAACGGGTCGTTGAGCACCACCAGGGCCACCGCCTTGTTAGCCTGCTTGGCGTGCACCACCGTCCAGATATATTTCGGCACCGGAAACCTTTTACCAGCTTTCAAGAAGATTTCCGTGTGAGAGTGCCCTACACGTAGCGCGAGCACGCCGTGCGTGCCGGCATACACGTCCAGCTCGGTGTGCGGCCGGCTCAGCATCAGAAACTTGGCGACGTCGCGGTGCAGGTGCTGCAGGTTGCCGTGCGCCACGCTGCGCCACACCGCCACGCGGTTGGACACGAAGTCCGTGGCGCGCATGTTCTGGTCCTCGAAGTAGTGGCTGCTGAGCAGCTTGGCGGACGTGAGGCTCTGGTCGGCAAAGGAGTAGCGCTCGTGTTTGAGCAGTTCGCGCAGGCGTCGGTTCATGCGCGCGTCGTCCGAGTACAGGCGCTCGGCGGCGTGCCTTGTGCTGGCGTCGAACATGTGGTTGAAGTTGCCGAGCAGGCTCAGCGGCGCCGCCGCGTCGCTGTGCGGCGCCACCCGCAGCGCGTTGTGCGGCGCGCTGCTCATGTGCAGGCGCGCGGCCACGGCGCGGTCCGCGTCGAAGCACAGCGCGGCCAGGTGGCGCGGCGCCTGCGGGCCCACCGAGCGCATCAGGTACGCACGCCCCTGCAGGCTGCCGCAGTTGTCAATCTGGATGGAAATCATTTGATGTGATTTTGCCGTGTCAATCCAAACATACATACAAAGGCGAGCTTAACTCTGAACGCCAAGTGCAGCGCATAGCAAGTATACTCAGTACGCCAAGACGCCAAGCTTTTTATTCGCTATTAAATACCTACAAAATGCTAGTGAATGAATACTATAAAGATCAAGCTTAATTTTGGTTCAATCAATGTAATTGACGTACGGAGACGACAATTTTTTTTAAATAATATTTTTACCTATTTTCTATGAAATAAGATTATTGTATGATTAGACGTAGCATATCTATTTATTTGTCGCGTTTTCGTTCTAGTGGTCGGTTACATTTGTCGTTTATAAGTAGTGTTGCCAGGCGTCCCGATTTTCGCGGGACGTTCCGATTTTCAGAGGTCTGGGGACGCGTCCCGATTTGCAACTGATCGGGACGCTAAATGTCACGAAAAAAAGAAAAAAATTAAAGCTATTATTATTAGGTATTGCGTACCCAGCGGGGGGCAGCTGTCCCCCTCCCCCCCTAGAATTTGTTTACGTCCCTACTAACTATCCACTTTCGTCGATAAAAGTTAAGAAAACCAACTTTTTGCAATACCATACACAACTTTTAAAAATCTCGATGTAGGGTTTTGTATGCTCAGTGTACAAAGAAAATTTGTTAACGCTATGCGCGATTCTTTCACGGAAGACGTCATAAACCAATTTTCATTACCGGCAATCTGTATAATTCAGGTATTCTATACAATACCTGCGGGGCTATTGCGTAACTCTGTTGACAGTTCAATTGATGATCACTTGTTAACAATGTGCATCATTGAACTGTCAAACAGCTAGTTTCGTATTGCCTATTTTCAGTGACCAACTGCAGTGACGTCATTAGCCACTGGTGTCTTTGATAGCCACCGTAACACGTTTTGACAGATGTTATTGTATCGATACTTTTAAAATTGCGATTGTGTAAGCTTTTGAAGCTGTATAATAGTCGATAAAATTTTAGAGTGGTCACAATAGGCACCGTAAATTTTTATAATTCACCACATTTCCACCGTAGTTTGTTAGTCACTTGTGTGATACGTAATACCAATTTTATGAAATTGTCAGTTGACAACTAAGTTTAGTGTGCAATGAATGCTAGTTGTCAACTGTTATTGAAAAAGTTAGCCAATAGCCCCCCTGGGCAATGTATAAAATACCTGGGGCGTGCACGTAATGTATGAAGTATTATGATATATTGTCCATTGCATACTTTACTTAGGTAATGTATACAATTCCTAGAGATTGTATAGAGTACCTGCTGGCCCACTGGCAATGTGTAAAATAAATAGATTTTATTCTATACCCACTTATCAATGTTAATCAACCTATCTATAAAATGACGGGCAAACGAAACATGTTCTATTACCTAAAATCAATGTGTTTAAAAGACGAGAGCTGAAGGAATTGACGTAATTTTACATCCCGGCACAGACAGGTTAGGTTAGAATTAATGGTTATTTTTTTAAACCAACCGAAAATAGGAGCCTTTAAACCCCGCGAACCAGAAATATTACCTGAGTACTTATACATAATAAAATTAACGAGAAATAAAAAATCTTCTGGCTATAAGTAACATAATGTAATTTGCTCACAAGTACTCAGATCCTATTTCTGTCTGTGAGGTTTAAAGTAAGACTTCTATTTCCGGGTGGTTATAAAAAAATAACCACGACGGCTGAAGTCGGAGGCTCCGCTCCCGCCTTAGCCTTCTAACGTAACCAGTCCGTGTCCGGGTGCCCTAAAATCACGTCACCTCCTTCCCTACTCTCGTCTTTTACACACATTACCGGCTGTGCATTCGGTATTGTATAAAATAGGTACCTAAGCAAAATCTAAAATAATATTTCAAACATTACCTACAAGTTTTTGGTATTCTATACATTGTCTAGGTATTGTATAGAATACCGGTTTATACAGATTGCCGGTAACATAAATAAAAGGAGAAACTGACTGACTGACATATCTAGGCACAGCTGAAACTACTAGGTTTAGGAACGTTGAATTTTGCAAAAAATTTCCTTGCATGCCGTAAGCGAGCATTTTACAAAATTCACCCCCTAGCCCTAAAGGGATGAAAAGGGGGTTCAAATTTTGTATGGAGAAATTGACAATCACGCGGACGAAGCCGCTTGCAGAAGCTAGTTGTTTAAAAAACTGTTTTTATCTGAACAAATCTCTATAACTACATTTATCTATCTTGTTTACCTTGCCCAAGCAAGAAGAGATAGAAATCGTACACGCTTAATCATATTTATTCCCACAGTTTATTATTTTAAATATTTAAGTGTATGATATTTTGAAGAAATGTTGGTATAATCTATATGGTTTTTTTTTGTGGGAAATCATCTAATGATATCTCTCGCCCTTGGGCGGAGAGGGAGGACATGTCAGACTTTTACTGACTAAAACCCACTCCTGTTCCTTCTTTGCCTTCGTTCCAGGGCCCCGGGGTTCACTATCGCACAACCCATGGATATAATCTATATGGGTCTGCTACGTGTCGACGAAGACGGCACGAAATATTTTGTTAGGCTAAAAAATTGGTTGCCTGTAAAGTCGGTATACGGGCGAAAGTTTTACGTGACAACGACTTTGAGTGGTAAAATAATTTAATCAATCAAAGTGAACATCAATCGCGTGCCTTTCACTTTTTATGTCTGTCTCTCTCGCTCTTAGGCGGGCTAACCATGCCCGAGTGGAAGGGACGCGTGCCTCTCACTCGCTCTCATTGTGAGCGCATAACGTGAGCGGAGCGTAACGCAGTTTCTTGAAGTGTCACCCGGCAAACCAATTTATAAGACGTTGTCACGTCAAAAAAATACCTATTTTAATTTACGTTTATTTAAGTATTTGACTAAGTGGTTATAAAAAATCTGATTTGCCCCGCTTGACCCAGAACCTGGGTACGCGCATGTTATTAAGAACTATTAAGGCCTGAAACTGTAAAGCGGGCGCCCGCGCGGTTCCATACAAAAATCACCGCGCGGGCACCCGCAACGGAGCACTTTTGAATGGAGCCGCGCGGGCGCACGCTTTACGCAGTTTCAGGCCTAAATTAACCTGTATCGCATTAGCATCACTATGTCAAGTGTATTCAAAATGACACATGACACGATTTCACACGACGCATCACTGGCTAGTTGTCTCACTCTCTCGCTCAGAGCCGCGACGTCTTCGTCCATCACTCGCGACCATAATATCTTCTGCTTCACTCAATCTACATAATTATAAGTAATCGATGACTCAATTAATCGTAGCTAACAATACAATTTTTTTTCGTATTTGTCTTTATTAACACGGTGGAAGTGTGCCCTGCTTGGGCGGAGCACCGCCGTGTCCTCGTGGAGACGTTTAACGACCTTTCGCGCCAGGCCCTGGTTCTGGCCATGGTCCGGAGCGAGAGGGAATGGATCAGTTGCCTCCTTCCGCGAAACAGTTGACCGCAACCATGAAGAAACGGATTTCGTACGTCTCACGCCCCAGTCGTCCCCGATGGAGAAGTGTCGGGTGTCAAGAGTCACACAGCGATTTCCGGCCACAGTTGGCATGGGTGTGCAAACGACGAGTAATGGGTAGCTCGTCGGTGGCCCGTCCATTAAAGCCCAGGCGCGAGTCGATGGCGTGCTGCACACGCTCCTCAAAGAGATACCAGCAGCAGCAGTAGGACCGATGTCTGCTAGGGCTGCGGGCACGTTTGAAACAGTGGCCGTGGCCCTGGAACGCAAAGGGCAACTGAAGAAGACTGGGTTTTAGTCAGTAAACATCTCTCACTCTCTCTCGTTCTACCTTACAGCGGGAAAAGCCATTGGATGATTTCCCACCTCAAAAAAATACATTATAAAAAAATATTTGTCCCGATCTAAAACCCTAAATTCCGATTTATTTTACCATCTGTCCCGATTTTCATCCAATCGGACCTGGCAACACTAACACACACTGGCTCTTGTAAGCGTCGTTGCCGTTCAAAGCGACACAATGAGTTTTCTCCATCTATTCCTTTGTTCTGACCACGTAACTGAGCGTTGAGGTGACGGCAGAACAAAGGAATCGGAGGCGTGGCCGACTCGAGGCGATCGACGAAAAAAAAAAAAAAGAAACGAAACGGTTGTAACTTGGCTAGGGGGGCAGAGAGGATAAGTCGTTCGTAAAATGAATGTTGTCGGACGTATGGCATTGTATCACCTGATGCAGCACGTCCTCAAAGATGCTCTCCTGGCAGCCGAGGTCGAGTAGGTGGCGCAGCGAGCCGTCGGCGCGCACACGGTAGCGGCCCGCCTCGCACAGCACGGTCAGCGTGTCGCGCAGCGGGAAGGCCAGGAACTTGCCGCCGCCGCACGCCAGCGTCAGCTCGTCGCCGCTCGGTACGGACAGCGAGCCGTTGGCGGCGCGGTGTGACGTCACCAGCGGCATGTTGTCCGGCACGCACTCGGCGCACTCCAGCTCCATCTCACATGGTACTGTGCAAAACAATTAACTCTCAGTTCAGTCACTCCTATGAACTCCTGTCGAAAAAGAGTGAGCAAATCTTTCCTGGACTTGTACTGGGGTCGACACACAACAGGTGAATAGAAACAAAACTTTTTACGATATTTAATTTCATTTTTCCCGGCATTTAGTTGCTCCTATTAATTTATAAATCGTAATAAAAATTGATGTTTTGATAGAAATCAATATTAAGTATAAATAATTATGTACATACCAATAGGTACCTATATCAAAGTAAATATCTTATTCAAAGTTGTGTACCCAGTGGCGGTACCTTCATACAAGCAGAAAAGCCAGGCATGCCTTACTAAAATGCTCGATAGAGAATCAATATCAAACCCGAACTATTTAAAAGTTCGCGCGCTTTAATTCTTATCAAAATAACACAAAGTATCTACCTATGCCACACTACACACAGCGCGCGCAGAGTTTCGCATTGGCAGCATCTACGCGAGAGCTATATCTATCTCGCTTACACGTACCGGCTTTTACCGGGCTTTCAAATACTATCTCTGTCACTTTCGCACTTATAGCGATGTGCCGTATAACGAGTTAGAACTTTATGCGACTACAAATCGATCAGTATGGAAGATTTAAGCCGGGCATTCGTATGAAGTTGCATTCGTATGAAGTTGCTCGCGTATGCGTGACTTTGTCATCTTGCCAACTCTGCAGTGTTGCCGTTTTAGCGACGTTGTGAGATCTTGGAGATTTTTAACGAGTTTGGAAACTTTTTTTAAGATTTAGCAACAATAAAAACTAGCGACTTTTTAAAATAACGAAATTAAATATTCAAAAATAAAGGCAATTTTTTAGAACTGGTCTCGTTAATTTCAAAATACGATGTCGTTTTAGAAAAGCATATGCAGCATTAGAAAAGTGACAAACCGGGGCCGAGTTATTTATCTAACAAAATTCAAAACGATATTATTCATTCCGTAGCCGATGTGATGCAAACTTGCATCGATTACGAAGTTAGGCAAACAAAATTTGTTTCAATTATTATTGACGAAACCCCCGATGTTAGTCATAGAAAACAACTGTGCTTTGATTCTCAGATATAATTATAAATGAAATTCATGACTGTTTTTTGGGCTTTTAATTTATTGTACCTAATCAGTAGTTTGTGAGAAAATTGCGATGATACATACGTAGGTACCTACAGTCGAAAACTGAACTTTCTTTTTTTGAAATCGGTTAAAATTTTATTGGGCTTGCCTTATTTTGAAACCCTAGGCACGCCACTGTGTGTACCTACCTGCACACCACGTCCGAGTCAAACGGGGTGAATAAGAATGAAAGAGTGAATTGAAACAAAACTTTGAAGAGTATATTCAGGTTATTTAAATATTGTTTCAGCATTTAACTAATGATTAGGTTTTCTTTAAAAAAAAATCGGCTTTTGTTAGAAAATTACAATATGGTATCAAAGAGAAAACCCTAATCTAATTTTGTTTATATCCACTCAAGTTTGTAGGTATTATTCAAAGCCCTAGTGAATACAGGGGGCGCCGACTCCGTGGGTGCTCGGGGGCTCAAGCACCCATGAGAAATAAACAGTGGGTGCCTAGCACCCCTGAAAATAGACATCAAGAAACGGATCAGCGGATCAGTAATCGCCTTTTAAGGATGGGCGTTTTTTCATTACCCGACGACCCGTTTAGCGAGACGCAAGGGTCGCGGGTTCGATTCCCGCAGCAACACAAATGTTTGTTGATGAAACAGATATTTGTGTTGGGTCTGAATGTTTGAGGTACCTTCGTTGTTCCGCAGTACCTATATAAATATTTATTTGTCGGTCGATCAGTGTTTATTTCTCTTCTCAGACTTCGCCACTTCTTCGAGTCATCAAATGAACATGAGCACCCGTGAGGTTTTCTAAAAGCCGCCCCTGAGTGAGTTTTGAAAACAATACAACCTTGAAATAATAGGAAAGTGCTGACTATAGGCAGTCATAACATTTGACATAATCACAGGCTCGGCTCAATTTATGTCCACAAACCGTCCTCGTTTATCGCTTTCTGGCGAAAACCGTATTAAGTACCGACCTACAATCCGTCGTTCGATGTGTGCGTTACCCAGGCCAGATGTTGTCGAAAATGGTCATTTGAATCTTATAGATAATTAGTTTTGCGGCTTCTGTAATTGTTGCGCACATTTTTAAATTTGTTGCGCTTATAGTTTTTTAATTATTTCACAAAAACATTTCCTGCTGGGGTAACGTTACCCCAGCCAGACCTTTTTCTTTCTAATGGGAATATTTAAATAATTACTAGCTATAAAATTAGTTGTCTAGATGAAGTAAATGTTGTGCCTTATTTTGTATTTGTTCTTTCATCGGTTGCGAAGTTATTCGAGATTATGCTGGGGTAACGTTTTTGGTTTTGCTAGATCTTTGAAATGGTTAAGCGGATTCTTATCATATTTTGTACATGGCTTCTTAGGAATTAGTTTAAATTTGTTCTGCAATAAAAAAACCAAAATAATACATAGCTTAAAGGTTATTTCATTAAATAGAAAAACACTTCAATTGGTCCCAGCACTTTCAATAAGAGCTCTAAAGACTTACTTTAAACGTTATTTTAAAGCTTGTAACTGCCTTCAAATGTATGTGAAGTTTCGTTAGTATCCTGTAAGTATTTAATAAGTTATGATGATATTGAGTTCTTCACGAGCACGGTCTTGATGCGCGCGGTGTTATTTGGCCACTGGATTGGATATATGAACTGAATGTTATGTCAATTATTAGTTTTTTAGTTCAGTTGTATATCAGTAAAATTTCAGCTCAGTACATTGGATAATTAATGAGATAATACGATTAAAGTCATTAGGAAGTGAATGACCGTGGTAACCCGACCAAGTTTAGGTGGTTACGAAAAAGCGAAAACGCAAAACATTATGGTACCTTCTAAAATATGTAGGATAGTGTTACAAATTTAGTACAGACATGTACACAAGTTTAAAAAAAAACTACGTGATTATTAAATAATTTTTATTGACAGGTAATATAATCATTTCAATTGAACTTTTAAAGTATTATTAAACTTATACTTAAAAACAATCACAGATTAAAATTACAGATAGTTATTTTGCTTTTTTGAAATTTTCTATGATTTTTTAATTAAATTATAGATTTCAGTATACACAGTACACAGTTACAGTTTTTATTTAAATATACACATATTGGACTGTGTAATGATCACAGACAATAAATAATATACAATGGTTTTTTTCAGTTAATACTAAACCTACGGTGCGTACAGACTATATAACATAACATGTTATATAACGTTTTTCATAGTGTGGTCATGTTATTTAACATTGTTGTATAACATTTTACATAGAGTTGTAGTGTTATTTAACACGTTACATGGTCTGTACGCACCTTTACGTATGTCTACTAATACCTACTTATATTAATTAAAATCACAGATCAATGGTATTAATTGACATCACAATGTAGTAAAATGCTCACAGTTAGTCCTACTGTTTTGTTGTCTTATTTCAAATATCACATTTTTTTCCTAAAGTTTAAAATCACAGATCAAAAATAATAAAATTAAGTAATATTAAACTACAGTCAAATAATTATGTAAGTATTACTTTTAACTAATTACAATCTCAAAAAGTCGACGTGTAAAGGTACATTCTAAAACTGTTGGTTTTTGTATAAAAATATCACAGATCATTTTGTAAAATGAGTATCCAAATACGTAAGTGAAACTTTGTGAAACAAAAGTTGTCATAAACAGAGATCTAGTTGGCGCTCTAGAGAGACCATAAGCGTAGGCAGATTTTGTTGATTCTTACGTCAGTCGATGAAATGGTCATGATTTAGGTTCTATATTAAAAAGTGTGAAATACGTGTTCGCGATCTTTAATTTAATAAAAAACATATTGCTTCCGACTGCATAAGATTGGAGACGATTTTTTTATTATTATTATTATCACATCTATAAAAAAAAATGTGACTAGCATTAAAATTCACAATTTTAAAGTAAATACACGTCAAGTGACAATACAAAATCTATAAAATAGTTTTGTATTTTAGATAAATTAGATAATTATTATAATAAGATATTATCAGATTGTAATGTATAAATAATCGCGTGGGGCATTAAATTAATCTGACTCTTCTGAATTTTGCTATACATATCGTCATAACATTGAAAAGTTCTAGTTTGTGTTCGATAGCAATGAGCTTTGTAGTGGCCAACTCCTTCGAAGCTGAGAGGTGGATTAAATTCAATGACTGCCAAGATCACATATAACCTATTATTAATTTCAATATTAATTGGGATATCATTTAGCTGTATATTAATATCATGTAGCTCAAATATTATTAAATGGTTCAAATGATAATTAAATGAAACTGTGCCTATTCTGCAAGAAACACAAAGTGGTGAGAAATCGTTTTTCATTCCTGCTTCTACAGACTCTTGTAAATTTGAAATACCTTTTTGTTTTATGAGATCTATATTCAATGGCAAGTATTTGCATTCAAATGTCTCTTTGTTTTTGTGGCTAGTGCAATTTGCGTTTGAACAAATTCTTTTTCTAGTAGCGGAAAAGTATGAAATACAAATTTCTTCTAATATTTTTGTAATATTACATGCGCAATTTATAACATTGGGAGTAGTTTCGTTATTTGTTTCAAAATTTGCACAAAAAATATTACTTAAAAGTACATCTCTTTGGTTGTAGAGTTTTTGGCTGAAGTTCTTTGCAGTAGCAAGATTTGCGATGAACGTCGTAAAAGCGTCATTTTGCATTCTTTTACTGTTGTTGATCTCCTGTCTGAATGTTTTTCTTTCTTTGTAGGCTATGGCTAATGCTTGCGAAATTGCGTCAAATGCACAAGTATTAGTCAGAATTATACTTTTATTTCTAGATATGGCTATGTTGCCATTTTGTAATATATATATAGGTTTTATGCTAACGTTTGTTTTTTGACGAGAAACAGCAAGACCTCGCCAGTTTTCTACTTCAGCAGGTTCGTCCTGAAATATAGACTCTAATTCAAAGTCCTCATTGTACTTCACGTTTCGTGTATAAACTGCTGTATTTCTATTTACTAGTAAGTTTTGAACATTTGAATTTTCTAAGTTATATGTAGATGTCTGTGGAATAGGCGCATTTTGTAAAACTACAATTTTACTTTTTGTTTCATGTGTCAAGTCAAAATCATTAGTCATATTTCGTTTTTGTAAAATGTCTTTATTTAATTTTGTTTTTACTAAATTTTCAGAAATGTTTAATTTGACAGACCCATTTATAAAACTATAGTGTTGTACTATGAACTCATCAAGTCGTATTCGCTCATCTTTGGTATTATAATATATGGTCTTTAGGTCCTTAAAGTGATTTTCAGTATTTGAACTACTAGCTACTTCTTTTGCATTGACAAAATATTTGGTCATAACATTTCCCCACATAGGTAATTTTCGCAACAGCCTTTTTAAAGTATCGTTTATAGACGGCAAATAATACTCATTTATTTGTTCATGCTTTGGGTCAAGTAATAGCAAATATAACTTTTCCGTTTCCATTATTTTGTTGTAATAATTGATAAGAGGACAAACAGTACCAGTATTCATAGTTACCTCGTCATTTTCATCTAGAAAATGTTTATCTGTTTGATCATCGCTATCGACATCAATCACATTAGTATCATCCTTATAATCAGTCAAACGCTGTAGAGCTTGCTCATATTTACCACATAGCTGACCATCTAAACCAGGACTAACATATTTGTGTAATGATACTGTTACTATATCATTGATAACAGATTTTATTTCCATATAGCAATGTAGTGTATGAATTTTCTTAATACAGTTAATATAAAAATATTTGCATTTTTCTGACGCTTTGTCAAAACTACTTTGTTTAGGCAGTTTTTTAAAAAAATGCGATTTGTCTAACCGAATGTAACAAACCGGCACACACACATTTAGCCCTTCTAAAAGCGAAAAACACTGCGATAAATAACCATTTGTATCGGTATGAAGAAAAGTACGACATATAGCTCCTAGTAGTGCAGATGAATCGTCACATACTATTTCTTTGGGTAAAGATCGATTTACTGCCCATGTACTTAACCAAGTAGCTATAGCTTCAATTGTGTGTGACTGTGATACCATATAACATAAAGGAATACTAGTACTGGTAGTGTATGCCATGACAGCATATAGAAAAGTATGTTTAGCGTCTTTAAGACTTACTCCTGGAGGCGCTATCGGCTGAAAAATCGAACCAGTTGCGTCGATGGACAAAACAGTGTGTGTATTTTTTAAAATGTCATCATAATATTTACTTTGTTCATTTGTCCATAAGTAAATAAAAAAAGGGGCAAGAGAAAATTTCCGTATAAATGTATCGAATGGGGAACTTTGAGACATTGCATAGATGGATAATATTGTGTTTTTATCAAATTGAAGGGCCCTTTTAACATCATGTCGTATTTTCCTTAAATTACCTAATTTAGGTAGCGTTGGAGGTTCTTTTGGATTATCTATTTTCATGAGTTCATCAGCCAGCAAAGTTCTGACTTTAAGCGCCTTTTCATACTTTAATTTTGCAGCAATTTTTTGTTTTCGTGTCGATGTAAGTTTATTTTTAACATTCAAATCGTGGACATGGTCTTTCTTGCAACTATTTATTTGACAAATTACCTCTAAAAAATTTTCAGTTTTAGGAGATATGTCAACAATAATAACTGCGCCACACTGAGTACATTTTCCATTGCATTTAATAGAGTCAAACAGAAAGTTCGTAGGTACGTAATTATTTTTAAAAGCAAACGTACAATTAAGATCTGTTTTTTTCCATATTTGATCTTGCAGCTCATTAGTCCAACTTTTCTGTAACAACGTGTGGTTTTTGGGTGCAATACGTTTAAATTCGTGAATATCCATTAGAAACTACTTTGAAATCAGAATTACTGTTGCTATCATCAATATTTTCAAAATCAACGTTACTGTCAAAGTACTTTCTTTTTTTCGTCTTGTCTGTTACGTCATCAACCCGTACATCTGTGACACTATCATGGAAAAAATAAAATTTATTACGTCTCACTGACATTTGTATGGCCATTTTAGACATCTTATGTTGAAACATTTCATAAAATTCATTCTGTATACGTTCATATACATCATGATTAATAGAAGGACACGACTTATTAAATATATGTGCATATTTAGAAATAATGCGCTTTTGATCTTGCAATGGTATAGCGCTTTTTCTACCTGCCATTTTGTTTAGTTAATTCTTAATTGAGTGCACGAGCGTATTCACTGTGGATAACGGGCTAAGAAATTAAATAATTGAGGTCCGCAAATATTGGTCGATAAGAAGATTGCCATTCCATCGTACATCGGTCATCAAAACATCTATAACAAAACAAAAAAAATAACTGTAAATATAACATAAAGTTTTATTTAGAGCTAAAGGGCTGTCGAATTGTAATATGAAAATAGAGGAAAAAGAACAGAGATTCAAAACAATATTGTACACAATAAATGCCTAGACAAAAAAATACATTATCAACAAACTTATAACACCCCTCTTTTTGCGTCTGGGGTTAAAAATTATATGTTGTCGTCGTCACTATCAGCTAACAAAACTGCTTTTCCTGGTATCAAATTAAAAATTTCACCTAAAAATATATATTTAAGTAACACTATTTTAACAACTCGTAACCAGAAACTCATAATAACTAAAGGTACAATTTTGTATACGCCCGAGACGTAAACGGGGTGCGGGGGGCAAAAGTCCGAGTAACACACCAATCGCGCGCGATCGGCGCTACCTCATAAAAACGACTTTTGCGCATCTAACAACTTTTGCCAAGTTACGTGTCGGGGACTGTAATAGCGCGCGTATTTAGAGCATTTTTATTTACCTACACATTACATTTGTAATCTATTTAAGTCATGATCCATAGTAATAAAGAATGAACAGTGGCCAGCAGGTCAACCTACCTAAATCGTAGTAATATATACCTAGCTAGATATAAGTACGTACTCACCGTAGATTGAGAGTTTTACAGACGTAGAGGAGAACGTCAAACGATATTTTTTATAACTTCACCACGCAGCCATAGTCGCCACCACACTCATACGTAGGTATTATGTCGCCATCACCGCGTCCATCATCGCGGCCCACGGCTATTGCTATGTTGCCATTCTGTTTATGCCTACAATAAAAACAAAGAGAAAAAATCTAAATCCTTAATTAATGGGGTTTCAATTGTAGTTTTGCTACCTACATATTTGAAACTCGAATCGTCATCTATTTGCGAGTTTATATCAACGCGAGTGTCGCAACAAGGTAATTATGGATTTCTTAAAGTCTACGTGTCCAAGGAGTTTGTGGAAATAAATAAATACCTACCCGTTGCGGTAGTCCCGACTCCCGACATTGATAACGATAAAAATCGGTCGCTAAGTCATGAATTCCATTAATCAAGTTTCAAGTCATAATAATATGTTGACAATATACCTATACACAAAAACCTTCCACTTGAATCAATCTATCTATTAAAAAAAATTGCTTCAGAATCCGTTGCGTAGTTTTAATGATCTAAGCAAACAGGGACAGACAAACGGGAAGCGACTTTGTTTTATAGGTACTATGTAGCGAAGGATAAATATGTCGTTATCATTGTTGAGAATTCCAGTCTAGGTAATAACTAAGTACGAAAGAAAAGAAAATACATAATAAGTTCCTAAATTCAAATATTTAAGCCTTAAAAAAATACAGTTTTAGATAAGTACCTAACAACATGTACATATTAATAATAATTTTGCTACTATTTCTGTAGTTACATTATACAAGCTTACCTTGTTCGTGAATTCATCAAACAGCCTGCACCATAACTATGATCATCAATAGAAGCACTCCACATTAGCAGTAATTCGCCACACTTATTATTTTATATTAGCTCTCACGCACTCTATAAATATTTGCAAAAACAGGAAACGGAACTGCCGAAACGCACGCGCACTCTACAAGATGAGTTATGTGATTATGGAGCATGTTTAGTGCAATATGCAAACAATGCGCCCCTTCACCCCACCCCTTCCGCGTCCCACCGAACGACATGTTATATCAGTGATTTTTGATAAGTTTGTGCAACTGGAAGATAATAATAATGTTTTCATAGTACAGATATTATTATATTATTAATGTATTTAACAGTGTACGCGTCTGTACCGAAATTGTAAGGTGTATTATACTAAACATTTCAAAAGATAGTATAATGTTCTGCGTTTTCGCTTTTTCGTAACCACCTAAACTTGGTCGGGTTACCACGGTCATTCACTTCCTAATGACTTTAATCGTATTATCTCATTAATTATCCAATGTACTGAGCTGAAATTTTACTGATATACAACTGAACTAAAAAACTAATAATTGACATAACATTCAGTTCATATATCCAATCCAGTGGCCAAATAACACCGCGCGCATCAAGACCGTGCTCGTGAAGAACTCAATATCATCATAACTTATTAAATACTTACAGGATACTAACGAAACTTCACATACATTTGAAGGCAGTTACAAGCTTTAAAATAACGTTTAAAGTAAGTCTTTAGAGCTCTTATTGAGAGTGCTGGGACCAATTGAAGTGTTTTTCTATTTAATGAAATAACCTTTAAGCTATGTATTATTTTGGTTTTTTTATTGCAGAACAAATTTAAACTAATTCCTAAGAAGCCATGTACAAAATATGATAAGAATCCGCTTAACCATTTCAAAGATCTAGCAAAACCAAAAACGTTACCCCAGCATAATCTCGAATAACTTCGCAACCGATGAAAGAACAAATACAAAATAAGGCACAACATTTACTTCATCTAGACAACTAATTTTATAGCTAGTAATTATTTAAATATTCCCATTAGAAAGAAAAAGGTCTGGCTGGGGTAACGTTACCCCAGCAGGAAATGTTTTTGTGAAATATTTAAAAAACTATAAGCGCAACAAATTTAAAAATGTGCGCAACAATTACAGAAGCCGCAAAACTAATTATCTATAAGATTCAAATGACCATTTTCGACAACATCTGGCCTGGGTAACGCACACTCGTTCGATGAAGACAGACGCGGAAAGCGACTTTGTTTGTTATATTCCTACTATTATGAGATTATATTATTATAATGTCTACCGAGGTCAGGTTTCTTTTATCTAAAGAATGTTTGTGGCAGTTTGATACATTTTCAGCATCCGTCAAACGGTTCTTTTTTATTAGGTATTCGTCAGATAAGTTTTCTGGTAGCTGAAAAATCTGTCCTAAATTTCATAAATTACCTATTGATGTTTTAATAAAATTTAAGTACTTAAATTTAAAAAAAAAAACCAAGATATCAGCAGAATCATTAAGCACTTGGCATTCTGCTGATGTGATACTTACGATCAGTGAAGTGGGCGAGTTGGAAGCAAAACACAAGCACGACAAGCCGTAGCAGTCCCATGTTGACGGCGCGTAGCACTGAAGGCGACTGAGCAGTGAGTGGGTACTATCTCGCCGCGCCGACTGACCTGACCCCAGATAACACGCCCTTACTGGACAGGGGTGCCGACACTCGACACCAAAACAATATTTTTTAGAAGTAAACAACTAATGTGGTAATATCAATATGTAGTTCCACATATACTATGCAAATGAGAGGGAGATGTCGTAGGACTCAAAGCTAGCCCATACATACATACATACATATTCAGCCTTTTAATGTTCCCACTGCTGGGACTCAGGCCTTCTCTCTAGGAGAGGGAATGGGCCGTAATCCACCACGCGGGCCCAGTGCGGGTTGGTGGATGTCACATGTCTTCGAATTTTTGGTTCTAGGACATGCCGGTTTCCTCACGATGTTTTCCTTCACCGGTTTGAGAGCAGTGGTGATGAAATAAATTACACAAAGTAATGCGCCTGGCTGGGTTTGAAGCCGCGACCAACAATTCGTAAGTCGGGGCCGTTACCACTCGGCCACCACTGCTCCTAGCTAAAGCTAGCCCGTGAAATTAAAATTTTTAAGTTTTTTGCATTTTCAGGTCAGTGTCAATTAAACGTTGAATAAAATATGAATGGATATTTCATAAAAAAGTCAGTCGATAGGGTAAGACGCACTGAGACGGTACTATTGATGATTTTAATGATATAATTCCTATACCTACTACGCCCGCCAATCATATTTTAATCAACATATAACTCAGACCAATAAAAAAGTATAGACAGAACATTGCGCTCCTAAAAGTGTGGCACGTAATATGAAGCCAATCGGCAATATGAAGCCAGCCGCTCGGTAGTCTGCCGCTAGCAAGCGAGTGCGCGTGACGTTGTTTTGTTGAGATAATAATTACGAAATTATGCCGTCCTGTGTCATAAACTGCTGCAAGAACAATTCCTTTTTCCAAAAAAATGCTTCTGGGATTACTTTTCATAAGTAAATAACGTTTTTGCTGTATAAATTAAATAAAATCGTAAAAATATCTGACATAATTTCTCGGAACACGCCATTGTGTCGGTGTTGCAAGTTAAGAACATTATTTATTCCCAAAAATAAGGGAAGTCGTAGTTTTTTGCGGACACTACAACAAAGTGTTTTTTTATTTACAAGTACGGCGTCATCCAACATACGGTTACGCTGGATGACCCGCACCTAATCCGATTGTCGTTGGATATATATTATTATTATTATATGTAAGTTTTGTGTGTTTTTAAAATTAATAATTTCACTTAATATGAAAATAAATGATTTTCATTAAATGAAATTATCTTTCATTTCATACAACCAAGATAAACACTATACTACCTACACAATAATAAAACTTAACCAAAGTATATCTCTCGCACTTGGGAGTCGCAGCGCAACGCTTGCAACATTTTTCTCTAGCACACATGTGCAAATCTACGATGTCATACACCAAGTTACGCACACAAAGCCAAAACTAGTCCTCACTTATTTCGTCGCTTTTGTTTACGACGACTCCGTCTATACTTTTTTATTCGTCTGAGACATATAACTTGTCAGACCAGTAGAATGTACTTAACTCACCTAAACAAATCATTAATTTTGAGATTACCCATACGACATCACATGATCATAATAACAGTTACGACTTAAATAGGAAAATCTTCGAGAAATAAAAGATTTACAACCAATTTACGATAAGTAATTTAATATGAACATAATATACAATGCTGATGTTTATTTATAAAAGCAGGTAAAAACCGATGAAACACATACACCATACGATAAAATAGTATTTTATTTATTTCATCAACGTACATAACTATAGAGTATAATTACTTAAATAATTAACTATAATCGTAGTACAATTTTGCTACAAAGTGTGTAACAGTTTAGCAAAATTGTCCGACGGAGCCCGCGGCCTGCGACGATCTAACTACACGATATTGATCTATGTGGATATAATCTGAAGGCCAATTCTCGCACATATAAAGAACGTTCATTCAAGTAACAATATCATCTGTCTCAATCACTGTCTAAATGTAGGGAAAATTTGGTGTTTTTTGACAGATTGCAGCTGAGAATGTTCCCTAATATTGACAGATTGCAGCTGAGAACGTTCCCTAATATTGACAGATTGCAGCTGAGAACGTTCCCTAATATTGACAGATTGCAGTAGACAACGTTCCCTAATATTGACAGATTGCAGTTGAGAACGTTCCTTAATATTGACAGATTGCAGCTGAGAACGTTCCCTAATATTGACAGATTGCAGCTGAGAACGTTCCCTAATATTGACAGATTGCAGCTGAGAACGTTCCCTAATATTGACAGATTGCAGTAGACAACGTTCCCTAATATTGACAGATTGCAGCTGAGAACGTTCCTTAATATTGAAAGATTGCAGCTGAGAACGTTCCCTAATATTGACAGACTTTGGCTGAGAATGTTCCCTAATATTGACAGATTGCAGCTGAGAACGTTCCCTAATATTGACAGATTGCAGTTGACAATGTTCCCTAATATTGACAGATTGCAGCTGAGAACGTTCCTTAATATTGACAGATTGCAGCTGAGAACGTTCCCTAATATTGACAGATTTCAGCTGAGAATGTTCCCTAATATTGACCGATTGCAGCTGAGAACGTTCCCTAATATTGACAGATTGCAGTTGACAACGTTCCCTAATATTGACAGATTGCAGCTGAGAACGTTCCTTAATATTGACAGATTGCAGCTGAGAACGTTCCCTAATATTGACAGATTACAGTTGAAAACGTTCCCTAATATTGACAGATTGCAGTTGACAACATTCCCTAATATTGACAGATTGCAGCTGAGAACGTTCCTTAATATTGACAGATTGCAGCTGAGAACGTTCTCTAATATTGTCAGATTGCAGCTGAGAATGTTCCCTAACATTGACAGATTTCAGCTGAGAATGTTCCCTAATATTGACAGATTGCAACTGAGAACGTTCCCTAACATTGACAGATTATAGCTGAGAACGTGCCCTAATATTGACAGATTGCAGCTGAGAACATTCTCTAACATTGACAGATTGCAGCTGAGAACGTTCCCTAATATTGACAGATTGCAGCTGAGAACGTTCCTTAATATTGACAGATTGCAGCTGAGAACGTTCCCTAATATTGACAGATTTCAGCTGAGAACGTTCCCTAATATTGACAAATTACAGTTGAAAACGTTCCCTAATATTGACAGATTGCAGTTGACAACATTCCCTAATATTGACAGATTGCAGCTGAGAACGTTCCTTAATATTGACAGATTATAGCTGAGAACGTGCCCTAATATTGACAGATTGCAGCTGAGAACATTCTCTAACATTGACAGATTGTAGCTGAGAACAATCTCTAACATTGACAGATTGCAGCTGAGAACGTTCTCTAACATTGACAGATTGTAGCTGAGAACATTCCCTAATATTGCTAGAATTACCTTCTGGAGCGGCGGCGACCAGCAACATGCAACGAGCTGGGCGCAGCTCCTCCGCATTGCTTCCGTGGATATGTGGCAGCTGGGCGGCGGCGCCATGGACCTAACTCTACAGCGTAAGTTAAGTAAACAAGCAGTCTGTGTCTGGACACAATAACTAAACATACTAAAGTTGATATAAAATCGATCACTTATCAAGTTCAATGAGATGACCTGATGGGATCCTAACATTACGGCCGAAACAACGCGTTTAGGATTGATTCGCGGTAACCGCTGCGAGACGCTTAGAACTCGCACGTGTATACCTATTGGTCCTCGCCACTCCGCGCCATCATAGCTGATGCATGCCGAATGCGATGATATTACCGTGTTGACGTTGAATGATGGTAAATACGACATGACTCGCAAGTATGATGTTGCCATTATCGAGCCCATTATTGTCGGCAGTGCGGCCGCCCGCGGTGTGACGCCACCTCACAAGTACGGACGACCGACTAGCGCTGAACAATGAAACCTTCATAACTTAACTACATTAAATCTGTGAAACACGTATGGATTGCTCAAGTTTAACAAGGACGCTCGCGAGCCGTGCGCCAGCTCGCGTCGACAACCGATACAGTAATAAACCATTTATATAAGTCAGTCAGGTTCACGTTGGTGTGCGTAGCGGGTTTGAGAAACGATCAAGTTCTCAATCATCCAACCATTATAATATGAGATGCGGTTGAGTGATTGTGGCTTAGCTTTCTTTACTAGACAATGTACACTTTAAACATTTAAGTATAAAAACACTCCGAAGCGAGAAATAATAAAATTAATCATGCGACACTATTTGAGAGCAGATATTTAAGTAGCTTGCGAAGTGCATCTGTTTGCAACCTGCTTTTTTATTGCACCCAAGTTTATTATGCGACTAGACATTCCACGGGTGACTGGAACTCCAGAAACAAAAGAGCGTCAGGAGCTTTAATTACAATGACCAAGAATTTGAAAAGCTAAATGATGATGCACCCTATTTTGTGGAAAGAGAACCATGGAAGTGTGGGAGTGCCGCTGACGCCAGCACCCTGCCACCAGCGCATGGATCTGGCCCACTTGCAGGGCTCTCTTCCCACGAGTCGCGTCTCACAGCAGACAGCGGCAGCACGTCGGCGGCTGCTGCGCCGCTACCTAGTCCGCCGTCACTGCTCGTACACGCCGGTCCCCGATGGCTTCTACAGCTTCAAATAACACGGTTTTACTTACACTACTGTGAAAAGTCTAGCGTCTGTACTATTGCTGCAACAGCCAAAGGATAGCTGAAGAAACATTGATATCTCCGTCCGGTTAGCCAGTAGGTCCGCAGCAGTATTCGGTCGGGAGGTCGGGTGCAGGGCGGGGCGGTGGGACGGAGCGCCTAGGTGCAGCAGGCGCGCGTGGGCGGCGCGCGCGAGGGCCGGCGCTCCACGGCGATGCGCGCGTGGTCGGCGTCGGCCTCGCGCCCCGACGTCTTGTCGAGGATGGCCTCGGCCAGCTCGGAGAAGGCGCGGTCGATGTTAATGTTGGCCTTCGCCGACGTCTCCATGAACCGGATGCTGTGCTCGCGCGCTATCTGCACACACACATTACGATTCACATTGATACAACAATCTTTATCTCCTATTGATGAAATAATGAACTCCCATGTGCCTATTATATCCTCAATAGTTAGATTTATATAACATCATAAAAACATACAGATAGTATTCTGCACTTGGATGGCCATTTAATATCGCCTACACGCTTTTAAGCGTAGTCCTATGACAAGTGGCTGAATTTTTTGATGGCCTTTAAGTTCCTATCTCTCTTTTTTGTTTTATTAATACATCTGTAATATTAAAACAAGTTTGACTAGCTTCTGCTGGCGGCTTCGCGCGCGTCAATGTAGAAAATGATTCCAAACAAATATACTTCTGGGACAAATTGTACTATTCTAGGGCATGGTCTACCCATGTGCAAAATTTCATTCATATCCATCCATATTAGATTGATTGTGAAGGAGTAACACACACACATGCGTACAACCATTCGCCTTTATAATTATATAATTTAGCGTGATTTGTAAATACAATCTTTTTTCTAATATAGGTATACAGCTCAAAGAATGTACCCATCTTTCATATTCTCTTTTCGTAAAATGTGTCTCTATTATTATTTATGAAGAAAAGTATTTTATAAGACAAAGAATCAACAATAATCTTTATTCGTTTTAATTCATTGCTTGTCAGACGCAATAATCAAATGGTTGTTACCAAACATACGCATTTGGAACACAAGTAGCGAGTGTTATCTGAGCGTGAGTCAGTGCGCTCGTTTAGCTGGACGCGCGCTAATTGATGTCGGCTCCATCGTGCGCTAACTTGGATGCGGCACACACACAACAATACAATGAGCATCAGATTTTATTCATATAACACTGCTCACTTATTTATGCCAAAACCAAAACAAACCATAATCAAACAACTTACAGTAATTGCAAGATTACTGAAATAGCCACAGAAATATTAATAAAACCATGTGGATCACGTGTGACACGATAATAAAAACAAGTGGACAAAAATTGTCTAGTCAATACTCATAAGGAGTCAAAGAAAAACAACAAGATTTTGGACAACAACAATACAGGAACACAAACAGCTACACATAAAGTAGTATTATGATGCTATAAAAATAGAAGGATATTGACTAACTTTTTGTGTTAATATTATTATTAAACAGGCTTTTTTTATAATAATACAACTTGTTTCATTTGCATACCTGTAACTTAGGTGAAATAATGTCTCGTCTATAACTGTCACTATATCAACTCTTGTACCATATTTATAGCAAATAAATGATTGATTTCATGTGCCATAAGACACATCAGTGGGTAGTGAGCCAGGCACCATAAAATAATAGTAGTGCCTTACACCAATTACTATAATTGTTTGCGATTATCCTAGATGCAGTTCTTAAATTAGCAGCAGTGGGTGGTGAGCCAGGCTCACTAAGTAGTAATACTCACTGCCTCTCCGCGCTCCTTGCTCACAACGCGCTTCTCCTCCATGTCACACTTGTTGCCGAGGATCATCTTCTCCACATCTTCATTTGCATGCTAAGAAAACCATATTCAGTGATCACTATTTATTTATTACAAAATGACCTAGCTTATATTAAACTGAAATGGCTACAACAGGTGTAATACGTCAATGTAACTACATAATATTAAACTTATCACAAAATATAAATATTTACGCTAACTTATTTGGTAAGAATATAAAACATTATGTAATGCCTCAAATTGTAGGTAATGATACATGTAATAATAATTGAGAATTAGTAGTATTATTGTGGAAAATGTCTCATTTTAAGATTGATGTGACATTATACCCCAAGCGAACGCCAGCATTCGCTTACTCGTTGTCTTTCTATTGTCTCTAATTACGGTACTCAAAAGGTTAATAATATAATATTCCACAATATAATATTCCACAACCATCACACAACGCCGACTAGTCTCAAGCTTTGCAGAGCTTGTGTTATGAGTACTAGACAACTGATAAACATACTTATATATTTCTAAATACATACATATTATAGATAAATTACACCCAGACACAGAACAAATGATCGTGCTCATCACACAAACATTTGTCCTGGGTGGGAATCGAACCCACAACCTCCGGCGTAGCAGTCAGGGCTACTAACCACTAGACCAACAGGTCAGTCAATAATGAGTGCATAACGTATATACTGAAACATGTTTCATTTACACTGTGGTTCAATCTGTTATTAGCAAATTGACTTATTTTTATACCCAGCAGTCAGTTGCATTAAAGTAAAAGATCCCCTGAGTCTAGTGTGTTAGGAAGGTTATGGTATTTTATATAATCATGACTTGTTAGGCATACCTACAGACAATATTCATAATTCTACAATGTGTTGTACCACCTGGAGGCTTACCTCGTCTATATTCCGTAACCATTTAACGATGTCATCAAATGTTTTCTCGTTGGTGATATCGTACACGAGCATGATGCCCATCGCGCCGCGGTAGTACGATGTGGTGATAGTGTGGAACCTCTCCTGGCCCGCCGTGTCCCATATCTGGAGCTTTATCTTTTTGCCGCGGAGCTCCACAGTCTTTATTTTGAAGTCGATACCTACAAGATGTGAAAGCACACGTTAGGAAAATATTGCATAGTAACCATGTAATACGAAATGAATCTCCTACGGTTCACAAAAGTTAGAACAAATTAAACACAAAAAAAGGCAAGGCTTTGGTGATACAAAAATACAAAGGTGGCTCATACCGATCGTAGATATAAACGTCGTTGTGAAGTGATTGTCTGAAAATCTGAACAATATACATGTTTTGCCTACGCCGGAGTCGCCAATGAGAAGTAATTTGAACAACAAGTCGTAGGTTTTCTTAGCCATTTTAATATGTTTTACGCTTATGAAATATAAAAACGATAAAAATCCAAAATCATCCGACACCAAGAATTGACAGTATTTTTCTAGAGTTACAAGTTACAATAAAAATAATAAATGATGTCATGTTTGAGATAAAATTTATAACTAGCAACATTTAGCAGGATATTGTTGGGAATAAAAATAAATAAATAAATGAAATTTTTAGTTTTAAGCCGGGAACAGACTTTATAACACAGATGTATTTTCTAAACTAACTGTCCGTTCCCCCGTGAGTCCGCGTCTTCGGTTATATCCGCTAGTGTGGGTCGTACGATGATGTTAGACTCTGGACAATGAAAAATGGCACAACAAAAAGGGTATTAAAAAAAAATGAAGATGCTCACCCTGACTGTACGCTGCATAAATGGAGTTGATACTTTAGATTATTCATTAAAATAATATACGATGCATGATTATTAAAAACTAACTTTTGCCTGCGTCTTCGTCCGCGTAGAATTCGAAAATGTTTCTATTAGGTTTTTTGGTTGATTTTGTTTTATTATAATCAATAGCACTTGTCCATGACTTCATTCTGTTATAAGTTGGAAGTAAAGTATTTGTAAAGTCTAAGTACATTAGAAGGCTGTTTTAGGTACATCACGCACGCTATTATAAGTAAGAATGAACTAAAGATGAAGGGTGAAAGTACTGGGTCTTATAATATTATCAATGGAAAAGTAGTTGATGCGATCTCCTGTAGGTTACCCAGAATTATTTGGTATCAGTTTTGTCAATGCTACTATTTCTAGCCACCAATATTGCCCATTGACACATCCACTGGTAGTATTAATTTTCTATTTAGACTACATCTGGGTGGACCAAAGAATTAGGTCAATTCTCCCTAATCACGATCAGTTTTGATATTTTTTTTATTTTTTTCCTTTTTGGTAACTGAGCCAGTGCCGACTATTCTGCCAGTGTCATGTGAGTTTTGATATTGTCTTCAGGTACTTTACCGTCTCCTATCAAAAGTAACTTTGATGGATAATTTGAACTACCTCTGCTTAATTATGCACTCATATTAGTATATATGTAGTTTAGAGGGGTGGATGAATTTCCATAGCGGGAAAGTTTTTAAACAAGACTTCACAATGTCAGCTCTAGTTCCCCTAACTATCACTGGCAATGTTTGGCGAAAATCACCAGCAAACTTGAAAGTTCCACCCATGATTTTTTTACAGCTTCTTATGTCTCTAAAGGTCCTGCCTCTACATGAGCTCTATGAATCATAGTGCATTCATCACGAAATTTATTCATTTGAAAGACCTATCGATGCCCTAGAAAAAACGAGAACTCAACAGTACGGAAATTAAACAAATTATAACCTCAAATTACGTATGTTCAGAGTTAAATATTGCGCACTTGTTAAATAAAAACCTATAGTGTATTATATATTTGGAAAGGATATTTTATGCAAATTGAGAAACAATTATAAAATTAATGATAAAAGATAACTGTCTTAATTATTTACTTAAAATGCTAGAAAAAAACGAAGGAAGATGAGGAGGCTTCTCTTCAAGATGACTGATAAATTTAAAGACCAAAAAAGTGAGACTAATCAGAAATATGCAGAGTGGTATCTAAATTGGAAACTGTTGCACAATGAGGTCGCTTTTTTCCGGGAGTATTCCACTTTCCTTTAATGACAGACCCTTCTTTTTTTATTCTTCACAGTGTCCTCACACTTACGTCAGAAAAAAAAAATCACAATTATTTCGAAACAGTTTATTTATTATTATACACACAAACACTTGAAAATAAAAATAACAAAAGCAGATAGAAGAGCACAAAGGTACTGCTTATTTCAAATGAAATTTTTTCCAGCAGACCTGCGACAGGAGAGTTGGATGAGAGATATAGACACAGTGTATACAAATAAGGTAGTGGTGGTGGTTTAATAATACCACTAAAAATAACACACAATTAAAACAATCAAATACCATAATATAATACAATAATATGCATACTATTTAATTTAGCCATCCTTACACGTCTCCAATAAACAATAGCAAATGACTGTCAAATCTAAAATGTCTGAATGGAGAAAAATACCTGTCATTAAAGATATTTTTTCTGTGTATATTGTTTCAGAAGTTGATATTTCAATTTCTTGAAGAGTTTTCAATGCCTTTACCGTTCTGGTAATTTGAAGTTTCACTTGCTAGTTATCGATATCTCCTAAAAAGTATAATACACAGTGAGTAATATTGTAATTTGTTATAAATAATCGAAAAGTATCAAGCTGTTTTACTAGATATTCAAAACTCTAACCTATAAATGAAATTATTGTATCCAGCCGTCGCATTTTCTCTGCAGATTTCTGGTTAATCACACTTTGTTGGTCTTTAAATTTATCAATCATCTTATAGAGAAGCCTCCTCGTCGAACAATTTAATGTTTTGCGCATTTTATAACAAAATAAATGAAAATAAGATTCACGTAAACACAAAATGGTAGCGCTTGCAACGGTGATCGTGGTCGTATGACGGACGATGATCGTGGTGATCGTGGTCGTATGACGGGCGATGATCATGGTCGTATGACGGACGATGATCGTGGTCGTATGACGACGTACGTCTCGCTTTTAACCCTGTCGCTTTTAATTCTGCTATCTCTAGCGAGAGTTTTCGGAGTTCGTTAGCCAGATACTGGGTAGTAACTACCTGTGGTGCTGGTGTGGGTGGTGCAGGTGACTGCACGGCTGCGACTTCGGCTGTTGCTGTCTGCTCCATCATTTTGTCGGCAAGCAGCGCGAGTTCTTCCAGGGCGGTCGTTGTGCTGAACGACTCGCTGACTGCCAGGACTGAGCGCACGTGTGATGGCAGGTGGTTTGTCCACATGAGACGCAGCGTGGAGTCGGGGACTTTATCCCTGGCGAGATTGCGCATCTGGCGGAGTAATTGTGTCGGCTTTTGCTCACCGAGTTCCATTTCTGACAGTAGTTTTTGAAACTGCCGACTGTCAGATTCCTCGTAGGCGGATATGAGCCTTTTCATTATCGCCGTGTATTGATCCGTCTCAGATGGGTTGTACAGGAGGTCATTAGGTCAACGATCTGCTCAATATCCTGCCGCTCCAGCTGCGCTATGACCATCTGGTCGAGCTGAGCTTGGCCTTTTTTGAGGTCATTGGTTGCGGCTTCAAAGATTATGAACCACAGGCGTGGTCGATCGCGCCAGAACGCTGGAATGCGCATTGTGAGCGATATGCCGGCTTCAGCGTTCGTCACGCTGTGCGATGTTGACGGGCCTGGTTGTTGTTCTGTTTGACGAATGTTTGGAGGCAGGGACATCTTCAATTTGTTGGGCGGCGACTACGCGATGTTAAATGTCTGGAACGATATCCGTGTATGTTTTGCCTCTTGAGATTTCAGTTGGTGAGACCCGCTTGTGGGAGGCCAACTGAAATGTGCAATCACGGTGTACCGTTATGACGACGACGGGGCAGTGATCACTTGGAGATGCTGTGACTATGCCGTCATACCAGTCGGCAGGCCTAAGACCGGGTCCGTAGCTGGTTGAGGAGCGTGTCGCGTGTGATATCTACTCCAGCCGGCAGGCATAAACCAGGTCCGTAGCTGGGTAGAAAAACTCGGGGTCACCACTTTGGGGATAGAAGTAAGAATCGTGTGACTCCAAAACAGAATGTGTATATTTCCACCATGCACCTCCTTTTATACCAGTTTACAATATTACGGACTAAAAACTTAACCAATAGTAACTTAGTATCTACAAAACAATGAGCGCGGTTCGGGCGCGCAATGCTTTTGTTCGAGCAGCTGGGGTAGCAGGTACTAAGGTTTGCACGTGGGACCTTGGAGTACAACTGTACAATGGCTGCGTAGCGTGGGAATGCTTTTGGGTCGAGCAGCTGTGGAAGCAGGTAGCGAGGTTCGCCCTTGGGTCCTTGGAGTATAATGGCTGCGTGTTTCTAGCGTGGTAACAGTGATGTGCTGTAGGGTGGCTACACATCACAGACTAGAGAGCACAGAGTACCTTTTTGCTAGAGAGGGATATAAAATGCATGAAGTTTATGACACGATGACACGTCAATCACAGACTAGAGAGCATTGCTAGAGAGGGATATAACGTCAATAACGCAATTTTGACAATCCTTAAATGCTGCCATATATGAACTTGAATAAATAATTCGCTGCAATCTTTCGCTGGCCAGACTATAGTTTACAACCGTCTGGGGGGCTATTGGCTAACTTTTTCAATAACAGTTGACAACTAGCATTCGTTGCACACTAAACTTAGTTGTCAACTGACAATTTCATAAAATTGGTATTACTTAACACACAAGTGACTAACAACCTACGGTGGAAATGTGGTGAATTATAAAAATTTACGGTGCCTATTGTGACCACTCTGAAATTTTATGGACTATTATACAGCTTCAAAAGCTTAAACAATCGCAATTTTAAAAGTATCGATACAATAACATCTGCCAAAACGTGTTACGGTGGCTATCAAAGGCACCAGTGGCAAATACGTCACTGCAGTTGGTCACTGAAGATAGGCAATACGAAACTAGCTGTTTGACAGTTCAATGATGCACATTGTTAACAAGTGATCATCACTTGAACTGTCAACAGAGTTACGCAATAGCCCCGCTGGTCACGCTTTTATGGAACTCACAAGTAGTGATGCACCAAGTTCTTTTCGAGGTGTTGTTGTTAGAGACACAGACGATGGGCGGCGGATAGAGATGGGCGGCGGATAAATACCCAGAGGATAAATACTCGAGTATTTATCCAAAATGAGTAAATACTCATTTTTACCCATTTTTATTGGATATTTACTCAAAGTGATGGATATTTACTCAAAATGAAATGATGTTTATTTTTTTATAAATCGAGTGGTTATTTTAAGGATTAATGACTAGTATTTTTATCTTTAGAGATTTCAAAAAAGGAGTTCTTAGTTACTTTATTGAAACTTTCGAAAACAATAGTGATTTTGATATTTTCATCGAGAACTAAGCACTTACAGTCAAATAGTGACATAGCCGTGTTTGGGCTTATTAGAATTGTCATGAAATGCAGTTTGGCTATAAAGTACTATCAAACTGATCTGATGATGGAGCCGGAAGGTGGAAGGTCGACACAGGAACTTCATAATAAAACAATGTAACCTAGCAGTGTTTGGAATTGTCATGAGAAATAGGCACTCTGGTTATATGTAAGTCTATCGCAACTAAAAAGTGTAAAATAATAAACTTTTTACAAAAAAAAACCGACTTTACTAAAAAAAAACACAAAAGATCAAAATAACTTTAATTTCGGAAGTCGATGTTAAATAAGAAACAAATAATACCAAGAAACACCGACTTCCGAAATTAAAGTTATTTTGATCCTTTTAGTTTTTTTTTAGTGAAGTCGGTTTTTTATTTTTTGTAAAAAGTTTTTTATATTCCATAACATCTTTTTTAAAACGTTTTTAATAACTTTTACCAAATTTTAACATACCTGTAACGTCCCAATAAGCTAAAAACTTACTACGTAGTTTGAAGATGTATGACTTTACAAATACGCACTGGGCCAGCATGTTGGATTTTATTTTCGTCCATTCCCTCTCATAGAGAGGAGTAAGCCTGTGTCCCAGCAGTGAAAACATTAAAAAGACTGATGACGAAGTTTCTACTATAATGTGCATTTTGCCCCGCTTGGGCAGAGCAACGCCGTGTCCTCGTGGGGGCGATCGGCGGCGGCTATCTCTCGCGCCGGGCCTTGGTACAGGCCATGGTCCGGAGCGAGGAGGAGTGTCAGGCGGTCGCCTCCTTCTGCAAAGCAGTTATGCTAGCAAAGGAGACGGCCGATTGCGTGAGGCAACGGTCCTTACGCCCCAACCGCCATCGGGATTTCGATCCCGATTTCCGGCCACCGTAGGCGCGGGCTTGCGGACGGCGAGAAATGTGTGGCTCGCCGTCTGACCGTCCGGTAATCGTCCGGACCGAGCTCAAGTCGTCGACGGCGCGTACTGTTCCACGCGCGCCTCAGGGAGATGTCGGCAAATTTTAGGGGCCCAGCAGGGTCGAACCCTACTGGGGCCACGGGTAGTGTGAAAGTGAAACCCGGGGCCCTGGGACGAAGGCAAAGAAAGAACAGGAGTGGGTTTTTAGTCAGTAAAAGTCTGACACTATCTCGCGCTCCGCCCAAGAGCGTGATTTGTCATAAGATGATTTTCCCACCCATTAAAAAAAAAAAACTATAATGTGCATTTATGATATGAACAAATCAATATACTAGTTCTAACTTTGATAATGCTTGACGAAAATATTCAAGATGGAACATAATAGGCTTTATGTTATTATAAATGTGATTAATAAAGCACGTTACAAATCTATATTTTCCGTATTTTAATTGATTCAATCCGTTTGTTGGTAAAATAACAAGATTTAAGCTAAATAACGCAATCCAAACTGTAGTGAGTATTTATCCATGATTTGGATAAATACTCGAGTAAAAACGGATATTTATTGAGTATTTATCCATTTTGAGTATTTACTCGGATAAAATCCCAACACTAGCGGCGGATAAATACCCAGAGGATAAATACTCGAGTATTTATCCAAAATGAGTAAATACTCATTTTTACCCATTTTTTTGGATATTTACTCAAAGTCATTGGATATTTACTCAAAATGAAATGATGTTTATTTTTTTTGCAAATCGAGTGGTTATTTTAAGGATTAATGACTAGTATTTTTATCTTTAGAGATATCAAAAAAGGAGTTCTTAGTTACTTCATTGAAACTTTCGAAAATCAATCAGATCAAATCTTTTTGATGTCAATGAGATTCTCAATGCACGCTACCCCGCTTTCCTTTTGTCCTGTTTCTTTTTTTGTTTTGCTTATTTAACCCTCCACCCCCACGCCCTATAGTGTCTGTCCCGTTCAGTGCCCAGTTATGCGACATTAAAGAGCGCACGCGCGCTATTATTTTGAATGTTGTGTTATAACGTCTCAAGGTAAGTTTACTATTCTTATTAATTTGTGCTTATCCAAATGGTTACTTGGGTACTTACGGTCACACCTATGTTAACGTGATTGATAACCTATTTTTTAACCGACTTTTAAAAAAGGAGGAGGTTATCAATTCGTTTGTATTTTTTTATTTGTTTTACCTCAGAGCTCCATCGTTTAAGGACCGATAAGCAATTTTTTTTTCTCTTAGAGGATATGCTTTCCGATTGGTGCCATTTTTTTCAGAATCCAGTTCTGATTATTGGATCCATGAGGAATCGAGGGAACTCCTCAAATATTATAGGCAACCATATAGTGATTTTGGTATTTTCTTCGAGAACTTAAGCACTTACAGTCAAATAGTGACATTTGAATAAGTGGAACTGATGAATACGACCAGAAATGGCCAAAGGAACTTCATAGTCACATAGATATTACAATGAAGATAGTTAAGCGACTATGACAATACAAATGAATGAATGGTTCTGAATAGTTATGTTGAAAATGGTATCATCGAAGTGACCTGATGATGATGATGGAGCCGAAAGATAGGCACGAACTCTGTAATTAATCAATGTATCGTAGCCGTGTTTGGACTTATTAGAATTGTCATGAAATGCAGTTTGGCTATAAAGTACTATCGAACTGATCTGATGATGTAGCCGGAAGGTGACAGGTAGACACAGGAACTTCATAATAAAACAATGTAACCTAGCAGTGTTTGGAATTGTCATGAGAAATAGGCACTCTGGTTATATGTAAGTGTATCGCAACTAAAAACTGTGAAATAATAAACTTTTTACAAAAAAAAACCGACTTCACTAAAAAAAAAAACACAAAGGATTAATATAACTTTAATTTCGGAAGTCGGTGTTAAATAAGAAACAAACAATACCAAGAAACATCGACTTCCGAAAGTAAAGTAATTTTGATCCTTTTAGTTTTTTTTTTTAGTGAAGTTAGTTTTTTTTTGTGTAAAAAGTTTTTTATATTACATAACATCTTTTTTAAAACGTTTTTAATAACTTTTACCAATTTTTAACATACCTGTAGTGTAGCGTCCCAATAAGCTAAAATCTGTAACTTTGAACGTAGGTAGATAGAATAATATCTGTTGAATTGAACTTCTGCCGTCCCTCACTACCACCACTGCTGAAACCCGATGGGTCGCTGGCCCACACCGCTGAGGAGAAAGCAAATCTATTTGCCTCTCTTTTTGCGGAATCTTCACGTCTTGATTCCGGTAACGCGCGGCCTCCTGCCTTTCCAGAGCGATGCGAGACGACTATGGCAGACATACGCATCCATCAGAAGGACGTCCGTAGGGTGCTACGTAACCTTGACGTGAACAAAGCCAGTGGTCCCGACGGGATACCGGCAATTGTTTTAAAAACTTGTGCGCCTGAACTGTCTCCGATCCTGACACGCCTATTTCGTCTTTCGTTTGAGGCTGGAAAAGTACCGATAGCTTGGAAGCAAGCTAACGTGCAACCCGTGCCCAAGAAGGGTAGTCGGGCTGACCCTGCTAATTACAGACCTATATCGGTAACGTCCATTCTCTGCAAGAGTATGGAACGAGTGATCAATAAAAAGCTCCTGGCATACCTAGAAGCTAATGACATCCTCAGTGATCGTCAATACGGCTTTCGCCGAAATCGGTCAACTGGGGATCTTCTAGCGTATGCCATTCACATCTGGAGCGAGGCCATCGAGAGGCATGGGGAAGCACTTGCAGTCTCCCTTGATATCTCGAAGGCCGTTGACAGGGTCTGGCATGATAGCCTTATTGCTAAGCTTCTTTCCTTCGGTCTGCCCACTGGTCCGTGTGACTGGATCGCAGACTTCTTGAGGGGGCGATCCATCCGAGTGGTTATTGATGGCTGCTCATCCGGTCAAATGGAAATTAATGCCGGGGTCCCTCAGGGGTCGGTACTCTCGGCAACACTGTTCTTGCTGCACATAAACGACCTTCTTAAACCCGGTACCTTTGGGTATGCAGACGATAGCACTGTTGCTGAGATATACGTGTCCGATGCACATGCTAGTGGGTCATAGATCCAGTCTTTCCGAGAGGCTATTGTTGAACGCTTGAACTTTTCCTTGAAGGCAGTATCCGATTGGGGCGATGCCAATCTGAGCATCGGAGCCAATTCCACCCGGCTCCATCATTCCGGGGTGTAACCGTGCCGATAACCGGCGACCTTGAGCTTCTTGGGGTAACGTTGTCGTCTACCCTCAATTTCGGCTCTTTTATCGAAGCTAAAGCTCAACAGGCTGCCAAAAAATTGGGGATCCTAGCCAAGGTGAGACAGTACTTCACGCCGGAACAGCTGCTCAAACTTTATCAAGCGCAAGTTCGATCGTGTATGGAATACTGCTCTCATCTTTGGGATGGGTCTGCCAAATACCAGCTTGATGCTCTGGAGTCGATTGAGAAGCGAGCCAAGAGGATCATCGGTGATGATACACTTGTCGAATCAAAACTCCAAAACCTTGAGCATCGACGCCGAGTTGCTGGCCTGTCGGTTTTCTATCGATTACACTTCGGGGAGTATGCGTTGGAATTGCACAATTTAATTCCACCAAGTCCGTTCCATCATCGGACCACTAGACGTACGGCGTTGCGCCATCGGTACATGGTGGACATCCCACCCATACGTACAAAGCGTTTTGGGAACACATTCATAATGCGTACAGCTAAGGAGTGGAATTCCCTGCCGGAGTCTGTGTTCCCTGATAGCTACAACCTAGAGGTCTTTAAGTCAAGAGTAAATAGGTTACTTCTAGGCAAGCGTGCTCCATCGTCGGCCACATCATCGCTTATCATCAGGTGAGATGGTGGTCAAACGCGAGCCTATTAATAATAATAAAAAAAATATGACAATATCATATTAACTCTATTACTACAATAATTTAAATATCTACTACGTAGTTTGAGGATGTATGACATTTACAAACCCGCACTGGGTCAGCGTGGTGGATTATATTTTAGTCCATTCCCTCTCATGGAAAGGAGTAAGCCTGTGTCCCAGCAGTGGAAACAGTAAAAAGACTGATGACGAAGTATCTACTATAATGTGCATTTTGCCCCGCTTGGGCAGAACAACGCCGTGTCCTCGTGGGGGCGTCGGGGGCGGCGATCTCTCGCACCGAGCCTTGGTACAGGCCATGGTCCGTGGCGAGGAGGAGTGGCAGGCGGTCGCCTCCTTCTGCGAAGCAGTAATGCTAGCAAAGGAGGCGGCCGATCGCGTGAGGCAACGGTCCTCACGCTCTAACTGCCACCGGGATTCCGATCCCGATTTCCGGCCACCGTAGGCGCGGGCTTGTGGACGGCGAGCAATAAGTGGCTCGCCGTCCGACCGTCCGGTAACCGTCCGGACCGAGCCGAAGTCGTCAACGGCGCATACTGTTACACGCGCGCTTCAGGGAGATGTCAGCAAATTGAGAGAAGCCTACTGGGGGGCCACGGGTAGTGTGAATGTGAAACCCGGGGCCCTGGGACGAAGGCAAAGAAGGGACAGGAGTGAGTTTTTAGTCAGTAAAAGTCTGACACTACCTCTCGCCCCGCCCAAGAGCGGGATTTGTCATAAGATTATTTTCCCACCCATTAAATAAAAAAGCTTTATGTTATTATAAATGTGATAAATAAAGCACGTTACAAATCTATGTTTTCCGTATTTTAGTTAATTCAATCCGTTTGTTGGTAAAAAATAACAAGATTTAAGCTAAATAACGCAATTCAAACTGTAGTGAGTATTTATCCATGATTTGGATAAATACTCGGGTAAAAACGGGTATTTATTGAATATTTATCCATTTTGAGTATTTACTCGGATAAAATCCCATTGTGTTCGAGTTTTGTGGACAGAGTCGATTCTAGTCAACAGTATTCAATCCATAATTTAATTTCACTACTTCAAACTTTCAAAGTCACTGGTGGGTCAAAAGTATGACGACTGTAGACTAGGTGCGCGGGTGAAGATAAAGTAGGTATTGAAAATTGTAACAAAAAATAGTACCTACTATTAAAGGGAAAATCTTTATAGTCGGTTAAGGCAATAGTACGGTAGCTTGAGAACGAATGAATGGACGAAGTACCACTGACGTAATCCGTCACTTTGAAAAATCCAGGCTGACGAATGCGTGAGCCGAACGGGGAAAAGTTCCAACCGCAGAGACGTGGGGCTTTTTTCTTTGTCAGCAGCCGTGTATACAACATCTGGGGACTATCTCACGGCTTGTTGTGAAGTGAATACTTAAAGCTTAGGTACATCATAATAAATCAGTTGCGTGGTCTTTAATAGTTTATTTACTGCTCATTACCCACTCATCGGCCACAAAATAAGGACTCTAGAATGGATTCCCACTGTGATCGGCCTCCTGTACAAAGAATTCGCTGCTTACCATCAGGTGGGATCGCAGTCAAGCACTGGTTTATATGAATTAAAAAAAATATATATATATATCGGATATATAATTCTTTTGTACGTGTGTTTGTCACATTTTGTTTGTGTGTTGATTGGGATGTAATTTTGTGTGTTTATGTATTTGAGTATGTCATGTCCCCGGATAGTATCAAAATACATTTAATCCCGCTAGGTGGCATTGCAATCGGGTCCTCATTTTTTTTGTCACAGAGACAGCTTTCGGGCAGGACAACGTTTGTCGGGACCACTAGTACTCGTATATTTATTAAATTTCCAATAAAAAGGACATTACAAATGAGTACAATCAATAACTTCTTCTACCATGACAAAAGAAGTTATTGATTCATCTTTCATTCATTCATCAGACATCTTTTGTTGCGAATGAAATTCATTGTATTTCGATTTCGAGTAGGCGAGTCCGAAGCAAGCATCAAATCTGACATCTGACTAATTTTAAATTTAGCACATCACTACTTTTGTAATGGCTGCCGGCGCGCGTCGGTTCACCATTGTTGTCTTTGATTGTTGTCTTTTTCTGTCATATTTCCAGTTGGTTGTGGTTGAGAAATCGATAACTCATTCTCTAACCAACTCTGGGTTTTGGGTTGTATAAAAGTAGCTTGGGAAGTAAAGTTAGTCATGTGAACGGTGTGAAATTCTTGTTTTAAAAGCTTAAATTTATCAACAAAATGCATCGCCGTGGCGGGAAACGTATTCGGATGGATGACCCTCCTCCGGAATACGTGAATCCCATGACCCCAGCTACTCCAATGACTGATTACGGTGGACAGTCAGTTCACGAACCTGAGACTCCTAACGTGAACTATTCGGGGTTTAACATCGGCGCAGTAGCTAATTCCACTGCTACTGAACCACCTAGAGAAGATGCTGAGGAATCTCATCATGAGGAAGAGGAACCAAGGTCTCCGTCTCCTACTCCCACGAAGCGAGTGACTCGTAGTCGCGGCCGGAGAGGTGATGCTGGGTTCCCGGGGCGCCTGGCTGAGTCTCCGCCGCCGCCTCCCCTGCGGCGCAGAGGCCGCGGCGGGCGTGGTCGCGGCCGGGGCCGAGGCACCGCTCCGCCGCCCGCGTACTCGCCACCACCGGTCTTGCTGCCTGGTGATGATGAGAACAGTCTTTACAATATACTTAGATTCAATAAGACTGCTATTAATGTAAGCATTGTTTTTCATGTTTTTTTTCTTAATGGCATACTTCCATGATTATACCATTTGGAACCTTTTGTTTTACCTATCAGCAAGTGGTGGATATGTGGATAGAGGAGTACAAAACCAACCGAGAGGCGGCACTGGTGCAACTTATGCAGTTCTTTATCAACGCCTCTGGGTGCCGTGGGAAAGTCACTCCAGACATGGCGCAGATGGACCACACACTTATCATTAAGAAAATGACTCAAGAATTTGATGAGGTATTTAAATATTACTATACTATTTCATTACTGTATACCAATGTGGTGCCGTTTATAAAAATATTGGGTCTTCTTTATTTCTGATCAATTGTTGACTATAAGCAAATTTTTTGAGTGCATTGTGTCACACCGGGTGTGCCTCCCAATGGAGACAGCTCCTTATTACAGATGACTCACCTTTTTTATGGTTCCGTACCCAAATGGCAAAAAATGGAACCCTTATAGATTCGTCATGTGTCTGTCTGTCTGTCCATATGTCACAGCCACTTTTTTCCGAAACTATAAGGGCTACCTATACTGTTGAAACTTGGTAAGTAGATGTATTCTGTGAACCGCATTAAGATTTTCACAAAAAATATAAAAAAAACAATAAATTTTGGGGGTTCCCCATACTTAGAACTGAAACTCAAAAATTTTTTTTTTTCATCAAACCCATACATCTCGGTCTTATAAAATGATTTGAGGTTTCTAATATAATTTTTTTATAAACTGAATAGTTACCAGTAGTAGTAGTAGTACCTTATAAATTTCCACCGAAAATTGGTTTGAACGAGATCTAGTAAGTAGTTTTTTTTTAATATGTCATAAACTGCAATTTACCTTTCAAGTTTGTACGGAACCCTTAGTGCGCGAGTCCAACTCGCACTTGCCCAGTTTTTTTTTGTAAGATTCACTGCCTTATTTAAAACACTTCAATGTTTAATTGTAATCATTTTAAAATTTGAAGCACTTAAAATACTCAATGTTCATTCCAACAGGAAAGTGGAGAATATCCACTTATCATGACAGGACAAACCTGGAAGAAGTTTCGCTCCAACTTCTGCGAGTTCATCCAGACATTGGTGAAGATGTGCCAGTACAGTATCATCTATGACCAGTACCTCATGGACAACATTATCTCTCTGCTTACCGGGCTGTCTGACTCACAGGTCAGAGCCTTCAGGCACACGGCTACATTAGCTGGTAAGTTGGTTATTACATATCTTACTATTGTACTTTGACATATACATATACTACTATTGTACTTTCCCATCTATTGGCAAATAGTTGGGAAAACCCAGAGCAAACTAACAAAATTTATAACCAGGGTAAACTGCCTATCTGGGCAGACAGGCAGTTTACCCTGGTTATAAATTTTGTGGAGGTCATGGTTGTAAGTTGTGCCATCACCCGGTAGTGATGAAGCTGATGACCGCGCTGGTGGATGTGGCCCTGCTGACGTCGGTGAACTGCGACAACTGCCTGCGCCAGTATGAGGCGGAGCGGCTCAAGGCGCGTGACAAGCGAGCCAACGAGCGCCTCGAAGTGCTGGTGGCCAAGCGCCAGGAGCTTGAGGAGAATATGGAGGAGATCAAGAACATGCTCTCATACATGTTCAAGTCTGTGTTCGTGCATCGATACAGGTAAGGCTCACCAACTGCTCTAGTTAGTAGCTCATGAACATTCATTGTTCAATAAACAGGCATTCAAGCTATTATACCGAAATGTCGAGTAACCTTGTTAAGTTATTAAAGAGCAGAGTACCTGACATACTTTGTTTTAACTTTGTTATCCAGGGACACTCTACCTGACATAAGAGCCATTACAATGGCAGAGATTGGTATATGGATGGAGAAGTTCCCAGCACACTTCCTAGATGACCTCTACCTCAAATACATTGGATGGACATTGCATGACAAGGTATGTCACAAACACTTCCATAAACTGTTCAAGTTGTCTTTCATCTATTTAACATTCATTAAATGGATGAAATTCAAATTTTAGACTGACTTGTAATATCTTAACTTATGAAGATACAGATATGCAAATGCCACAGTTGGACTTTGCTTTTGGTTAGGTTACATCTCTTTAGTAACTTCTTATTATAATGAACTCTAAAGTGATTCATAATAATTGAACCATTTTACAAATGTGTTGTCAATTAGACCCGTCTGTCAAATAGATGAATTGACACCGCGGTGCGGCTTCAGTCCTACTTAAAATATAATTGGAAAATTTCACACATCACCACGTGTTACCCGCTCGCCGCCGCCCACAGTGAGTACGCGGTATGAACGCCCAAAAGAAGTTCTATAATTGATGAAATGTTTGAGTAGGTCGCGTAGCGTCCATGTTTGCCCAGCACTAGAGTCGCTGAAGATGTTGAATTGTTGTGCAGGTGGGCGAGGTCCGTCTCCGCTGCCTGCAAGCTCTGCAGCCGCTGTACGAGTGTGAGGAGCTCAAAGGCAAGCTGGAGCTGTTCACGTCTAAGTTCAAGGACCGCATTGTGTCCATGACGCTCGATAAGGAGACCGACGTCGCGGTACACGCTGTCAAACTTGTCATCGCCATTTTGAAGTGAGTTGAATTTTGGATTAACATTTCTGATATGAATGGTACAAATTGTGACGATCCTTTTAATTTTTAACCAACTTCAAAAAAACGAGGAGGTTATAAATTCGGTTTTTTTTTTTTAATATCTGTTACCTCAGAATTCTGTCATTTATGGACTGATTTGCAAAATATTTTTTTGCTCTCATAGGATATGTTTCCAGATTGGTCCCATTTTTTAAATCTAGTTTGTTGATGGAATTCATGAGGAATCGAGGGAACTCTTCAAATATTACAGGCAACCATATGGTGATTTTGGTATTTTCATCAAGAACTTAAGCATTTACAGTCAAAAAACTTTTTAGAAAAAAAAAATAACCGACTTCACTAAAAAAAAACACTAAAAGGATCAAAATAACTTTAATTTCGGAAGTCGGTGTTTCTCAGTATTGTTTGTTTCTTATTTAACACCGACTTCCGAAATTAAAGTTATTTTGATCCTTTTAGTGTTTTTTTTAGTGAAGTCGGTTATTTTTTTTTTCTAAAAAGTTTTTATTTCACACTTTTTAGTTGCGATACACTTATAAACAGAGTGCCTATTTCTCATGACAATTCCAATTAACCCAAATACTGCTAGGTTACATTGTTTTATTATAAAGTTCCTGTGTCTACCTTCCTCCTTCCGGCTCCATCATCAGATCAGTTCGATAGTACCTTATAGCCAAAGAGCATCTCACGACAATTCTAATAAGCCCAAACACGGCTAGGATACATTGATTAATTACGGAGTTCCTGTGCCTACCTTCCGGCTCCATCATCAGATCAGTTTGATAGTACCTTATAGCCAAAGTGCCAACCATGACAATTCTAATAAGTCCAAACACGGCTAGGTTACATTGATTAATTACGGAGTTCCAGTGCCTACCTTCCGGCTCCATCATCATCATCAGATCACTTCGATGATACCATTTTCAACGTAACTATTCAGAATCATTCATTTATTTGTATTGTCATAGTCGCTTAACTATATCTTCATTGTGATATCTATTTGAGTATGAAGTTCCGTTGACCATTTCTGGTCTTCTTCATCAGTTCCACTTCATCAAATGTTACTTTTTGACTGTAAATGCTTAAGTTCTTGATGAAAGTACTAAAATTACCATAGGGTTGCCTATAATTTTTGAGGAGTTCCCTCGATTCCTCATGGATTCCATCATCAGAACTGGATTTTGAAAAAAATGGGACCAATCTGGAAGCATATCCTATAAAACGAAAAAAAAATTTTGCAAATCGGTCCATAAACGACGGAGTTCTGAGGTAACACACATAAAAAAAAAAAAAAATGATAAAAAAAAAAATACAACCGAATTGATAACCTCCTCCTTTTTTTTTGAAGTCGGTTAAAAAGTAACATTTGATGAAGTGGAACTGATGAAGAAGACCAGAAATGGTCAAAGAACTTCATACTCACATAGATATCAAAATAAAGATAATTTGTGACTATGACAATACAAATGAATGAATGGTTCTAAATAGTTATGTTGAAAATGGTATCACCAAAGTGATCTGATGATGATGATAGAGCCGGAAGGTAGGCACAGGAACTCCGTAATTAATCAATATAACCTAGCCGTGTTTGGACTTATTAGAATTGTCATGAGATGCACTTTGGCTGTAAGGTACTATCGAACTGATATGATGGAGCCGGAAGGTGGAAGGTAGACACAGGTACTTCATAATAAAACAATGTAACCTAGCAGTGTTTGGGTTAATTGGAATTGTCATGAGAAATAGGCACTCTGTTTATAAGTGTATTGCAACTAAAAAGTGTGAAATAAAAACTTTTAACAAAAAAGTTAATAACCGACTTCATTAAAGAAAACACTAAAAGGATCAAAATAACTAATTTCGGAATGAGTGCAGTCGGTTATTTTTTTTTTTGTAAACTTGGCCTTTTGACGTTTTGTGTGAAGGTAGAATACATGAATTAGATCTTTACGGAATTAATCGCAAGCACAGAATTGTTAGTTACCTACATTAGTGCAGTATTACGAACATGACGCGGACGAAGTCGTGGGCAACAGCTAATAGGAACTACAATTTAAAATCCTGCATCGCATGCATGTATCGAAGTTCTGCGCGATTGGAACATTACAACAATTCGAAATCAATTATTGAGCAGTTACCTGGCCACACACAACCCTCAGCTGGTCAGAGGATCCTCCCTTTTTAATGGAGGTATGAGGTACTTTATACCCACATATCTCTAAACAAATGATTATTAAAGAACTTGTTGTGCATGCAGCTATTATGCAATTGGAAGCTTTACGTGGCGTGTCGTGTGTGCAGATGTCGCATGCACCCGGACGTGCTGACGGATAAGGACTGCGAGAACGTGTACGAGCTGGTGTACTCCTCGCAGCGCGCCGTGGCGGCCGCGGCCGGAGAGTTCCTCAATGTGCGTCTCTTCCGCAACGAGGAGCCTCCGCCCCCCGCGCGCTCCCGCCGCGGCAAGACGCGCCTGCCCAACACGCCGCTCATCAGGGACCTCGTGCAGTTCTTTATAGAGTCCGAGGTATGTTCTAATGAACATCACTAAAGTGAGGTAGCATTGAAAACAGTGAACAGAAACAATGAGTGAAGTGCCAGACATGTGGAATGGTGATTAGGAGCTTGTGCTGGTTTCTTTTGCCTGCACCTGGGCAACAAAATGATTCTTGTTTAGTGGTACCTTAACTTGGAATAATGTGTTAACAGTTGCACGAGCATGGCGCCTACCTGGTGGATTCGCTCATCGAGTCCAACCCCATGATGAAGGACTGGGAGTGCATGACTGATCTTCTGCTGGAAGAGGCGGGACCCAATGAGGAGGCACTGGACAACCGGCAGGTAGGACTGAAAAATTCATATTTTATCATGATCGTGTAGCGTTATAAATAATGTATATCACATTGGTGTTCAAATTTTTTCGATATAATAGCCCATTTTTGACCTCTCCTTTATTATACAATGTTACAAATATCATTAGGTGATATAGATTTCTATATATCTGCAGATCTTGATTTAGTACCGTGACAATTGTTATTGATGCTCTCATTGGGTTTTAAGACAGCATGCCTTGCAAATGCTTTTGCTTTTTCCAAGTCTGTTCCTGGCCAGGAGTCTTGTGATCTGATTGGAATTTTTAAATTAAGTTAAACTTTTTAATAAATATTTTTTATTTTCGAATTTCACTTTTTAATTTATTGTTTTTACCTGCTGTCTATGACAAGGTCTTGAATACAACAGACTACTAAAATTTTTGTTTGTATGTTAAGGTTTATAATTAACTGAAGTTATTGATACTTTGTAACTTCTTTCTCGAAAAAATACAAATGTGAATGTATAGCGTTCTGGCCACTTAGTCGATATGATTTTGTTCTTGATCCTTAATCTAGTACATAGTCGATAGAAGGTTTCAACACAATAAAAATTTTGAAAGAATTACAGATTATTTGAGAACACTCAGTATGTAAACAGTTCAGGTGAAGTTCTGAGCAAATCTATGTATTACATGTTTGCACGAAAAAGACCACCCAAGACATAAACCTACATGTTTCTCACATGATATGACTGTTACAGTAAATGTAATTTTCAATGAGACTCGTCTCTAAGTTAGTTTCCGTGTTTCTTCTCAAAGTAGTCAGCTAGGAAACATTGGCCTTATGTATTTAAATTGTCAAAAAATATAAAGGCGTTGTACGAAACTGAAACTAGCAGCTAGCAGCTAGCAGCCGGCAGGGACGGATCTTGAGAAAAGGGCCCTAGGCAACCAAATATTTATAAAGTAAAAGTCATCTAAAATTGATCAATTTACGAAGATGAGAAGAAAGATTACACAGATTACACTTTAATAAAACTTTACCTTAACAATTTGGAACTGGAATTTTAAATCGAATATTTTAACTTCGATTCTAAATACTCGAATCTGTCCAAACTCGGTCCAACGACCACATAGAGCGTCATTGAGCTCTGATATTATTTTCAAGAGGGATAATCAATCCCTTAATTTTTTTTAAATTTATTAATCTAAAAATTTGGATTTTTATAATAATTCTTCTGTAACTTTAGTTCTGAACACTCGAATCTGTTCAAACTTAGTTCAACGTCTACTTAGAATGTCATTGAGATCTGATATTATTTTCAAGAGGGATACTCAATTCCTTCTATTTTTTTTAAATTTATTAATTCATGAATTTGGATTTTTATGATAGCTCTTCTGTAACTTTAATTCTGAACACTCGAATCTGTTCAAACTTAGTTCAACGTCTACTTGGAGTGTCTTTAAAGTCTGATATTATTTTCAAGAGGGATACTAAACTCCTTCTATTTTTTTTATAATTTATTATTTTACAAATTTTGACTTTTATCATAACTCTTCTGTAACTTTAGTTCTGAACACTCGAATCTGTTCAAACTTAGTTCAACGTCTACTTGGAGTGTCCTTGAGGTCTGATATTATTTGCAAGAGGGATACTCAATTCCTTCTATTTTTTTTTAAATTTATTAATTTATGAATTTGGATTTTTATGATAACTCTTCTGTAACTTTACTTCCGAACACTCGAATCTGTTCAAACTTAGTTTAACGTCTACTTAAAATGTCATTGAGATCTGATATTATTTTCAAGAGGGATACTCAATCCCTTCTATTTTTTTTAAGTTTATTAATTCATGAATTTGGATTTTTATGATAACTCTTCTGTAAATTTAGTTCTGAACACTCGAATCTGTTCAAACTTAGTTCAACGTCTACTTGGAGTGTCCTTGAGGTCTGATATTATTTGCAAGAGGGATACTCAATTCCTTCTATTTTTTTTTAATTTTTTAATTCATGAATTTGGATTTTTATGATAACTCTTCTGTAACTTTAGTTCTGAACACTCGAATCTGTTCAAACTTAGTTCAACGTCTACTTGGAGTGTCCTTAAAGTCTGATATTATTTTCAAGAGGGATACTCAACCCCTTCTATTTTTTTGTAATTTATTATTTTACGAATTTTGACTTTTATCATAACTCTTCTGTAACTTTAGTTCTGAACACTCGAATCTGTTCAAACTTAGTTCAACGCTTACTTGGAGTGTCCTTGAGGTCTGATATTATTTTCAAGATCATACTCAATTCCTTCTATTTTTTTTAAATTTATTAATTTGTATTTTTATGATAACTCTTCTGTAACTTTAGTTCTGAACACTCGAATCTGTTCAAACTTAGTTCAACGTCTACTTGGAGTGTCCTTGAGGTCTGATATTATTTGCAAGAGGGATACTCAATTCTTTCTATTTTTTTTAAATTTATTAATTCATGAATTTGGATTTTTATGATAACTCTTCTGTAACTTTAATTCTGAACACTCGAATCTGTTCAAACTTAGTTCATTCAACGTCTACTTAAAGTGTCTTTAAAGTCTGATATTATTTTCAAGAGGGATACTCGACCCCTTCTATTTTTTTGTAATTTATTATTTTACGAATTTTGACTTTTATCATAACTCTTCTGTAACTTTAGTTCTGAACACTCGAATCTGTTCAAACTTAGTTCAACGCTTACTTGGAGTGTCCTTGAAGTCTGATATTATTTTCAAGAGGGATACTCAATTCCTTCTATTTTTTTTAAATTTATTAATTTATGAATTTGTATTTTTATGATAACTCTTTCGTAACTTTAGTTCTGAAAACTCGAATCGATCCAAACTCAATCCAACGTCTACTTAGAGTGTCATTGAGCTCTGATATTATTTTCAAGAGGGATACTCAATCCCTTCTATTTTTTTATAATTTATTATGTTAAGAATTTTGACATTTTATCATAACTCTTCTGTAACTTTAGTTCTGAACACTCGAATCGGTTGAAACTTAGTTCAACGTCTACTTGAAGTGTCCTTGAAGTCTGATATTATTTTCAAGAGGGATACTCAATTCCTTCTATTTTTTTTAAATTTATTAATTTATGAATTTGTATTTTTATGATAACTCTTCTGTAACTTTAGTTCTGAACACTCGAATCTGTTCAAACTTAGTTCAACGTCTACTTGGAGTGTCCTTGAGGTCTGATATTATTTGCAAGAGGGATACTCAATTCCTTCTATTTTTTTTAAATTTATTAATTCATGAATTTGGATTTTTATGATAACTCTTCTGTAACTTTAATTCTGAACACTCGAATCTGTTCAAACTTAGTTCAACGTCTACTTAAAGTGCCTTTAAAGACTGATATTATTTTCAAGAGGGATACTCAACCCCTTCTATTTTTTTTATAATTTATTATTTTACAAATTTTGACTTTTATCATAACTCTTCTGTAACTTTAGTTCTGAACACTCGAATCTGTTCAAACTTAGTTCAACGTCTACTTGGAGTGTCCTTGAGGTCTGATATTATTTGCAAGAGGGATACTCAATGCCTTCTATTTTTTTTTAAATTTATTAATTTATGAATTTGAATTTTTATGATAACTCTTCTGTAACTTTACTTGCGAACACTCGAATCTGTTCAAACTTAGTTCAACGTCTACTTAGAATGTCATTGAGATCTGATATTATTTTAAAGAGGGATACTCAATCCTTTCTATTTTTTTTAAGTTTATTAATTCATGAATTTGGATTTTTATGATAACTCTTCTGTAACTTTAGTTCTGAACACTCGAATCTGTTCAAACTTAGTTCAACGTCTACTTGGAGTGTCCTTGAGGTCTGATATTATTTGCAAGAGAGATACTCAATTCCTTCTATTTTTTTTAAATTTATTAATTTATGAATTTGGATATTTATGATAACTCTTCTGTAACTTTGGTTCCGAAACCTCGAATCTGTTCAAACTTAGTTCAACGTCTACTTAGAATGTCATTGAGATCTGATATTATTTTCAAGAGGGATACTCAATCCCTTCTATTTTTTTTAAATTTATTAATTCATGAATTTGAATTTTTATGATAACTCTTCTGTAACTTTAGTTCTGAACACTCGAATCTGTTCAAACTTAGTTCAACGTCTACTTGGAGTGTCCTTAAAGTCTGATATTATTTTCAAGAGGGATACTCAACCCCTTCTATTTTTTTGTAATTTATTATTTTACGAATTTTGACTTTTATCATAACTCTTCTGTAACTTTAGTTCTGAACACTCGAATCTGTTCAAACTTAGTTAAACGCTTAATTGGAGTGTCTTCGAAGTCTGATATTATTTTAAAGAGGGATACTCAATTCCTTCTATTTTTTTTAAATTTATTAATTTATGAATTTGTATTTTTATGATAACTCTTTCGTAACTTTAGTTCTGAAAACTCGAATCGATCCACACTCAATCCAACGTCTACTTAGAATGTCATTGAGATCTGATATTATTTTCAAGAGGGATACTCAATCCGTTCTATTTTTTTTAAATTTATTAATTCATGAATTTGGATTTTTATGATAACTCTTCTGTAACTTTAGTTCTGAACACTCGAATCTGTTCAAACTTAGTTCAACGTCTACTTGTAGTGTCCTTGAGGTCTGATATTATTTGCAAGAGAGATACTCAATCCCTTCTATTTTTTTTTAAATTTATTAATTCATTAATTTGGATTTTTATGATAACTCTTCTGTAACTTTATCATAAAAATACAAATTCATAAATTGATAAATTTAAAAAAAATAGAAGGGATTGAGTATCCCTCTTGAAAATAATATCAGACCTCAATGACACTCTAAGTAGACGTTGGATCAAATTTAAACCGATTCAAGTGTTTAGAACTAAAGTTACAGAAGAGTTATGATAAAAGGCAAAATTCGTAATATAATAAATTATAAAAAAATAGAAGGGATTGAGTATCCCTCTTGAAAATAATATTCGACCTCAAGGACACTCCAAGTAGACGTTGAAGTAAGTTTGAACAGATTCGAGTGTTCAGAATTAAAGTTACAGAAGAGTTATCACAAAAATCCAAATTCATGAATTAATAAATTTAAAAAAAATAGAACGGATTGAGTATCCCTCTTGAAAATAATATCAGATCTTAATGACATTCTAAGTAGACGTTGAACTAAGTTTGAATAGATTCGAGTGTTCAGAACTAAAGTTACAGAAGAGTTATGATAAAAGTCAAAATTCGTAATATAATAAATTATAAAAAAATAGAAGGGATTGAGCATCCCTCTTGAAAATAATATCAGATCTCAAGGACACTCCAAGTGGACGTTGAAGTAAGTTTGAACACATTCGAGTGTTCAGAATTAAAGTTACAGAAGAGTTATCATAAAAATCCAAATTCATGAATTAATAAATTTAAAAAAAAAAATAGAAGGGATTGAGTATCTCTCTTTAAAATAATATCAGATCTCAATGACATTCTAAGTAGACGTTGAACTATGTTTGAACAGATTCGAGTGTTCAGAACTAAAGTTACAGAAGAGTTATGATAAAAGTCAAAATTCGTAATATAATAAATTATAAAAAAATAGAAGGGATTGAGTATCCCTCTTGAAAATAATATCAGACCTTAAGGACACTCCAAGTAGACGTTGAACTAAGTTTGAACGGATTCGAGTGTTCAGAATTAAAGTTACAGAAGAGTTATCATAAAAATCCAAATTCATGAATTATTAAATTTAAAAAAAATAGAAGGAATTGAGTATCCCTCTTGCAAATAATATCAGACCTCAAGGACACTCCAAGTAGACGTTGAACTAAGTTTGAACAGATTCAAGTGTTCGGAACTAAAGTTACAGAAGAGTTATCATAAAAATCCAAATTCATGAATTAATAAATTTAAAAAAAATAGAAGGGATTGAGTATCCCTCTTGAAAATAATATCAGATCTCAATGACATTCTATGTAGACATTGAACTAAGTTTGAACTGATTCGAGTGTTCAGAACTAAAGCTACAGAAGAGTTATGGTAAAAGTCAAAATTCGTAATATAATAAACTATAAAAAAATAGAAGGGATTGAGTATCCCTCTTGAAAATAATATCAGACCTCAAGGACACTCCAAGTAGACATTGAACTAAGTTTGAACGGATTCGAGTGTTCAGAATTAAAGTTACAGAAGAGTTATCATAAAAATCCAAATTCATGAATTATTAAATTTAAAAAAAATTGAAGGAATTGAGTATCCTTCTTGCAAATAATATCAGACCTCAAGGACACTCCAAGTAGACGTTAAACTAAGTTTGAACAGATTCGAGTGTTCGGAACTAAAGTTACAGAAGAGTTATCATAAAAATCCAAATTCATGAATTAATAAATTAAAAAAAACATAGAAGGGATTGAGTATCCCTCTTGAAAATAATATCAGATCTCAATGACATTCTATGTAGACGTTGAACTAAGTTTGAACCGATTCGAGTGTTCAGAACTAAAGCTACAGAAGAGTTATGATAAAAGTCAAAATTCGTAATATAATAAACTATAAAAAAATAGAAGGGATTGAGTATCCCTCTTGAAAATAATATCAGACTTCAAGGACATTCTAATTAGACGTTGAACTAAGTTTGAACAGATTCGAGTGTTCAGAATTAAAGTTACAGAAGAGTTATCATAAAAATCCAAATTCATGAAATAATAAATTTAAAAAAAATAGAAGGAATTGAGTATCCCTCTTGCAAATAATATCAGACCTCAAGGACACTCCAAGTAGACGTTGAACTAAGTTTGAACAGATTCGAGTGTTCAGAACTAAAGTTACAGAAGAGTTATGATAAAAGTCAAAATTCGTAAAATAATAAATTACAAAAAAATAGAAGGGGTTGAGTATCCCTCTTGAAAATAATATCAGACTTCAAGGACATTCTAATTAGACGTTGAACTAAGTTTGAACAGATTCGAGTGTTCAGAACTAAAGTTACAGAAGAGTTATCATAAAAATCCAAATACATAAATAAATAAATTTAAAAAAATAGAAGGGATTGAGTATCCCTCTTGAAAATAATATCAGACCTCAATGATATTATTAGTAGACGTTGAATTAAGTTTGAATTGATTCGAGTGTTCAGGACTAAAGTTACAGAAGACTTAGGATAAAAGTCAAAATTCCTAACATAATAAATTATAAAAAAAATAGAGGGGATAGAGTATCCCTCTTGAAAATTATATCAGACGTTAATGACCCTGTAAGTAGACGTTGGACCGAGTTTGGATCGATTCGAGTGTTCAGGATAAAAGTAACAGAAGAGTTATCATAAAAATCCAAATACATAAATTGATAAATTTTAAAAAAATAGAAGGGATTGAGTATCCCTCTTGAAAATAATATCAGACCTCAATGACACTCTAAGTAGACGTTGGATCAAATTTAAACCGATTCGAGTGTTTAGAACCAAAGTTACGGGGGATTAGTTATAAAAATATTATTTAATTTGCAATTAAAATGTTTGGACTTATTACAGGAATCTTATTATCTGCGTAAATTTATTGTTTTAGCTGTTGAAAACAGTACCATACAGCTCTATTTAACTTTACATTGACAATTTGGTTCTGGGCCTAGGGACCCACACTAGATCAACCCTGACTTGTTTGGCTGCTAGCTTCAGTTTCGTAGGCGTTGTAGCGTTTTTTGCAAGAATTGAGCGAATAAATATGATGTACTATTGGCGCGCAGGAGTCGTCGCTGATCGAGCTGATGGTGTGCTGCGTGCGCCAGGCCAGCACGGGCGAGCCGCCGGTGGGCCGCGGTGCCAGTCGCAAGCACCACCACATGCTGTCCAAGGACCAGGCCAAGGTAAGCACTGCGCAGGAGTCGTCGCTGATCGAGCTGAGTGTGTGCTGCGTGCGCCAGGCCAGCACGGGCGAGCCGCCGGTGGGCCGCGGTGCCAGTCGCAAGCACCACCACATGCTGTCCAAGGACCAGGCCAAGGTAAGCACTGCGCAGGAGTCGTCGCTGATCGAGCTGATGGTGTGCTGCGTGCGCCAGGCCAGCACGGGCGAGCCGCCGGTGGGCCGCGGTGCCAGTCGCAAGCACCACCACATGCTGTCCAAGGACCAGGCCAAGGTAAGCACTGCGCAGGAGTCGTCGCTGATCGAGCTGAGTGTGTGCTGCGTGCGCCAGGCCAGCACGGGCGAGCCGCCGGTGGGCCGCGGTGCCAGTCGCAAGCACCACCACATGCTGTCCAAGGACCAGGCCAAGGTAAGCACTGCGCAGGAGTCGTCGCTGATCGAGCTGATGGTGTGCTGCGTGCGCCAGGCCAGCACGGGCGAGCCGCCGGTGGGCCGCGGTGCCAGTCGCAAGCACCACCACATGCTGTCCAAGGACCAGGCCAAGGTAAGCACTGCGCAGGAGTCGTCGCTGATCGAGCTGAGTGTGTGCTGCGTGCGCCAGGCCAGCACGGGCGAGCCGCCGGTGGGCCGCGGTGCCAGTCGCAAGCACCACCACATGCTGTCCAAGGACCAGGCCAAGGTAAGCACTGCGCAGGAGTCGTCGCTGATCGAGCTGATGGTGTGCTGCGTGCGCCAGGCCAGCACGGGCGAGCCGCCGGTGGGCCGCGGTGCCAGTCGCAAGCACCACCACATGCTGTCCAAGGACCAGGCCAAGGTAAGCACTGCGCAGGAGTCGTCGCTGATCGAGCTGATGGTGTGCTGCGTGCGCCAGGCCAGCACGGGCGAGCCGCCGGTGGGCCGCGGTGCCAGTCGCAAGCACCACCACATGCTGTCCAAGGACCAGGCCAAGGTAAGCACTGCGCAGGAGTCGTCGCTGATCGAGCTGATGGTGTGCTGCGTGCGCCAGGCCAGTACGGGCGAGCCGCCGGTGGGCCGCGGTGCCAGTCGCAAGCACCACCACATGCTGTCCAAGGACCAGGCCAAGGCTATCGCAATTTTGGCACTCATAGGCAAACTGACTTTGTGATATCGAATATCTGTAACATTATAAAAAAAAAAAACTTTAATTTTTGTTAGCATTATCTGCTTAAATATATTAAGTTGGTTATAGAATGTCAAGTACAATTAAAAAAGTGTAGTTATGGCGCAAGTTGAAGTTTGTTGTGGAGGTAGGTTAGCGAGTAGATGAAGTGAGTATTTCTGTGCGTGTGCAGGTGGTGAGCGACGACCGCACGCGGCTGACGGCGCACTTCATCGCCACGCTGCCGGCGCTGCTGGACAAGTTCGGCGCCGACCCCGAGAAGCTCACCAACCTGGCGTCCATCCCGCAGTACTTCGACCTGGAGCTCTACACCACGCAGCGCCAGGAAGGGGTGCGGCGCGATCGCGATCACCTAGCTTCATTGCTTTTTGCTACTCAATACTACAATTTGGCAGCCATTCACAATTAATAATATATGTTTTTGTAATAACAATACCATTATTCACCTCAAACTCAAACTCCAAGCATTTATTTCAATTAAACCATTTTCAAGCGCTTTTAAATTGTCAATTGCTTGCTTTATGGATAATTTAATAAAGAAGAGTAAGGTTTCGGTTAAAATTCCACTACCTGTGCCTTTCCGTTATTTACATATAAACGGAGAGTGGGCTGAAGCTTCGGACAGTCGTGACGTGATTGTGTGACGCTGTGATGTGTGCACAGAACCTGACGCTGCTGCTGAACAAGATCCGCGACATCGTGAGCGTGCAGACGGAGGCCGAGGTGCTGGAGACGTGCGGCCGCACGCTGGAGTACCTGTGCACGGAGCAGTGCGGCGTGTACACGCGCTGCAACGTGGCGCGCGCCACCATCACCGACATGTGCGTCAACCGGTACAAGGAGGCCATCGACGAGTACCGCAGCCTCATCGAGGGGGTGAGTACGGCGAGACGGCCGCTGTTCACGGTATTGTTCTTTTACAAAAATTAAACAGGGTTAGCTTGGGTGCTTTATTTTTTTTTCTGTTACGTTTTTCACGGGGTGTCTGTTACTCCTACGTATTCTCTTCAATGTGTATATATTTTCGTGTGATGTGCCCGGCTATTATAGCGTGTCGTGTCCGTGTGACAGGGTGAGACCCCGGATGCGGACGAGGTGTTCAACGTGATCAATTCGCTGCGCAAGGTGTCCATAATGTACATGTGCCACAACCTCAACGACACCAACATCTGGGACTCGCTGTTCGAGGACCTGCCCAAGTGCGTCAAGGAAAACGAGACACAGATGCCGCCGCAAGTCAGTATCATTGTATTGCTCATCATTTATCATCACTGTAAAACAATAATTAAAGAAATTGCTAGAACTACTATATCCGATTTATGACATTAGTAAAAACTTGACATTGCACTGAATTAAATTATTGAAATAATTGTTACAATTATTACCTCTATGTTTATGTGACAATTAGTTTGTTTGTATGTGTAAAATTTTTGACCGTAATTAATAATCTAAAATATTGTTATTTTCTGATCATTCTGACATTAATGTTATTTTTGTAATTTGAATTTTGATAAAAACTGATTATAATCATCAATTTAATTTGTACGCTTAAACGCAAAACGTAGACGGGACTCTTATATTTAATTGTAACACCATTTAAAAACCTATGTTTACAAATAAAGATTTCATTTTCATTTTCATTTTCATTTTCATTAAAAAAAAAAAAAAAGAACTACTGAATCTTCTAAAGAAAACTACAAATAAATTTAAATTTAAATAATTCTAAAAAAATATATGAATATGCTTACCTATAGCAGCATTTATTATTATCCTGTAGCTTCGCCCGCGTGAATGAAGGTTTCTTCATTTAAACTTTAGAACCCTGTTTCAGCCCCTTATGAGCTGAATTTTAAAATATCCTTTCTTAGTGCTCACCCACGTCATAAAATAAGCCTTGTGTTAAATTTCACACTCCTAGTCCCAGTAGTTTCAGCTGTACGTTGATATGTCAGTCAGTCAGTTTCTCCTTATAGATAATTATAAAGATAAAAAAAGGCTTTCGTCTTCAATTCTAATTTTCTAATTCTTGATTTTATTATAATTATGAAAACCGGAACCCACTATTAGATTGTGATAATTTTTTCGCCATTATTGAATGTAATTAACTAGTACGGATGCAAATCATAATGTACATAAACCTTGCTCGTTTATTGCTCTTTCTATTAGTGGATCAAAATCCATTATGAGGTTTAGAAGTTAGCGGGTAAACAGGCAAACGCAGAGAGCGAATTTGTTTTATACTATGTAAAGATAGATAGATCATATAAGGTTGTGGGTGACAGGCTCTGGTGTACGTGGTGCGCGCGTGCTTCTACTCGGTGCTGTGGTCCCTGCACGGCGTCGAGACGCGCGTCAGTGCCGCGGGCGCCGCCGCGCTGCGCGAGCGCCTGCACGCCTACGCCGCGCACTGCAAGGACATCGTGGCGCGCGGCATCACGCCCGACCTCAAGGAGGAGGTATGTGGGTGACGCGCTGGTGTACGTGGTGCGCGCGTGCTTCTACTCGGTGCTGTGGTCCCTGCACGGCGTCGAGACGCGCGTCAGTGCGTGGACTGTCTGCGAGGGACCGCGCGTTCAACAGATCATCACCATTAATTTTGTGGGGCACCGTAGAAAGTGCCGTAAACGAGCGTGGATACGCCTTTACCTGACTTCAAATAAAAGGTGGACTGTATTTTAAATTATACACCGTGTCACCGACATCGACGCACAAATGAATACCATGGATCCAGTATATGATTGTGGACCCCCCAGCGGTACAATCTTTCGTTGGTTTTTCTTAATTTTTTTTTAAATCTTTGCTTTTTTAATTTGAACCGAAATAATGAAAAAAAAAATGAATGAATGAGAATGAGAAGTGGCTTCCGCTATAGCCACTTCTCAAAATTTCTTGTCCGAAAGCCGAGTGTCGGCGAGTGAGTTCGCGAAGCGGGTTCCCCGCAAGCCTCGCGGGCCCACCGGTGGCCACCCGGGGTGGTGCACCGACAAGCGCACTTTTACTTCTAAGTCCACTCAGTATTTTGTAATAAGATTTTATTAGCGTCGATGCGCGCGGCTAACTTTCTGTTCGGTGCGCGGCCGGCTTGTGTCCCGCCGGCCCGCCCGTGACCCGTGCGTGTGCGCAGGCCTACACGTCGCTGTGCGACCTGCTGATCCTGTTCGCGGAGCACCTGTGCACGCTGCACCACCCGGGCGAGCCCGACATGCGGCAGCTGGTGTTCGAGCCCGACGCCGCACTCTGCGACATGCTCAACGCCTTCATCCAGGAGTTCGTCTTCGTGCACCACAACTACGGTAAGCCCATCACACACACTCACTGTTCGGCTTCTATTGTAATTAGGCAGCGCATAAGTTTACTGTCTGGTGAAACTTCACAGACTTACAGGGTATCAATATCTAATCATGACAAAAAACTTCGCTTCAGATAATATTTTTTAGTTTATCCTGATTAAAATTCAGTATCTGTTCCGTCATCAAAGTTTACTGATTATACTTAAATTTATGAACTTCGTGATTTTATGTAACTTTTAAATGACATGTACCTGACGGTCATACGACGTCGTAGTCAAAAATTGGAGGGATGGCAGTTACCTCAGTTAATTTGTAATTATTTTACGTACAGTAAGTAGGTCGAGAAGCGTGTGTAACGCGGTGTCCTACGTAGGCGATTCAACGCGATCGCGATTGCGAAGCGACGTGGCGTGAATGGGATAAACAATTGATACTCTATTGATGTGGCCTGTCACAACCGCACGTGGGTACCGTGCGGTGATGAGTGAAGCGAAGCGGACGCGGTCAGTTGGTTTGATATTTTCTCACGAACTCTTGCGGTACGGTTGTGACAGGCTTGTTTTAAATTAATTGTGGTAATACGCACGCACGTAGAACAAAGCTGCCGCGTCGAGATGAATTTGCGTAAACGGCATCGGATCGCTTCTCGATTACGTTCGCGTTGAATCACCTTCGTAGGACACCTCGTAAGTGATCCTCTTATATTATTTTAACTCTGTACTATGGCAGGCCTGGTCAAGAGTTAATTAATACCTATATTTTTAGTCCTTTTGAAAACTTGGGAATAAGCCCAACTTATAGTGTATTCGCGTTAAGAAAATAGTGACGTCACCGTTCTCATTCAGCTTAGCCAAGCTCCTTGCCCAATTAGATCATATCAATTAGAAAGCCGTGTTTACATTCGTAAAAAGTAAATATTCTGACGAATGTAATTAAATTTTAAAATAACTACCTAATAATTATATTTGAAAATACTGTTAAATAAAAAGTTGGCTTTAATATATTAAAGATTTAATTTTTACCCCAGTATGGAATACGCCTTTACTTTGCAGTTGCATGAATGTGTCACTATTTTCTTAACGTGATTAGACTATAGTTCCAATAACTACGTAAAAAACTCTCGATTAGTGAATGTCCATAAATAATAAACATAACAAATAAACTATATATATGAACAGTTGACCGGCGGCAATCCGGCCTTTGTCTAATGCGGCACCCCTTATAATACGGCATATCTATATATATAATAGTAATTGATTAAAATCAATTTGTATTCAGTTATTTTTTTGCAAGTGCTGTATCGTTAATGACATTAATTTTATAATAAATCCTGTGCTTTATATTGTGTTGTTTAAATGATTAAGTTTCACACATATGTTATGTAGTACATATAGATTTGATTGAACCCATTTTACAAGTATGCATATAATTTGTCGGATGACAACGCGGGTCAACTGTATAAGGGTTAAGGATGTGCTCAACTGTTCACACAAACGTTAGGTACAACAAGGTAAACATAGTGGACAGTGTTCTTTGTTCCAACTTGTCATCCAGTTATTAATTGTAATCTGAGAATTATTCTGTCATTTATTATGCGAGCATTAACTTTTCAACACTTAAATTTCAAACTGATGTCCACCACATGTGAATAGAATGAACGACATTTTATGATAGTGAACACAAATCAAGGATGGGTGGATGTTGATAATGAGGCTCATGCACTTTTTGTTTTTCAAAATTGGGTTTGTGTATTAATTTGTTGTGTAGCCGGTGTGGTGCACTTGTCGGGTATCAGGATTAAATGACAGTTTACATTAGGATGAGTCGTGTCAGTTGCTACCTGAATATTGTAAAGAATAAGCAAATTGTTGAATATAACAATCATTATTTCGAATTTTCCCCTTATGACGTGGCAACTAATATAGCTCGCGATGATTTGAACTGCATGCAACACGGGACATGAATAAATGTGACCGCGTTGCATCACACTATTCACTTGTACTGTTCGTGATGGAGAGAAAAAATATGCATTATTAACGTGACGTCCACGAGTCGGTCGTAACAGAAGCGATGATTCTCGTCCGCGTCGCGCGCACTTGTCGCTCGGTCCGGGACGGGCGCGGCGTGACGTCACGCGCTCGAGTTGAGGGCGATGCGATAACGGTGTGGTGTATTGTGTTGCATGTCACGCGGTGTGCGTGCGCGGGGCTGTGTCCGATCGATCCGACGCCGGTAAGCCAGTTGCTCGCACTCGTTTGGCACTAGATGACACCGGCGGCGTATTTTACCTTAGTAATGCGCGCCCCCCCCCCGCGCCGGCCTGGCCCCGCGCACGCAGTAGGCGGGCGCGGGCGGGCGCGGGAGGCGCCGCCGCGCTACAATAATGCATATTTTTGTCTCGACGCGACGCCGACGGCCGGTCGTCGCACGCGTTCCGTGCACTCGCTGTTTATCACTTAACATTACTAAGGGAAAATTGTCGCGCCCGCTTCATACGCAATCCGACACCGACGGCGAATACTCGTACCTTGTAGGCGGGTTACATTCACGAGCCTGCCGTGACTCGTTGCAGAACACTACGCGATCACTATCGCATTAATGAGTGACTGCAGAACGAATAGTGTCGGTAAATGCTTGAATCGCGTATCATAATGACGCCGTATTCGCCTACGGTATCGGACTACGTTATAAATTCTATTAACACACTTGACGAGTTTTGTGATTTAAGCATGTTATGTGCAGTGTATTATTATTTTGCATTCCATATAATTTTATAGTGATGAAATACAAGGTTTTATAAAAGCTAAAATTTAACAAAATGAAGCGAGATGCAGCTTGTACTAAACCGCGGTCTGTGGGAATCTGTGCAACTAATCGTGAGGAGGACAGGATCATGTAATCGAGCTTATTTATTTCCTATACGTAGCCCGTAGTGCCTGCATGGTTCATAGTTTAAATGAATACCTCAAGCTGAGCCAATTTGGAAACAAGTCACTAGAAGTATGAAAATTATTACCTGAGAAAAAAAAAAGAATATTGGTATCAACTTAAGGTTATTTATGTAGTAATGTTTTAGTGTCTATAAAGATAAATATTTTCACAAGTATTTCCGTGTAAACCAATCTAGTCTGAGCATATTCAATGGCATTTGTAAGAAAGACACTAAAGCCTTACTAATTTAGTTGTTTTGTATTGAATTATGAGCGTCATGCTGCGGACGTCAACTAGCGGCTTGTGTTGCAGACGGTCAAGACGAGAGACGTATCGAGGAGCTGCACAAGCGGCGCAACTTCCTGGCCGCGTACTGCAAGCTCATCGTGTACAACGTGGCGCCCATCCGCCGCGCCGCCGACGTGTTCAAGCACTACATCAAGGTGAGGCGCCTCGCTCGCTCCGGGCTCGCGAGCTGGCTGCCGGCCGCGGCCGCTACTGACGAGTGACGTGTGCTTGTTGCGCAGTGCTACAACGACTACGGCGACATCATCAAGGCCACGCTGAGCAAGGCGCGCGAGATCAACAAGCTGAGCTGCGCGCTCACCATGGAGCTGGCCATGCAGGCGCTGTTCGCCGACATGCTGCGCAAGCTGGCCGGCGCCGCGCCGCACCGCCAGCTGCCCGAGATGGTCGAGCTCAAGGTCAGATTCACTATTCTTTTACATTTTTATGTACTAATTTCTTTTGTAATATTTTTTATTTATTTAACACTTTGCAGTTGAAGGGAATCTTAGGTAAACCTAAATAGTGTTCAAGTGCTATAATAAAGTACCTATAAAATATAATAATTACAAGTGTGCCTTCAAATTTGATTGAAGAGTTTCCTCGATTTCTCCAGGATCTTGCCATTACTTCCAGATCTGATAACAATGGCCATGGCCTGGGATATATACACTTTTGAACTAGACATAATTTTAATTCGGTTCAGGTGTCTTCAAACACACTAAAAAAAAGAGAACCTCCTTCTTTTTTGAAGTCTGTACAAACTATACCCACTGCAGAAATAAGTTACTGTAAACTTACTGTTTGTAAATAGTCGAAAACTCTAGTTTTGGCAACTGAAAACATTTTGATGTCTATCCGGAAAAGTTATAAGTAATTATCAGCTACACAAACACATACCTTACTCACAAACACTATCGCTTACACACAAATCATACTGTTAGAGTAATAATGTTTTCTCCTAACGTTTAATGCATGCCGATCAAGCGATGGACCCGGCAGACACAAAATTATGCCTTGAAGTCGCACGACGGGGTCGTCACTGACCATTATATGATTGCTTATACGCTTTCAACATATCTGATGACAAGGAGTTAGACCGGGTTCTTGTCAGCACCAGCTTACGTAGTAGCTATGGCGGGGTCGTCACAGACCGCGAAGGAGATGGCGGGACGACTTTGATGCAGAGGCGTAGCGTGGACTAATTTAGACGTGGGCGAAGGCGCATCAGCGAGGACGTTTTCTTTCATAAATTTGAAAACGAGACAGCGACTATCGCAACCCAGTTTTCTACTACATCATCGCATCAGGTGAAATGCGAAGTCATGGTAAATAACCATGTAGCACCCACTCCGATCAAGATCGGAGACTCTGCACTCGAAGTTGTAGACGATTACGTCTACCTTGGACAGACAGTCCAGTTGGGTAGATCTAATTTCGAGAAAGAGGTCAACCGTCGAATCCAACTCGGCTGGGCAGCGTTCGGGAAGCTGCGCGGTATCTTCTCATCCAATATACCACAGTGTCTCAAGACGAAAGTCTATGACCAGTGCGTGTTGCCAGTGATGACATATGGTTCCGAAACGTGGACGCTCACAATGGGCCTCATCAGAAGGCTCAAAGTCACCCAAAGGGCAATGGAAAGGGCTATGCTCGGAGTTTCCTTGCGTGATCGAATCAGAAATGAAGATATCCGCAGGAGAACCAAGGTTGCCGACATAGCGCGAAGAATCGCCAAACTAAAGTGGCAATGGGCAGGGCACATTGCTCGCAGAACGGATGGCCGTTGGGGCCGAAAGGTTCTGGAGTGGCGACCGCGTACCGGAAAACGCAGTGTCGGAAGGCTCCCTACAAGGTGGACCGATGACCTGGTGAAGGTTGCGGGAATCCGATGGATGCGAGACGCACAGGATCGTTCGTTGTGGCGACGTTTGGGGGAGGCCTATGTCCAGCAGTGGACGTCTATCGGCTGAAATGATGATGATGATGATGATCAGGTGAAATAGTGGTAAAACGCGAGCTTATCAATTATAAAAAAAAACCCTCGTTCTTTAAAAGCTCTCGCTTGCGTGAGGCTCCTTTGGGTACGAGGCGAGGGACCGCTTCGCCCACGTTTTCCTTAGGAATTGGTAAAAGTGACCCATAGCCGGGAATAATAGAAGGAACGCCAAAACGCCTTTTCCCAGCAGTGGAACAAGTACAGGCTAAATATAATAATAAAAATAACATTACGAACGCAAGGGGAGTAGTCATGCAATTAAATGTGTGGGTTCGTGTTTTCAGGAGTTAGCGAAACGGTTCTCGGTAATGTTCGGGTTGGACGCCGTGAAGAACCGCGAGGCGCTCACGGCGCTGCACCGCGCCGGCATCAGCTTCGCGGCGCTGGAGCAGACGCCGCACGCGCCGCCGCCGCACCTGCTGTTCCTGGAGCCGCTGGCCGAGTTCAGCAACAAGCTGCTGCGCCAGGACAAGCGCCAGGTGCTCAAGGTGAGGCGCTCGCCGGCGCGCCCGCCAGCAGCTGCGGCGCTGTACAGTTGTTATCGTCATGCTTGTTGCTTGCAGTTCCTGGACTCGCGCATCCCGCCGGGCGTGCAGTGGGGCGACGAGTGGGCGGCGCTGCTGTCGTACCGCGGCTCGCTGCTGACGGACGCGCCCGACGAGCGGCCGCCGCCCGCGCGCAAGCACTACGCGCGCAGACCCCGTACGTACCTACTAACACTCACTACACTCGCGCATCCCGCCGGGCGTGCAGTGGGGCGACGAGTGGGCGGCGCTGCTGTCGTACCGCGGCTCGCTGCTGACGGACGCGCCCGACGAGCGGCCGCCGCCCGCGCGCAAGCACTACGCGCGCAGACCCCGTACGTACCTACTAACACTCACTACACTCGCGCATCCCGCCGGGCGTGCAGTGGGGCGACGAGTGGGCGGCGCTGCTGTCGTACCGCGGCTCGCTGCTGACGGACGCGCCCGACGAGCGGCCGCCGCCCGCGCGCAAGCACTACGCGCGCAGACCCCGTACGTACCTACTAACACTCACTACACTCGCGCATCCCGCCGGGCGTGCAGTGGGGCGACGAGTGGGCGGCGCTGCTGTCGTACCGCGGCTCGCTGCTGACGGACGCGCCCGACGAGCGGCCGCCGCCCGCGCGCAAGCACTACGCGCGCAGACCCCGTACGTACCTACTAACACTCACTACACTCGCGCATCCCGCCGGGCGTGCAGTGGGGCGACGAGTGGGCGGCGCTGCTGTCGTACCGCGGCTCGCTGCTGACGGACGCGCCCGACGAGCGGCCGCCGCCCGCGCGCAAGCACTACGCGCGCAGACCCCGTACGTACCTACTAACACTCACTACACTCGCGCATCCCGCCGGGCGTGCAGTGGGGCGACGAGTGGGCGGCGCTGCTGTCGTACCGCGGCTCGCTGCTGACGGACGCGCCCGACGAGCGGCCGCCGCCCGCGCGCAAGCACTACGCGCGCAGACCCCGTACGTACCTACTAACACTCACTACACTCGCGCATCCCGCCGGGCGTGCAGTGGGGCGACGAGTGGGCGGCGCTGCTGTCGTACCGCGGCTCGCTGCTGACGGACGCGCCCGACGAGCGGCCGCCGCCCGCGCGCAAGCACTACGCGCGCAGACCCCGTACGTACCTACTAACACTCACTACACTCGCGCATCCCGCCGGGCGTGCAGTGGGGCGACGAGTGGGCGGCGCTGCTGTCGTACCGCGGCTCGCTGCTGACGGACGCGCCCGACGAGCGGCCGCCGCCCGCGCGCAAGCACTACGCGCGCAGACCCCGTACGTACCTACTAACACTCACTACACTCGCGCATCCCGCCGGGCGTGCAGTGGGGCGACGAGTGGGCGGCGCTGCTGTCGTACCGCGGCTCGCTGCTGACGGACGCGCCCGACGAGCGGCCGCCGCCCGCGCGCAAGCACTACGCGCGCAGACCCCGTACGTACCTACTAACACTCACTACACTCGCGCATCCCGCCGGGCGTGCAGTGGGGCGAGCCCACTGGGGCCATGGGTTCGCTTCTTAAAGCAAAACCCGGCTCAAGCCAAAGAAGGAACAGGAGTGAGTTTTTAGTCAGTAAAAGTCTGACACACCCTTTCGCTCCGCCCAAGAGCGAGAGATGTCATTGGATGATATTCCCACCTAAAAAAAAGAAATGCTATGATCTTGGATTTAGGTTTGCTATCGAGTTACGTTTATTTTTATGAGCTTTGTTGGCCTTACTGAATTGATATGGATTCCAACTTCGAATGTTGAGATGTATCTTACAGTATGTACAATCCAGTGATATAGGTACCTACTTATGTAGGTATTATAAGTAACCTAACTAGGTGGATGTGTATATTTTAACTAAGGTTTTTTTATAGTTTGAAGCTCATAATTTTTTGTTGAAAAGAATTATGCCTAAGAAGTAATTATACAAAGTTTCGATGTTAGAAAATTTATATCTTTTTTTAGAAATAAATTTGTTAAAATTGATATTATTTCGTAATATTTGACAGATTTCATTCACATTTTATTTCATTTTATATGCATCCGGATAAACGAGTTATAATCCTCGTCACACAAGTTGAGCATGTTCATGACGATCGACCTTGAATGCACAGTAACTGATTTTCGGGTCTCAATCGAAGAGGCTGCGTGTAACCTTATCAAATGGTTCAATTTTTTAGCCGCGTATTATACCTACCGCTTTTAGGTTCGCAATGGCCTCTTCCCCGCACTGTAGCGGCGCAGCCCCCCCCCGCGGGAGTCGCGACTCAGCCCCCGTTTATTTATGTACCCACGTCAACTTTCAGTAGCGAACGTCATACTCTCAAGTCCACGCATCGAGAATAATAACACTTTTACAGGCCGCTCTTACTATAGAGTTGGAAATGTTTTTGAAAAATATGAAGTATAAAATATATTCAGATTTTCTAAATTATATGATGGATCCATACTTTAAAATGTATTTAAAAAAAATAAGTGTCAAGAAATTGCTTACATTTAATTTTATATCTAAACAAATTAAAATGAAGTTGATACAATTTGTTAGTTTTGTGTGAACGTTAGTTTTGCGTTCATAATATAACTTTTAAAACGTGGTAGGCCAATTATAACGTTTTTATACATAATAATTAACATTTTGTACAATGTAATTCCAGTATGTGTTGACTTTGTATTAGTAAAGTGGACAGCAGTAGGTACTGGGAGATCTACTTACATTGAATGATCTTTAAAGTCATTAATTTTTTACATGAAAAATGTCGCAAAAATCTGAAAATTATTCGATAAAGAGTTCATGTTTGTTAGCGCTTGTCAAGCGGCAAACATGCTTGTTATACTGAATTAACGTCGCCGGCAAGACTTTCATACCTACAGCGCGTAATAATCAAGCTCATCTCTCCACCTTGGCCTTGCTTTATATGAAATTATGAGTCATTTATATTTTGTTCTTAATTAACTTGAACGCGAACTTTTGTAAATATCTTTGAATAGATTCTCATATAAATATGGAAGCCTTGATCAGATCACAACATTGACTTTTTTCATTTTAGCAGGGATTGAAGAGGATTGAAGAGTGTTTTTTTTTAACTCGCTTTATTACCATAGTTTACATTGGGGTCTTGCAGATCAAAATTGGCTGCTAAGATACATATTACTAGGAAAATTATTACATAGTAAAATAAAATCTGGTTGTAATGTTTTTAACTAACGGTTCTGGAGTGGCGACCATGTACCGGAAGACGCAGCGTTGGCGCGGCCTCCCTCAAGGTGGGCCGATGACCTGGTGAGGGTCACGGGAAATCGATGGATGCGAGACGCACAGGACCGGTTGTTGTGGCGACGCTCGGGGGAGGCCTATGTCCAACGCAAAGGATACGAGTTGACCTAATCATGTTCTTCCAGATACAATGTGACAAGAGAGTAAGTAAGTAATGTTGTGTTGCAGGAGGTCAGAACGAGGACGAGGAGGGCGACGACAACGCGGAGTCGGACCAGGAGGCGGGCGGGTGAGGCGCGCGGGGCTCCGTGCCGGCCTGCTGCCGTGCTACTTGCATCCATGTTTATTATGGCCTTAAGGGCGATTGTACACTCACTCCACTTTGATTCATTCGCGATTATTGATAATAATAAAAAAAACACGGACACGATTGAGTGCTCAAACGCCCTTAAAAGTAGTACACATAGTCTGACAACAATAAAATTTTATAGTCGACTCTGTGATATTTCACCAAACAGTGACCACGTTTTCAGTTTAGATATACGTGCCAAAAATCATAAATATTTGTATACGATCAAAGATCACGGTACTTTTGAATGTAATGATGTGTCTCCAACACAGATCTTTGAATAAAAATCAATGTTGGGTAAATTTAAAATTGTCAGACCTATGGGGTGCATACCAAAATATATTAGTTTAAATGGAGCGAGCCCTATGGACATACTTACCAGGTTTTATCATTTGGTGAAAAAAGACTATAGTAATAAGTAGTATGGTATTATGTATTTATTTATTTGTTAGTCCGAACATGATGCCCCTAAAAGAAAACCATATAAATAATGTGTGCATCAAAATGGCGTGTACCTTTACGTACCTCTCTTGAAAATCTGTGTACCTACACCCGTACAATGGCATTTTAAAAGTACACAGAAAGTACCAAATAACTGTAATAAATTTAGGCAAATCTGGAAATTACACCCGCCATTCTGATGCACACAAATAATGTTGATGTTCGTTTTGGTCACGTCACGGTATTAATATGTTTTAACTTACAAATAAAGATGAAATCATTGTAAATTTAAAAGCTAGTTTCATAATTTTTACATCATCTTATTTTTACTGGGATTCCGTTTAATGATGTGAACTCTTATTATAATGTTTATTGAAGATGTTGATGAATGAATTTGGGCCTTATAGTGTAAGTGTAGGATGTGTGGTGAGAGGACGGTTGTTATGTAGCTAGTGTATGTATGTAGTAGTAGCTCGTTAGTAGTTAGTGTGCGTGGTCCTGGCAATGTTCACTGTTTAACAACTTTTCTTTATTAAGAGAAAGCATATCCTCGACTGATACCTTTAATATTCTTTCAAAAGGGATATCTTTGATGTTTTTAAAACTTAAACTTTATTTAAAATGAAACTGTGGGTATTGTTTTGTAAGCTGCGCACAAAAATGTAATGTTAGTTTTTTATTATCGACGTAAATATTGTAGTTAAGTAATTGAGATATTATATTTTTATAATAAATTATATTTATTATATATTGACGTTTTATTATATTGTATCATAATTAGTTAAGACCTGTAGTGACATTATTAATTGAGTAGGTGACAACGTTTTGAAGGGATTTCGTTAGCGCGGTCCTCACTAACTCAAGTTTCCGCGCGCCGTCTCCCTTGCGTGACGTCACGCGCGCCTCGTGTCACCGGCTCCCCGTCACGCAAACCGGATTACTACCTGCGCTATGTCGCTAGTTCAACTATAACGGTGTGCATGTAGTCGTGTCTATGTATTATTACTAGGCGGCACGCGGCTCCCCGCGAGTGTGGCCGGACGTAGCACTGCAGTATGGGACCGCGCGGGCGACCGCGTAACGCAGCGTTGGTCCTCAAAGTATCATTTAAAATATTAATCTGCTCGTGTTCTAAATGATTGCATCCCCCTCTAGCAACATCGCTTCAATTCAATTCCCCAGTTGTTCGAAGGCTTCACAGATCTTTTTGCAGTACTCATTTGTAAAATGTGCCGAACGTTCTTTATTGGTATCTTATCAGGTGATTGACCTGGGCATGGGAGAATTGCTAGCCGTTATTTTTTGTGATTTCCAAACAGTCACTTTTTGAATCTTATGACACTCAATCTTCCATGAAAAGATGTCGGTGTTACAGATATTCCTGACTGCCGGTAGAAGACCCTCGACCTCGATACATTTACTCGACAACATGGTTCTACCCCTACCGTTTTTAGGCACGCAATTTACTGTTTGTATCATTAGTGCGGAAAAGTGGTGGCGCTCACGTCCGCCACAGTGACGTCGCGGCGCCGCACGTCCCCCCGTTTGTCTTCGTAGTGTATTGACTCGCCTGCGGCTCAGGCGAATTCCGCCTCGGTCACAATGACAAATTTTCTCCACTTTTATTAAAACGTACCTACTTAAAAAAAAAGGTTTTTTTTTTTTACCTGTTTTGTGGGTGCGTTCACAAACATTTAAACGCACATACGTGGGACACTCGGAAAGTTTTGAGAAACTAAAAAACTAACTTCTATGGATAATTTTTTTTTATTAAATCTTTTCAAAGAACTCTATCAGCCTCTCTGTTGAGTAGCGATGTCCGCCACAGCGACCGCGGCGGCGGACGCAGTCGCGGGTATCGCCGTATGCTCGTATTGGGGTGTGCTACACCGTGGGCCCCGACGCGGTTGTCGGTTTTACCCTGAATGGGGAACGCGGCGGGCACTGTCTATATTAACCTTTTGAGTGCGTAATTAGAGACACAATAGTAAGACAATGGCGCGTGAACGCCGGCGTTAATGCGGGGATCAACAGCTTAAAAAAAAAAAAACACTTCTCCGTAAACACTCGTACAATGTCATGTTTGAATTTAGTGCGGGCCGCGCCGCCCACCATGCCGCGTGATGCCCCGCGTCTCCACAAACAAGCACTTAGACTTTTACAACTAAAACCCACCTGTGTTTCTTCAGCCGCCCTTTGTGTTCAGCACCACGGTAACTTTTGAATATTTGCCTGCTGCGGTCTTCCCGTCCGATTATAATTTGGACGTATTCAAGGCCAGAGTGAATAGGCTCCTCATAAACTAGTGCGCCTCACCATCAACGATTGCATCACTGCTTACCATCAGGTGGGATCGCAGTCAAGCGCTATACCCTATTCATCTGAGCTTGAGAAAAAATGTAAACAAAGAAAACAATGTAGGTTACCTTCGACCAAGTTTCTTCGACGTGTTTGAATACATTAATAAAAAGAAAGAAAGAAAGAAAAACATTGTATTTGCCGGAAAAGACGCAAACTTATAACTAACATTTTGCTAGCCAAAAACATAATTAATTAAAAATAATACCAGTCTCCTTTTCTGTTGAATGCATTGGCGTTTTCTTTGCACGCTTTTTCTTGGGCGAATAACAACGAGCTCAACAAAAATATCTCGTACCTATCGTAAGTTGATCGATAGGAAAAAAGGTGGCGGATTAAAACTCGCCCGATGACAAAACGCCACATTTTTATGTAAAATGTTTGCAATATCTGTGGCCTATGATTTAGTAGTATTTAAATGGTTTGTGTACTTTTTTTCTCACGGCTCGCTGAATAGGGTAAAGTTTATATATTTTTTTAACAGAAAAGCGACCAGCAGCTCTAACAGGCCGCGGCCCTGCTGGGCCCTTCAATTTCGCCGTCAAATCGAGTTTAGTCCTTACCGAATGGCAGGACAGCGAGCTACCGAGGCCGCGTATCGCCCGGCGACTGACGCTCAGAGCGTCTCCTGTGTCGTTAACTGGGGCGTAAGGATGCCCTCTCCCTCACGGTTTCGGCTACCTCCTTCGCTCGCATTACTGAGAAGACCGCTTCCCATCCCCTCTCGCTTTGGACAATGGCCTGAAGTTGAGGCTCCTATGGCAAGAGGTCGCCACCGCCGATCGACACGGCGGTGCTTTCCCCAAGCAGACAGACTTACACCGTATCCTCCGGGTGATCCACACAATGGTGATACCTGGGCGTTTCTTCCCGCTGATTCCGAAACGGATATCTTCCGAAACACCTGTGTGTACCTCCAACTGGCACAGCAGCAGGCCGGCAAGTAGGCTCGCGAGAGACCGTGCGGTGTCCCCCATCACGCCGCCAGAGCCCTGTCCGTAGTGGCGCGCTCCGTCACTGATTATACCTCCAGCTGGCACAGCAGCACGCTCGCGAGAGACCGTGCGGTATCGCCCACCATCCCGCCGGAGCCCTTTCCGTAGTGGCGCGCTCCGTCACTGACTGTACCTCCAGCTGGCACAGCTGCTGGCTCGCGAGAGACCGTGCGGTATCGCCCACCATCCCGCCGGAGCCCTTTCCGTAGTGGCGCGCTCCGTCACTGACTGTACCTCCAGCTGGCACAGCAGCAGGCTCGCGAGAGACCGTGCGGTATCGCCCACCATCCCGCCGGAGCCCTTTCCGTAGTGGCGCGCTCCGTCACTGACTGTACCTCCAGCTGGCACAGCAGCAGGCTCACGAGAGACTGTGCGGTATCGGCCACCATCCCGCCGGAGCCCTTTCCGTAGTGGCGCGCTCCGTCACTGACTGTACCTCCAGCTGGCACAGCAGCAGGCTCGTGAAAGACCGTGCGGTATCGCCCACCATCCCGCCGGAGCCCTTTCCGTAGTGGCGCGCTCCGTCACTGACTGTACCTCCAGCTGGCACAGCAGCTGGCTCGCGAGAGACCGTGCGGTATCGCCCACCATCCCGCCGGAGCCCTTTCCGTAGTGGCGCGCTCCGTCACTGACTGTACCTCCAGCTGGCACAGCAGCAGGCTCGCGAGAGACTGTGCGGTATCGGCCACCATCCCGCCGGAGCCCTTTCCGTAGTGGCGCGCTCCGTCACTGACTGTACCTCCAGCTGGCACAGCAGCAGGGTCGCGAGAGACCGTGCGGTATCGCCCACCATCCCGCCGGAGCCCTTTCCGTAGTGGCGCGCTCCGTCACTGACTGTACCTCCAGCTGGCACAGCAGCAGGCTCGCGAGAGACCGTGCGGTATCGCCCACCATTACGCCGGAGCCCTTTCCGTAGTGGCGCGCTCCGTCACTGACTGTACCTCCAGCTGGCACAGCAGCAGGCTCGCGAGAGACTGTGCGGTATCGCCCACCATCCCGCCGGAGCCCTTTCCGTAGTGGCGCGCTCCGTCACTGACTGTACCTCCAGCTGGCACAGCAGCAGGCTCGCGAGAGACCGTGCGGTATCGCCCACCATCCCGCCGGAGCCCTTTCCGTAGTGGCGCGCTCCGTCACTGACTGTACCTCCAGCTGGCACAGCAGCAGGCTCGCGAGAGACTGTGCGGTATCGGCTACCATCCCGCCAGAGCCCTTTCCGTAGTGGCGCGCTCCGTCACTGACTGTACCTCCAGCTGGCACAGCAGCAGGCTCGCGAGAGACTGTGCGGTATCGGCCACCATCCCGCCGGAGCCCTTTCCGTAGTGGCGCGCTCCGTCACTGACTGTACCTCCAGCTGGCACAGCAGCAGGCTCGCAAGAGACTGTGCAGTATCGGCCACCATCCCGCCGGAGCCCTTTCCGTAGTGGCGCGCTCCGTCACTGACTGTACCTCCAGCTGGCACAGCAGCTGGCTCGCAAGAGACCGTGCGGTATCGGCCACCATCCCGCCGGAGCCCTTTCCGTAGTGGCGCGCTCCGTCATTGACTGTACCTCCAGCTGGCACAGCAGTAGGCTCGCGAGAGACTGTGCGGTATCGGCCACCATCCCGCCGGAGCCCTTTCCGTAGTGGCGCGCTCCGTCACTGACTGTTCCTCCAGCTGGCACAGCAGCAGGCTCGCGAGAGACCGTGCGGTATCGCCCACCATCTCGCCGGAGCCCTTTCCGTAGTGGCGCGCTCCGTCACTGACTGTACCTCCAGCTGGCACAGCAGCAGGCTCGCGAGAGACCGTGCGGTATCGGCCACCATCCCGCCGGAGCCCTTTCCGTAGTGGCGCGCTCCGTCACTGACTGTACCTCCAGCTGGCACAGCAGCAGGGTCGCGAGAGACCGTGCGGTATCGCCCACCATCCCGCCGGAGCCCTTTCCGTAGTGGCGCGCTCCGTCACTGACTGTACCTCCAGCTGGCACAGCAGCAGGCTCGCGAGAGACTGTGCGGTATCGGCCACCATCCTGCCGGAGCCCTTTCCGTAGTGGCGCGCTCCGTCACTGACTGTACCTCCAGCTGGCACAGCAGCAGGCTCGCGAGAGACTGTGCGGTATCGCCCACCATCCCGCCGGAGCCCTTTCCGTAGTGGCGCGCTCCGTCACTGACTGTACCTCCAGCTGGCACAGCAGCAGGCTCGCGAGAGACTGTGCGGTATCGGCCACCATCCCGCCGGAGCCCTTTCCGTAGTGGCGCGCTCCGTCACTGACTGTACCTCCAGCTGGCACAGCAGCAGGCTCGCGAGAGACTGTGCAGTATCGGCCACCATCCCGCCGGAGCCCTTTCCGTAGTGGCGCGCTCCGTCACTGACTGTACCTCCAGCTGGCACAGCAGCTGGCTCGCGAGAGACCGTGCGGTATCGCCCACCATCCCGCCGGAGCCCTTTCCGTAGTGGCGCGCTCCGTCACTGACTGTACCTCCAGCTGGCACAGCAGCAGGCTCGCGAGAGACTGTGCAGTATCGGCCACCATCCCGCCGGAGCCCTTTCCGTAGTGGCGCGCTCCGTCACTGACTGTACCTCCAGCTGGCACAGCAGCTGGCTCGCGAGAGACCGTGCGGTATCGCCCACCATCCCGCCGGAGCCCTTTCCGTAGTGGCGCGCTCCGTCACTGACTGTACCTCCAGCTGGCACAGCAGCAGGCTCGCGAGAGACCGTGCGGTATCGCCCACCATCCCGCCGGAGCCCTTTCCGTAGTGGCGCGCTCCGTCACTGACTGTACCTCCAGCTGGCACAGCAGCAGGCTCGCGAGAGACTGTGCGGTATCGCCCACCATCCCGCCGGAGCCCTTTCCGTAGTGGCGCGCTCCGTCACTGACTGTACCTCCAGCTGGCACAGCAGCAGGCTCGCGAGAGACCGTGCGGTATCGCCCACCATCCCGCCGGAGCCCTTTCCGTAGTGGCGCGCTCCGTCACTGACTGTACCTCCAGCTGGCACAGCAGCAGGCTCACGAGAGACTGTGCGGTATCGCCCACCATCCCGCCGGAGCCCTTTCCGTAGTGGCGCGCTCCGTCACTGACTGTACCTCCAGCTGGCACAGCAGCAGGCTCACGAGAGACTGTGCGGTATCGCCCACCATCCTGCCGGAGCCCTTTCCGTAGTGGCGCGCTCCGTCACTGACTGTACCTCCAGCTGGCACAGCAGCTGGCTCGCGAGAGACTGTGCGGTATCGGCCACCATCCCGCCGGAGCCCTTTCCGTAGTGGCGCGCTCCGTCACTGACTGTACCTCCAGCTGGCACAGCAGCAGGGTCGCGAGAGACCGTGCGGTATCGCCCACCATCCCGCCGGAGCCCTTTCCGTAGTGGCGCGCTCCGTCACTGACTGTACCTCCAGCTGGCACAGCAGCAGGCTCGCGAGAGACTGTGCGGTATCGCCCACCATCCTGCCGGAGCCCTTTCCGTAGTGGCGCGCTCCGTCACTGACTGTACCTCCAGCTGGCACAGCAGCTGGCTCGCGAGAGACTGTGCGGTATCGGCCACCATCCCGCCGGAGCCCTTTCCGTAGTGGCGCGCTCCGTCACTGACTGTACCTCCAGCTGGCACAGCAGCAGGGTCGCGAGAGACCGTGCGGTATCGCCCACCATCCCGCCGGAGCCCTTTCCGTAGTGGCGCGCTCCGTCACTGACTGTACCTCCAGCTGGCACAGCAGCAGGCTCGCGAGAGACCGTGCGGTATCGCCCACCATCCCGCCGGAGCCCTTTCCGTAGTGGCGCGCTCCGTCACTGACTGTACCTCCAGCTGGCACAGCAGCAGGCCGGCAAGTGGGCTCGCGAGAGACCGTGCGGTGTCCCCCACCATCCGGATGACTCTTTGAAAGTTATCATCTAGATATAATTTCTTGTTACAAATCAAATCTCTGCTTCTATAGAGTTTTGTTAAGAGGTTTCTTTTTAGCTATTCTTTTATAAAAACCAACATTCGACGCAATTAATTTGGAGATACAGCTATATAATTCATAGATTTTTCTGGATTTGTTAAGACTACTCTATCTCTAGCTAATGCGGTCATTTGTCTCTCAGAACTCCTCGATTTTGGTGAAAATTAGCTTTTCCACCCTTTTTGAACTGCATGATACACAGTTAATGTAGCATTGATATTGCGCAGAGATTATCACCTTCAAATTACAATACATTCTCGAGTAATTTTTTTTAATTTTAGCGATTCTCTTTTCTGCGGTATTTTAAAAACATTTTTTTTTACTTTTTACATGAACAATGGACCTAATTTTTCAATTAGTTTCGCTGAAATTATATTACACCCTGGGACAGATATTTTTTTTTATAATATTTCTAAAAGTGCATTATTATATAAATACCTAAGTTATTAATTATATTTGTTTACAATATTTATGTAAAAATCTAATAGTATAGAAATACCTACCTATCGATATTATGGAATTGGTTTTTTTATGTGTACTGGTATTTTACCAATTAAGAAAATATGGTTACCAGCTGTAGATGAAAGTTAAATGGATTATGTTTCATGTCTATCTGAGGACGGGTTCTGAGCGTGGAGTAAGTAGCGCCTGGTGAGTAACGTTAGACAGACTAAGAGATGTTACAAGCGAGGTGTGTTGCAGACGCGCCAGCGTGCGGCGCCGGGTGACGGAGCTGCGCGCCCCCTCGCCGTCCTCGGGGCGCCCGCGCGCCCGAGCTGCGCGTCGCTGCCGCAACACCGATTCGTCCGACACTACGCCCAGGTAAGCCACACTTATTAAGTTCTTCCTATGTCTACACAAACCGACCGAGACCGTTTCTTACGCTTCCCTCTTTGGCAAACCTTAAGTCTAAACTTTTGAGTCACGATCAAATATCAAGTCTGAGCTTCGAAATTAGGATCAGCAGAATACAAACATTGACGAGCTTGCGTTTCAGTCACATGGACAGGTTGCTCTTCTTAAACGCCTTCATGGACCTCACCACCTCCAGGCTCCAACTATTTTCGATTCGACAGTCGATGCATTTGTCATGTCTGTTCTGGAAGGATGGCGCAGATAAGTATATTCTATATTTGGTGTCATTAGTCGTAACTTTTGTCCTTAATCGATTATCGATCCATCGTAATTCCAACCTCAGGCCTCTTATAATGGTCAGTTCTCGGAGCATTCCTTGCAGTAGATCTACCGTAGAGACAAATAGAACGATATAGACTACAGACCGGAAGTTCATACCTATCTGAAGCTGAATATCCTACTCTGCATTGTCTTCTGACAAACTGTATTTTATTTTATTTATTGAGGGATAATAAACATCTAGCTTCATGCTTCATGTTGCTCATGAGCTTCATGTTGCTCATGTATATAAATAACACTAAATGGTTGATAATGTTGCAGCCGACTGCATTATCCACAGATTAAACATAGTGGTAATAGGTACATTGTTTGCCACTAGATGGACATTATTGTACAATATATATATTATACACTATAATGCTTGCTCAATATAAAGAAAAAAATATATTTGGTGGAACATTTTCATATAAATAACTGAAATCAAAAAGAATAAATATATACTCGTATAATATCAATGACTTAATTGCAATTAAGAAACTTTTTTATAATATTTGTATTACAGTTACATTCACTATTAAATTCTGCCAATTTAATATTAAAAGTATTTATTATTAGTAGTAAAAGTATAATCACGTATTATGTTCAGTACTCTCGGGGTATACAGGGAGGAATTTTGTAAGGCCGGAAAGTACTTTAAATACTAGAGATAGGAAATTTTACTCAAAGCTAAATTTATTTATTAAAAAAATTGTATGTGTTTATTTGTGTTTATGTTTGCTCCCCGTTCAAACGGCTGAACGGATTAGGATTATAATATTTCCATACGGGAATCCAGTTTAACATAAGTGAAAAAAAGTTTTTATACCTTCGATACGATTAAAAGAAGAGCGACGTTTAGGAAGAATAAACCAGCCTGAGAAACCAGCTGATCCCACAGGAGCAAGTTTCTTTTTCCTCGAAATAAATTCTTTCGAAGTACACGGAGACTTCTCTTTCTTTTTCAAAGACTTAATTTTCGGCTTCCCTTCTGAAAATATCCAACCTTCGCCACTGCTAGATAAGTACCTTCACTATAAGGGTCTATTCACGTGACGTTTTTCTATGTAAAGGGGATGTCATTTGCGGCTTTCAAAAAGTCTTATTAGGATGTGTTTCTACTGACATGAAGCTGCTACACTCCGTCCGACACAAGAGCCACTACACACTGCTCTTCTCCGCATCACTCTGCCCAGCTTTGCTACAGTGGAAACACACCCTAACTGTTGCTATTGTGGGGAGGCGTGATTTTTTTGGTTTTTGTCTGTTTATATAATTATGTTTGTGTGGCACGCACAGGTCGGCGCGCGCGCACGCTGTGCTGGTGCGGGCGCTCGTGCATCGCGCAGACACAAGGTAACTATGTCGTTGCGACGTTATGATTACAGTACCTACATTGGAAGCAGAGCAGGAGGATGGACAAGGTCAACACCTTGTTAGTGATTAAGTACCACTTTTGACAACAACTTGAGGTACCCTCCTAAATGGAAACTTCGCTAATGACGTGTGTGTGGAACTACTTATCCTTATTTTTACCGATGACTTCATGTGAGTAGTATCCAATTTTGTCTGAAAAGTTCCAAGTACAAAGTAGACGTGTCAAAATGTTTGTGAAGCTTTAAGGACATTGTGTTTCCGGTCCAAATCAGTCCACCCATCTGTCCAACCATAATATTAACCTGGCGATGATTATAGTTTTTAGGGATACTTACTTCTTGAGAAATTTATCTTTAGTCAAGACGGGAAAAAGAACTCACGCCTCGAGAAGTTGAGAAATCAATTTCGTGCAGTTAGAGCACAGTATACATATAAAAAAAAAAAAAAATGTTTAGGTCAAGTAGCAAAATGTTTATTTTGTTAAGTTTCTATACATAGTTATCTAATTATGTTACTTGTAATTTTATTGATTTAATGTTACTAATTTTTTATTCAATTAAAGACCTGTGGGTCTTTAATGGAATAAAACAAAAAATCTTAACTGGCTATAAGTGTATCACAACTAAAAAGTGTGAAATAAAATTAAAAAAAATATATAAATAAACCGACTTCAATGCAAAAAGCAAAACACTAAAACGATCAAAATAACTTTAATTTCGGAAGTCGGTGTTAAATAACAAGCAAACAATATCAGAAACACCTTCTTCCGAAATTTTAAAATTATTTTAGAAACTCCCCCTCACTAGTAGGTGAAGGGAAGATTCCAAAATAATTTGACTACTGCAAGTTCAAAAAGTCAAATGGCCCAAATTCACCTAATCGAATAATAATTACAGATTCAAAGCATTTTATTTCAAATAAACCCAAAAAAATAAAAATGTCAAGAAAAAATGTAAAATTTTTGTTAGAAATGTCAAGAAGTCAGCCAGTCAAAAAAAAAATGCTAATTGCACATTCCAAAGCGTAGATCTCTATGGAGAAGAATGTGCAAGTTACAAATATCTCAGTTACATGTTTCTTGTCGCTATCATGTTAGAACAATGTAAATAAAGTAAAAATAAAAACTAAATATAGATATTATAAAAACTTTTTACAAAAAAAAAAAAAATAACCGACTTCACTAAAAAAAACACTAAAAGGGTCAAAATAACTTTAATTTCGGAAGTCGGTGTTTCTCGGTATTATTTGTTTCTTATTTAACACCGACTTCCGAAATTAAAGTTATTTTGACCCTTTTAGTGTTTTTTTTAGTGAAGTCGGTTATTTTTTTTTTTGTAAAAAGTTTTTATTTTACACTTTTTAGTTGCGATACACTTATAAACAGAGTGCCTATTTCTCATGACGATTCCAATGAACCCAAACACTGCTAGGTTACATTGTTTTATTATAAAGTTCCTGTGTCTACCTTCCACCTTCCGGCTCCGTCACCAGATCAGTTCGATAGTACCTTATAGCCAAAGTGCATCTCATGACAATTCTAATAAGCCCAAACACGGCTAGGATACATTGATTAATTACGGAGTTCCTGTGCCTACCTTCCGGCTCCATCATCAGATCAAGTCGATAGTACCTTACAGCCAAAGTGCATCTGATGACAATTCTAATAAGTCCAAACACGGCTAGGTTACATTGATTAATTACGGAGTTCCAGTGCCTACCTTCCGGCTCCATCATCATCATCAGATCACTTCGATGATACCATTTTCAACGTAACTATTCAGAATCATTCAATTATTTGTATTGTCATAGTCGCGTAACTATCTTCATTGTGATATCTATTTGAGTATGAAGTTCCGTTGACCATTTCTGGTCTTCTTCATCAGTTCCACTTCATCAAATGTTACTTTTTGACTGTAAATGCTTAAGTTCTTGATGAAAATACCAAAATTACTATAGGGTTGCCTATAATTTTTGAGGAGTTCCCTCGATTCCTCATGGATCCCATCATCAGAATTGGATTTTGAAAAAAATGGGACCAATCTGGAAGCATATCCTATAAAGGGAAAAAAAAAAATTGCAAATCGGCCCATAAACGACTGAGATCTAACAAACATAAAAAAAAAATGATAAAAAAATAAAATAAAAAAAAATACAACCGAATTGAATAACCTCCTCCTTTTTTTGAAGTCGGTTAAAAATAGCAACTGGTAGCTAAGAGATGATCAGTTTTAACTAAATTCCCTATAAATCTTGTTTCGTTTCTTAAGGATTTAAAAATGGGCTCTCAATCCAGATGCACACGTCACGGACATGACACGAATAATAGCACCACTCAGCTCACCATTTTGACGGGAACCAAATGATCCAACACACGCGCCACCATCAGTGAGACATTTGAGTGAGCATGACAAACTTTCAACTGCCATGCTCATTCATTTATGTCAAACAAGTCCAATAATAACCTAAAAACTATAAATAGCTCCATGGTACTCACATTTAAAAACTGAAAAAAAAAAATGCTTCTACAATAAGCAATACTTTAATATTCTCAAACAAAAACATAAAAAGCCTCGATCTCTCCCAGAAGCTTCGATTTGGCGGATATGACTCTGCCATCGTCAGTCTTCAGTTTCGTGAGCTGGCTTTGCCCTATAGACAGATCCCGTGCAAATACTTCAGAGGCCTTATTCCGCTCAATCGCATCCTTAATCCTTGCGGTATTTGGCGAAGGTCGCGTTTCAGAGACTTCGAGATTTGTCTATTGAGCTGCCGCTATATGCACGCATCGTCTGAAGACTGCAGAATTATCTCACGCCTCTTCTTCATTAGCTTTTCATTAGCATTCAGGTCGGATCAGAGAGCCTCTTCTTCTTATTTGTACAGTGTGTCTTGAAAAACTTAGACCCGACCGTATGGACAGTTTCCACGAACCCATCGTTATATTCGTCCACGGAGCTTCCTAGGAACTCGAAACGGTTGTGGAGTTCGAGCTGAAAGCTCTCGGGGTTTTGGATCTGGATCTGTGCTGGACGGAGCGTAGACTTCATCAGTCGAGATCTTTCAAGCTTATTATTAATATTCAATGTGCCTCCTACCACGCGGTGATCACTTCCAGTTTTCACCGCGTTGATCACAGAGACATCATTGAATATTTGCTTCTTCGTCGACAGGATAAAGTCAATCTGATTTTTAGTTGCACCGTCAGGACTTTGCCAGGTCCACTCCTATGCTCACGCTTTTTGAAGAATGGATTCATCATGTGGATGCCCTCCTTCTTCATAAAACTAGCCAGTAGGTGACCCCGGTGATTCTGACGTCAAATCCAAATTGCCCCACTCGCAGCTCGCCACCGTCTCGTTTGCCCAGTTTCGCGTTAAAGTCCCCCATGACCACGGTAAAGTGAGTCTTATAACCATCCATGGCTCTGGATACATCCTCATACATGGTCTCTACTTTGTCGTCGGGGTGTGTCGAGGTCGGGGCATAAACCTGTATGACCTTCAGCGAATATCTTGATGATATTCTGAGTATAAGGTACGCCACCCTGGTCGACACACTCTCGATCTTCACCACATTGTTCACAAGGGACCTGTGGACGAAAAACCCGACACCACCCTGGGGCTACTGGTCACCCTCGCGGAAATAGAGCAGGTTACCGGATTTGAGAATTATCGTATCCTCGGGACCTGTTTTCGGACTTCAGATAATCCCACAATACCCCATCGTAACCTGCTCAATTCCTTCTCAAATTTGGTGATCTTCTCGTCAGTTCTCCAGTGTACGCGTGTTAAAAGTTAGATTGTTTTATGAAGTTATAATCATAAAATTTAAAATTTGATGAATATGACTTCATTTTACAAAAATGACTGTGACGGAAGGACTTTCTTCTAACTATACCCATTTGTGCCGTACACTTTTTAGTTTTACATGGGGCACGATGATAAAATATGCTTTGTAAATTTACCAAATCAAATTTATTAATTTTATATGTTACCATGGGAGAATGGTCATAATGCTTTATAACAAACTGGGCCCTCTCCTTTGCTTCAATCTTTAAAAAACTGTCCAGTTTCTTAATTTTTAATTTCAAAATTATGACCATTTTCGATGTGGTTTCTATTGGTTTGTTCATCCTGATCACATTGCGATTCTAAAAAAAAAAACAAATCTTGGTTTCCTGAAAATAAACTGGATGAAATAATGATTTGAATGGACACACCCGGGTCTTTGTCTTCATCCGTACACTCCAATCCCGTCTCGTCATCGACTAAGCTGCCTACATCACAGCTCTGGTCATCATCGTCAACACTTTGCTCATCAGTTTGTGGTCCGTCCATCAGCTTACTAGAATATAGAATTGTTTTATCATCTTCGTTCATGACAACTGGCGGTCCATTTTCTCCAGGTAGGTCAGCGGTTTCTTCCTCCACAATACATGCTTCCATTGCTGCACCTGCTGCACGTTGCTTACAAATAAAACATTCGCATGGGAACTCATTCCTCAATGGTATGTGTACCTATAAAATGCTGGGCTGCTTCTTGAAGGTATGAGCTCAAAATGAGTGCGTAATCACTCTCCGACCATTGGTTTGACCTGGCGATCTGCCTGAAGTCGGCGATAAATTCTTCGAAGCACACTTCGTCAACGCCTGAGAACATCATCTCTCCTTTCACAAATATTCAAATAATATAAAAAAATCACTTAGCTTTTATATTTCCCGGCCGGCGTGAGGCTCTGGGGATGTACTTTTCCTCGAACTGTCAGCTACCTTTATTTGAAATGAATATTATATTCCAAAGGCGCCTCCACCATTTGTGATAGGGGGACGCAAATGAAAGGCTTCTATGGTTCAATTTACTATTATTCAATTGTTAAAAGCACTCCTTGTTACATTATTTATAAAAATATATCATTTGCTGAAATTTTTCTTGTTTGAAAACCACTCCTCAATCTATGTTTCGAATATCTACAACTATATTTTTCTTACCATAAACCTTAAAAGTATAACTTGCCAGTTTGCAAGTTTGTAGTATTAGCGTGGCCTCCATGGTCGCCACAATATCGTGTTTTATTAAAAATAGTTTTGACTCGAAGACTTGAGAAATCTTAGTCGGGAATTCTCGTGCCTCGATAAATATAAAAGGCCAAAAAGGAGAAACCTTATTTGTGTATGTTGTAAATGCGCAGGAGCAGCGTGAGCGGCGGCGACGCGTCGCTGTCGAGCTCGCAGTGAGAGGCGCCGGGCCGTTGAGCCGCTCAGGGGCCAACAGGACACTCGCCCTTACCAACATGCAGTTTCGCGCTACCGTGTCAAGAGATGTTCGGACTTGTTTCGTTTTGACACCTACTTAAATGTCGCAATTACTTCGCTTGATTTTAATGCTCTCTTCTCCGTTTGAATATTTTTTCGCACGATGCTATAGTACGGTGAAGTACCTGAATTGAGTCTGTTTCGTTTTACATTCGAACACGTTTACAATTTGTGACAACTCAGACATAGTACCTTGGTATGCCTTATCATGAATGTATCATTAGTTTTAATAACCAATGTTTACATTGTATAGTTCTTCTCGGTAGACTAGTCTATAATTATAAAGTCAAAAAATGAAAAGGCCCATTTTGACATCTGTCAAAAATAATACTTTTATTTTTATGGCAATTAAGCCGATTGCGACTATTCTGCCAGTGTCACGTTGAGAAAAAGAATACTTAAATACTCAAAAAGAGTACCTACTCGCAAATTATATTCCATCATATTATTTAACGCGCCAAAAAATTTATGTATTTTTATAAAACACAATGTAATTAATTATTATTTTATTGTTTCTTTCAGTTTCGTTCCAAGTTATTTTCTAGGGTATTTCTCAAATGTTAAAACGGGGCCCTTTATTTTTTAACGAGTTTAAGATATCAAAATTTATGTTTACCTACTAAGGGGTAATTTTTTAATAGTCCTTTAAATTTTACGGTAATAAATATGGCCGTGTCAAACGGCTGTAGACGGCTTTTATAATTGGAAAATATGTCAAGCTGTCATTATTTATTTTTTCGATGTTAAATAACTAGGTATCGAAAAATTTACCCATATTTTTTCCAAACTTTTAAAACTGAATACGTTATTAGGTCCTCTACTGGGCTATCTTATCTTATTAAGTTTATCATTGATTGTACATAATATTATTGTTATAAGAATATTTTATTTCCGTGTTCGCTGCGGTAGGACGCGCCCAATTCTAGCTTTATCAAGTTCTGTAGCTGTGATGTAACGAGTTACATATTGTTGCAACTGTGCCTGATAATGACTGTAATTGTAAACCATTATTTTTGAAGCTTTTATGTTGTTTACTGATAGTCTTGTCTTTATATATAATCTTATTGGTATTTCATTTCGGTTTTTTATTTCTGACAACTTTTCCTTAAAATGATTTCATTTGGATCGTCTCAACTTAGATACCCATGACGCAATCAATGACGAGTAAATTCTTAAACTGCTACAATAGAAAACACTTGGCACCACTGACCTCTACTGTTTATTACACTGGACTGGAGGCTGTCAAAGTACTTTTGTGCCTGTTTGATTTTCGCCATTTTGGCGCTGTCGGCCGTAGCGAGAGTTTACGGTACTAAAATTTGTGATGTCGACCTCAGCGAAACAAATATCGATAAATGTTGTAAACTTACTGCCTTTGTCTTCATCAGACTGATAAAAATGCCAAAGTTTTGATGTTTCTTACTTTTCCAGTCTTAACAACATAACCTGATGATATGAGATGTTTGGCACAATGTTAGATAATGACCTGGATTAACATACCTACCTAAATAATTATTTGTCCGTTAGCTTCGAAGACCTGGAATAATGAATATAGTAACAAAGTCAGATAAAGGTTAAATAAAACACATTTTATATTGTATTCACATTTTATTTTTATTCAGAAATTAGAAACGTTTATTTCAAATTGACCAATTACAGGTAGTTTTGAATTGTGAAAATGTTGAAATTTTTAAGGATCTTATTTGATGGGCAACTTTTTTAGATGATCTTGGTGAAATTTCATAACAATGGTCATGTAAAATTCCATATTCAATTCTAGCCTTTATAAGTCTGTAGGAGGACGGTGGAGTAGATTAGCGAATACCACGACTTCTGAAGTTCTGACACTCTAAGCTAAAACTTATAAAAAATGCCCCGGGAGCTGAGTGATTGTTGTGATAAGTTCTGTGATCGCAGACAACATTGCTCAGTTCTCGATGACATGTATTTCAATATTGTAAATGTACTGGCAATGGCAGCCGCACAGACTTATAGGACAAAGTGTAGAAGCAAGGGTGGCTATGTCACTGGGTGGAACAAACGAGTCGCCGACGCTCACCGTGAGGCGCGGCTTAAGTTCCAAGTGTGGACATTGGCCGGTCGCCCAAAAAGTGGTCGTGTAGGTATATTCCGGTACGCGGTCGCCACTCCAGAACCTTAGCATTGCTACTCTTGCTACATGGTTAATCCACCACTGAAGACAAAGATTCAAAGCATTTTATTTCAAATAAACCATTTACAGGCACTTTTGAAATGTCATAAAGTCAGTCAGTCAGAAAAAAAAAATATGCTAATTGCACATTCCAAAGCGTAGATCTCTATGGAGAAGAATGTGCAAGAAACTCCATGGACACTCTTTTCAATCATGTTTTGTAATTACAAATATCTCTGTTACATAATTATGTTTCTTGTCGCTATCATGTGAGAACAATGTAAATAAAGTAAAAATAAAAACTAAATATAGATATTAAAATAGCTACGGGCAGCTAAGAGATGACCAGTCTCAACTGACAGCGCCCGTTCACGAACATGACGCTAATATTAGCACCACTCAGCTGAACCATTTTGAAGGGAACCGAATGATCCAACACATGCGCCACCATCAGTGAGACATTTGAGTGAGCATGACAAACTCTCAACTGCCATGCTAATTTATGTCAAATAAGTCCAATAGTAATATAAAAAACCATAAAATAGCTCCATGGTACTCACATTTACAAACTTTGAAAAAAATGCTTCTACATTAAACAATACTTATTATATTTTACAATTCCAAAAAAAAAGCCCGTCCCCATAGTACCACCTATTTTATTTTTTATTTTATTTTATTTTTTTGTTACTAACACTAGTTCTAAGTATAAATTGTTACTAACACGATATGGCAAGTTCCGAAATAAAAGTATTATTATTATTATTATTATTATAGTAAGATACCGTATGACATGATACTATGAAAATAACTAAAATAGACTAGTCTAGCGGTATCAACATTCGTAAATTGGCGGATTTTTCTAACAGCATATGCAGCTGAGCTAAGCCGTCCTGCAAGAGATGTTAAATGAGGACCCCATTGTAGCCTTGAGTCAAGCGTAATCCCCAGGAAAACCGTTTTGTCGACAAATTCTAGTTTTTCATCGTTTAGTACTACGTCACAATCACTACTTTTGACATTCGGTAAGGAAAATCTTATGCATTTAGTTTTTTTCCCGTTTTAACTAGATTATTAGCAGTGAACCAGTTTTGGACCTACAGTAGTGCGTTATTTTCGTCGTCAAGATTATTAGTCCTTCTATTTATCTTAAAAATCAAAGAAGTGTCGTCGGCAAACAACACCATATTAAGTTTATTTTGCAACAAATAGGGTAAATCATTAATATAAACTAGAAATAAAAAAGGACCTAAAATTGAACCTTGGGGTACCCCCATTTTCACATTTAATCCCGACGTATTGACACCGTTTATTTGAACTTGTTTCTGTCTGTCAATCAAATAAGATTTTAATAAGCTTAAAGCTGTTTTGCCTAGTCCGTAATGCTCAAGTTTCAGGAGTAATGTTTCATGAACCACACAATCAAACGCCTTAGACAGGTCACAGAAGATGCCTATAGCATCCTGTGCCTCTTCCCACGCATTAAAAATGTGTTTTAGTAAGGAGACACCAGCGTCAGTTGTACAACGTCCTTTGGTAAAACCATACTGTTTATCGTGTAAGATATTTGTGTTAAAATGATTAAGTATTTGATTTAACATCACCTTTTCAAATATCTTGCTAAAAACCGGCAACACGGACACCGACCTATAATTTTTTGTGTCTTTACTGTCCCCGGATTTAAAAAGTGGTATCACTTTACTATATTTCATCAGATTCGGAAAAACTCCTTGATCTATACACAAATTAAATAATATAGCTAAGTACGGCGCTATAGTCTCAATAATTGAGGTACAAACTTTGATAGACATACCCCACAAATCTTCTGTCAATTTAACCTTGATTTGTTTAAAAGCTTTTATTACTGTTATGGGGTTTATATGCTTAAAGTTAAATTCAGTCGAACAGGCTGCAACGTTCGCCTGTAATAAACTAAAAGCATGCGATGGCGACGAATTTAGGGCTTCAGTAGTTTTAATTGGTACACTGGCAAAGAAATTTACAAATTCTTCTGCAACTAGTTTGTTATCGCTAATAAGACCACGATGTGTCTCCAATGTGTAATCATTGTTATGTATTTTGTTCCTGTTGGTTTAATTATTTATAATTTTCCAAACCGTTTTTATTGTATTATCTGCCGATTTAACTTTGTTGCTAATGTACAAGGCCTTAGCTGCCTTACAAGTGTTTTTAAACATTTTTGAATGTAGCAACATACTTATTAAAAGTTTCAGTGTTAATAATAGGCTTAAGGCCATACAGCTCAAAAAGTCTTTCCCTACTTATTCTGATTCCTTTAGTTGCCCAGTCACTAAATCTAAACTTAAGGCAGATACTTTTAGTTTTTTTCTCAAAAGTCTTATTGAACTCAGTTTGGACTATTCTCACATCTTTGACAAAAATCCTTGAAAAGATCATGAACGCCAGACTCCTACACTACCTGGAGAAGAACGGTATACTATCTGATAATCAATTTGGCTTTCGCAAAAACAGATCAACGGAAGATGCAGTAACTAGTCTTGTAGATTTTGTGGTAACTAAATTAGACGATAGGCACAAATGCACTGGTATTTTCCTAGACCTTGCGAAAGCCTTTGATACCGTCTCAAGAAGTATCCTTCTAAAAAAACTCGAAGGAATAGGAATTCGTGGTAAGACACTCCAGTGGTTCCAATCCTACCTTGACAATCGCACACTAAGGATCAGATTGGGTAGACTTCAGTTTCTATTCAAGCCTTAACTATGGTGTACCCCAAGGCAGCGTTCTTGGACCCACACTCTTTATCATCTATATCAATAGCCTCTGCTCACTACAACTCATTAATGCAAAGATATTTGCCTATGCCGATGATACTGCCATAGTGTTTTACGACATAACATGGCCAGTCTATAATCTGGCAGAGGCAGGTATGAACCAAATCGTACGATGGTTGGATACAAACCTACTGACACTAAATGTGGACAAGACAAGACAAACTTTAGTGTCAGTACTAGAAATCTTTGCCCACCTGATCTGGTTACTAAATTGCATACCTGTAATGGTGACACTGGTTTTGGTTGCTCTTGCTCTAGTTTGGAACAAGTAGCTTACATTAAGTATCTTGGTGTCATTATAGACAAACATCTTACATGGACGAAACAAATTGATCACGTGAGTGGATGTGTAAGAAAGCTGTTACATATCTTTAAAAAACTAGGTAGGGTCGCCAATGAAGCAACTCAAGATGGTGTACTGTGCTCTGTGCGAATCCATTTTAAATTACTGCATAACCGCATGGGGCGTTACCCATAAAACACACCTGATAAAAGCAGAACGGTCGCAACGAACTATCCTCAAGGTAGCCTATAGGAAACCATTGCGCTTCCCTACGGATGCTTTATATCGAGAGTCAGGCACCCTGCGTGTGCGAAAACTACATATTAAGGCTGCTGCACTAAAGTTCCATATTAAAGCAAATGCACAGTGGAGTCCAGCGTGCACTCTCGCAGGAAACCCAGATGGCACGAACGTAAATGCAGACAAAATTTTGGCAAAAGATGTTTTAATTACATGGGTAACACTGTAATATCGAATTGGTGAATTAGAGATTTGGTTATTCGAGATTCCAGACCATGACTGTGGCGTTAGGTTTTTCGTAGCAGCGTGCATTCGTTGTGAAGAGTTTCCTATTAGTAAACATACGGGGTCGTGTTATTCGATATTACAGTGTTTCTGAATCATGTAATTCGAGATCGCGTGGCTACGGCGTTAAGTTTTTCGTGGTAACGTGCATTCGTTGTTAAGTGTTTCGGATTAGTAAACTTACGGGAACGTGTTATTCGAGGTTACACTTTTCTGAATTATGTAACACACTCGAACCTGCACTTGTTGTATCGGTAAGTTGGATTCAAAAGTTACCATTAGGCCGCTATGATCAGAGGGCAGATAATTTACAATGGCCTTTTCTAAATAGTTGCAGCAACAAAAAACATTATCGATACCTACATGTTGCAGTAGTTGTCGTAGTTCGAGTAGGTTCTATAAACACATTAGATAAATTAAATGATTTGAAGAGATTTAATAATCTACTGCTATTTGAATTATTTTCTAAAATATTAACATTAGTCTCCACAGACATTTTTTTTTTTTTTTTTAGGTGGGAAAATCATCTTATGACAAATCTCGCTCTTGGGCGGAACGAGAGATAGTGTCAGACTTTTACTGACTAAAAACCCACTCCTGTTCCTTCGTTGCCTTCGTCCCAGGGCCCCGGTTTCGTTCACACTACCCATGGCCCCAGTAGGCTTCGACCCTGCTGGGCCCCTACGATTTGCTGACATCTCCCTGAGGCGCGCGCGGAACAATACGCGCCGTCGACGACTTGGGCTCGGTCCGGATGGTTACCGGACGGTCGGACGGCGGGCCACCCATTGCCCGCCTTCCGCAAGCCCGCGCCTACGGTGGCCGGAAATCAGGATCGGAATCCCGGCGGCGGCTGGGGCGTGAGGACCGTTGCCGTTGCCTCACGCGATCGGCCGCCTCCTTTGCCAGCATTACTGCTTCGCAGAAGGAGGCGACCGCCTGCCACTCCTCCTCGCTCCGGACCATGGCCTGTACCAAGGCCCGGCGCGAGAGATCGCCGCCGCCGATCGCCCCCACGAGGACACGGCGTTGCTCTTCCCAAGCGGGGCACACCTCCACCGTGTGCTCTACCGTGTCCTCCGGGCGGTCCACACAGTGGCGACACCCGGGCGTCTCTTCCGCACGAATCCGGTGCAGGAACTTCCCGAACTTCCCGTGTTCGGTGAGAACCTGCGTCATGCGGAAGGTGAGGACGCCGTGAGGTCTTTCCAACCACGCCTCAAAGAAGGGACTTACCGCCATAATTGTGGCGTGCCCAGCACTGGGTCGGGACAGTCGCTGTCGCCATTTCTCCATGAGATCCCGCCGGAGCTCTGTCCGCCATGCTGCGACTTGTCGCGGCAGCGGAGTTTCGCCCCGGCGTTGCATCTCCATGCGCAGATCGTGCATGTGAGCAAGGCCTGTTGCTACCAGATCCCATGGTGGCTGTCCAGCAAGGAGGCTCGCCGCTTCGCGGGAAATCGTCCGGTATCCTCGCACCATCCGTATGGCCATGACCCTCTGGCATGCGTTCAGCCGGGCCGCCGGCTGCTTCCGCAGCGCCGCTTACAATATCTCATTTTTTATAGGGTTTATACCTAATTCCTAAAGCAGGAATTCGAACAAAATTAATTAAAAATGCAAAAATACTTCAGACTTCTCTGCAGCTGTTTGCATTTGACGTCAAAATTAGTTCTCTGGACGCTCGTGAGTGGCGCTTCAAATAGGCACATTATATTAGTTGTCAAACGTATGGAACTGCCTGTCCAGTGGTAAGAGGTCAGTGCTTGGCACAGTTCCTTCCTTTAGCGTAAAAAAAAACAGCGCAACTTACCGTTGAATGAAAACCAGCGAAAACATCGGTGGCGCAGGCGCGTGTTGTATAAGCGGGATGTGCGGGCGCGGTTGCCCATCCTTTCAGGACAATTAAAAAAAACAAGAATCAAGACTATTTTATTCGTAGTTGCGGAGTAAATACTGTAAGTTCGATTTCCAGTTCAGGAGTGGTTTTTTGAATATATTTGAATGTTGTATTTTATTCAAAACTTTTGCTCGCGGCTTCGCTCCCGTCAACTGACTTACTCTACCCTACCCTACCCAACTCTACCCTACTCTACCCCACTCTAACCTACTCTACCCGTATCCGAGTAGGATAGAGTTCTACCCTACTCCACCCTACCTAGTTACCTACCCTACGCTACTTACCTACCTACCCTACCTACCTACCCCTCTCTACCCTACTCCGCCCTACTCTACCCTACCCAATCCACCCTACCCTACATTAATTACCTACCTACCCTACCTACCTACCTACCAACTTACCCTACCTACCTACCCTACCCTAATTATGTTTTTTTTTTGCTTTTAAAATCTTCCCTGTAAGCAGGTGAACAAAAAAAAATTGATTAAAATTGGTCCAGCCGTTCTTAAGTTATAGCGTGACCAGAAGAAATAGGGGTTCATTTTTAAACATCCAAGAAGATTTAAAGAGATACAATATACAGGGTGTTTAGTGCATCGTGTGCCAAATTGAAACGGTCGACTGGAGGGGTCATCTGCTATCCTTTCAGACCCTTAAACACTTCTCATGCCCTGTGGATTTTTTTCATCGACTTTTTATTGTTTTATGGAAAAAAGGCCCAAATTTTTCATTCACATGCAAATTTTAATAAATTTTTAAGTAGTAGACTCTGAACTTTAATTTTATTTAAATATGTATTGTAATAAATTGCCTACTTTTAAATTCAAAATTTAATGTTTTGTATAACTTGCATGTGATCACAAAGACTGTATGTACCACAATGTATTTTTATTATATAATTTCTATACATTTCTCAATATGTAATTGGACCGTAATGTTCTTAGTGACATTAGTCATCTAGTTTTTAGGTTACCGTACCTCAAAAGAAAAATACGGTAACCTTACAGGATCACTTTGTTGTCCGTCTGTCTGTCTGTCAACACCCTTTATCTCGGGAACGCGTGTATACTCAGGTCTACAGTCCCTTGAAGCTGTGAAAAAATCAAACTTCTGAGCTAACGAAAAATAAAGATAGGGCCGTTTATATCGCAAAAAAACGTGTATTTCGACACTCTCAAGGGAATCAAAATTTATAGGGTACTTCCCGTTGACCTATTGGTGTTACGCTGACATCAACACTCAACTTTGGGCCGTACATCGGAGCAAAGGCTCAACTGGCAGCAAAAAAGCTGGGAATCCTCGCGAAGGTCAGACGGTACTTCACGCCGGAACAGCTGCTCAAACTTTATCAAGCGCAAGTTCGATCGTGTATCCGGAGTACTGCTCTCATCTTTGGGATGGATCTGCCCGATACCAGTTTGATGCACTTGAGGCAATTGAGAGGCGAGCCAGGAGGATCATTGGCAATGATGCACTCGTTGAGTCTAGGCTTCAAAGTCTTGAGCATCGACGCAGAGTTGCTAGCCTGTCGGTTTTCTACCGGTTGCATTTCGGGGAGTGTGCGTCGGAATTGCATAACCTAATTCCGCCTAGACCGTTCCATCATCGCACCACCAGGCGTACGGCAATGCGCCACCGGTACATGGTGGACATCCCACCTATACGCACAAAACGTTTTGGGAACACATTCATTGTGCGTACAGCTAAGGAGTGGAATGCCTTGCCGGAATCTGTGTTTCCTGATGGCTACAACCCGGGAATCTTTTAAGTCAAGAGTGAATAGGTTACTTCTAGGTAAGCGCGCTCCATCGTCGACCGCATCGTCGCTTTCCATCAGGTGAGATAGTGGTCAAGCGCGAACCTATCAAGAAAAAAAAAAACCTAGGATTCTGAAATTTGGCTTGAAGCAAGGTCTCACAGCACAAGTACCTATAGGAAAAAATGTGAAAGCTAAATTTCTAGTAACGTCACAAAAAAAAATGCGATTCGGAAAAATCTTCGTAACTCAATTCGGAAATTGAACTGTTTTCATAGGTAAGTTTGTACGGAACCCTCAGTGCGCGAGTCAGACTCGCACTGTCCCAGTTTTTTTTTTTATTTACTCGTTGAATTTTGGACGTTTTCGAACGACGAGCAATAGGTAGTGACGCACCGTCGACTCGGGCTTGGTCTTTACCGGACGCGGCCGGCCCACAGGCCGACGCGACGGTGCATAAAGTTCTACGCGCACTTCAGAGGTCAGCAAAACTGAAGGGGTCCAGGTAGCGCCGATGCCTATTACGGCTGTGGGAACATTTGAAAGATTTATCGTGGTTCTAGAACGCAAAGAACGTGGTGGGTTTTAGTCAGTAAAAGTCTGATACGCTCTCCCTAGTGTTAGAAGACACCTCAAAAAAAAAAATTGTCTTAATGGAATTTTTGTATTTTTTTGCGCTGACTCAGCCCGTGTCGTCTATTTTGCCTGGAAAAAAGCGATGGAAAAGGTTGGTTGCTGGTGGTAGAGAACAGACGCTGATACAGAGTTCCACCGTAGATACGAGCCTAAAAATGATTTTGCCCATGGTCTCTTAGTCAAACTAAGAATTTCATTTCTAAATGATAAGCTTCAAATTTTCATAAGAAAAATGTAAGCATTTTCGATTTTCTCTAAAAAAACTTTAGCTTGAGTAAAGCTCGGGGGAGTGCCGCGGCGACCGATGGCAAGCTCAACTGAGACTGGGACACAGACCAGAGGGCAGCAGCACATTCTCGCAGTGAGGAGGAAAACATTGACACAGCGCGTGCGCCTTTCGCGATCAACGGCTCGTGACGCAATGTTTGGCTAGGTTGCACCGACGTCAGTAGCAAATCCATCCGACAATCTTAGCTTATGTTTGAGGAAAGGTGAGTGCAAGTGACGCACATGAGTGTCTTGGAAATGGCGGGGTTTCTTTTTGAACCGATTCATTCAGAAATGGTAACAGCCATGTCGTCGTGCAAAACCTTGCGGCATTCATTCATGGTACTGTTCGAATAGTAAAAGCTGTATCGCATGTTTTGTACTTACACGGTGAAATTCTTGGTAGGCGGAGCTTGGGCGGCGCTAAGGCTAAGTGCTCACGCGCAGGCCACGCCCCGCCGCGCCCCTGTTCTAAGGCCGGAGCACATTCCTGTACCACCACGACGCACGACCTGCCTCGAATTTGGCACTCGCCTTGTTGTTTTAGCTGTTGGCACATGCGAAATAGCTTTTATGTTTATTAGGTAATTACGTAGATATTAATGGTCTATGGAATACCTACTAATACCTACGCACTTTTATTGTGCGATATTGCATTGCAAGTGCGTATTGCAATACAATATCGTTACCCGTAGTTGCTTATTAGATTTCTACCCATGAACCTCATTTGTTTATTAGTTTGTTTAAAGGTTGGCCAAACTAACTTGATGTGACTTAATACATAGTTCGTTGGAAAAACATCTACCTGCTTAGGTGAAGTGGATGAACGTAAAGCTGAGGATAATATTGTAGATTCGACATTATCGTTTATACATTTCATGGTTGTTTAGCACTGGCCGTCAAGTTAAAAGACTCAATTTTTGACAGATACTTCTCGCGATTGCCTGCGGTCGTCATGCATGTCTGCGCTTGCGACTGGAAATATCTATACCCATTTAAAATTACCCAAATGGGAACTCTAGTGTTTGATAGAAAACTCAAACAAATATAACAATTTATTATAGCTTATTAATGTAACTATCTATGTCAACTCGTAGTGACAAGCGTAGCAATAATACGCGTAGCAACAACTGCGTAGCGACGAGCGTAGCAACTAGCGTAGCGACTAGCGTAGAAATAATACGCGTAGCAACAATTGCATAGTGACAAGCGTAGCAACAATGCGCGTAGCAACAATTGCGTAGCGACAAGAGTAGCAATAATACCCGTAGCAATAACTAACGCAAGCGTAGCGTGCTTGCGTAAAATATAATTTTAAAAAAATAGGCAAGAAATCTGGAGTTCACTATTAGATAACGAACCTCCATAGGTACCGGTTGAACACATTGATTAATGATCTCCTCTCGCCATCACCGATCCAACATCGACCGACGTGGACATCGGATAAGTTGCACGCAGAACGATCTATTGTATCTACAGAGGGCCTACCACGTGTTCTTAAAGCGATCCATTTGACGACCTAAACTGAAGGGATGGAGCTATATAGGGTGTATAGCTCTTTCTCGGTCGCACGCTTGATATTTCCACACGTGACTGTAAGGTCCCCGGCCGCCGTCGATACACTGCTATCTGTTGCACCTGTAACGTCCCCGATCGCCGTCGATATACTGCTATCTGTTGCACCTGTAAGGTCCCCGGCCGCCGTCGATATACTGCTATCTGTTGCACCTGTAAGGTCCCCGGTCGCCGTCGATACACTGCTATCTGTTGCACCTGTAAGGTCGCCGGCCGCCGTCGATACACTGCTATCTGTTGCACCTGTAAGGTCCCCGGCCGCCGTCGATACACTGCTATCTGTTGCACCTGTAAGATCCCCGGCCGCCGTCGATACACTGCTATCTGTTGCACCTGTAAGGTCCCCGGTCGCCGTCGATACACTGATATCTGTTGCACCTTTAAGGTCCCCGGCCGCCGTCGATACACTGCTATCTGTTGCAACTGTAAGGTCCCCGGTCGCCGTCGATACACTGCTATCTGTTGCACCTGTAAGGTCCCCGGCCGCCGTCGATACACTGCTATCTGTTGCACCTGTAAGATCCCCGGCCGCCGTCGATACACTGCTATCTGTTGCACCTGTAAGGTCCCCGGTCGCCGTCGATACACTGCTATCTGTTGCACCTGTAAGGTCGCCGGCCGCCGTCGATACACTGCTATCTGCTGCACCTGTAAGGTCCCCGGCCGCCGTCGATACACTGCTATCTGTTGCACCTGTAAGATCCCCGGCCGCCGTCGATACACTGCTATCTGTTGCACCTGTAAGGTCCCCGGTCGCCGTCGATACACTGATATCTGTTGCACCTGTAAGGTCCCCGGCCGCCGTCGATACACTGCTATCTGTTGCACCTTTAAGCGAAAATGAACAAATTTTAATAAAAGTAAGTGAATGTTACAATATATCTAATGGATACTTGATTGTAAAGTATCTTGGTCAATGTACCTACTAGATACATATGGCTAAGGATTTCTAGACGGTATTTTACTCCGGAGTATCCGGTTATCTTCATCTAATTAGGTTCCGATTTCATAACAAGCTCTTGTAATAAACAATTCATTTATCCCGATCAAGCGTATAAAAAAGTTACAATTTATAAAAATAATATTATTAAATAATTTTATTATCTACGACTAGGTACCTATTATTATTTTACAAAGTTTCAGCGTGCTCAAGTAGGTAAACATCGTACCTAAGTGTGTGTGAGTTATCAATAAGGGAAAACCGAGCGATGTGAAACACTGAATGAATTTTCCGTTCTAGTATAAGTCGATTTAACGAAATATCTGTCATCCGCACATAGGTACCTATGTGAAGCAAAACTATAGGAAGCAAAATAAAACTTATGTGTAGCTATAATAGGTACTCTCAAAGAATCTATGATTTTGCTTACGTAATTACCTACTTAAAACTTCTTATTTTTTGTGCTCTGATGATCTGTTTTCGAGTTATTACCTTAAATCTTTCCTACAGGTAAAACAATAAGTTACCGTGTTACTACGTATGGACGTTAGCCATTAGTAGATATGCTATGATTTGGAGCCACTCGATATACGAAATGACTGGTAGGCCTGAATAGAAGTGTTTGAATAAATATCATCTCGTGGTCTAAATAAACAATGTTGAACAGTAAAGCGTGGAGGTGTATACAAACAACAAAATTTCTTCAACTTCGTATTTTATTATAAATTAGGTAACAACACAATTATCCGAGCGTTCTGAAAGTTTATAGGTCAAACAAAAGATTTTGATTACAAAATAAATTTCTCGTTAAAATAGTTTTTCAATTTTTCAAATGAAACTTTTTATCAGAATAATTTATGAACACACGGCAATTAGATTTCTAAAAAAAATAGCTACTTAAACAATAAATAACCCTACCTAAGTAGTCTGATAAAGGGCCAGCTTTTGATCCGTAGTTACCTCAAGCAATAGTTAGAAATAGTAGTTAGTGCGTCGGTAATTGTTACATTACGGTAATATGTTTAGATATATATATATATTTTCTTCTTCGTTCTTGACCAATAGTTATTTATTTGATCATCGGTCAAGCTAACAATTGATTGAACAACGCATTTCAACGAAACTGCAACTATCAGTTTATATAAGTAGGTACGGATCATACAACTGGCGCTAAGTCACAACGCCATAAACCTACCCTAAAGTCAAACACTGAGATCTGTGATCACACTTTACAACAAACAATAAATTACTAGATGCTACAGTGCTAATAAATACATAATGCTACGTGAGGAACATAAGTCGTAGGGTAAACTAGTGGCGGTCGGGCGCTCTGTCACTCCTTGGCCTTGTCCGGGTTCTGCTTGATGCACGAGCAGCCGATGGCTACTGGTATGTAATCATTCTCCATGGTCTTGGCCTTTTTCACCATCACTACATCCTGCACCTCGGTGCACGAGAACTTGGCGGCGCCGGCGAGCGTGAGCGCACCGCAGCAAGGCGTGCTTTTGCCGTCGCTCGTGGGACACATCACGTAAGGGTCATCTTCACACTTGAGCATTTTGATAATTTTCGGGATCCGGTCCTCGTTTGTATCGTACACTACCTTCGTCTTGCAGACGGTCTGGTCTCTTGCGATATCAAACGCCATTCCGTTAGGTTTTGCCAACACTGCACTCGCCGCACACACCAGGATTATTATTGTGAGGAACTTTTCACTCGACATGTTGAATGCGGAAAATAAGAGCGGTTATGAGAGGTGTGCGCGCTTGCTGAGATAACTCGTGAAATTGTGTGGAGGATCGGCGCGTGCGCGGTTTTATAGTGGATCGTCCGTATTGTGCCTGTCGCGCAGGGCGACCGACGCACGTACCGCGAGCCAGCGCGAACGGTACATGTATCCGCGACGTTCTCGCACAGACTCAACAATAAATTCCCATTTAACATTTTAATCATAATTATGATAAATAACTACTATAAAGAAATGAAGTAAGATAAGATATATTTATTTGCTCAAACATGTGTATACATACAATATTAAAAAAGTGCATGCATACTATGGCGTGCAAATGTTTTGAATCAGCACTAATTTAAATTTTTACTTAGTACAATAATTTGAAAAATAAATCAGTGTCAAAATTAAACATGTCATTGTAAAAATTAAGAAAGTAAAAATATTTAGTTTAGGAAATTAACATCGAGTAATGAATGTCAAATAAGATACATGTCAAAAGAAAAGTAAAGATGATAATAAATCTATAATGTGAATTAAACAAATAGTAATAAATGTCAAAGTATACACAGTCATGTCAAAAGTAATTATTAAAATCATAATTGAATCCAAGTCAGTCTAAATGGTTCTGTCAGAAATTCATTAATGTTAAAGTATGGAATGACTTTAGTTGTTTCTTCAATTGTACATAGCTCTCTCTAACTTTTAGGTATCTTATTATATATAATTGGAGCCATGCAGAAAACTATGTAAAAGTAATATATTAAAATATAGCTGAACCTGCTTGGCTACTAGCGGCTGCTGCACTTAAGATCCCTTCCTCGGTTAATGATAGTGTTTGAGGGATTTAGTAATGATAGAAAGTAGGGTAGGTATAGGTACGTGTGTATATAATAGATATAGGTAAATACGGCAAAATTTGGTACTGACATAATTTTAAGTAGGTACCTACGTTATTAACATAATATGGATCCTGTATTTGTAATAAATAAATAATAATAAACTACGGGTGCGGTTGGTTGGTCAGGACCATTGTTATTATTATTTTCATGCATTTATTTATCTCAAGACCCTGAGGTCCTGGACTTTTGGATGGCGTACGACCGAAGCTAACTCGCATTATTTTTATTACTTATATTAAATAGCGAGGCAGTGCGTAGGTTAACTGTTTAGTTTACTTCGCTACTAAATCAAAGACAAACCGGGCTGATGAACCCTAGAATGATTTACCTACCCGTTGTTTTAAAATAATTCATGCGACAACTATTAATTAGACGTCAATACCTACTTTATTTATTATTTGAATGAAGACCTGTATTTCTCTTCCTAATTCTTAGCATTGACACCTTCACTACCAGAACTTTATTCAATTTGAATAATTTATGCCAAGTAAATAACTAGCTATGTAGTACCTACCTACGGTAACCCTAGCCATCAGACAGGTCACCCTAGCCATCAGACAGGTCACCCTAGCCATCAGACAGGTCACCGGACTAACCATATTAGTAGTCATGGTTAATGGAGTTTAGTATACCGAATCATACCATAACCGTGCTAGGAGCGTCCTGCTAGGGCTGCGTGGAATTTTAAAAGAGTTACCGCGACCATAGAATGCAAGGGGAAATGAAGGCACATAGGTGGATTAATAGTAACAGTTTGAGGTTGTTTAATGGTTAGTTGTGTAACACGTAATGTGTAATCTATTTGCGTTACAGTACGTTATCTATACCTATTGATATGGATATCTATTGAATATTTTTGTACTTTATGAGCAACCATTTGGTGTATCCTATTTCCTTAATTGTGTTAAAATTAACAAGCGGTACAGGTAAATCAAATCTGCTAAAAACCCATTTACGTAATTTCGCTAAATTCGGTATCAAGGATTATAGGCACTACGTAACATGCTCACACGTACACAACGCAGAAAGTTTCCGCGCCGCCTGTACTTGCCTAGCGATCCTTTTGTACCCATAATTAGGCATGTATTCCCACTTTCCTTTTTACAAATCGTTTTAAATACGGAGCGAATTTCAGTAGTTCCCAACTTTCTATCTCAGTGAGTAGTTGTGGTCCAGCTCCGCAACCACTAGGGCATGCGGTTCTCTTCAGAATGGTGGAGCTGAATGGTGCTAGCGCATCAGGCATGTTCGTGAACGGGTGTTGTCCGTTGTGAGTGGGTCTCTCTCAACTGCCACAGTTTATTTTAGTACCTATTTGTAAATATTTATGGTTAGCTCTATACAACACGTCTGGGCGATTATCTAATTTACAGTAGATGCCTATATTTACGACGATATTTTTTACATCCATAAAAATATAAACATGATTGAAAAATACAGGGATATCCATAATATACTAGGAACAGGTTCCTCCAATCAGGCTCAAAAAATAGACGGCTCATTTAGATATCAATATATTTATACACTTTTATAATAAACTTCCTAGTCATATTTAAGAACTAAGTGAACCTTATAATTGAAATTGTTAATCGTTTGTAAAGCCAAGATTTTGCCAAAAAGCTTATTATTTATTATTATTATTATGTCTTTTTATTTGGTATTGTCAATGTGAGGACTAGGTATGTGTTTTTTTTCTATTCAGTAATTTTAACGTAGGTATGTCTTGCAATTTTAGTTTTTTTGCGGCCTATTCAAACGTCCTTTTTGGCAGTGTTCATCAAGTCCTTGAGCTCCTATGTGGTCCTGAGTTGAGCTATACCTACGAATACAGATACATTCTTGCACTGACTGGACAGGTCCACTCAAATCTGTGTGGCTCTTTCGTCAAAAGACCATCTCAGACACTAATCTCCATGGTTCTCATATGATGTGACCATTACATGTTTGCTGTATGGACTTTAAAAGAGACTTTGACCTCTGAGTTTATTTCGGTGTTTCTTATTAGAGAAATAAAAAAAAAAAAAAATTCATTTATTTCAGGTAAAAATCCATATTAGAATTCATGCATATTAAAAGATATTTGCTTAAAATACAAAATTTAATCAATAAAAACATTAAAACAAATTAAAATCATTATATGCATTAAAAAAAGAAAAAAAATACAATCCCAATGTTCAATAAATAATAGTTCCAAAAATGTATAAATTAAAATTCAATAAGTAAAATTCTATAAATTAAAATTCAATAAAAGTCAAGTCAGCTTGAAAATATTGGCTTCATATAGTTTAAACTGACAAAAAAATGGTAGGGATATGTTTTTAATATATGTATACTAGTACTAGTATATCCTATGCTTATCATCAAGATTTACGATGTAAACATAATTTTGTAATTATTTATCGTTTTATAAGAGTATCCTTGGAGTTTCTTACATATTCCTCTTCATAGAGATCTACACTTTGGATCACGCAAATAGCTTTATCTTTCTTGTGACTGCTCAGTAATCTTGACAATTCAAAAGCCTGTAAATGGTTTAATTTAAATAAACGCTTTGAGCTATGAACCTATTTATGGTTGACCGATGATACTTAAGCTAACTATTATATACGGTGATCTCATTTTCATCAATATTAATTGTCTTTCAATGAGTAGGTATGCCGATGTACATAAAGGTTGGAAAGCTGTAGTGAAACCGAGGGGGGAGTACCCTAAATATTGATGCTACAAATTTTGAATAAAATACAACATTCAAATATTTTCTAAAAACTACTTTCCTGAACTGGAAATCGAACTAGGTACTGTACCTACTTACAGTATTTACACCGCTACGCGCTACTACAAACGATATAGTCTTGAGTTCTTGACTCTTGTTTTTATTAATTGTCCTTTTTATTATTTTTTACTATTTGACATTGATGATTTTTTTTTATTTTACAATTTAGCATTTAAAAAAAAAATGTTTGACATAAATATTTACTTTATAAAGTGCCTATTAGATAAATTTTTGTAAAGTTAAATTTTATTATTGCGAATGTGGGGGACTATGTGGATTGTTTTTTCTTTCTATTTAAATTTAACGTATGTTTGACAGTTTCAGTATTGCGGCCTACCCAAAAGTCATTTCATTGGTATCGTTCGTCGAGCTTGGTCCTGAGTTGAGCCATCTCTGGCATTTTAATCTGTCTTATATGATTTAACTATTAGGGGAAAGAGGGGGAAACAGGATAGGGGGTGAAACCGGGCAGTTGTTATTTCATTACTTCGTGTATAGTTGTCTCGTTCTAACTAGTCGAGAAATATGCGCGAACGCTGTTAGCGTGGTTGCAAATTGCTGCGACGGTAACATTTCAGCGCTTGTGTTTATAAATAAAAATTTAAAATAAAGGTAAGGTATCTAATAGGTCTTTAGCTAAGGAATTGCCGCTTTTTAAAACGGGTTGCTTTGAAGTGGTGAAGTGTGTGAACTTGTTGCTTTTGTTAGAAGAAAGTCGTAGGTACATACGTCATTGATATTTTGATATTGCTTGCCCTTTGGAATGCATAGTTTCTGCTTTGGAACTCTTAATATGAAAAAAATATGTTATTTTTATTAGCTTTCATGATTATAAGTACTGCGATGTTACAGAAAATACAAAACACAAAGAAACCAATAAATACCTAATTTCAAAAAAGAATAACATACCTTTAATATAAAGTTTATTTGAACTTATAATTCCAAGTTAATCCAAAGATATAATACTTCACAGCAACTCGTTTTAAAGAACGGCAATATCATTGGTAAAGACCTATTATATTGATTTTTTAAAATGTTATCTAATGATAACATTTTAAAACAAACTTAATAGTTTAGCTGAGTGTTATCATATGTAATTTAATGTATTTTTTTAAACAGTAATACATGTTTAGCTCTCTAAAATAACCTGTTAGTTCTTACAATTTCAAACATGGTGCCTAGCTGTGGGGTACAAGCAGACGGGGTTATTTCGAAGATCCGATTTCAGCCCGATCAAAAATGATAAAAGGGTGCAATGGTCGGAGTCTGACATGCTCTTAATCATACTCGAAAGTGCACTTCCACTTAAAATAGTACCTTGTTACCCTAGGGGGTTTTTTTCTTTTCTTTTTTAGGTGGGAAAATCATCTAATGACAAATCCAGCTCTTGGGCGGAGCGAGAGATAGTGTCAGACTTTTATTGACTAAAAACCTACTCCTGTTCCTTCTTTGCCTTCATCCCGGGGCCCCGGGTTTCACTTTCACACTACCCGTGGCCCCAGTAGGCTTCGACCCTGCTGGGCCCCTACGATTTGCTGACATCTCCCTGAGGCGCGCGTGGTACAATACGCGCCGTCGACGACTTGGGCTCGGTCCGGACGGTTACCGGACGGCGGGCTACCCATTGCTTGCCGTCCGCAAGCCCGCGCCTACGGTGGCCGGAAGTCGGGATCGGAATCCCGGCGGCGGTTTGGGCGTAAGGACCGTTGCCTCACGCGATCGGTCGCCCCTACCCTATTCCTCGGCGAACCTAGGGGCGAAAGTAAATTATTTAGTCCCGAGAAGGCGGTTGGCGTCTGAGCGTAGCGAGGTCGTGCGACTGAGCTGGATTTTAATGAGCCAGCAGCGAGACTTCTACAAGTTGTCACTAATTGATTGCTACGACGAACTCGCATCAAGCAAGCCCGTACAGAGTGGAAACAAGTCCAATTGCTGTCGAACTTGACAATCATACAGGAAAATCTGCTGCCTAGAACCTATCTACTTCTTCTTTGTCCGTCCCTGCTCCCATTATCTAGGGTCGGGTCTCCTCACAATTCTGCGCCAGGACAGAACCAATAGCCCTTATTATTGGTGGGCGAAACATAAAACTAAATATATAAGTACTCATCTAGCCAATCCAGCCTGAATATCCTTGACTGAACGTTTGTCTTCCGAGGCAGGAAATACATACGAGAAAAAGAAATAGGCTCTTGCCAGATAGAGCCGAAAGCTTAGAATTCTTGCTTATAAATATTAAATTTTTTAACTACAAATATTCATGATCTATCTATGTTCAAATTTATTAGTGCCATAGTTGAGAAAACCACATAGTTAATTCATTATGCGTAACTAAACCTTTCCTATTACAATATACCTAATTATAATATAAAAATTACTGTTCTTTTACAATACGTGATTGTACGTAACTATTAATGCTAGATTGTATTTGATTATTTACCGGTGTTTAATTATATGTTTCTTTGAGTAGGTACCTTACAATAAACGATTTCTAATAAATATGATTGTTAGAATATGGGATGCTTTTAATTTATTTTGCTCTAGAGGCTGATTAACGATGCGGAGGAGTTTTTAGATGCCGTACTTTAGATTGCTTTTTTTAGTACTTTAGGGCTTTTATTTTTATTTTGTAAATATAGAAATTAAAACAAGCTTGGCCAAGAGATGACCAGTCTCAACTGACAGCGTCCGTTCACGAAAATGCCTCATGCGCTAGCACCATTCAATAAATGCTAGTGGGATAGTGGGATACCATATCCCATTGAGGTTACTGGTTATGTTTTCGTCGAGGTTACGCAGAACACTACAAACGTCCCTCTGTTTTTTTTTCAAAGTGAGAAATCATTTTATGACTTCTTTGCTCTAGGGCGGTGCGGGCATGTCAGACTTTTACTGTGTAAAACCACACTTATATTCCTTAGCATTCTAGGACCACGGGTAGTGTGAAAGCGAAGCCCGGGGCTCCGGGATGAAGGCAAAGAAGGAACAGGAGTGGGTTTTTAGTCTGACACTATCTCTCGATCTCTCGCTCCGCCCAAGAGCGGGATTTGTCAATAGATAATTTTCCCTTTAAAAAAAAAAAAAACGGGTTTCCCTTTCAGAAGTCAACTCATGATTTTCGGCTCTGCTGGGCCTCTACAGTTCAGCTGACATCTCATTGAGGCGCGCGTGGAACACTAAGCGCCGTGTCGACGACACGGGCTCGGTCTAGTCACCCCTTGTTTGTCGTCAGACATACCTCCATCGTATGCTCCGCCATGTCCTCGGAGCGGTCCGCACAACGGTGACACTCGGGCGTTTCTTCCGCCTAAATCATGTGAAGGAACCTCCCAAAATTACCATGTCCCGTGAGGACTCTCCATAGCAGCCACTCCTCAAAGAGTGGACTTACCGCCATGATTATGGCGTACCCAAAACGTCCCTTAATGCGCCCCAGACGCAAAGATTCCGCAAAAGTAAGTTTGCTTTCTCCTCAGCGGTGCGGTCTAGTAACCCATCGGGTTTCAACAGTGGTGGTTGTGAGGGATAGCAAAAGTTCGAATCAAACAGACTTAGCCACAGAAAAAAACGCTTGTAAACTTTCTGCTGGGTATGAAGTAAGTTTGTTCACAATTTGGTATTTGTGTGTGAGTGAAGGAATGAGAGGAGAAGGAAGTGAAATGAGTTTCCACGTTGCTAACCTTCAGACACGCACTGGACGACATAATTGGGGGACTAGTCTGGAGACTCCCCTGGAAATGGCCACTGGTCCCTCTCATCTGGTCGCCCACCAACACGATGGTGATGATGCATTCCGGGATTTTTCGACAGTTGGCGGGGCAGCCTTCAATGTGTGGCACATAACTTGGTTCCCCAACTACTAACTACCTGCGGTCGGCCAGCGGCCAACCGTGCCTCGGATCCCGCTACTCTCCGTGACTAGTCTCCCGATATGTCCATAACAGCGCGAGCCAGGTAGGTCTGCCTGCGTTGGAACAGCTATTTCGACCAAACGATTCTGAATTGGCTGTACTGAGCATCATACCGGAATACGTCTAGGCCGCTTGGCGGTACTTCTTTGCCCGGTGGGCGATCACAAGCCCATGGTCGGAACCTACTACCAGTTAGTGTTGCCTGATAAGCACCCCCCGGGGACCACGTGTAGGGGATTTGCTTCGGGTATTATCTTGCAGACGCGGATGATTCTACACCCAAAAACACAATAGTTAATGTTTTCAAATTCCAAAGAAAAGTAATTTCTAAATTCTAATACGTTGTGGAGTTGGACCAGAATTCAAATACCTACTAATAATAATAATACTTGTTAACTTTTGTGTTCGGTTTCAGTCCTCCACTTCACAATTATTTAAATTTCTTTAGGTCTTTTACTTCCTTTTGAAAACAATTAAATGTTTCTTTCCCACTGGGCCCGTCTCCTTTAGACGACCTGTATAAATGTCACAACATAAGAACATAATTACGGCGGTAGTTACATACGAGTTCATGCAGATGATGTCAACTCTACTAAATATTATTATAAAACAAGCTTCTTCCAGCGGCTTCGCCCGCGTGAAAATAGGCTTCTGCATACAAACTTGGGACCCCCGTTTCAACCCCGTAGGGGGAGAATTTTGGAAAATCCTCTTAGTGGTGCTTGCCTACGTCACAAAATGAAACCTTGTGCAAAATTTCACGCTCCTAATCCTAGTAGTATCGGCTCTGCGTTGATATGTCAGTCAGTTAGTTTCTCCTTTTATATATATACATAGATGATGGAACAGTGCGCCCCTGGGGGGCGAAGGGCGCCTAGCAACGCGGCTCTAATTGAGTAATCTTATAAAAAAATGTATCGGAAAATCATCCCAGAGGTTACTTCGCCAGACTGTTTATATTTCACAAGATAATGGGACCTAACGAATAAGCGATTAGGACGAGACTACCAATAATTTCCTCCGAGACTACTGAACGTCGCGTCGGTTCTTAGATATGTCCTAATTCTCGATTGTTTACCATTCTATAGTAAGTAATCATACCTTTGTTTACTTAATTAACGTATGAAAAATCTAGCAAAATATTTTGCCTCAACAAAAATTCTAAATGATGTTGCTTAATTTGATTTATCTGGACATGTTTTTGTTTTCCAGTATTCACATTTACATTGTTTTTAATGTTCGGGTTTGTATGTTCCTAATCTCTGAAACTACTAAACTGATTCTAAAAATTCTTTCACTTATTTTCAGATCAATTATTATTATATATTTATATATTATATTAGGATTAAGTAATATTTATTGTGACGATAAATACACCTAAAAGAAGAGACGTGGCATCTAATATTTTAACTGAAGTCGTATTGAATTATTTTACTTTATCTTCACTTCACTTTTTTTTTTTTTTTTTTTCGGTGGGAAAATCATCTTATGACATCCCCCGCCCTTGGGCGGGGCGGGAGATAGTGTCAGACTTTTACTGACTAAAAACCCACTCCTGTTCCTTCGTTGCCTTTCGTACCAGGGCCGAGTCTTCCTTTCAGAATCAGACCCTTGGCCCCAGTAGGCTTCGACCCTGCTAGGCCCCTACAGTTGCTGACATCTCCTTGAGGCGCGCGTGGAACAGCACGCGCCGTCGACGACTTGGGCTCGGTCCGGACGGTTACCGGACGGTCGGAGGTGCATTGTTTTAACAGATCGAAAAGAAAATTATTTTGTAAAATTATGAGTTAAATTAAGGTGTAGACGTAGAGTGGTGTTAACTGTTTGTGGGCTGTTATCTGGCTGGTGGCTGAATACGCTAACAGTATTCGTTTGTAACCTAACAAACACATGTAGGTACTACAGTTACGTATGTCTGTTGCTTGCAACTGATGTTACAGGAAGGTTAAAAAAATGGCCACTGCTGCAATCCATTTCCAGCAGTGGCTATTTTTCCGCTGTATTAATATTGGAACACAATAGTCATTTAAATTTTGTGTAGATTTTGAACATTTCTTACGTTTTTTCTTCGTGCTGATGAAAAGAAATTTTTTAAATTCAAGATAGTTTTTGTGGTACACAAGTAAATATATGGTGTTACAGTTTATATATAGTAAAGTACAACTATGATCCACTTTTTGACATATATAAGACTAGCAACATTATAATAGTAACCAATAATTAAATGACAATGAACATTAATCCACGTTACCTAATATTATAAAGAGGTAAATTTTGTAGAGTTTTGCTTACTTTTAGCACCTTAAATCATATTTTAATATTTGTTTGTCATCTCATAGCGAAATGTGTCTTTGCGCTAATAAATTATGTGTTGCCTTCTCTTGTAGAGAGAGGAGGCCTGAGTCCCAGCAGTGGGAACATTAAAAAGGCTGATAATGCTAATGCTTCTCTTGTACCGCATTTATTGCAAGTAAATAGTTTTGACTTAGCGCTTTTTTTAAATTATATATTTCGTTTAATTCTTTGATTTCAATAAAACTTTTCGAAAACAATGCAGTCTTGTGTGAAATGGTATACACGTCTGTGTCGCGACGCTTAGATTTTCCAAAAATGTACAGACAAGGAAATCTACACTAAATATTATAAAGAGGTAAAGTTTGTTTTTATGTTTGTAGGAGGTAATCTCTGAAAGTTCTGGTCCGATTGCTAAAATTTTTTCACCGATAGAAAGCTGCTTTATTCCTGAGTGACATAGGCTGTATTATATGTACGGGGGCGAAGCCTCGCGCAAAAGCTAGTGTTAAATAAAGTTAAATGTCATAAGTTTTGTTTTTTCTATGTTTATTTTTGATCCATTAATAAGTAGCCAATTTATTAATAGAGATCGAAGGACCTTCTTAAAAGCTATTTTTAGTTGTATTATTAAAATATCTGCCGATCAGTTTAGTGAATGGAACAGGTCATTGCGAGTGTGAGTCAGCGCCGACTTACTCATCGGGCGAGCACGAAGCACCCTTCAACCAAGTGTATAAGTATACCTATTCACTTTTATTTTACTATTCTATTTTCTTTGATATGTTAAATTTCTTAGAGACATAGGATTTACAAATACTGAAGTCTAACGAAAAAGATTATATTTTCCTAACGCGCGTTTGGCTTTCTCATTTATATTTGGTTTTTTGGAAAATAATTAGGTATCTACGACACAGGAAACTATTTCGAGGTACTTGAGTAAACTTTTCATAGTTTTGTTAAAGTTTCAAATTTATGGTTTCAAGGTAGCGGGGGGGGGGGGGGGGTGTTAGGGTTTAAATCTCTCAGTATGCAGAGGAGTATTTTTATTACCCCTCGCCCCTTAAACTTTCTAGATATATCTACATACCTGGGTATAATATAGGTAATAATTTACAATGGGTTAATATCGTAATAGATATCTGTTTCATTCACCCCTATTTTTCGGCCTTGATTAGGTTACCTAACATTATTTATGAACAGGGCGACATTGAAGCACTTACTTTTATTTTGGTATTAGGTAAAAATGATTACGTACTCATAGTACGAGTACCTTGGAGGTTTGTTGAGGGAGTGTTCTCTTGGTCCTGAACATCCAGGGCGTTTATCATTACACAATATTATCGAGCTCCACACATATTGTTTTCCTTCTTTAAATCCGAACCAGTAGGTATATCCTAGAGTACGTAATAAAATTGTTGCTTGTGATTAGTACTACTTGTTATTTACTAATAATTGTTTTACAATTTATATCTGTGATAAAAAAAATTATGACTTGATGTATTTGGTATTTTTAAATTTGTTATGTTGTATTGATATTGATAGTTACCTATATTATGAACTGATAAGTTGTCAGTATCTGTAGATAAGTTTTTATTTCAGACTGATGTAATTTTTAATGTAAATATATGTTTCATAAATTTATAATACTGTTCAAGAAATATTATTGTTTGAAGAAATGGTAGTGTTTAGATATTAATAGGCATTATAATTTTAGTTTTAAATATTGTTTCTCAGTAAGTGAATTATGTAAGCAATTCTTTATGAGAAATAAAGCTGTTCTTAAACCTAAAATTATTTGCAGTTGTAATCATAAACAGTTTACCTTGAGGGTGAGCAGGAGGTAGAAGTAAACCACAATTTAGTTAAAAAACACTTTTATTCAACATGTGTCGAGACCAGCTCGATCACTTAGCTTCTATAGCTGCGCCTGCGCATAACTTGTAAACTTCACAATAATTAAAACAACTACTTAACACTAGAGGACAGTTCCAGACTTGTCAACATTAAATACTTAAAATCTAAACTATTTACAGTATCGGGTCCCGGCGCGGCGGGCCGGTCACAACCATAAATAAATAGGGAATAAATTAGCTGCGTGTGTTACTGGTCCGTGGTTCACTCACGATATAAATAATTGGAATGAAGTGGAATACATAGGAACATTGTACCACCGCGAGCGGCGCGGTTCCGTCGGCTGGCGGCGCTCACCGCACCTCGGCAGCGGCCGTAGTCTCCTCGATGAGGCACGTGCAGCCCACCGGCACCTTGATGGCTTGCGGCGCGTCCTGCCCCTTGAACGTGACCTGCACCCAGTCGTAGATCTCCACGCACTCCGTCACGAAGGCGTGGTGGTGCTGGCGGCAGCAGCCGTGCTGGATGTGGCGCTCGCTGCAGAGCTTGTTGGGGCGCGCGGCGCACTTCAGGTACTTGATGCGCCGCGGGATGCGGTCAGGGTTGTCGTTGATCTCCACCTCGATGGGGCACATGGTCTTGTTGGCGACATCAGACAGCACGAACTCCTTCTGCGGCCTGGCCAGCACGTAGGCGGCGGCCGCGATCAGGAAGATAAAAACTACTATCAGGCATCGCGACATGTTGGAGTTGTGATTAAGTTTTGGTGTAGTAGCGAGTGGTAACGTGCGCTCTCGGACAAGCTGAGTTGCGAATAGTAGGTGTGGTGTAAGACGTCCAGTTTATATTGACGGTCCCTCTCTGCGATATGAGAGCGTGTTTTAAGCGTGTTCGGGCCAGCGCGCCCGCGCGACTGCCTGTCAGTCGCGTGCGGGCCGCGGCGGCGGCGCCTCGCTCGCAGTTATCTTATCTGCACGTGAACCAGTTCCGTCGCACGCTGTATTCTATCGCAATAAGTTTCGATCGTCAAGCGTTTGTTTTGTTTTGATAAACTTTTTTGGACTGTGTTGTGAAGTGAACTTTTATGTTTTCTTGAACTGATGTGACACTTTCAAGACTGCCGGCTCAAGAATGAAAAGTCAACGTGTAACGGGATTATCGGGACCAAGTTTGTATGAAGGACAAGACTATTTAGTCGCCTAGTTTTGTAATTGTTTGCATCCGTGGAGGGTACAAATATCATACTACACATTATTGTTGGTGGGGTAGGCTTATGTTTTCCGAAAAATGCAACTTTTGATGTTGAACTAAAATGGAACTTGTGCATTTTGCTTTTTCTAATTGGTCACCAAAGTTCTACATATTTGTATGAAATATTTTTAAGGATTTCAGCAGGACTATTATAGTAAATGTTCTGTTGATGGCAAGCTATTACAATGTCATATTTGAGATTTATGCTTTTGTTTTAATACCAATTAACTCATAATACATCGTAGGCACTATGGCTGGTGCTGCCGTAGTGCAGTTTGCACGCCCGACTACCGCGAGTCGGCGCACGCGCACCCGTCGAGGCACACTCGCCGGGTTGACTGCGCTGGACTAGTTGGCTCTGATTGGTTGCCGATGTTATGTAACTATTTTATTCCCTGATTGGTCGCCCGCCAACCAATAGTTTGCTATTTATTAATCCACGTAAGAGCAATCCCATAGATAGCGTCCAGAAGGCGGGGTCTACTCATACATAATGTGTTACATGTACCTATTCCTACATACGTAGTACCTGCTCCATGAATATTTGATGACATAAAATGTTGGTAACGTACCATCTACCTACACCTTTACACTAATATTATAAAGAGGTAAAGTTTCATTTTTTCTTTGTAGGAGGTAATCTCTGAACGTACAGGTCCGATTGCTAAAATTATTGCACCGACAGAAAGCTGCTTTATTCCTGAGTGACATAGGCTATATTTTATGTACGCGGGCGAAGCTGCGGGCAAAAGCTAGTGTTTTATAAATCAAATATCCTATTGTTAAATAATCTGATATTGGGTCAACAGGATCCAACATCACTTTATTTTGATCATTTTCGAGAGCTTTTCAAATCAGTGAAGCTTACGACTTTACAAACGTGAAGTATATCTTCAAGGTCAAAAAGTATCTTCAAAAACTAAAGAACTCAAAATCTGATATTTGTAAAGCTCACAGTGATGCTTATATGTACTTATTACCCATACGAAGGTCCAGCCTCGCTGACGTGGTGGGATACTGATGAATTGTAAGTACTCGTACCTAATAATTTCGCTGGCACGAAAATCATAGCAATAAGAGTTACCAGAGGAGGGAAAGGAGGTTTGGTCTTATTTTACGGAAATATATAAGTAAGTATATTAAGAAAGCCTTTAAAGTTTGAACTGGATTACAGTACACGAGTTCCGTCTTACGCAACACTTATCATAGGTACAAATGCACAATACGGCACGCGCTGTTTTTATTATTATTTACTATGTCCCTTATCCTTACTGTTTCAAGACGATGGTCGATTTTAAGAACATTAAGCTAATCCTAAGCTAACGGAGCTCTTTTTCGGAAAGTCTCATGTATCCTCATTAACAAATCACTTTCCACGCTTTGTTTAACAGCTTCATTAGTTAATTAGTATCAGCAAGAAAGGACTCGCAGAATTCTTTTTTGATAACAGAGCTGACCTTGACATAATAACTTATTGTCAGTAAAAACTAGTGACTGTACAACACCGCGCATTATCACGATCAGTATTATAGCAAATGACAACAGGCCGGTAACACGTTGCGCCGGCGCACGCGACTGTTTCGCGTGTGTGGGAGCGAGAAAGCACCACGCGCGTTGCGGTCTGCGTGCAAATTGAATCACTCTATTGCGAGTAGCTCAGTGCATCTCTGTCCATACTTTTGATTCTCTTGACCTAGAAACTGTCTCTTCATTCTCTTTCATTTCATTCAAACCTGGATGCTTCTAGAGACGTCAAGTGTTTTTTATTCAGGTGCGACAGGCCAAAAACTCCTCCTGGTAAGCTCGTTTACTCTCGATTGACAAAGACAAATGTTTGTGTGATGAGTACAATTATTTGTTCTGTGTCTGGGTGTAATTTATCTATAATATATGTACCTATGTATTTAGAAATATATAAGTATGTTTACCAGTTGTCTATTACTCATAGCACAAGCTCTGCTTAGTTTGGGACTAGACGGTGTTGTGTGATAGGTGTTGGAATATATTATTATATTATATAATTATATTGATTGTGACAAGTACGGCAGCAGTTGGTGCTTGAGTGTTGTACTGTGTAACCTCACATTGCGTAAATGCACTCTCATCATATATATATATATATATTGTACCTAATTAATTTACACACATTTTGCATCAACTTCAGTTCACATTCAGACCGCATCATAGCAACACCTCATTTATCATTAGTTAAGGTCGTGGACTCAATACACGTATCAAGTGAATTACATAGTTTTACTTAATATCATTCAGCATCCCTATCAATCAGTATCAATTAGTAAAAGACGTTCGTGACAATCGTATTTTCGTATCGATATCGTTTGATCCTTCGAGCATTTGCTAACAGTTGTGAATTTCGAGATAATCGAAGATAATCCGTGTCGTGTCCTCACGTCCAATTAACTGATAAATGTAATAACTGAAATTGACGAATCATAAACGTTCATGATTAGGTTGTGTATTTCTATTTATTTATTTAGTTATTTATATACACACATCATCATCTTCCTGCCCTTATTTGGGGTCGGCGCAACACGTTTTTTCTTCCATTGTATCATGTCAACCGTCGTGCTATCACTAACTTCCTTTTCTTTCATAAGGCCTCTCTCTCCCTCTCTACCCATCATTATTCATATCATTTATATACACACATATAACAGAAAAATATATATATTATAATTAAAAGATATTGCATATTTCAAAAGAAATTTCATCCAGCAGAACTGCGAAAGGAGAGATTAAAAAAATCTTTTCTATAATTAATTAATAACACATGTACCAAACTGCACGCAATACAAAATAGCTACAGCATTAAACGCCTGTCTATATTATTGTACAATATTTCTGGTTGATATTGAAAATTGTGCATTGCGTGATTGACGAAGAATTGAAAATATATTGTACAACCGGAAAATGTTGCGCCGTCTTTTGGCAATATTGCGCAATATCAGTCAGCACGTATGAATACGGACTGAATGTTGAGCTTCCCTTGTGATGGGTGAAAAGAGAGGAAAGGGAATTTGTTCTTCAATTTATTAAAGGGTATCATGGCTTTTTGGCTCTTTTGGATGTCAAGTCTAAGGGCTTTTTCTTTTTCAAGTTTACGCCCACAGCAATAAAAGTATAACATAGTTTGGTATCGCTCAATATGAAACTCTCAGTAGATTCCCTTAGCACAGCGCTTCCAGGACGCTGTTCAATATACCAGCCGTTTGTGTTCATGGCTGCGTGATTTTTAAATAATTGAAGTATTGCTTTAAAAATTTTATTGCTCAATACATATTATTGAATCGGAGCGTCTGATGGGCAACCGTCAATTTACTATACAACCTTGTATAGAAATACTGAGCGCTTTACTACTTTGTTTTGTAGCGTTTCGTAGCACAGCTACGCGGCACTGCTACGCGGCCCGCTACGCTGCTACGGCAGCCGCCGCAGTTGTGGGATCACGGGAATTAAATAATACAGAGAACGGAAGATCAAATTCGGTCTCGGTGTGTTGGAGGCATTCACTTTTTACCGAATACTAAGCCAGGCGATATTCTAATTATTACGACATTCGTATAGTAAAAATGAAGAAACTCATTATGATCTGTACCTCTAAATGCTTCCGGTTTAGATTTTATCGGCAAAATATGGTGGTTCCCCTATTAAATTGTAGGGATAGGGTGATTGTACATGGAAGTCGATGTAAAGTCAAATAGACCCACGCTGGGCGCCAAAATTTTATAGGGGTGTTTCCTGCGAATTTTAGTTTAGATTTTATTGGTATGGAAGTGTCACGACGGAATATGTTTTATTATTTCTTGTAAACTGTACATTTTAAATAACTGTACAATAATAATAAAAATGATCTCTAACCTTCTTTTATCACCATGTCTAAACTATATTTAAATAAACGAAAGACGGTACTGAACAGAAAACCATTATATAGTTAGTGTAAAATTATCTACTCTCATTAATGGCGATCAAATGTTTGCCTTAACCAACTTGTATGGTTAAGGTAAACGTTTGTATCGTCTTATTCGCGACTATTGTACAACTTACGCAATGACTTACACTCATCATGGTGACCTTTGGCAGCAATGAGCAGTATGTTTTGCCCCCTATCGACCTGATCTGTACTTCTCGCTACGTCAGACTGACGCGCGACTGCGGTCAGGAACGGGAGCGTGCCCGTGACGGAGCGCGACACGCCCGCGGCTCGTGCGCGACATTTAGCGCTAAACACACGACACAAACAAAACAAGACGCGTGACGTCAACTGAAAGCACTCGTACTTTACCACGCTCAAATATCTTCGGGAAACTGTAACACTCATACATTATGAATGGAGCTATGTCTTACTTCCTTTCCTGTTATAATCAAACTCAATTAATAAACGTAATTGTAATTGGTTTACCTTGTTTACATTATTCTTGTTTTACACGGGAACACTTATTTATTATTTATTTATTATTTTGTTTTAGTTTCTTTGGAAAACTTACTGCTAATAAAGGCATGTTAGCTTAGTATAATAAAGATTAAGGTCAATTACAAGTTTTCACTTACAATAAATGAATAAATGTGTTGAAACAATCGGTACATTACACGATATAAATACACAGCTTAAAAACTAAATTAATATTTTCGAAGAAATCGATGCTATTACAATTAAAATGATTACAACACTACTATACTAAATAAATAGGATCAGTTATAGTTACTTGGCAGTCATATTTTATTGACCTACGTAATAATGTTGATACCTTGAGCAGGACATGCGCGGCATGCGCCCAATAAACACATGTGGGTTTTGTGGCGAGCCCAAGACAGGTCCATGGCTGTGGTCACGTTACGTATTTGGTAATGACACGTGCAGTCTCCTGACTTCGCTGTGAGAACCAACAACACGCCAACAAGCACTGAATATGAATGAGGTCCTAGTACTTATCTGTTGTATCGTGAATCAGTTTGCGGTGTCTGCTTGTGGTCTGGAGTACGATTCTTTCATTATTTATTTGTCACGTTATCTGTTCACGTAGTCATGACCCGTGTGAACTAACACCAAAGACAGTGACAACCACAACAACATTTGAATGTGATGCTCCCTGCAGCAATATTTAAGAGTTGGTTTATTGAAATTAAAATTAAATACATACAACCAATAAAATAAAATGCTTAACTTAACCTAATTAAAACGAATTTACAAAATAAAAAAAGCCCTAAAGAACTAAAAAAGCAACCTAAAGTATGGCGTCGTAAAACTCCTCCGCATCGCTGTCGACTGGTAATGTACCCAAAAGACTAGCGGCATTGCCACGCTGAATGGCAATGCTTATCCTTTGTCCGAAGTAAAAGCCTGTCCTTGGGTCACGCGAAGTGTCAACAAGGCGTTTTGCAGCTATATTAGATTGAAGTGATTGAGTGTACAAACTTTTGAAACTTAAGTTTGTACACTCAATGCAAAGTAAGTTATTAAAAAAAATATATTTCACATAGGCCTACATGGGCATTTATAAAACGTCAGAAGCTAGTGCACGGTTCCAAATTGGTCGTTTTCTATGGAGAAGAACTTGCAAGAAACTTTGAAAGTTCCAAAAAGGTTATTAATTTACTCGAGTGTTCTAGCTTCTGACATTTCATAATTGCCCATGTAGGCCTTTGTGAAATATATTCATTTTAATTTGACTCACAGTTATGTAAACTATTAGATAGTTATATTCGCTGCTTGACAAATATATAACAATGTAGCCTTGCGATCCGCACAGAGAGAACTGAACGAGCGCTCATAATGGCACAATCAAAACAAAAGATTAACTTAATCAGAGTTAACAGTAATAATTGACACTATTACAAATAGAACAACAATGCTAGGAAACGGTAGCTCGCTTAAGTCTCATTTTACTTAATAATAGAGTGAATAGGTAAAACCCCGCCATAATAGCGGTGTTCGTCTGCCACGCGTCCGTCCGCCTGCGCCCGCCGCCCGTCGGCGCACGCGCTAACTGTCATTATGTATTGCTACTTTACTATTATGTTATATAATCCACAGTAAAGTTTTATCATAATTATAGTTATTTATAGCCAGCATGACACGCTGGGTACTGAACATTATTGTCTGAAATTATTTATCAGCCAGAAAAGCGAACCAGCAAGAGCTGGAACGCAAACAATTTATCTCATAATGATCGATAGTCAGCACATCTTGTACCTACTTTTGTTATTTTTTAATGTTCCCAATAAACAGAGTAAGGTTGTGATGGGAAGAAAATTCGAAAAACCTTACAGAGACAAATTAAACATCGAAAAAAACTGAAAACGATGAGGATGGGTACGTACACGCATGCGCACATTTTACAGCACATCGTCTATCGGTCAGGTCAGCTAGTTTCAAATAAACCTCGTTACACGGTCGGTCAGTAGTATGACGCTGATGACGCTACGCGGCTAAATGTGTGTTCGCAGGTTCGACAGCGTAGATAACTATGCGAAAAAATGCTGAGCCAGAATCTACATGGACGTGGCAATGCTTAGCAATAATAATGTTTTGACGGGCAATGAATGACCCGACAAAACCACGAGAAAAAGCCTATTAAAAAAATTCTATGTGATGATTCACTGGAATTAAGAATGTATTGGTTATGTTCACAATGTGTATTACTTAGTTACTTACTTTTAATGTAACTAAAGATTTAATACACTTCCAACTTAATATTGTGGCAAATTCCCTCTGGCATGTCAGTTAGATTGAGGGAGTTATTTATTGTTTTGAAAATTCAAAATCTATCTAAAACTTACCTAAGGGAAGGAGGTGCATGCCTTAAATAATATTATTAAGTATATGTGTATCTGTCCAATTACCGGTAGACATTATTTCGTGTGCTATCTACTGTATCACAATGTATGCAGCTGCACGTGCCGTCAGTGCCGTGGTAACAATCTCACAATTACATAATATTATGTCGTTTCTGAGGGACGTACTGCCGGCGGCTGCTATTAAAACCTGTTATGTTATTATTTTTATCTCTAATCGTACTTCTTCCGCGAGGATTAATTACTGTAATGATCCATTTATTCGTTTCTAATGCTTAATTGTTAACGTTTACAGAAGTGCGGGTGCGGCCCCGACTTGCGGCCCGCTACGAGGATGCCGCCCCGACCTGCGGCCCGCTGCGAGGATGCCGCCCCGACCTGCGGCCCACTGCGAAGATGCTGCCGACAGCGACGGCGCGAACTTCGTCTCGGTCACTGTGTTCTTCAGCGATATCGTCGGCATCACCCAAACACCAAGAAGTGTCGTCAAGTAAAACGAAAGAATGAAAATAGTATACTGTCACAGAAAAACGAGTAACAATAAAACATAGTACTAAAATATGCGTGAGTAGAAAAGTGTGTGAGTGTAAGTAGTACCTAGTTCCATGGAGTTAACGAGCACACACACACGCTCAGTCCGACAGTGTGCATTGGCGGAGACCCAGTACATGCAACGTGTGACCGACGGATGAAGCTCATCTAATTTAATTACATATATATAATAAGTTTTTACCTATGAAATTGTAATTTTTTAAAACGGGTTGCTTTGAAGTGTTATATCTTTGGATTGACTTGGAATTATAAGTTCAAATAAACTTTATATTAAAGGTACGTTATTCTTTTTTCGAAATTAGGTATTTTTAAGTTTCTTTGTGTTTTGTATTTTCTGTAATATCGCTGTATTTATATATATATTAGAGATATATTAGAGATATCTTTTTGTTTTTTTTTTTTAAATACTGTAATGCTCAATTCTTATAATTGTTTCTGTAAAAAGTTCATGTATGTATTATAGGTAATAACATAATTATAATATACTAGCTTCTGCAGGCGGCTTCGCCCGCGTACAAGTAGGGATTTTTCATAGAAACTTAGTTTTATACCAACAGAATACATGACGTGGAATTACATCGTATGACATTATTTTATTACTTGTTACAACACTATCGATGATGATAACAAATGAAAAATATATCATGTATGAGTATAGTTAGCAACCTGCTCTACGCACCGCTACATTACCGACCGATGACACAACGTGCAGGTAATGTTCTGCACGTTCTTATTTATTATGTTCTGTCTAGAAACCTGATAAACGAGTTTATTTATATACTAGCAACATTATCATGTAGACTTCTTTATATCTACCTATGTGTATGGTAAAGGCCAACCAGGAGGTATAATTATTGAAATATCTGTAATTTATATAGTATGGGTTTATTTATTTCAATTAACAATAAACTTATTTAAGGTACTTACATCATAAACATACTATTCCAATTAAAACAAAATAATGTCTGATAAATTAAATTGTATTAGATTATAAATATTAGTCAGTCAGTATTAAAGCAAACTGTTTTTTTTATTTATTTAAATAAGTATTAAGTAACTACAGTTGACAGCGAGGGCAACGGCCGCTGTAGGGTTAGACCTGCACTACAGCTCCGCGTGCGGGCACTGCTTCAGGGAAGGAAAGTTTTTCGTACAATAAAGTGTTATTATAAATATACCAAGCATAATATAGATAATAATAGATCAAATGATAACAATGTGAATAAACCTGGATTTTCCAAAATATATCAAAAACCCCAGATTTTCTGTAGTCGGTAGATACAATATCCATTGTTTTGAAGTTAGTTATGGTTACGCAATCTCCATCATCTTCCTCCTGCCTTTATTCCGATATTCTATAACAATATTAATAAAGAGACTATTTTGTGAAATAATAAACCATTTTTCCCTGTTATTGAACTAATTCTGTAATGTATATAATTTGTACTGCAAAGTTATGAATGGAATGTGACATATACAACAGCAAATTGGTTTTCCTTTTATTAGTAGAGTTCGATATTTCCCATTGTACTCTCGTAGAAGTCCTCCGCGCACCACACTTTTGACGCATTCACTGAAAATCCCGCGACCTTCTGTCAGGAATGTCAGTGAAAGTGAAAATACCCGAAACAACAGGAGCAATGAAATCACGTTCGGGTATTACGACCATGAGCTGTGCTCAACTGTTGCTAATGTTGCAAATATTTTAAATATTGTTTGACTGTAGGTACCTAACATTGTGTAAGCAACTCTGTGATAAAGCGGGGGAAGAAGAGAAAGACTTGAATTAGGTGTTATGTATTATTGTTAGCCCAATATGAAACGTTATTTTTGTAAGGAAACTAAACTCAAAAGTGTATTTTTGTAATTATTTTCCAAATTATTTTTTGTTATTTCATTGTATATTTGTAGATATGTATGCGTATTCGATTTGACAATAAATTGTTTTACTATTATTACCTTTACATTTTATTTGCATGCTGCAGTTCCATCCCTAAAACCTTAGAAATAATAACAACGAGACAATCCAATATTGCCACACAGTTGGCAGATGCATTTGGTCAGAACAAATCTACACACAGACACACATCACCGGGCACCACACACCCACATTCCAAGACTCAGCTCAAGCTCACAGTTTTTATTTCAATGAATTCACTTTCTAATGACTAGAAGTCGATCACTCCTACCTAACGATGTCTCGTATCGCATCTCCTGTGGGAATATAATATATTGCTAACATGATCATTCAGACCTTGTCCACCCACTCACTTCCAACTCTTAGGATTGATTTCAATTACCCCATAACTAGCTGTCTTCCTCGGTTTCACCCGCATCTTTGGTTACTGCACCGTTCCTATTGGTCTTAGCGTCATGTTATATAGCCTTGAGGGCTATCGAACACGAGCGAAAGAATTTTTCAATTCGAACCAGTAGTTCTTGAGATTAGTGCGTTCAACCAAACTAACTCTTCAGCTTTATAATATTAGTATAGATTTGTGTTTCATACAACACGATAATGCAAGACGCATTTTTGTATGTTGATATGACTGTACAGGAAACATAAGTTGTTGTAGCTTCTGCTTATGCTTCGCACGCGTGGAAATGGAAAATATATAGCCTATTAGAATAGCATTCAAAGCATGAAAAAATTATTAAACATCAGTTCAGTGGTTTTTTTACAAACATACAAATCTTTCCTCTATATAATAATAAATAGTATAGATATAGAAGAGTAAATTTTAAAGCTGGTCCCTTTTAATTGGAAAACTAACTTCAAAGGTGGGAAAATAAGAAATGATTGACTGTTCATCCTGTGAGTGGTCACCTGAGAACCTTCAGATTCAGCTCAGTCAGCAGCATTACGACATGTTGCTGAAGTTGCCCTGATGACGGACACGGAACACGGTCGAGGGAGCACCTCGAAGATTTACATATCATAATACAGCAGCTTGGTCTTTTCGGGCTTCTTCATTGATTTATCTTAATAATATTGTCATTAAATAAAAAACGTAAAGTGAAATGTGTGAAGCGTTTGATCGCGCCGACTACACATATTAAAAATGTTTAGGGATCTTACTTGAACGTTTTGCTTACTTACATGAGGTTTATTTATTATGTTAACTTTTTGATCGCCATTAATTTTATTTATTGAGTTTCACTATTTAAATAAAGAATTTACTTTTTACGATTGTAATGAAAACCCAAACCATAAATTAGGATTTCTCTAAACTGTACACAGTTTCAACGCTGGCGCTGGTTTAATTCTGCATTGAAAATATACGTCGATACGCCGACGTCAATCAACACGAGAAGAGAAGATGAGAGTCGTTGGATGTTTGGAAGCTGGTTCCAGGCAACGTAGGTACTGTGGCTTATTGTGGTTTATTGACTGTATAAAATACAGAAACATCTTAAAATTAGACAAAATAAAAAAGTATAATGAATATTGCGAAAAGGGTTCTGTGGATCGTACCATGGCCGCCATTATGTTGGATACGAGGCGCCATAGTGAGTCAAGCTTGGTAACGAGCGATCAAACATGAAGTGAGTCTTCCTTCCTGAAGCGTGCTGAGAGTCCCACCTATAGCACCCTTCTAGGGGTAGATAACAATAGGCTTGCGAGATTGGGAGGAAGAATACTGACGTTATGTGTGCTTTTCCAATTTATATGCTGGTAACATTATGTAGCGCTGGTTATTTTATTTATTTGTTTATTTATTTATTGAAACTTTATGCACATAATACTGTACAAGCCCCGGCATTTTCTACCAGTCGAATAAAGTCACAGTCGAATAGAGTTATAGTTTATTTTGTTATAAAGTTACTGAAATCACCGGAAAGAAAGAATTAAAGGGCAGCGTAAGGCGTGTAACTCACGCGTGGCGGCGCGGCGGCGGGCTCGGCACTCGCCTGACATCGGCGCACTTCAACCTTGAGAGCTCGCCGGTACCGTTATCTAGTGATTCAGACTGATTTCCTCGCGTGCCGATGCTATTAAACTTTTTACTTTCGGCTGACTTAATGCCGGTAGGTAGTGGGCTTTTCCCACCACCTACTTGCATATGAGTACCGAAACCTTCTCAGAATTTCTTGTTTGACTTTTTTACTCATGAATTCTTGCATGATGCACATAAAACAACGGGCTTACCATCACCTGTTGTTTGCTTCACTCGTCAGCTGAGACGGCCGCTGGTGAAAAAAAAAAAATTACAACTAAAACGATTCAAAAAAAAGTTGAGAGAAGAAAAAAGAGAGAGTAGAAGAAGTGAGTGAGGAGAAGGAGGAGGCGTTTGTTTTATGATTAATTGATACTTGAAATAAAAAACATATTATCGTCTCTGGAGGCTCGTGTAGGTATAGAACATTAAATCAACATCCAAGTAAATTTAAAGGAATGTCGTAAGTACGGTTCGAAATTCTTCTTGCTGAGGAAAATCAAAAGTTGCGCTCTAAGATTCCCGCGTCGAGCTTATGACGTCGTGCGAAATCAGCCGTACGTCATATCCGTAGCAATTATTATGATCAACAAACGTCACCAAACTAGTTCCGATACAGGATTAGACATGTATTTATAAGTTAAGAACGTGACCGCAGCGGTGAGGTCGCGTGCGCACTAATCAGTTAGCAGGTGATTACACAAGACACGTTGACTCACGCCCCACACGCGCCCCGCCCGAGCCCCGCACGTGCCCCGCCCGCGCCCCGCACGCGCTGGGAACAAATGTGTTGCAATACTAAATTAAGTTTTTTTGTAGACTGATTCATTATCGAGTGGGAATCTCTAAAGTATTCGACAGTTTCCTTACACTTCTTTTCGCGAATTGTTTTCCAGTCATCTTATATTCTCCTTCCTATTGAGAAAAGTGTATGAGAATACATAACTTGAAGCAGTATTACGTGAACTTAGGAATTATTTAATTATTGATTAGAACAAGATAAAAGTGTGACGCGCTCCCGGCCCCGGGCCGCAACTGGCTCGTAGCCCGGGAGTGCTACGCCTGCTACGAGTGCTACGAGTGCTACGAACTAGTTACAAAGCTACTCGTACAAGATAGTTACGCTGTCTTCTTTGAATTGTTCAGGGGTTCGGGAGGCTCAATGTTCGGTTCCAAGGATTTATTTGAGCCAAGTATGCTTAAAACTTTGTAGTCTAATATCTGTAGAGGTTTATGAGAATAAGTCAGTCCATTCAAATTAAGCATTTAACGCATTAGAGTGACCTTGTTGCTCACGGTAGCGGGCACATATGAGGCGCGCAGCTGAGCGACGCGGGCGCGGCGCCGGGGCAGCCCCGCGTATGCGCACAATCATCGCGTGCCCGCGCACTCGCACGACTGCTATGCATAAATTATGTTTATGATCTTGTTCTACCGTCGGCGAGGCGTCTAACCGCTGCTCTAAGTAATTATTTATTTAAATATTAGAAGACAGAACAATAAAATATAAAATAATAATTTAAACAATAATTAAAACAGACATATGTAGGTATGTACTTAAGACTTTTTAGGGGTGTATAATAAACCTAAAAACAATACACAGTCATACATTCATCTCATACATCCTGTCAGTATCGTCTTCCATTTTTTCTCTCGCATATATCATATTTAGATGGCCAACGGAACTTCACAAATACACAGATATCTCAATCGATGTACTAATTTATTTCGGTACCTACCTTACTGGAACTTACACACTATTTTAGTTTTTGAGGTTTACTACAAATAAAAAATAAATACAAAAATTTATTACTGAAAAATACATATAAGTGACAAAACCATAAACACCGACTTCTGAAATTAAGTTATCTGTATTTTATTGGTTGGTATAAATTTTTCTTTTTCACTTTTCAGCTTTTTAATGTGTCGGTTTCTTGTAGGTCAGTTCATGAACAACTTTAGCCTTTAGGATGGATGGCACTGGTTGACTTTTTTATTAACAAATATTGACATACAAACAGATGCTATGCGATGTGAATCCCCGAGCTCGACGAGCTGCTGCAATGTGTAACAAGAGTCAATGTGAGCAAACGGAATTAGTTATTCTGTTGACCAAATATGTTTCATTCATAAATAATAAAAAATATTTGAGGCAAACAATATTTTAAACTGGTCAAATATGAAATGGTTAGGCAGAGTAAATCATCGGGCTAGGTCGTCACGTTGTGCTGGGAAGGGCACGACGCGACCTGTGCGGTGAGCGGCCGCCTGCGTGGGTCATGCCTGCGTGCCATGAGCGCGGGTCATGCCTGCATGCCAGCCCATGAGCGCGGGCTGCGGGCGCGCGCTGCGGCCGCGTGCATCACTACTGGGAAATTCGCGGTGCGTGCGGTCAGCCAACGCAGACGCTCGCCCACTTTGCACCTGACGTGAAGACCCGCATATCGACAGGGGTTATCAACTATTCTCTCGTTGAAAAGGTAAATAAAACACTTTTTTATTTTCGCAAACAAGTTGTGGTTTGGAACTGCTTTTGTAGATAAGAGGAAAGTGTTGTTACTGTGGTTAGGATTATTTATGATTAATGTGTTAGTATAACGTCACGGAGTCGAGTGATTACGCATGAGGCGCTCAGTCGTACGGTGCAGCGGCTGGCACGGTGCCGCCGGAGGAAGCGAGCCATATCGGGAGATAGAGCCTCCATACCACATATTTAATTTTTTGAGTAAGTGTATTGAAAAACGTCGTTTAATACACATGAGCATTTGTTATTTCAGTCATACCTCGGCAGCAATGACAAAGTTTGCCTACTTGCATCAAAATGCTAATGTTTAAGTTTCAGCTCAGGTCGCGCGGTTATTAATGAATGGCACACATTCACTCTTAAATATTGACAAAAGTAGCGCTGATGTAAGGTTGCGGTTGACTTGTTAATGTACTCGAACTATGCTGAGAGAGAACCGGTAAAGACTTGATGGGTTCTTTGGTTCGCGGCTTGTTTTGAGATTTTGTATTACACAGGCGGGATATCGACGGGTATTGCTACAAACTGTGGGGTTTTAGTATGCACGAGTACGACGAATGCCTCCGCTTCCTCAGATAGAAAATATCCATGATTATCTTTCCAATAAAAAGGGTATAGGCTTTTTTAGCTATCGCCTCCGCAATCCTCCGATGTGGTACGAAGCTAGCTATCGTAGCGCAACATGTGGTCTGCTCCCACTGGGGCGTAAAGTATGGGCGTTGGCTTTATGGCATACTCAATGGACGGCTGCATTGCCCGGAGTTGCCATGTCACATGTCAATGTTGTAATCAATCAATCAATCCCCTGGCTTGTTCCCTATTTGCAGTCAGCCCTCCTGATACTGTTACACGATTTTGTGTCAATTCTAACGTTAGGCCCATTGTCAGTAGGTCGTTCTTGCTGGTTCGCCTTCAGGTAGTCGAGGAAAAAGTCGGCAACCGACTTTTTCCTCTTTTGACCTCTTTTATGGCTAAAACGCGTTGGTTCATGTGGACTTCATTTGTGCACATTACGTGCCCATACCATCGCATTGGCAATGTAATAATAATAATAACCAATTTTTATTCAGTAACTAGTTTTTATATTGCATACAGGGTAGTCCTAAATACCTAAATGTAAGAAAGAAAGAAAAACCGTACAACAAACATAAAATGAGTTGAGGACTATCTTTCATAAACTAGGCAGAAAAACATATCTGGATCTGGATAGATAGGTTTTTTTAAGTATCCAAAGTGTTGTACGACGTGGCTCATTAATCAATGTCTCGCATTGCTCGAATATATAACACGGACTTCTCTTATGTGTGTATTCAAGTGCTATGAACCAACCTTCAATAAATAAACTGTAATCGTTCAATGTTATTGGTTTGTTACTTCTCCAAATTTTATTCCAACTTATTCTGTGACATAATTATTTTATGCATCACTGACGTTGGTTACTTAAATACAGAAAAAAAATGGTGGAAGGGTGCATCCCACCATATTGAGCTTTGATGTGACGATTGTCGAAGAATGAATTTCTAGCCGGTTCTTCTTCTTCTCTATAAGAATCGACCAATTGGAACAGTTCACTAGTTTCTAACGTTTTATAAGTGTCTGTGTAATATGAGAAATAAAAATTATTTTGATTTTGATGTCTTGTTTTCCTAAGTATACCTCGTAAGTATCGCGGCTGCGCGTGCACCGTTCGAGATGCCTCTAATGAAAGCTAGTCGCTAATATAATGCGGTTGACGTTGTGAAGTGCGCCGACCGCAGAGGTGCTATCTTTGTTAGGGTTACTATCTACTGTCCGAGTAAAACCCAAACAACTTCTTACAATTATTGAAGATAAGTAAAGGTACGCCATTTACTGATAAATGCTCATGTTTTACTTTATCACCGATTTACAAAAAAGGAGGAGGTTCAAAAAATTAATAAACAATTCAGAAACACCGACTTCCGATATGAAAGTTATTTTGCATTTTTAGTTAGATTATTTTTTTTGTAAAAAAGTTTTGTGCAAAAAAAAAAAAACATTTTAAATATTGTGACAAATCAACATTCAGAGTGTCCTCGCCATTCCATCAGGTTACTGACGCTGCACCTACGTTCACATGAACAGGGGCACGACGGTTTACATTTGGTACGGTACAAATCCTCTTAAATACTGGTATCTAATAAGGAAATACTGAGGCAGCCCAAGCCACCAGCCACGAGGAGCAGTTGGCCAGTGCCATACGATAAATGTAACTCATTCCGGGGATCTTCCGGACAGAACTCGAGTCGTCGACGGCGCGTAGTGATCCACGCGCGCCTCAAAGGGATATCAGCAAACCGTAGGGGCCCAGCACGCTCGAAGAATACTGGGGCCATGGGTTGTGCGAAAGAGAACCCGGGGCTCTGGAATGAAGACAAAGAAGGAACAGGAGTGGGGTTAAAGAATGATTTCCCACCTAAAAAAGAAAAAAAAAATACTGTCTTTGGGTTTATGTTTTTATTTATTTATATTTTCAATTTTTAATCTTGATTTATTATTTGAACTTACTTCAGAACTAAAAAACATACAGAATGATATTTAATCATGTATTTTATTTTATATCATTAGGAAATAGCGGCTGTATATCGTTATCTAGATGGTCAGGCTACTGGTCGGTGGGAGGCGTGGGTTCCAGTCTCGTTGAGGAAAATTATTCGATGTTAATTATTACGAATAAGTCTTTGACAAAATGTATTATGTCAAAGATTTCCTTCGGTATTCCTTTACGTCATTTCGTTTTCGTGACGTTCATGTGGGTAATCTTGAGATGTTACTAATATGTGTCATGGAGGAAAAATTATCTGAGGCCTTATACGCATAGCGGCACTGTAACGGTGCTTTCTCAGGTATTTAAGGATAATCGCATCAAAAAAGTATTATTAAAACACAATAGGATATTTTATTCATATGGTATAGACGGTTCGGGAAAGAACTTAAAATTAAATTATTGTTATTTAGTTTATTCAGTTTTTCATTCATTTAGTTTTTTTTCGTGTAAAGAGTGATAAAAAAGTTCATTCTTTTGTTTTCCTAATATGCAGAATGTAGAAAATGCTTAATTAACTGTCTATAAAAAATATATACAACACAGTCAATTAAAAAAACGTAAACTCCTGGTTTCAGTGCCAGTGGCAATGAAACGCTTATGATCTGTCAAGATAACAGCCAGCCTACGACCGGTCACGTCACACGAAGCGTCAAACATGCATTTAGACAGCTCTTTAATCAGTATATGAAGAGCCTTATATAGAGGAAGAAGGATGCAATTTTATTTTTTCTAGCATAACTACCTCTGAAGAGCCTCCAAAATAACCGCTATGCTTGAGATTCGCTAAACACGTCACATACTGGTATATCCTTGACCTCCTCTCTCTGCGGGCGTCACAAGCTCGAAGAAAGTCTTGTTAATACATCACCGTTTTAAACTTTTGCTTGTATGGAGACAGATTAGCGACTAATATATAATGTTCTAAATAAAGTCGCGGTACGCACACGTATATTCTAAGTCGTGCGCTCTTGACAGAGTGGTGGTGGTCATGTCTCGGTCGAGTGCACCTGCACCACCGCCTCTCTCGCGATACGACGCCATTCAGCTCTGTGTGCAGGCGGCTTGGGAGTTTTCATTAACACTGCAGTGTGTCACCGATTTGATGAGGTCCGTCCACCGTGTTGGAGAGCGTCATCGTGATCTTTTGCCCTCGACTTTTCCTTGCACCACCAAACGTTTCATCGAGTCCTCGTTACGGGTGATAATATGCTCGAAGAACTTGAGGATTCGTATTACCACAGACGACTTACTACTTTACTCTCTTTGATATTGAGTTCTTTCAGGATCGAAATATTGGTTCGGTGCGGGGTCCATGCGATTCCAAGCCTGCGCCTCCAGCACCACATTTCCAGTGCGTCAATCTTGCGATGGTCTCACATCCTCCAGCGTCCACGTCTCAGCTCCATATAGAAAAATTGGAAAGAACAAGTACTTAATTAATCGAACTCTTCGATTCCTTTGTGTTTCTGGTTATTCTGCGGTCTTTCCAAATTTTATATATTTATTTTATAATTTATGTACACAAATAAATACAAAAGAAGAATACATTGTTGTAAAAATTGTACAAAGTTACTGCTTATTTCTAAAAGAAATTTCTTCCAGAAGACCTGCGAAAGGAGAGATAGGAAGAAATTTATGATTTTTTGTGAGTTTTTCCACTGAGGAACTCGTCACAGCGCAGTGTCTCCGGATTTCCTCCTCGCAACCAGCATAATTGGTGATCGTGGAGCCCAAGTATATGTGACTCTTGACCACTTCGCATCCCGCTATATCTTGGACGTCTGGTTGGTTACTGTCAGCACGGTCCACAATCATCATTTTAGTCTTGACGCGGTTGATTGCGAGTCCAAAATCTAACGCTGTAGTCTCCAGACGGCCAAGGAGCGTCTCAATTTCATCTCTACTTAACGCTAGGAAGGTAGTACACGTATATTAGATCTATTCAATAACAAGTTAAAGTGTTACATTTATTATTATATTTACTGTACCTAATTGAATAGTATTTATATTGATGTCTTCGTAAGAGACTTAAACACGATCGCCAGTTACTAGTTAGTGGTGGTAGTTTAGCTGTGTGCGACTTCACCCACTGCTGGGCACATGTGAGCCTCTCATATCTTATGCCAATACCCTCGTTCCTGTGCGGTCCTCATCCAAGTTCTACCCGTAATGGTGACAATATCGTCTGGCATCTCGCCGCTGCCACCGGACGAATAACACATCTTTTTATTCTTTAGACGCCAGTCGGTCAATACTCCACACCTGGCGTCCTGTCCAGCTCGATTTGAGTTCGATAATTGGTTGTACGTTTTTTTATTTTGGCATTTGGAATTCGGTATATTAGTTAGTCACCAATGGAGTAATCCTGTGGTTGTAACCGCTGTGCATCACACGGAGGAACGGGAACTGCGCATTTTTTCATCATAACAGTATAATGTAACACAGTAACAGTAGTGTGTATAACAGTGTAAACTCAGGATAAAACTATAACCTCCAGCTATTGTAACTTCCCTCTAACTGTATCTTATAGTTCAAAGAGTAGTCTGTTCCTCCAATTTGGAAAGACCAACGAAAGATCATGTAATATCGATGGTGGATGAACTAGTATCAGATGATAACGGTATTCCGGGTGTGTTATGAAAGGCGCCAGTTGCAGCAGTGTACCGCGGCTGCGGCTGTATCCGCCACGCGTGCGTCACGGCCTCACTGGCGCCACTTTCACTCGGCAAAGTCCACGCGTCCTCTTTCACCGCGGCCTTGACCCGCGATGTGACGCATCCGTGCGCCACTAAACAGATTACTTAACAATATTTAAGACGTTTAAGACTTGCCTAAATTCTAATCCGTATGCATAAATCTACACTGTATATATGTTATATACATAATATTATAAAGAGGTAAAGTTTGTTTATTTTGTTTTTAGGAGGTAATCTCTGAAAGTGCTGGTCCGATTGCTAAATTTTTTTCTCCGATAGAAAGCTGCTTTATTCCTGAGTGACATAGGCTATATTTTATATACGCGTGCGAAGCCGCGGACAAAAGCTAGTAATTTAATAAAGTGGCGAGCGGTCTGAAAAACTGCAACCCGCATTAATTAATAAATAATAATAATAATAATATCGAACGGGGTATATTCCAGGGTGATAGTTTGAGTCAACTTTGGTTTTGCTTAGTCCTGAATCCTCTAAGCACACTGCTGGAGAATTCTGGCCTAGGCTATCGATTGAAAAGAGGTGGTCAGGTTATATCTCACCTCTTTACATGGATGACTCTTTGCCCCCAACAAGCTTAAACTGATGGAGCTTCTGAAGGTAACTGAACAGTAGCGCCATCAGGATGGAGTTTGGTGTGGACAAATGTGCGGTCATGCATGCGAGGGGAGACTGTGGAGTCCGTGGGTACTCAACTCTCAGACTCCATAAACCTGAGATCCCTCTCTTTAATTAAAAACTATAAGTATTTGGGTATGTTGGAAGCTTTAGGTATCAATGCCACTGACATGAAGCAATTGTTGAAGGAGCGCTTCTTTGGACGCCTGAAGAAGGTATTGAATAGCCTTCTTTTAGGCGGAAACAAGGTGTGCGCCTTCAACGGTTGGGTCATGCCGGTATTGCTCTTTCGTTTTGGTTTTGCTCTTTCGGCGTACTCAAATGGACTCAAACAGAACTGGACGCCCTGGATAGGCGGGTTCGTACACTGCTTACTGCAAACCGAACGCATCACCCACGGTCGTCGGTGATGAGATCCCGCGGAAGTGTGGGAGTCGAGGCTTTTTAAATGCTAAGACCCTGCACAATCGCGAGGCATGCAGTCTCAGGGAATATTTCCTAGCCGGACGTGGGTATGCATCGTGATGTAGTGGCAGTGGACAAGGGACTCACCCCGCTTTCCTTGGCTAACGAGAACTGGCGCAAAACTGTAGTGCTTGACACTAACGATCGCAAGGAAGTATGGCAGAGTAAGGAACTTCAGGGACGCTTTTTCCGGGCCCTCAATGGGCCCGATGTAGACCAACTAGCGTCCGTAGCCTGACTGCGCTTCGGTAACCTCTTTGCGGTGACCGAAGGTTTTGTCTGCGCAATTATGGACGAAGTACTGGAGATTTATTGTGAAGGACGGCACGGTTGATATCTGTTGGGCATGTCATCGACCGGGAGAATCAATCCGTCACATTATCTCTGGTTGTTCCCGTCTAGCTAATGAGGAATAGGTACTTGCATAGACACAACCTTGTAGCCAGGATTATCCATCAGCAACTTGCTCTGAAGTACTCTCTAGGGGAATTGGAGGTGCCGTACTACAGGTATGTGCCCGCCCCAGTTCTCGATAATGGCGATATCACATTGTACTGGGATCGGTCCATCATCACTGACAGAACTATTGTAGCCAATAAGCCTGATATAGTGGTGGTGGACCGAAGCGAGAGACGTGCAATGATTGTTGACATATCAGTTCTACATGACGAGAACCTCGTGAAAGCCGAGAAAGATAAACAAATCAAGTATATTGACTTGGCTCGCGAGGTTGTCGACATGTGGGATGTGGACTCGGCGAACATTGTACCGATAGTCGTGTCGGGTAATGGCTTAATAGCCAAGAGCCTCGACTAACACCTTAGGAGGCTCGCGTTAGGCGGCTGGATCAAGGTCTTGATTCAGAAAGCGGTACTCCTGGACACGGCTCGTATTGTTAGGAGGTTCCTTTCTCTGGAGCCCTGACCGCAGGTAGCTTGGACCCTGTTCCCGATACCGGTAGGATATTATTCTTTATATTTTTAAATGTATTTTTTTGTGATTAAGTTTAAAAAATATTTAAAAATGTAATTTATATGTATTTACAATGAATAAAGGAGATAATAATGTGATTATTCAGAGTTAAAATTTGGTAAAATAGTTACATAAAATCTTAGGAAGTATTACAAAGGTATGGCTATATTAAGTGCCTGTCACTAGCAGTCACAGGCAGTAGAAGCTCTTACACTGGTTTTGTAGGACAATAAAATTCATAACAATGTTTAACATTCAAAGTCTCTAAATAGGAAAAAATATAATTAAATTCTTTATAATGTTATATACCTAGTTTACTTAAACATTAAACGTCACAATTGTGTTATTTCGTATTTTAAAACTGTAAAAACAAATATAAGCAAATATGAGTTTCTCTATCTTGAAGAGATAGAAAAACTCATATTTGCTTAATTAAATTAAAAGTGTCACTTTATTGGAACGTTATTTATTCTAATTCCTGTATGAGGCGTCTGTGTTGTTCTGCAACATGATTGTCTTCTTCGGATGAAGATGTTGCACAAACGACTAATACACTGGGATAGGTACGGACTGGAGGTGGTGATGCTCCTGATACATATGTACGACATAGCAGGGAGACTGAAATTTCATCTTGGGGATTTTGAATTGATGCGTAATTTTTACATTAATTTAAATTATAAAAAATTGCAAAAGTTTAAAGTTACTTAATCCTTTTTCCAATGATCTCGTAAAATATTTACCAACTATACTTTTGTTCAGTTTTATATGAAAGTACTATAACGAAAATTTCGCCTAAGAAGATACCTATTTTTTTGTTTGAAACACGACTGTATCTCTCAGTCACACTCGACTAGTGTCCATGACACTGAGAGCAGATTAAAATGAGAGGATTTGTGTAAGGTTAATAGGATACGGCAATTTGTGCAGCGCGCATACGAATCTGTGTTCGGAGTGTACGAGTCAGTTACAGGCAGTGACGGGTGCGATCGATTTCTGTTATGTTAAACTTGCTTCTGAAACTTTATTTCGAAAAGGAGACAACAATAAAACAAAATGGAAGTAAACACACTTCTGTTATCTCCAATTTTTTTTTCAATTCATAGTTACTATTACAGGTGAAGAAGAACAAGATGTGTGTAGATGATGATGTTGAGTTTGTAAAGAGTTACAAACAGATAAAGTTCCACTTTTCCCCAATCCTAGTCAAAAACGGATCTGATCGAAACGAAAGCAATCAAAGTGGGATAATATTATGAAACATTGCGCGTGCGGCGGCGTAACCGAGAGCCGCTGGGTCGCTGTGACGCGCTTGCGAGTTGCGTAACGCACGCGCCGCGCCCGCAGGTGAGCCAGCTAACGGTACTTGGTGACCTTCATCGCCTCGCGGGTGGGTGGACGTCGACGTGCACATCACAATGATCCTTTCAAGAAATATATGCGTAATCTCAAACATCACCTTAAATTATGGTGAAATGACATACTGTATGGTCCCAAATCTCCTTGTATCCTTTTTAGAGATTTAAATTTTCCATGGAATTGTTCAAAACGAAAATACAACGTCTATTATTTTAGTCGCATGTATGCGCTACAGTTCTTTCGGCCGATGCTTGTAAGTCCAAGTTTATTTTGTAAATTCTAAAAATAGCGAAAAAGATAGGTACCACATGTAGAATTGTAGAAAATAAGGATCCTTGGGAGCTTGTGTAATTTGTAAGTGGCTGACGCACACTCAGCTGAGATGAACTTATAAATCACATCGTGCGTGAAACCTAAACATCGTTAGTAAGGACCGACGCAAATCAGAGTAAAGCACAAACATTGGAGATGTTCTCACGTGTTCGCTTGTCCCAGTAGGGCGCAGTTAGCACAACATCCGCGGCCGCACACGCACGTGACGTAGAAACAGACGTTAGAGTGCTGCTGACACCATCATGGCGCCAGGACTACTTTGCGGTGGCTGTCAAATTGACGCAAGTCGTTGAACGGGCGGCGTGATCACAGGCGACCGGGTCGTTGCGGGCCCCGCCGAGCTGGCCGTGTGCTGCGTGCGTGACGCAGAGCGCGTCACCGTGACGTCGGCGTGACGTGCCCGTCAGCACACAGCCGCCAGATGCCTACTATCAACAACGTCGAGTGCAAACAAGTTCCTGGGCCAAATCCGCATCCTCCTCACAGTTCACACGTGTGATGTGCTTAACAAACAGAACAAGTAAATAACCTAGTTTCAGTTGTTATTTATCTAGAAGTACGTCATTGCTGCGACTTCTCTGTAATTCAGTGCGACATCCGGACTTCGCCAGCTTATCTGAACGATCGGTACTTTCCTACAATAATCCGATGCGGATACAGCTGACTCTATCATGTGATAATAAATATATTAACGTAATCTATATAGATACCTATCTAGTCGTCTAAAAGAATTTTAATGTGTACAGTCATACGTAACTGTCTGATAGCCTCCTATCAGGCAGATAAGCTCAGGAAGTAGGAAACTATCACATGGCCGCCTATCATCAGCTTATGATTCACTCGCAGTGAGCGGAGAACTCTAAGTGTTTGAGTTTTTTTTATTTTAGTAATTTAAATTAAACCATCTACGGGCAGAAAAAAACAAAATTGAACCGTCAAGAGAGGTCAGCCACAAAAAAAAAAATAGAAAAAAGCACACGATCGTTCCAAAGCATAGATATCTATGGAGAAGAACTTTGCAAGGTACTCCACGGATAGGTACCTACTCTTTAAAGTCAATAAGTAGTTACTAAATTAGGATTACATATTAAAAATATGTTATTACAACATATATTATAATGGTAAATCCAATGATTTTGTATGTTATGCCAATCTTTTTTTTAATTTACCAATGTTATAAAATTATTTTATATTTTTACTTAAGTTTGCTGCAATGTCAAAAATCAATCAATCAATTTTACTTTTCATGAATTTTATCATAAAAATATGTTTTAATTATTCTCAATTATAATTTAATTTGAATGCGCTTTTTACTTGGTAAGTTAGCATAGTTAACTAATTTATTGTTTTATGCATGTGGTGTTTACCTATAAGAGATTGTAGCGCTGGCTGTAGTCTAATTAAAAAAAAACCGGGCAAGTGCGAGTCGGACTCGCGCATTGAGGGTTCCGTACAAACTTACCTATGAAAACAGTACAATTCCCGAATTGAGTTACAAAGATTTTACCGAATCGCAATTTTTTTTATTGTGACGTAACTACAAATTTACAGATTTTTTCCAATACTTGTGCTATGAGACCTTGCTTCATGCCAAATTTCAGGATTCTAGGTCAACAGGAAGTACCCTATGAATTTTGATGTCATTTTGAGGTACGGCACCCTAAAAATGTATTATATTAATGTATTCAGTGTAAATAATTTTTGGTAAGCCTAATATTAAAAATAATTTTAAGAAAATGTGTCTACGTTTTTTTTTTTTTTTTTATTGGTGGGAAAATCATCTTATGACAAATCCCGCTCTTGGGCGGAGCGAGAGATAGTGTCAAACTTTTACTGATTAAAAACCCACTCCTGTTCCTTCGTTGCCTTCGTCCCAGGGCCCCGGTTTCGTTTTCACACTACCCATGGCCCCAGTAGGCTTCGACCCTGCTGGGCCCCGGTTACCGGACGGTCGGACGGCGGGCCACCCATTGTCCGCCGTCCGCAAGCCCGCGCCTATGGTGGCCGGAAATCGGGATCGGAATCCCGGCGGCGGTTGGGGCGTGAGGACCGTTGCCGTTGCCTCACGCGATCGGCCGCCTCCTTTGCTAGCATTACTGCTTCGCAGAAGGAGGCGACCGCCTGCAACTCCTCCTCGCTCCGGACCATGGCCTGTACCAAGGCCCGGCGCGAGAGGTCGCCGCCGCCGATCGCCCCCACGAGGACACGGCGTTGCTCTTCCCAAGCGGGGCACACCTCCACCGTGTGCTCCACCGTGTCCTCCTGGCGGTCCACACAGTGGCGACACCAGGGCGTCGCTTCCGCACGAATCCGGTGCAGGAACTTCCCGAACTTCCCGTGTTCGGTGAGAACCTGCGTCATGCGGAAGGTGAGGACGCCGTGAGGTCTTTCCAACCACGCCTCAAAGAAAGGACTTACCGCCAAAATGTGTCTACGTAAGAATTCTTGTGATCAGCAAACATATCTCGTATATAGTCCACCTGCACCGGTTTTGAACCATATCTTCAGATCAATTGTGATTGAAGTTTATTAGAATAATGTATTATTAAACAGCTAACCATGAAGCATGTGCGGTGTGTGTTTACACAAAACATCTGCAAGTCACATCCTTCGATAAATCGGACGTGTTTGTACAATGATAAGTCTATAAAAAAGTGCAAACTTTAAAAAAAAAAAGCGTATATTTATGTTTGAATACTGTTCACATTATGGCACATTATATTAGGTGCGAGTACAAATATTTTGATTCAAATATGCACCGAATATAGATCCTAAGTTCGATAGAGAGAAACAAGAAATTGTGTGTAATATAAATTAAATATACATTATTTATTTTCTATTACATATTACCTAATAATGTAATAGGGGGTGTGTGCGTGCGCTGTGGGTCACGACGACGCGGCGGCGGGCGGCCCATCGCGTCGGTCACGGACCTCGGCGATAATGTGAGCCGGGCCGAGTCAACGACGAGCCCACTCCGAGTCACGACACTCAGAGAGTTATCACCATTTACTATGCGTTTAAAAATACTATACTATGATAAGTGTAAAGTTGTAGAACACTCACACTTAAAAAATTATGGCTTCCAGAACTCGCTGATGTAAGCTACTATGCTGCAGAGCTTAAATACAGAGAGTGAAGAGTCCCAACCAGCAGCAAACGGTGAGTCCGCCGGCATGCAGTGACTTAAAATATTAATATAAGACTGAAATCCTTCAGCCGAATGTAACAACAGCAAACGTAGCTTCTATTCTCATGCAAAAAATAAGTTAGGTCAAGTTAGGTTGTAGGTTGCTTCTAGGCAAGCGTGCTCCATCGTCGGTCACATCACAGCTTATCATCAGGTGAGATAGTGGTCAAACGCGAAAAAAAAAAATATAGCACGAGCGTGTTACACACACGATGATACTGATGAGGTCGGCCAGACCGTGATAACTCCTGCGCAAACATTGACGAGGCGTCGGGAAATACCGCCGCTTTTTCATAATTAGCTTAATTACATATTATAACAATGTTATTCAAGATTAAGGCTTAACCAAATAAAGGCTTGCTTCAAGACAAAATATTAGTGAATATTTACTTTGCAACCTAACGCCGCTACCAGGTGGAGACTAACTAACAGCGAGACGACACTGAACTTTATTTGCAAAACAAACAGATATAGAACTCGGCAGTGTTATTCTTTAAATAAAATAAAATATTTAAGTCCGTTCCTTAAAGTAATAAAATAGAATTATATTCTCGCCGGACGACAAAGTACAAAGTTTTATTATTGATAGGCTTGTTTTTGACCACTATCTCACCTGATGGTAAGCGATGAAGTGGCTGACGATGGAGCACGCTTGCCTAGAAGGAACCTATTTACTCTTGACTTAAAGACCAAGAGGTTATAAGCTATCAGGAAACTCCGATCGATCTTTGTAACCACTAAGAATTAAAAACATGTCTGTAAAACTTACCTTCGGTATAATACGAAGGTTACGGTAAGGGCTATTTGGTAGATATTTAACAAATTTTTTTTAATATAAGCAGAGGACACGACCGTGGCATGCACAGGAACTGGTGTGTGTGCCGGCAACTTAGCGAATAAATAATGATCTCCGATCTCATTGACTGTCTCCACGCTAATGAATCAGCCAATCAATAAGACAAGCCCGACATCACACCGCCGCCGCCGCCGCCGCCGCCGCCAGGACACGCCACCCTGAGAGCGTTAGTCATGCTGACACAACCAAGTGAAAATATTGCGGTATCTTTGATTTTAAAAACTAAGAGCAGACCTCTGAGAATTTCATGAATGGCACAAATGTTTGAACGGCTTTAAAAGGACAGCAATAAATCTGCTAAGATCCGTTTGACGGAGATATGTCAGTTGTGAGAATCAATGAACGTAAGCGGCAAAAAAGGGTGTAAAGGTGCCGCTAGCGCCGGCGCTTATGCATTTTGATCCTGCGCCTGCGACGCTGCCTCTTGGGACGATTAACACCGCTACTACTGAGAAGCTGCGTGCGGTATAGATCCGCATTATGAAGATAATAGAGAGAGAGCAGCATCCGCTCCAGGGACATTATTGTTTAACAAAACAGTTCACTGGAAGGGTCCGGAATTTTAAGTAGGTACTTAGACATAATACCGAAACGATCTGTTAAGAAATGTTTTGGTGACAAACTTATATGATTAGTCACTAGACGGAAACATGCCAAATAATAAAATGAAGCAATCGTAAGTAGAAAAGGAAAAGGTTGCGACATAGACATAGCATGTTTTATCATTTTAATATGACATCGATATGGATATTACATATCTATAAATGTTGCTATAGCTTAGTGTAGATAAAGTTAATTAAAGCTGATCGGATAAAGTAACCCAACAATGTGACATCGACGTTATGTCGCAACATTTTGTAAAAATTAATTGTTGAAACTTGTTGTGATTTGCGATAAGAACTTACTGAACACTGGCTAAAGTGCGCGTTGATTTAATGACGCATTGTTCATAAACATTAGTGGCAGTTTGGGTGGCTTTTACAACAATAGGACTAACACCCCGACCGACATGAATGGACTCTAACAAGCCGGCGAGGTGTTTAGGAGACCTCATAAAACTATTAGGCTTTCGTTCCATTCATCTCGCTTCTCAGAAGAGTGTGCGGTGTGACTCACACATCTCGATTACCGTTACTGGATTCGATAGTTACTGCACTTCATGTGCAATTCTTTGACGCACGACATAGCTAACTTGCTCTTTGGGAACTCCGTACTTTGCACAATCACCGAATATTAACTGGTATAGAACCGGTTCAGTAATCGGCGTCACAGCCTTGCACCTACACCAAGCTGATCTACTAGTTAATAATTTCTTGTGGCACACTTGACGTAACGCTATCTCCGAGAACACCAGCACGAGCCGAGCACGAGCCGAGCACGATCGTAAAGAAACCGGCCAAGTGCGAATCGGACTCGCGCACGAAGGATTCCGTACCGTCTGTAGCAAAAAACGGTAAAAAAGTCACGTCTGTTATACAACAACAGAAATACATGATCTGTGAAAATTGCAACTGTCTAGTCATCACGGTTCATGAGATACAGCCTAGTGACAGACGGACAGACAGACATACAGACGGACAGCGGAGTCTTAGTAATAGAGTCCCGTTTTACCCTTCGGGTACGGAACCTTAAAAATGAGAAGAGGCTTCTGCGAAACATGCACAGTGACTCATCGGTCGCTGATTTCATATCTTAACTCTTTTGATTAAATCTATGAGAGATTAGTCATTGTTTTGATTCGATTTATTTTCGGATTAGAATGCGTTTATAATGTGCGGTAATTGAGGTAGCAGCATGCGCGGGGCATCGACCGCCCGGCTCGTCCGTAGGGCTCGCGAGACGACGTGCGCAGACCTGTTCAGGCACTCACTGCTCAAGAATGCTTCTAACAAAGAAAAGGTGCACAAAAAAAAAACAATGTGTTGGTGTGTCCGTTGTCCACGTCAATGGGCGGGGAGAGCTTTGGTCTCCGATCGTTAAGTTTTTGTAGAGATTAGGGATGAAAGAGAAATCTCCCGGAATGTTGTGAAATAATTCCCAAAATGGTTAATGAGTTGCCTAAATAAAAGAGCGCAGTTTCGGGTGGTTTTTTGAGCATGGTGAGTAATGCCACGGTGTCACGTAGCCACTGCGCGGTCTTGATTGTGCATTCGGTAGAAGCAGCGGTGGTGCGTGTGCTGCGCGGATGTTTTATTAATTTGAGGCTCTGCGGCCTGCGGTTAGGTTCGGTTCCTCTGCAGGTTACAGCCTTCAACTGAGAATACCCCGAATTGAACAAAATAGATAAAATCTTGCAATGTCCTCAATTTACGAGCTGTAAGTCGCGGGTTCAAACACAACCAGGCGCATTACTTATTACAGTTATTACGCAGTTCTTTATATTATAACAATATACTTACGTATATAATATAAGTATTGCCTAAAATATGTGAAAAGAAATCATGATAATTATAACACAATATTTTTCGTGGCGTACGTGTTATATTCTTAGCTATTCCGCTATGATAGGTAAAAAAAGAAACATAATTATGTAGTCCTTCTACAAAATTTGTCTATTTAACCCTTGGCCCAATATTTAGATTAGAAGGTTCACGTGGTGAAATGTGTCCAACAAGTAGAGGCCCTTTAGAGAATACCAATCAAATACCAACACCGGTTTAAGTACCTCACAAGGACAAACACGACTAGCTAATTAACTTATTGTATCATAAGCAATGTTCAGCATGGTTCGCACAGCCATGAGTGGCTTTTATGCTAATCATCCTTTTGTTGATTTAGCAGGTACCTACTACTCATCGTCCACTTTCACTTTACTTACTCTTCTCGTAATATATTCCGCATGGTTCCACGTGACAGGAGGTCATTGTAACTGTGAGTATTTGTATGTCAGTGTTCTCGGTCAAGTGCCAATCAGTGTCCTCTGCGTTTAAATGACTGGACGTCGTTACGTCACGTCGTAATGTTCTTGAATAGATCTGCGCCACGACAGTCCGATGGCACCCAGTTGGGTCAACTGTAATGGCTTGCATCACACATTATGATCGAAACAGGATAATGTTCAGATGACGCGGGTCTCTGGTTTGTGATTGTAAAACTTACGTTGTCTTACGCAGGAGGTAATCTATGAAATAATTTGTGGTTTTACTCTAATCATGACATCTTAGCTCGTTGACGCACGGAACGTAATTAACGAGGATAATATTCGTAACCTTTCGCAATCCTATTTAACCAATTTAAAAAAGGAGGAGGTTTTCAATTCAACTGAATAGTTTTTTTTTGTTTATGGTTCAGTGATATCTTCGCCAAATGTTAACCGTATTTTAAATTAATTTCTTGTTGACTCTTTCTCAGGTCATTTTTCTGATGAAAAAATTCGAAGATAGACCATGGAACTCTTCAAAATATAAAAACAAAATAACTAACTTTAATTGCGGAAGTCGGTGTCTGACAACCGAGGTTTTTAATTTTTTTGTAAAGGTACTTGTCGGAGGTTTCGTAAAGGAGAGTGATTCCTGTTATAAGCCTGTTGGCTAAAAATGCTAACAATCCCGTTCAACTGGTTACATCGCTACGTGTTAATATTCTAGCTCTCAAACTTTTTTGTCTCTTCTCTTTGCATTTACTGTCATTGTGTTTTATTTGCAGTCATATCGGTGCTCTTTGTTTGTCTTTGTTTAGTTTACTTTCATGCACTTTTTTATGTTCACTGTTATCTTGAAACGCGTTGGGTCTTGTTCTTACCGAACAATCAATTGTAATTTGTAATAATCCCTTCCTCTGCAAGTTCTTTACTCTATTCATAAAATGTTAATAGTGCAGTTGAATAACTACTGCGAGATTCTCAACAATGATTGAACAATAACTCAATAATGATTGATGAGAATCATTTATATAATGTGCAACGTTACAGTTTTTTGGTACTTTACATTTGTGTCAAAATTGTATTTTTGATAATAAATATTATTATTATTCCATTTATTCAGTAACATAACATATAAATTTTATTTTTAAATATTAAAAATAGTGGTACCGGTATCGGGAACAGGGTCCAAGCTACCGGCGGGCGGTCAGGGCTCCAGAGAAAGGAACCTCCTAACAATACGAGCCGTGTCCAGGAGTACCGCTTTCTGAATCAATCAATAATAAATCAATTATTATTATTATTTATATGCATGAGATAAATAAATGTAGGACTTTGATTTTTGAATTTGGCATGATGCTAGGTGGGAATCTACATGTTGTGAGAAAAAATAGGTCAGAAAGACTCGACCGTAAGCAAGGTTTGCACAGTACCTGTTTATCCTGGAGACAGCTAGCACACACGATGTCACTATTTTAAAGGTAGGTACAAATACCAAATTTCACACGGTTTTTGATTTTTGAATGCGGACGCACCACGAACAGGATCAGTCAAAAACTTGAATAAAACTGCAGGAAAGGGTGAATGTTGGAATTGCCAACAGCCAAAAAAATAAATTTATCGCGATATAGAATCAACGTTGCTAGTAGGTATGTCGTTAATAAATAATATACGCAAGCTTCGCATTTAATCAGCAGATAATGTAAAGATAAACAAGACACAACCGGTAAACCGGTCCGACAGACACAGTAGACCTATCATGTTATTATTGTACATGTTCTCATTAGCATGCAATGTGTGTCAATATAAATAAACATCTATTTGAGACGCGCTCCTTGCGAGATTGTAGTAATATATTCTCGTCTTTACATAAATAAATAAAACTGATGTTGAGTCCGTCAGAGTTGCTGTCGTGACGTGTGGTCTTTTTGCTTGACGTCATGGTTGCCATCATTGAGGCAACTGGCTTGCGTTGGTCGGCCCTAGGCGTGGTAGCGTGCGCCACTCGGGGCCTCCCTGGGGTCAATGTCAAAAGGAAAATCAAAAATCGAATCTTAGAATTTCCACCATCATCAGCATCAACGCCGGGGCGAAGCTCCGCTGCCGCGAAAAGTCGCGGCATGAAGGACAGTGTTCCGTGAAATAGCGACAGCGATTGTCACAATCCAGTGTTGGGCACGCCATAATCAAGGCGGTAAGTCTCTCTTTGAGGAGTGGCTGGAGCGGCAACACGGCGTCCTCACCTTCCGTATGACGGAGGTCCTCACCGGACATCACAAGTTCGGGAGGTCACTGCATCGGATTCAAGCGGAAGAAACGCTCTGTGTCACCATTGTGTGGTGGTCCACACAATGGTGACACAGGACATTTCTTACGCCTGCTCCACCGTCCCGGAGGACAAGGTGGAGCATACGGTGGAGGTTTTCCCCGCTTGGGCGGAGCACCGCCGTGTCCTCTTGGAGACAATCGGCGGCAGCGACCTTTCGCGTCGGCCCCTGATGGTTCGGGCTATGGTCCATAACGAGGAGGAATGGCAGGCGGTCGCCTCCTTCTGCGAAGCAGTAATGGTAGGGAAGGAGGAGGCCGCACGCATGAGGTAACGAACGTCCTCACACCCAGTCACCAAGATTCTGAACTCGACTACCGGCCACGGTAGACGCGGGCTTACGGTCGTCGAGCAATGGGTAGCTCGCAGTCCGGCCGTCCGGTATTTAACCGGGCCGAACCCAGTCGTCAACAGCGTGTAGTCATACACGCGCTCCTCAAAGAGATGTTAGCAAACCGTGGGGGCCCAGCAGGGCCGATGCCTGCCAGCTAGGACCGCGGGGAATTTCTGAAAAGGAAACCTGTAGTCCTAGAACGCAAATGGCAACTGAACGACACAGGTGTGGTTTTTGTCAGTAAAATTCTGGCCAAACTCAGTGGATGATTTCCAACCTTAAAAAAAACCATCATCAGCAATCTTGGCACTCGTAGTACAATATCTGCTGAGGAAGCCTTGGTCGTATGAGCAATATCTTGTACAAAGTAAAAACTTCGAGAAAAGCGTAATCGAAAAAACAATCATTATTAAAACTACGAATACTTTCATTTTACAATCGTTACAACCAGTTTGTATTAACATACGGCGACAAACGAATAACAAACTAATGTATGGGTCATTAATTTAGTGCTGTCCGATGGAGTAGGTTATTGCTCTGGCGTGGCCGCGTGGGTACATTCAATTTGGGCGATGCGCCTGCGCCGCCGAGTGCACGTACGCACCGCTCACCACGGAGTTACATGTCACAGAAGAACCATTACAAAATAGAACTGGAAGACAGAATGACTACCATACTGCTGAAATGGGACAGCGCTAAACTATGGTAGGACTCACGAATCGAATGTCATTCGGTGACATTTTTTATTAGAGTGTCATCCGTATTCGCGAGACTTTGGTAACGCTTGTTCTTTAAAGAGGGCCTTTGGTGATCTAAGTAGTGTTGTCCACTGACATCATGCGGTTTCTCGTCAGGAAGTCCCTCAAGCGACGCGATCTCCATAACAATGACAGATTTGTAGAACATGTGGTGACTACACTGATTCTTATTAAGCTGATTAGATTTATTGCATGTGATTAAGAAGTGAGACTCAGAGCAGAGGAAGTATTGGAGTTTCTTATCTAATAAGATACTTATAGCATCATCTGATTACCGTGGGATTATACCAGCATATATAGCTCTGGATAAATTACAGCTACTGATCACGCTTAACGCTTATTTCTCATCGCGAGGGGATTTTTAATTGCTTTTATGGTATAACGTCATTAGACTATTCTTCAAAATCGATTGGTCTTTCCTGGTCCTACATCGTTCGTTTCGTGATGTTTGACTTAAGAAGTTCGATAATCGACATTCGACTACTAATACAGATATGAAAATTATGTTGCTATTGTTAAAGAAAATAATTTTGGGGCAATGTCCCACACTCCTGTAGGTACCTATTTATATTGTATCGGTGTTAACAAACATTTAAATTTACATAAACAAAACGCCCAGACCCGAAACAACTATCTGTGGGGCATACACATATTTGATCCACTCGCAAGTGGAACCCACGAAAGGCAGTGCGGCAGCTAACTATTTGCTTAACTATTGCACCAACCGATAATTAGAAGATAGGCATTTCAATTTATTTATAAAATTGAGTACTGAAATTATCCTTATTCGTGCTAGTAATTCATGATGAATGAAAAAATGTAAATTAATTTTATGTGAGGTTTTGCTAGAGCAGCTTGGGTTCTAGACATTCTATTGGCGACTGCGATTGTCGAAATGCTAAAATGTTTGAGATTGACCACTTAACCTTTCTTCAGCGCATACTATACTATTTTTTACTCGCAGATCAAAATTATCTGACGAGATCGTACTACAGTCTAGGTTAAAAAGCATTCTACGTCCAGTGCATTGTACATTTGTATCTCGGCACGCGGCGACAATCATGGCAATAAGACCCTCTTTGATAAAGTGGTTAGAGAGGCGCCACGGCTTTCTCACTGTCCGCCTGACACAGGAGTGCAACAAGAGACAACCTGACATGGGAGTTATGGGAGGTTCTTCTTATCGTCGTCCGATATGGACCAGACGCAGGTCGACGACGCATCGTGTTGCACGAAGGCCGACGCCTACAAGCTGCGAGATTGTTCGAAAGAGTTACGGCGCGGCGGCCCTAGAACGCAAAGGGGAACTGAACCAACAGAGGTAGGTTTTATTCAGTAAAAGTCTGACAGTTCCCCTCGCTCCGCCCAGAGCGGGAGTGGTTATTTAATGACTTCCCACAAAAATTAAATGGTATACCAGTATCGAAGCATTCACATCTGTTCATTGACTACTATTATGCATGTTTTGAAACATCCAAACATATTCGTACAGACTTTGACATTATAATATTACACGGTGTAGGTGTCTCGCTATATTTTTAAATAGACATATCCTTTACCAAATTAGGTGTTTTTCTGCATTTATATTATTAACTGTTATTTTTGAATTTAGTAGAAAACTATAGAAGTTTAAAGTGATATTTGAGGATTAATAATGCATTGCTCATCCTACAAGTTTTGATTTCCAAAGAAACATTTAGTGATATTAAAAAAAAGAATTCTAAAATATATTTTCTTCGAATTTAGTTATTTATTAAGTTAGCTAGGTACTCTACTTTGCGGTTATTTAATCAAATTTAAAGGAATACGGCACAGGAAAATAGTCACGTTAATTATAATAGGAGTATTTGATTATTATAAGAATTCTCTAATACCTTATAATTAGTATGACGTAGGTAAATATAATTATGGTAATAGTAAAGTTACAAAATGTTATATGTCTTCCGATTTTCCTTCCCTGAGAAGTAATAAACAAGACGTAACGGTTACTTTTGGTGTTGCTATATTGAGGTAAAACCTAGTGAATATGACCATACATTTGAAGTAACTAAGAATAAAAGCGAATATACCACGGAAAAAAACATCGATTTTTAGTAGGAAATTATTTTGTAAAATTGATATTTAAATTTCCTGGTACGATAACTAAGATATCATCATTATCATATGAATATTATATTTACACCACATATGTTGTGATACATATGTACCACCAACAATGCGTTATTACCAAAACAATATCATATTGTGGAAAAGTATGGACCTATGTCACTTCCCCGAAGACCTCCAAACTTGTTTGATTGGAAAGTTGTGATGATGGCGCATAGATACACATGCCGATTAATTACCTGGTTAATATATTCTATTGTTTAGTCTAAGGTAGTTTGTGCTTGTGATGACCACCCAGTCAAAAATGCCCTAAATATCTATTTATTTATTTGGAATAACAAACAATTACATAATAGAAAATAACAAAAATAAAATAAAACTTAAAATTAACAATTATGCAATCAACAGCGTTATTCGCAACAATCATAAATATATAAATCACGCGTTTGATTGAAAATTGACAACAATATGATTTACTAAAATAAAATTCAACAAAATAGGTTAAAAAATGAATGCAATCTCTTAAATTATGTTAGAACAAAAACAATTCAGAAAATTAGTTACATACATTACAATTCGATATTAAAAAAAATATGAGATAAAATTGAAATATCGTCACCAAACACGAGGAACAGGACGAGCACCACCACCCGGTGGTCAAATATGCAAAAAGAGCGCGAGTGAGTAGTGTGAGCACATAGACAAGCGAGGATATAGCTCTCTGGCGCAGACCTACAACGAGCTGGGAGCGGGCGGTGCAGCTAAACTGGGTAGGACAAAGAAAAAGAAGAAGTTTAAGTAGCTTGGCTATCATTCAATTCTGTTCAGTTCGCATTTCATTAAGTCGGATTTCTTTGTTGTGTGTATGGTTCACGCTACTAAATGCTTCATTCATATCAAAGGCACTTGATGTTGTTTATTCTCTCGTGAAAAGCTTGAACTTGTTTTTAATTATTTAAACTTCATGTAACAAGGTATTTTATCAGGTCAACATTTGGGTTGAAATGACTTCAATGTGGTTGTTTTATAAAGTAATAATTTAGTTCTAATATTTTGTTAGTTGTTTTTATGGGTCGTGGGGCTCTTTGGACAGGGATCGCGGTCCCAACTTCCAACTATATTTTTTTTTTTTTGTAGTATTCTGAGACCACAAGGAAAAGAGCATTAAAGTACAGTTACCAAAAAAACTGTATTTATTTTATGGTCCAAAGAGCCCCACGACCCGTTTTTATCTAAGTAACTTTAAATAAAAAAAAGTAGATATGCTTAACTGATAAATTATACGTTAGGTACTTTCTTATGAGATCATTAAGAGATATATTATTAGTATCTTTGCAAGTCGAAGAATCGTTGCTAATGTTTATGACTAACACGTTGAGGCAGTTTTTACTAATGCTTTTCTTGTTTAAATATTTCCAGATTTTTTCACAACATCTATTCCAAGAATTAATTTGCGTATTTAGTGATATTTAAATCATCACGTAGCCAAAAGATTACGCGACATCTCATTTACATACATAGTCGACGATGTCGGCGAATTTATGAATGAATATAAAACTTGATCTTGCACGGTCAGTAGTCAATGACCGATAAAAGAAAAACGTAACCGAATGGAAATAATTCTTCAATGCAAACAAGTTTTAATACAGCAGCACCTTTAGATATCAACCAGCTGTTTTATACAAACGTATCTTTGGAACAACTGAACTGGTTTCATGATTTTAATGGTTTTTTTGATACATACTGATTTATAAGTTCTTTATGCTAAAGCGACAAAATCAGTTTAGAGTTAGGTACATCTAAAGCTGAAATGATTATATAATGTAATCTGTATTGTGCTGTCATGTTTTTTGGTATCATAAGTTTTCTGATTATCTTTTCCCCAAACGATGAATAAGTGGGTATTCCACCTGTTGGCTGACCGTTCCACGTACAGTACTTACTACTAAGGTACCTATTATACATTGTTATTTACGTGATTAGTATGTGTGTCAAGTTTTATTTACTATTCCATTCAATGTGCAGGCCGGAAAGGTTCCTACTAAATTTGACTTAAAAAAAAACTCTTAATATTGGGTTTTTAACAAGCGTAATATTCAACGTCATAATAACATAACTGTCATCATTATCCGTATAGACAGATAGATAGATATATTCTTTATTGTACACCATAAATTGTCGTAAATCGTGATGACGACCACTAGGTATGTCATGACTAACTTATATTAGTTACATTATAAGCAGGATAATAGTAACGTTATGTATGACAGTTGGCCAGAATCTGTTAGATGTTGTGTGATGGTTATGGTGAAATTTAACAAATAGTGCCGGATTTGAACTCTCCATTTCCACGGGCGAGGGAGTCACGGCAATAGTCACACTTGAGCCATTTCATTCAAGGGAAACTGTAGGACAATATTTTATGAAACATTGACACTATTATACATATCATGTCTATGGAGATGGCGCTTAAAACTATGACTTCTCAATATGAATTTAATGGGAATTCATTAGGTTCTAATAACATACATCATGTCTATGATCTTTATCTAAGGCTGTATCTACAGGATCGTAGCACTGCCGCAAGGAGGTTTCATTAGCAGTATAATAGACATATAGTCCTTGTATTTGGTAAAGTAGATTACGTTATCGCTACATATCAAAGATTAGGAAAGATTAATTAATATTGTGTAACAAAACATTGCAGCATTGTTTACTGTTATGATACATTATTGTACGAATGACGACAGCTTCGTATTTACCGTACAGGTAATAAGTCAATAGGTACATGTTGTTCTACATTTATTTAATTTAAATACCTATACCTAGTCTTTTCCTTAAAGGATTTATGAATGAAATGCGTAAGGAAGACGGCGGGTGTAATTATGATTGTATATTAAATAATATTGTGGTATAAATGGACAATTGTTTTGATTTTATTATTAATTTATTAAATTTTCACACACAGGTTTAATTGTAAACTTTAATGCAAGGTTTGCTATAAAAAGATATTATGGATGGTTTCCTTGAGCGAAATAATGGCTTCCAGTAGACAAAATTCATTGAAACTTTTTGTTACTATTTTGGTGTACAATAAAGTTTTATTCTATTCTATTCTATTCTATTCTTTTTTGTTTGTTACTCCGAATCCTTACAGCTGCTGTAAACCATCGAATTCAGGTGTGGTGCAAACAGAAAATGGAAACTGCAAAAATATTGTTACCACTATAACTGGTGGCAGATTATCATATAATGAAATACTATCATTATGTGTGAATAGAAAAGGCGCGAGTTTAAGTACAGGAGCTCCGCTGTACCCGTGGCATCCCGTCTGTACTGTACTACCGCGTGCTTCTGGCACGTACCTACTTACTGGCGTTATTACCCTCAGTTTACCACAAAATACAATATTGTGAGGTTATAATTGTAGAGAATTAAATCGCGCAGAGCGTTATCTCTGTCACTCACAGATTCTTTTATCTTGGTATTTCATGATCGAGTATGTACTTACTACAAGTACAAGTAGCTAATGAAGTGAGTGAACGCGAGGAACGAGCTGCAAGTGTCGCGTATCGCGCGTGTAGGCGTAACGGCGCACACATGGGGTGGCGCGCGCGCAGACTGCTTGGCGCCGCCGCCGACCGCCGCCGCCGCGCATGCGCAACGCACCGCCCGCCGAGCTTTTGTACAGTTAACGAGGACGGTGCGGGTGACAATAACGCAGTTATTAGACTACTAACACTCAAAAGAATAAGTGAAAAAAAATCACACTTTCATTAATGTTGATTATTGATTAGACAAAGTTACTAAAGTGACGATACCGAATCTCTAATGCATAATGCTTAGACAACTCTTAATGATGCTAATGAAAACGGGCGAAAGGATCGATGCAAGGAAAGGTATGCCTTTGTTTCATTGAAAATGTTGCGGATTTGTCGGTGGGATCGGATAAAGGCAGTTTTTTTTAGACGAGCGACGGCCCAAAATGAAGAGGAAGTTACCTAAGAATTTTCACAACGTGATAGACGTTTTATTTCAAAAGTTTTTTATCGGTTACTTTACACAAATTACCAACAGCATACGGCAGAGCGAGCCAAGCGAGCTCGTAAAAAGTATTAGGTATATAGGAGTTGGAGTAAGATTATAGGTGTTAGATATGACGTAACGAGAAAGAAATTAAGTGGAGAAAAGTGCAACTGAAAAAAAATAGCCATCAGGAGGATCTCTGTCTTTCAAATTTTATTTTTCTTGCATTCTTAATTATAAAATTTTCAAAATTGCTTTTTAAGTAGCCGACAGTCCTCATTTTTGCCGCTCTGGGTACTGTCCGGCTCGTTGTTGCATTGTAATATGTCAGTATAGGTACTGACTGAGTCACCGGACCACAATGGGAAATAATTGTTGGGCTGAACATTCACAATTTCAAGAAACAAGAATAATTAAAAAGCAATAAAGTGCGTACCACTTCCTTATCTGACTTTTTAAAAACTTGCTAACGCTGTGATAGACGAACAAGGGAAGAATATCGTAAACACCTTAACACTGCGCTTGTATAGATACGCACCAATCGATAACTCTGTATTGTTCACCAAGATAGAGAAACCTCCAAAAACAAAACTAGTGATTTGAGAGAAAATTATGTCGGTTTAATGGCGGTGTACACCACCCTCTTACCGAGCTGCACTAGATAACCATGGAGCAAGCAGACAGTGGTAAATTTATACCGGTCATTATGGCGACACTTGGGGAGGTCTATGTCCAACAGTGGACGTCTTTCGGCTGAAATGATGATAATAATGATGATGATAAAATTATACAATTCCTGCAAATGCTAATTGACTTAATAAACTACAACGTTTTGCGGATGAGGTCACGCTGTCATTATCTTAACTGCACTGATACGTTGTCAGTAACGCGTACCAACGTAATAGCTACGTAGGGCGTACCGTGACGAGGGAAAATATGGTACTTACTGATTAATTTATTATGAATCTGTAAATCTACCAGCAATACTACAACACATACAACACTAGACACTGGCGAAATAGACGTAATTGGCTCAATTGCCAAATATGTATAAAAAAAGTTGACGAAGCTAGATGTGAAATATAATAGAAACACTAATATCCCTTCTCTTTATACTATGCTAATATGCAGGGGTACGGTCTCGCAAAGGTCAGCGGTGACACTCATCAGCGCCGACCGCTCAGCGTAAGTTTATCAAAAACGCTTCATAGTATAGTTACGTACTTAACGCAGGTACCGATCGACGATCAACCTAACATTCATTCTTATACGTTTATCGCGCTTTGATGCCACGTGGCGCAAAAAGACAGCGTCTCCTAAGCAGACAGCGTCGCAGCAGCAACAACATCCGAAAAATGATAGCTTGTAAGTTTGACAGTCCTTTGATGTGAACCTTACCCAGAAGACTAAGTCGCTTTTAGTTATTAGTTACCAACATGGTGTTTTTAAGATCATACTGTCAATTTTCTTGTAATGAATGTACCAATATTGATGTCTGATTAAATAAATAAATTATTTAGCGCTTCGCATTGAAATCCAAAAAAAAATTCAAAAAAATTATTAATTATGCTATATCTCATGTTCTCACTTATCTATTTCCGTTAATTTTTTTTGTGGAGTTGTTTACAAAACAACTTGTCATGTGTTGTATGAGTAACATCGGTAATTGTTACGTTTTTTGCGTCACTCTGTCGGATGCTTGTGTGTTTCATGTAAATGTGCCGCGAACCGGGACAGGTCGGTGGCGTGACCACACACGCTGGTAGTTGGTCAGCCGACGGGCTATGAGTGGGGGAGTGGGCTGAGGTGGCGCGATAGCCTTCACTGCCATGCGAAATTTAATTAAACCTTGTGCAAATCGCTTACCTGCATTTAATCCATCAGAAATGGCTTTGTTTTCGGTGAGATGTACTTAGTTGCTCCCATTGAAAGACCTGTCAATACTACGGTGAACAAACGCGCACTGAATTTGTGACAAATGTAAACTTCTTATTATTAGGAACATATTAATCATCCAGGTACATGTTGTTAGTAGGTATTTATAGTGGCGGAATCTGATCAGCTGATCGTGCTCACCGCAAACGACTGCAGACAAAACCGCAAATTTCAGATGTAAAGGATGTTCGTTGCGGTCATTACGTTAATATTTTAAAGATAGACTATAAATATGTTCTCATCACTGAGCCGGCCGCAGAACGGGTCCTGCGGATTCATTCATTTATCTGCAAAAATTAAAAATAAGATTTAAAAGGCCGCCGGAATTCGTTGATGACGTTTTGCACACGGAATTGAATGATATGAATAATACTACAAGAATTCATTGATGACACGCGCTGTAGCGGTGGCGCGAGCGGGTAGCGCAACCGCATTTTTCGTGCAAATGCGTGGTCGAAGCCGTCCTACCGCATTTCAAAACTTGGCTGAAAAAAGAGGATCGCATCTCCTACAGACTCGCTCAGGTTGTTTCGGTGACTACCTGACCGACCTGACCTAAACTAAAACCTAGACCTAAATGGCTTCCGTTGTGACAGCGACTTGGAGTCGTACAGTAAACACCTCATGGAATGTCCTGCATGGGCTTCTTAGCGGGTCAAGCGAGTACTGTCTCTGCACGTGGTAGTGAAAGCCATGCTGGCAAAGACGGAGGTCTGGAGGGGATTGATTTCCTCCTATTAGACTGTTATGGCCCAGAAGAAGAGTACTAAGCGAGATGATGGAGGGATGGATGGAGACGCACAGGACCGGTCATTATGGTGACATTTGGGGGAGGCCTATGTCCAACAGTGGACGTCTTTCGGCTGAAATTATGATGATGATAGGGTACTTATAAGATTGGTACCTGGGTAGGAGTTGACGATGCAATTCACTGTATGACGACGAGAGTGGAACGTTGCTTTAAGACGGTCGATACGCTGCCATGATACGGGTGGTATGTTGTTTTAACTTGAGTGCTACGCTGCAACGATGTGGGTGATACGTTGCTTTAACGCGAGTACTACGCTGCTACGACTCTGGCAGTGTGTTCTTTCAACATGGCTGCTACGCTGCTACGACTCAGGTGATACGTTGCTTCAACGCGGGTGTTACGCGGCTACGATGAGAGCGGTACGTTGCTTCAACATGGCTGCTACGACGTGTGCGGTACATTGCTTCAACGCAGGTGCTACGCTACTACGACTCGAATGGTACGTTGCTTCAAAGAGGGCGCTACGCTGCTACGAGGCTGGTAGTACGTTGCACACAGGTGCTACGATACTAATCGTCTGATGACACACCATTGTGAAGTAAGTCAGACGTTCATTCATATTCTAATGGCGATCGCATAATATTTAAAGTTATGTGAAACATTCGTAGTAAACTATAAATATTTTGGTATTAACTGTCTTTGGCACATCGCACGGTCGTAAATGTCGCATTATGCACGTGAGTCGCGATTGAACTATGTCTATTACTCATCGAGCACCTGTTGGCACCTGGTCGCATTCATGTGAACCTGTACAGGATCCGCATTATGAAATATTAGGGGCAATGAAAATTGTATAAGTTCGAATTAAAGAAAAAAGAAACGATTAACGATTTAAGAAACGTAAATAACAAAAGTATTGCTCTTTTCCAGTAGAAGTACCTGTAAAACATCAAACATGAAGGAGCAACTGGAATAGGTTAAGTACGGTTGTCCCTAGTCAATTAAGCTATAAAAACAAGTTTCCAATCGTCACAGGAAGGACACAATCCAATGTCAGAAATTTACAATCATGTGCCGAACTGCGACATTCTTAAATCTCCTGAGAAGTATTACTGTTTCTTCTTATTTGGTGTAATTTTAAAGTTAAAATAAAATAAAATAATGTCCGACTTCGTCACTGAATATTTCACACTACGCATGAACTGTAGTTGCATATTATTGAATACTTCTTTGAAAAATGGCTGGAGAGATGTCACGGCGTCCTCACTTTCCACATGAGGCAGATTCTCACCGGACATGGTAAGTTCGGGAAGTTTCTGCACCTGATTTGTGTGGAAGAAACACCTGGGTGTCACCATTGTGCGGAGGACTCAGTGGAGCATACGGTAGAAGTGTGCTCCGCTTGGGCGGAGCATCGCCGTATCCTCATAGGGGTGATTATATATATAATAATAAATTGGAAAACCACAAAGCATAAATATGTGTCCGGAAAACTTTAAAACGGCGACTTTTGAATTTTAAGAAAATGCTTAACGAACTAAAATGTCAAAAATCACAATAAATAAAACTTGCTATGTCTATGATAACGAGCGCGTTTCGAACTTTCATCTCGTCTACTGGTAGACGCGCGGATTTTGCCCCGTCCGACCGTCGCCGTCGGCCCGACCGCGATACATAACACTATAATATTGCATGCATTCTGCACTTTGGACGGACTCGCCGGTGGCTAACGTCCATGCTATTGACCGACCTTCTACGCCAAAACACTCTGTTGCGTTACACATTTACATAACACTTGTTTACTAAACAATATATGTACCTTCACTCACCTATCTATATCCTTACCATTGAAGTGTTACAATGTCAGTCGGGCGAGTGATGGGATGGAGTTATATATACACCCTATATAGCTCCATCCCTTCAACCGTTCAATTCAGGTCGTCAAATTGTTTGCGTTAAGAGCTCGCGGTAGCCTCTGATCTGGTTCATAAAAACCTCGTGGGGATGCTCCAGGGTCGCCCGCGAAATTATTGTTTCTCTTAAGAATTAACATTTCTAAACTCCGATTTCTGATTTAAGCATTTGAAGTTGAGTTTGATACTCTAGCCTGAAAACTTGTCAAAATTTCGCTTTCAAGTAGGGTTTGAGACGTTCTTAACTAAAAATACTCAATTTAGAAATCCGCCCTTAATTAATATCTAGTTTAGTAATTGGGTAGAAAGAAAAAGAAGTATTCCTAAAACCTTTTAGTAATCCTTAAATACCGAAAATCACTGTGGATGGATTATGAAAATTCATAGCCTAAAGGATTTAAGAAAAAAAGAAAAGATCCCTATGTGTCAGTATGACTACCAGTATTGCTGAAGGTTTATCTCGGCCGGCGCACGGCTTTTCGATTAGAAATGTCCAATAACATTTAGTGTGCATTATAATAGAACTGTAATTTACTTTAAAGTGAGTAGTAAAATCAGTTACGTAATATCCACCAAATTCAAGTTCATACTGAAGTTCTGAACATTTTTTTTTGTACGAGTAAGTGTTGTACAAACTCTGTCTATAAGATATATTATGATTAACTGTGACGTCATAGTGATTCACCTGTCGTCGAGGTAACATAGAGTCATGGTCGTTCGCAAGGCCAAGTTTTTTCTGGACGTCTATGTTTGTCTATGACTGCTAGTTTACGATGACTACTGACATAATGAGAAAAGTGCCGAAGTTCGCAAGGTTATTGCGCGAGGAGTCTATGGCAGATGCCTAGGGGTTTTAGAGGTGCGGTATCCGAGACTCGGATCTATGAGAGAGATACGGTACCACGCTGAACATATACCCACTATCGTCATCTTCCTGCCCTGATTCCATGTTACTTGGATTCGCCGCAACACGTTTATGTCCATGCTCCCATTTCAACGGTCACGCCATAGTTGATTCCCTTGTCGTGTCGTGCATGTCATACCGTAGGTACACCATGTAATCTATCCATATTTCCTTCGGCCATCCTGTCCTTTTATATAATTTTTACTAGCTGAGCCGGCAAACGTTGTTCTGCCATATAAATAAAAAAAAAAAAAAAAAAAATAGATGTTGGCCGATTCTCAGACCTACTCAATATGCTCACAAAATTTCATGAGAATCGGTCGAGCCGTTTCGGAGGAGTTCAAGTTCGAACACCGTGACACGAGAATTTTATATATTAGAAGAAAGATATAAGAAAAAATAATTACCATTGTTTTTAATTCAAACTCAGTAGATATTCCGACAGACTAATCATACTATGATAACTAACTAACTACGTACTAGTCTGGTCAGTCGTTTAGTTACGTATTTATTTATTTATTTATTATTAAATATACACACACTATCTTCACAGGCGGAACCTAATACAATAGTGGTTTCCAAACCGAAAAAAAATATAATAATTGAAAAAAGTCATAATCTTACACTAACATCCTAAAAAGCTAAAATAACACTAAACTCTATTACAATACTACTAACTATAAAAAATAAAAGAAGTAAAAAATAAATAAAAAACTTAACGTTAACCTATATGTAAATACAATATAAAATCAGACTTAGTACAGTAACAAATATTTAAATATAAAATATAGTATGTAACTAAGTACGGAATATATGTAGGTACTAAAGTTATTATAAAGGTGAAAGTTTGTATAAAGGTATGTTCGTTACTCCTTCATTCCTTCATGATCAAATGGCTGACCGGATTTAGATGAAATTTTTTTACACGGATAAACCAAGTCGTGGAATAGAACATAAGATACACAGACTTTTTCTTCCGGGATTATGTTTCCTTTATATAATTTTCTACTTCCACGCGGGCAAAGTCGGATATATCTCAGAACCCTGGGGTCCTGGAACTCAGAGGCCCCTCACATAGGAGCCGGCCCGCGCCCACACCCAGGGCCATGGCCCAGCAGGAGGAGGCTCACTAGGTAAGTACATGAAATGAAGCACCAACCGACGCTTATTATATACAGACTCACATCTACGCGCTATACAAATGCAGACAAGAACAATCCGGGGAGGTGGGAAAAGGAAGTCAGTGAGAAACTATTACAACATATGAAAAACTAATACGGGCTACCGATTCCCTGGTTACCAAAGACTCTCTCTTTGTCTCTGCATCACCAAAAGGTTAACTGGTAGAAAATGCCTTAAGGCATTAAGTCCGCCTCTGTACTCCTTTGTGCATAAAGTGTAAATAAAATAAAATAAATAGACTACGTCGAGACTGCCTGATTAATGTTATTAAAATAGGTACATCGATAAAAAGGCACACACTCAATAAGTGAGCCCCCAAAAACGGTCGCTAGCATGAAGTGATGTAATAACATATCCTGAGGTACTTGAGGAGCGGAGAGATGTACCGCGGCTATCAGGATAATCCCGAAGGTACAGTTAAGATCCCTACCAACATTTTACTAGACCAGAGTACTTATTTTTCTTCCGAGCACCTTTGCTTTTACGAATCTCCACTCAAGCCAGCCAATAAAGGCAAGAGAGAGTTAGGAGCTCTGTTCCTCGTCAGCGTCTACTATGGTCAGCCAATAAAGGCAAGCCGGAGATAAGGAACAAAAACTATTGCAACCAACAGTTAGGCATAAAACTCGGACTGTAATATATTGGTCGTCGTGTTGGTGTTGTGTTCAGTCCAACATAAGGGTTCGTGTCTAGGGACAGACCAAGAGGATTTCAATGAAGGCAAACAAGTATTTAGTTAAAACTGGGCTCAATCTTGTAACGGTTGAAACGAAGATCCGCTTATGTAACAGCTTCGTACAGGTTTATTGAGTTTTGATAAAATTAACAAACAAATGTCAATCAAAAACTGGTACAAAAATCTAATACCAGCGACGCGTATCTAAACCAGTTTCCCATCAAACAGGACTTGATACGTGGGACAGGCGCGAGCTGCGCGCCCGCAGAGTGGGCGGCCACACGCACGACCGCGTCGCGTCCGCGGCGTCTACAACAACAAACGATAATATTTTAATATTATGACGTATTTATCATCTCGCACGGCGCCGCTCATAATTATTATTACGTATAAAGTCGTCACTGATTTAAAAAATAAATCTATTTATAGTAACTCCGTGCGAAAAGAGCACGTTATAACATCGTTTGGGCAAAAACTGCCATTAATAGTATCGTCATGACTATGGCGGTCCGGGCAGCAGCAACAACAGTGACGTCTGCGGGTAAGAAGTCATGACGGCGGCGGAGCTTTATGCTGATTGATGTTGTTAAGGGGTTTCGTCATTGACGCGCTTTAGACGCTTGTTTATTTTAATTTATAGTTTTTTACTTGATAAGTGTTTATTATCAGATTTGTTTTGATTATTATGGTACCTATGATCGTCATATCGTAGTCAATATTGTGGCATTGTATCTTAATTTTTTTGAATATTTAAATTAGATTCCCCCCCCCCCTCCAGCTTCAATTTAATTTTGAATTTAATTAATTTTACAAGATTCCAAATACTTTTAATTATTTATTTAATACACACACAATTAATCATTATAATTGTAACTATATTGGGAATTACATGATGTGTAATGTGTTTGTGTACATTTATGATTGACATAATTTTAAGTAGGTACCTACATTACTTACTTACAAATATGGATCGTGTATCTGAGTTAAATAATATTAAGTGTGCGATTGATGAATGCTACGTGTCAAACTGACAGTTAGTGGTAGTGTAGATTTTTTAAGAGATCGGATGATTTTTTTTACATCCCCCGTTCATGGGCGGAGCGAGAGGGTGTGTCAGACTTTTACTGACTAAAAACCCACTCTTGTTCCTTCGTTGCCTTTCATACCGGGGCCGAGTCTTCCTTTCAGTAGTAGACCCTTGGCCCCAGTGGGCTTCGACCCTGCTGGGCCCCTACGGTTTGCTGACATCTTGAGGCGAACGTGGAACAGTACGCGCCGTCGACGACTTGGGCTCGATCCGGACGGAACTACCCATTGCTCGCCATCCGCAAGCCCGCGCCTACAGTGGTCGGATATTGGGATCGGAATCACGGTGGCTGGGGCGTGAGGTCTCCTCCTTTGCTAACATTACTGCTTCGCAGAAAGAGGCGACCGCCTGCCACTCCTCCTCGCTTCAGACCTCGCTAATTAATGTGCGCCAAAAACCTGGTATCTACATAGTCCTAGTGTGACAATTCTTTATCTCTCTGTCTGTTGATAGCGGTCTTGAAAACTATATTTTATTCAGTATTTCAATTATTAAGACCAGCACTACCCACCTATTCCTAAAATCCAATCGGAAAATACAACATAAAAAATTAAAATATTCTCTGATTTATAAATAAAACCGCACCTATATATGAAGTACGCCAAAAAATCCCAAATAAATAGAAGTATTACAGTGTGTCAGGATATTACGGGCAAACGTGCGGTTCCGGAGATATTTGATATTTTTAATCTAGCTCCATACATTTATTTTATTCAACTTTTATGTTTTAAAAATAGATACACTGATTCTTATGATCCCATATTTCATTATGAAGTATAATAATGGTCGAAGAATCCATTCCTAGTCAAAAATCCCGACTTTCAAAAACAGCTAACGAAGTTCTATGAAACTCAAAATCCAGCTCAGTGCGGCGCAAAAGATCGTTGCCGCCGATTTTCCCCACGAGGACACGGCGGTGCTCTGCCTAAGTGAGGCACACTTCTACCTTGTGCTCCACCGTGTCCTCCGGGCGGTCCACATAGTAGTGAAACCCGGGCGTTACTTCCGCACGAATCCGGTGCAGGAACTTCCCGAACTGACCATGTTCGGTGAGAACCTGCATCATGCGGAAGGTGAGGACGCCGTGAAGTCTTTCCAGCCACTTCTCAAAGAGGGGACTTACCGCCATAATTATGGTGTGCCCAGCACTGGGTTGCAATACTCGCTGTCGCTTTTTCACCATGAGATCCCACCGGAACTCTGTCCGCCATGCCGCGACTTGTCGCGGCAGCGGAGTTTCGCCTCGGCGTTGCATCTCCACGCGCAAATCGTGCATGCGTGCAAGAACTGTTGCTTCCAGATCCCACGGTGGCAGGCCAGCAAGGAGGCTCGCCACTTCGCGGGAAACCGAGCAGTATCCCCGCACCATCCGTCATGACCCTCTGGTATGCGTTCAGCTGGGCCGCAAGAGATTGGATGCCGTTTGGCTCCTTTATTAAAGATTTATTTATTTATTATTAGAGATAAGATGAAAAAATTCTATCCCTTTAGTAATTTTATTTATTAAAGCATTGAACGGGTACAGTTATGAGGCCAAAACCCTGCAGTTGAGGAACATTAGGTATGCCAATCTAATAACAAAGTTTTGCCGCGAGAATTTTTTTTTTTTTTTTCGGTGGGAAAATCATCTTAAGATATGCCCCGCCCTTGGGCGGGGCGGGAGATAGTGTCAGACTTTTACTGACTAAAAACCCACTCCTGTTCCTTCATTGCCTTTCGTACCAGGGCCGAGTCTTCCTTTCAGAATCAGACCCTTGGCCCCAGTAGGCTTCGACCCTGCTAGGCCCCTACAGTTGCTGACATCTCCTTGAGGCGCGCGTGGAACAGCACGCGCCGTCGACGACTTGGGCTCGGTCCGGACGGTTACCGGACGGTCGGAAGGCGAGCCACCCATTGCTCGCCGTCCGCAAGCCCGCGCCTACGAAGGCCGGAAATCGGGATCGGAATCCCGGCGGCGATTGGGGCGTGAGGACCGTTGCCTCACGCGATCGGCCGCCTCCTTTGCTAGCATTACTGCTTCGCAGAAGGAGGCGACCGCCTGCCACTCCTCCTCGCTCCGGACCATGGCCTGTACCAAGGCCCGGCGCGAGAGATCGCCGCCACCGATAGCCCCCACGAGGACACGGCGTTGCTCTGCCCAAGCGGGACACACCTCCACCGTGTCCTCCGGGTGGTCCACACAATGGTGACACCCGGGCGTTTCTTCCGCACGAATCCGGTGCAGGAACCTCCCGAACTTACCATGTCCGGTGAGGACCTGCGTCATGCAGAAGGTAAGGACGCCGTGTTGCCTTTCCAGCCACTCCTCAAAGAGGGGACTTACCGCCATAATTATTGCCGCGAGAGTTGGATTTAGTTTTAATTATATAAACATTTTATCAGTGTTACCGTTTACATCACGGTACAATTAAAGGTAATGAACACAACAGTAAGTAATTACACAAGGTTACTTCAGAGTGACTTGCTAAAATTGAGCCTCCGTTGACTCAGCCGGTGAGTATGTGCGTTTCTAATAGTAATTACTGTTACAAAAGGTATGCTCAGTAAACCTGACCATTTGCACACCGCCCGCCACTCTTAGAACAATCAATCAATCTTGTCTTTCTTAGCGTCACATGAATGCAAGACCTACGTAATGATATGGCTAGTTGTTTTAAAGGATGTACTGATCATCATGGTCTTATTAGCGATAACAAACTAGTTGCAGAAGAATTTGTAAATTTATTTGCCAGTATACCAATTAAAACTACTGAAGCCCTAAATTCGTCGCCATCGCATGCTTTTAGTTTATTACAGGCGAACGTTGCAGCCTGTTCGACTGAATTTAACTTTAAGCATATAAACCCTATAACTGTAATAAAAGCTTTTAAACAAATCAAGGTTAAATTGACAGAAGATTTGTGGGGTATGTCTATCAAAGTTTGTACCTCAATTATTGAGACTATAGCGCCGTACTTAGCTATAATATTTAATTTGTGTATAGATCAAGGAGTTTTTCCGGATCTGATGAAATATAGTAAAGTGATACCACTTTTTAAATCTGGGGACAGTAAAGACACTAATAATTATAGGCCGGTGTCCGTGTTGCCGGCTTTTAGCAAGATATTTGAAAAGGTGATGTTAAATCAAATGCTTAATCATTTTAACACAAATAACATCTTACACGATAAACAGTATGGTTTCACCAAAGGACGTTGTACAACTGACGCTGGTGTCTCCTTACTAAAACACATTTTTAATGCGTGGGAAGAGGCACAGGATGCTATAGGTATCTTCTGTGACCTGTCTAAGGCGTTTGATTGTGTGGTTCATGAAACATTACTCCTGAAACTTGAGCATTACGGACTAGGCAAAACAGCTTTAAGCTTATTAAAATCTTATTTAATTGACAGACAGCAACAAGTTCAAATAAACGGTGTCAATTCGTCGGGATTAAATGTGAAAATGGGGGTACCCCAAGGTTCAATTTTAGGTCCTTTTTTATTTTTAGTTTATATTAATGATTTACCCTATTTGTTGCAAAATAAACTTAATATGGTGTTGTTTGCCGACGACACTTCTTTGATTTTTAAGATAAATAGATGGACTAATAATCTTGACGACGAAAATAACGCACTATTGCAGGTCCAAAACTGGTTCACTGCTAATAATCTAGTTTTAAACGGGAAAAAAACTAAATGCATAAGATTTTCCTTACCGAATGTCAAAAGTAGTGATTGTGACGTAATACTAAACGATGAAAAACTAGAATTTGTCGACAAAACTGTTTTCCTGGGGATAACGCTTGACTCTAGGCTACAATGGGGTCCTCATTTAACATCTCTTGCAGGACGGCTTAGCTCAGCTGCATATGCTGTTAGAAAAATCCGCCAATTTACGGATGTTGATACCGCTAGACTAGTCTATTTTAGTTATTTTCATAGTATCATGTCATACGGTATCTTACTATGGGGACGGGCTGCAGACATCGACTCAATTTTTATACTACAGAAAAGAGCCATCAGAGCTATTTACAATCTTCGCCGGTGCGATTCTCTAAGGGAACTGTTTAAGGATATTAATATCATGACGGTGCCTTGTCAATATATTTATGAAAACATCATGTACGTTAGAAAAAATCTTCATCTTTTTAGCAAAAGAGGCGATAGACATAATTATGTTACAAGAAATAGGGACCAATTAGTTCAACCAGGTTTCAGACTGTCTAAAGTGGCGTCTTCTTTCGTGGGGTACTGTTTGAAATGTTATAATAAAATACCTCCACAAATATTAGAACTCAATGAAACAAAATTTAAATCTTGTATTAAACGCACACTATGCAGGCAGGGATATTATAAGTTGGAGGATTATATTCAAGATAAAAATGCTTGGCTCAATGCTGGTCCAGCTCCACTACCACCGGGGTGAACAAATTGATTAGTTTGGAAATTATTGTTATTATTTTTAAATGTTTTTTTTTTTGAATTTTTAAATAATAAAAGTATTGTATAATGTAGAAGCATTTTTTTCAAAGTTTGTAAATGTGAGTACCATGGAGCTATTTTATGGTTTTTTATGTTACTATTGGACTTGTTTGACATAAATCAGCATGGCAGTTGAGAGTTTATCATGCTCACTCAAATGTCTCACTGATGGTGGCGCATGTGTTGGATCATTCGGTTCCCTTCAAAATGGTTGAGCTGAGTGGTGCTAATATTGGCGTCATGTTCGTGAACGGGCGCTGTCAGTTGAGACTGGTCATCTCTTAGCTGCCAGTTGCTATTTTAATATCTGTATTTAGTTTGTATTTTTACTTTATTTACATTGTTCTCACATGATAGCGACAAGAAACATGTAACAGAGATATTTGTAATTACAAAACATGATTGAAAAGAGTGTCCATGGAGTTTCTTGCACATTCTTCTCCATAGAGATCTACGCTTTGGAATGTGCAATTAGCATCATTTTTTTTTTTCTGACTGACTGACTTCATGACATTTCAAAAGTGCCTGTAAATGGTTTATTTGAAATAAAATGCTTTGAATCTTTGAATCTTTGAATCTTTGATCATTTAAGTTCATAGCAAGCTATCAATATATCCGTTCTTCTAGATATCCTTGCTCTTTGTGGTATGGAGAGCATCATCGACGGTAAGATAAGCCGACGACTGTCACCTGACCGTCACGGGTAAGCAGAAATGTAAGAAGGGATTAGCAGAAGAAAAGGGAGGCCTATGCCAATCTGTAGCCAAAGTCGGGCGGCGGTTGATGACGACGAAACGTATCAACGATAACTTCTAACAAAATTATTTTGAATCGGAGGCGTGGCCGACTCGAGGCGATCAACGAAAAGAGAATCGAAACGAAACGGTTGTAACTTGGCTAGGGGGGCTGAGCTCGTAATCGCCTCAGAGATTTCCAGATTGGCCACTGCAGTCCGTGTCCAGGTGGCAAACGAGAACAGTAAGCATGATACAGGAGAATTAATTACATTGTGCCAGCGAGTAGCAACAACACGCGAAGTTTTTTTTTAAAAGTCATGCTAATTTCGGGTGGCTGGGCGCTAACAGTGCAAACCACTCGACACACGCGTCTTATTGACAAGATCACGAGACAAACACTCATGAGCTTGTAATTCACACGGTGCTTATATCTGTTTACCGATCTATCTACCATGATCATGTTCTCAAACTTAGCTCCCACAAGCCGGCGCTTAGACTACATGACTTTGGAATTTACTTAGACTAAAGTCTGCACCTGAAATAGGTACCCACGCTGCATGCATGTAGTAAAATGTAGATAAGTAACGTAGCCTCCTTGGTATTGTACTGTACGTTTTTCAGCTGAAGTGATGGCGATGAATATCAAACCCATAGATTTTACAAATAGTTTCAGTTTCAGTAATAAGTGTTTAAACTAATACATAGTTTTAATAGAAGCAATGATTAATAGGTGCATTTCAAGTGCACTATAAGTATACCTGCCTAGATAATTACGTATAGTGGGTTTTACAGCAGCATGATGCGGCAGTATTCGTTGCGTGATTGAAACGCGAGCTGGTCAATGTTGGTTAGTCAATGACCCGCAAGCCGTAATTGCTTCACAAATTACTAGCAGCAATACAGACGTTTGTACAACATTATCTTTAGTATATGCAAAACCTGAATATAGTTTGTTCAGAATCAGTAACTAAATCGAATCCAATAATTTTTACACCATGTTAGATTTTTCTCAAAAATATTTAAAAAAAGGACTCAAGTTGGACACCACCGACACTAAGTTCAACACAGGTTATAGCGGGCATTAGGCGCCAGCTGGGTGCGGGAGCAAAACCGCCCCTCAGTCGCCCGGATGGCCCGGTGACCATATATTTGTGCGGACAACCAGGCAACTTTATGATTTTTCATGATACAGTTAGGAAGTTTTGTACATAGACTCTTTACATAATAATATTAAACACGTGTTTCGAGTTTCGCTTATACTAAAACTTATGTGAGCAGTGGTGGTCGAGTGGTAACAGCCCCGACTTACGAGTTGTAGGTCGCGGGTTCGAACCCAGCCAGGCACACTACTTTGTGTAATTTATTTCATCACACTCTTAAAACGGGGAAGGAAAACATCGTGAGGAAACCGGCATGTCCTCGAACCAAAAATTCGAAAACATGTGACATTCACCAACCCGCACTGGGCCCGCGTGGTGGATTACGGCCCATCCCCTCTCCTAGAGAGGAGGGTTGAGTCCTAGCAGTGGGAACATTAAAAGGCTGATTATGCTATGTTTATGTTAAACTTATGTTGTATACTAATTTAATTGCATAAATAGCCTTTCAAATCTCTGGGTTTGAAAGGCTATTTATGCAATTAAATTAGTTGTAAAATGACGTCTAGTGTTATTTTGTCAATGACATGACGATCACTGTTCTACCCCTGAAAGAAACCAGCGCCATGACAGATTTTTATTATTATTATTGATTAGCTTTTCCCCGCAGCTTTGCACGCGTACATAAAATATAGCCAATGTCACTCAGGAATAAAGCAGCTTTCTATCAGTGCAATCGGCAGTACTTTCAGATATTATCTCCTAAACTTTACCTCTTTATATTATTAGTAGGCTCGGCTTGATCACTATCTCACCTGCCCCCCTAGCCAAGTTACAATCGTTTCGTGTCGAATTGCCTTCTCCAATCGGTAACGCCTCGCTAGCAATTGTAGAAAACGATAAGTTGGTAGCCATGTTGACGCGCGCCGGCCGCTCGTTCTACAATGTCTTTAGAAAAACGACCTATTCTTTAGTCTATGGCGAGCGTACCAACAAACGTCAAACAGGTTTTTGGCGGAATTTCTTCGAGTGAAGTTCAGTGGTTGTTTAATTATTCGTGAATTGATTTCTAGTGAATATCGTGATGTAAAATTGGTATACGTATACCTAGTTTTTTATCTCAAGTGTTTGCGCAACTAGACAATTCGTGGAATCATTGAAAGAGGCACGATCTCGAGTGTGGAGTACCTCACCGAAGTTTGCCGAGAAGGTTGACTTGACACATTTGCTGCCAAATATTACAAAAATCCAAAAAAAATAAAATGTGTACATCCATATTATAATTGTAATTAAATTAACTCTACCCTATATACGTCTGTGAATTAACTATTCATACGAAGACGTGGCTTAAATGACTTAGTATCCAGGCCAAAACATTAACAAATGTCAAACTAACGTCAAAAGCTGTGATGCCAGATCAAGGATCTTGTATAATATGTTTAATGTTTTGTATAATACCCTACGGACTTTACCTATTGACTCTATTCGCACATTTAAAGAATCGGTTGTATATATTTTTTTATCCGTCAACCCCACTAGCGTGGCGTGACATTCGTGCTGAGTACTTCATTCTTGTTTAGAGATAAGACGATAAGTTTTCTGTGATGAGTCTGAGTGAGCGAGGACTTCGTATCTTCGAATAAAGCGACTCGTAAAATATTGATCGAACTTCAATTAAAGAAGTTCGTTTGATCTTATATTAGTTTTGTTTACAAAAATCCTCCAATTCCAATTTAAAATATAATGATTGAACGCACTAACTAATCTGCAAAAGCCAGCACACACACGAAAGCGCAATGCTGTACACGATATTATCAGAGTGTCTTCGCAATTGCCGTACCAATCTATACTCTCACTCGCTTGCTAAGAAAAGCAGGTTTTTACCATTATCTTACGCTAAAAAGTATCATATTTTTGGTCTTTGTGCCTTGGTGTTTGAAGTTATTTGCACCAAAAAAAAACAAAAAAATGTACGGAACTACAGACGACGCTAGTGAAGATACTGATTCAGTAATGACGACTTGCTGAAATGGTATAAAACTGTTTTTTTTTTTTAATAAAAAAAAACTATTTAGCCATATGTCGGGAGTTTTTTTTTTTAAAACCTTTATTTTACGGGTATTTCGAGGAAGGTTTGAGGAAGGAAACTCGAGATAGTCGTCTGGCAACACTGCGTCAGACACAATATTGTGTAGGTACTTTTTGCTTGAGCGGAAGTTTTGATAGAGTAAATGGAGTACTTTGTAACATAACTTTTGCATGATTGAGGTAGAATTGGAGTCAGTCTATTCTGTGAATAAGTGATATAAAAAGGAAGCGAAATAAGGTAGGTACAAGTTTTCTTGTAATTCGTTTATTATAATAACACAGTGTAGAATGTAATTTTAAACATTACTGTGACACGAAATGTTACGATTATCTATTATCCTGCTTATGAGTGAAAGATAACATAATTAAAAGAAGTGATTACTTTTATAGAATGGATTCTAGAACCCGAACAAGCCCAGAACAGTTCGCAGCCTTACTAGAATTTATGGAAAGGTACGTAAATTATTAGTTATTTCGTAAATATCTTTCTTTGTTATTTGAAAAGTTATACTCGACACCTGAAAAACTTAAAACATAAACAAACGTGCGCAACATGAACTAATATGGCTATTACGAAACAAAGAAATAAGACGACCCCCTGACTAAAACAATTGTTTGATTGCTAAATCAATAGACCTTTATTTGTTAGACAAATAAAGGTCTATTGATTTAGCAATCAAACAATTGTTTTGGTCATAAAATAGTTCTAATTTGTGTTCTAGGCATGGCGATATAAGTAGGCCCCAGCAAGGGCCTCAAGGCAGATTAAAAGCTGACAGACTGTGGCAGGAATTGGAGGAGATCCTTAACTCCATGGGTGGAGGAGTTATAAGGCCAACAATCAAATGGAAAAAAGTAAGACTCTCTCACAAAAACCTTTGTAAAATTTTATTTTATGTTTTTCCAAAACAAAACAATCAGGTTAATAATTTTCTTCAGGTGTGGGCAGACTGGAAAGCCAAAACGAAAAAAAAAAGCCTGGCTATACAAAAAGAGGCTTCTGGTACTGGTGGTGGTCCAAGCAGCAGGCAAACTCTCAATGCTTCAGAAGAGAGGGTGTTGGGCATAATGGGTTTGTCAGCAGTCGTTGGTCAAGCAGAAATTGAGGAGATAGGCTTTGATGTTAGTTTTAGTCCTTTGCTTATTAATGTATTTTCCTTTACAAAGAAGTTTTAATTTATATTCTTAATATTTTTCAGGCCGCACCATCAGAGAGAAACTCTCTACCACCACCAACCAGAGATACAGTCTGTCCATACCAAACTTCTGACACAGAGGAAATTGTGTTGGAATTTATTCCTTCATATCCTGTACAAGGTACCTTTTTTTTAAGTTAAATGTTTTGACCAAATAATTAATTTTGCGTTAAATATAATATAACCATAATTATTTGTTCTCAGCAACAACAGCATCTACCGCCTCTTCAATGCCACCTTTCACTGGAGAACTGCAAACTCCAGTCCAAATGCCGCTGCCCAGCATTGCATCTGCACCAATGTCGTCAGCAGCGTCAGTCCAAACGCCTCTGCCCAGCACTGCGTCCGCACCGATGCCGTCAGCGGCGTCGCTCCAAATGCCGCTGCCCAACACCGCGTCCGCACTGTTGCCGTTAGCGGAGTCGCCTACCGCGTCCACGTCACGGGGTGTTCCGCAGCGTCAGCGGCGGCATCGTGAAAGTGCGTCGCCCGCGGTGACGCCCGCCACATCCACGCCGCGGCGCCGCAGGCTTCATCAAGCGCGTTCACGCCGTATACAAACGCCCTTTGAAAGAGCCACGAGCGAGTTTGTGGCTCTTGAACATCGTCGGCTGCAACTAGAGGCAGACCGCGATAAAAAATACCACGAGAGGGAGGTTGAAAGGCTACGATTGGAGGCAAAAAGATTGGAAAATGAATCAAGAAGAATAGACATAGACGAGCAGAAAAATCAAATTTTAAGTCGCTTAGGTGGTGCTGTCGACAATTTAATAGAGATGATACCACAGTTGAGACCATCATCACTACCTTCGACAGATATTATTCCATAAAATGTCTCATGTAGTGATCACTATCACTACATAAGACATTTTATGGAATAATGTCTCAGCTGTGCACTATTATAATATCCCGATGTAGTTATAGTTTTTGGAAATATTGTTTCCATTAAAAATTGTAATCTAACACACCTATGTTAGACTTTAATTTTTAATGGAAACAATATTTCTTATTAATTGTTAATCTTAACGACCTTTGGCACCCAAGCTAAGATTAAACTTATAGGTGCACAGTGACAGTGATTTTTGATGGCGTTTTGTGGTTTTGGCCCCTGTGCGGTGACCCTTAGAGCTGGTTATAAAATTAAGGATTGTCTAATATTTTTTTAATTATAATTGTTGAAATCTAAATATATTTACACGTCATTTAGCTGATTATACTCTGTGATTTTCTGTGATATTTTACAATTTTTATATTTTAAGTAAATTGTTATTATTTGTTGTTTAAAAAAAAAGACTGACTACAAAAAGTTGATTTTCTATAATTTATAATTGTTAGATTAAAAGTGAATTATTATGTCCATGATTTAGTAAAAGAAAACTAACTCATTGTTTTTTAGTAACGGAAGACTGATTTGATTATTGAAGTCATAGGTAAATTTTCTAAAATATTTTACAATTGTTTTTGTAAAAAAATTATCTTACTTAAATAATTACTTACTTAACTAATTACTATAGCATAAATTTTAATATTTAACTTTATATTGTTGATTTGATTTTTTTAGATATTTTGAAATTTTTAAATTGTAAGTAAATTGTTTTAGTTTGATTTGTTTTTGTAATATAGGTATAAAGAGAAAGTAGTTTTAACAAAGTTGATATATAATTTATTAAATAAGACATAAATAAAAACTGAATTTTATTTCAATTAAAGGTCCTATACAAAGCAATTTTGCTGACTGTACTAATATGTCATTATAATGTACTACTATATAATATGTAATTTATTTTAGTTGAAACAATTGTGATAACACGGGTTCAAAGAAATACCTGTGGTATTAGTCGACTGGTATTAAAACGGAATAAAGTTTGCTATTCCAGTCCAGTTCGTTTTCCCTTTCTCTGAAACTTAATTGTACAAATTGTATATAATTTTTATTTATTATTTAATTATTAAATACTAATATCTAATGTACTATATTTAATTAGATTTTTTTATAATATTAAACAAACCCTTTGAAATGTAAGAACTGCAACCAATATTTATGTACAATAATATTAAGTAGGTAATCGATTTTTATGTAAAATACTTTCTAACGATACTATACTTAATGTATTGAGGGGATTGTAAAAAATATTGGACTACTAAAAAATCTTTCCTCCTAACCTACCATGCAGACCACTACCAATTTTTTAATCTACAAATATTTTAATAAATAAAAATAATGATAACCTTGTTTGTAATAAATGTTTTATTAATAATTTAAAACAATCTTACTACAACCTATTCAACAAACAGCTCAGCATGGCTCTTCCTTGGATTAGTTCACTTTGGCTACCTGTCTCGGTGGTTGTGGGATCTTCCATGATTATATCATCATCATCATGTGTAGCAGAAAGTAGTGGTGGTGGTGGCAAGCCAGCTTTCAAAGCTAAATTGTGTAACACACAACATGCCATTGTAATTTTGCTAGCTACATGAGGATGATAATGAAGAACCCTGTCTCTAAGCAAACATCTCCACCGTGCTTTGAGTAATCCAAAACAGCGCTCAATGCAGTTACGGGCTTGCACATGCTTCTGAGTGTACCGTTCTTCTCTAGTACCTTGAACTGCATTGAGAATAGGTATCATAAGCCAAGGGCGTTGGGGATATCCAGAGTCACCTGAAAATTTAATTTAAAATTAGTTAAAAAATTAGCTATTCACAGGCAAACCATACATTAGATCTTTTTTTGTTTTTTATTTACTATTTAAAATAGCTACCTAATAGCCATACTTGTTCATTATTTTGATGAAGTTCACGCATATATGGTTCAACAAGACTAGAAGACCATATATGTGAGTCATGAGTAGCTCCACCGAACTTGGCATTTACGTTTACAATGCGTAGATCACTATCGCAAATCTGAAAATAAAACTGTTATTAAGAAGTGATTTATCTAGCTTTAACATGAACAATAAACATTATATCTACCATTTGAACATTTATTGAATGATACCCTTTTCTATTAAAGAATAAATGCTCTTCATTGTTGGGCTTTACCAAAGCTACATGGGTACAATCTATGCACCCAATTACGCCAGGCAGGCCAAATCTTCTTTGGAACCTAAAACAATAATTGTTAATTTAATTAAGTGTATTACATTACCTATATCATCATCTGCCAAGCCTTTTCCCAACTATGTTTGAGTCGGCTTCCATTCTAACCAGATGCAGCTGCATACCAGAATTTCACAAGTAGCGACTGCGTTCCACAACCAATATAACTAAGCAATACGGTACTCTTTGGTTAGACAGTTTGTCTGACTTTTGGACCTGTGCGGCTATTATTATTTAACCTCGAGTTCCTCATTGTGTAGCATAATATGCACTTAATAATTTAAATATTGTTAAATATGCAGTTCTTACTCTTGTTTAATAAATGATCTGTCTTGTCGTGTTTTTGGAAAGACAATCCATTTTGCCATGATAGCTTGGTGGTTCAAAGCATCAACAACTTGTCTGATGCACCGACTAGCTGTGCGCTGGGCAAGATTCTGAGTGACGCCAACAATTCGCTGATAGGATCCAGTGGCTAGGAAACTAAGAGCGCACAACACCTACAAAAACACAAATATTGAGAAAATGAAATGAGAGCTAATTAAGAAAAAAATATCAGTCAGATTATTATGCACTTACCTTAACTTTTAAAGGAATCTCGCTGGTTCCTTTTAATGTAGTTTTCTGGCGCAGTTCTTGACAAAGGGCTACGAAAGTCGATTTGTCTAATCGAAATTGCTGCACAAATAAATTTTCCGGCATTTCGGATATTGTTTCCATGCACTTACGATATACTTCTCTTTTTCGGCGCCTAAGCCACACTTCTTCGTTATGAGCGCATCGTAACATATTTAAAGTATGCATTATAAATCGTTAAATGCTAAATAATAAATATACTTTGTCTAAAATTATGGTAAATAACAAAGAGTATGGTAAATAACACTTTTCGGGCTCAACTTCAACACATTTGATTGAATCATAAATAACAGACGCCATTTTTTCTTGGGTCTCGACTGTCGCCTATTGATCGTTCAAAGACATCGACATCATTTCGTTAGCGCTTGTCAAAATTGTAACTTGGCTACCATTTAAACATTTTAACAAAGGATGTAGCGTTGAACATTGTAGAAACGATAACAATTCATTCTATCTTTTTGAACGATGTGAACTTGGCTACGAATTTTCTATTACCACGTGACTTAACGATGAGATGATGTCATTCCCATACATTTCGCTAGCGTTAACGATTGCAGATTATCAACTTGGCTAGGGGTGCTGATGGTAAGTGATGATGTGAGTTAAGGGTATTGTTTATGCAGCATTATGTAGAAACAGTTCCATCTCGTTTTCTAATATTGCAAAGTTTTAATAAACTATATCCGAAAACATGTCTTTCAGTTAGTAACTTTCCTGCTGTGCACGATAAAATGATTTCTTATTTTATATTTTCTGTCTCGTCTCGAAGTATTTCGTCGTAGATTCAAACCCGTTCAACTTCGTTGTATGGATGGATAAAACTGGAGAGCTCAAGTCTCGAGATAAGATGTAAACAGCAGACCAATCAAACACATGCCGTCTTATTACAAAAGAATACTTTAGTACTGCAGTACTAAAGTATTTTTTGTTTTGTATTTCTTTGTTTTTTTAAGTAAAATGTCTAGGCTTATTACAGTAAATAGATTTTTAATTAATAATTTATTTATTACTCTAATTACTGTGACTGATAAGTGTAACATGTTGGTTTGTTTATACAAAAGTCGTGTCTGTTGTGTTGTTGTTGTGTACGTAATTGTGAGCTACAGTAAAAAGTGGAACAACAAATGAAAAGTTCTATTGACTACGATAGTGATAGTGATGAAATTCCTTATAAAGCTCATAAAACATTTAATTAAAATTGATTTATTAAAAGTGCTTTGTAAAAGAACCACTGTTTTTTCTTCAAAGCGTTTCTTGAACCTATACTTATATGCAAAATCTTCGTTACTCAATTTAAACGAATTCCCATGATAATGTCTGTAAGATCACCGAGACGTTTCCAAAATATTCAATTCGATCAAGTCAATCATATTAATATCCATTCGCATCACCCAATGGCCCCATTAGGCTTCGACCCTGCTGGGCCCCTACGGTTGCTGACATTTCCTTGAAGCGCGCGTGGAATACTACGCACCGTCGACGACTTGGGCTCGGTCCGGACGGTTACTGGACGGTCGGACGGCGAGCTACCCATTGCTCGCCGTCCGCAAGCCCGCGCCTATGGTGGCCGGAAATCGGGATCGGAATCTCGGTGGCTGGAGCGCGAGGGCCATTGCCTCACGCGTGCGGCTGCCTCCTTTGCTAGCATTACTGCTTCGAAGAAGGAGGCGACCGCCTGCTACTCCTCCTCGCTCCGGACCATGACCTGTACCAAGGCCCGGCGCGAGAGATCGCTGCCGCCGAGTGCCCCCACGAGTACACGGCGGTCCTCTTGGTCCATACATCTACCGTATGCTCCTCCGTGTTCTCGTTGTTTCCGCACGAATCCGGTGCAGGAATATCTCGAACTGATCATGTCCGGTGAGGACCTGCGTCATGCGGAAGGTAAGGACGCTGTGTTGTCTTTTCTTTCCAGCCACTCCTCAAAGAGGGAACTTACCGCCATAATTGTGGCTTGCCCAGCACTTGGTTGCGACAGTCACTGTCGCCATTCCACCATGATGGTGAAGGTCACATGTCTTCGAATTTATGGTTCTAGGATATGCCGGTTTCCTCACGATGTTTTCCTTCACCGTTTTGAGAGCAGTGGTGATGAAACAAATTACACAAAGTAATGCACCTGGCTGGGTTTGAACCCGTGACCTACAACTCCCAAGTTGGGGTTATTACCACTCGGCCACCACTGATCCTAACAAAAAGAAAAAAAAAAGTGGCGCTCCATAGGTTTCACACACAGGCTCTACTCTATTACTGTATTAGAGTTATTAATACCTAAAATATGTCGAGTTTAGAACTGAATACGCACTCACTGACAGATGATTATCAACGTGTAGGGTGCTTCCTGCCTGCCAGGGTTGCGGGGTCGGAAGAGTCACCGCTTCCCTGGAACGTAAAAGGCAACTACAAGATCATAGGTGGGATTTAATCAGTAAAACTCTGAAACTCGCTCTCGCTCCACCCAGAGTGGGAGAAACTATTTGATAATACCCCGCCGACAAAAAAAAAACGCCGAAACTGAAAATTTGTATGAAGACACTGCACTAGCTCTTCTGACGTTTTATTAGTGTCCATTTAGGCAAATGTGAAATAAAATAATTTATTTTGAGTTTGAATATTTACCTAAATTATCTGGAAAGAAAACTCAACGATAATTTTGGGACGGTCGGTTGTATCATTGATCTTAAGTCGAAGACAAATAGAAGAACCGAAATGCGTGCGCGAAGTGTCTGCGGTCACCAACCTGTGGTCGCGGATCGCAGACACGGCTTAGGGATACCCAATGAGGCGATAATAGCCCTTAAAGGTTTCAACCTTTGACTGATATTAATTTGTATCCACGTACGTTATTCGGTGTATACTATTACTGTGACTTATTAGTATTAATATAGATGATAGATTCCTGATTTGATGTGTAAGTTGACTGCAATGTTTTTTTGCTGTATTTTCTGATAACTCATTGTACCTACTCTCAACATAAGGCCATTGTAAACTGTTTTAATCCAATCATAAATAAATAATTAAACTGCTTTATCGATACGATAATTGACTAAATAAATTAGTATAGATCAGATAAATGACTGAATGTTAGTTTAATTTAAGATATCACAAACTTTTATTTTCTTATTTCTACAGACTATGGTCTACATCTCTTCTAATTTCTCCTTTCGCAGATCTGCTGGAAGAAATTTATTTTTGAAATAAGCAGTAGGTAACTTTGTATCAATTTTTATAATAAGATATCTTCTTCTGTATATGTGTGTACATAAATTATAAAATAAATAAATAAATGAACAGTGCAAAAATACTAAAAAAGCGTTTTAGCAAAAAACATTGAAGTAATAGCACAAAAGTTCTGAAGGTGTAATAGAGCCGCTTTTGATTCACCATGACAGGGTGAATTGTTCATCTGTCGTGGTTAATGACGTCACTGATACTTACGCAAATAATAAAAGATGAGCATTTGTTTTCAGGGAAATGCTAGTAGTACCTAGTTCCGTAAAGATGGAATGTCGGTGTTCTGAACAAATCATGCTAAAAATAGATATACACAATCATTTGTGGTGGAAAAAGGGTCTGGGGTTCCTGAAGCTGACGTCTGTATTTCGTGGACGTCATTTAGAGATTCTAGTAATTGTCCTGTGAATAATTGTTCCTGGTTGAAATCACCACAAAAAAAAACAAAAATGGCCAAAATCGAATGTTAACAATTAAAACACATTTCTCTTTCATTAGCGAGTTCTCATCAAAACAAATATTATTCGAGAACGTTGTCCACGATTGAGCTGCTATAGATTGGTATTTTGGTAAAGCGCGTTCTGGAATACTAAATATCTTCAAGCTACTTGAAACGTCGACCACATCATCGCTTTCCATCTGGTGAGATAGTGGTCAAGCGCGAGCCTATCAATAATACTTGGTTGGACTTAAGCCTCCCCCAAGTGTGGCCATAAAGAACGGTCCTGTCTGCTAGCATCCATCAGATTCCCGCTACCCTCACAAGGTCATCAGTCCACCTTGTGGGAGGCCTTCTAACGATACGTCTTCCGGTACGCGGTCGCGGACTCCAGAACCTTTCGGCTCCATGAACCATCTGTTCTGCGAGCAATGTGCCCTGCCCACTGCTACTTAAGTTTTGCGATTCTTCGGACAACGTCGGTAATCTTGGTTCTCCTACGTATTTCTTCATTCCTGATGTGACCACGTAAGGAAATGGTACGGAAAGAAATAAAATATAATGAAATTTGAATTCTAGAACTGTACCTATAACTAGCTTTTTGATATGGTTTCGCCATAAAATGGACCGCGGCGCGTCAGTCGCGAACCTCACACATTCAACCCCACACGATAACATGAGTCATCTCCCGGACTTCGGAAGTGCCAGGTCGCTCCAGTGCGTGTCGCCTATCTCCGGCCGATCCCAAGTTTTCACTCGCAGTCACCCCGGCTGTCGGTGCGCACTGAGCAGTGACTCAGCTGGACACGGATCTCCCACAGTGCTTCTGATCTATTTCCCATTCCCGAAGCGTAACGTAACATAGCTGACAATATTTTATCAATGAGTGGCTCTAGGGTTAAACCTTTTTGAAAATGGTACCTAACTATGATGATATGTTTTTTCTCGATAAAGTGTCTTATTTAGGTATTGTGAATATTGCAACATCACCTTATTGTTATGTAAAAAGGAAATAAAATACAGACATTTGAGTCAAAACCACAAAAAAATATTTCAACATTACACGTCAAATTAATTTTTGCACTTCCCATTTACGCAGGGCGAAGCTGACTCAAAGCAACCACATACTTCAGGTCTAAATAAGGTAAGATTCGTCTGAGCTGTCTCTCTGGTCTTTGATCTATAGACGTCATAACAGCCGTCACAAAAAAAAAACCGCGAGTCAGTGATTTCCTATTTACCACGCACTCTTGAAGCGCGTGGTGACCCTAGGAGAGCAGCCGCGCCCCCGCAGCGCTTGACGCATCAGTGTTTGCGCGAAATCTCCGCGACTGATCTAGCCAAAGCCGCCGTCATGTGACACAGCCATTGTCTTCACATATCTTGCCGATGCCACAATTTGCATGATTTCTGTTATCAAGTCCAGGTTGATCTAATTTGTCATGTCAATGGAGCTTATTACAATTCGCCGACAATCGCTTGAATGCCGCAGTCATCGTCTTCGTCATTCAAACTACTCGTATTGTCAAGAATTCCTTGTATAGTCGTACATTACTGGATACCGCACAAAATGTGGGAATACTGTTACATGGGGGCGGCCTCCTATGACACCGTCGCGTACGTAAGAGCTCCTATTTCAATTCTAAAATTTTATCTAATTGTAATTATTTCTATTTACAAAGTTTCATTCATTGTTTTATTTTACTATGGTGTGTATATCTGTTATTCTGATTACGTCAGACAGTCATGTTTAATGTATTATCACGAACAGATTCAGTGATAACGCCGCAGACAGCCGCCAGACGGACACGACCCATCAGCTTTCGTCATAATATATGTAATTGTTTCTGAAACGAGCTTCCTAACAACCGGCGGATTTATTGTCACAGTCTCTCGTATTACAGACTGAAGTGTGGAAGTGTCGAGCTTTACAATTTGTGGGCTGCTGATTCATCCCTAAATTATGATGTTTTGTCATTCATATTGCAGCAAATCGCAGATTTTTACGACAGATATGTACAGTTTCGGCAATTTCTCCGTACCCTATTAGTATGCCACATACGACGCTATCACGTATTTCTACAGAATCATCCGAACTTGTGCGCCATACTGCCGTGAGGTTATCAAGTCTCGCCCACCGTTGCGGTCACATTTACATGGCAGTTTTGCGCAGATTCAGGTCGCTCCTCTACCACATAGCACGTAGTAACAAAGCACTACACTATGCTACTTACAATTCCGCCTACATTACCCCGTCTCTTTAACTTAATTTGTAACACCGTTTCACGGCTCAGCAATGGACCTTTACTTCAGTTCAGACGTAAAAGCGTTCGGATTCTGCATCAGTACAATCCTGCTCTTAATTCGCCTTTACAAGTTGGCTGCATGTCCGCCGGACATTCCATGAATGCATTTCTTGATGTGACGGCACTATTGCTGTGTGTGTATGTGAGCTGTGTTATGTAACAGAGAGAAACGCGTCGATGGACTGCGATAGATTGGAGGGAGTGCAGGTCGTGGGAGCGTGGAGAGTGACGCACCGGAAGCCCTGCGCATTCCGCAGTACTTCTGGGCGGCGACGGGCTGGCGCAAAGGCTACACAAAAAGAAAATGGCGTACACACCATTGTATGCTAGGAACAGGTCGCAAAGGTCCCCTACCTCAGCTTAGAGTTACCGCTGTTTGTAAACACTTGTCTTAGTAGCGGGGATGAGACAGAAATTCTCTCTCGAGCAAAAGTTTCACGTTAGTGTAGAACTTGTTCAACAAATGAACAAGTTCTACACTAACGTGAAACTTTTTCATCACTTAGAAAGTAGTGACACACACGCACCGGACAGCCTCTAGTACAAGAAATGTGCTTTGAGTTATGGTCGATCGGACGATCTTCTGAACGTTGAAAATCGATCTAACGATCTGCACAAAAAAAAAGTGACGGAGGGCTTATTTTGTCCACTCTTTAATTTAAAATAAGTAAAATATTTTCTAATTTAAAACCTTTGATAATTTTTACTAATAAACTTAAAATAAAAGAGAATTGACCGAAAAGACCGATGACCTGGTAAGACTGATGCGAGACGCACAGGACCGTTCATTATGGCGACATTTGGGGGAGGCCTATATCCAAAAGTGGACGTCTTTCAGCTGAAATGATGATGATGAAAAGATAATTTATTTATAAGTACCTAAATTATAAGATATTGATTGTCAATAGATAAAAGAAAGATCCAATCTTTCTATCTTGATTTTTCAGTACAATTTCTGCAAATAATTTCATGAATTCATGTTTGCCAACCTACTGAACAAATCAAACTAGTAATTTAGTTTATCAGGAAGAACTCCGTCATCCCTGACCAAGTGCAAGTGTTACGTCAACATCTGCACTAAGTTGTCCATGCAACAAAATGTGGTGTCAAGTTGTACGATCCAAAAAACCTCGAAATTAATCCGCATTGATTACTACAATTGGTATCTATAAACTAAACTGATTGGGCCCTTAAACAAAATATTTAATTCGGATAAGTTCACGAGTAAAACAAAGTTAGGTATATTAGTAATGGTTCACTCCCATTCACGAGCTGTCTTTTATATTATGATATGTGTACTTACGAGGCTGGGCAGATAATGATGAAGATATGTAAGACTTAGTTACATACGTCATCACCTGTCCAAGCTTTGTACCTACTTAGAAAGCAGTTCAGGATTTACATTTTACATAATAAATACTTGCGTAGTAAGATTCCGACCATAGCTTCGGGGCTTGTCACTGCCATACATATATTACGATTATATTTTTGAGTTAACATCGTATGAGTTACCCAATTACTATTCCTTAACTTTTATTGAAAACAGCAAACAAAATGATATATTATCTAAGTTATATTTATCGAATATTTAGTGTTATGAAAGATGATTTCAGTCTTGTTAGGCCGTGTACATTCTATAGCAGCTTTTTTGTCTCAGGTCGATGACTTTTTCGTCGGCTTAGGGGTAAGTCGGCAATTACTTGAGTTTTAAGTGTTCCAACGTAAGAGGTTTCTCGGTATATAGACGACTCTCTTAACAAATACCCACAAAAAAAAAAACTTTAAAGAAAGAAAGAAAACATTTATTTGAGACTCGCACAGGACAATCAACAATAAAATAAAAAGTAACTACTTAATCTATAAATACTTAACTTAAATAAAAAGAAAACAATAATAAAAGATAAAAATAAAAGACCTGTGCGAGGCCTAAAAGGCTCCTATCTCAGCACATGCTACGATATTTAACAAAAAAGTAAAATAACGCAGCTCTGGTATTCTGATAGGGTCTGTGGTCTGGTGATGCCACGGACACACTCATGGAACACAGAGACGGATAAGATAATATATAGATAATAAAAGAATAAAATAAAATGTACTAAACATAATAAACAAATCTATTAAACTTCAAAAAAGTGTAAAAGAAAATTACTTTAACTATTCATACGCCTGCCCCCCTAGCCAAGCTACAATCGTATCGTTCGCGCCTAACGCCTTGAATAGGCCACGCCTCCGATTCCTTTGTTCTGACGTCATCTCAACGCTCAGTCACGTGGTCAGAACAAAGGAATCGGAGGCGTGGCCTACTCGAGGCGTTCGGCGCGAACGATACAATTGTAACTTGGCTAGGGGGGCTGATGCTCTGTTAACATTTATCTATAGCAGACAAACGAATGGCTTTATTTATTTATTAATCAATTGCTTACTATAGTTACTTACGGTATGCACCAAAGCGTTTAGCTAGCCAACAACCTATAAACTAAAAAAAAATAAAACAAAACTTTAATTTAGCTTTACTGTTATACCTATAAAAATATGTCTAAATTCGGTTCCTGAGCGGTTTATGGTCTTATAGTTAGGTTACCGATTAGGTTTCTGTATGGATCACGTGTCATGATTGATGAATGTCTAGATTACAGCGGTTCAAACATATGAACCTTTATACAGTTCTTATACAGCTTGTTGTTCTACTTGGGTAGGAAATTCGAATTGCATCAGGCTATACATAGCTTTCATATAATTATGACCAGCCAAACAAATTAGAACAGTTGGTGAATTATTTGGGTTAGATGTGTGTCTCCCCTCAATAGTTCCTAATATTTAGTTGCCATAATTAACTATTTGATGATCATATTAGGTACCTACGTATACATGATCAAACAATAAAAGTCGATGTTAAATAAGTTTTGTTTTTATAATATATATATATATTATTGCTGAAATATATGTTTTTTGGCTGAAATGATGATGATGATGATGATTAGTTTATTATTGCTTAGGATTATTTTATGTATTTTTTTCTATGGGCCTCTGAAGCCTGAAAATAAAATGTTTATTATTATTATAAATTATTCATGTTTCACTAAATTTTATAATGAGTTATAAAACAAAATATCGATACAATTACTTAATTGGTGTCATTTATAATAAATATTTTAGTGGTTTACTGTTTGAATATATGTTACAAATGTAGATGCTGATAATAATTACCATGGTAAATTGTATTTATATAGTAGCTTAAATCGAAGATATAGTGGTTGAGCTAGTGTTTTTTAGAAGAGCATTGATGGTAGATGACTTAGTTATTGCAGACAATGCAGATTTTTAGAGAATAATGCAATTAAATAAAAGTCAGTTTCATTAGCACCCATTTAGAAATAGAAATCTATTGAAATGATATCGTGTAGGTGATAATGGCCCATTATACCAATTATTCGAATATTACGCGTAGATAATTGCAGGTGATTTACAGGGTCATGATTCAGACTAATATTTGATGGCAACTTAAGTTTAAATAAATCAATAGGACGTCAGCAGTGTTCCAATTGTTTAAAATAAGATTATCTTATTATCATTAATAGTATTTAAATAGTGAAAATTATAACAATTATATAATACCTGCAGTTTCAATTATACAGGGTGTTTGGTGCATCGTGTGCCAAATTGAAATGGTCGACGGGAGGGGTCATCTGCTATCCTTTCAGACCCCTAAACACTACTCATGCCCTGTGGATTTTTTTCATCGACTTTTTATTTTTTTATCAAAATAAGGCCCAAAATTTTCATTCAAATACAAATTTAAAAAAATATATAAGGCGTAGACTCTGAATTTTATTTTTATTCGGATGTGTATTGTATTAGAGTACTTTTGATTTTAAAATTAGTGACATTAGCTATCCAGTTTTTTTTAATTTGCTTACAAAGTTTTGGACTTAAATTAAAGCTTAAATGTTACAGCTATTTACTTGGCGATAAAAAAAAACCAAAAGCGACCGGATTCTTCCAACTTCCTCAAAAATTCTCTAGTTTATCTTCTTAAAGGTAAAAAAAAGCACTTTCATGGTTCTCCTAAAAAAATCTGAATAATTAAATATGCTCCTGTTTGCAAACCGAGGGTTTTGTGTGATCTTAGTGACATTCCCATAAGCCACCAATGGTTTCAGTAACCAATATAAATATTGCAGTCCTCTACAAAATAAAAATCCACTGGCAATCTAACGCGCACAGATACCGACAGTAACCAATCCCGTCAGTATTTATCTGCTGGCGCTCTCTAATACTAAGTTATGTGTGACATTACACTAATCTCAGCCGAGTTCACGGTGACCGTGGCACGCGCATGCGCACCGAGCCCTACGTGACGCGGCCCACGACGCCCATACAGAGATGAAGAATTTCACTTTTTTTTACTACTGGCCACTCAGAGGCCCTTAATTATTATCGGCGATTGGAAAAAAAAGCTAAAGAATTCGATTTTTAAATGTCAACTGGGTATACATCGACATGTTTTTTGTAGACTGTGGTTAATATGGATGTGCTTGATGAATTTGTTTGATTTTGATTAGGATTGTACCTATATTAAGTAGAAATACCGAGGTGGAACTTAAATAGAACTAGCGAAATCTGGGTGCAACGTACTTATGTGTACCCAAATAAATGGAGATATCGCGAAACGAAAAACCCTTGAACACGATGACCTGTCTACCGCGATTTGTTGTGTCGATCAATAACGAATGCATAATATCTATCAACTAAGTACATCAATCTTTTAACAAATTTCTTATGCTCTGTTACAATGATCATAGATGTGTGAACACCCTTTTGTCGACCAATAGGAATACGAGTAGAGTGACCTAATAGCCAATAGGAATATCATACGAGATGAATCTAGCAGGTCATGACCCTCAGCATTGAGGAATACGGCGCAAAGAGGGGAGGGGAGGAATAGAATGTAAATAGGACTAAGGAGAGAAAGTTTCTAATGGCTTTATTTATACTTTACCTTTTTGTACTATTTTTCGGGTTCAGTTGTAATCTGCAGAGCTGCAATCAAGAATAGTCGTTATTGTAAACTGCCATGGCTTTGCTCCGGTAGTACCAACACTTCTACCTAACCCTCAGTTGAAATACTGGCGTGTCATTATGCGTCTGGTAGATAAGCCTGTAAATTGTCTAGTCTAGTCGATCTTGTCTAACTATCCAATTAGTATGAGTAAGTATGTAGTAACTTATTAAATAAAATTAGAAATTTCAAAGAATCGTAGGGACAAACCCATAAAAAATAGGTATATATTTTTAAAGGCTTAGATATGTTTATAAAAAAAAAAACTATCATCGCCACCTTCACTCCTAAATTAAGTAGTCACGTGTTCTTCAAACAGTCGACGACCATGATTTAATCAAAGCACAGCACCGCCATATACCACCAGCTTTAGATGCGCACGCGCCGGTCGTCACGCAGCGATGCATTGCTTTTTAAATAGATTGTCTTGAGGGACTTCGATAAAGGTTAAAATTTTACGATAACTTTAGGGATTTAAAAGTCTGTCAAAGCTAACAAGGTCTTGTCGTTTGCAATTGCAAAGGTTTGTGATTGCAAAAATATCATACCTGTGATTACCGTCTACAGTTGCTCTTGCGTAGTATGTTGCATGTCGCTTGGCCGCCAGACTATGTTCAGTGATTATATTTCAGTATCAAACGAGTACCTTCATTCCAACGCTATCTAGCTACACCATGATGTGTCATCAATGTCCTAAGTGACAGCATAAATTGTGATTTCCATTTTTTTGAGGTAGGTAGGTAGTTCAAAATCAATAAAAAAAAACGTTTGATGAAACCTTACTGACCTTGTTTGTCATGCTCACTCAAATGTCTCACTGATGGTGGCGCGTGTGTTTGATCATTTGGTTCCCTTCAAAATGGTTGAGCTGAGTTGTGCTAATATTCACGTCATGTCCGTGAACGGGTGCTGTCAGTTGAGACTGGCCATCTCTTAGCATAGTCGGCCTTATAATCTCTTAGCTGCCAGTTGCTATTTTAATATCTATATTTAGTTTTTATTTTTAAATTATTTACATTGTTCTCACATAATAGTAGCGGCAAGAAACATGTAACAGGCATATTTGTAATACGTAACATGATTGAAAAGAGTGTTCATGGAGTTTCTTGCACATTCTTCTCCATCGAGATCTTTTTTTTTTTTTTTTTTTAGGTGGGAATATCATCTAATGACAAATCGCGCTCTTGGGTGGAGCAGGAGATAGTGTCAGACTTTTACTGACTAAAAATCCACTCCTGTTCCTTCGTTGCCTTCGTCCCAGGAAACGAAACCCGGGGCGTTTCGTTTTCACACAACCCATGGCCCCAGTAGGCTTCGACCCTGCTGGGCCCCTACGATTTGCTGACATCTCCCTGAGGCGCGCGTGGAACAATACGCGCCGTCGACGACTTGGGACGGTCGGACGGCGGGCTACCCATTGCTCGCCGTCCGCAAGCCCGCGCCTACGGTGGCCGGAAATCGGGATCGGAATTCCGGCGGCGATTGGGGCGTGAGGACCGTTGCCTCACGCGATCGGCCGCCTCCTTTGCTAGCATTACTGCTTCGCAGAAGGAGGCGACCGCCTGCCACTCCTCCTCGCTCCGGACCATGGCCTGTACCAAAGCCCGGCGCGAGAGATCGCCGCCGCCGATCGCCCCCACGAGGACACGGCGTTGCTCTGCCCAAGCGGGGCACACCTCCACCGTGTGCTCCACCGTGTCCTCCGGGCGGTCCACACAGTGGTGACACCCGGGCGTCGCTTCCGCACGAATCCGGTGCAGGAACTTCCCGAACTTACCGTGTTCGGTGAGAACCTGCGTCATGCGAAAGGTGAGGACGCCGTGAGGTCTTTCCAACCACGCCTCAAAGAGGGGACTTACCGCCATAATTGTGGCGTGCCCAGCACTGGGTTGCGACAGTCGCTGTCGCCATTTCACCATGAGAACCCGCCGGAGCTCTGTCCGCCATGCTGCGACTTGTCGCGGCAGCGGAGTTTCGCCCCGGCGTTGCATCTCCATGCGCAGATCGTGCATGTGTGCAAGGACTGTTGCCTCCAGATCCCATGGTGGCTGGCCAGCAAGGAGGCTCGCCGCTTCGCGGGAAATCGTCCGGTATCCTCGCACCATCCGTATGGCCATGACCCTCTGGCATGCGTTCAGCCGGGCCGCCGGCTGCTTCCGCAGCGTCGGCGCCCATACCGGTGCGCCATAAAGGGCCATGGACCGAACGATCCCCGCGTAAAGCCTCCGGCAGGAGGCGTCTGGACCCCCCAGGTTGGGCAGGAGCCGCCCGAGGGCAGCCCCAGTCCGATTTAGTTTGGGGGCCAGACGTCGGAAATGCTCCTCGAAATCCCATCGGCTGTCGAGAACGAGTCCCAGGTACTTCATCGTCGACCCGACGCCGATGTGGACTCCTCCTACCGTTAGTTGGGAACCTCGTGGTGGCGCGTTCCGAGGGCCGTGAAAGCACATGGCCTCGGACTTGTGCATTGCCACCTCGAGTCCCTACTCCTGGAGCCTGCCCACGACTGTCGCAACCCCGCGTGTCGCTAGTTCGACCGCCGCCTGGTACGACTCTCCCCGCGCCAGGACCAGCGTGTCGTCTGCGTAGCAGACTACACTGACCCCGTCAGGGAGGTCGCCGCGCAGCACGTAGTCGTATCCGATGTTCCACAAGGGCGGCCCTAGTACCGATCCCTGTGGAACACCGCACGACATCTCTCGACGTTCCCACTCTCCCTGGTGACCAGGGTAGATGATGTACCTGTCCGACAGGTACGCCTCGACCACACGACAGAGGTAGTCGGGCGTCCGGTGATACCGGAGTGCCCTCCTAATGCTACTCCAAGGCAGGGAGTTGAAGGCGTTGGCGATGTCCAGAGACACCGCCACGACACACCTGCCCTGGGCCACCGCATCCCCCGTCGTGAGAGCTCGAACGCGCATGATGGCGTCCACCGTGGAGCGCCTCCTGCGAAAACCGAACTGGCCGTCCGCCAGATCCGGCCCCACCCGTGTTCGGTGCGCGACGAGGCGGTCTGCAATTACTCTTTCAAAGAGCTTGCCCACCTCGTCGAGCAGCACAATGGGCCGGTACGCGGACGGAGAGTCCGCAGGGCGTCCTTGCTTCGCGATAAGGACCAGTTTCCCCGTCTTCCAGCGAAGTGGGAACTGGCCTCTCCCCATGCATGCGCTGAAGAGCCCTCTTAGTCGAGGCCCGAGAGCCTCCATGGCCAGGACCCAGGCCTTCCCAGGCAAGCCGTCGGGTCCTGGGGCGGTATTTTTGGCACTCAGCCTTCGTACCGCCACTCTCAACTCTACCTCGGTCACCTCTGGAGCATTTTCGTCGTCGTCGCCATCGTGGTCCGCGTCGGACACCGCTGGTGGCGGAGCCATGGGCGGGGGAGAGTGTTCCCCTCGCGCGGGGAACAGAGTGCTCACCACACCCTCCACAAGCTGGGGCCGGAGACTCTGCGTCAGCGGGGGAGCCCAGGGGCGGATTTTGTCCCGCACCACCTTATAGGGGCGTCCCCATGGGTCCCCATTCAGAGTCCCCAGCCACACGTTGCGGGCCTCGAGTTTGGCCCGCCTTATCTCCGCTCGGAGCTTATCTCCGCTCGGATCCATCGAGATCTACGCTTTGGAATGTGCAATTAGCATCATTTTTCTGACTGACTTCTTGACATTTTAAAAGTGCCTGTAAATGGTTTATTTGAAATAAAATCCTTTTAATCTTTGAATCTTCAGCACACTCTCTATTCTTCAGAACGCAAACACGTCCCAAGTAACCGGAAAAAAAACGTTTGATGAAGCCTTCAGGACAGTCGAGTCTCCATTCTTCAATGTATTAATTTCTTCTTTTATGAAGTTCGCCACTTCTAGTTTTCTGTTAAATAGGTACCTACTTGAAGATTTCACAGGAAGAAAAACTAATGTATTTTTTAAAACTATTTAAATTAATAAGAAGGGGCGCAAAATCGATCCTTGAGGTAAATAAGGATGTATAGTTACAGTAGCAGAGTAGAACCCTCTCATAACATTTTTTTTAGTTCTATTTAAAACATTTCTAAGACAAGAGCCAACGTAATTAATCACTTATAATAACTGCGTATAAAAATAATATTTAATGGTTTACCTTGTCGAAAGCTTTTCGGAAGCCTGTATAAACAGAATCGACTTAAATTGTTTCAATTGCAATTGTGGTTATACATATATAACCACAATTGCAATTTAATAAACTAGTGCACCTCACCACCAATGATTGCATGACTGCTTACCATCAGGTGGGATCGCAGTCAAGCACTGGTTTATATCAATTAAAAAGAAATTGATTTTTTTTTTATCTCTAAGCAAAAAATAAATAAATAAAAATATATAAAACCAGAATTAGTGGTTACACTAATTACTTAAATGGTGCTCATTTGCACTAATTGTGATTGTTACACCATTTATTTTATATATTAGATGTTACCGGCAATCTGTAACTATAATCCGGTTTTCTATACAATACTTAGGTAATGTAAAGAATACCGAATGCGCAGCCGGTAATATGTGTAAAAGACCTAACATAACCTGCCCGTGTCGGGGTGCCCTAAAATTACGTTAATTTCTTCCCTGGTCTCGTCTTTGACACACACACATGGTTTTTAAGTAATAGAACATGTTTCATTTACCCGTAATTTTTTAGGTAGTTTGGTGTTAACCAACCATGTTAATGATCATGTTAATGATCTATTTATTTTACACATTCCCGGTGGACCAGCACTCTATACAATCCCTAGGAATTGTATATGTTACGGCTAATAACCGAAGTGCGGCTACACCTAGTTTTAGCCGGCTACAGCTAGGTGCAGCCGGCCACGTGCTCTGTATCTTAATTATCTTTGGTTAAAACTAGATGTAGCCTTCATCATCATCACGGACGGTTACCGGACGACCAGACGGCGTGCTACCCATTGCTCGCCGTCCGCAAGTCTACGCCTACGGTGGCTGGAAATCGGGATCGGCATCCCGGTGGCTGGGGCCTGAGGGCCGTTCCCTCGCTCGTGCATTACTACTTCGCCTGCCATTCCTCCTCGCTCCGGACCATGGACTGTACCAGGGCCCGGCGCGAGAGGTCGTTACCACCGGTCACCCCTACGATGACACGGCGGTGCTCTGTCCCAGCGGGGACACAACACAACACCTCTACCGTATGCTCCACCGAGTACTCCGGGCCGCCCCCACAATGGTGACACTCGGGCGTTTCTTCAGCATGAATCCGGTGCAGGAACCTCCCAAATTTACCATGTCTTCTGGTAAGAACCTGCGTCATGCGGAAGATGAGGATGCCGTGTGGTCTTTCCAGCCACTTCTCAAAGAGACGAGGAGAACCACCACCCCAGCGTTGCATCTCCATGCGCAAATCGTGTGCCTTCAGACCACATGGTGGCAGGCCAGCAAGGAGGCTCAACGGTTTGTGGGAAACCTTGCGGTATCCCCGCCGGACCGCCGCGGTCCCAGGTACTTCATCGTGAACTCCTCCTACCGTAATTATCGGCGGCACAATGACTGCTGTGTCCACTTCCCACATGTCAACAACCTCGCGAACCAAGTCAAGATCAAGATAAAAGCGCCCGTGAAGCTCCTTGCTCTATCATATCTATACAGCACTATAGGCTTGCGTGAGTTCTCGTTAGTCAAGGAGAATGGGGTGAGGGCATTGTCCACCGCCACCACATTTCGGTGCATCCCCACAACGGTTTTCAGGAAGTATTTCCTGTGACTGCATACCTCACGGTTGTGCAGGGTCTTAGCATTTAAAAAGCCACGACCCCCGCACTTCCGCGGGATATACAGCCTCATCACCGATGACCGTGGGTGATGCATCCGATTTGCGGCAAGCAATGTGCAGATCTACCTACCCAGGGCGTCGAGTTCTGTCTGAGTCCATTTGAGTACATCAAAACCGTCATGACCCTTTTTTTTTTTAATTGATATAAACCAGCGCTTGACTGCGATCCCACCTGATGGTAAGCAGTGATGCAATCATTGATGGTGAGGCGCACTAGTTTATCAAGAGCCTATTCACTCTAGCCTTGAAGACACCTAAATTATAGTTGGACGGGAAGATCGCAGCAGGCAAATTGTTCCAGTCCTTCGATGTACGCGGTATAAACGACGAAGCGAAACGCTTAGTCCGGACCGTTGAAGTTTCAACAACGTAAGGGTGGATACTCGCCGTACGTCGGGTTGTCCGATGATAGAAAGGAGATGGCGGAATCAAGTCATGCAATTCCTGCGCACAATCTCCAAAATGCAACCTGTAAAATACCGATAGGCTGGCTACCCTGCGCCTGTGCTCGAGGCTTTGTAGACTGGACTTAACCAAATCAGGATCCCCAATTAGCCTTTCGCACGCCTTTCCATTGAGTCCAAAGCTGCTAGATGGCATTTTGCAGCACCAGCCCATATGTGACTGCAGTACTCCACACACGATCGAACCTGTGCTTTGTATAACGTTAGAAGCTGTAAAAATTAAAGACGCGATTGAGCGAAATAAGGGCTCCAAGGTGTTTGCAAGAGATCTGTCTATTGGGCAGAGCCAGCTCACGAAACTGAAGACCGAAGATGGCAGAGTCATATCCGCCAAATCGGAGCTTCTGGGAGAGATCGAGGCTTTTTATGGACAGTTATACACGTCAATCACAAAACCCACTACGAATCTAGCAAACGACCCAAGAGCTAGGTTGACCCGACACTATACCGAAGATATCCCGGACGTCAGCCTGTACGAGATTAGGATGGCTCTGAAGCAGCTTAATAACAACAAGGCACCGGGTGATGACGGAATTACAGCCGAACTCCTGAAGGCAGGTGGTAAACCGATCCTTAAGGCCCTTCAGAAGCTGTTTGATTCCGTCATATTCGAGGGAAAAACACCACAGGCATGGAGCGGAAGTGTGGTGGTACTCTTCTTTAAGAAGGGCGACAAGGCCCTGCTCAAGAATTATAGGCCCATCTCACTTCTGAGCCATGTCTACAAGCTGTTTTCCAGAGTCATCACGAACCGTCTCGCGCGCAGGTTCGACGACTTCCAGCCTCCTGAACAAGCCGGATTCCGAAAAGGCTTTAGCACCATAGACCACATACACACGCTACGGCAGGTTATACAGAAGACCGAGGAGTATAATCTGCCTCTCTGCTTAGCGTTTGTGGATTACGAGAAAGCCTTTGATTCGATCGAGACTTGGGCTGTGCTGCAGTCTCTCCAACGGTGCCAGATTGACTATCGGTACATCGAGGTGCTGAAGTGTTTGTACGAAAACGCCACTATGTCAGTCAGACTGCAGGATCAGACCTCGAAACCTATCCTCCTGCAGCGGGGTGTGAGGCAGGGAGACGTCATTTCTCCGAAACTGTTCACGGCCGCAATGGAGGATGTCTTCAAGGTTCTGGACTGGAGTGGATTGGGCATTAATGTCAATGGCGAGTACATCACTCATCTTCGGTTTGCCGACGACATAGTAGTCATGGCTGAAACTACGGAAGAGCTCAGCACAATGCTCAATGACCTCAGTAGAGCTTCCGAAAGAGTGGGTCTTAAAATGAACATGGACAAAACCAAAGTCATGGTAAATAACCATGTAGCACCCACTCCGATCAAGATCGGAGACTCTGCACTCGAAGTTGTAGACGATTACGTCTACCTTGGACAGACAGTCCAGTTGGGTAGATCTAATTTCGAGAAAGAGGTCAACCGTCGAATCCAACTCGGCTGGGCAGCGTTCGGGAAGCTGCGCGGTATCTTCTCATCCAATATACCACAGTGTCTCAAGACGAAAGTCTATGACCAGTGCGTGTTGCCAGTGATGACATATGGTTCCGAAACGTGGACGCTCACAATGGGCCTCATCAGAAGGCTCAAAGTCACCCAAAGGGCAATGGAAAGGGCTATGCTCGGAGTTTCCTTGCGTGATCGAATCAGAAATGAAGATATCCGCAGGAGAACCAAGGTTGCCGACATAGCGCGAAGAATCGCCAAACTAAAGTGGCAATGGGCAGGGCACATTGCTCGCGGAACGGATGGCCGTTGGGGCCGAAAGGTTCTGGAGTGGCGACCGCGTACCGGAAGACGCAGTGTCGGAAGGCCCCCTACAAGGTGGACCGATGACCTGGTGAAGGTTGCGGGAATCCGATGGATGCGAGACGCACAGGATCGTTCGTTGTGGCGACGTTTGGGGGAGGCCTATGTCCAGCAGTGGACGTCTATCGGCTGAAATGATGATGATGAGAAGCTGTCCCGGTGTGAAGTACCGTCGGACCTTTGCAAGAACGCCTAGTTTTCTAGCAGCTACCTTGGCTTTGGACTCAATGAACCGCCCAAAATTGAGGTCTGAGGAGATTTCAACTCCCAAGAGCTGAAGGCGGTCGGTGCACTCCAGGGATACATTCCGAAAAGCAGGAGCCAAGGTGAACGGGCTCCTTTTGGCGGTGAACAGACACGCTTGTGTTTTGGCGGCGTTGAATTCAACTAGATTGGTTTCGCCCCACTTGGAGACTGCCTGAAGTGAGACATTCGTACGCTCCACCATAGCCTCTCGTTCGGACCGGATTAGTTCCTTACTAGCCCGAGCACCTGGAAGGTATCTCTCTACAACTGTGCTATCATCTGCATACCCATAGATACCGGGCATCAGCAGATCGTTAATATGCAGCAGGAAAAGAGTTGCAGAGAGAACTGACCCCTGAGGAACTCCGGCATTAGTGGACATGGGCTCTGATGAGCATCCATCGACAACAACTCGGAGAGACCGTTCACTCAGGAAGTCTTTTACCCAGTTAATCAGACCAGGGGAAATGCCGTACGCTGGAAGCTTACTCAGAAGGCTGGCGTGCCATACCCTGTCGAAGGCCTTCGAGACGTCTAAGGAGACAGCAATCGCTTCTCCATTCTTCTCGAGGGCCTCGCCCCACATGTGAGTGGCATACACTAGTAGGTCCCCAGTAGACCGATTGTGGCGAAATCCGTACTGTCGGTCACTGAGGAGATCGTTACCTTCCAGGTATGCCATGAGGCGCGAGTGCAATACACGCTCCATAATCTTGCAGAGTATGGAGGTTATTGAAATCGGCCGATAGTTGGCAGGATCGGCACGACTGCCCTTTTTGGGCACGGGTTGCACGTTGGCAAGCTTCCAGGACTTGGGCACTATACCAGTCCTAAATGAGAGGCGGTACAAGCGCGTCAACACAGGAGACAACTCGGGCGCACATGCCTTGAGAACTATTGCTGGTACACCATCTGGTCCACTAGCTTTATTCACGTCTAGGCGACACAGTGCTCTCAAAACTTCTTTATTTCTTATGCGAACCTCAGGCATCGAGGTGTTGCAGTGAGGTAGAGCCGGTGGAGTAGCACTGCTAGTATCAAGACGAGAATTATGGGCGAAGAGAGATGCAAAGAGACCTGCTTTCTCTCTCGCCGAGTGAGCCAGTGTTCCATCAGGCTTAACCAGCGGAGGCAATGTGGGCCTACAGAAGTTCGCTTCGACCGATTTGGCAAGGGACCAGAACGCTCTGCTACCGGACGGCTGTGCAGAGAGCTTTGTGCCAATATGAGTAATGCGGTCGAACCGAGCCTTCTTTAGTGCCTTTTTGTAGGACTTGGCAGCATGGTTGAAAGCTCTCTTCTTTGAGCTCAGATCCGGAGCTTTGCGGTCACGAGCGTCAACCCAGGCGAGAAACGCCGAATGCTTACGCTCTTCAGCTTGAACGCAATCGGCGTTGAACCATGGGTGAGCTGAGCCTCCAACGGGTACGTCTCTATAAGGGATGAAAAACTCCATAGCTTGACGTATCACATCGGATATAGCATCCGCACAGCTCGACGGACTCTCAGAAGAGAAGCAGACCTGCTGCCAAGGATAAGATGCAAAGAAATGCCGCATCTCATCCCAATCTGCTGACCTGTAACGCCACATTCGCCGTTCACCGCGTGAGTCGCAGTCAGGTGGGGAGAAGGACGAAACAGACTTCACCAGGCAGTGATCTGAAGTTCCAAGTGGTGAGGAAACTGTTACGATACATCTGTCCGGATCGGTGGTCAGCAGAAGGTCCAGACAATTGGCAGTATGACCAACTACATCAGGCACCCTAGTCGCTTGCTTGACCAGCTGGGAAAGGCCCATCGATATTGCAAAGTTTCGCGCTTCTCTCCCAGCGTGGTCGGTCCTCTGGTATGGGAACAGCCAGTCTTGGTGGCACGCGTTAAAGTCCCCCAGAGCGACGAGCTGCGCATCAGGGTGCCGTTGCAGAGCCTTATCGGCAGCCTCACTGAGGTGGTCGAACAACCGAGTCGTCTCCTGATCACCGCTGTGCGAACGGTAGACACAGGCATAAACAATTTTGTCCGTACCAGTGTCCACCAACAGCCACAGCGTAGATAAATTAGGGTCTTCAAGGTGACGGAGACGCTGGCAGCAGATGTCATTACGGACGTACACACAGACCCCGGCACGCTGCAGGAAATGATGCTCCAGTGAGTATCCCGGGTAGTTGAGGTACGCCGTATCTGACGGACATCTAATTTGGGTCTCCGTCAAGAAAAGCAAGTGTGGCTTGTCAGTCTCAAGATGGTGGTGGACCGCAACGAGATTGGAGTGCAGCCCTCTAATATTTGAGAACTGCACTTGAAATGAGAGGACGTGCATCCGCTGTTGACACTTGCCTTTCTTTTTACCTTTCATTGTTTTGTGTGTGGAGTGAATAGGAGAGATGGAAGATGGCGGTTGAGCGAGGTGATGCGATGTTGAACCCAACAACACAACCAGAGTTGCTGTGCCAATGGAGGGTTGATCTGGAGACTGCGGGGACGCCCGAACCCCCCCAGGGATCGCCATCGGGTCCTCTCGCCCGGTCGCCAACCGGCACGATGGGGCCACCCTGGGATTTTTCGCAGTTGGCGGGGCAGCCTTTCGTGTGTGGCTGGCACATTACTTAGGCCCCCAACTACCTACGGTCGGCCAGCGGAGCACCGTGCTTCGGATCCCGCTACCCTCCACGATCAAACGTCCGACACAACAGCAGCTGGCGCATCGTACCCGGTATACGTCACAACACAACTGCTCAGACCCATCTTCCACCATACGGCTTCACCAGACATCACGCCGGAACACGACGGATCGCTTGGCGGCATGGCTTTGTCTGATGGGTGGTAACCTTTAAGCCGGCAGCCGATGCTATGGCCTACCACCGTCTTTACTGCTCGTTTAGCACTACCCAGGGGACACGTGTAGGGTGTTCATAACTAAGTAAATCCTACGGACGCAAGCAGTTCATCCCCCTAAACCCAACCGTTGAAGGCGCGCACCTTCACCACGCCCACAGCATTGATGCTTAATGCTTCCGATATCCAAATTCTTTTCTTTTCTCTAAGTTTCGGTTGAGCAGAGGGATCTAAGGTGTATGGAATCCGAAAGTTGGGTTCCCACGGATCCCATAATCTCCCCTCGCTTTACATGCATGACTGCACACTAAATATTAATTTTATTCTGTTTTTAGTATTTTTTTGTTAAAGTGGCAACAGAAATAAATCATCTGTGAAAATTTTAATTGTCTAGCTATCACGGTTCATGAGATACAGCCTGGTGACAGACAGACGGACAGCTGGGTCACGTTGGGTTACCCTTTGGGTACGGAACCCTAAAAAATATTTCAAATTCGGTCCTCAATTAACCGAGAAATCGTTACTTACACATAAAGCAATATAATTTAAAAAATGTAGCTTCCTCCTTTTTGAAATCGGTTAAATATACGAGTACCATTACGTGTTTCTCCCGGACCAATCTGAATGACTGCGTGTCACAAGCGCGGTGATTGTGAAGATGATGCGACATTTTATTAATTGAGAGGTAGTCTCCCGCATGCTGTGTCTTTTTTGATTCAGTAATCAAAAGAGTCATAGTTCCTCCCCATCTCGTGAATGACACACACGTAACTGTGTGACATCATACAGATACCCACTATCCAGTCAGCGATTGTTAAAGTAATTATTTGTCTTCGCCGAAGTACTGTGAGTGTTCACTTAGAGACTGTCTCAGCATTCTCAGACCATATGCATACTGATATAGACGGGACGTAGTGAGTGATCCCGTGAGTCATTCTTGGGGGATTCCATTCGATCGTGTTGCATTTAACAGGGTGACCACATGGACCGAGCCCAAGTCGTCGACGGCGTGTACTGTTCCACGCGCGCCTCAAGGTGATGTCAGCAATCGTAGGGGCCCAGCAGGGTCGAAGCCTACTGGATTTCGGATAGCATTCGTCTCTCGATCAGTTCTTTAGCGGAACCAGAATAATATTTACTCCTACGCGATTATGACGTTATTACACATTTTTCATTAGATATTTTGGAAATACAGTATCTTGTGAATATTATCTAGGCTTCTATTGAAATCAATTTATAAATTTGTTTAAAACTAATCCAGTAAAGACCTCTGAAAATCTGCCATTTTGTATGAACTTTGACACTTCATATTTTACTCAAAAATTTATAAAGTCAAAAATGTATAACAATAGACGCCTTGCAAATTTAATTAAATCAATCATTCGACCATCATCTTCTAAATGATGATAATATTTTTCAAAAACTTTTAAGGGTTAAAAAACAACACGTATTTCCTGGAACAAGTTTTGTGAAACATTCGAGTAAATCACGGAATTACCGAATGCTAACAAAGTTTTCAGGAGTTATCTTTCTTTTTTCGCGTTTCCTTTTCGTCAAACAACGCGCTGGATTGCGTTAGATGAAGTAACAAGCTTTTAAACCATGCTCGACGTTCACGATAGGCGAGTGGAAGACGACGGCCGAGGCGTGACGTCACGGGATGTGATTCACTCTGGAACACTACGAACAGGCGATTGACAGATTGCAGACGTGGAGATCCCAAATATTACATAGAATGTTGGGTACATAAGAAATAGGGAATTCTGACGTAACTCTAAGAAGTGAATGAGTATCCAAATTCGTAATAACTGTATTGTTAATGCCGAAAGACATAATGGATGACTGATGAGGAAGTCAGAAGAAAGAAAACCCATTACGCACTTCGCGTAGGTAACAATAAGATTATCTTAGTATGTTTAAACACATTTTTTCGAGGAAGTGCAATAAGAACCGGTACGGCGGTTCTCTTAGGTTCACAATAATGTGTATTCTTCACTCGCAAAGCCTGGCGAGTGAGAAATACACTTCTGCATACATTAAGTTAAATTAGTCTCAACAAAAACCTATTGACATTGGATTAAAGTGTGTATATGTGGCCACGTTGCGATCGCTGGTCATTATAAGTGATTTGGCTTTGGAACTTCAATGAAAATGTGTATCTAAAAATACAACCGAGTTTTTGACGTAAACGATGCTTTACAGCAAGTCAAAAACTGGTTTACTCTTAAGAATTTAGTGTTAAATGGAAAAAAAACTAAGTGCATAAGATTTGCGTTACCGAATGTTAAAAGTAATTACTCCGACATAATATTGAACAAGGAGAAACTTGAATTCGTCGAGAATACGGTTTTCCTAGGAATCACGCTTGACTCGAGGCTACAATGGGGTCCTCATTTAACATCTCTGGCAGGTCGGCTTAGTTCAGCAGCATATGCTGTCAGAAAAATCCGTCAATTTACTGATGTGGATACTGCGCGACTAGTTTATTTTAGTTACTTTCATAGTATCATGTCTTACGGTATTTTGCTATGGGGACGGGCTGCAGATATAGAGTCTATTTTTATTCTGCAGAAAAGAGCTATCAGAGCCATATGTAATCTTCGCAGACGCGATTCTCTTAGGGAACTATTTAAGGAAATAAACATCCTGACGGTCCCTTGTCAATACATTTATGAAAACATTATGTATGTTCGGAAAAATATTCATCTTTTTACTGAGATAAGTGACAGGCACAATTTTAATACTAGGAACAGGAACAAATTAGATCAACCTCGGTTCAGATTGGCTAAAGTACATAGTTCTTTCATGGGGTACTGTGTAAAATTTTATAATAAAATACCAGTTGAGATTCTACAACTAAATGAGTCCAAATTTAAAGCATGCATTAAACGCACACTATGTAGACAAGCGTATTATAAACTGGAAGATTATATCCTTGATAAAAGCGCTTGGCTAAATGCCGGTCCTACTCCGCAGCCACAGCCACTTTTACCTTCAAATTAGTTTTTTTTATAATTTTGGAAGAGATACTGTTCCCCTTTTTGTATTGTTGTTTTCGAAATGTTTTTTTTAATTTTATTTTATTGATTTATTTCAATAGAGCTTATGATATTTTATTATCTTTTGTATTTGGAAACAATAGCATTGTATAATGTAGAAGCACTTTGTTTTTCAAGTTTTGTGAATGTGAAGTACCATGGAGCATTTTTATTAGGTTACAACTTGTTTGTCATTACGAGCATGGCATTTGAGAGTTTGTCATGCTCACTCAAATGTCTCGCTGATGGTGGCACGTGTTATTGGGTCATTCGGTTCCCTTCAAAATGGTTGAGCTGAGTGGGGCTGATGCACGCGTCATGCTCGTGAACGGGTGCCGTCAGTTGAGACTGGTCATCTCTTAGCTGCCAGTGACTTAATTCAATTTCTATTTTTTTTATTTTTTTATTAGTTTTTATTTTATTCTTTTAATTATTATTACTTATCTACATTGTGCTCACATATTAGAAGCGACAAGAAATATGTAACCAAGATTTATGTAACTCATAATATGATTTAAAAGAGTGTCCATGGAGTTTCTTGCACGTTCTTCTCCATAGAGATCTACGCTTTGGAACGTGCAATTTAGCTTCACTTGTATTTTTTTTTTTTGACTGACCGACATTTTGACAATTCAAAAGTGCCTGTAATTGGTCTATTTGAAATAAACGTTTCTGATTTCTGATTTCTGATTTGACAGGATTTTATCGAGTGAAGTTCAGTGACTATTTTAATTATTCGCAAATTGATTCCTAGATTGGATGATGTTGGTATAGTTTTGTATCTCAAGTGTCTACACAGCTGGACAATTTAGTGTGGAATCATAGAAACAAGCGCAATTTCGGTAATTGAGAATGTTATTGTAATATCTACTGATTACCTCAGCGAAGCTTGCAGAGATTGCTGACTCGATATATTTGCTGCCAAAGGTGGCAAAAGCACTAGTTTTTGTTACATCTACAATCTAATAATAAAATAAATAAATAGAAAACAAAATGATTGTACACTGTATCAAAAACCGAAATACTTTCTTAACTTGACATTGGTTAAATGCACAAATCGTGCGTAACCAAAAAAAAATACAACCGAAGTGAGAAGCTCCTCCCGTAGCTACTACTTGAATTCTTTATGATTATTATATTTCTTTTTGTTATAGTTAATAAGTACCAATTTAACTTATTTTACTCATACTATCGAACTACAAAATCGTTTCGAATTCCTAGGAAGCTCCGTAGATGAATACAGCGATGGGTTCGTGGAAACTGTCCGTACAAATAATAGCAAGAGGCTCACAGATCGAACTCTCCAGCTTATGAAGGAGAGGCGTGAGATGATTCTGCAGTCTTCAGACAATGCGTGCACATATCGGCAGCTCAATAAACGGATCTCTAAGTCCTTGAAACGCGATCTCCGTCACTTTAATACCGGAAAAATTAAAGACGTGATTGTGCGAAATAAGGAATTTTGTTTTAATTAGTAAGTACCAAATTAACTTATTTTACTCATACTATGGATCTCTGTTCTAAAAATGTAATTTATTATTATTATAATAAGCAGGTATAGTCATCTATCTCCTCTGTTTTTTGAAATCAGTTAAAATTTAACATAAAAAACTTTTTACAAAAAAAAAATACAACCGACTTCAAAGTAAAAAAAACACTGAAAAGTGCAAAATAACATTAATTTCGGAAGTCGGTGTTTCTATAATAGTTTTGTCTCTACGTTATTTAACACCGACTTCCGAAATTAATGTTATTTTGCACTTTTCAGAGTTTTTTTTACTTTGAAGTCGGTTGTATTTTTTTTTGTAAAAAGTTTTTTATTTTACACTTTTTAGTTATGGTACCACCACTAAAAAGTACCCCTCAGCCAAACTTAAATACCTTATAGCCAGAGTGCATCTCATGACAATTCTAATAATCCCAAACACGGTTAGATTACATTAATTTATTACAGAGTTCCGGTGCCTAACTTCAGGCTTCATCATCAGATCAGTTCGATATATTCCCCCTCTACTTTCAGTCAGTTATCGACTACACGTATAAACAAAACAATTTTACTTGTTACGACGGTTTTGCTGTGATCCTATGAGGAGTTCTGTTCCATATCTTCGAAGTTCATGATCAGATCATAACAATATTTCTATGGGACCAACTCGGAAGTATAATCTTCCAATAAAAAAAAAAAATTAAATCGGTCCACAAGTGACCGAGAAATCGGTGAACATACATAAAAAAATAAAATAAAAAACATACATTCAACCGAACATATAACCTCCTCCTTTTTGAAGTCGGTTAAAAACTAGAAGATTATGCACTACACGGATTAAGCAGTGTCTTTTTCTCACAGGCGATATGTGGAAAGACCACAAGGAAAGACGGACTTAATATTAGAATCCTGAGTGCAGCGAGGGTTTCAAACTAGCAAAGATAAAGACATCTTGATCCCTGAGTAGACTACTCTAGCTCTATTATTGTCGAACTTGATCATAATAATCCCTGTTTTATACTTGTCCTTTTTTTTAGTACGTTGTAGTTGGCATTTGCAGTTGTCAAAAAAAAAAGCCAAATAAATTCTTTTTCTTTCTTTTCTTTTGTCATAGAGCTGCTTGATTGTTTGAAAAGGTCACCGCGGTGCTGGAACTGGGAGGGAATGGCTGGGTTTAGTCAGTAAAAGTCTAACACCCCCTTTCGTTTGGTGAAGCGAAAGGGGGTGCGGCAGGGGGAGTTGTTTGATGGTTCCCAAAACACAAAAAGGTTCACAAAAATAATAATAATGTGCATTGACGATTTCCTTTTACACATGAATGATGCAATAAAAAAGGTTTGCATACCTATATGAACGGAAAATTTACGAGGTAACGAGTCATGACTTGGGAAAGTGATCAGCTACATATGACAGCACGCCCCTATGGTTCATTTTAATTTGTTTTCCCTAGAATGTAAACAAAGCAATGTTGTGTAATTGCCAGTAATCGTGACTACTTTTTTTATTACTTTTGCAGCTAGTACGATGTAAGCAGACACCTACGAGAGAGAGGACACCACGTAGAAATGTTGTTTCATCTGAATGCAATGTTGTGAAATGGAGTATTACGGCAATAGTTAATAAGTAGTTATTAAGTATTCTGAACTGTGGGGGAAACACGTTCGAGAAAGTGGCTTCGAAGACAATTGATTAACTAATAATTGATATTTATTTATTACTGGCTAACCTGGCAAACTTGATACCGCCTAATAGTAAGGATAACGCCATCTACTGGCATTACCAGAACAGCATAATTCATTTTATAAAGACACTAGCTGTGCCCCGCGGTTTCACCCGCGTTTTTCTCGTTTCCGTGGAAATACCGAGATAAATATAGCCTCCCTCAATAAATGGACTATTGAATATTTAAACAGTTTTCATATCAGATCAGTATTTCCCGAGATTACCGCGTTCATAACAAACAACCAAACTTTTCAGCTTTATAATATTAAGAAAAATATAGATTAAGTTAAATTGTATAAGTCGCAGGCAATAGCTGTCTATCTGTTCGACATTCAGCCAGACACATAAGAATTACGACTATAGGCGGGGTGTCCGTCCACTTTAAACCGGGTTAAAATATTATTTTAAAGTACTTCTGAGTAAATTATATTTTTCGTTTTATTTTCTTGTGGCAGAAGAATATATTGATTGTTTCCGCAACCTGATCTTGACAACGCGACATATAGTTGGCCGTGCGAAAAACAGTTTTGCCGTAAATCTAATCCTACATATTTAAATGTTTGCCCCTTTATTTATCGTTACGGCAAAAGATAATTTAATTGGGAATTGGACTCTTTTAAAATGAAAAGGCAAACCATTTGGAATCATTGGGATCCGAGGTATAAGTACTGTTTGACCAACCGCTGGACCAGTCAAAACTGTTGCAACGATCACGTTATTGCGAAGAAATTTAACCTGAAGTCGAGTCCCGTTACATAAATTTGGTGGCTTAAGATTTCTAAGTAAAATAATTGGGCCACCAATTTTTAACTTGAGAGAATGTGGGGGGAGGCCACTCGGGTTTAAAGAATTAAGAAATTCCTGTGGATAATGGACTGCATCTTCTTGATCTCATCAACAAATATATTATGAAAAAGATTATTACAGGATTTTATGTTGATAAAAAACTCATTAATAGGTACCAACTCTTAACATCTTACACACGTGATAACTTTTAAACGAAATATCCGATTGAGATGAAACAAAAAGTATTTTACTTCTACATAAATACTCTTGATAACATAATGCTTAATTTCGATAAAGATTAATACTACGGTACATATTTAACGTAGTTTTTTTTCTTCAGACGATTTAATAATTATTTTGAACACAAAATCGGTTATTGTGATTAAACCATGATAGCTAGATATATGTTCTCGCGAACTTTTATGTAGGTTTTAATGGGATCTACAAACCCGTACTACATCATTTTGTTCTATTGTCAATAGTTTTTGCAGCGCACGCAAAAATAGGTTTTCGATTTTACACCTTGTGTTACAAAATAGCAATTTTATTACGGATCCCTAATTTTGAAAAAAAAAAACATAGCCTATAGCCTTCTTCGATAAATGGACTACCCAACACTGAAAGAATCATTCAAATCGGACCAGTAGTTCCAGAGATTAGCGCGAATTACGTAGACTGCAGGCGGAGGCTCGAAAAAAAAACCAAAGTACTTCTAAACTAATTTATTTTAAATAGAAAAATTACAATTAATATCAGTGAAACCTATTCGATGCTAGAATATGGAATGAACAAAATTTATTAAAAATAACTTATTGCTAATATGCAGTTTTGCTGCGTCGGCGGCTCGTGGCTGGCCCAAGTGTCGACGATGCAGTTTTCATGTGTTTGGCGTCAATCGAATGAATTGCTGGGTCGGCGATATCCATTAGGGATCCGTATGTAACACCTCCCCCCGAAGATCAGCAACTATTTGATCATGTTGAGAGAAAATGTTGCTGGAGGTTCATCTCGTTTCTTGGAGTCCCTGGTTACCTCTTCGTACGTATGTATCTTGAGAGTTTGTGGTTTTTCTTTGCTATCCGCTCTGAGATTCCAGCATTTAAATCTTCGGCTCATCGCTAAGATGATAAGTGCGAGTACGCATATTGCGAAGATGTAGAATGGTATGGTTGTATGGTATAGCACAACCGACTGAGTCTTGTCAATCTTCAAAGGGCTTTCCATCATTGCTTTTCTCTGGATGCTGTGAAGTTCGTCTAAGTTGATTGAATTGAAGCCGATGATGTGAGTAGAAACGTTGGTCTGATTTATCTCATTGTACGGGACCTTTGATAACTTGAGCGGCTGGCCTTTAATCTCGTTGCTGTCATTGATGATGGTGATTTCTGATGTTTGCAAGTAGCAGTCCACAGGAATGGTGACGAGGTAGCTGCCTTGTAGAGTGTTGTAGTCTTTTCTTCCACATGCTAATTTTACTTTGGTTGGTTGAGGCAGTGACAGAACGTAATGCTGATCATCCAGTTTCTCCATTGCTTCTTTGGAAAGTGAAATCTTGACGAAGTGGCAGGTGTCTTCTAGATCTTGGTTGATGATGAGCTTCTGGATACAATCTGGTTTCGTTCGGATTTGGTGACTCGTCTTCTTTTCGCAGAGATGTATGTTACTATACTTCGGGCATTCAGCCTCTATGTACACGAATGATTTCTCGTTAGTTGCTATATAGGGAGAAGGAGGTATAAGGGCAAGCTGTTTTTTATTGGGTACAATGGATAATCTGTATAGGTCATAAGAGTCTATGGAAACTATAGGGAAACTGTAAACTATAACTATTCTCTTCTCAATAAAGTAAGAACCTGGTTTAATAAGATTATAATATTCTCTTAACTCTAGATTTAAAATCTGATCCTGATGGTATATAGATTTTAACTTATCTATCATATTTCTTAGTACTTCTATGTCTATCATGGAATGATGAGTGCTAGACGCGCGTATAAAAGCCATTATATTTTCTATTCTAACTATTTCTAACATTAAATCTTCTACATTATTAGTAATTATTCCTAGGATTTGGGCAAACTTTGCAAATTTGATTAAGCTGTAATCTCTGTAAGCATTTTTCTCTAAAAGTAATTCTAATGTTGCATTAATTATTTCCTGGTTCTTAGTTAGCTGGTCTAAGGTGGTACCGTGCTGGGACATCCATTCTTTACTAAGACTGATGTGGTTATTAAATTCTGAAACTATTTTATTTTCGTTGTTTTGTAAAGTTTTAATTGCTTCGTCATATTTCAGGGCATCTAAATAATCTAAGTTGCCAGTAACACTTTTTATTACTGACCCAAGGCTATCTACGAGACCTCGTTTGACTCTAGCAGGTTCCAAAGATCTGACTTGCTTTAAAACTCTGTCAAGCTTGTTAGTAAGATAGTCGACTTGGTATTCGTAAAGCATGTAAGTCTCATTGTTGAGTCTGGTCTTAAACGATTGAAGTTGCGTTTGTACTGAGTCTATTTTTTCCTCTATGTCAGCTAGTTGTATGTACTGTATGAAGGAGTGGTAATGTGCGATTAGTCTAGTATGTCCTAATTTATATGGTAGTAATCCTGGTCCATCAGCTAGGGTCTCAAGTCTTATCTCTTGAAGGTGCGTCACATGGATTGTCAGTAACAGCAGAAACCTGTAACAATTGGCGGCCTTTAGGTACACGTTTGAGCCTCGCTTTGGCTACGGGGCCTCGTTTTTTAGAGGTATATATGTGTATCGGTAAATCAGCTAGTACAGTATCTTGCGTATATCGTGGTGCAGTTTTCTGGCGGCTGGCAAAGGGATTTTTAATGAAAACCTGTTGCTGAGGGGCATATTCTACCTCTGGTTCCCGAGTTTTATTTCTGCTTTCGATTAAGGCTGTCCGATTGGCGAGAGATGATTTATTAATAATGTCATAAACCTGCTTCATCTGCTGCTTATGATTCTGTGCATATTGCTGTAAGATGTGCTCCGTAAGGTCGATGTCTATCGGGTCTCTGGGGTCAAAATGTCCAGTCAATAAGTCAAAGGGTCTACATTTGGTGAAGCTGTGGATGGAGCTATTGTATGCTATGATAGCGTATGGCATAAGGTTAACAATTGGTTCATCTTTATGTTGCAATTTGAGGATTCTAATGTGCTCCAATAATGTCGAGTGAAAGCGCTCTATATTACCATTGTCATTTGGGCTATGAGGTAAAACTTTATGATGGATTATCTTATGAAGGCGTGTAAATTCAGAGAACAATTGGTTGGTGAATTCGGTGCCATTGTCAGTGATTATAGTCATAGGTAGTCCATGATGGGTACAGTAACGTAGTAAAGCTTGCAGAATGCTAATGGCTGTTCCGTCTCGTAAATGGTAGGCTTGTCCGTATTTCGTGAAAACGTCAATGAAAGTCACGTACTTTTCGTTCTGAACTGTAAAGAGGTCCATGTGAATGATTTCAAGTGGTTTGCTAGCTGGGGGAACTATGTTAAATTGTGGTCTAATAGGATTTCGGTCGTATTTGGCTTGACCGCAAATGGTACACTCATTGATGTACTTGGTAATATGTTCTTTCATCTTTGGCCAATAGTATTTTTGTGAAAGGGCCAAGTGACATTCACTTATACCACGGTGGTTTGTTTTACCGTCGTGATAGTGTCGAATGATGTCTTGTTGTCGTAGGTATTCCTTGACATTTTCCAGTTCTACTTTGGCTAATACTAAATTGAGAGAGGAACTTTTGAATTTATCCTGTATAATGGGAATTATTGAATACATTGCTAATGGGGGATTTATCAAGATAGCTGTTTTAACCTTCGGGTTCACATATTCTTTTATAGCGTTGATAACGTCATTTTCTAAGTTGGACTCTGAAAGCTGGATTGCCATTCGTGTATGATTTTCGAAAGGCTTAGTCACTGTCGGTCGGCGTTTTATGTCACCTACTACAGTAAAGTAAATCTGTCGATGAAATTTATTGAGTGGCTCATCTGTGATGGGGACTTCTAGTATGGGATTTTCATTACTGGTATGTACAGTGTCAGTCGAGGAGTTCGTCTGCTGATGTGGTGTTTCTGATGGGTTATTAATCATTGAACTAAGGTCTTTAATGCTTTCGATTAATGAGTTGATTTCATCTACTTCTTCATTATGGATTTCCACACGTGAAAGAGCGTCAGCGTTGGTGTTAAACTTTCCTTTTTTATACACTACTGTGAAGTCATATTCGCTTAGTCTGAGTCGCCATCTAGTCAGTCGTGAGTTTGGTTCTTTCAAATTCATCATCCATTGTAAGGGTTTGTGGTCAGTCAATACTTTAAATTTTCTTCCAAATAAGTAAGGTCGGAAATACTTCGTGGCCCAGACTATGGCAAGTAACTCTTTCTCGATGGTACTATAATTTAACTCACTTTCGTTAAGTGTGCGCGAGGCATAACAGACGGGTTTATCAGATCCTATGGGTCCCTGAGATAACACTGCTCCAATAGCGACATTCGAAGCGTCTGTTGTAAGGTTGAATTCTCGTTTAAAGTCTGGGTACTGCAGTATGGGGTCATTGGTTAGTAGAGTCTTGCAATTTTCGAAGGCATTGGTATATTCTGGACTCAGAATTATTTTACTACCTTTCTTTAGACATTGGGTTAGTGGTTTGGTTATCCGAGCAAAGTCGGGAATGAATTTTCGGTAATAACCGAGAAGGCCTAAAAATTGTTTAATTTCCTTGGGGGTCTTTGGTATTGGATACTTTTGAATAGCAGATATTTTGTCGGGGTTCGGCTTGATGCCGTCTCTGCTAATGATATGACCTAGGTATGCGGTCTCGAGCTTCAAAAATTCGGATTTGTCCATCTGAATTTTGAAGTTCGACTCCCTGAGTCTTTGGAAAACCTTTTCCAGGTTGTCCATGTGCTCCTGGAGAGAGGTACTATAGACGATAATGTCATCTAAATAAACGAGGCAAATGTTATTTTGGAGGCCTCTTAGAACATTATCCATGACTCTCTGAAATGTGGACGGTGAGTTTTTAAGTCCCATAGGCATTCGAAGGAATTCGAAATGGCCATGTTCCACATTGAAAGCGGTTTTAGGAATATCTTGGGGGTCCATCTCGACTTGGTAGAATCCACTTGCCAAATCTAGAGTCGTGAAGTATTGGCATTTTCCTAACTTGTCAAGGACGTCACTGATGTTTGGTATGGGATACTTGTCGTCGATGGTTTTTTCATTCAACTTTCGGAAATCTACTACGATACGCCATTTCTGTTTTCCTGAAGCGTCTATCTTTTTGGGGACAACCCATATGGGTGAACTCCAGGCTGAATCTGAAGGCCTAATTATGCCTTGGTCAAGCATTTTTGATATCTGATTCCTAACTTCTTCGCGATGGATAAAAGGGTATCGGTAACTTTTTGTGTATGCGGGAACTTCGTCGGTGGTCCTTATGCGGTGCTTGATTTTATTAGTGAAAGTCAATGGTTCTCCGTCAATGTAAAATACGTCAGTGTAACGAGAGCAGAGCGTCAAAAGGTTAGCCTTTTCTTCTTCATTAAGATGGTCTGTACGCAGACGTGATAATACATCGTCAGCACGATTTGATTGCTTAGTTGGTGTACAGTTAACGTTAAAGAGTACTGCTTGGGCTGGTTGGTCTAAAGAAAAGATGACGTCGTTGGACGTTGGGTTCTCTAGCTCTACAAAACCACGATTCTTAACTACAGTGGTCAGACACTCATGAATAATGCAGTTACAAAAAACCTGTTCGTTTACTAAAACATCGCCATCCGGGGCGTTAATTGGTATCCGAACTAATTTGGAATTATTTGCTGGGATAATGTCCTCATACAGATTGACGTTACGAGAGTTATATACTTTAATTTGATTTATAGCGGTACGTGTTATTAACTTATAATCTTTTAAATCTATTTTAGCTTCCCATTTGGATAGTAAATCTAATCCTATAAGTCCGTCAAAATAGTCGTGAAAGCGATAAATGAATAGTTTAATTGTATCGGATTCGTTGAACTCATTAAAACATGGTAACGTTACAGAATAATCATTTTTACTAACACCGTGTACATTTGTGACCTCGAAAGGGTCATAGTTGAGGGGGTAATCAGGAAAGAACTTTTGCACAGCCTCGGGACTGATAAAAGACTGGTTAGCGCCAGTGTCTATCAAAAATTTTAAAGGAGGGTAAGAAATTTCGATGTATGGTAGTTGTCTTTGGGTCTGTAAGTTAAGGTCTATCTTTGCTCTTTTGATGTCTTGTCCTTCGGAAAATTTTGCATCTGGTTAGCGTCGCTGGGACCTGGTTGTGGTTCCATGTCACTGGTTGTCTGACTGTCATAAATCACATTATTGTCGGTCATAGTAGGGGTGTCGCCACAATCGTAAAACATGTAATAGTCGCCATAGTCCATGTAGTAACCGAACTCTGGTTCTGGATAATATTCGACCGGGTAATAAGAATAGTCAGGAGAAGCGATTTCGTTCATGTTCACTTCACGCGTTTTAAAATAATTAGACGGTGGTGGGTTCCCGTTTCTACGCCAGTCATTCCCTGACGTCATGGGTAAAGGTTTCGGAATGAAATGTTGCACTCCGCTCATGGGTTTTGCGCCCATATTTTGTGGTGGATTATTCCTAGGTGGTAACCTGAAAACGTTACTTTGCGGATGGTAATTTGGTGGTGGTGCACGGAACATTTGTTGCGTTTGAGTCGGCATGCGATGATGTGGTTGATTAGGCGTATTGAATTTAAAAGGCTGAGGCTGGGGCTGAGGGCCACGCAGACCTACTGGAGCAGGCCAGTTAGGTAGTGGGGGTCGTGAAGCACTGCTGAAAGGCATAGCATGCATGATAGGGGGCTTGTAAATTACGGGCATGTTAGAAGGTCTATCTAACTTTGGGGCACTTTGAGTTTTTGATACTTCATTACGCTGCTGCAAATACATTATATTTAATTCTTCCTGCACAAACTCCAGAGCTTTCTCGATAGTTTCTGGACGCATACAACGTATACGTGAGCCTAAAGGTTCCTTAAGTCCTCGTACGAAGGCTTGCATGGTAACCTTCCTATAAAGTGTTCGTTTAGCCTCAATAGTCGTCGGGATGGTCTCGTGTAATGTCACATACGTCATAATCGTACTGAACAAAGTTTGACATTGGTCATGGAACTCCTGAGGGGTTTTCGTACCTTGTGTAGCCAATGAGAGGTCGTTGTACAAAGCCGTTTCGTCGCGTTGGTCTGAAAAGTTGTTGATGAGGGCTGATCTAATACCTGCCCAGGTTTCGGGAATACCATTTGAGTTTATAGTGGATGCAGCAGGCCCAGTAATCTTATTTAAAATACCGTTTAAAAGACATACATTATTTAATTCGCTACCTGGCTCAGCACTAGCGTACTGAGTAACTATTCTATCGCAGATGTTAATAAATCTAGTTAAAACGTTAGGGTTTCCATCAAAATCGGGCACGAGGCGTAAGGCCTTGAAAATAATATCGGGATTAAAAGACATATTGGGTTCAAATAAGCTATTCAAATTAAAATCTAATTCGCTATCTATATCTCTACTAATATCTACTATATGCCGGCGCGCCTGTCGTGATGCAGGTTCCCGGGGGTAAGATCTGTCGCGATGAAAAATCTTGGACATAAAAGTAACTTAGGAGTAGAAGGAAGCAACACGAGAAAGATTCTAGTGCACTTACATGTGTTTCATCTCTGGTTCTTCTTCGTGAATCGATGTCTGGATTCGCCACCCGGCTCCGCAGCTCCAACGTAGGTTCAGGATACTCGTGACGTGACTTGATAGCCGCCCAGGCAACCCGCGATTGCAAATATCGATGATAGATGACTCTAATACGAAACGCGAACTAGCCTGTGAGTATCCTACCGACTGCGCCAATTACGTAGACTGCAGGCGGAGGCTCGAAAAAAAAACCAAAGTACTTCTAAACTAATTTATTTTAAATAGAAAAATTACAATTAATATCAGTGAAACCTATTCGATGCTAGAATATGGAATGAACAAAATTTATTAAAAATAACTTATTGCTAATATGCAGTTTTGCTGCGTCGGCGGCTCGTGGCTGGCCCAAGTGTCGACGATGCAGTTTTCATGTGTTTGGCGTCAATCGAATGAATTGCTGGGTCGGCGATATCCATTAGGGATCCGTATGTAACACGCGTTCAAACAAACAAACAAACAAACAAACAAACAAACAAACAAACAAACTCTGCAGCTTTATAATATAATATTATAGTATAGATTTTAATTAGAGATAGCGTTGCATACGGTTTTTTTTTCGTGATTTTACCATTTAAACCTTCCCTGGACTATTTCGAATATTTCAAGACCAAAATTAGCCAAATCAGTCCAGCCGTTTTTGAGTTTTAGCGGGACAGCTATTCATTTTTATATATTTATAAAGATAATACTTTACTTTGCACCTCATAATGTGAACAGGATCCGGTCAGATAAATACCTAAAATAAATCTATTGGAACTTGAAAATAATGAGTAAATAAATAAATAAACATTTGCAAATATAAGTGTACACTGGGCGGCGGACGGTCTTATCGCACAGAGCAATCTCTTAGGACCTGCGCACACTTGAGACAAGACTGTCTTAGACAGAATGGTCTACGACGTCGCAGACTTGTCTACGACGTCTGCGACAAGCCTGTTTTGTCTACGTCACGATCAAGACAATAAAGTCTAGCAGCGTACCCAACTTAGTGGATTTTCCACTAAAACTGGTGGTTTTAACCCCCCATTTAATTGCGAAATATTGGCTTTAGTGGCTAGTGGATTTTTCTAGTGCTTTAGTAAAATTAAATTTGTTACTAAAAATGCGATTATTCGGGTGCAAATCAGCACCATAGAATCCATAATTATTAATCTGATACCGACGATGATGGTACAAACAAAAATGATTCGTCGGAAGACGAATAATTTTTAATATTTTTTTTATGTTGAATTACTTACTAATGTTAATTTAACTACAAACGGTATTTTGATCCACTGATTGTTAATTTTTATCACTTATTATTATAGGAAACTAATAAGCTATATGCCTACTACTTATTTTATTTCGTACTAGCTGTTGCCCGCGACTTCGTCTGCGTTAAGTTTGTAAAAACGTACAATCATTCTGAGCTTACAATTCATTCTGAAAGCAACGCAATTATTTATTGTACTTTAATATAAAACGGTTAAAAGTAAAAACGCAAATTGCCTTCAGGAAACATGTTATGTACTCGTCCAGATCCAAATGTATGAATATCAATGAATAGAAAGAGTATGTAAGGGTCGTAGCAGTTGGCATTTCTACCTACCCCAAAAGAAAAGAAGTTAGTTTATGTATGTTTCTGGTTTATGTTCTGGTGAAACAACATTGTATGATTTAACCCCTCGCCACAGTGAGCACGTCACAATCGCAGCGGTAATGCCTGTCTTTGAAGAGTGTCTACAGAGGCGTCACGGCATCCTCTCTTTGTGCAGGACTCACCGGATGTGGGTGTATTGGGAGGTATCTGTATCGAATTCAACGGGAAGAAACACTCGGGTATCACCATTGTGCGGAATTGCGGATCTCCTGGAGAATACGATGGAGCATACGGTGGAAGTCGGTCCCGCTTGGTCGGAGCGCCAGCACCGCTGTGTCCTCATGGAGGCGATTTGTGGAGAAAATGTCAACCAGTAGCCTCCTTCAGTGAAGCAATACGATCGAAGAAGGTGGCTGAAACTATGAGGGATAGGACATTCTGACTCCTTAACTGTCGCTGCAAGTGATGCTCCGGGTGTTGAAAGCCGCAGGGCGATTACCAGCCATCGCAAACCGGGATTGCGGTGGTGCCGTCCGGCCGTCTGGTCAAAGCAATCCTGAATCGACGGCGCGTTGTATTCTACACCGGACTCAGAGATGTCAGCAAATGGATAGGGCCCTCTAGGGCCGATGTCTGCGAGATTGTTCGAAAGAGTTACCTCCCGTAAAATTTTCGCCTCAATAATTTTTCACTGAAGAGTTTAAGCCGTTAGACAGCTTTGGTAGAGGTAAATGAAGGAGCATAATCGGGACACCGACCATCAGCTGAATAACGTGCACTGATAGTGCAAAGCCAAAAAGCCAGTGAATCCAAAAACTACCATCATCATCATCAACTATCTTCCTCCACAACAGTACTTAGGAAAAATTTGCGAGAGCATGCTTGCATTGATTGTTGCAGCTTGATCATTTTGGGCGTAAAAATTACTTGTTCATTTACCTAGGATTTTTTGGTGTGTATTTAACTGACGTCCCCGTTGAATGAATTTCGGCGAAATCTTGAGCGCGTGTATCCCCGCCCAATCAAACTCGCATATTGATGGCCAAACCGAGAGGTCACTGTCACCGATTGCCTCTATGAGGACACGGCGGTTCACCCAAATGTGATAGACCTCCACCGCATGTTACACCGGGTCCTCCGGGCGATTCGCGAAATGGTAATATCAGGATACTTCCAACCGAATCCGGAACAGAAACCGCTCGAAACACCCTCAACAGTCCTGAGCTTGTGTATCCATAAAACAATGAAATTACGGTAAACAAATGTAGCTGCCGATTAGTGTTATCCCACTGACTGGCCTCCCTCAGAGGGTTGTTCCAGTGTTGGTCACCACTCACTGCAAGGAGGTAACGTCCAGATGTCGACGTAAGGCTGCCAGGAATCTGAGATACATCAGTGATCAGGAACGTAAACAACTTTCGACCCCGTTTTATATGGAGCAGAAACTGCAAACAATAAATCACGCCATTATTAGGCCGCAAGGTGCCATCCCGGAGGACATAGTGGAGCATACAGAGGTGTGTCCCGCAAGGGCGGATCACCGCCGTGTCCTCGTGGAGGCAATCGGCTTCAGTCACCTCTCGCGCCGGGGCCTGGTTTGGGCTATAGTCCAGAGCGAGGAGGAATGGCAGGCGGTCGCCTCCTTCTGCGAAGCAGTAATGCTAGCGAAGGAGAAGGCTGCACGCGTGAGGGAACGAAGGTCCTCACGCCCTAGCCGCCGTAATTCTGACCCCGACTACCAGCCATGGTAGACGCGGGCTTGCGGACGTCGAGCACTGGGTAGCTCGTCGTCCGGCTGTTCGGTAATTAACCGGACCGAGCCCAGTCGTCAACAGCGCGTAGTGATCCTCGCGCTCCTCAAAGAGATGTCAGCAAACCGTAGGGGCCCAGCAGGGCCGATGCCCGCTAGCTAGGACCGCGGAGAATTTCTGAAAGGGAAACCCGTAGTCCTAGAACGCAAAGGGTAATTGAAGGATACAGGTGTGGTTTTAGTCAGTAAAAGTCTGACACGCCCTCCCGCTCCACCCAGAGCGCGAGAAGTCATTTGGATGATTTCCCACCTTAAAAAAAAAAAGCCGTCCGGCCGTCCGGTAATTAACCGAACCGAGCCCAGTCGTCAACAGCACGTAGTGATCCACGCGCTCCTCAAAGAGATGTTTCAAAGCGCAACTGAAGGACACAAGTATGGTTTTAGTCAGTAAAAGTTTGACACGCCCTCTCGCTCCAACCAGAGAAGTCATTGGATGATTTCCACTCTTAAAGAAAGAAAAAAAAAAGTACCATTATTATCATTATCATTATCATGGACATAGGCCTCCCCAAGTGTCGCTATAATGACTGGTCCTGTGTTTCTCGCATCCATCGGATTCTCGCGACCCTCACCAGGTCATTGGTCTACCTGGAGGCCTTCTAACACAAGGTGCCATGCAACCCCTTCCGACAATTTGGCCGTGTTATTTTAAAATCAATAATTAAATACATATACTTGTTTACTTTTATCGCCTTTTTTGGTGGGTATCCCTTGAATAATCATGGTCAATTATCTTGTTACAATCATGGACAAAAAAGCAGTAGGATTGTTAAAAATGCCTCCGTCTAACACCCAATACGAGTCCAATACATAAATACACAATGCCATCTATCAAATATGAAGTTAAACTGTCATTGTCATCATTATTTCTACTTTGAGTCTTTAGATGGCGTTGCGAGTATCTGAATTGTGTGTGGTGCCATATTTTACTAATTCGATTTTATTATGTGTTTTGATCAGTTTTTACAATATATTTAGAAGATATCGAATAGAAATGTCAATTTTATTTTGAAAAAATGGTAAAAAATATTTTATTACAAAACAGAAGATAAAATAATGACAAAAATTTTAACTGTAGCTGGGGATCGAACTCGCGGCAAATGTCGTTCAACACAGACGTTTTGGATTATTGCTCACCCCCCATAGCAAATAGCGTGATAATTTATAGCCTAACAGATGCACTGACCTATAAAGATTATGTATGCAAAATTTGAACAGGATCGGTTCAGTAGTTTTTGCGCCAATTAATACCATCGCAAAATAATTTTACTGTTTTATTATATGTATAGATAGATAGATAGACAACACATTTTTTAGAGGGAAATTTTGCGATTTTGTGTGTGGGATAATTTTTTGTTAGTGGTTTTCTGGTGGTTTTAAAAGTTGACTCTAGTGGTAAATTAGTGTAACTGTTGGCAACACTGGACGTCTCAAAACAGTCTGGTCGCAGACAATTCTGTCTAAGGGCCTGCGCTCACTTGAGACAAGAATATTCACATAACTATCACAAAACACCGTCTAGCCCCAAGCTAAGCAGAGCTTGTGTTATGAGTACTAGATAACTGATAACCATACTTATATATTTCTAAATACATACATATTATAGATATTTTTTTTTTTAAGTCATATAAACCAGTGCTTGACTGCGATCCCACCTGATGGTAAGCAGCGATGCAATCATTGATGGTGAGGCGCACTAGTTTATTAAGAGCCTATTCACTCTAGCCTTGAAGACACCTAAATTATAGTTGGACGGGAAGACCGCAGCAGGCAAATTGTTCCAGTCCTTCGATGTACGCGGTATAAACGACGAAGCGAAACGCTTAGTCCGGACCGTTGAAGTTTCAACAACGTAAGGGTGGATACTCGCCGTACGTCGGGTTGTCCGATGGTAGAAAGGAGATGGCGGAATCAAGTCATGCAATTCCCGCGCACACTCTCCAAAATGCAACCTGTAAAATACCGATAGGCTGGCTACCCTGCGCCTGTGCTCGAGGCTTTGTAGATTGGACTTAACCAAATCTGGATCCCCAATTAGCCTCTTCGCACGCCTTTCCACGGAGTCCAAAGCTGCTAGATGGCATTTTGCAGCACCAGCCCATATGTGACTGCAGTACTCCACACACGATCGGACCTGTGCTTTGTATAACATTAGAAGCTGTCCCGGTGTGAAGTACCGTCGGACCTTTGCAAGAACGCCTAGTTTTCTAGCAGCTACCTTGGCTTTGGACTCAATGAACCGCCCAAAATTGAGGTCTGAAGAAATTTCAACTCCCAAGAGCTGAAGGCGGTTGGTGCACTCCAGAGATACATTCTGAAAAGCAGGAGCCAAGGCGAACGGACTCCTTTTGGCGGTGAACAGACACGCTTGTGTTTTGGCGGCGTTGAATCCTACCAGATTGGTTTCGCCCCACATGGAGACTGCCTGAAGTGAGACATTCGTACGCTCTACCATAGCCTCTCGTTCGGACCGGATTAGCTCCTTACTAGCCCGAGCACCTGGCAGGTATCTCTCTACAACTGTGCTATCATCTGCATACCCATATATACCGGGCATCAGCAGATCGTTAATATGCAGCAGGAAAAGAGTTGCAGAGAGAACTGACCCCTGAGGAAATCCGGCATTGGTCGTCATGGGCTCTGATGAGCATCCATCGACAACAACTCGGAGAGACCGTTCACTCAGGAAGTCTTTTACCCAGTTAATCAGACCAGGGGAAATGCCGTACGCTGGAAGCTTACTCAAAAGGCTGGCATGCCATACCCTGTCGAAGGCCTTCGAGACGTCTAAGGAGACAGCAATCGCTTCTCCATTCTTCTCTAGGGCCTCGCCCCACATGTGAGTGGCATACGCTAGTAGGTACCCAGTAGACCGATTGTGGCGAAACCCGTACTGTCGGTCACTGAGGAGATCGTTACCTTCCAGGTATGCCATGAGGCGCGAGTTCAATACACGCTCCATAATCTTGCAGAGTATGGAGGTTATTGAAATCGGCCGATAGTTGGCAGGATCGGCACGACTGCCCTTTTTGGGCACGGGTTGCACGTTGGCAAGCTTCCAGGACTTGGGCACTATACCAGTCCTAAATGAGAGGCGATACAAGCGCGTCAATACAGGAGACAACTCGGGCGCACATGCCTTGAGAACTATTGCTGGTATACCATCTGGTCCACTAGCTTTATTCACGTCTAGATGACACAGTGCTCTCAAAACTTCTTTGTTTCTTATGCGAACCTCGGGCATTGAGGTGTTGCAGTGAGGTAGAGTTGGTGGAGTAGCACTGCTAGTGTCAAGACGAGAGTTATGGGCGAAAAGAGATGCAAAGAGACCTGCTTTCTCTCTCGCCGTGTGAGCCAGTGTTCCATCAGGCTTAACCAGCGGAGGCAATGTGGGCCTACAGAAGTTCGCTTCGATCGATTTGGCAAGGGACCAGAACGCTCTGCTACCGGACGGCTGTGCAGAGAGCTTTGTGCCAATATGGGTAATGCGGTCGAACCGAGCCTTCTTTAGTGCCTTTTTGTAGGACTTGGCAGCATGGTTGAAAGCTCTCTTCTTTGAGCTCAGATCCGGAGCTTTGCGGTCACGAGCGTCAACCCAGGCGAGAAACGCCGAATGCTTACGCTCTTCAGCTCGAACGCAATCGGCGTTGAACCATGGGCGAGCTGAGCCTCCGATGGGTACGTCTCTATAAGGGATGAAAAACTCCATAGCTTGACGTATCACATCGGATATAGCATCCGCACAGCTCGACGGACTTTTAGAAGAGAAGCAGACCTGCTGCCAAGGATAAGACGCAAAGAAGTGCCGCATCTCATCCCATTCTGCTGACCTGTAACGCCATATTCTCCGTTCACCGCGTGAGTCGCAGTCAGGTGGGGAGAAGCACGAAACAGACTTCACCAGACAGTGATCTGAAGTTCCAAGTGGTGAGGAAACTGTTACAATACATCTGTCCGGATCGGTGGTCATCAGAAGGTCTAAACAATTGGCAGTATGACCAACTACATCAGGCACCCTAGTCGCTTGCTTAACCAGCTGGGAAAGGCCCATCGATACTGCAAAGTTTCGCGCTTCTCTCCCAGCGTGGTCGGTCTTCTGGTATGGGAAAAGCCAGTCTTGGTGGCAGGCGTTAAAGTCCCCCAGAGCGACGAGCTGCGCATCAGGGTGTCTATGCAGAGCCTTATCGGCGGCCTCACTGAGGTGGTCGAACAGCCGAGTCGTCTCCTGATCACCGCTGTGCGATCGGTAGACACAGGCATAAACAATTTTGTCCATACCAGTGAATACCAATTACACCAAGACACAGAACAAATGATTGTGCTCATTACATAATAATTTATCCTGGGTGGGAATCGAACCCACGACCTCCGGCATAGCAGTCAGGGCCACTAACCACTAGACCAACAGGCCAGTCAACAATGCCCCCGCAAGCAGCTCTAAGTACCAGTTTCAGCTATCACAAGCATACAGCAGTAAGTTTCCCTAATTATTATTATAGATACAGTATCCAGCATCGGGCTTCAACTTGCTAAATTCTACACATTTGCTTGGTCATATCACGCAGCAAAACCGGGGCATACCTACACTTCAAATATTTGACATACCTATTACACACAACACACGAGTCATCTGCCTGTAAACTTGGGGTATACCACTGAATCATGCGAGTCGTTAGCCTGGATCGTGTCATGGAGACTAATAGTATACCTACGTATACTCACACACCCACTTGATGAATGGAACACTATTAAGAGGACTACACGGTCTAAAGCGCGTTTACTCTCGAACCGCATACAAAAGAAATGCGCAATAACACAATACGTCGAAATATGAAGTATTTTAGCAAAAGGAGAAAGCTCTGGCTCCATAGAAAAAAAAATAGTTCCGGCGGAAAAGAGATTTATCTCAAATTATCGATATTAATAATTAATAAAATAATAATCGATCAAAAATATATGACGATCATAAGATCGTCATCCACTGGCAATCTTATAAAAATTCCTAGTTTTATTTATTTATTTCATAATTTACATAACACACTATACTTACTGTACAGATAATTTTTGTTTGGTGTCGATATTAAAACATGTTTATGTTTATTTAATTATTTTTCATTATCTTATTCAAAAATATGACTCGGTGTATTATTTCTGCATCAATTCAATTCAAATTACTGGGGCCATGGGTGATGCGAAAGAGATCCCCGGGGCTCTGGAACAATGGCAAAGAAGGAACAGGAGTGGGTTTTTAGTCAGTAAAAGTCTTTGTTCTTTATTGTACACACAATTTTATACAGACAATAAAATAGGACAGTAAAGTTGATGTACATAGGCGAGCTTAACCCACAACTGGGTTTTCTTACAGCAAACCATATGAGTGCGAAAGAAATTTTGCATTAATTTTAAGGAACTTTAACTGTACAACAAAAAATTAAACACATAAATTAAATCTAACTTAAAACTAAAAATATACTAAACAGACATGTGTACAGCACACTATTCATAAACATAATATATACAATAAATAAATACCTATAAACTCACATATTTACGGGTCATGTTGATAAAAAATGTTTCTTAATTTTTCCCCTGAAAACCTCCAACGAAGGGCTAGCTCTCAATGTATGTGGAAGAGAATTCCAGAGGCGCATAGCACGAACGGTAAAAGATCCACTGTAGCGACTTGAAGAGTGGGGAGGAAAACGAAGGAGAAGAGAGGATGATGCGACAAGGTTTTCCTCTCGTAACAAGATACTCGAAGCGTTCCCGAAGATACAAGGGGGAGTTGGGATTATGAAGAACAGAGAATAAAAAAGAAAGAGTGTGGCAATCCCGATGTTGCCGAATAGGCAGCCACTTCATTTGCCTTCGAAATTCTGACACATGGTCATACTTCCGAAGGCCAAAAATGAAGCGGATACACAAATTCTGCGACCAGACGCTCCAGTTTGTCAAGAAGATCCTCAGTCGCATCAAGGCAGCAGACATCAGCGTAGTCAAGAAGATCTAGAAGAAGAGACTGAGCAAGAGTAATTTTAGTTGAGAAAGGCAGGAACTTCTGAAGACGTTTCAGTGACTGAAATGAGCAAAACACCCTCCTGCTTACTTCTGCAATGTGGACATTCTAAGACAGGTTACAGTCTAGTCTAGGAAAACACCTAAGTTTTTAACTTTTTTTGAATAGGCTATAGCGACAGCATCGTACATAACAGGTGGGAGAGACTGGTTATTTAATCATCATCATCATTTCAGCCGAAAGACGTCCACTGTTGGACATAGGCCTCCCCCAAATGTCGCCACAATGACCGGTCCTGTGCGTCTCGCATCCATCGGATTCCCGCAACCCTCACCAGGTCATCGGTCCACCTTGTGGGAGGCCTTCCAACGTTGCGTCTTCCGGTACGTGGTCGTCATTCCAGAACCTTTCGTCCCCATCGACCATCTGTTCTGCGAGCAATGTGCCCTGCCCACTGCCACTTAAGTTTGGCGATTCTTCGGGCTATGTCTGTAACCTTGGTTCTACTGCGGATATCTTCATTTCTGACGCGATCACGCAAGGAAACTCCGAGCATAGCCCTTTCCATTGCCCTTTGAGTGACTTTAAGCCTTCTGATGAGGCCCATTGTAAGCGACCACGTTTCGGAGCCATATGTCATCACTGGCAACACGCACTGGACTTTCGTCTTGAGACACTGTGGTATATTGGACGAGAAGACACCACGCAGCTTCCCGAACGCTGCCCAGCCGAGTCGGTTTCGACGATTGACCTCTTTCTCGAAGTTAGACCTTCCCAACTGGACCGTCTGTCCCAGGTAAACGTAGTAGTCCACAACTTCGATTGTAGTGTCTCCGATTTTGATAGGAGTGGGTGCTACATGGATGTTTACCATGACTTTGGTTTTGTCCATGTTCATTTTAAGTCCCACTCTTTCGGAAGCTTTATTGAGGTCACCGAGCATTGTACTGAGCTCCTCCGTAGTCTCAGCCATGACTACTATGTCGTTGGCAAATCGAAGGTGTGTGATGTGATGTTGCCATTGACATTTATGCCTAGCCCTCTCCACTCCAGAACCTTGAAGACATCCTCCATATTTAATAACTTTACGAAATATCTGCCACCAATAATGAGAGCTTGTGATTTAGTTGGATTTACTAAAAGTCCGAAATTTTTAGCCCACTGACAGATATTTTTAAGATCATTATTGATGGCAAGTCCGATAAGCCCTCCCGCCCAACCCAAAAGCGGGGGATGTCATTAGATGATTGATTAAGTTTTTATGATTATTTGTGTTAGCAGCGTAATTACAGCCGCTAAAATGGAAAGTTTCAGCTTTTTTCGACAAAAAGGTAAGATTCTTCGATTTTTCGGGTTTGATTAAAGGGTAGATTCTTTTTGGGTTTCTTTTTCTTTCTTTTCTTTCTTTTCTTTCTTTTATTCATCAAGTTTTTGCCTTAAGAGCGTAGGTATGTGTTTTCAAATATAACTGATGAGGTATCAATCTGTTTCGATTGATCGCTTCTGCGCGGCCACGGCGTCGAAGACGGAAGGACGGTGATCCGTGTTTGCGAAGGGTGCTGGTTTTCATACGGCTCTCTTGGTGCCTGAGATGGCGAATCTTGAAGAAACAGGAAAGTTCGAAATGGGGGGCCGATACGATTAGGAGGTTGCAATGTTTAACTGCAGCATCGAAGAAACGCTTGGAAAGGCGCTTCATAAACTACTGGATGGTAGAAATTTTGAGACGTAATGTAAAATCTCATTTCGGACATAATTCCCTATTAGCTCCGAGAATTTTTCAGAGCAATCGGTTTTGAAGCTTTTGCATCGTATGGAAGTGACGGGTTCACGTGTGCAAAAGCAGGACATGCGTATGTGACGATCGGAGGGATGACTGCCGTGAAAATACGCAATTTGTTTTTTTGAAAGACAATTTCCTGCGGGCGGTGGTGTGTATATAGTGGACCCTACTTAGGGCGAAAGTAACACGTGAACAAGCCTGCTATATGTACCTAGCGAAGGTCAGATGCTGGTCTAGAATCACACCGAAGTATTGAGCTTGCTTCCCCTAAGGGATCGGTTTGCCATACATGGTGATTGGAGGAGGAGGTGGGAGGGATTTCTGCAGTCTCGAGTAGAGGACTGCCTGACTCTTAACGGGGTTAACCCCGATTTTCCATTTTTTGAACTATTTGCCCTAAATATTTGCGGAAGTTTAGAGGTTGCGAGCGATAGCGCCGGGGTCTCGACTGGTTCAGTAAATGGCCGTGTCTGCAGTCAAAAGAGCCAACTGAGCCTTTTTACTTTTTGAGGTATCGTTTTGTGAACAGCGTGTAAACTAAGGAGCAATAATAGCACGGAGCCCTGAGGGACTACTGCTCTTATGAGATGGTGGGCTGAAAGCAATCCCTTTATGCGATAGTGGAAGGTACGATTCAACAAACTCTTGCAAAATGAGTACAATACGATCTGGCACACCGATACACAGCCAGTAAAAAAAACCGACTTCACTACAAAAAAACACTCAAACGTTCAAAATAACTTTTCATTTTGGAAGTCGATATTTCTGGTCTTATTTGTTTGTTATTTAACACCGACTTCCAACTTCAAATAAAAAATTATTTTGAATGTTTTGTAGTGAACTCGGTTTTTTTTTTTGTAAAAAGTATTTTATCTCTATATATAGCCCGAGTGCCTACATCTCATGACAAATTCCAATTAGCCCAAACACCGCTAGGATACATTCTTTTATTACGAAGTTTCCGTGGCTACCTTCCACCTTCCGACTGTATCATCAGATCAATTCGATGGTACCTTATAGCCAAAGTCCATCTCATGATAATTCTAATAAGCCCAAACACGGCTAGGATATATTGATTATTTACGGCCTTCCGGTGCCTACCTTCCAGCTTCAACATCATCATCAGATTAGTTCGATGGTACCATTTTCAACATAACTATTCACAACCATTTGTTTATTTGTATTGTCATGGTTGCTTATAATCGGTCTATAAATGACGGAGTTCTGAGGTAAACATAAAAAAAAAAATACAACCGAATTGAGAACCTCCTCATTTTTTTTAAATCGGTTGTAAAATAAAGCTGCATAACTAAAATATGGTTATCAAAAATTACTAATTAATAATTGAGCTATTTGTTAATACCGACAACATGATTGTCAATTTTTTATATGTTTGCCAGTAAGGGTCATGATATTAGCTGATTATTGTTTTATTACTTATTATCAATGATAATTTGAGATAGGTACATTTTATTTCCGCCGGAGCTGAGTTTTTTTAAGCATTTACCTTTACATAAATCTACAGAATTTTAATTATAAAATTACAAAACACTATATCGGTAAAACGTTGCTTGTAAAATCAATCAGAATGATTGCAAGTATATTAGTCCAGTGCCTAATCGATAAAAATACTTTTTAGAGCTATCTTCGTGATCTGTATTATATTTTGAACCCACTATCTATCTAGCATTTATCCTGAAGAATAACATTTTCTGATTCTGTTTACTGCAGTGCATCATATACCTACTTTTGCGCACCACAAAACTCGCGATTAGCTCCGGTAGTCCTCTTAAGTTTGTGGTTGCTATCGTTGTCACATTGTCGTGCCTCGCCTGTCTGTAGGGGACTTTATTCAACAGTTACTTTTGGCGGAGAAACGTCACGCGTTACCCAATTGAAAGAGTACGTATGTGGGTTTCCTGCCGATCTGAAGTCACGTCGACCATATTTAGTCATAGCAGTTCGGAATTTCTTACGAGTCTCATAAGTATGCAAAAAAACTTTGTAGCGAAATTTTCCATAGATCTCGTAATTGTTTCGACAGTTTTTTTTTTCAATAATTTGTTTTCGCATAACGTATCCAATATCGATCTAATTGCCTGGCATTTATGCTGAACTGGACCTATTTTGGCGCAGTCGTGTGGCACACAATTGTATTTTTTTATTCTTTTTAAAGTTCCGTACCTCAAAAGGAAAAAACGGAACACTTATAGGATCACTTTGTTGTCCGTCTGTCTGTCTGTGTGTCGTTTTCGAGATTTTTAGTTGCTCCTATTCAGTCGCACTTCATACCTACTACTGTAAGCCATATTCAGTAGGTTCCTGTTTTTAGGGTTTCGTACCTCAAAAGGAAAAAACGGAACCCTTATTGGATCACTTTGTTGTCCGTCAGTCTTTCAAGAACCTTTATCTCGGGAACGCTTGGATATATCGAGTTGAAATTAAAACCTGCGGTCCCTAGAAGCTGTAAAAAAATCAAACTTCTGAATTTAACGAAAAAAAAAGAAACTCTCAAGGGAATCAAAATTCATAGGGTACTTCCCGTTGACTTAGAATCCTGAAATTTGGCATGAAGCAAGGTCTCACAGCACAAGTATAGGAAAAAATCTGAAAACTGTAAATTAGTAGTTACCTACGTCACAAAAAAAAAGTTGCGAATCGGAAAAATCTTCGTAACTCAATTCAGGAATTGAACTGTTTTCAGTAAGTTTGTGCGGAACCCTCAGTGCACGAGTCCGACTCGCACTTGCCTGGTTTATTTTTTGCTTCGTGTTTACCTAACTATTGTTTGTGTGCCTTGTGTTGTGCTAAATTAATTAATTTTCTTTCTTTCTTTCTTTTGTCTATGTAGGATCTACGATTGATTGACAATAAAATACTTTTGGTGAAAACCACTCCGGTAGCAAGCAATCAAGATAAGATATCTACTTCGACTGACGATGACCATATGGTAGGTGCTGCTGCTACCGTGACTGGTCATTGTTACCATATTAAGAATTTTTTTTTTGGTTTTATCAAAGTAAGTTTAGTAGTACGCTCAACTTAGAAAACACGTTTTTTGATATATTTGACACCCAAACTCATTAGTTCAGATCCAATACTTTTTAGGAGTTCTCTAAATTTATAGATAATAAAAAATAAAAAAGGTATCATAATGTTTGTTATATTACTATTACGATACATTTTTAGGTATGTAACTTAATGTGTGTGTGTGGTAATGTGTTTTATGTATGCGTAAACTTTATGAAAACACCACAAAAATCTATCGCATTTATAATTCTTTCAAATAATCTCGCAACCCGAGTTTGCGACCCTGGATTTAGTAGTAGTGTGAGACGATACTTTTATGAACACTGGACATTGCCATGTGGACGCCACAAACAATCGATTATGACGATACAAGAAGTGTGAATAATTTTTTTCCCTTAAATTAAACTTACAACCTGAAACTGTACACACCCATGACTAATGCCTCAAAATTGTTTGCATTTTTAAACTACAAACACGTCATTCGAATTTCAGTTGAATATCCCCGAGCCATCAATCACAGCTTCACGCACAAGTTCCAGAGAAACTGAATAATAAATCAACCCTTCAGATAATCACGGCCAAAGCCTTTCTAGTGGATGGGGAAAATCATTAAAATTGGACCATTTCTCCGTATCGGAAATGAGTCCAAATTTTTTTGAAACGCATTAAAATTGTTGCGTGCGTTAGATATGCGTTCTGGGAAATGTTGCACCGATGCAACGAGCGGGGACAGCGGGGAGAGCGGGGACAGCGGGGCGTGCGGGGAAGATTTCAGAGAATGCTAGGACAACGTGGATGCGCTCGTGTCTTTGGGTCTAAAAAATAAAGTAGATACACAGCATAATGTTGGATTGCTCGCGATGTGCGATTATATATTTAATTAAAACCATTTTCTTTTCAGTAAAGTATTTTTTTATTATTAAAATTGTTCTTAAACCTCAATATTATATTTTTAAAATCGTCCGCCTACACACTCGTTCGTCACAATTTCCTGTAGTTGTATGCATAATCAGCCTTAAAATTGTTCCAGGATTAGGCACTGAGGTACTGTACTGTCAATTGCATTGATTTAGACAGAAGACAAAAAGGAAAGTTTAAACAGCTAGCTTTCGATATCAAACTCTAGTGAGAAAAATTGAGTTTGATGTGGTTTGCAAATCGGTGAGTGACGGTTAAGTCCAGAGGAAAAAATAAATCGGAATAGAAGGTCCGCATTATCCTTACCCATATTCAGAAACAATAGGGCGGCTGCACCAAAAGACGTACAACATTCGGCTATTAAAAAATCCTGAAAAACTTCCCCGAAGGTTCGAACAAACCCCCACAGACGAGTTACCACGAATCAACGCATGGCAATTATTTAAGGAAAATGGGAGTTATTATCTCTTCGGCAGTATATAATGCTTAAGCGGCTTCGCGTATAATTGGTAACCTGAGGAGATCCGACGCATCCGATAGATATTCTCGGCATTTTGTTTGATCAATATCCAATTACGTTTATTTTCTTTTTGCTGGCCTCTGCAATTTTGGGATGTTATCGCTTTAAGATCAATTATAAACAAGTGCGAGTCGGACTCGCGCACTGAGGGTTCCGTAAAAACTTACATATGAAAACAGTTCAATTCCCGAATTGAGTTACGAAATTTTTTTTTTTTTTGTGACGTAACTGCAATTTACAGTTTTCTGATTTTTTCCTATTCTTGTGCTATAAGACCTTACTTCATGCCAAATTTCAGGATTCTAGGTCAACGGGAACGGCCCTATGAATTTTGATTCCCTTGAGAGTGTCGAAATATACGTTTTTTGCGACATAAACGGCCGTATCTTTTTTTTTCGTTAACTCAGAAGTCCTAAGCCTGAATACATGGTTTTAATTTCAACTCGATACTTCAACGCGTTCTTGACAGACAGACAGACGGACAACAAAGTTTTTTCCTTTTGAGGTAAGGAACCCTAAAATTGGCTTTTATTATGGACTTTAGTAACGCCTATCAAAACGGAGTAAATCAAACTACTATTTCAGTTCTAATATCTAAACACACAATACATAGAAGACTACAAAGAGTGAAAACATGCAAAGATATAACAAAGCAGCAAAATAACTCGAACGCTTCGACACAACAACACTCGCTAACTTCCAAATAATACATATTATTCTAATATAAATAGCATAGTTAGCGTCGTGTCGTCCCATTATGTTACATATAATATGTGTCTTAAATTTGCCGCAACGACTATGAGAACCGAAAAAGTCTAAATAGGGTGCTAAATGATGCTAATATCATCAAGCTCTGTTTGAGCGGAGACCTCGAACGCGTGAATGAGACAATCCCTTGCATTCGGCACCACAGTAATAGTGAGCACGGGACCTATACAACGATAGCACCTGAAACGAATACTAAGGTAGACACAAAAGTTTAATTGTGAACTAATGTGGAGAAACCGAAAAACCCTTAGATACAATCTACTCGTACATTTGAAAATGTAATTTCTCTATGATCTTAAAAATATAAATAAATAAAAGAGTGTTGGCAGCGGTAAAAAACCAAAAAGTAGTCACGGCTGTTAACCGTGCTCTATGGTCGTTAGCAAATCTCGGTTTAACCGTGGAAACCGCAAACAAAGCGGGCAAGTCGACGGTAGTTAGTTGGGGACTAGAGGAGGATTCCCCAGAACATTGACAATTGTCTCCGAATCAATTATCGCGATAGAACAACGGTGAAGACAATGTGGCTGGTCATCCGGAAAATTATCGGAAAGTACGCGCACTTTACTATGCTGTGAACTTTTAGGTTTTTGGGACCTGAAACCGTTGAAAAGTTGACGAAGATTAACTAGAATATCTTCCAATGACTTCTCCTGCTCTAGGGTGGAGCGAGAGGGCGTGTCTACACAAAGACGTCGACACCGCTACTGCGTCTCTCTCTCTCCTTCAATCTGTTCATTTTATTTTGGGTATGAGGTTCATGTCGTCCTCAATCCGAAATAAATAGGTAATAGCAGAGAAAAGACGGTATAAGCATAGTCATTGAAGATAGGCGAATCCATCCTGCTCGCTAACATAACCAGACTATTCAACAAAAAGCATTTGGCAATCTTTTTTGCCATTCTAAGATCATTTTTCTCCACAAAAAGGGCGACAGGTAAGACTAAAACGATTACTATTTAGATTAGATTAAAAAGCATTTATTAAAATTTCGTATCTGGCGAATTAGAGAAACATCAACCTCGTGAGCAAGGAGACTTCCGTCCCAGCCTCATCTTAATGGTAGATCATCTTCACGCAGTCAACAAATTATTAGAGAAAAATCAAGAATATAAAATTCAGCAAGCAACTCTTTGATTCCCCACATACAGTAGTTATTAAGTCAGAAACAATTGGTGCAAAATATAATACCAAGAAAGGAGTCAAACAGGGCGATCCGTTATGTAAAGAAGAAAAGAAAGAAAAATATTTTATTTGGCACACATGGATACGCACACTGTAAAAACAAAATTTAAGACAACTAAGAGAAAAAAAACACAATGTGTGTCTCACGGCTGCGCCAAATATTTCCAGTTCAGCAAAAAAATCACATTATGTGATGTGGTTATCTCTTAAATTGTACATCAATACACATAGTAGAAATCTTCAGAAGGTTGGAAGCCGGTTGAAGGGAGGGAGGCGTTATCCTTGGCGATACAAAACTGACATGACCAATAATAATAATAATAATAATAATAAATCATTTATTTTCAGGCATCTTGGCCCATAGATAAATACCTTATAAACTAACATATATATAAAGTAAATTAAATACAATTTTATTGTTAATAAATACGACTTATGACTATGTTAGTAACACTTCACTGCACTTGTTCACTTTGTGCTGTTCTGTGGCACTTGTCCGCGGAAGCGACGTAACACCACGCCCTGCGGCCAAAAGTCTTCCTTCAACATGAGGGGCAGAAAAGTGTTCGGGACTCGCACCACGAACGCCTTGAAATTGACGTTACGGTGCGACTCCAGAAGCTGTACCCTCAGTGCGAACTTCGTCTTATGGCGCACGCACTCCACGATGTCTTCCACCCTTGTGGTGTGATGCAGGCGGGAGATGTACACGGGAGTGTTCGCAAAATAGCGCCAGGGGCGCTCGCGGTGACGCTAGCGAAATCCTTTCGGATCGGATTCGCTGAAGGACCAAAACCATAAAAGTAGACAGGGATATAATACAACATGTCCAGGTCTACCTTTACTTGACCAAACAGACAGAAGCGTAACTACACCATCTGAGGCCCGTAGCAAAATCATTGGATGGGGCCCCAGAAAAATCGTCAACTTTGTAATTTAATTTGGGTAAATCACTTCTCTAACACACGAGGGCTTTTATATTTCGTCTCTGAAGGTGGGCTTGCCGGTGGTGTATTTAATAAGTTGGTAAAGCTGGCAAAATACCACGGGAAATTGATCCTTTTCTTATGAATGCGTATAATCAATCTTAATAATTTACTTGAATTTGTATATTTACTTCTTCTGAGCTCAAGACCTCTTAGACCGGGGACCCCACCAGGCCAGGGGCCCGTGGCATTTTGCAAGCCTTGCCACCCTATAGTTAAGCCACTGCAAACAGAACAGCTGGAAGATGAACGGAAAAGGCCTAGGAGAATTGTTGGTCTATGAAGGACCTATTTTACAGTCCGTCACTCAAATGCACGCTCATGAACATGTATATTGATATGCGCACAGATATACGAAAGAAAAGAAAGAAAGAAAGAAAGAAAGAAAAATATTTATTTGGCACACGTACACAGATACATACAATGCAGAAACAACATGTAAACAGATATACACACACACACATACACACACAGACACATTTACAGATACATTTGTATGTATTTGGCTTAATTTTTGACTAACATCCAGAAGTTCAAGCTCAAGGTTTGCCTTTGAGCAATAGAGCGCATTTTAAACGACTCTACTGTGCTCCAAAACCAAGATATCTGTTGTGGCTCAAAAGGCTATCGGGCAGGACATGTATATTGCATTAGAAACTGTAGGCTAAAGTAGCACTGAGCTGGTATCCTGAGACAGCGAGACGAGGTTAAGGCAGATCACGAAGGAGATAACAAGACGAACTGGACGAATTTCGCCAAAACTAGAAGGAGAAAGCGCGCGCTCGCGAAAGTTGGAAAGAGTGGAGACATTTACTGTGGAGTGGGACAGAAGAACGTACCGGACAGACTAATAAAAAATATATACTCGTATTGACGTTATGTTACAGCAGGCGATACTTTACTGGATTTTCATTTTATAGTGTGCCTGTATAGGTACATATTCAAAAATGTTATCAGAAACTCGACATAACGACAGCCATTTTGATTTATTCTTGACCTCAAGGTATAGTACGATTACATCGTTTATTTTTTGTTTTCAGCTAACTTTTATAAACCAGCTAATTTTCAAAACCAAAATACCATACCTAGTAGATAACTTCTAACCATTTCATAATTACAATTTGGAAAATCCTCATAATTTCAACCTACAAACGTTGGCAACCTACAAACTTTACCACCAGCATATTAATAGTATCAGGAAGATATAGTGTCGACAATTATTGTAGCAGAACATTTTCCTCCTAATGACCTTGATTATAATTAATGTATTTGATAAATGTAGTTATTATAATGATACGAAGCGACGTTGTCCCCACGTACTCGTATACAGAGATAAATGTAGTTATTATAATGATACGAAGCGACGTTGTCCCCACGTACTCGTATACAGAGATAAATGTAGTTATTATAATGATACGAAGCGACGTTGTCCCCACGTACTCGTATACAGAGATAAATGTAGTTATTATAATGATACGTAGCGACGTTGTCCCCACGTACTCGTATACAGAACAGTTATAGTACAGTACGCAACGGCGCAAGGTGAGCGAGTGTGCGCCGGCGCAGGCACGCGACACTTGGGCGACCCGCCGCGCTGCGTCACGCGACCTTGCCCTTGTGAAGGCCGCGCTACGTAATTTGCAGACTGGAGTTATGGACTGGTCCTTAATTCCCAAAAAATATGGATAGGAGATTAAGAGCAAAGTCGTTTTTACTTATTTTGTATTTTTTTTTCTTTAGCGAAAATTTCAAAACGAAAAAATTTTCTAGAAAAATCTGAAAATAATGCCATAAATCTATCCATTTTCGCATCCGGAAAAATCCGGCTAGTCCGTGAGTCATGTCGCGAATCGAAGTGAATCGCAATAGTTAACGTGAAGATACAACGAGAGCTATCGTTGTTTTGTTCACCAGTTTGCTCTACGCGTCTCTACTGTCGAGTAACATCCTTTTTTTAGCATCCAACCCGACATACATTTTCTTGGTGAAATGTTTAATGGTGACTGTCGCAACATAGTGCTGGGCACGCCACAATTATGACAGTAATTCCCTCTTTGAGGAGTGGCTGGAAAGACAACATGGCATCCTTACCTTCCGCATGACGCAGGTCCTCACCGGACATGGTAAGTTCGGGAGGTTCCTGCATCGGATTCGTGCGGAAGAAACGCCTGGGTGCCGCCATTGTGTGAACCGCCCGGATGACACGGTGGAGCATACGGGAGAGGTGTGCCCCGCCTGGGCAGAGCACCGCCGTGTCCTCGTGGGGGCGATCGGCGGCAATGATCTCTCGCGCCGGGCCTAGGTACAGGCCATGGTCCGGAGCGAGGAGGAGTGGCAGGCGATCGCTTCCTTCTGCGAAGCAGTAATGCTAGCAAAGGAGGTGGCCGCACGCGCGAGAGAACGGCCCCCACGCCCCAGCCGCCTGGATCCCGATCCCTATTTCCAGCCACCGTAGGTGCTGGCTTGCGGATGGCGAGCAATGGGTAGCTCGCCGTCCGATCGTCCGGTAACCGTTCGGACCGAGCCCAAGTCGTCGACGGCGCCTAGTGTTCCACGCGCGCCTCAAGGAGATATCAGCAAATCCGTAGGGGCCCAGCAGGGTCAAAGCCTACTGGGATCATGGGTGATGCGAAAGAGAACCCCGGGGCTATGGAACGAAGGCAAAGAAGGAACAGGAGTGGGTTTTTAGTCAGTAAAAGTCTGACACTATCTCACGCTCCGCCCCAGAGCGGGGGACGTTATTGGATGATTTTCCCACCGAAAAAAAAAACCCAACATACATTTTCCCTGTTAATCATACAAGCGCTCTTACGCGATTATGACGTTATTACACATTTTGCATTAGATATTTTGGAAACACATCTTGTGTATATTAACTAGGCTTCTATTGAAATCAATGTATAAATTTGTGTAAAACTAATCCAGTAAAGACCTCTGAAAATCAGCTATTTTGCTTGAACTTTGACCCTTCATAATATACTCAAAAATTAAAAAAGAAAAAAAAAACAATATTGTAGTTGCAAATTTAATCAAGATTCTGAATAACGAAATATTTTCCCTAAAACATTTACAGTTTAAAAAAAAACATGTATTTCCTGGAACAAGTTTTTTGAAATATTCGAGAGAATGACGGTATTACCGAGTGCAAGCAGAGCTTTCTGGTATTATCTCTCTGTTTTCGGATTGCCTTTTTATTAAACATAGCGCTGGATTGCGTTCGATGAACCGACAAGCTTTTAAACCATGATCAGGTTGACGATAGACGACTGGGGAAGGGCCTTCATAAGAAGGAAAATCATCAAATAACTTCTTACCCTCTGGGTGGAGCATGTCAGGCGTTTACTGACTAAAACCCACCTATGTTCCTTCAGTTGCCGTTTGTGTTCTTGGGCCGCGATGACTCTTTGAACAATCCCACAGCTCCAGCAAGCAGCGGCCCTTGTGCGCTCCGTACATTTCGAGCACTGTCGAGTCGGATTTGGTCCTTACCGGACGGCCGAACGGCGGGCTCCCCATTGCTCGCCGTTCGCAAACATTATCGCCTTGCGACTTCCGATGGCCCGGGGCGTCTCCTGCGGCGGTGTCTGGTGCATAAAGATATCGTTTCCCTCACGATTTCAGCAACCATCTTCACTCATATTCCTGCTTCGCAAAACAAGAGACTGTTTTCAATTCGCTCTCTTCTGTTCCATAGCCTAAACCAGGGTCGGATGCGAGAGGTTACCGTCGCCGATCGCCTGCACGAGGACGTCAAAAATGCTGCAGAGTCAGATAGCCCTGTTTTATTCGAAAAAAAAAGGAAGTCATAAGTATCTCAAAGGCAAAAACTCTTCAGCTGTGGTTGGTACAACGGAATATTAATCTGCTATAGGTAATCAAGCAATCGGTCATTGCAAAATCTTTACAAAAATCATTCATTTTCTTTCTTGCTTGCTTTCTTTCTTTATTTATTTCTTTCTTTAATCATGCGTTAATAGCCCTTAGTACTTACATTTGACAGACCTCACTGTACACTGGCGCCTCTAGCGGCGAATTCACACGCAATAGTCATTCACCGCTGGTAATACCACGGGAAAACGATCAACACATAACTTACATCATACATTATATTATAACACGTTACCTACCTGCCAGCGTGTTGGCGTCCGCGGGATTCCCTCTTATTTTCTATTTCATGTCAAAAGCTGCTTACCGCTTATGTTATGATGATTGTTTTTATCCGAGTTATGCCATATCTATTTATAATTATGGCACGCATGCTTCAAAGCGCTTTTTTTTAAGGTGGGAAATCATATCTACCGTAATATATATTCTAGGGTGGATTTTACTGACTAAAACCACACCTATGTTCCTTTAGTTGCTAGATAGATATATTCTTTATTGTACACAAAAAATACAAATTATATTAGGAACTTATCGCTAAAAGTAATTTTTTACAGGCAACCTTTGGATGGATTTGACAAAGGAGACCCACGAGTATCCCTTTCATACTTTTCCCCGTGGCTCTAGCAGGCATCGGCCCTACTGGGCCTCTTTTGCTGACATTACATTGAGGCGCGTGTGGATAACTATGCGCTGTCGACGACTATGGCTCGGTCCTTATAGGACGGCCGGACGGCGAATTACCCATTGCTCGTCGTCCGCAAGCCCGCGCCTTTGATGGCTGGAGTTCGCTCTACGATCTCCTAACACCCGGGGCGTCATCTTGTACTTTGTAGTGTGAGGATGTTCGTTCCCTCACTCTTGCGGCGCTTCCTTCGCTAGTATTACTGCTACGCAGAAGAACGCGACCACATCCCGTTCCGTCTCACTTCGAATGCTTCTAAGGGCTGGGATACTACTTAACCTGGCCTCGTACTTGGGCACGCCACAATTATGGCGGTAAGTCCCCTCTTTGAGGAGTGGCTGGAAAGACCACATGGCGTCCTTACCTACCGCATGACGCAGGTCCTCACCGGACATGGTAAGTTCGGGAGGTTCCTGCACCGAATTCGTGCGGAAGAAACGCCTGGGTGCCGCCATTGTGTGGACCGTCCGGAGGACACGGTGGAGCATACGGTAGAGGTGTGCCCCGTCTGGGCAGAGCAACGCCGTGTCCTCGTGGGGGCGATCGGCGGCAGTGATCTCTCGCGCCGGGCATTGGTACAGGCCATGGTCCGGAGTGAGGAGGAGTGGCAAGCGGTCGCCTCCTTCTGCGAAGCAGTAATGCTAGCAAAGCAGGCGGCCGATCGCGTGAGGTAACGGTCCTCACGCCCTAACCGCCGCCGGGATTCCGATCCCGATTTCCGGCCACCGTAGGCGCGGGCTTGCGGACGGTGAGTAATGGGTGGCTCGCCGTCCGACCGTTCGGTAACTGTCCGGACCGAGCCCAAGTCGTCGACGGTGCGTATTGTTCCACGCGCGCCTCAGGGAGATGTCAGCAAATCGTAGGGGCCCAGCAGGGCCGAAGCCTACTGGGGCCACGGGTAGTGTGAAAGCGAAGCCCGGGGCCCCGGGATGAAGGCAAAGAAGGAACAGGAGTGGGTTTTTAGTCAGTAAAAGCGCGATTTGTCATTAAATGATTTTCCCACCTAAAAAAAAAAAAAAAAAAAACCTGGCCGGCAGGTTTTTTTTTTTGCCGGCCTCGTATGTAGGAACCTATTTAAAAACGTTTTTGCGTATGGGTGTGATGTCCACCATATAACGATGGCATGATCGGACTTGGCATTAATCTGACATTTAATTTCATTTGAACTATGACATGACAAGAGGCTCTACTCTAGACACTGTTAAACTTATAACGTTACCGGAAAGCCAATACTACTTAAACGCCATTTTGACCAAAACGTGTAAGAATGTATGCCACATTGCCGCGTGTATTTAGTAATGCTAGTGTAGCGACACCTATGTCGCCACATTCGAACTAAAATTCAAAATCCTGCGTCGCGGTATAAGAGTTTCCCGCGCGATTAGAACATATATGTACAACAGTCCAAAATCAACTATTGAACAGTTGCCCAGACCAGACACAACACTCATCTGGTCGGAGGTGTCGCTTTTGACGGCGGTTTCACCCTCGAGAGTACAAAACTGTCCCAAGGGAAGAAAACTATCCCAAGGGAACATACCCCTGGGATAGAGAATATTCTATTCCAGGACGTAGTCTACCCGTGTTCCAAATTTCACCCAAATACGTCATCGTAATCCACAAACTTACCTACTAACTTTCACCTTTGTAATATTTAATAATGTGATGTGATGGCATATTAATCTGATGTATGAATGTCATTCAATTGCAATTCTTAAATTTCTCATGTTTTTCGTGAGAAAAAAAACTGCCGCCCTAGCCAAGTTACAACCGTTTCGTTCCGATTCTCTTTTCGTTGATCGAGTTAATCGAGTTGGCCACGCCTCCTATTCCTTTGTTCTGACCACGTGACTGAGCGTTGAGATGACTTCAGAACAAAGGAATCCGAGGCGTGGCCTACTCGAGGCGATCGACCTGCCGGTTGGTCTAGTGGTTAGTGGTCCTGACTGCTATGCCGGAGGTCGTGGGTTCGATTGATGTTTGTGTGATGAGCACCATCATTTGTTCTGTGTCTGGGTGTAATTTATCTATATATGTATGTATTTAGAAATATATAAGTAGGTTTATCAGTTGTCTAGTACCCATAACACAAGCTCTGCTTAGCTTGGGACTAGACGGCATTGTGTGATAGTTGTGGAATATTATATTATATTTCGTTTATTCATTAATATCACATATAAATTACATTTTTAAATATTTCTTTAAAAAAACATAAAAAAAACATTTAAAAATATAAAAAATAGTTGTCCGCCGGTGTCGGGAACAGGGTCCAAGCTACCGGTGGTTAGGGCTCCAGAGACAGGAACCTCCTCACAATGCGAGCCGTATCGAGGAGTACTGCCTTCTGTATCAGGCCCTTGATCCAACCGCGCAACGACAGCTTCGACAGATGGTCGTCGAAGCTTTTGGCTATAAGACCATTGGCGGTCACGACCATCGGCACAATGACAGCTGAGTCCACATTCCACATGTCGACAACCTCGTGTGCTAAGTCGAGATATTTGATTTGTTTCTCTTTCTCAGCTTTCACGAGATTCTCGTCATGCGGGATGGTGACGTCGACTATCACTGCGCGGCGCGCTAATCGGTCTATCACCACTATATCCGGCTTATTGGCTACAATAGTCCGGTCAGTAATGATAGACCGATCCCAGTACAACGTGACATGGTCATTTTCGAGAACTGGGTCGGGCACATACTTGTAATACGGTACCTCAGAATCCACTAGGTTGTACTTCAAAGCAAGTTGCTGGTGAATAATCCTGGCTACTTGGTTATGTCTGTGCAAATACTCGCCGTTAGCCAAACGAGAACAACCAGAAATAATATGTCTGATAGACTCACCCGGACGGTGGCATGCCCGACACACGTCAACCGTCCCGTCCTTCATTATAAATCTCCGGTAGTTGTTCGTTAAGATAACTTCGTCCATAATCGCACAGATAAAACCTTCAGTTTCCCCAAAGAGGTCGCTGAAACGTAACCAGGCCACGGACGCCAAGAAATCTACATCAGGCTCATGAAGAGCCCGGTAAAAGCGCCCGTGGAGCTCCTTGCTTTTCCATATTTCCTTGCGGTCATCAGTAGTCAGTATTACAGGTTTGCGCCAGTCCTCTTTAGCCATGGATAACGGGGTGAGTCCCTTGTCCACTGCGACCACATCTCGGTGCATACCCACATCGGTTTTAAGAAAATATTCTCTGAGGCTGCACACCTCGCGGTTGTGCAGAGTCTTTGCGTTCAAAAAGCCTCGACCTCCACATTTCCGCGAGATGTACAGTCTCATCACCGATGATCGTGGGTGATGCATCCGGTTTGCGGTCAGTAGTGTACGGACCCGTCTATCCAGAGCGTCTAGTTCGGTCTGAGTCCATTTGAGTATGCCAAAAGAGTACATTAAAACTGGCATGACCCAACCGTTGAAGGCGCGCACCTTATTTCCGCCCGACAGAAGGCTATTTAATACCTTCTTCAGGCGGCCAAAGAAGCGCTCCTTCAGCGATTGCTTCATGTCAGCATTGTTAATGCCCAACGCTTCCGACATACCCAAATACCTATAAGTTTCGGTCGAGGAGAGGGATCTAAGGTGTATGGAATCCGGGAGTTGAATTCCCTCGGATTCCATAATCTCCCCTCGCTTTACATGCATGGCTGCACATTTGTCCACACTAAATTCCATCCTGATGGCGCTACTGAAAGTTTCAGTTACCTTCAGTAGCTCCATTAGTTGCAAATTGCTGGGGGCAAAGAGTTTCAGGTCATCCATGTAAAGAAGGTGAGATATGGCCTGACCACCTCTTCTCAACCGATAGCCCAGTCCTGACTCCTCCAGCAATGTGCTAAGAGGATTCAGAGCCAAGCAAAACCAAAGTGGACTCAGACTGTCGCCCTGAAATATTCCCCGTTTAATCCTAATAGGCTCATCATTACCCTGGATCGGTCGACATCCTGGATAGCGAAGGACCGTCTTCCATTGCCTCATACATGACTCAAGGAAGGTGCGTAAAGTCATATCTACTTTGTATAACTCCAACACCCTCATGAGCCATGTATGTGGAACAGAATCATAGGCCTTCTTGTAATCTATCCAACATGTCGACAGATCCTTGCGGGATCGACGAGCCTGTTGGCTTATGGCCATGTCAATGAGGAGTAGCTCCTTAGTACCCCGGGACCCATTCCTACATCCATTCTGAGAGGCAGACATAATCAAGTTATTCTCTATGTGTCGATTAATTTTTGCTCTCAGAATGGATGTAAGAAGTTTATAGACCGTCGACAAACATGTAATCGGTCTATAATTCTTGGGTTCCGCGGGGTTACCTGTCTTATGGAGCAGGTGGGTTACGCCAGTTGTTAGATACTCTGGTAGCGACCCAGACTCTAAGGTTGACTGGAATTGCGATGCCAGGGGCGCGTGTGAGTTGCTAAACCATTTCAGCCAGAAATTTTGCAGTCCGTCCGGTCCCGGTGATTTCCAGTTCGGTAATGGACGAACTGCTTTGGCTACATCCGCTGGAGTAATGACAACTTTTTCCATTTCTGGTATAGCTTCACACACGCGCTCGACGTCACGCATCCAGTCACCCTCAGTGTGACTGACAGGCACCGACCAAATGTTTCGCCAGAATGTAATGGTGGCAAAATCATCTGGGCGGCGCCCGTCAATCACATTTTGTTCAGGTCGCTCCCAAGCTCTATACACCCACCTCTCATCGCTCTGGAACATGCGATTCTGCGAGTACCGATCAACCCGCCGCTTATACCGCCTAATGCGGCTCGCCCATGCACAAACCTTCTGCTTCAGGAAGTCGATGCGCTCTGTGACACGAGACATGTATTCTTGAGGGCTGATACCAGTCCCCAAAAACGCCCGCCTCACAAAGCGCATCACTCGTGGTCGCGTATTACCCTCCCTGAAGCAGTGTAGTTTGCCGATGAGTACCCTGGCCCCATCGATACGCCTCTCGATCCTGTATTGCCAGGCTGGTACAGCAGGCTTTGGTCGAATAGTTCCATCTATATTAGGAAAATTTATGTTCGCCAAACGACATGCCGCAACAGCCCCACAGTACAGGATTGAGTGCGTATCAACAAGGTTCTCGCTACTCTCAAAGTTGTTTTTAAGCAGCGAATCCAAAGTACACACCAGCGCCCTATTTTTTTTGTGCATGGGTAACCGTGGCAAACGGGGTCTAAGTTCACTGCCCTGTCAATCCAACACACTGTATTTTCTAAAAAGCATACGTGAGATTTTTGACGATATACGTTTTTGACAATTAATTGCGTATTCTAGTGATAATTGATGAATATTGTATTATATTAAACATTTTACAGCTAGGTTAGGTTATCTACTATATAGCCAAGTAGTTTTTTTTAGATAAAGATTGAAAGAAAACAATATATTGCAACGAACTTGTGTTGCCAAGACAGAGTTGTCAAGTTTTCTTACTACCAGAATGAGGCAACACACTGTAAAGCAAATTATAGTGTTTTGTCTCGTTTCAACATAAGTAGTTGATGATGCCAAAACATTGTATCCAACTCTTCATATTCTTCTGGAAACTTGTTAGTTGTGCATATCGACGTCCTCGAAGATCAGGTGTGGCGTTTATTTTCGGGTTTTTATTACCTTCGAGATGATTATTTTTTAAGACCGATTGTACAGCTTCATCATTTGTATAACCCAACGTTCTCAGAAAAAAAACTTTGCAAACTTTGATATAATTTAGCGTCCATATTAGGGTGTTATGTCTTCGAGACTGGCCGTTTCTTTTCGTGTAAGCTGTAGATAACTTATCAACACTTCTTGACTAATAATCACGGCGTTGCCGGTCCAAGTTCCAAAATTGTGTCCAAATAGACTGTCTTCCAGTTTAAGAAGTTTTCAAAATGCACTGTTTTTTACATGAACAAGGTGGCAATAATGAATGTTTTAGTCTTTGATTCTCTATAAAAGCTACTGGATCGTTAATTCGTTTAGGTTTCTTTGGAGTTTGACAGCTATCTTCAACCGCAGGCTCATCAATGACACTGGATTCTTCAGGTGTGACACATTTTTTGTTACTTGACGGTTGTTCTATTACATTATGTGCAAAAGAGTTTACTAGAGCATAAGAGGTAGAAGGTCCTGGTGAAACTGAAGGCGGAGAAGATTGTGCTACACAAGTTGAATCATCATTTAAATCGTGTATGGATCTAGCTTCAACGTCTTCTTGGTTTTCTGTTGAATTAAATTTAACGCTATCAAAAATATTACGCTTACTCGTGTCAGGTTGGTGAACATCTTCTGAGAAAATAGTTGAGACGTTTGTAGTCTTATCACAAATTAATGCAGGTATCAGTTGGGTGTAAACTCCTTCTCCTAATTCTTCTGAAATACATTCATTAAGTTGTGTGACTCACTTAATGGAATAAGAGGACTTATGAAGCTTCTTAACTCCAAATCATCGCGAACGTCATCTTCATGGTCATTACATAGATTTTCTTTTTCTTCTCTTTCAAGACAATCATTTAAAACGTCGGACACAACAGTGACCGAGTCTGTATTATTGTAATGTTTTATGTTGTTTTTCGATAATCTAATCTGCATTTTACTGATTGGTCCAGATGGAATACCAGTTGAAGTGTGGAAGTTATTGCGAGTGGATGGATGGACATGGTTGGCTTTGTTCTTCAATAAGTTGTTGCAGGAAGAAGCCATACCTGATGAGTGGTGCAATAGCTCTTTGGTGCCCATTTTTAAAAATAAAGGTGATGTGCTTGAGTGCAACAATTATAGGGGAATAAAGCGAATGTCACACACTATGAAAGCCTGGGAGAAAGTTATTGAAAGGCGACTGAGAGAAGAGAGCGAAATTTCACAGAACCAATTCGGTTTTATGCCGGGTCGGGGTACAACGGATGCCATTTTTGCTATACGCCAGCTGTGAGAGAAATACAGAGGTGCGCATAAAAACTTGCACATGGTATTCGTTGACTTTGAAAAGGCATACGACCGGGTACCTCGTGAGGTTTTGTGGTGGGCCCTTAAGGAGAAAGGTGTGCCTGGGAAGTATGTGCAGTTGATCCGATCGATGTACAGTGAGATGTACCCAAGTCCGGTCTACAGTGGGCACCACTGGCAGCTTCAATGTAGCTGTCGGCTTACATCAAGGGTCGGCTCTCAGCCCTTACCTCTTCCTGATGATAATAGACGCTCTGACGTCGGACATTCAGGAAGAGGCTCCCTGGTGTATGCTGTTTGCCGATGACATTATGCTGGTTGCTGAAAGTGGCCTAGAGGTCCAGAACAGATTGGAGGGGTGGTGGTACAGACTGGAGAGTGTTGGCCTGAAATTGAGTAGAACCAAAACAGAGTACTTATTCTGCGATTTCGGCGGTCTCTCCAATCTAGTGCCTTTAGCTCTCGCCGGAACGCCCATACCGATCTGTTCCGACTTTCAGTAGGTACCTCGGGTCGCTCGTCCAAGGGGATGGTGAGGTAGACCGGGACGTAACACATCGGGTCAACGCTGGATGGATGAAATGGCGACATTTCACGGGAACAACTTGTGACCTACGGATGCCCCTCAAGTTAAAGGGTAAAATCTACAAGTCCGTGATAAGGCCTGTCATACTGTATGGATCAGAATGTTGTGCTGTGAAAAAGACGGAAGAAAAAAGATTGCACGTAGTGGAGATGAGAATATTAAGATGGATGTGTGGTGTGACAAGAATGGATAAAGTGAGAAATGAGTATATTAGGGGAAGTTTGAAAGTGGCGACAGTGACTGAAAAGTTGAAAGGGAATCGTTTATCTTGGTATGGTCATGTGAAGAGGAGGGATGAAGCGCATGTTGCTAAAAGAGTTATGAATTTACATGTGGATGGATGGAGAGGGAGAGGGAGGCCAAAGGAAAGATGGATGGATTGTGTGAGAAGTGATATGAAAGAAAAGGGAGTTAGTGATAGCGTGACGAGTGACAGGACAGAATGGAAGAAAAAAACGTGTTGTGCCGACCCCAAATAAAACGGGACAAGGGCAGGAAGATGATGAATCAGCATTTTACTACGATTCGTATTCATTGCCATAGAGTTATCCCGTAATCACTGTTATTAAAACAAAATAAACACAACAGATCTACAGATCGTTCAAAATAATTTATATAATACGCAAGTCACTGCGCGTCACACGCACGACTAACTTATACTGAGCCGTCTCCAAAGTTTGTCGAGAAGGTGAGAGTTCTACAACGAGTAAAGAAAGAGCGAGATAGCGATAGTGTTTCATCGAGCAAACTAGGGTGGTTGGTACTCTAAGGTGCGAGTATTTGCGACGGTTAAAAACACTGTATTAATCTCCGTAATTCAACAAAGAGCGTAGCATGTTATGCGTAAATACTGTAAACCTTATTACAGTTTTTTAGCATGTTAAAACCTTAATTTGAACGTCATACAGTGTTTTTTAGCTTGGCTTATCATGTGAAATACGCCTCAAAATGACAAAATTGGTAATAAGGTATACTAAACATACTTAAAGAAATTGATTTAGCCTTGTTAAGCGAAAACACTGTAAGTCGACTTACAGTATATTGCTTTGGCACGGCAGTTCAGTCGGAGTTGTTCTGTACTCTCGAAGCGCATCCTCCAGTGCGCTCCTCAGTTCATCGTTGCACTGGCTACTTACTGTGACAACCCTATCATCTGCATCATCATTATTAGGATTGGACCGCGGCGAGATTGCGTTAGTAGTCGGCGTTGCCGCGGTCTGTGTTTGTATAGATGTCGAGACGATTTGGTTGCTCAGTACCTCTGAGCGCAGCCGATCAAGTGTAGCATCGTCCAACCTGTGGTTGCGTTGGATAACCCGCACCTGATCCGACAATCGTTGGGCCGAGACGTTGACGGTTGGTTCTAGGTCCTGAAAAAGAGACAGCATCCTATCACGATACGCAGTGAGGTTAGTTCCCCCCTCTGTAGACCCGTAATATGCGCGCATGACGTTCTCATTCATAGACTGAGTCCATCTCATGCGCTGCACACAACCACCGGCAGCGGGGACCCGGCTTGGGGCCGGTTGGCCCCTAGATCCCAAGCTCTTCGGTGGCCGGCCTCTCCTCTGCCGACGTACTGGTGTTGGCGACGTCGGCGGGGAAAAATACTCGTCGCTCGAGCTCGACGCAACTGCAGCCGCCGGTGACACTGGTGACTCGAGGTCCGGCGGCGGCGAGGCGGAGCTGAGCGGCGAGCCCGGGGGTGGATGGCGTGCGCGACGGGCAGCTGCTCTAGTTAACATATTAACCCATTTCTTTCAATTCATTCCATTTCTGAGATTTCTTGTTGATTGTTAAGACGTCGTCAATGACAGACGTCATTCGGTTTTTTTCTCTTCTATTTTATTTATTTATATGGTTATGGTGCGGATTTCTATTGGTTTTCTTATTGTATCTTATTAGGCTTCTTTTATGGTAAATTGTATCACAATTTACAGGTAAAAAGTACGGGTTTATCTAATTTAAAATGGAACAGAAAAAAAATATGACTTATGTTGCTAGAGTGTTGCCAGTTGTTATTATTATTATATTATATTTTCTTCTATCTACATACATTTCTCCGTGATTAAAATATTTATTAATTCTCTGATATTAACTGAATCATACATATTTAATCGGAACCTACCGTGCCTCATATGTTTAACAATGCACAATAACGATATCGAAATCTAGGGAAATCCATGACGTAGACGCGCGCATTTTCAAACTAAATCTAAATTTAGCACATGAATGAACTCCTAATACTACATAAAGGTGTGGCTATGGCCTTATTTAGATTTCAGCCGACATCACTTGAATCTGACGTGTAATACCACGAGGTAAGGTTTGTCACAGAGCTGGGCCAGGTGATAAACCGTTTACCGCTCGTTCAAGGTGCAGTTGCCCTGTGACGTCGGAACAGCCGACTGGTTGCACCGGTGAGTCAATTATGCAGGTGAGTAGATTACATTGCGCGGGTCGCGGATACCGCCGTCAGGGTTGACGCACAGTGCGAGCCCGTAGCGATGCGATCATTTTTAACATAGCAAGTTTTTTAAATAATGAAGAAAAACTCATAATAATTACTGAAAACTTTGAAAGAAGTTCGTCTAGAAATTCTGTGTCGGCATGGTGACCCACTGACCCAGAATCGCTGATATTGAACCAGCAGCGACGCACAACCCGTATTCTTGGCTTGGTAACTATCCTTTTTATTATTATTGATAGGCTCGCGTTTGACCACTATCTCACCTGATGGTAAGCGATGATGTGGCCGACGATGGAGCACGCTTGTCTAGAAGTAACCTATTCACTCTTGACTTAAAGACCGCTAAGTTGTAGCTATCAGGAAACACAGACTCCGGTAGAGAATCCTAAAGCTAATATGTACTTACAGTCTATAAGTACCACACATCACAAAAAAAACCATAAAGGTTTCCAATTAGTTCTTAATTAATTTTCCCCGCACTCATTTTCCGCTTTCCTCGTGAGAACAACGAATCTTTCACAGCGCGAGACCCAGAATGCAGATCACAGACGCTATGACGCCAGCAGGTTCCCATAACGCGCATATTAGTACTTCAGTACCTGCAAGTATGCGGAACGGAATATCACTTACTCGAGAATTGCTGGAGTATGTTATTGTTATTAGTCATCATTTGGTAGTAATGTTATTGTGTGGAATAATTCATACTTTGTTTATTTCCCGCGATGTGTGTAGGGAAAGTAAGATGTGTCAGTGAAAGACGCAAATAAAATGTTTATGTGCGTCAAACTTGTAGCCACAGGCAAGCACGTATAACATACCAGCTGTCTTTCTTTCTACCTAGCGCATAAAGCGGGAGAAGTCATAGTATAATTTATCACCTTAAAAAAAACGGGCTAAATGGCAAACAGTCAAATGTTTTCAAAACTTATCCTGAAAAGTAACAGCATTGCCTCAAAACGTCCCAAAATGCTTTCATTTTGGTCATCATCGTTATTTCAGTCGTTGGACGTCCACTGCTCGACATAGCCTCCCACAAGTGTCGCCACGCCTATCTCTGATTTTTTCAGCTTTCACGATCCAGTTTATAGGAGACTTTATTTTATTATTTTCAAACAATTTATAATTAACATTTTGGATGCGTTAATGGTCATAATCGTATTCAAGTAACTAATTTGCAAAAAATGCATAGATGAGATAATAATAAAAATACATTAAGTAACTTGGTGTGTCCACCGCGTCGATGAGCTCGAGATCTCTCCAATACAATTCTGCATTTAAAAAACGTTAGCATATGTAAAGCACACCTCGCATATGCAACACACCCTTTTTCCGTTATCAGTGGCGTGTGCTGTCCCGCGTGGAAATGCCGCAGGAAAGTGTCGCGCGACTTGCGCAGGCGCAGACTTGCAGGGGACAGCTTGTAGGGGTTCCCGCGCACGCGCCGTCGCCGACAGAAAACCCAGCGGTTTTTCCGACGCGTTGACCCGACGGTGAGGTGATGACGCTAGCATTGTTTGTAAACATTAAAAGCTGATCGGACGTTATGCTGTAATATAGGATTATGCATTCTATCGATTTCGATAGAGCTGACGTTATGAATATACGTTATGTAAATTGACTCTCCGAAACAATTAATGAATAATTGGATACTCCACACACAGGTTTGTTAGGTTCCTACATTTAAGTAAATATGTTCAAAAAAGGGATTTTATTAATATTTCAGGACCTGTTTTTCAACCGTCAGATAACTTTTATGAATAATAATAATAATAATAAAAAAATAAAATAAAATTTATTCAATAAACGTTTACAAAAAATTAACATTAAGCCAACAGTAACAAGGTTTCCCATACAATTACAGTGCCTAAAAATATACTAAAACTAAAATATTATTAAAGGTGCAATTAATCGTAGTTCGGAATAGCAATGTTTTATAGTGGACCGCCCGATCTAGGTTAATTTAAACCTGTGTTTCAGGCCATCACTTTACAGTCCAGTTTTATTGCGACAGTAAAATTTAAAGTTACAGTAAAACTATTTTAATAAATATTCTATTACAATAAACAATTACGAAAATAAGCTTATATTACATTAATACCTAAAACTATGTCTATGAAATTATACAAAAATAAACACAAACGAGGAGATCAGATAACATTATGCCAAAATTTCTAGAAGTTGTACTGTGTCTGTGTAATTGAGTTTCACTAAATATTCTGACAAATTCTTACTACATTTTTTATACCTTACACTATAGAAACTTAGTACTTTGTTAAGCCTATTATATAGAAATGGTCCTAAGAATACGTAAAAACGCTTAGTAAAGGTATGTCTGGTTTGAGGCTTTATGCAAACCAAGTCCTTCCTTCTCTTGTCAGAAGGTTTAGGGTCAAAAGGAAGTGCCGCATGCTGGTGTAGTACTATGTTTAAAATAAATAATTGCCGCACTGTTAGCACATTGCATGCTATGTAGAGCTGGTGCGTAGAAAATCTAAAAGGGCGAAAGGTAGCAACCTTGAGAATTGCTCTTTGAGCACGCTCTAACGGGAGTAAAATTGTTTTGGCCGCACCACCCCACGAAGTTATGCAATATGTAAGAATGGATTGACACAAAGCTAAATAGACCTGTTTAATTAATTTGTAGTCGGCTATGTTACGTAAATTTTTAAAAACATATATTAGAATAAATCAAAACGCTATGACATTTTTTCTTTACGAAATCAAATCGTAATTTATTGTTTCTTAAAAAAAAAAACATTAAATGATGCTATAAAATAGGAACTTACATGATTTTCTCTTAGTTTTCCAATGCTGTTTCAATTTTTTTTAACTTCAAAAAAAGTGGAGGTTCACAATTCGGTTGTATTGTGTTTTGCTTTTCATGTTTGTTATCTCAGAACTCTGTCATTTATGAACGGATTCGTAATTTTTTATTGATTTGTTTTTTTAGTGATTTTGGTATTTCCATCAATAACCATTTGATGAAGTGGAACCGATGAAAAATACCACAAATGGCCAACGGCACTTCACACTTACATAGATTTATCATAGATATGCAATGAAGATAGTCTTATAAACAACTATAACAATACAAAAAAATAAATGGTTCTGATGAAAATGGTACCATCGAACTGATCTGATGACGATGAAGCCGGAAGGTAGGTACAGGAACTCCGTTAAAAACATTATATCCTAGCCGTGTTTGGACTTATTAGAACTGTCATGAGATGTACACTGGCTGTAAAGTACTATCGATCTGATTTGGTGATGAAGCTGGATGGTAGGTACGAAAACGCCGTCACAAAAAAAAATGACAACAAATAAAAAAAATGAAATGTATCCTAGCCGTGTTTGGGCTTATTAGATCTGTTGTGCAATGCACTCTGGCTGTAAGGTACCATCGAACTGATCTAATGATGAGGCCGGAAAATAGCCCGGGAATTCCAAGATAAAACAATGTACATATCTCTGACCGGTTTTGGTTTATTGGAATTGTCATGAGATGTAAGTATATATAGCTGTACTTTGACTAATAAGTGGTTTTAATGGTTATATTCTATAGAGTACCTTACTATAGAACTTGCATGTTAAATTAATTTAAATTTAGCGAAGGGGTTTATCACAACTAAAAAAAAAACCGCGCAAGTGCGAGTCGGTGTCGCGCACTGAGGGTTCTGTACAAACTTACCTTTGAAAACCGTTCAATTCCTGAATTGAGTTACGAAGATTTTATTTATATTAATAATTTAATTCATTTTCCCACGGAAACGGTATTTCATTACGGGATACAATACGTTTTCGAAACGGTTGAACAAAACTTGACGAGACTTTCACTAGCAGACAGCTTCGAAGTAATATATATATATGTCGTGGATTGATGGCGCAAGGGTGCGACGGACAGCGCCATCTAACAATTAGTTTCGTAAACTAATAATATCGTCACCGGAAACGCAAGCGGCACCCTACCGCTTGGACACGATCGTCGGTAGAGGGGATGCAGCGAGGACTGGAGGGAAGCCCGAGAGGTGCGGCATTCTACCTCGGACAGCCTCGGCATACGCTTAGTACCAACGCATGTGTTTGTTTCCTTTTGTAAAACCGTTATCAAAATAAAATTATTCCGATTCAAATTATCTTTCGTTCGAGTACCCAAGTCAGTGCCCACACCTACCAAGAACTATGTCGGATCGTGATGAAAACCCGATGTTTCGCATCTCGGCCACCCTTGATGCGACATATATATAATATAAATACATAATGTAACATATTATGTTATAAGAACTGGTCAAGTCAACTGAAATAGTCCAAGTAGTTTCGGCTGTGCGTTTCTATGTCAGTTAGTTTCTCTTTTTATATGTTACGGCTAATAACCGAAGTGCGGCTACACCTGATTTTAGCCGGCTACAGCTAGGTGCAGCCGGCCACGTGCGGTTAAACCTAGATGTATCACACTTATCTTCGGCTAGAACTAGGTGTAGCCTTCGTCATAGCAGCTAGAACTAGTTACAGCCGCACACCGGTGGTTAAACTTAGGTGTATCATATTTATTATCGGCTAGAACTAGGTTTCCAGTGCAGTTAAACATTATAGTTTTATTTTTAGATTCCCATCTTGCATTTCCCAATTGATTCGATTTCGTATTACACTCGTAAACTAGACATTTTACCCCAGACAAGTCAGTCAAAACAAGATTTATAATTGTGTTTAATTATATTATGTACTGAAATGACATTGCATTCTTAATGCAATGTATTTTAATGTGGTGTCCGTCTGTGGTAAAAGCTAAATGCACGCTACAGTGCGTCGTGTCATTCAAGGTTATCTTCTTCAAATAAGTGATAATATTCTTGCAATATATTATAACATGAAAAGTTTGTTGATTGTCTTTTTTTTATAATTTAATCAGAGTAAAAAGATGTCTTATTTGTTTTAACATAAAAATATGAGAGTAGGGTACAAATTGTTCGTTGATTTTTTCATAGTTAAATAGTAAAACCTTATTTTTATGATTATTTTTTTTATCTTTGAGCATTACCGGGTATAAAGCATGCTAGCAACTGACAAGTGTAGACGGCCTGGTTTCAGAAACAGTTTATCAACAAATGTTGCCTAGTTCTTTTTCTCAAGAGAAGATTTATGATATTTTGAGTTTTATTAATTACTTATATAATTATAAATGTCACTTCAACATCTTTTATTTTTTTAATATAATAGAATCAGGAAACGCAAAATAGGAATCTCAAAACAAAACCATAATACTTAACTGCACTGAAAGCCTAGTTCTAGCCGATGCTGAAAATCAGCGTCAGGTGGTGGCCTTGTGTTACCAATTGGCATTATGCTGAGCTGAGGCCCTTGTGGCATTACTCAATGTACTATTTGTTTAATTTTATGGTGATACCATTTTTTTTTTGTAATGCCAATAAACGCAATTTTCTTTCTTTCTTTTCGATGGTAAATAGGATACACCTTAGTTTAACCACCGGTGTGCGGCTGTAACTAGTTCTAGCCGCTATGCTGAAGGCTACACCTAGTTCTAACCGAAGATAAGTGTGATACGTCTAAGTTTAACCGCACGTGGCCGGCTACACCTAGTAGTAGCCGGCTGGGGTGCTACGACAGAAAACCTCCACGAGTGCCCGCGGGCTGTAGTTCCCTTGCGGATACGTCCGAGGTGAAGGCCAGTCTGCGGGACGGTGCACCCTGGGAGGCGGCTAACGACTCCCCTTGGGTACTTCTGCCTAAGGGGCCTCGATGTCCGCCTGCGAATATTCTGTCCGAAGGATCGCTTCAACGCGTGTCCCTCTGCTATAGCAGAGGGCACAGTGGTGAAGTAAGAGCGGGCTCGGTGTGCACTTACCCTGCCACCGGGCAGGCAGGAGGAAGACTTGCTCCTCCTTCTGCCACCGTTAGTCTCGTAGCCCCAGAGATTGTCCAAACTCATGTTTCTGACTTTTGAAGGGGGTCGAGGGTCTTGGCTTAACCGCCTGGGCCGCGAGGAAGACAACCTCTATAAAAAATCACCCCAAACCTCCAAGCGGCGGCGCACCGTGAGGGAGATTGTTAGCTTGACTAATGGGTAGCTTAATTAGTCTCTAGTGCGAACCATAGTACTTGAGCCAGTAAAACATGAAAAATACTCGTGGGAACAATAATGAACTCAAAATTTTTTTCAAACCCAATTGAGAGTGATGCGCGGTCGGAGTCCGACGCGGCATCCGGAAGGAGCTCGGAGGGCTCGGAGGCAGAGGAGGTGGTGGGCGACTCTGGTAGGGACTTGCGCCCCTACCTGAAGCGCTCCAAATCGGGGGACGGATCGTCCTCCGATGCAGAGATGGGCTCGGCCCGAAAAATCCCCACCAATGGGCGGGGTGCGGGACGGGCTCGAGGCAAGGGGAGGGGTCTCACCGCCCAAGAGTCCGCTCAGCAAGCTGACAGGCTCGTCGCGGAGGGGCGTCACCCTGGAGCGGCCAGCGCTGGGATGGACCTCTCGGGGCCGTCCGGCAGTGAGCCAGACGCCGCCATCGACGAGGCACTCGACAGGCTGGAGTCGGTCCTGGCATCCGCTCTTAATGGCGTGGCCAAAAAAAGGGAGAAGTCCTCCAAGAGGAGCGCTATCTCCCAGGCCAGGACCTCTCTCCAGGAGGTGGTGGACCCAATCCGCAGGGGGCTCACCAAACTTCGGGCCGACAATGCTCGGCTCAAAAAGGTCTCGGTCCAGCAAGAGTTGCCAAAGGGCGACTCTTGCGGGCAGGCAGGGGGATGCGAGCAGGGGCAAGGGCCAAGTCAGCCCAAGTCTCAGCCCGAGCCAGAGAACCAGCTGCTGGTGTTGGTGCGGCAGGAGCTGGCTGCCTTCCGGCAGCAGCAGCAGCAACAGCAGGAGCAGTTCCAGCAAAGGATGCAGCAGCAGCTCTCCGTGCTGGAGGGCATCGTGCTGCGTCCTCCGCTGGCGGCCTCTGGCCAGAGAAAAGCGGCGTTTTATGCTGCCGCCACGGCCACGGCGGGCCCGTCGGGACAAACCAGACGCGGGACCGTGGCGTCGGAGCCTGCGAGGCCGGCCCCACCGGCCAAGCAGCAGCGGCAGCAGAAGGGCAGGACGGCGCCTGCCGCTAAACCGGCGGGACCTCCTGCCGCGGCGGTGACCAGGCCGCGCCTGCCGCCTCCCCTGCCTGAAGAACCCTCGGCTGGCGCCGAATGGACGGTTGTCGGCGCCAAGAGTAAGGCGGGCAAGGCGGCTAGGGCGGCAAAAAAGCGCGAGAGACGACAGCAGCGCAAAAAGCGGGCCATGGCGGCCAGACTTCGCGCCCCGAATTCCGAGGCTGTGGTAATAACACTACAGCCAGATGCGATAAAGAAGGGCGTGACATATGACGCCGTCATTGCGAAGGCGAAGCAGGCGGTGTTGCCCCACCTTGAGGAGCTCGGAGCCTCTGGGGGCTTCCGTATGAGGCGCACTGTAACCGGGGCCCGAATACTGGAGGTCCCTGGTGCGGCCAGTGGCCCCGCCGCGGATGCCCTGGCCGCAAGGATCAGGGCGTCCCTGGATGCGGAAGAGGCCCGAGTGTCCAGGCCCACCAAGTGCATTGATATGCGCATCATGGGCTTGGACGACTCCGTCAAGGTGGACGAGGTGGTGGCCGCCGTCGTCAGGGCGGGAGGATGCACTTCCGAGCAGGTTCGGACGGGCACCATCCGCGCTGACAGCACGGGCATGCGAGCCATGACGGTTAGCTGCCCCGTGTCGGCGGCCAAGACTATCACCGAGGAGGGCCGACGGCTTTTGGTGGGCTGGGTCTCCGCGCAGGTGAAACTGCTGGAGCCCAGACCTCTGCGGTGCTATCGCTGCCACGTGGGGCACCACGTGGGGGCCTGTTGTGCCGCGGAGGTGGACCGCAGTGAGTGGAGTGTAATGGACTGTTAAATACGGCTCCATTACGTCTCCTCCAGGCGAACATCAACCACTGCGCCCCCGCTCAGGATCTGTTGCTCCAGAGCATGGCGCAGTGGTCGATCAACATCGCCGTGGTCTCCTAGCCGTACTATGTCCTGCCCAGGGGAGACTGGGTTCAGGACCTGAACGGCTCGGTGACCTTAATTTCGTCGGCCGCCGCCAGTACTCCGTCCCTCGAGGCCGTCACGAGGGGGCGGGGATGCGTGGCAGCACGGTTCGGGGACATTGCAGTGGTAGGCGTCTACCTGTCCCCGAACAGAACTCTCGCCGATCTCCACATCTCCCTTATGGAGCTGAATGCCGTCGTCGCTGGATTTGGTTCCCTCCCCGTGGTCGTTTGCGGGGACTTCAATGCCAAGAACTTGGCTTGGGGTTCCCGGTTCACGAACCAGCGGGGTCGGATGGTGGAGGACTGGGCTCTGGAGACAGGCCTGGTCGTCCTAAACCAGGGTTCTGTCCCCACGTGTGTGCGGATGCAGGGCGAGTCAGTGGTGGACATATCGTTCGCCAGCCCTGCTCTGTCACCACGTGTCGTCGACTGGCGCGTCATGGAGGGGGTGGAGACGTACTCAGACCACCAGTACATTCGGTTTGACGTCTCCACCCAGACCTCGATCGCGCCGGTCCAACAGACCCCGTGTGGTCCGCGTTGGGCGCTGAAGCAGCTGGACCGGGAGCTCCTCCTGGAAGCCGCGATGGTACAGGCCTGGGTGCAAGCACCGGACAGGCCTGTTGACATCGACGTCGAGGCAGAGTGGTTCCGGGAGGCCATGTCGCAAATCTGCGACGCGGCAATGCCCCGAGTCCGGCCAGGACGTGCCCGGCGCCAGGTGTACTGGTGGTCGCCGGAGATTGCGGCACTGCGCAATGCGTGCAATGCTGCGCGGCGCCGGTACGCCAGACACTGCAGTCGCCGCATCCGCCCACCGGATGCGGAGGCCAGAAAGGCGGAGCTGTATGAGGGATACAGAGAAGCGAAGCGCACCCTCAGAGCGGAAATAAAGCGGGCCAAGTTGGAGGCCCGCAACGTGTGGCTGGGGACTCTGAACCGAGACCCGTGGGGACGCCCCTACAAGGTGGTGCGGGAAAAACTCCGCCCCTGGGCTCCCCCACTCACGCAGAGTCTCCGGCCCCAGATTGTGGAGGGTGTGGTGAGCAATCTGTTCCCTGCGCGAGGGGAACACTCCCCCCCGCTCATGGCTCCGCCACCAGCGGTGTCTAACGCGGATCACGATAGCGACGACGACGGCAATGCTCCAGAGGTGACCGAGGTAGAGATGAGTGTGGCGGTACGAAGGCTGAGTGCCAAGAATACCACCCCAGGACCCGACGGCTTGCCTGGTAAAGCCTGGGTCCTGGCCATGGAGGCTCTCGGGTCTCGATTAAGAGGGCTCTTCAGCGCATGCATGGAGAGGGGCCAGTTCCCACTTCGCTGGAAGACGGGGAAACTGGTCCTTATCGCGAAGCCAGGGCGCCCTGCGGACTCTCCGTCCGCGTATCGGCCCATTGTGCTGCTCGACGAGGTGGGCAAGCTCTTTGAAAGAGTAATTGCAGACCGCCTCGTCGCGCACCTAACACGGGTGGGGCCAGATCTGGCGGACGGCCAGTTCGGCTTTCGCAGGAGGCGCTCCACGGTGGACGCCATCATGCGCGTGCGAGCTCTCACGACGGGGGATGCGGTGTCCCAGGGCAGGTGTGTCGTGGCGGTGTCATTGGACATCGCCAACGCCTTCAATTCCCTGCCCTGGAGTAGCATTAGGGGGGCACTCCGGTATCACCGGGTGCCCGACTACCTCTGTCGTGTGATCGAGGCCTACCTGTCGGACAGGTACATCATCTACCCTGGTCACCAGGGAGAGTGGAAACGGCGAGAGATGTCGTGCGGTGTTCCGCAGGGATCGGTACTAGGACCGCCCTTGTGGAACATCGGCTACGACTACGTGCTGCGCGGCGACCTCCCTGACGGGGTCAGCGTGGTCTGTTACGCAGACGACACGCTGGTCCTGGCGCAGGGAGAGTCGTACCAGGCGGCGGTCGAATTAGCGACAAGCGGGGTTGCGATAGTCGTTGATAGGATCCAGCAGTTGGGACTCGAGGTGGCGCTGCACAAGTCCGAGGCCATGTGTTTTCACGGCCCCCGGAGCGCGCCGCCTCGGCGCTCCCAATTAACGGTAGGAGGAGTTCACATCGGCGTCGGGTCGACGATGAAGTACCTGGGACTCGTCCTCGACAGCCGGTGGAATTTCGAGGAGCACTTCCGACGTCTGGCTCCCAAACTGAATCGGGCTGGGGCTGCCCTCAAGCGGTTACTGCCCAACCTCGGGGGTCCAGACGCCTCCTGCCGGAGGCTCTACGCAGGCATCGTCCGGTCCATGGCCCTTTATGGGGCGCCGGTGTGGGCGCCGTCACTGCGAAAGCGACCGGCGGCCCAGCTGAACGCGTGCCAGAGGGTCATGGCCATACGGATGGTGCGGGGATACCGCACGGTTTCCCGTGAAGCGGCGAGCCTCCTTGCTGGCCAGCCCCCATGGGATCTGGTGGCAACAGGCCTTGCACTCATGCACGATCTGCGCGTGGAGATGCAACGTCGGGGTGAAACTCCGCTGCCGCGACAAGTCGCGGCATGGCGGACAGAGCTCCGACGGGGTCTCATGGCGGAATGGCGACAGCGACTATCGCAACCCAGTGCTGGGCACGCCATAATTATGGCGATAAGTCCCCTCTTTGAGGAGTGGCTGGAAAGGCAACACGGCGTCCTTACCTTCCGCATGACGCAGGTCCTCACCGGACATGGTAAGTTCGGGAGGTTCCTGCACCGGATTCGTGCGGAAGAAACGCCCGGGTGTCGCCATTGTGTGGACCGCCCGGAGGACACGGTGGAGCACACGTTGGAGGTGTGCCCCGCTTGGGTAGAGCAACGCCGTGTCCTCGTGGGGGCGATCGGCGGCGGCGATCTCTCGCGCCGGGCTTTGGTACAGGCCATGGTCCGGAGCGAGGAGGAGTGGCAGGCGGTTGCCTCCTTCTGCGAAGCAGTAATGCTAGCAAAGGAGGCGGCCGATCGCGTGAGGCAACGGTCCTCACGCCCCAATCGCCGCCGGGATTCCGATCCCGATTTCCGGCCATCGTAGGCGCAGGCTTGCGGACGACGAGCAATGGGTGGCTCGCCGTCCGACCGTCCGGTAACCGTCCGGACCGAGCCCAAGTCGTCGACGGCGCGTGCTGTTCCACGCGCGCCTCAAGGAGATGTCAGCAACTGTAGGGGCCTAGCAGGGTCGAAGCCTACTGGGGCCAAGGGTCTGATTCTGAAAGGAAGACTCGGCCCTGGTACGAAAGGCAACGAAGGAACAGGAGTGGGTTTTTAGTCAGTAAAAGTCTGACACTATCTCCCGCCCCGCCCAAGGGCGGGGGATGTCATAAGATGATTTTCCCACCGAAAAAAAAAAAAAAAAAAAAAAAGTAGTAGCCGGCTAAATCTAGGTTTAGTTCGGCTATTAGCCGTAACATTATATTTAAATTAATACTACAAGAGGAAAGATCATACATTTTTTTATCCTTCACCTGTTTTCCTAGTTAGTCGGGGGGAGACCCTCGTTATGTCAGAGAGAAAGACAACTAATTGTAAGTGAATCATATTGACTAGATCATGTAGATAGCTATGGAAACTACGAATGAATCACAGAGCAGACAGAGCTCGCGTGACGTGTCCCACTCACCCCCATATTGTGTAACTACTTCATTGCCACCTAACCACGAAGCTTTTCTGTTAATACTTAACTAATTTTTAATATACTTACAAACAACTAAACATAATATATATACAAACTGAAAATAATAATATGAAGATAATAATTAGAAGACTCTGGAATATTGGCTCTCTCCTAGTTGTTTCTATAGAATATGTCATTGTTTATGGTAAAATGTGATAAGTCTTTAAAGCATAGACTAATCCAGACAAACGTTTTCTAGATAGTTTGTTTCGTAAGACGAAATATATTAGATAAACATAAGTATTATTTTACCGAACCATATTTCGCCGATATATAAAATAACTCTTTGCTATTGGCTGAAGCCTCTTTTCTATTGGCTGAAGACGGTTACTTGGTAGTATTTTCAATATTAAATTAAAATAGTGTCATAAAAAGTCAATATGTTGTGCTACAAAATTTAGTAACAGAAACGAATTGCTGCAAAACCGATTTGACACGGTCTTGTCTGCCCTACCCCTAGAGTGTAACTCAAGCCCACATAGGTGCGGAAGGGTAAGGTAGCCTGCGAGCTGAGGTTAGCTAGGAGCAGGTGGTTTGAAGGCCCGCCGTAGGCTACGGTGGTCGCAGCTGCATTGGTGAGCGTTAAAACCATCTGCGACGATAATCTCGCGTGGGGTCGCCCAAACCTCGCAGTGCCGGAGCCGTGACAGAAACAATGCTTGCTGCATATTGCATACATGTTTGCGTGCTGCATGCTTGCTTGCATACTGCATACCTGCTGCATGTTGCACGCCTGCTTCCATGCTGCATGCCTGTTTGCATACTGCATACCCGCCATACTGCATGCCTGCTTGCATGCTGCATGCCTGCTGCATATAGCATGCCTGCTTTCATGCTGTATGCCTGCTTGCATATTGCATGCCTGCTAGCATGTCACATGCCTTCTTGCATGCTGCATGTCTGCTTGCATGCAGCTCGCTTAAAGCAAGCATCCTTGTTTGCATACTTCTTACTGGGATCAATTAAAACCACTTTTGTTCATAATCAACAGTATTAAAAGTGCCATTACACCAACATTACCAAAACAGTGGTATAATGAATATTCGGAAACATAAAACTACGAACAAACGTTACTTCGGCTAAGTGTAACATCGGTGAAAAGTTTTTCGACCAAATGAAAGGTCGGAGTTACAAGAAAAATCGAACTGATAACAAGTCAACTGATACAGTGCCAGACGTGACATCGATGAAATAATAAAAAACGAAACGATAATAGTTGAAAAGTTTTAGGTGAAATGAAATTCGGTCAAATATTTTTCGAACTTATGATCGGTAACCATTAATTCTCTATTTTTTTATTTTACACCTAAACTTGGCAATGATTAAACAATACAAATAAAAAGCGAGCACCACTCAACAACGAATATTCTGCCAGCAAATCTATTATACTTTTTTAGTTATAGTTTTTAGATAATTATTTCAAGCGGCAAAGTTAAAAATCAGAAATATAGAAAAAACACAATCAAAATGTTTTTGTGCACAACAGAACGAGTAACTGCATAGCAACGACTCGGATCCTTTAATTTCGATAACCATAAATAATGAATGTCTAACCATCGACATGGCCGTCCTTGATTCAGGCGAGGCGGCACGTGTAACTTCAGATTCAGACTATAGCGTTTACAGACAGTGCCGTAGCTAGCCTTTTATACGCCCGGTGCCAGTTTCTGAAACTGCGCCCCTAAAAGTCTTGGGCAAATTTAATCCGCCTGTCGCAGGTCCTCACTGGACATGAATGTTTGGGGAGATACCTGTTTCGGATCTGGCGGGAAGAAACGCTCGGGTGTCACCATTACGTGGATCCCCGGAGGACACGGTGGAGCACAATAATATGGTGGAAGTTTACTCCTTTAGGTGGAGCCCCGTCGTGTACTCATGGAGGCGATCGATGGTGGCGACCTGAGCGTCCGGCCGTGGTTCAGGCCATGGTACGGAGCGAGAGGCAATGGGAAGCAGTAACCTCCTTCTAATGAAATATGAAAAATGTGAAATGGCATATTTTAAAAGTGGTTTGGTTGTCTTTCTACTGATTTGCCCTATCCCCTCGTACTAGTATAGAACTGTATCACGAGAGGATAGACTTCCCCAACCTTATAACAACAGATCGCAAGGTCCCAGTTACAAGTCACATAAGTAATAAATCATAATACACACGGCACGGTAATATATGACATGAATTTCTAATAGTTTTAAAAATATAAATGAACTTTTTTGCGCGATTACCAACTGTCATAACATGTTCCTTCCAGCTTAAGTTCTAGTCTACCGAAATATCACATCGAGATACTTTATGGAATTAGTTCTGGTAATTGGGTTACAATGACAGGAACTTGGATTGTTGCAATTGTGAGATTATATATAATTATTGAGTTGGGTGAAGGTACAGTTCTGGCGTTAATAGTAAATGTAACTTATTTAGTTTTGTGAAGATTCAGTCAGTAAATGATTAGCCATGAAGTTCTGCTACATCATTCCAAGTATTAGAGCTGAACAATAAAACTGTGGCAAATGTTACTATTTGTCAATTTCATAAAAGTAAATTGCAAAGTCAAAGAAGGAAAAAAATGTAAAGGAAAAAGAGAATGAAAGAAAAAAAGAAAAAAGGAAGGAAGTTAGGGAAAGTCAATAATATGAATGATACAAAACCTGGCCTTGGTTTGATCTTCTCTGCCCTCCATCAAAGTATGCGCCCTGTGCCTGGGCATCGCTGGCACCGCTCTAGCTACGGCACTGTTTACAGACAATCAATTACATCTACACTCCCACAAGGGTCGATAACTTTAGAAGAAATTATGTGTATGTGTCGTCATGTCGGACAGAGTGAGCCAATGTAAAGTACGACAGATATACAGGGAGTAGCGGAAATAGTTGGTCATATTTAAGATAATGCTTCTGTCCATGGACTATGACTTTCTTTATTTGTTGTAGTAAAGACGTGAAAGAGACTTTCTTTGACATATTATGCTATTGTTATTATTTATGAAACCTTGTTTTTTTTTTGATTTTTTCATAATTGTACGACTCGAGACTTTATAATCCTTACTTATTATAAAACAAAGTCGACCACGTCAGTCTATCTTTATGAACGCGATTAACTTAAAAATTACTGAAGAACGGATTTTCATACAGTTTTCACCAATGGACAGAGAGATTTATGAGAAAGGTTTTTTTTAAGGTGGGAAATCATCCTATGACATCTCCCGCACTTGGGCGAAACGAGAGGGCGTGTCAGACTTTTATTGACTAAAACCCATTCCTATGTTCCTTGTTTGGAGGGCCCCAAGTTTTTCTCTCAGAAGCGAACCCATGGCCCCAGTAGGCTTCGACCCTGCTGGGCCCCTACGATTTTGCTGATATCTCCTTGGGGCGAGCGCTGTCAACGACTAGGGCTCGAACCGGACGGTTACCGGACGGCCGGACAGCGAGCTACCCATAACGATTAAAAAATAAATATAAATATTTCAGATTATCCGCTAGTTTTGGTAATTTCCGTTATTAGAACTATGCGAACAAAATGCAAACACCAAGATTTGACTTTTATTTCTAGACTAGCTTCTGCCCGCGGCTTCGCTCGCGTAAATGTACGTTTCTCCATACAAACTTTGGACCCCCGCTTCATCCCCTTAGGGAGTGAATTTTGAAAAATCCTTTCTTAGTGCTCGCCTACGTCATAAAAGGAAGCCCTGTGCAAAATTTCACGCTCCTAATCCCAGTACTTTCGGCTGTGCGTTGATATGACAGTCAGTCAGTTTCCCCTTTTATATATTATATAGAATTATCATTTGTTTGGCCGGGCAAAACAAACAAAAACCTGTCATAATCTGTCATTTAGACTGCCTTTATCCGGAACTTTTTTATCGGTTTCGGATAAAAGAAACTCGGATATCAGATAGTTTTGATTAAGTTTATGGAGCTCCATACCATCTTACGTTATATTATAATCGGCAACCCTACCACATGAAAAAACGCCGGCCTTAGCGCGAGATTAGTCCATTAAGGTGTTCTGATCTCGCCTTAAGGCTGGCCACACACCTTACGGTACGGGCCAACTTGATTCTTTTCTTAGTGGGTCAGACTGAGAACTGAAACAGTGTCCAAGCGTGACGCCTCGCTATTCTGTCGTATCTAGTAGTACGGTACGCTACTACTATAAAAAATACTAAGTAGGTACCTACTACTAGTACCTACTTAGTATTTTTTTCATAAATAATGTTTATAATTTGTAAGTTAGTCCTAAGATTGCGTCTTTTTCGCCAAATAAAATGAAAAAAATCAAATCAAAAAATTCAAAAAATTCAAAAATTGCAATCTGTCAAAAAAATTTAAATGTTTTTATTTCACATACTACATTGGCACTTATAAAACTTCAGAATCTAGTGCAAGCTTTCTTTTCTTTCTTTATTTTTCTTTATTATTATATAATGACGTGTTTGCCCGTCCAATGTTTTCTGTGTGGCGATTAGAACTTTTGCTATCTGATTCTAATCAAGAATCAAGAAGAAGTAAGGTGTGTAGTCGGCCTAGCTTGTGGGTGTGGCGCAGGAGTGGCGACCTTTGCATAATTGAGCCGGGCGGCGCGAGGAGCGTCGCGGGCGCTTGACCCCGGGGACCACTGGACTTCACTGTAACATCGATTAGCCGCCGGTTTCACCCGTTATAACTCGATACGAGCGATTAGGGTAACTTTGTTTTACTTTTTGCAAGACGTTGGTGCCGAGAGCAGTTAACCGTGCGATGCGGTCATCTAATTAAACTTATTATTATTAAGTTGATATATTGACGGATGCCCCTCAAGTTGAAGGGTAAAATCTACAAGTCCGTGATAAGGCCTGTCATACTGTATGGATCAGAATGTTGGGCTGTGAAAAAGACGGATGAAAAAAGATTGCACGTAGCGGAGATGAGAATGTTAAGATGGATGTGTGGTGTGACGAGAATGGATAAAGTGAGAAATGAGTATATTAGGGGAAGTTTGAAAGTGGCGCCAGTGACTGAAAAGTTGAAAGGGAATCGTTTGTCTTGGTATGGTCATGTGAAGAGGAGGGATGAAACGCATGTTACTAAAAGAGTTATGAGTTTACATGTGGATGGATGGAGAGGGAGAGGGAGACCAAAGAAAAGATGGATGGATTGTGTGAAGAGTGATATGAAAGAAAAGGAAGTTAGTGATAGTATGACGAGTGACAGGGCAGAATGGAAGAAAAAAACATGTTGCGCCGACCCCAAATAACACGGGACAAGGGCAGGAAGATGATGATGATGAAGTTGATATATTGAAATCTTCGGCAAGTAAACTGCTTGTTCACGTCGAATCGTGACACTCTATTATCGTAAAGAAAAGTACGTCGTACGTTTCGTAAAGGCCTAACCATAGAGAGTACCCCTTTTTTTGAGATGGAAAATCATCCAATGATTTCTCCCACACTAGGGTGGAGCGCGAGGGTGTGTCAGACTTTTACTGACTAAATCATACCTGTGTCCTTGTTTTCTTACGTTACTAAGCTTTCATATTTAATTTATGCGTGGATTAAGGAGTCTCTACGCATCTTAGAAAATATGGTGAGGTGATACCAGTATTTAGATAATCTGACAAGTGATTTTAGTTAAACTTGCGCTAGGTGAAGGATGCAGGGCCAGTTCAGCTCACCCAGCAACTTTTCGCCACGTTTGACTTTGAAACTTGTATGGTTTTGAAAATAATACGATGACATTAAAATTATAGACCAGTATGTGTCCCAATTTTTAGCAAAGTATTTGAACAGTCGCAGGGCGATTCCTGACCGGTGCAGGCGCAGACTTGCTGATGGCGCCTTACCCATGGCTAGCCGCCTTGGGCCGATGTAGGCGCAGATTTGCTGATGGCGCCGCCTCCTTTGCTAACATTACTGCTTCGCAAAAGGAGGCGGCGCTCATACCGGCGCCCCATAAAAGGCCATAATGGACCGAACGATTCTTTCGTAGAGCCTCCGGCAAGAGGCGTCTGGACCCCGTCTGGAGGTTAGGCAGAAGCCGCTTGAGGGCAGCTCCAGTCCGATCGAGTTTGGGAGCCAGACGTCAGCAGTTCTCCTCGAAATTCCATCGGCTGTCGAGGACGAGTCCCAGGTACTTCATCGTCAACTCGACGCCGATGTGAACTCCTCCTACAGTTATATCTGAACCCGGGGGTGGCGCGTTCCGAGGGCCGTAAAAGCACATGACTTCGGACTTGTGCAGTGCCACCTCGAGTCCCAACTGCTGGATCCTCTCCACGACTGTCGCAACCCCGCGTGTCGACAGTTCGACCACTGCCTGGTACGACTCTCCCTGTACCAGCGCGTCGTCTGCGTAACAGACCACGCTGACCCCGTCAGGGAGGTCGCCACGCAGCACGTAGTCGTACCCGATGTTCCACAAGGGCGGTCCTAGTACCGATCCCTGCAGAACACCGCACGACATCTCTCGCCGTTTCCACTTTCCCTGGTGACCGGGAGAGATGATGAACCTGTCCGTCAGGTAGGCCTCGATCAGCGTCTTTCCCATGGCTGTCAGTGCTGCAGGATTGTTCGAAAATGTCACAGCGGCCCTGCAACGCAAAGAGCAACTGAAGAGACACGTGTGAGTTTTAGTCAGTAAAAGACTGACACTCCCTCTCTCTCCATCACTTTCTTGCAGTCTTCTCCATAAAAATCTACGCTTTGGAACGTGTAGACATCTTATTTTCTTTTTAGGGTTCCGTACCTCAAAAGGAAAAAACGGAACCCTTATACGATCACTTTGTTGTCTGTCTGTCTGTCAAGACTCTTTATCTTGGGAACGCGTAAAGGTATCGAGTTGAAATTAAAACCATATATATACTCAGATCTGCTCCTTGAAGCTGTGAAAAAATCAAACTTCCGAGTTAACGAAAAAAAAAAACGACCAAACGGAACGGCCAAGGGAATCAAAATTCATAGGGTACTTCCCGTTGACCTAGAATCCTGAAATTTGGCATTAAGCAAGGTCTCATAGCACAAGTATAGGAAAAAATCTGAAAACTGCGTAGTTACGTCATAAAAAAAACTTCGTCGAGAACGTCGAGCTCACTTCCCCCGCTCTTGGAGTAAGTAGTTGAACAGCTATCGGGGCCTAGTCGTCATGAATTCTAACTATAGCGGTCGAGACGTCGCCCACTTTAGTTAATTTCTTGTAAACAAAATTAAATGCCGTTCGGTTAAGTCTTCTCAGTTCAGTATTCAGTATCTCATCATCATCATTTCTATGAAAAGTAGGTTAATTATTTTATTTTTGTCTACTGACAAAAATAAAATAATTCACGAATTGGAACCGGAACTCACGTTCGACATCTTAACTGATTGTTTGTCCAGTTCGGAGGATCAGTTAGTAAAATCGGTGCTTTTAAATTAATAGTACCGTAATTAGATAACATCTTATAAGTCGAATGATTTTTTTACAATAACAACCGTATCGTAAACAACAGTAGCGATAGTCTTTTTTTATTATTATTGATAGGCTCGCGTTTGACCACTATCTCATCTGATGGTAAGCGATAATGTGGTCGATGATGTAGCGCGCTTGCCTTGAAGTAACCTATTCACTCTTGACTTAAAGACCCCTAGGTTGTAGCTATCAGGAAACACTGACTCCGGCAGGGAATTTCACTCCTTAGCTGTACGCATTAAGAATGTGTTCCCAAAACGCTTTGTACGTATGGGTGGGATGTTCACCATGTACCGATGGCGCAACGCCGTACGTCCGATGATGGAACGGACTTGGTGGAATTAAATTGTGCAATTCCAACACACACTCCCCGAAGTGTAATCGATAGAAAACCGACAGGCCAGCAACTCGGCGTCGATGCTCAAGGCTTTGGAGTTTTGATTCGACAAGGGCATCATCACCGATGATCCTCTTGGCTCGCATCTCAATCGACTCCAGGGCATCAAGCTGGTATTTGGCGGACCAAAGAGACCATACACGATCGAACTTGCGCTTGATAAAGTTTGAGCAGCTGTTCCGCCATGAAGTACCATCTCACCTTAGTCACTGTTACAAATTACCTACTTGCGGCGCTAACGTAACGAGCTTGAATTTGACACTGCAACAACATTTGTCAGGACCAGACATTTTTCCTCCAGAATTTACAAAAAGGTACAGGCGTGGGGTAGCCATCCTTTCGGAGAGTGTGCGCGAGAATTACTTACATGACTTGACTCCGCTATCACCATCGGACAACCCGACGTACGGCGAGTGTCCACCCTTACTTTGTTGACACCTCTACGATCCGGACTAAAGGGCTTATTACACCACTCGATATTCAGACAGTCTTAGTCTATGTTTATCTATTTATCTCATCGTTCTGTTTCATTCCTTTACACGACATTGCCGTAAGTTGCTCTTTTTCTTGTGTGACGCTACATAGACTAAGACTGTCTGAATATCGTGTGGTTGTAATTAGGCCCTTAAGTGTTTCGCCTCGTCGTTTATACCGCGTAGGTACATCGAAGGACTGGAACAATTTGCCTACTGCGATCTTTCCGTCCAATTATAATTTAGGTGTATTCATCAAGGTTAAAGTGAATAGGCTCTTAATAAACTAGTGTGCTTCACCATCAACTATTGCATCACTGCTTGCAATCAGGCGGGGTCGTAACCAAGCACTAGTTTATATAATTTTAAAAATGATATTTGAAAGAAAGAAAGAAAGAAAAATATTTTATATATATTATTATTTTTTGTATATATATTTGATTCATTCTCAAAGGAAACTACGAGTATTTAAGTACCTATAAGGTCACCAATGTCTCTTATGTACGTACTAACCGTTTAAGATAGTTTGGTCAACACTAAGGCTCGCGTCAAAAGAAATGCATAAAAAAGTAGCGACAGAATATTCTCTGTCGCAACTTTCAAACACGTGTAAGCTGTATTCAGCTTACACGTGTTTCGGCGTCAAATCTGTGCCAAAAGAAACCTCCTTACAACAATTAGGACAGCAGTAATTATCACAAAACAGATACAGTCTGTCAAGAGATGCGATGATGCGGTCATTGTGCGGTTAACATCGACTATCCACCATCGACAACTTTAAATTAATTTTAACCACAAAACCGCTAGATAGATAGGTAGTTAGGTCGTCTTCGTGAACTCCGCCGTTTTTAGGGTTCCGTACCCAAAGGATAAAATGAAACCCTATTACTAAGACTCCACTATCCGTCCGTCCATCTGTCTGTCTATACGTCTGTCATCGGCTGTATCACATGAACCGTGACAGCTAGACAGTTGAAATTTTTCCAGATGATGGTATTTCTGTTGCCGGTACCTACCTATAACAACAAATACTAAAAACAGAATAAAATAAATATTTAAGTATCCCATACAACAAACGTATTTTTTTTTGCCGTTTTTTTGCTACGGACGGTACGGAACCCTACGTGTGCTAGTCCGACTCGCACTTGGCCGTTTTATTCATGTAATAATTTCATCAATTACAACAAAACTAGTTGACAGACGACTTTGTGTGGTTTTTACTTCACCTTATTATTTCAATTGTTTTGGAGAATACCGTAAGATTAGTGTGGGTAATCGGTCACGGGTCTACTGAACCGGTTCAAGAGTATTGGTGAGTTTCTGTAGACCCTAAGCCGATTTGTTATGGTCAGAAGATGACGCCGCGTCTGTGAGCTGTCTAGGGTCGTTATACAAGCACTGACATCGCAACATTTGCTAAAAAAAAACTTGAGAACGGTGTTTTTTGAAAATTAATGTCTCTGCATTATGTGTGTGTGTATGCCAAATAAACCCCTTTCTGAGTTAGTCGGCATCCAGTCACTGGGAGCGACTGAATTTTTATATTAAAGTCAAAAAACCGACTGCTATACCCTACTGGGGCCATGGGTAGTGTGAAAGCGAAACCCGGGGCCCTGGGACGAAGGCAAAGAAGGAACAGGAGTGGGTTTTTAGTCAGTAAAAGTCTGAAACTATTTCGCGCTCCGCCCAAGAGCGCGGTTTGTCATTGCGATTTCCCACCTAAAAAAAAACTGCTGTACAGTATTTTACGAGAAAATTCAAGTTACTAGAACTGGTGTATTATTATAATTCCTCTCGCTTTGCTTCTTATTTTGAATAAAATTAAATGGACTCACATCCATTTTCCAACAGCATTATTGTACATTTAAACTTGAATATTCTAAATTGCATTGTTATAGATTCTCTTTTCTTTTTTAAACGATTTCAAAATGAGGAGGGGAGTTTTTCTTCATATTTTCAAAACTGAACATATATAAGAAACAGGAACCTGACCAGGATCTTCCCATCCATCACACACATATGTCTTCATATTGGTGCTTGTTATATGTGTAATTATTTATCGCCTCCCTGCTAACCGCTCGGCTGCTTTAATCCCAGACTCTTCGCATCAGGAGCCGGATCTCTGGAGCAGTCTGACGTCAATAAACCATCTGCTCGCTCCAACTACGTTTTCCTTCATAAAAACTATAATATAGGTGCCAACGACGGCCAGTTTTTCTAACAGCTGGTGTAATTGTCTTACTGTACTATGAAACGTACTTTAAAAATAAAAAGTAATTATAAGTTATTATACTAAAAATAAATTTACACACAAATTCAACGTTCAAAAACTCAATCGTGAGACATACTCTGAATTTCCATTCTTTACAGGAAAACCACTAAACTGGTGGCTAACATAAAGCTTCCTTTTTTTACTGGAAAACTAGTTACAATTTACCTGTACAGAGTTTCGAAACAAGGCATGTATTATAATACTAGCTTTTGCCCGCAGCTTCGCCCGCGTACCTACATAAAATATAGCCAGGAATCTCAAAAAGCTCAAGAATAAAGCAGCTTTCTATCGGTGTAAAAAAATTGAGCAATCGGACCAGTACTTTCCTACAAACATAAAAACAAGCTTTACCTCTTTATAATATTAGTGTAGATCACCCGATCAATTAAACTTACCTGATAGCTAGCACCTGTTCGCTGGCCAACGACTAAAAAAAAAACAAAAAGAAAGAAAGAAAAAAAAACAGGTTTATATAAATATGTGAGAATTGGCCTTTTTTTTAGGTGGGAAATCATCCAATGACACCTCCCGCCCTTGGGCGGGGCGGGAGGGCGTGTCAGACTTTTACTAACTAAAACCCACTCGTTTGTTCCTCCTTTGCCTTGCGTTCCAGGGCCCCGGGGCTCATTTTCACTTAACCCATGGCCCCAGTAGGCTTCGACCGTGCTGGGTCCCTACGATTTGCTGACATCTCCTTGAGGCGCGCGTGGAACATGTGCTACCCATTGCTCGCCGTCCGCAAGCCTGCGCCTACGGTGACCAGAAATCGGGATCGGGATCCCGGCGGTTGGGGCGTGAGGGCCGTTCTCTCGCACGTGCGCCTGTCTTCTTTGCTAATATTACTGCTTCGCAGGAGGCGACTGCCTCCCACTCTTCCTCGCTCCGGACCATGGCCTGTACCAAGGCCCGGTGCGAGAGATCGTTGCCGCCAATCGCTACCACGAGGACACGACGGTGCTCTGCCCAAACGGGGCACATTTCTACCGTATGCTCCACCGTATCCTCTGGGCAGTCCACACAATGGTGACACCCGGGCGTTTCTGCCGTACGAATCCGGCGCAGGAACCTTCCGAACTTATCATGTCCGGTTAGAACCTGCGTCACGCGGAAGGTGAGGACGCCGTGTCTTTCCAGCCACTTCTCAAAGAGAGGACTTACCGCCATAATTGAGGCGTGCCCAGTGAGAATTGGCCCTGGGTTTACTTGAGTTTAGTTGGTTGCTATTACTATTACTGAGTTGCTAGTAGTACCACAGTATTTCTGAATATTGTAGGATAAGTTTTATGAATGTGCAATAAAGCCTTAGGTTCATAGGTACTTAATTTACTTTTCTGCAATAATGAGTTCTCTATCCCCTCAATCGTTCGAGCATGAACAAGTAACAAACATACACTCACTTTCACCTTTATAATATTAGTGTGATTGATTTTCATAGTTTTTAATTGTACGTTTCATTTTCTACTCTCCTAAGTACCCACTTATTTAATGTACACAGCATGTCGTGTGCTTGCAAAGCATTACAATTTTCTTCATTAATGTTCAGATTTTGAAGTTTTCTTTTTTTCATCATCATCATCATCATCATTTCAGCCGATAGACGTCCATTGCTGTACATAGGCCTCCCCCAAATGTCGCCACAACGAACGGTCTTGTGCGTCTCGCATCCATCGGATTCCCGCCACCTTCACCAGGTCATCGGTCCACCTTGTAGGGGGCCTTCCAACACTGCGTCTTCCGGTACGCGGTCGTCACTCCAGAACCTTCTGTTTTTATTATCCACAATTGCTTTTACTAAATCGTAAAATCTTAAAAAATACCAACAACACCTATGTACCCTAATTGCAAACCAATTATTTGAATTAATGGCATAATTAGCTGTCCACCATCGATGTCGATGCTAAGGGTCGCTCCCGGATCTAGCCATATTTATTATGTGAACTGTTTAAAGTTTGAACGTTCGACACGTGAGTAAAACACGAGCACGTCGCGGAAGATCCTTGGGGTAACGATGTGAAGCCTTCATTTGTTTATATATTTATTTTACTACGTTACAGTTCAAATTAGGAAGTCGTAAATACTCACTTTGGCCGTATACAAGCGCGGAGCGCAGCGTTGAAGAGTTGAAAACAGGCCGTCTAGATGAATCACTGGGTGCGTTTGCTTGTGTATGACATGGCTTTTCTTATTCTTGAGGGAGAATAGCGAATCTTCGTAGGCATATATTGTAAATGAAGCCGCTGTGGTTGTCATAAACAGATTCACACGCAGAATAAGTTGGACCAGCGACTTAATGTGAACATAACCTGATGAATTTTAAGTTTACTAGCATCCCGCACTCTGCCGGTAACATACGAGCACGTTATGTCTTGTTTTTGATCATAAATTATTCCGGCACCGTCTGATAGGGTGATAAGTGATGATACCCACCAGCCGTGCAGCACAAGATGGGCGAGGTGACATCAGTCTTTCAATATACATTCAGTCTATGACATCCTCGTCAGGGTCGCCTTCCCATCTGGAGCTGGTGAGTACTTCCGCAACCCAGTCACTAAGGGATTTTTTTGGGTGGATATCTAACCATCAAATATAATCGCTCCCTCTCGCTCTGGGCAGAGCTAGAGGGAGTGTCAGAGTTTTACTGACTGAACCCACCAGTGTTCGTTTAGTTGCCCTGTGCGTTCCGGGCAGTGCAGTGCGTACTGCGTTAGAGCAGTGGTGGCCGAGTGGTAACGGCCCCGACTTACGAGTTGTAGGTCGCGGGTTCAAACCCAGCCAGGAGCATTACTTTGTGTAATTTATTTCATCACCACTGCTCTCAAAACGGTGAAGGAAAACATCGTGAGGAAACCGGCATGTCCTAGAACCAAAAATTTGAAGACATGTGACATCCACCAACCCGCACTGGGCCCGCGTGGTGGATTACGGCCCATTCCCTCTCCTGGAGAGGAGGCCTGAGTCCCAACAGTGGGAACATTAAAAGGCTGAGTATGTATGTATGTGCGTTCCGGGGCTGCGCGAGCTCTTCCGAACAGCCCCGCAGCCATGGCAGGGGGGCTACTAAAGAGTAACAATGCCTCCCTGGTTAGCAGACGCTAGGATGGAGGGCTCAGTCGAACGATTGTCTCAACAATTCGTACGTAACCTAGCCATGGAGATTAGCATTCTTGTAGTAACAGGATTTTCTTACGCAATAGTAGGGGAGACCGGGGCAAGATGGGATACTTAAGAGAAAAAAAGTCATAATATGAAAATCAAACTGTTTATTAAAAATCTCTTACAACAAAAGCAATACTTATAGTTTTAATTAACATAATTATAATCTTTTATGGCACTAAATCACATATTTTTTTGGCAAATAGGAATTAATTGACACATGTCAAATATCCCGTCTTGCCCCACGATCGGGGTAAAATGGGAAACGCTATGGGGCATACTGAGCACACATTTTAATCGGGTCGGCAAAGTTCACATATATGTGCGTCTTCATCCTCTTCGTCTACACCTGCGCAGGAATTATGGGCCCAGCCTTGGCATTCCCTACAAATATCCCATCCTTCATTGGATTGTGAATATAAATACCCACAATATATGCAAGGACAATCATTTTCATCATGTTCAGATGAACTTGTGTCACTTTCTTTTTTGCGTCTTTTGTTTTTATTATTTTTTTCCGGCTTCTTTCTTTCAGGTCTTTTCTTTTCAGTCTTTTTATTGTCAGGTCTCTTTTTGTCAGTCGTCTTAATTCTTTTTAGTTTTTTATTTATATCTGCGATGAGATCGTTCTTGTACGGAGAAAGTGTAAGTATTGCAGTTTTACCGCGTTTTCTTGTTTTTCGCTCTTGGTTTCTTACTTCCTTGGGTATAGCTATGATATTTTCTGGGGTCACGGCAAACGAGGATTTCGCTGGCTGTATTAGACTCTCAGGGGTCTTTTCTTTAATAAACTGTGCAGAAGTCGAAGGCTGAGGCAAAAACTCTGTGCTCATTGGTTCCGCAGCTGCAAGAACAGCAGAAATATCTTTTTGTGCTAGAATAGATGGTTCATCTTGGGTTTCTTCCGATATAGCTGGCGTTGAAAGTGTGGGCTGAAATGTCGATTCTACATATAGATTTTCAGATGGTATAGACTCTATGATTGATGTTCCAGGAGATGTAGGTTCACGGGCAATCTCATTATGAGCTGGAGTGGTCGATATTTGTTGGGTTGCCTCTAAAGGAGTTGACGAAGTTGATGTGGCCTGAGATGTTGATTCAAGATTTAAATTTTCAGACGGTAAAGTCTCGGTATTTGTTGTTTCAGCAGCTATGAATCCCATTGTCTCAGAAAGCACAGCTCTAACCGCTCTTCTCATATCGTCTTCGTCCCATGTTCCACGATTTGTTTTACGTTTATAATTTCGTATCATTTTAACTTCAAACAAAAAGTAAACTAATTATTACATAAGAATGAAATACTTCTTTACCTGCATATATGGGGCAAAACGGGCTACTATCCCATTATACCCCGACCTTTTTGCCCCAACAGACACATTTTGCAAAAGTAACAACAGTTCTAACCTACAAAATTATTCTGCGAAAAAGCAACCTGAATTCGTTAGTTTTAGACTACTGCAACACGTATGTGGTAAGATATTACAATAACACTGATACCTATCTTGGTGCACATCTATTCAAAACAGAAAACTTCGTAAAAATCCTCCAAAACACTGTTTTTCTCTTGCCGCGCAGCCAAAACACGCAGTGACACGCACACCCGCCGGACTCGTGCGACGCGACTGAACATCGCGCGAATCGCGCTGTGTTAAGCTCTGTTGCGTTCACCAGTCACACACACAGGGTCACTTCCCGTCCTGCCCCGAGCTTCCTCTTGCCCCGGTCTCCTCTACCTAATAAAAAATACGGTTTTCAAAAAATATAATCAGTAGAAATTAAATTTGGCTAACGTTCGGTCACCGGCAAGGCGCCAATATGATTTTAAATTTAAAAGTTAATTAATTGCTTACTTATGACGAAGTTGAACTTTTTTGCCGAAACTATCAAATGACGACCCCAACACCGTTATGTCCGCAGTTTTGTCAGCATGTTGCGTAGAGAAGTAAGTAGGTAGAGTATATAGCCCCCGGAAGCCAAAAAGTGATATCTCAAATTTTTTCAAAAAGTTCGATTCTTTTTTTTTGCATCGGAAATCGTCGAAAGCCCTGTAACTTTATTGGAACAATGGAAATAAAGCACTATCTGTACTTATTTATTTTATAAATGCGAAAAAATACTCTGTTGTAGTATGTAAACAGTTGATTCGAAGTTATGCCTTATCCATTAGACCGATGTAAATGAAATTTACCATGATATAGCCTTAAAAATCTAGAAAGACCTAAAGTTGCTTTTTATCAACATTCCTAGTACCTACTTAGTTCTAGTAGCAATTTCAATAAGAAGACAGTTTTTTTTCCAAAATCCTTGTTTTCTTAAAATTCAATTTGATTGAGTTACCGGTTGTTGGGTTCCGAGAGCAGTATAGCACTACTTCTTTACTTTTATCAAGCGCGTGCGCAAGGAATGTTATTTATGTTTTTGTTCATAACAAAAACATGTTTTTGTTATGAACAAAAACATAAACAACATTTAGAAAACAGTTACCAGTTGTCAGTAAAAAGTGAAGTTAATTGCAATAGCATTCACTTTGTGGCTTTAAACGGTGGTGTAATTACCATAAACATATGTTTACGAATTACCGTTCTAATTATCGGTTTATATAATATAGTGGCCATAAAGACCGTGAGGAATTTTTATATATATTTTTTTTTTATAGATAGACTGGCAGTATTTGGTTCGAACAAGAATGTTGCTTTAAACTTATATTGGAAAAACACATGGATATGGACACCCACGTTTCGATAGCAGAGTAACTTTTTGTTTATAGTTACAGCTTTTAATAGTAGATTCTGTGACTAGGGGATAAATTGCTTTAGCAATGTCTTTAAGTCGTGGGCGGCATGTTGAATTCCGAATGAAACGAAGGTTGCTAAGTTTTAACCCCGAACGTCAGTGAGGGATCTAAATAATTAACTCCCGAGCATTGCGAGGGAGTTAGTATAGAAACCTGAGTGAAGTGAGGAATTCAAGCCGCCCAAGACAAAGACAGCTTTATTCCAGTGTTGGATACTCTACTTTTTACACCATCTGTGAGATAATTAAAAGACAATTTACTAAAATAAATAATATATTAGAGAAAAATATAAGTATTATTTACAAGTTAACTTTAACTATCACTCGATATGTTTTGAGATTTGAAACAAACAAAATTCGTTCCGAGGGCCATGAAAGCACATGACCTCGGACTTGTGCAATGCCACCTCGAATCCCAACTGCTGGATCCTCTCCACGACTGTCGTAACCGCCGGCGTGTCGCTAGATCGACCGCCGCCTGGTACGACTCTCCCTGCGCTAGGACCAGCGTGGCGTCTGCGTAACAGACCATGCTTACCCCGGCAGCTTTATACCCGTGTTGGATACTTTACTTTTTACACCTTCTGTGAGATAAAGACACCTAAGACTAAAACAAATTATATATTAGAGAAATATAAGTAGATATTATTTATAAGTTAATGTTAATTATCATTCGACATATTTTGAGATTTGAAACAAACATAATTCACTGCTAAATTGAACTGTATTATAGCATTAATTTTCAATAACGCTCCTCCGCTCTTTAATTTCTTTTGGAGTCACAACAGTAACCACATTTTGTTTTTTTTTTTTGGTTAGTGGCCAGTTTCATTTTTTAATAAACTCGTTTGGTGTACGTATATTTTCATTCTCGGTTTTACGTTCCAAATTGAAATCACATTATTTCCTAGAGATCGCCCATTCTACATTAGATCCCTAGGGATAGAATCACTTGCTTTAGGTGAGGGTCATACATGACATAGTAAAGGGCATTATCGAGCACGTGCTGTAAAAAATACCCTAGAAAAGGGGGTAACCAGTTGATGACGCTGTCTGTACCTACAAATGTAACTGTTTTTTGCGGGCTCCTGTTTAATGTCACGACCATCGCGTGGTCGATGATGAACGGTACCTACTCAAGTGAAGCACAGCACTGTTGTGCTTCTTGTCCAGTGAAGTGGATTAAAGAATCGCGAGTACTTGTTGTGTGACGTCATAACTGTCGCGTTGTCGATGTGTTCAGGTCAGGTCGGTATCCAGCCCCCCTAGCCAAGTTGCAAACGATAAACGTGAACGCTTAGTAATCTCCAATAGATTTTCAACTTTATACCTAAGAGCATAAAGTTGAAAATCTATTAAAGACTAATGAGCGTTAGCGACCGGAACAAACGAAAACACTATGTAATCTTCAATAGATTTTCAACTTTATATCCAATAACATAAAGTTGAAAATCTATTAAAGACTACTGAGAGTTTACGTTTACCGTTTGTGACTTGGCTAGGGGGGCAGGTGACACCCTGTTTAGGTACCTACTTTTACTTTTGTCCAGTCAAGTGGCTTGAGGAATCAAGTCATTAATTTTTATTGGTTTTTTTGAGTTTTTTTTTAATAAAACTCGGGTTTTCTTAGAAGGAAGGAAAATCTTGATCATTTCATCTAGAAGGTAGATATTTTAAATTTTTTAGCTGCGTGCTCGGGTTATTCTAAGCTTTTACCTTCCCCACACGTCCTTAGCAAGTTCTCAAAGAAAGATCAAAACAGTGAAGTCAAATAGGCTATTGGAAAATTCATTCAGAAATATCCAAAGGTTCTTTTAAAGCTAGAGTAGGTGGACTTTCTGGACGAATAGTACCTACCTGTGTTATTATATTTTTACACCACCTGCTTGATAACCACCTTTTTATATTTCATACAACCATCACTTAAAGAGAGTCATTCTGTCCCTAGGAAAAAAACACATTAAGTAAATAAAAATGCACATGGTTCAAAGAAGTTTATTTAAAAATCGAACTGGCTACCAAGAAAAAAAAAACAGAATAAAATGTGGTTACTGACGAGTCTCTAAAAAAAAAGTAATGAAAGAGCGGAGCGTTATAGAAAATTAAAACTATTGGATCAGAGCAATGAATTATTTTGTTTGTTTCAAATGTCAAAACATGTCGAGTGATAGTTAAAGTTAACTTGTAAATAATACTTATATTTCTCTAATGTATAATTTATTTTCGTAAATTGTCTTTTAATTATCTCACAGATGGTGTAAAAAGTAGAGTATCCAACACGGGTATAAAGCTGACGGAGTCAGCATGGTCTGTTACGCAGACGCCACGCTGGTCCTAGCGCAAGGAGAGTCGTACCAGGCGGCGGTCGATCTAGCGACACGCGGGGTTGCGACAGTCGTGGAGAGGATCCAGCAGTTGGGACTCGAGGTGGCATTGCACAAGTCTGAGGTCATGTGCTTTCACGGCCCTCGGAACGCGCCACTACCAGGTTCCCAAATAACGGTAGGAGGAGTTCACATTGGCGTCGGGTCGACGATGAAGTACCTGGGACTCGTCCTCTACAGCCGATGTAATTTCGAGGAGCACTTCCGACGTCTGACTCCCAAATTGAATCGGACTGGGTTTGCCCTCAAGCGGCTCCTACCCAACTTAGGGGGTCCAGACGCCTCCTGCTGGAGGCTCTACGCAGGTATTGTTCGGTCCATGGCCCTTTATGGAGCGCCGGTATGGGCACCGTCGCTGTGAAAGCGACCGGCGGCCAAGCTGAACGCATGCCAGAGGGCCATGGCCATCCGGCTGGTGCGGGCATACCGCACGGTTTCCCGCGAAGCGGCGAGCCTCCTTGCTGGCCTACCGCCGTGGGATCTGGAGCCAACAGTCCTTGCACGCATGCACGATTTGCGCGTGGAGATGCAACTCCGGGGCGAAACTCCGCTGCCACGACAAGTCGCGATATGGCGCACTGAGTTCCGGCGGGATCTCATGATGGAATGGCGACAGCGAATGTTGCAACCCAGTGCTGGGCACGCAACAATTATGGCGATAAGTCCCCTCTTTGAGGAATGGCTGGAAAGACCTCAAAGCGTCCTTACCTTCCGCATGACGCAGGTCCACACCGGACATGGTAAGTTCGGGAGGTTCCTGCACCGGATTCGTGCAGAAGAAACGGTGACACCATTGTGTGGACCGCCCGGAGGACACGGTAGAGGTGTGCCCCGCCTGGGCAGAGCACCTCCGTGTCCTCGTGGAGGCGATCGGCTGCAGCAATCTCTCGCGCCGGGCCTTGGTACAGGCCAAGGTCCAGAGCGAGGAGGAGTGGCAGGCGGTCCCCTCCTTCTGCGAATCAGTAATGCTAGCAAAGGAGGCGGCCGCACGCACGAGGGAACGCCCCTCACGCACCAGCCGCCAGGATTCCGATCCCGATTTCCAGCCACCGTAGGCGCGGGCTTGCGGACGGCGAGCAATGGGTATCTCGCCGTCCGACCGTCCGGTAACCGGCAGGACCGAGCCCTAGTCGTCGACGGCGCATACTGTTCCACGCGCGCCTCAAGGAGATGTCAGCAACTGTAGGGGCCCAGTAGGGTCGAAGCCTACTTGGGCCATGGGTGATACGAAAGAGAACCCCGGGGCCCTGGAACGAAGTCAAAGAAGGAATAGGAGTGGATTTTAGTCAGTAAAAGTCTGATACGCCCTCTCACCCCGCCCAAGGGCCGGAGATGTCGTTGGATGATTTTCCACCTAAAAAAAAAACGGGTATAAAGCTGTCTTTGTCTTGAGCGGCTTGAATTCCTTACTACACTAAGGTCTATATTAACTCCCTCGCAGTGCTCAAGCGTTAATTATATAAATCCCTCATTAAGTTCGGGATTAAAACCTAGCAAGCTTCGTTTCATTCGGAATTCAACATGCCGTCCGCGACTTTAAGACACTGCTTTAGAGAGGTACCCAACCGAGCTGACTGTACCTGTGGCTAGCTGCAAGACTTTACTTGATAAAGACCAGCCACCTTCCAGCTTCGCCTCCCTTTCTATGTCTGTGAAGCCGGACACAGCGGTTGATGAACTATTCCGGATGTAGCGAGTGAACCCGGACACGACCGATAACTGCTGGTTAGATATAATTGCCGTGAATATTTCGATTGTCAAGTCTTGGTATATTTCCAGTTATGTTAAATGTTTTGTGGTTGTGATGTTGCCGAGAGTTCACGGCAGCATTCGGTGAAGAGTGCCCAGGGCCCGGCTTGGGGAGATTTGGGTCAGTGGGTTTGTTATACTCTATATTCACAAAATTTAATGAAAGAAGATAATTTTAGATAAGTTGTTCGCGCGATTAGAACACATACATAGGTACGACAGCCCCAAATCAGCTATCGGGCAGTTGCCGGGACCACATACAACACCCGTCTGGTCAGAGGGTCCTCCCTGTTGAACGGAGGTTTGCGGTAAAGTCCCGCACCCGCACCTCCACCCTGTTCTGCCTACCTCTAAAAGATAAATAAACGAAAAACTGTAGTCATTTAAAATATTAGGTAAGGTGTGTGGTTGGAAGAGTGACAGCCATCATTATATTAATATAAGAACAATAGATTTATTTGTCCAAACATATGTACACATACAATAATAAAAAAGTAGGTACATGTCGAAAAATATAGAAAAAAATTGGTCAATACATCTTTGCCACATAGATGATGCCACATATAGGAATGATACTATACCTATCTATCTACACTGACTATCATGCCCTTTAAATTTTGTTATGTTTTGTCTATTTTTTTGTTAAAAAAAAAGAAACATTGCACACTCTTGCATCAAGGGTGCGTTCACAAACATGTAAATTGACACGCACAAGCTGCCCAGACCCTGGAAACCTATTTGTAAGCCAAACTAATATGCGATTCGCAGCGCAGCAGACAATCGCTCAACCACAAAATTGACAGAGCGCTCTGTGACGTGTTTTGGGTACATTTGATCCAGGCAATACAGTTTAGATATCATTTAGCAGATGTGACACCTAGTCTGGGCGCTTTCAATTTATGCGTACTGCAACCGGCCGGCTGCCACACGTTTACCGTACTGCAGCCAGCCGGCTGCAGTACGTTAGCAGTCCGACAACAAGCGCTTAAATTGAAAACGTATCTGGCTGCCGTGCGTTTGTATACCAGTGATGCGCTATTCAACACCGAATTGAACACGTGGTCCTTGTGACGTTGCCGTCCTGTTGTCGGCCGTTCCCCGCACGGTTCCCGCACTCCGTGCTTTGTATGAAAAATAAGATCGTCCGCACGCAGTACGACTAACGCACCGCATACGCAAAAAACGCATAAATTGAAAGCGTCCTTAAAGAGTAATAAACTAGAAGCTGAATTAAATTTTAAAAAAAATGAACATTGTGGTCTCTCAATTCCGGGCACAACACGCAGGATATAACTTACCGCTGCCGTCGTTCCACGCCAACTACTTTCTTAAGGTCATCGCTTCTGACAGGCTCTTGGACACAAGTGATCAAGTGTTGCTACACAATACTCAAACTCAAAAATACTCATCATGCGGTTCGTAATGAGCGCAGTTCCGTAACTTAATGATTTTGTGGTTTTACACCAGCGACCTGTCGAGTGCTTGACCCTAGTTATACGCCTGCTTAAAATGACAAGTATTTAACAATGTTTCTAGCTTTTCATCATTCAATATCTTTGTCCCACGATTTCTCCGGCATGGCCATGACTTTGGATCTTGTCTGGAACTTGGCGATAGTGTGTCGTTTTAAAAGTAAAAGTAGATACCTACCTTTATTAGTGATCAGATGAGTTATACCCAAGTACTTCCAGTGATAATTACTTACCATTTATAAAGATAAATAAACAAACAATTTATTGTAAAAGAAACAAAGGTCGACCACGCAAAAGATGGGAGGACGAACTTAAACTTACAGCAGGTCCAAACTGGCGGAGAGTTGCAAAGGGCAGAGTACAGTGGAAGAAGTTAGAGGAGGCCTTTGCCAAAAGGCACACTGAACTCCGGGACATTTTATAACCCAAATGATATAGGTATAAAATCAACATCAAATAGTCAAATAACAAAGGAGTCTTCAGGATACAAGGGCTATTGACATTGAAACAAACAATTTTACCTGTATTTTTTTGTTAATATTAGTTTAGGTTAATTTATTTTAGTAATACAATATCATTATATTACCTACTTATATTAAATCAACAGTCCATCTTTAAGGAGTAGTGAGGAACTCTCTCCCCTTGTTGTCTACCGACTCATTTTCAGTTGCGGTATCTCGTAACTTTCTTTTTACTTTAGATTTCTTACGAAGAATATTATATCTACCAGGTCGATGAAGCTGACAGGACTAGAGAAAGGAGATGGATAGTACCTAATTTAGTAGTATGAACATGAACAAAAACAAACACTAAAGTGTTAGTTCCTATTAGATTTACCTATATTCTGTAAACAAAGATTTTTTTAGACGCATCTGTGTCTTCAGGTGCCCTTTGCGTCCCAGGGCTGCCGTAAGTCTCGAACAATCCCGCAGTCTGGGCAGGCACCATTCTGACCTTTACAATGTCTATCGATTGATTAATAATAATTCTCCTTAGTCTTCAAAGTTTTCTTCCGAAAACTGTCGGTGGGTTATGGTGGTGTATGTGGGTTGGTGGCACCGCAACGCAACCTGACTGTTAATACAGACATCTAAATATATCTACAGACTACAACATTCTTAATGCTACTTAGTAAAATTATGTCAAGCTACGAATGAGGTTACCATGTTAGCCTCATTCGTAAATGGCGGTAAGTCCCCTCTTTGATGAGTGGCTGGAGCGGCAACACGGTGTCCTCATCCACCGCATGACGCTGGTCCTCACCGGAGATGGCAAGTTCGGGAGGTTCCTGCATCGGATTCAGGCGGAAGCAACGCCCGGGTGTCATCATTGTGTGGACCACCCAGAGGACACGGTAGAGCATACGGTGGCGGTGTGCCCCGCTTGGGCAGAGCACCGCCGTGTCCTCGTGAAGGCAATTGGCGGCAGCAACCTTTCGCGTCGGGCCCTGATTCAGGCTATGGTCCGGAGCGAGGAGGAATGGCAGGCGGTCGCCTCCTTTTGCGAAGCAGTAATGCTAGCGAAGGAGGAGGCTGCACGCGTGAGGGAACGAAAGTCCTCACGCCCTAGCCGCCGTAATTCCGACCCCGACTACCAGCCACGGTAGACGTGGACTTGCGGACGTCGAGCACTGGGTAGCTCGCCGTCCGGCTGTTCGGTAATTAACTGGACCGAGCCCAGTCGTCAACAGCGCGTAGTGATCCTCGCGCTCCTCAAGAGATGTCAGCAAACCGTAGGGGCCCAGCAGGGCCGATGCCCGCTAGCTAGGACCGCGGAGAATTTCTGAAAGGGAAACCCGTAGTCCTAGAACGCAAAGGGTAATTGAAGGATACAGGTGTGGTTTTAGTCAGTAAAAGTCTGACACGCCCTCTCGCTCCACCCAGAGTGCGAGAAGTCATTTAGATGATTTCCCACCTTAAAAAAAAAAAAAAGCCTCATTCGTAAGGCAATACTCTCTCAAGCTCCCTCGTCACGCGTCGGAGCGAAGTCGTAGCAGTTTTGAACAGATCATTCAAAATGATGACCTCGACTGGTTTCGAGTCTTACATTCTTCGTGCAACTGTCTTTGTCAATATCTAACATGTTATGTCTATGGTGTAGGTATGGTTTGGGCGTCCATGTTTTTTGTTGGCTGTCCGAGCTAGCTTTCACAATATTTTGGTAAATGTAACTGTGTATGTATTTTTTTATTTATTAATATAAACCAGTGCTTGACTGCGATCACACCTGATGGTAAGCAGTGATGCAATCTTTGATGGTGAGGCGCACTTATTTATTAAGAGCCTATTCACTCTAGCCTTGAAGACACCTAAATTATAGTTGGACGGGAAGACCGCGGCAGGCAAATTGTTCCAGTCCTTCGATGTACCTACTCGGTATAAATGACGAAGCGAAAAGCTTAGTCCGGACCGTTGAAGTTTCAACAACGTAAGGGTGGATACTCGCCGTACGTCGGATATTCGAGATAAACCAGAGTATTTCAATTTCTATTACTTACCTTAACTCGTTGAGTAGTGTAATTAGAGACACAATAGTAAGACAATGGCGCCCGAGAGCCGGCGTTCGTGCGGGGATCAACAGCTTACTTCATACTTATTACTTATAATTACAATATTTGCAATCCTGTTAAGAAATAAACATCGTAGGTATGTAGGTAGGTACGTAAAATCATAACATGAGAACGGTTGTTGTGTTCATAATTATCTAATACTAGCGACCCGCCCCGGCTTCGCACGGGTGCAATGCTGATCACTTCATAGTATAAAACAAAGTCGCTTCCAGCTGTCTGTCCGCTTAGATCTTTAAATCTACGCAACGGATTTTGATGCGGTTTTGTCCAGCATTGCACCAGGGCGGGTCGCGAGTACTAAATATACTACAGAATGTCTTTATACACAACTTTCACAATTCTTTTGTCATTAGTCAATACAAACATATTTTCTTTTGAGGTTACACTTGAAAGAGCGACATATAATTGGCCATGTAGGTAATAAAAACATTCAACGCTAAAATCTAAGCCTGTAACGTTGAAAGTTTGACCCTGCGATTTATTGATGGTCATTGCAAAAGATATTTTTAGCGGAAATTGTACGCGTTTATATTGGAACGGTAAATTTGATGGTATTAGAATTCAATTTCAATTAACCCAAACACTGCTAGGTTACATTGTTTTATTATGAATTTCCTGTGTCTACGTTCCACCTTCCTCCATCATCAGATCAGTTCGATAGTACCTTATAGCCAAAGTGCATCTCATGACAATTCTAATAAGCCCAAACACGGCTAGGATACATTGATCAATTACATAGTTCCTGTACCTATCTTCCGGCTCCATCATCATCATCAGGTCACTTCGATGATACCATTTTCAACATAATTATTCAGAACCATTTATTTATTTGTATTGTCATAGTCGTTTAAGTGTCTTCATTGTGATATCTATGTGAGTATGAAGTTCCGTTGGCCATTCCTGGTCTTCTTCATCAGTTCCACTTCATCAAATGTTACTTTTTGACTGTAAATGCTTATTTTTTTATTTATTTTTTTATTAATGATAGGCTCGCGTTTGACCACCATCTCACCTGATGGTAAGTGATGATGTGGTCGACGATGGAGCACGCTTGCCTAGAAGTAGCCTATTCACTCTTGACTTAAAGACCCCTAAGTTGTAGCTATCAAGAAACACAGACTCCGGCAAGGAATTCCACTCCTTGGCTGTACGCATAATAAATGTGTTCTCAAAACGTTTTGTGCGTATGGGTGGGATGTCTACCATGTACCGGTGGCGCAACACCGTACGTCTAGTGGTCCGATGATGGAACAGACTTGGCGGAATTAGATTGTGCAATTCCAGTGCACATTCCCCGAAATGTAAACGATAGAAAACCGACAGGCTAGCAACTCGGCGGCGATGTCTAAGGCTTAGGTTCTCAATGAAAATACCAAAATCACTATATGGTTGCCTATAATATTTGAGGAGTTCCCTCAATTCCCCATGGAACCCATCATCAGAACTAAATTTTGATAAAAATGGGGGCAATCTGAAAGCATGTCCTTTAAGAGGAAAAAAAAATTTGCAAATCGGTCCATAAATCACGGAGTTCTGAGGTAACACACAAAAAAAAATAAAAAACATACAACCGAATTTATAACCTCCTCCCTTTTTGAAGTCGGTTAAAAACACTATAACGATCAAAATAACATTAATTTCGGATGTCGGTATTTCTGGTATTGTTTGCTTGTTATTTAACACTGACATCCGAAATTAAAGTCATTTTGATCGTTTTATTGTTTTTGTAGTGAAGTCGGTAATTTTTAATTTTTTGTAAAAAAAAATTATAACACACTTTTTAGTTGTGATGCACTTATAGCCAGAGTACCTATTTCTCATGACAATTCGAATTAACCCAAACATTGCTAGGATACATTATTTTATTATGAAGTTCCCATCCACCTTCCGGCTCCATCATCAGATTAGTTCGATAGTAGGTACCTTATAGCCAAAGTGCATATAATGACAATTCTAATAAGCCCAAACACGGCTAGGTTACATTGATTAATTACGGAGTTCCAGTGCCTACCTTCCGGCTCCATCATCATCATCAGATCACTTCGATGATACCATTTTCAACAAAACTATTCAGAACCATTTATTTATTTATATTGTCATAGTTACTTAACTATTTTCATTGTGATATCTATGTGAGGGTGAAGTTCCGTTGGCCATTTCTGGTCTTCTTCATCAGTTCCACTTCATCAAATGTTACTTTTTGACTGTAAATGTTTTTTTTTTGGTATTCTCGATGAAAATACCAAAATCACGATATAGTACCTAAAATATTTGAGGAGTTCCCTCAATTCCTCATGGATTCCATTATCAGAACTGCATTTGAAAAAAATGGGACCAATCTGGAAGTAACCGAGTATACTTGCGTCGGCCCATCATTCTTTGAAAGAATCAAGTTATTTACCGCAACCGCTATGTCCCTGCATTTTAAATCTGTAATATCTTCGAAAATATTGACTTAAATTACACGCTGTAAAGGGCCATATTGATCTATATTAAATGCACAATTTATTTAAGGTACTTAATTGGATAAGGATCAATGCTGTATTGCTTAAAATCGTTTCGTAAATAAGCCATTATTTCTCGTAAAAAGTAAAGGATAAAAAATGGTTATTGTGGGTTATACCTAAAAGATAGACATATACCATCGCGGACTTTTTTGTAGATCTTTTTAAGGTGTACAATACTGTAGTACATTATTTAGATCTATGTCTTAGGGTTCAGCCAGCGTTTGCAATGTAAGCGCAAAAAAATGTGTTTATTTACGACATCACATTAGAAACCTCTAAAATCATCAGTGTTCCTCTACTATATTGTGCTTGTATTATATACATAAACCTTCCTCTTGAATCACTCTATCTATTAAAAGAAACCGCATCAAAATTCGTTGCGTAGTTTTAAAGATCTAAGCATACATACACGAAACATACAGACAGACACGAAAAGTGACTTTGTTTTATACTATGTAGTGATTTAGGAGCACAACAACCAACAACCATTCTCAACCGTTCGATTATTTTTAAAACCGGAAATTAAATGGCACCCATGCAAGGCAGGCGGATCGCTGAGTGATTAGAAATCTTGTTACTTAATGATTTAAATTATTCTGCTACATGTTCAGAGAATTAGGAACAATAATAATTTATTTATTAAAACTTTATGCACTAGTAAAAAACACTGTACAAAGGTTTTTTTTTCTAGGTGGGTAAATCATCTAATGACAAATCTTGCTCTTGGGCGGAGCGGGAGATAGTGTCAGACTTTTACTGATTAAAAACCCACTCCTGTTCCTTCTTTGCCTACGTCCCAGGGCCTCGGGTTTCACTTTCACACTACCCGTGGCCCCAGTAGGCTTCGACCCTACTGGGCCCCTACGATTTGCTGACATCTCCCTGAGGCGCGCGTGGAACAGTACGCGCCGTCGACGACTTGGGCTCGGCCCGGACGGTTACCGGACGGTCGGACGGCGAGCCACCCATTGCTCGCCGTCCGCAAGCCCGCGCCTACGGTGGCCGGAAATCGGGATCGGAATCCCGGCGGCGGTTGGAGCGTGAGGACCGTTGCCTCACGCGACCAGCCGCCTCCTTTGCTAGCATTACTGCTTCGCAGAAGGAGGCGACTGCCTGACTCCTCCTCGTTCCGGACCATGGCCTGTACGCGCGTCCGGCGCGAGAGATCGCCGCCGCCGATCGCCCCCACGAGGACACGGCGTTGCTCTGCCCAAGCAGGGCACACTGTAGAAGGTGGACATAATGCCAATATGGTAAAGTTAATAGATAGGTAATCAGGTATTTATTTTTTCTTTATATTTTGAGGTATGTTTTATTGTGAAAGGTCATGAATGACTACCACTATGTACTACTACTACTCGCCAAATTAATTATATAATTAATTATGAATACTAAATTATTTACAGCATTCTCGGACTACAGTTAAGCAAAATTGATTTAGGTGATGCAAAAATACATTAAAAATCGAAAAAACCCTTCTGCTGCCACAAGCGGTTTTTTTGTAAGTTTAATTAAAAACTTTAATAGGTGCTCCTATGTCTAAACTGGACCGTTTGTCCTAGATTTGTCTGTCCCTGACGATATCCGTGGTCCCTGACCATTTATCTATGTTCATTTTAAGACCCACTCTTTCAGAAACTACTTAAAACAACGAGCATTGTACTGAGGACCTCTATAATCTCAGCCATGTCGTCGGCAAATCGAAGGCGTGTGATATACTCGCCAATGATGTTATTGCCTAGTGCTCTCCAATCCAGAACCTTGAAGACATCTTCCATTGTAGCTGTGAACACTTTCGAAGAAACGACGTCTCAGTGCCTCACTCCCCGCTGCAGGAGTATAGCTTTCGAGGTGTGGTCCTGAAATTGGACTGGCATGGTGGCGTTTTCGTACAAATACTTCAGCACCGCTATAAGACGTTTATTGAATTTTAAATTAATTATCTGGTATTAATTAAACAAATTAACAATAATAAGTAACAAAATAAAGAATTAGTAATTATGAAATAGAAAAAAATAAAGAATTAGTAATTATGAAATAGAAAAAAAAAAAAAAAAATTATCAGTCTGCGAGTTAATCACGACCTTATCGTACGATTTCGCCATCTAGTTTAGATTTTAAGAACTAAAGCGCCTATTACACCACTCGATATTCAGACAGTCTGTCTATGTAGCGTCACACAAGAAAAAGAGCAACTTCCGCCAATGTCGTAGGAATGAAACAGAACGATGAGATAAATAGATCAACATAGACTGTCTGAATATCGAGTGGTGTATTTAAATATTTGTTTCACATACGATTGTTAGATGGCGCTAGTTACTTGAAGTGACCTTCTTTTTATTATATTTAACTTTTTTCAGGTATTTTAAAGAATGCAATTGAGTATTGATCATTTATTGGCAAATTACACAAAGAAAAACATGCAAACAGAATAATTTACGGACGGTTCTAATATACTGTTATGGTAAGTACCTTAAAAGTAGTTTTGTATATTTTTATTAATTGTCACGTATTTATACTTTATTTAATTAAATAAAATTTAAAACAAAAGTAACTGTGATGGTAAAAGCACAGAGACAAAATAAAATTAAGGAATATTTTTGAGCACGCCATCTAGTGGCCAGTAGCAGCAACAGATTTTTTACTGATTTCGTTGTAACAATAGAACAATAATATCCCGCTAGTAGCTATAGTATTTAGTTGTGTTTGTAAGTAAACACCTCGTAATCTCGTACAGTGAAGTTGTACTCCGCGGCGAGCGACGCGGGCGCCACCTGGTCGCCGTACGAGTGCAGGTTGCTGTAGCTCTCGCTGTTGCTGTTGCAGTTGCTGGATATCAGCAGGTCTGCCCCCGCGCCGAATATTGGACCACAACTGTTATTAAGAGACAGACTGTTAATAAACAGGTGTATAATCTCGCAGTTCCAGTGAACCTAGAATCAAACAAAACGTCAACTTGGGCCTTCTTTTGTGTGACGAATATGAGAAGACTAATTTTACCAATGGCCCATGTCATATACCTACCGATAGCTGGTGGAGCAGACAAATCCAAGACTGAAGACCGCATATGGGGCGAAAAAGCAAAAAGCGCTTGCTAAAAGCGCGTCTATGGGGCGCACCCAAGCAAGGCTGATGATTTTAAAAAGCCAACTAGAACAGACTGGATACAGTAGGCTGAGCATCGGATGTTGAGGTGCAGCTTGAGAGCTTCTTAGCGTGTTGATGGCAAAAACAGTTTTTTTTAATTATTATATTCCTTGCCTGACCCATTATTCAGTCACGGCAATGCCGTCTGCTAAGGCTGTCATTAATTCCCTATGTGAAAAAAAAAATTGATATAGTTAGTGAAGAATACTTACTCTGGATGATAACACAAGGCGAAAGCCTTCTTCAGCAGCGTATACCTGGCGGGCGGCTCGGTGAGCGCGAACAGGAAGGCGCGCTCGGCGGGGATGTAGCCTCCCGCGCCGCCCGCCGTCCACGCCGCCTCGCAGTACCCGCCTATCACCTCGCCGCGGGATAACTGGAACAGCGGACACTAATAAAACCCATGTGTTCTGAAGTTTCTATTCAGCAACATGGGGAAAAGGAAACGATTGCTCATGAGCAAACAATCAATCGGATTTTGCCGTTTTAATTTAGGGTACAAATTAAGGACTGTCTATTTTTAGAAAGTTTGTCATACGTGTAGCCAGACAAGCAATTTGTATTACCTGTACTAGTAATAATACTGGAGCGACCCCATCGCAATGTGAGTGGAACGCTTGAGCAGAGAACCCGTGCGTGGACGCGCGGAATATCAGACGCCATGACTGTTTTGGAGTACCGCACCTACGGAGGAGAAAGAAATATGTAAAGGAAGGTACATTATTTAAACAAAAGCTTATTCATATTCAACTTCAACATTCATCATCATTTCAGCCGAAAGACGTCCACTGTTGGACATAGGCCTCTCCCAAGTGTCGCCATGATCATCGGATTCTCGCGACCCTCACCAGGTCATCGGTCCACCTTGTGGGAGGCCTTCCAACGCTGCGTCTTCCGGTACGTGGTCGCCATACGTCCCCTTTGTCGTACCTTTCGTCCCCACCGTCCATCTGTTCTGCGAGCAATGTGCCCTGCCCATTGCCACTTTAGTTTGGCGATTCTTCGTGCTATGTCGGCCACCTTGGTTCTCCTGCGGATATCTTCATTCCTGATTCGATCACGCATGGAAACATCGAGCATAGCCCTTTCCATTGCCCTTTGGGTGACTTTAAGCCTTTTGATGAGGCCCATTGTAAGCGACCACGTTTCAGAGCCATATATCATCACTGGCAACACGCACTGGTCATAGACTTTCGTCTTGAGACACTGTGGTATGTTGCACGAGAAGATATCGCGCAGCTTCCCGAACAATTACAGCCTACCTATTTGTTATTCTACCTATTTGTTATTCTGATGTATAAGCTATGTTACTGTAAAATTCCATCAAAATTCGTTCAGTACTTTTTGCGCGAAAGCGTAATAAATACGTGGGCATTTATATGAGGATGTATGTATGTGTGGACATACATACATCCTCACATTACTAATCCTCAACTTTCACATTTATAATATTAATAGGATGTAGTTACCAGTTGTTGATGACAGCTTGGAAGGCACTCTTGTCTTGTTGCAATATTAACGATCCCGTGAACATGTTTACTGCCAAACTGAAATAAGAAATACAGGTTTTATAAATGATGATGTTACTTAAATACCTACTTGTTTAATTATATAACGCCTAAACTTTAAAACAAAATTAATTATTTTTGTTTGTTATTATTATTAGGCTTTGAATCACCTTTATTTTATATTTAAGTCAAAAGTTACAAAAGTCTGCTCTGCCTTGTATCTACAGATGACATCTCATCGTTTCAGCAATTCGTGATAAAAATTGTTTTCACATGCTGCAAAACGCAAGCATTTGCATTTAATAATGATCACAGTCAAATGCTGGTTCACGCCAGTAAAGTGGGGCCTGCTATTGACCTGAATGCAGCCACCCATGGGTACAATAATATGGAATTTATAAATAATGGAGTGGAGTGCGATTACCGCGGCTGGGTCCTCTTATCGCTGTCGGGGCGCGGCGCGGGCGGCGGCGCGGCGTGCAGCGCGGCGCGCCGGTAGCGCTCTAGCGACAGCTCCATGGGCACCGCGCCCGTCGGCTCCACCTCCTCCGCGAACACCGCGCTGTCTGCAATGTCATAACGACCAAACTTACACAAGAGTACGGGATAGAATAGAATAATCGTTTATTTCATTTAGTGCTTCCAGTATCTAGAAGGTTAGAACTAACAGAAACAAAATGTTCAATCGTCATCGTAGTAATTGACACCCATAAAAAAACTGAACAACCCAAGGTTGATTCATACAAACAAGGATATGTTTCAGCAGAACATTTGACTAGGCTGTAAGCCATTAACCTATTAAATTCTTACTACTCAAAAACCAAAACAAAAACTTTGAAATAACCCAACAGTTACACGGGAGACAAGTCAATCTTTCTCAGTCGTCTTAGGCACGGGTATTTTTTTTTTTTTGTAAGAATTATATACGTTCATAGTAATGGCGCTGTGTGAAGTAGCATGAATCAGAACTGCCGTCTGTATCTGGATCTGGTTCCTACATCACTCCACGTTGTAGACGCTGGCTAAACTTTGTCCAGCCGTACGAACACAATTATGAATGACGGCGACAGAGAACTAGGTAAATTTTCCTTTTTATCATAGTTACATATTACTTTAAGATTACATACCGATAAGCAGCAACCGAACATGCTGCATGAGCGGTGACAGGTGATGACAGACTCGCGCGCGCTCCTCCTCAGTCCAGTGCGCTGTTGGCTGTGTCACGCCGGCACGCTGCTTCGCCCACGCTAGGGCACAGCGCCAGACTTCTTCCTCTTCCAAGCATAGCTAAAGAAAGCAGCAAACAATTTTTTTTACCTATTCAACGTTCTTACCGTTACCGACTCATAAATATTCGAAAATCAAAAATAACTTGTTCGGTCCATTTTTCATCATCAGGTGAGATCGAAGCGAAGAGAAATTAGAACACTGGGAACCCCAGGTTTTATTATGACACAACAATAAAATAATGTCATGTGCTTTTTTATTTAATTGATTACGCGAAGACGGCTAAGAACCTGGGAGTTATTTATTATGGACTCTTACTTATCGTGGACTGCTCATGTCGCTGAAGTCAGTCGGAAAGTGCACTACATGTTCCATTCATTAAAATGCCTTCAGAGTTTTTTGCCCTTGAAGACCAAAATTTCCCTCGCTCAAACACTCATTCAGCCCATCATTGACTACGCTGACGCCTGTTATTTGGATGCCACCGAGGAGCTTTTAAATAAACTTGAGCGTTTGCAAAATATTTGTATTCGTTTTGTTTTCAATCTTAAAAAGTATGATCATGTCTCAGGCTTTCGCAAGATACTCAAGTGGCTCCCTATTCGACTTCGCAGGAACTCTCGGATATTATGTCTGCAATTTAACATCCTTCACAACCCTAAAACGCCCTCCTATTTGCGGGAACTTTTTTCCTACTCACGTCCTTCTGATGCACCAGGTCGCATCTAAAGAATCTCCATAAAATCCCTCCCCACTCCACCGATTTCTACTCCTACTTCTTCACTGCGCACGCGGTACGCGGTACGGTTATGGAATTCACTACTGCCTGACATAAGGGGCTGCCAAACTCTTGCAGTTTTTAAAAGTAGAGTGAAAGAACACTATCTTTCCATTTCGTCATAGTTGCATATTAGTCTGTATGTATTAGTTATATTATATTATTTAGTATGTATTTTTGTGATATTTATTTTACTATGTGTATGTATATAACTATAATAGTATATATCTTTTTTTGCTTGTTATATTATTTTATTGATAACTATTTTGTATGTACTTATTTTCCTATTACTGTTACAAACGGTGTCTACTTATCTTTTTTCTTCCAACTCTCCTTTCGCAGGTATGCTGGAAGAGATTTCTTTAGAAATAAGCATCACCTCTGTACCTATTTTTCTGTTTCCTTCTTCTAATCTTTTTTTTTGTGTGTGTGTACATAAATCGTTAAATAAATAAATAAATAAAAAATTGATACTGATGATCAGTACAAGGGTTATTTACCTACCTATTTACTTTTAACTACCTACCTATTTGCGAAATTAAAATCACCTGCCAACAAAAAGTAACACAGCGCCACCTATTATAGAGTAGGAAAACTAATTTAATAACTGGTGTTGTGATTGCTGCCTCTCATGCTTGAGACCATGGCGCCTCTAAAATTCGGACCTAGGAACCTAGGTATGGCATTTTCAATTACTATGTGGGTACTTTCTAAGTAACTTTATAACTGGTATTATTATGACGCTTTACATTAAATGCTAAAAGTAAAAATGAATACTAACAAAGTCAGAAGAGATGAGTTTGATGAGCGCCTCCTTGGGCAGGTTGAGGAAGGCGTTGGTTTTGACGCAGTCGGCCGCGTTGTCTCCGATGAACGCAATGCAGCGCTCCATGAACGATGATGCACTCTTCCCGCCTGTTGAGGATGATCAGGATCAACCAACAAATAAAACAAAATCAGCATAGGTAATTCAGATGTGACTAATCTTGCTAGCCAACACCTACCTTTACTTAATTGGTTTCTGCTGAGCTTTCTTGGTTTTGATTGTTCTTATACAGTCTATCTTCCTTAATAATCCAATGTAGGTACATACTAACATTTGGAATTGGTTGGAAACCAGGCCTCTCTGGCCCAAAACAATGGCCCACTGGATTATGTGGGTAAACCAAATTCTGATAGACTTACACTACTCAATCTTTTTTGTGTGTGTGTTTTGTTATATCTTGGGGCTCTGGGATCTTGCTCTTTAAATAATCCTTTCTGTCTTAATAGTGAAATACTTAATTTCGTACCTGAATCCTCTTTGTATGGTTTGCCTTTATATGAAAAGGCCTGTGTATAATAACATGACGTAAGAATTAACAGAATATCTCGAGAGTATAGTGTAACTAGTAGTAATAAATTATTAATTGCATTTAAGAATGCACAATGCTACCTTGTATCGTTTTGTAGGTATTCATAATTTTAATAGGAAGGAATAGCTTTAGACTTATTTTTTTATAATTGGTACTATTATAATATTTATTAGTAATATACGTCCTACTCTCAATCAGTAGGTATTACTATTAAACATGCTTATATTTTACCAATATTTGTATGCCACTTAGTGGCAGAAGGCAGACACTTATATTTTTGTAACACCTAAATTGTACCTGTATGCTCAAATAAAGATATTTGGTTGGCACTACGATTTAATAGCTTACTCCAGAAAAAAGAAATTAAATTGTATATGCCTACCATTTCCCATCTTGGGTTCGGCTAACCGTCAAGATGGACACTGAATACCAGTAGGTATACCTACTGGTATTCAGTAGCATCTCCTGTTAACTGCAAAAGTATTTTATATGCAACAACCAGCAAGCAGCTCATAGTCATTATGAATAATAGGAAATTCAGAAATCTAGGAAAAAATATAATAGATGTATGAATTCTTAAGCATTCTAGTCTGCTTAACCAATAGAATGAGGTCATGTAAGCACCAATTATATAATATTTAAAAAAATCTCATATTGAAAAATTAATTGAACTAAAAATCATTTATTTATATAAGGTTGAGAAAACTACTGAATGACAAACATACAAAAGAGATAAGCTTGCAAGATTGATATTCTTAGAGGTTTGTAAGATAGTATATTGTTACCAAACAGCTCAACATGTAATCTTATTGCCCTCAGTCTTGCTAAGAGGCCACCAGACACCATCGGGGCCAAGATACTCGTAGAGTATCAGCTAAAATGATATAGTTTATGATGTTAATTGATACCATAGGCTATATAAAAGTCAAAATTAAATTCTGTGATTTGAAACCTATATTTTTGTGATTTAACAAAAGATATTTCTTATCTACAGTTAGATGTAATGCTCGATTCACATAGGAAAGTGCAAGCTCTAATGTGATGCTTAACATTATGGTATACCACAGGAAAACACTGTTAATTCAGTCTCTGCGTTCAGGTACGATTCTGGTTTTGAGGTACCTTTACTTCCATGATACGCTCAACCATAATTTTGAAAATTTCATTTGATATTAAGAAGCAAATAAAAGTCTTTAGGTATAGAATCTTAACTTTAATTAGGTAAACACTGGTGCATTGAAATCACAAGCGTGGCAACGCTTTCCAAAAATCAAAACATGAGTTTCTTAACTTTTAGGAATGAACTTAAAACTAAACTTCATAACCTATCACACCGACGCATTTGGATTCACGTTCTGGATTAACGTTATATTGTCTCCTTTCATCATTATTCTTCCAATTTGTTTTCTATTCTTGGTCTTAATGTGAACTTCTTCAGCTTCATCCAAAACAATGTTCATGTACTCGTCAAATCCCACGATGTGTCCCTCGATTCGTAGATTCACGTTCTCGTACAACCAAATTTGAACTCGACTTCTGTTTTGTAAATACCTGAAGATGAGGTTGATGGGTTGGACCATCACCTTCTGGACTTTTGGTGGACCTTTGTATGCCATTTTGAATTATATTCTTATGCACAAACTTAAAATTATTATATTGCAAAAAACAAACGCTATCGAACCCGGCGTTTGCGTCCTGTCAATTTTTTTGAGAATAATTTTGTCTATGGTCGGAAAGTGACGCCCTTAGGGGTTGCCAGTTGAAACTTGACCATAAGCGTTTTAGTCGATTTCTATTGAGCGGCTCGAAACTACTGAATCACGTTATTATGTTAGATTCAGACGCATTGACTTCGATAGCCAACAACGGCGTGGCTGGAAGCAACTCGCTGGTGATTTTAAAATCTTTCGGATTTATTAGAAGTGATTAAAAATCGATATCGATGCGGTGACTGTATTATAATTGCTGTCAATCTGAAGTCGCCTCATGACAGGTTGACAAAAAGGAGCGAGTTTGTGTTGTTTTTTCAAATTAGCATTGAAGGAAAAATTTAGATAATCGATAAAGAAGGATGGCCAATTTGGATCAGGAAAAAAAAAGTGTTGTTACCGAAATGAGACTGTCATCATAACATAATTATAATAACGATGTAATTATCGGATGGTATCAGTTTATTTTTAAAAGCAGGAGGCAAATAGGTAATCATTTAAAAAAAAAATATTATTTTTGTATACTAGAACGCTTGATAATATCTTATTTATGAACGCATCCGTAACGTTAACATTCTGACCAAACTTTTTCTAAAGTCGATATCGATAAAGTTAGTAATGTTAATTTGGAACATTTGGAACATCGGCTCAAAAGACACAAACGGAACATTTAGAACATCGAATCAAAAGATACAAACGGAACATTTGAAACATTGGCTCACAAGATACAAACGAAACATTCGGAACAACGGCTCAAAAGATACAAATACAGACACTGACTGTTATAAATCATGATCTGTCTGTTACGTTGCGTCATATACACTAACAATTTTATTTAATTGAATTTTGATTTGAGAATAATTTAAAGCAGATGTGTTTAGTTCAGGTTATTAATTATATTTACACTATTTACGTTCTAATTTGAATTTTAAAAAGACTGCAGGTCACTTAAAGTAAAGAGTGTTTTAGTGTTCCAATTGTCCCAAATGATGCAATTAAAACATTACTACTGTTCCAATCTTTCGGAACACTAAAATGTTTCGGAACAGTGAGTAGGTTCAGTAAAGATTTACACACGCCTACTGTCCAGTGGTATAGAATAGAGGGTCAGTGGATACGAAACGGGGCACTGAGGACAAAAGACTTGGTCAATGACCTTGACCTCAAAGTCAAATGTATGAAACGTCGGGAAACGCCTGGGACACACGGGGTCAATAACTCATCCCCTTCGAACCTAACCTGTCCGTGTCGGGGTGCCCTAAACTTCCGAGCTCGCTTCGCTCACTCTTTGAAAATTTTTGACGTGACAACGTCTTATAAATTGGTTTGCCGGGTGACACTTCAAGAAACTGCGTTACGCTCCGCTCACGTTATGCGCTCACAATGAGAGCGAGTGAGAGGCACGCGTCCCTTCCACTCGGGCATGGTTAGCCCGCCTAAGAGCGAGAGAGACAGACATAAAAAGTGAATTTACCACTCAAAGTCGTTGTCACGTAAAACTTTCGCCCGTATACCGACTTTACAGGCAACCAATTTTTTTTAGGTGTAAAAATATTTTCAGGAGTTTTTATACAATCTAGTCCTGTGTCAAGTCCAAATTGACGGAGGCCCCTTTTTTTCTGGCCGCTTTTTTTACCATGCGGGGGCATCTTTTTTTCTGTCTATCCATCATTTTTAACATTTGACCTTGAGATTATGGTCATGACCTTGAGGTCAGGGTCATTCACCTTGGGTGTCCCAGACGTTTCCCATCATTTTATACATTTGTCCTTGAGGTCAAACTCATTGACCTTGACCTCAAAGTCATTGACCCTGGGTGTCCCAGGCGTTTCCCGACGTTTTCTACATTTGACCTTGATCTCAAGGTCATTAAGATTGAGGACAAGGTCACATGCAGTGTCTCCCGATGTTTCCCCACCCTTCTACTCCCACATCCCACCGGATCCCGAAAGCTTGATTAGGCGTTGTTTTTGTGTGAAATTTTTCTGTCTTTTTTGTAGCAAAATTTTCTTTCTTTTTTCCTCAGTGATTTTTCCTCTGTTTTTTTTCACACGTCAGTGCCCCGTTTCGTACACTCCAACCGAATAAAGGTCTGTGCCTCTACTTGTAAGTAAAGCTAGGTCTACACGTAAAGACGATAGTCGAGTTTAATTTAATATATTTGCAAATATTAAATAGTAATGAGTTACACACGCCTAGTGTGGTAAATAGTAGAGGTCAGTGCTTTTAAGAGTATTGAAAAGATATTTAATAAGGTAATTTGGTCGATTTCATTCGATTTATAGCTCGATACAATATGATCTGAAAGTTTGTATGACTTAGCAAAAATAAAATAAAATAATAAATCACTTTGATAAAAAATTAATACCAATATAATCTCGGTACTGTAAAAATCTATAAAATCATATCAAACTGCACATATGTATCAGTATAGGCAGCATTTTTTCTTTAAGGCTACTTAATTTTTTTTTTTATGGTACGTAAATTGGCCAGCAACTATCAGGTTCAGGGGAAAAGCGCATTGAACTACGCGCAGTGGAAGAGGAATAAATATTTAGTTATTTTTAATAATTTTGACAAAGTAAAAAAATAAAAATTAAGTTATTAACGCGGCTGTTGTTTCAGAAGTTATTTAGACTCAAATAAACGACCCTTAAAATTTTATACTTTACCCTAGTTTAAACAACAAACAAAAAATAAACCATAAGACAATCGATCTTTACTTTCATCATTAACAATAAGTCACCGCAAAATAATTATGTTTAAAACACCTTGTCGAACATTGCTTTTACTGTATTAAACCCTAAAAATAACGCGACGAAGAAAATGATCTCAGCAACAAAAAACTATGTTCAACAAGAATTAAAACTACAAAAGTGTGCGATGGCCGGGAATCGAACCCGGATCAACTGCTTGGAAGGCAACTATGCTGACCATTACACCACCATCGCATCTGCTTGAGTCGTTCAAATTTCTAACTATATAATTTCACAGTAATACTATTTCATCACGTACCTGGACGATCTTGAATCTCCATAGCCGCCGCTAACAATGTGCAAGCGCTTTCCACGCTCAATGTTGACGTGACATGATCCTCACAAGCGGATCTAAGATCTTCTACTCCTAAATCTGCTGCTAAGGTCATCATTTCGAAAACTCCTGAGTCTTGCAGCAATAGCTATAAATAAGATAGTGTTTAGTATTTAAAATAATTATTAAGTTTTTTATAATGTTAAAGCTAATGATTGCGCCACCTAGTGGTTATATCACAAATTATACGTTTGCTAGTTCTATAATTCGACACTTGAAGCGCTGTTGTCATTTAACATTTCAATAATTTGTTATCAAATAAACATTATTCATAAAGCAATCTACACGTTAGTAGAAGTAGACCTTAGTATCTCACCTTGCCAGTGTAAACATACTGAATAAAGAGCCGAAAAGTTTCAACTTGTACGTGTGGCATTCGGATCGGAGTCGGCTGCGCGCCGATAGATGGCGTTACCGAACACCCTGGGATCCGACAAACTTCGCCTCGTTTTGTATTTTGAAAGCTCTTGCATCTAAAACAAAGACATATTCAATCATCAAAATTCTTATAGACTTTGAGCCAAAATGCATTAAAATTTTACTAGTTGAGGAGTCATGTACTGATTTTTACTTCTGTAACTAGGTAAGAAAACGAAAATACTACAACCATCATAGGGGTTCGAATCCGATACTAATGGAAAATACAAAACATATTCAAGTACCTACCAGTCAAGAGGTTTCAGTTTTTATTAAAAACGAATTTAGCGAGATAAGTACAACGTTACAACAAGTCTTATATTCCACAAAGGCGGAGAGCATCGAGCAAGTCTGTAATTAAAAACCGATAATCTGCTCTAAAGAAATTATAAGCGTTGAGCACAGCTCGGATAGCTCTCTAGGAAAAACTTTAAGTTGTCAAGTTGCGCTCTAACTTGTAAGTTATGCGAAAGTTGCAGAGACGAGCAGCGCCCCCTAGCGGCGCTGAGAGCACTTCTGGAACGTTTCATAAAATATCGGTACAAGTTATTTTCTCGCAATATGAAGAAATTAACTGTAGATAAATTTAAAAGGAAAGTAGCTGCATTGATTTAAGTTTGTGTAAAGAAAAGAGAGAAAGAAAAAAACGTTTATTCGTAACTCACACATACAGTAAAATTAAAATACAGTAGAATACATTGGGATTAAAATAAAGACGTCGTTTCGTGTTTGTGTACTATTATGGAGTATAGTAAAAGTATAAAGTTTATTCTATTCTAAGTATTCTATACAGTTCCATGTCATAACTAGGTTATCTACACACCCTTATTAAAAATTATAAACCATGCCTACCGTATGTATAGATTCATTATGCGATCAACTCTCGACTTTTAAAGAACCTGATCATCATACCTGTAAGAGAACCTGGTTACTCGCTGTCGCATGGACCAGCTGTCCACGTCGTAGTGGTTTGTGCGCTAATTAGGTAACCTTTACGGCAACCAAAACGACCAAATGCCATATCTGCAGCAAAGGAAAGCCTTGGACATCCTCCGTAACGTTGTACAAGTGCTTGTAAATAAATAAATAAATAAAGGAATAACCAACATGTCGCCAAAACTGGGTGGCAGGTCCTGTGCCAAGATTGTGCATGCAAGTAAAGATTGCTTTAATCTAACTGCATGACAACTGTCTGCACGTCGTAATGTTGGGCACGCCATAATCTTGGCAGTAAGTCCCCCTTTGAGCAGTCGGGAGATTCCTCCCTCAGATTCAGGTAGAAGAAACGTTCGGGTGTCATTGTCCATTGTCGCCAGGAGCACACGGTGGAGGTGTGCCACGCGGTTCAGTACCTACTTAATTCTATCAATAATGCAATATCGAACTAGGTATAATTAGAAATGTCTATTATATTCCAACGTTTGACGGATACCGCCTGCATAGTAGGTATGAGACACGTTTGCTAATTCGCGTTGATTCGCTGAGCTCGCTCGCTGGCTCCGCTGATCGGATTTGCTATTGAGTAAATTCAATTTTGAAGTGACTCCACGCCAAGCAATGATTTATCACCTTGTTTGCGTGATTTAACGTTAATTGGATCGGTTTAGAAATAGATACGCAGGTACTTATCATGTCACTTTTCGAAATATATTTTCGATGGTTGCGTCATTTTTTTTTAAGGGTCGGGTTCGGAATCTCGGCGGCTGGGGCGTAAGGACGTTCGTTCCCTCACGCGTGCGGCCTCCTCCTTCGCTAGCACCACTGCTTCGCAGAAGGAGGCGACCGCATGCCGTTCCTCGTCGTAAAAGTTGAACCAGGCTGCCGTCGATTGCCTCCACGAGGACACGGCGATGCTCCGCCCAAGCGGGTATGCTCCACCGTGTCCTCCGGGCAGTCCATATAATGGTTACACCTGGGCGTTTCTTCCGCCTGAATTCGATGCAGGAACCTCCCCAACTTGCCATGTCCGGTAAGGACCTGCGTCATGCGGAAGGTGAGGACGCCGTGTTGCCGTTCCAGCAATTACTCAAAGAAGGGACTTGCCGTGATTATGGCGTGCCTAGCACTGGGTTGCGACAGTCGTTGTCGCCATTTCACTTTTTCACACGCACGGAACTCTGTCCGCTACGTCGCAACTTGTCGCGGCAGCGGGGTTTCGCCTCGGCATTGTACCTTCATGCACAAATCGTGCTTGCAAGGACTGTTGCCTCCAGATCCTTTGGTTGCAGGCCAGCAAGGAGGCGCTGCTTCGCGGGAGACCGTGCGGTATCCCCGATTATTTGCGTCATGCTTTTCATTTGTGGTTATGTAGGTGTGCATCACACTATCTTCATCATCTTCCTGCCCTTGTCCCGTGATAATTTGGAGTCGGTGCAACACGATTTTTTTCCATTCTGTTCTGTCACCCGTCACTAACTTCCTTTTCTTTCATAACACTCCTCACACTTCCTCTTTTCTTTGGCCTCCTTCTCCCTCTCCATCCGTCCACGTGTATGCTCATAACTCATCTAATATGCGTTGCGACCCTCCTCTTCACATGACCATACCAAGACAAACGACTCACTTTCAACTTTTCCTTTCAAGTTTGAAAGAATGTTTAATAAATATGTTGGTTACTTCTTCACGCGCGGACGGCGGCGGCGTTGAAATGCGTTTACCAAGTCTTGTAATAAAATATTGGACACTTTTATCCAGGGCGTATATTCGTTATACATTTACACGGGCGAAGTCGCTAGTTATATTAATTTTTTTTATTTTTTATTTACCTAATGATTTATGTACACATATAAAATAAAAGATTAGAAGAAGTAAACAGAAAAATAGGTACAGAGGCTTATTTCTAAAGAAATCTCTTCCAGCACACCTGCGAAAGATGAGTTGGAAGAAAATAGAATATAATATAATTATATAGAAAGAATATTATTAATTTATTTTTAAATCGACACTTTTCTGATGGTCTGAGTCGACACTGAGAAAACTAAAACGGATTTTCAATGCAGAAACGCTCACGAATTGGCTTGTCTAACATATTAAAATAAAAGATTTCGAAAACTTCAGACTTCCCTAAATGCCTTCTCCCCAAAAACCGTATTGATTATATCTCAAGTAGGTACTATTTCTAAACTTCCCATCTATCATTTATTCAACATTAATAATAGATCTTATCAAATACTGCACCATTACGCCCTGTCCCAAGAGTGGCAGCCATTCAGCTATTAGGGTAGGAGCACCACAGTGCGAGGTCGCGTCTTGTGAATATTTCAACATGTTTTGTCTCAGTTAATGAACGTGTGAACGTCTCCAGGGACTACAGATATTCTAAGATCAGAAATGATTTTGGGTGGTGTTCAATATGTAGGACAATCGTTATTGTTATGAAGGGAGCTCAGTTGGGCTTGGGGACTGAGGCTGACATGACTTGAGTCGGAACATGTCGTTTTGTCAGTAATAAACTGCGTACCTAGTATTTATTAAAAAGGGTTCTAAGATATACAAACCCCTATTTTTTATTTAGTAGGTACAAAAAAATGGGGCCTATACTGATCATTTTTGTAGTCAAAAGTAAAAAAAATACATCCCAAAATTGTCCACGAAAATTTGTCATAATTGGTAAATCCAATAGCATTGATTCTATCTACCTCAATAGAATCAATCATTCATAACAACTGCTACTAGAAAATACTACGCGCAGTGTTTTTCCATTTTGATCTTCATTTATTCATTCAATAGCTTGTACAATATTTCCATAAATTGAGTGACAGTTTGGGATATAAACAAACGCGATAATAACTTTGCTTTTTATGAATATTATTTATTGAGACTGTCTTTACTTAAATAATAACAAGACTTTTTCTAATAAGGCCTTTGAGTATTTGTGCTAATTAAAATTTAGTGGTGTATGATAAATCATTGGTTTGCTTCAAATATGGTGGCACAGGTCTTAAAATACAATAAAATTGTTCTCCATAGTCCGCCTAATAATTACTGCCCTGACTGCTATGCCGGAGGTCGTGGGTCCGATTCCCATCCAAGACAAATGTTTGCAAGTGTGATGAGCACGATCGCTTGTTCTGTGTCTGGGTGTAATTTATATATAATATGTATGTATCATCAGTTGTATCGTAGTTGTGTTAAAGTTGTGGAATGTTATTTTTTATTTTATTTATTTATTTTACTATAAATTATGTACACACAAAAACAGAAAAAGACAATACAAACTAGACAAGAGTACAAAGGTACTGCTTTTTTGCAAAGAAATTTCTTCCAGAAGACCTGCGAAAGGAGAAATTAAAAGAAATGTAGACAATAGTGTGTAGGGAGCAAGATTTTATTATTATTACTCAAAATTATTAAACAATTATTGAATTATTAACAACAATTAATTCTATTTATAATTTTTTTTATTAAGACATAAAATATTCAGCAATCTCCACCTCACCAAAGCAACCTTACCAATACAAAGTAAGTGTAACAAATCATTCCGGTAGTCCTGTTAGTGCGTCCCACAGCTACAGGGTGTCCCAAGACCGCCTCCTGCCGACTGCCGAACCGCCACTAAGTTGTGCATCCGATCTCAATTAATTGTGAACCCGCTGTAGCGTTCATGGCCTGATTTATTTGCGGTAACTTGCTGGCTCTTCGCTGGAACTTGGATCCACAATAATAGATCTGCTGTAATCATTCTTTTCAGCTTTGGTCTTTGTTGTTCGGCCTTTATGGACTCCTTAGGTACATACCTAGCTTGATACTATTCTGTTACTAGGCAGCTTTAATTTTTCTTTTGTTTGCATCCGAACTGGATTTCCTTCCGTTTCCTACATCAGCAATCGAAGGCAGCTTTATCTCTACGGGATGGTTAAAAAGAGTCACCGTGTCGCCCTGGAATGGTGAGTTTCATTCAGTAAAAACGGACACTCCCTCTCGCTCCACCCAGAGCAGAGGAAGTCACTTGACGATTTCCAACCCCCCAAAAAAAGAACCTGCAACTACTATTAAATAACTATCTTCATGTTATAAGTAAAATAGAGTTGATAAGTATTATACCTCGACTAAAATCGCGGAATCGTAAATATGATGATTAAATCCCGTGATTTAAGAGATTGAATCAAGAACTAACTACAGAAGAAGCTTGTTATATTTCAGAGTTGCGTTCTAATTAAGAACTAACTATAGAAGAACCTTATTATATTTCAGAGTTGCGTACTAATTAAGAACTAACTGCAGAAGAACCTTATTATATTTCAGAGTTGCGTACTAATTAAGAACTAACTGCAGAAGAACCTTATTATATTTCAGAGTTGCGTTCTAATTAAGAACTAACTACAGAAGAACCTTATTATATTTCAGAGTTGCGTACTAATTAAGAACTAACTGCAGAAGAACCTTATTATATTTCAGAATTGCGTTCTAATTAAGAACTAACTACAGAAGAACCTTATTATATTTCAGAGTTGAGTACTAATTAAGAACTAACTACAGAAGAACCTTATTATATTTCAGAGTTGAGTACTAATTAAGAACTAACTACAGAAGAACCTTATTATATTTCAGAGTTGAGTACTAATTAAGAACTAACTACAGAAGAACCTTATTATATTTCAGAGTTGCGTTCTAATTAAGAACTAACTACAGAAGAACCTTATTATATTTCAGAGTTGCGTACTAATTAAGAACTAACTGCAGAAGAACCTTATTATATTTCAGAGTTGCGTACTAATTAAGAACTAACTACAGAAGAACCTTATTATATTTCAGAGTTGAGTACTAATTAAGAACTAACTGCAGAAGAACCTTGTTATATTTCAGAGTTGCGTACTAATTAAGAACTAACTACAGAAGAACCTTGTTATATTTCAGAGTTGCGTACTAATTAAGAACTAACTACAGAAGAACCTTGTTATATTTCAGAGTTGCGTACTAATTAAGAACTAACTGCAGAAGAACCTTGTTATATTTCAGAGTTGCGTACTAATTAAGAACTAACTGCAGAAGAACCTTGTTATATTTCAGAGTTGCGTACTAATTAAGAACTAACTACAGAAGAACCTTGTTATATTTCAGAGTTGCGTACTAATTAAGAACTAACTGCAGAAGAACCTTGTTATATTTCAGAGTTGCGTACTAATTAAGAACTAACTACAGAAGAACCTTGTTATATTTCAGAGTTGCGTACTAATTAAGAACTAACTACAGAAGAACCTTGTTATATTTCAGAGTTGCGTACTAATTAAGAACTAACTGCAGAAGAACCTTGTTATATTTCAGAGTTGCGTACTAATTAAGAACTAACTGCAGAAGAACCTTGTTATATTTCAGAGTTGCGTACTAATTAAGAACTAACTGCAGAAGAACCTTGTTATATTTCAGAGTTGCGTACTAATTAAGAACTAACTACAGAAGAACCTTGTTATATTTCAGAGTTGCGTACTAATTAAGAACTAACTACAGAAGAACCTTATTATATTTCAGAGTTGCGTACTAATTAAGAACTAACTGCAGAAGAACCTTGGATAAAACAAAACTTTTTATTTTTTACACTTCAATTTCATAAACACCGAGATTTAATCGTCATGTTTATGATTCCAGGATTTTTGAGGAGGTGTTATCAACTCTATGTCACTTATTTCATGGAACTTTACGTAATGATGCCTATACTATACCTATTCAGAACTTTTTTTAAAACCATTTTTATTATTTTCTCAAACTTTTAATTTATGCATGTTTTCAGATTTTCAGTTGTTCTTGTTCCACCCGTCCCAACCGAGTCCTACCAACATATTACTGAATAATCAAAAGCGAAAATATTTAAACCATCACGCACAGTCAAAGTTTTCTCTAAAACTTACTGAGTGGAAAATTTTACATAAATTGAAGATTCCTACCCATGACCCAACTGATAAATGGTTTCAAGCGGCACCACAAGTGCCACACCACAAGATCTCATCACATTAGCGGCGTTGCGTGGCCTCCCTCAGTGCGGGTCGGCGATTTGTTCGCAATTAATCACAGTTCGAACGGTGTCCTGTAATTAATTCCGCGCAGTACACCGCGGGGCGGCGTGATACTCGCTATGGTCTACAATCTCCGCGGATACCATTAATCTTGGTCGGCCGACCAAGTGTTGGTGGTCATAGAGCGGTAGACAGACGCGACAACACCTATGTTTGTATGTAGGCACCGCACCTAATATCCACGATTAACCTGGCGCTTTTACTCAGACTTGGTCTAGATATGTTTGAGATCGTTTTTATACCCATTAGAATTACATAAATTCACTTACATGAGCTGCTCTCAAAGAAAAACATCGTGAGGAAACCGACATGTTCTAGAACTAAATATTCGAAGACATGTGACATTCTCTTAGATTTATAACGCTGTTGGAGTTTTCTTTAAAGCTTTCAGGATTGAATTTCTTTAAAGCTGTGAAATATTCCTATCAATATCGGGGGCTTACCTTAACTCGATTGATTTTCACTAAAATCTATTGAAAGCTCCCAATGCTGTCAAAAAGTCCAGTTCTATAGAAACTTTTGTTTATTTTAAGGGTTCCGTACCTCAAAAGGAAAAAACGGAACCCTTATGGATCACTTTGTTGTCTGTCCGTCTATCTGTCTGTCTGTCAAAACTATGCCGTTTATGTTGCAAAAATGTATATTTCGACACTCTCTAGGGAATCAAAATTTATAGGGTACTTCCCGTTGTCCTAGAATCCTGAAATTTGGCATGAAGCAAGGTACCATAGCATAAGTATAGGAAAAAATCTGAAAACTGTAAATTTGTAGTTTCACAATCATAGACGCAGTACAGCAGCTAATCGGCCCTGCGATACGCAGTGCGGCAGCTAATCAGCCCCGCTATACGCAGTACAGCAGCTAATCAGCCCCGCGATACGCAGTACAGCAGCTAATCAGCCTCGCGATACGCAGTGCAGCAGCTAATCAGCCCCGCGATACGCAGTGCAGCAGCTAATCAGCCCCGCGTTACGCAGTGCGGCAGCTAATCGCTCAACCACTGCTATTGCGCACCGTGCCGTCTGTATTAAACACTCTTAGTTTATTTTACTAATTCTTATTTTACTTCTTACTCTAGGCACTCTACCCTCTGGTTTCCTTCTCAAAGGAGTGTCGCATGTAACTCTTCACACGGTACTCTCTGGTAGGTAGCGGCCGCACGCCTCCACCAGATGGTGACTAATGGAGCGCACAGCTTCACTTGCACCAGTTTTTGCTGATTTCCATTTAACACGTGGTCTGAGGAGTGGGGTTTAACAGGATTACACGTACTGGGAAACCCGAGGTATTGAATCGTAACTACTTAGGTACTTAACTATTTCTGCCTTTGGCTTTAGCCCTTACCATACATCGCTAGCTAAATTCTCATTAGGTATGGGGAATAATGGGTATGTATGAATGAATGACCCTTAAATGTATACTATATAGATATTAATATTATAAAGCTGAAGAGTTTGTTTATTAGAATTGAAAAAATATTTTAGTGTTGGATAGCATAGTCTATTTATTGAGGAAGGCTTAGAATATGTAACAAGTTAGATCATATGCGGGAGCGATGAAACCGTGGAGGAAAGCTAATAAATTGATATTGCTGTGGTATCTAATATCTAGTTTTACTAAATAATATAATATTCCACAACCATCACACAACGCCGTCTAGTCCCAAGCTAAGCAGAGCTTGTGTTATGAACTTATGAGTACTAGAGAAATTATGATGTGTATTTTTTTTAATTGTTCAGTTTAAGGTTATATTTACACGATTAGTTAGTTTTACTTAGGTGTGTAAACCTAATTTGGAAACTACTACGCAACTACCAATATGTTAGAAAAATGCAAACAGTCTGGGATATAGTTCTAAAAGTAATTCGAGAAGTTTCTTGTACGAAATAATATGTTTCGTAACAGTCAGTTTTCTATGATTTGGTAAATGATAAATGATATTTATTTTGCAAATAGGTTTTTAAAAACACTTTTACACGTCAATTTTTTTCCTACTTAATACTACTAATAATTTTGGTACTTAATTTAGTAGCTAATTTACCATAATATATACCTAAGTATCTACCTACTTTTTCTGACGGCTATAAAACCGCAAACTAATGCATCTACTCATCTTCGTCCGGCTTACTCACATATAATCTCTATCTACAAGTAGCTAGACCTACCTAGTGGCGAATCTGTGATGGTATCCCACAGCCCTGACTAAGTTGCCTCCACGCTACACCTCCACCGTGCCTCATGCCTCCAGGCAGCTGAGCTTCGATTAACTCGATTACTGCAGCTCGCGTGCCCGTCGCGACGAGCATGATGACCGCTGTAATTGACGCGTTAGGATCGTCAGACCGTGTGTCAGGACGTCAGACCCTCCTCTAGTCTGATCCAATCACACGTAGGTACTTACTATTAATTAGTTTTGTTCCAATCATTATTATTAACTGCTGTGCGGCTGTCTTGACTCCACTCCCACCCCAAGTATAGGCAAACTGTCAGTTTTTCTTCCACCAATTTATTTGCCGTGATTTCTGAGACCCCACGAGCTCTTAAAGCATTCCATTTGATAACCTAAACTGAACTGTTAAAGGGATGGAGCTATATAGAGTATATAACTATATCCCTCTTTCTTCATGATCATTCGTTTTTAGTAAATGTAAAACGTTTACAGCTGGTGCCTGCGAATTTGCCCGCACCAGACTTCTAAAGCAGCACAATGCCTCAATGGTCACAAGTTCAAGTGTTTTTTTTTTGCGCGGAACTCTAATCCCTACAAAAATATAAAAGTAGCCTAAGTTACTCCTTATAACATCAGCTGTCTACCAGTAAAAGTCCTATCAAAATCGGTCTAGCTTTTTCGTAGATCAGCCGGAACAAACAAACAGAGAAGACTTTGTTTTCTAATGAGTATTTGTTTATCGAATGTACTTTTATATGTATTTAGCAAGAAAATGTTATTTTAATGTTGAAAATAGATACAATTTTACTTATAATTATGCCTATGACTTGTAATGAGGGCGAAACTTACAACTTGTCGCTGTAGGCAGAGAGCTTCCTCACATGAAACTACAAATTGTAATTTCAAGTTTAGTATTAAGTATATCTACCTATTAACCGAAAAGCTGTTACCAGTATTGATAATGCAAAACTTTCTCTATCAAATACCTTTCAATAACAGTAACCAAAGCATCACACGAACCACACAATTACAAGTCCGTTATTAGCTTTAATCTGAACAGTTATCAGTGTGGTTTCAGTGACGTGACGTGGTGTGATGTGACAAGGCTTTGCAGCACCGGCCAACTTTTAATAGTGTGCACTCTCACGAACCTGCCGCGCCAACTCGCGCCAACTCGCGCCAACTCGCGACAAATATCGCGTCTGTGTTTGAACACAGATTAAACTTTACGCTAAATTTATATTGTGGTGTTATGTCATGTTTCGTTGTGAACATTGATTGGATTATGTAGACAGAAAATTGGAATGGAAGAATACGTGTTTTACAGAGAAATGCGGAATATCGTGTAAAGTTCTGCAAACCTCTAAAAAATTATATAATAATCTATCAAACAATATTTACAAAAGTAAATTGCTTGCAGTGTTTAAAACAATATTAAAATACATACACAATTAGGCAGGGTAGGTTATTTAGGTATGATAAAATTTAATTTACTTACTAAGAATTGCTCGATCGTTGTGTGTCATTTTACATTTATTATTTTTAGTTATGCTCATTATTAATTAAACTATTGTTTTTAATTAATAATAAATTCGTTAAACCTCCGTTAAAAAGGGAGGATCCTCCAACTAGATGGATGTTGTGTCTGATAGTTCATTTGTGGTTCATTTCTGACGAACTTATACCTACCAATATGTAAGTACAAATGCTATGGAGAACTCTAATATCGAGGTACAAGATTTTTCAGTTTTAGTTTCTTTATTTTATTTATTTAACAATTCATGTACCTAAACAATTATAAAATAAAAGAAAAGAAGACGGAAACAGACAAATATATAGACGTGATGCTTATTTCTACAGAAATCTCTTCCAGAATAATAGAATAAAACTTTATTGTACACCAAAATAGTAACAAAACCTTTTAAAATAACCTTATTAATCATACCTGCGAAAGGAGAATTGGAAAAAAAAGAGATGTACACACCGTGTGTAAAAGCGATAGGAAAACATAAAAAAATACAAATGAAACAGTTAACAATGAAATACACAATGTAAAAATATACTATCATAAATATAATATGTACACATAGGTACACATAGTTCCTATATGTGACGACAGAGAGGTCGCTACACTTGCTATAAAATTTACACAAGCATTATCCAAAAAGTAGGTAGGTACCACCCACATTTACACTCGAGTGTAGTTCAAAAATATTTTTCAATACACTTACTCGAAAACCCGCTCTTATGCCACCGCTTTTAGTCACGCAATAGACTGTTTTCCGCACTAGTGCAGAAAAGTGCGCGTGCTCTCCCCCGCCACAGTTTTATTACTTTTATCGTATCAGGCTGGACGCGCGTCGTCCCCCAAGAGTCGCCGGTCAACCCCCGTTTATTCATTTTGTAAGTGTATTGAAAAAAGTCGTTTGATACACGTGCAAAGTCACTGCTGCACTCGGCTCCATAACACACTCGCCTACGGCTCGTGCGTCGCAATGACAAACTTTCTGCACTTGTATCAAAATGTACTATTTTCTAGGATTGTTGACCATCCACAAACCTTGGAACCGTGAACACCATGCATTTGTTACGGAGTCTGACAAATTATCAGACGTAGGTACATAAATATCTACCAAGGTTACCGATATAGCCTAAAGAATCGCCAAACAAAAGTGGCGGTGGGCAGGGCACATTGCTCGTAGAACGGATGGTCGATGGGGCCGAAAGGTTCTAGAGTAGTAGAGTGGCGACCGCGCACTGGAAAACGCAGCGTTGGAAGGCCTCCCACAAGGTGGGCCGAAGACCCTGGTGAGAATCGCGGAAATGCGGTGGATGCGAGACGCACAAGATCGGTCAACAGTCTTACGGCTGAAATGATGATGATGATGATGACAAAATATCCACGATGTAATTAAACCTACACAGAACTGAAATTGAAACAATCTTTTATTGTAATTCAAAACACAAGTGACCTAGGATTTTATAAAAAATAGTTCCCAGATTTAATAACCAACATCACACTTAAGTAAATTACACGACCGGCGAGGGAATTGTTCGCACTTAATAAAATTAACTTTGCAATTCGTTCGCTAAAACAAGCTTTCTAAACACAATCTGTATCGCGGCCATGATTGATGGCGTCACGACCGCGCAACAACGCGACGCGACATCGCGACATCGTTGACGCGCAATTTGCGTCATAGATAGCGTGGTGACCAGAATTTTTATAAGATGAAGGACAACTTGTACCTTACAAATAGGCTTATTTAATTTTATCACCTTTATTAACACTATTTACACAAGGGAACAGCACTTTTGTTGCATGAAATATTGTAAATAATATTATACATTAGATATAATTTAAAAAAAAATATTTCAGACAAAACAGTCCATAAAATTGTTAGTAACAAGAAATTAACTTAAAACTAATATTACATTATTGGTGTGCTGAATTCAGAACTGAAGTCAGATTTTTTATATCAGCTTTAGTTTTCGAGATATGACGAAAACGTGTATTTATAGAAAAAAATATATTTTTAGTTACAAAAACCACCACAACTTATAAAAAAAATCTTATAGGATTTTCTTGCTTGACTTGATTCGCAAAGGCTATTTTTAATGCCCCAAAAGTAGTTCACCATCATGTGGGATTTCCAGAGACCCTGGTACCGCTCTTTCGTAGTCTGAGTATCTTTCACCTTATTCTTCATTTAGACTACAAAAACTTTCAGAAAATAGTCCAAATGGCTGAGAAAAAGTGAACCTTGATGCTCATATAACAACCAAGCTGTTGGAAGAGCGGAAACATTTCTGCAACGTGCTCCACATAGCTTAATTTTATCCAATTTTATTTCCCAGAAAATTTTGTACAATGCATATTAATTCATTGCAGGCATTATTTTCAATACCAGACATATGTATAACTATTAAAGTATTCCATCCTTGTTTGAGCATCGACAAATTGTTTCATGAACTCTAGTTTGATATGCAGAGATGGCCATAAGATGCGATCCCTAGGCACTAAAGGTTCATTCATTAGATCCAGCATCTCCAGAACCATAGCATGCCTGGGACTGGCTTACTCTGCTGTCTCACAGACAAATAAAACAAGAGTATTTTGTAAAGCCTCCTTGTTGTTCGAAAAGACTATTCTCCATTTTTATATGTGCATTATATCTCTCACATTAATCTTAAATTAACTAGTACAAAAATATGGACAATAACTGTATCTCAAACACCAAAACTAGAGCTGATAGAAAAAAAAAATGGAGAGTAGATTTGAAATCAGTGACCTCAAATTAGTAAACAACAAAAAATCCATGCAACAAATGTAAAGTCGAATTTTGTTCCCTTGTGTTATCAATTTCATTTCAGTCAATCTTTTGAAGATGTCAACACAGAATGATGTTCTAAATAAACATAAACTTTGCCTTGCCATTATTTGAGCTCGGCTCTCCTCATCCTTCTTCGCCAAACGTTCGTGTGTTGCGTCCTGGGTCATCGTTATTTACGACGAGCATCTAGGTGTCTTTCACGCTTCCATAAAAATATTATAAATATGAAAGTAACTCTGTCTGTTACGCTTTCACAGTTGTTTTACTATACTGAACCGATTTTGATGAAATTTGGCACAGAGTAAGCTTTGGCCACAAGGAAGAATATAGGCTACTTTTTATCTGGCTTTGATTCCGACGATAATGCGGACGAAATCGCGGGAAAAAGCTAGTACCTAAGTACTAAGTACCTTTCTAATAAGTTAAAATTGCTTTCAGAGGCTTATGCTGCAAGTGAGCATTAGTATCTAACACTGTTTGTACAACTTTTAATAAGAGATACAGGCCCGACATAATTCTGGTGTGTCCACGTATCTTCTGGGTGGTCGGTGAAAGCGCCTTGCATTTGAATGCACAAAGACACCGTGTTACAAAGTGCGATACTTTATTGAATAGGTACTGTTTGCAGGTGTGGAAGAAGTCCACAAATACTTGTTCGCCTTTTCTATGTGCATGCTCAAGTTAAGTTTGCTTGTAGAAGTGTCCCGTGATCGTGACAAGGGTGGTGTCACTACCGATCACGATTAATAGTAGGCTCACCACAACCGTCGGCTGTCTGTTGCTGAAGCGAGTGAAGCCGGGTGAAGCTGCTGGTGCGGAGGACATTAATCACACTCAGCTACTTGCACTGTTTATTTTAATGTGGTTTATTTTAGGAAATTAGATTAGTTCAAGTTTAGTGGTGTGTTCAGACCTGGCGAATGCGCCGCTCGCGAGCCGCTTGCGAACGGCGCCCGTGCATTTCGCGCGCGGCTCGTTCGTACGAAGCTCCTGCGCTGCGCGCGCTTCGTGCGAACATGAAATGCAAGCGCGCAGTTCGCAAGCGGCTCGCGAACGGCTCGCGAGCGGCGTATTCGCCAGATCTGGACGCACCTTTACATGAAGTATTTTGGTAAATTTTAATTCCCGAGATACTAGGACTTTAGAACGAAAAGACAAATGTGCGTTCTGTATAGCATGACACCAAAAGAAATAAATAAATCCAAGACAACGGAATTTTCAGCAAGCAGGAAAAAAGTAAAAACGAAATTACCCAACATTCAGCCTTATCTCGTTAGTTAATTCAGTTGGTACAGTGTTCAGCGCTGCCAACTGCATTCTAAAGACCGTAATCTGCACGCGACTCTAGCAACATTCTAATTTTGGCGCCATTCACAGCACGCGACCGTTACGTTCAAATTACAGAGCTCAAAGCTAATGAACGCCATATTTGTGTTTTTTCATGTTATTTTCGAACGTATCGCCGGCGAGTTTATATCGACTCGTTAATCCTGATTGGTGTAATTCAATCTTGTAAATTACACTGCACGATCGCTGAATGTGTTTTTTTCTACAGATAAATGAAAAGCGGATGAAACATATGAGTTGAATGGCTGATTTTACGATGGTAAAATAAGTGATTTGAAATATTTTTCAGTGGAAAATATTACATTTAAAGTATTTGCGATAAAAAGTAAATGATACTTTTCTCTTGCAAATACATTTTAAATGGAATGTATATTTTGAACGATTACAAAGTGATCTTTTCATTATTTTCACGTAGGATATATACCGTCTTACAATGTAGATAGCAACCTGAAACGCCTCTAAACAATCAATGCCCTTTCAGTCTTTTGAAGCTCATAAAAAAGTATAGCTACGTGGCATAATCCGAAGTGGCGCGGTCTTTGTAAACAGTTTTCGCACAAAAGCTTGCGTCGCAACAAGATCTCACTTAAGGGCGGCGCGCGGCGGCAGATTATCGCGACATTTTTCTACAAATAATAAAGCGGTAATGAGCGGTGTAGGACGTCGCGTGTCACTGGCAGACGGGCGGCTGCAACCGCTCGCCTCCAATTTGCGGTCGCGCTCACAATGTTCCGCTCGCTCCGCTCAGCTGTCATCGCAACACGTGCCACTGTAAGGCCACTGTTGGTATTGTGTATAAGATGGTATTTGTTATTGAATGTTACAAATTATGTGGTGCATTAGAAATTACGAGTTAATAAACATTACAGACACGTAAAAGGCTGTTCTTTGTCATGTCACGTTTTATTCTAGGTTACAAACTTGCGAAGTTATCAACAATTCGGTCATCTATATAGTTTTCCAGCTAAGGAAACAATCTCCGTCCATTAGTTGTTCTGTTTGTTTGTTATGTTCTCATTGGTACATAGCTCTGGTGTAAGTATTTGTTTAGTGTCCAGTTATCTACCTAAGTCCATAAACGCATTGGTGCTGGCGTGACCCTTAATCATTGAGACATAAATCACAGTTTTTAATGCCCTCAAGATCGTGACACTCGCTCGCGTTTACGAGCGACGTCCGTTGGCGCCGCCACGACGAGCTACAAAGTAAAGTTTGATCCCAAGTCCCTCCTTACATTGTCACACACAGCGTCAACTGTTTTATGAAGAAAACTCCGACAGTTAAATGTCTTGTCTGAACGAGTGTATCAAATTACAACTTGGTAGTTCAAGGAGGATTGTTGCTTGTCGAGGGACGCGTGGTCGACGTTCAAAATGAGCTAAATAGGTGTCTTCTATTGATATTTGCACTAAACAAATGGCACTAAAGTACTTACCTACTATTTTAAGTAATTATAGTAAGTAATTGAAAACGCCAATGCAAACTATTGGCATGATTTACTTTTTTCTTTTCGCCAGAAATGAAACCTAGATTATTTGTTAGAGGCTAATACCGGGGTCCGGGGAATCAATAACAAAAAGAACCAGGTCTTTAAACCGTAACCGAACGTTAGGCGTTACCTATTTTCGTTATATTATAATGAAATGGAAATTTATTACGTAATATTTTGAGGTTTCCATTGATAAAATAGATTAAATTGGTTATTACTGTTATATTTTTTTTTTCACAGTAGCTGTTTTTCATAACTAAAACCAGTAAAAAAAAGTGATAAATGAATCGAAAAAATACGCGTTAGTTTTGTGATAGTGATTGACACTATTTAATGCGTCCTACTGGGGCCAGGGGTAATGTGAAAGCGAAACCCGGGGCCCTGGGATGAAGGCAAAGAAGGAACAGGAGTGGGTTTTTAGTCAGTAAAACTCTGAACCTATCTCCCGCTCCGCTCAAGAGCTAGATTTGTCATTAGATGAATTTCCCACTTAAAAAAAAAAAAAAACAAAAAAAAACTATTTAATGCGTACTTACTCAAAATAAAAACCGAAACTAAAACTATATTTAACAATGGGAAACTTAAAATATCAGACATACAGTATTTTTATTGAAGAAAAATAACGCTTAATAATAAACTGTAGCAATATACTAAATAGTAGGTAGACATAATTCTTTTTGCTACTGATTTATCTTAGTCTTTTAAAATATGGCCTAAGTTTCACTTTTGGCGAAAAGAAAAAAAAAATGCCACCAATGTATGGGAAAAGTTTAATTCCCCAAACTTATTAAATATTTTTTTTAGATTTGGAGAAAATTCCAAAAGTTTAAAACCTGTTTAACATAAAATTAGTACCACCCTGTTCGATATAAGTATCGCCCCGAAATATAAAATACCTACTCTTTTCTGATATGGTGCGCCGCCGTCGCACTGATAAACGTCCATTGGATGCAGTCAGCCATTGATGAATTAGTTTTGATTGAAGCAATTTATCATTCATTAACAAAATCAGTAGTAGGTAGGTACTTAGCGATAGTGAGTATTGTATTATTTTGGAGTCGCTTTTACCAGATTACTAAGAAGAGTACCAAAGTAACCCAGTGCCGGATTAAGCCAGCGTGGGGCTTGTAGCAAGTTTGATCAAGGAGCCCCGTGTGCAATTAATGATAAAATTAATGATAAATAAAATAAAAATTACAAAATGACTAGAACCATGAAGACATCCTCTATTGCGGCTGTGTTTCGGAGAAATGACGTCTCCCTGCCTCACACCCCGCTGCAGGAGGATAGGTTTTGAGGTACCAGACCTCAAAACCTATCCTCCTGAAGTCGGACTGACATGGTAGCGTTTTCAAACAAACACTTCAGCACATCGATGTAGTGATAGTCAATCTGGCATTATTAGAGGGACTGCAGTAAAGCCCAAGTGTCAATTCGAAAGTTGAGTGTTGTTGAATCGATGGTTTTCTCGTAGTCTACAAATTCTAAGCAAAGAGGCAAATTATGCTCTTCAGTCTTCGTTATATGAAAACTACGATAATGAGGGAATTTTAAGAGAAATTCATTCTTAATTTTTTTTTTATTCTATAGAATAGTCCATAGACTTTTACCTTGGAAATCAAAAGCAAAAAATTTGAAGCAAATTGACTATCACATCCAAATAACTTATGTGTGTTTAGATTTTATATAGCATAGATACTTTGACCATGTGTTTACGTTCAAGTGCGGGGCCCCCGTATGCGCGGGGCCTGTAGCATTTGCTACTCTTGCTACATGGCTAATCCGCCACTGAAGTAACCTATGATTTTAGGTTGTAGGTACTGAAGATACCTACTTGTAGTTGTAGGTTTTCGTCCTCACTTGTTATTTTGCAACTTTTCATAAAAGAAATCCTCAAAGATTTACATTTAACTGTTCGCGAAACATTCGCAGGTACAAAGTATTTGTAACGTGTTGAAGTCGTATTCTGCGTTTTGTCGCTCCGCAGCGTATTGTTCCCTTTAGTATTGTTGAACTGATTTGAATCTCGCGTTTTGTTTGCTGGTGTGGTGACTATGAGGGGAGGGATACTGTGGAAATAATAACGGTAACAGAGTTTAGGTAGCTACGTTATCTACTCATATTAGTATTTAAGCTTTAAGTTTTTTCGCAAGAATTTCTTCATTGAGTTCACGTTTCAAAAGTGCGGTTTGAAGAATGTTCAAATAGGTTCCTCTTAAAGATACTTAGACTGAATTTCAGGTTTTGAATGACTGCATTTAGGTCTGATTTTCGCTGCTGAATTATCTACTTTTTAGCAGTCATTATTTTTCATTGTATATTTTTAGTCTCAGGGTATTATAGGTACCTACCTACCTAGTAAAAATGTCAAAATATCAAATAATTACTATTTAAGTACTACTTTAATTCAAAGCAATATCCAAACCAATTTAAAATTATGAAAATCTTTTTTTCGTGATTTAATAAAACTTAAATTTTCCGAAAAAAGATCCTACTAACGATTGGTCACCTCAAACGAGCTGTTCGCGTGGAAGCGCGAGTTGTAATTACGATTCGTGTCGGTTTGTTTACCTCGCCGATAGATGGCATTTGTTTCAACAACACGCATTGTTTTTTCCCGCGCTCAACCGGCCAACTTTTCTCATTTATTCCAACAAATATGTCTAGTGTTTCAGCGGTTTAACTTTAGCGAGTGTTTCATAGAATTTCAACACACGTACGAACATTGTTGTCGTGGAAATTTTATAATTGGTACACACAGGTGGCTGGATTCTATATTGTTCGCGTGAATCGCTTGCGAGGGAATTTTACAATTACTTTGACAAGTTGTAGAACTTGCTACATTCTACATTGGGCTGCCTGAAATAAGTACCTATAGGTTCAAGACGTGTCAAGCAAGACGTTTTATCCAGTTTGATCAAGAACAATATACTTAGTTACCTACCCACAGTACCCACCTCTAGCTACTTATATTGGACTCTTATCTTCTAGATACCTACGTATTAGCTACATAAACAGACTCCAGTGTAGACACATAAATGTGGATTTCAGCTATTATTTGCGATCGAACTAGCTTGACGGTTGTACCTTTTTTCATTGAGCCACCGTAACCGTAAGCTCCTATTTTTGATAATGTAGGTATCGCACGCGCCTAATTCCAGCACATTCTTCATCAAAATTCCTGAGCTTCGGTATCGAGCCCATACATTACAAACTGTAAGTTGTACATAATGGCGAACAAGCGGGTGCTTACTGCTTACGCGATAAATTCAGCGCGGGCGAAGCGCCGTCCTCATTGAATCATCAATCAACCCCCCTGCCGCCCGCCGCCCGCACTCTGCCGCCCCACCCCCCCGTACACCCGGTACCGCTGTAATTAAGTCCCAAATTATCCCTGTAAGGGGTGGCTAGGAAACCGGGGCTGGTAGGACAGTCTGGCTATCGGAGGATATTACAGATACTTTCTATTCTCAGTTAGTAAGCCGAGTTTGAAGCATTTTTCTCCTTACATCACGCCGACAATGAAATATTTCAGATTTGCAAAACAGATCTGCTATTTCCACGGATATATTTTCAAATTCTAGCATGTTTTTTTCATAAGATATATTACTAAGATAGATTAAGAGATATACTATTTTTCCGCACGAAAGCGACAAACACTTCGTTGTGGGCTTAAAAGCGGTGGGGTAGGAGCCAGTTTTCGATCAAGTGTGTTGAAAAGACTTTTCTTGACCTATCCACAAAGACCTTTTGTTCTTTTTGAACTACCGATAAACATGTTATAATAGGTATTTTATTTGTTCAGGATAAAAAGTTACCCGCCATTTAGATCGCCATTGTACCCATATGATTTAAGTTTGTGTTTATGTTATGTTGCTATTTTAGTGTACAATAAAGTTAATTCTATTGTATATGTATTGACAAATCTAGTTTGGGTGGATAAATCCCAAAATTCTATCAAAATAAATCGTCACCCTAACAGTATTCGTGTACAGGCGTTCGAACCAGTAACACCAATTACCAAAATTCGTCAAGATTTCTATATCGCCTGTCCTTCTCTCGTCAACCTTGAGCATGGACGTGTGACAGAGACAAAAGACTCGACCTATCCAGCATATGCCATCGATGTGGAGTGTGAATAAGTGCTGGCTGATGAAGTAAGACAAATTGCTCGTGTTAAGGCGCTTCGAAAAGGAATGCTTGGCTTGCTGCACTTTTGTTCACTTATAGACGAATTGTGAACGCTAATGAAGAGTTAATTTGGCTTTCAGTGAGATTTATGTGAAACAGATTGACTCTGAAAGACTGATTTAAAGGATTTTCAACTCTTTCTGGATTTAAAGATGGTTTGTGGTAGTAAAAACGTTCTTGGGCCTTAGAAATACAATACAATCGCATGATCTCAGCAGTCCAAATTTTTTTTTTTAACAAAAAAAAACAAAAATACAACCTACTTCAATGTAAAAAAAAACACTGAAAAGTGCAAAATAACTTTAATTTCGGATGTCGGTGTTTCTATAATAGTTTTGTCTCTTCGTTATTTAAAACCGACTTCCGAAATTAAAGTTATTTTGCACTTTTCAGTGTTTTTTTTTTTACATTGAAGTCGGTTGTATTTATTTTTGTAAAAAGTGTTTTATTTTACACTTTTTAGTTATGGTACCACCACTAAAAAGTACCTCTCAGCCAAACTTAAATACCATAAAGCCAGAGCGCATCTCATGACAATTCTAATAATCCCAAACACGGTTAGTTTATTACAGAGTTCCGGTGCCTAACTTCAGACTTCATCATCAGATCAGTTCGATATATCCCCTCTGCTTTCAGTCAATAAAAAAAGCTATTTTACTTGTTACGACGGTTCTGCTGTGATCCTATGAGGAGTTCTGTTCCATATCTTCGAGTTCATGATCAGATCACAACAATATTTCTATGGGACCAACTCGGAAGCATAACCTTCCAATAAAAAATAATAATTTCAAAATCGGTCAACAATTGACCGAGAAATCAGTGAACATACATAAAAAAAAAATGACGGGTTGCACTCTGGGAGTGCCGGCAGAAGTGAAAACTTAAGTATTAACGTTGTGCGTTTTGGATATTTTGGAATGGTTATGGAATAATTTTGCACGAATTGCTTTTTTTTGCACACAATTTTGCACGACATCCGTCTTACGAATTTTCGATCAGGTCACGTGTCCTGACGCGAGTTTAACATTTTTTACCCATTACAAAAAAAGTGTACAACGCCGCTAAAGAAGTTTTCACTTCAATTGCACACAATTTTGCACGACATCCGTCTTACGAATTTTCGATCAGGTCACGTGTCCTGACGCGAGTTTAACATTTTTTACCCATTACAAAAAAAGTGTACAACGCCGCTAAAGAAGTTTTCACTTCAATTGCACACAATTTTGCACGACATCCGTCTTACGAATTTTCGATCAGGTCACGTGTCCTGACGCGAGTTTAACATTTTTTACCCATTACAAAAAAAGTGTACAACGCCGCTAAAGAAGTTTTCACTTCAAAAAGTTTTGTGACACATGGAAGTGACATCGAACCACCAATAATTTTCTATTTTTGATGTAATTCAAGCAAACTTTCCTTTCGATTTCCATCACAACAACTTTGCTCAATTTATGACAAGAGGTTCCTTTCTCAGAAATAATCAGGTCAGAAGTTAGGCTCGACCAAGTTCTTGTTTTACGGGATTGCCACCAAAAACAAGAACTATCCAGCAACAAGCATCAAATATTTCACCAATAAGTAAAAGTTTTGAGGATTTTTGCTAAGATTAAGAACAAAGAAGCGTTGAAGTTTGATTAAAAAGGAAAGGGGGGTAAACAAAAAGTGCTATGACTAGCTATAAAATAAACAAAATTAAGTGGCGGGCGCGCCGCCCGTGGAGGCGTCAACGAAGTTAGTTTCTAAATAATGTGAGAAGCAAGTGGTGTTCTATGCAGCTACAGTTCCAGAGGAGATCACTTTCTTAAAGGAACTAGCAGGCTGATAGCTTGTTGGAGTGCTCTTGTTATTTTATGTACAAGTCACTCAATAGGGTTAGCTGAACTTTTTTTTTTAATTGATATAAACTAGTGCTTGACTGCGATCCCACCTGATGGTAAGTAGTGATGCAATCGTTGATGGTGAGTCGCACTAATTTATTGAGAGCCTATTCACTGTAGCCTTGAAGCCTGAAGACACCTAAATTATAATCGGATGGGAAGACCGCAGCAGGCAAATTATTCCAGTCCCTCGATGTATGACGAACTGATAGGGTATTATTAACTGGGAGGGTTGTATTGACGATAGGTAATGATTATAATTCTATAAAGAAATACATGATGGCGGCCTATTATACAACATTAAGTAGTTTTAGTATATGCGGAACCCGGAATAACGTGTCTAGTATTTTTATGTAAAGAATCTATGTACAAAATTTCATAACTGTATCATTAAAAATCACAAAGATATAATCTTGTTATGGTACCTGGTTGTCGCAAAGACAAGAACAGAACCTACCGAGAACCTACTAACCGAAATTAAAGTGTTTCGGTTAGTACCTGCCTATAACGTGTGACTGTAGCTTTTCTTTTTGTTCTCTTCTTGGTTTTCCAGTTACCTTGTTTATTTTAGCATCCTGAAAATCTTGTTTCATACTTTTTCAGCGTCGTTTCTTTTTGACGTAGTCGGGTTTTAGATTTTTTTTTTATTTTATTTAACTTCTTGATTAGCGTAATTAGAGACACAATAGTAAGACAATGGCGCACGAACGCCGGCGTTCGTGCGGGGATCAACAATTTTGGTGTTAAATTTAACACATGACTTTTTGTCTGCTAGAGGGCGTCACTTTAAATTTGAGCAATATTTTGGAAATGTACAAGTGAAACCCTTTCAAATGTTACCAAACACGACGTATTTATCTAACACTATTTTTTATCCGCTAGAGGGCGCCATAACAAGTTTTGTGACAGACGTGTCACAAAACTTGTTATGGCTTAATTGTCCGCTGAACATAGGCTATGTGACGACATAGCCTATGTTCAGCGGACAATTAAGACGGTTTTAACGATACCTCATATGTCGAGTTCCGATAAGTAGGTTAGGAGCTATAAGGGAACAGATGAACATACTCACATACATACATACATAGCCTGTCAAAAACATAACCCTCCTTTGGCTTTTCCGTAGTCGGGTAAAAATATGATCATAATTACATCTATCAAAGTAAAAATCTTAATCAAAGTTTTGTTTCCATTCACCCCCGCGTTTCTTTTCACACGCACCATTCCACTTCACGCTGGAGATGTTAAAAATATGAAAACTTGATTTTAGTTGCGATACACTTATAAACAGAGTGCCTATTTCTCATGACAATTCCAATTAACCCAAACGCTGCTAGGTTTCATTGTTTTATTATGAAGTTCCTGTTTCTACCTTCCACCTTCCGGCTCCATCATCAAATCAGGGGTCCAAGTCTGCTATTTTTATAAATTCGTCATTCCAACACGATCCCATTGTCATTTTACTAAAACTTCGTAATCTGTTAATTCATAATGATCGATCATTGATCGGTGAATGGTCTCGTACTAGAGTTGTGATAGAATGACAATATCGAGCTTATTAAAAGCAATGACTGCACAATGACGTTCTAATGGTAGGTCACTGATCAAAGGAACTGTAAAAATTCCAGTAGATTACCGCATACGTCAGATATTCATTTGCCAACATGTACGAGATTACCATTCTATGCCACTTCTGTCAATGGAGTGTCAGTGGTTGACCATTGGAAAGTCATAATGACGCCATTATATTAGTAGATTACCAAACTTGTCAAAATCGACAATATTATGAAATCAATGATAGACCATTCTGACACTATTTTATAGCATATAGCATATAGCAGACTTGAGGCCCAGTTCGATAGTACCGTATAAGCCCAAACACGGCTAGGTTACATTGATTAATTACGGAGTTCTAGTGCCTACCTTCCGGCTCCATCATCATCATCAGATCACTTCGATGATACCATTTTCAACGTAACTATTCAGAACCATTCATTTATTTGTATTGTCATAGTCACTTAACTATCTTCATTGTGATATCTATGTGAGTATGAAGTTCCGTTGACCATTTCTGGTCTTCTTCATCAGTTCCACTTCATCAAATGTTACTTTTTGACTGTAATTGCTTAAGTTTTCGATGAAATTACTAAAATAACTATATAGTTTCCTATAATATTTGAGGAGTTAAACCAATTTGGATGTAGGCATACTTATTCATGAAAAAAATCAAAATCGGTCTTCAATGGACCGAAAAATCGGTGAACATACGTAAAAAACATACAGCCGACCTATAACCTCCTTTTTGAAGTTGGTAATAAATACATTAGGTCAAAAGTAAAAGCCGATACACCATGGCAGACGTGGATATCATCTGCCATGATTACTTATCCATAACATATTGACGCACTCGCAAGCATGTGAATGTAACAAGAAATAAATATTTATGTTTTGCGTCCTTTTAACACAGGGGTGGACAGAGTTCCGGTTCCGAGTTTATGGTGGAATAGCTACAGCGACTGTCGTGTCGCAACCCAATGCTGGGCACGCCATAATTATGACAGTAACTCCCCTCTCTGAGGAGTGCCTGTAAAGACGTCACGACGTCCTCACCTTCCGCATGACACAGGTCCTCACCGGACATGGTAAGTTTGGGAGATTCCTGCACCGGACGCGTGCGGAAGAAACGCCCGGGTGTCAGGAATGGCAGGCGGTCGCCTCCTTCTGTGAAGCAGTAAGAAGTGCTAGCGAAGGAGGCGGACGCACGCGTGAGGGATCGGCCCTCACGCCCCAGCCGCCGGGACACGAATCCCGATTTCCAGCCACCGCAGGCGTAGGCTTGAGGACGGTGAGCAACTCGCCGTCCGGTAACCGTCAGGACCGAGCTCGAGTCGTCGATGGCACGTAGTGTTCCACGTGCCCCTCAAAGAGTTGTCAGCAAACCGTAGGGGCCCATCAGTAGGGTCGAAGCCTACTGGAGCCATGAGTTGTACGAAAGAGATCCCCGGAGCGATGAAACGAAGGCAAAGAAGGAACAGGAGCGGGTTCTAGCGCGCCCAAGCGCGGGACAAGTCATTGGATGATGTTCCACCTAAAAAAACGGAGTACCTACACATAGTGTAGAAGCAACATATAAGTAGAAACTTCAGATTAAAAAAAGAACACTAACATTCAGAAAAAATGCCAAACAACTATGTGGCAGTTGCTTGACGCTGGTTTTCAACTAAACCTTACTGAGACCTGGTAATCGCTAGCAAGAGTCGATCAAGAATTGACAAACAAAATGTTCTATAGGTAAGTACGTATTGATGTACTTACCTATTTACCTTCTTATTTGAGGCTCCCGTCTCCCTTACACACCTCTCAGAGTAAAGTTAGGTAGGTACACTCATTTAACAAAACGTCAAGTACTCGCTTCTATATCGCCACATCCCGGCACAGTGTAGCATTAATAAAATTAATAAGAAACAAGCTTAGCGATGATTGATCACTGGCAGCGACGCGGGCGACGCGCGCGGGCCGCGGCGGGAGTTGGCAACTTTTTGAATCAATCATGGCGCAGCTGCCAAGGCTCGGAACCGGTTTGAAAAATACCGGTTAATACCGGTTTATTTCGGTTTTCATCCGAACTTTTCATAAGAACGTAAACGTTTTAAGAACTTTATTTTAACCTAAATTAACCGGTTTATTCGACGAACGGCATGTCGGGTAACGCGTTGCAACTTGTGACTACTTGTAAGGATGCCGCGCATAGCGGCGCGGTATGTAGACGTACTTACGAATTTACGATATTGATCGGTGAAGATCGAGAATGTGTCGACCAGGGTGGCGTACCTTATACTCAGAATATCGCCAAGATATTCGCTGAAGGTCATACAGGTTTACGCCCCGACCTCGACGCACCCGGACGACGAAGTAAAGACCATGTATGAGGATGTATCCAGAGCCATGCATGGTTTTAAGATCCACTTCACCGTGGTCATGGGGGACTTCAACGCGAAACTGGGCAAACGAGATGGTGACGAGCTGAGAGTGGGGCAATTTGGATTTGGACGTCGGAATCACCGGGGACACCTACTAGCTAGTTTTATGGAGAAGGAAGGCCTCTACATGATGAACTCCTTCTTCAAAAAACGTGAGCATAGGCGGTGGACCTGGCAAAGTCCCGACGGTGCGACTAGAAATGAGATTGACTTCATTCTGTCGACGAAGAAGCAAATATTCAATAATGTCTCCGTGATCAATGCGGTGAAAACTGGAAGTGATCACCGCATGGTAAGAGGCACATTGAATATCAATATTAAGCTTGATAGGTCCTCGACTGGTGAAGTCTACGCTCCGTCCAGCACAGATCCAGATCCAAAACTCCAAGAGCTTTCAGCTCGAACTCCACAATCGTTTCGAGTGCCTAGGAAGCTCCGTGGACGAATATAACGATGGGTTCGTGGGAACTGTCCATACGGTCGGGTCTAAATTTTTCAAGGCTCACTGTACAAAAAAGAACAAGAAGCTGTCAGATTAAACTCTCGAGCTTATGAAGAAGAGGCGTGAGATGACTTTGAAGTCTTCAGATGATACGTGCACATATCGGCAGCTCAATAAACGGATCTCAAAGTCTCTGAAACGCGACCTTCGCCGATTTAATACCGAGAGGATTAAGGATGCGATTGGGCGGAATAAGGGCTCTAAAGTATTTGCACGAGATCTGTCTATTGGGCAGAGCCAGCTCACGAAACTGAAGACCGACGATGGCAGGGTCATATCCGCCAAATCGGAGCTTCTGGGAGAGATCGAGGCTTTTTATGGACAGTTATACACGTCAATCTCCGAACCCACTGCAAATCTAGCAAACGACCCAAGAGCTAGATTGACTCGACATTATACCGAAGATATCCCGGACGTCAGCCTGTACGAGATTAGGGTGGCTCTGAAGCAGTTGAAGAACAACAAGGCGTCGGGTGAGAACGGAATTACGGCCGAGCTCCTGAAGGCGGGTGGAAAACCGGTCCTAAAGGCACTTCAGAAGTTGTTCGATTCCGTCATACTCGAGGGAAAAACGCCACAGGCATGGAGCAGAGGTGTGGTGGTACTCTTCTTTAAGAAGGGTGACAATACCCTGCTTAAGAATTACAGGCCCATCTCACTTCTGAGCCATGTCTACAAGCTGTTTTCCAGAGTCATCACGAACCGTTTCGCGCGCAGGTTCGACGACTTCCAGCCTCCCGAACAAGCCGGATTTCGAAAAGGCTTCAGCAGCGTGGACCACATACATACGCTGCGGCAGGTTATACAGAAGACTTAGGAGTATAATCAGCCTCTCTGCTTAGCGTTTGTGGACTACGAGAAAGCCTTTGATTCGATCGAGACTTGGGCTGTACTGCAGTCTCTTCAACGGTGCCAGATTGACTATCGGTACATCGAAGTGCTGAAGTGTTTATACAAAAACGCCACCATGTCAGTCCGACTTCAGGACCAGACCGAACCTATCCTCTTGCAGCGGGGTGTGAGGCAAGGAGACGTCATTTCTCCGAAACTGTTCACGGCCGCAATGGAGGATGTCTTCAAGGTTCTGGAGTGGAGAGGGCTAGGCATAAATGTCAATGGCGAGCACATCACTCACCTTCGATTTGCCGACGACATAGTAGTCATGGCTGAGACTACGGAGGAGCTCAGTACAATGCTCGGTGACCTCAGTAGAGCTTCCGAAAGAGTGGGACTTAAAATGAACATGGACAAAACCAAAGTCATGGTAAACATCCATGTAGCACCCACTCCTATCAAGATCGGAGACTCTACACTCGAAGTTGTGGACGACTACGTTTACCTAGGACAGTTCAACTTTTTTGTCTCAGAAGTTCAAGCGTTAAAAGGAATTGTACCAAGTGGACCAACTGGGAAAAATGTCTCACTTGTTCAACGATTAAACTATTGAGCTAGACTAGCGTATAGTTTTACTATTTCTTTTAATTAAGCCACCTAATTGTACCTAATAAACTAGTAGACTGATTACTGATAAACTGGAAACTGAAACTGATATATTGAAAAGCATTAAATTTTTCTTTTTCCAAATATTTGTCATCATCATCATCTTCCTGCCCTTGTCCCGTTTTATTTGGGGTCAACGCAACATGTTTTTTTTCTTCCATTCTATCCTGTCACTCGTCACGCTATCACTAACTCCCTTTTCTTTCATATCACTTCTCACACAATCCATCCATCTTTTCTTTGGTCTTCCTCTCCATCCATCCACATGTAAACTCATAACTCTTTTAGTAACATGCGTTTCATCCCTCCTCTTCACATGACTATACCAAGACAAACGATTCCCTTTAAATTTTTTAGTCACTGCCGCCACTTTCAAACTTCCCCTTATATACTCATTTCTCACTTTATCCATTCTCGTCACACCACACATCCATCCAACATTCTCATCTCTGCAACGTGCAATCTTTTTTCATCCGTCTTTTTCACAGCCCAACATTCTGATCCATACAGTATGACAGGCCTTATCACGGACTTGTAGATTTTACCCTTCAATTTGAGGGGCATCCGTAGGTCACATGTTGTTCCCGTGACCTGCCGCCATTTCATCCATCCTGCGTTGATCCGATGTGTTACGTCCCGGCCTACCACACCATACCCTTAGACGAGCGACCCGAGGTATCGAAAGTCGGAGCAGAGCGGTATGGGCGTTCTAACGAGAGCTAAAGCCACTGGATTGGAGAGACCGCCGAAATCGTAGAACAAGTATTCCATTTTGGTTCTACTCAATTTCAGGCCAACACTTTCCAGTCTTTGCCACCACACCTCCAATCTGTTCTTGACCTCTAGGCCACTCTCGGCAACCAACACAATGTTATCGACAAACAGCATACACCAGGGAGCCTCTTCCTGAATGTCCGACGTCAGAGCGTCCATTATCATCAGGAAGAGGTAAGGGCTGAGAGCCGACCATCGATGTAAGCCGACAGCCACATTGAAGCTGCTAGTGGTTTCCACTGTAGACCGCACGTGGGTACTGCATCGACTGTACATCGCTCGGATCAACTGCACATATTTCCCAGGCACAAATTTCTCCTTAAGGGCCCACCACAGAACCTCACGAGGTACCCGGTCGTATGCCTTTTCGAGGTCAACGAATACCATGTGCAAGTTTTTATGCGCACCTCCGTATTTTTCGCATAGCTGGCGTATAGCAAAAATGGCATCCGCTGCACCCCGACCCAAAACAAAAAAATACTTACTACTGAATAAAAACTGTGAACAGCGCGGGACGTTTGTTTATCGTGCGCCCGTATTAACCGGTTTTTATTACTCTAAACCGTTTAATCCGAAAAAACCTTTATGTAAATACTCTTCCAAAAACCGGTTAAAAAAAAACGGTTTATGCGAACGAAACCTAATGTAAAGGTTTTTTCGTCAAGTACATAATAACGGTTTGAAAATTTAACCGGTATCCGAGCCTTGGCAGCTGCGAATGCGGCCGCGGTTTATACCGCTGTTTGTGTAGCTACTGAACGCTTAATTGATACACTTTATGAAGTATTCGAGAGGTGTTGAGGCGAACAGTTTAAACGGTAATTAGGTAGGAAGTAGTGTTGGATAATTACCTATTATGTTTTTGACCTCTTAATGGTGTTTGATTTCGGATTGATGTAGGTTGCTGAGAAGCTCATGCTATGGTAGAAATCTAAGGATAAGATAAAAGAATGGACTATCTATGGACTAACAGATAGTCCACTTTTTTAAAAGATTAACCATGGAGTTTCTTGCCGGTTCTTCTCCATTGGAAACGACCAATTGGAATCGTGCACTAGCTTCTGACATTTTATAAACGCCCATGTAGGCATATGTGAAATAAAAACAATAGAATTCTGAATTTTTGAATTTCATAATGTTAGTAGAGGAGCTGGGATAACCGCATATGATTGAATTAATCAAGGCGTCGCACAGTATTTCGTCTTGTACAAGCGCGACAAATTCATGACGTAATTTCCAGAGAGATATCAACTTGTAAACCACCATCCCCAGTTACCTAATTCTAAGAAGTAATTACGTTAATCATGATCAGTATAAAACTACTTCCTAGTGCTACGAGATTAGCATACAGGTCTTTCGAAGATGCAAACTTGCATATAGGTACACTACTGGTTACCTAACAGCATCGCAGCACATAAAACAATCGGAATTGCCTGTTAGTTTGTAATTTTAATATTATAAATGACCTATTAGTTAAACTTTAGTCGGAAGTCATTGAAAGCGTGTTAGGTACCTCGTTCACATTATAGGTGACCTCAGCCCACTCTGGGAGAACTCAAACTAAAACCCACCCGTTCCTTCCGTACGATACGGTGCTGTACCCAAAGCGCCTATTACACCACTCGAAATTCAGACAGTCTTATTTTATGTTTATCTATTTATCTCATCGTTCTGTTTCATTCCTTTACACGACATTGGTGTAAGTTAGTTAGGTATGATTGCATCACTGCTTGCCATCAGGTGGGATCGCAGACAAGCACTGGTTCATATCAATAAAAAAAAAGTTGCTCTTTTTCTTGTGTGACGCTACATATACATAGACTAAAACTGTCTGAATATCGAGTGGTGTAACAGCGCTTAAGCGATGGTACTTACCTACATCAGGAAGCGTCAGTATTTCCACAAATCGGATCTTTTGAGAGTGCTATTTGACTATATTGATAAATGTCTACGTCCGATACCTACCTACTACTTACAATCAACACATTTAGAGAATTACCCCGAAAGAAGCTTAGGAACTGCTTTCCCAGTGGAGGTTCTATAATAGATTGCCTCAACTTCATTACCATTCAAATCATCTTCAGTTCGCAAATTTAATGAGGTGGATTTTTCGTTGTCCGACTCTTTTGGTTATTCGACAATACACTTTACTGATTTTTCGTTGTCCGACTCTTTTGGTTATTCGACAATACACTTTACTGATTTTTCGTTGTCCGACTCTTTTGGTTATTCGACAATACACTTTACTGATTTTTCGTTGTCCGACTCTTTCGGTTATTCGACAATACACTCTACTGATTTTTCGTTGTCCGAATCTTTTGGTTATTCGACAATACACTCTACTGATTTTTCGTTGTCCGACTCTTTTGGTTATTCGACAATACACTTTACTGATTTTTCGTTGTCCGACTCTTTTGGTTATTCGACAATACACTCTACTGATTTTTCGTTGTCCGAATCTTTTGGTTATTCGACAATACACTCTACTGATTTTTCGTTGTCCGACTCTTTTGGTTATTCGACAATACACTTTACTGATTTTTCGTTGTCCGACTCTTTTGGTTATTCGACAATACACTCTACTGATTTTTCGTTGCCAGACTCTAGTATTATTATTCTCTTTCTAGATATTTTTTATGTCAGTCCTAAGCCTTCTTTACACAGCAGGTTTTCACTTCGTTTCTCATAAGATAGCGTAACAGTCTTTCCGATAATATAAACTAAAATGCAATAAACAATATAGGTAACTAGGTAAGTTGGTATGTATTTGTCTCGCTAGCTTGTAGCCAGTTAAACGTGCTGTACCTATAATAACAGGTAGGTACATACTCATCATCATCTTCCTGCCCTTGTCCCATCTTATTTGGGGTCGGCGCAACATGTTTTTTTCTTCCATTCTATCCTATCAACCGTCATGCTATCACTAACTTCCTTTTCTTTCATATCACTGTTCACACAATCCATCCATCTTTTCTTTGGCCTCCCTCTCCCTCTCCACCCATCCACATGTATACTCATAACTCTTTTAGTAACATGCGTTTCATCTCTGCTCTTTACATACTACGCATACTTAAATATTTCATCATCAATTCATAAAAAAATAATATTTCCTTTTTAACGATGGTCTTTTCTGACTTTATAACAGCACATACCTAACAACAACAAAAAGTAAGAAACTAGAGTCGTATATCAATTCGTAGATACACGGAACTTCTCAAAGCTTCTACAAACAGTGAGTTATTTTTCCAATTTGCTCTTAACAAACACATTCGACGAGTCCTGCAAACTTTACGCATAACTTGATGGAGTTGCGCGCAAACTTGCCGTTTTTCCGGCCCCCTTCAACTGGACCACATGTCGAGAACACGGCCCTGCCCATTTACATGCAAATTGCTTGCCGTCGACAGATTTCTTTTCGATATCCCCCATCTTTGGTCTGCATAACTTTCGACACTATACATAATTCATTCGGAACGGACGGTGGCGATCTTTTTTATTAGTTTCCTATTCAGATTTTACTTTGGATTTACGCGGACTGTCGTTGAAAAGGATTTGATGCGATGCAAATGAATTGAAATTTGAATTTAGCGCCATCTAGTTGCTACATTTTAAATTAGTTCTACAAAGTTCCCGAGAGATGGCGCTGTAAGTCGTGTTTCCTGACTGAATAGAAAATGTAAAACAGTTTGTGATGAATATTAATTTCTGTACTTCTGTAGTCTTTATTTCCTTTTAGCGCATTATGAAGCTCTGCGCGCCTCATCAAGCAAATTACGTCTTCACATCTCGGGTCTCAAAATTCATTTGCATTTGAAACAGTGAATGGTGCAGCGCGGTGAAAGGTCCGCAATTTACTCCACGCGAGCTATCTACAATTACTAACAATTTTGTACAAACTTTGACGATTTCGTAAATTAAAGGTTTGTTCCTGTAACTTTGAAATTGTAGGTAATTCGTTTTATTATTTACAGGGTCGGTCGGTAAGATGGGAAAAAGTATGAAGTTGGATTTGTTTTGATTTTTGTGGCATTTCCCAGCTTTTAAAAGACATAGTTACTTTTTTCAGGATAATATTATGTTTACGAATACAGGTACGAACAAGCCATTTTTGCAATGCAATAAACCTCAAATCGTTATTTTGATAATTTTCAGTATTGTTTTGATATTAACATTATATTTCGGTTTATCAACGCTTATTTCGACATTACCTTCATCTCCCGTATAGTCTAGTGGCTAGGATACCTGGCTTTCACCCAGGAGGCTCGGGTTCGATTCCCGGTACGGGAAGTTCTTTTTGCATTTTTACTAACCTTGCAATTAAAATTATTTTGTGTGCGTAGACTTTTTCCTCGTTGGTTCCGAGGATGAAGACGATGTCGGCTGAGTCTTGATCTTCGGAGAGGCGCTGCAAGTCACGCAGCAGGCCTGGCAAGCCAGCGCGCTCAACCGACGCAGTGCAACAAGTGCCCGTCACCCTATTCGCCATTGGCACTGGCTGCTTCTTTTTGATTGGATAAATTTTGACGAGCTTTTTTGACGTTTGTCTCTAATATATTGCCGGCCAACAGCAATAAGATGAAAACAAAGTTTTACACACTGAGCTCAACCAAAAAAATTGTCATTTATACAAAAACCCAACAATAACAACGAAAATAACCCTCGCGCACAAATACTGTCAGCAAACCGTGACACTAGCTAACACGATTACCACAAGAAATCAAACACAATCACAGTTCCTCATTTCATTCAGTTATTTATAGAAAACATTACATTTGCAAATCGTAAACTCAAACCTTAGCTTGTCAACATAACCTCAATCACATAACTTTGCTTCAACTCAAATAACTTGAACTTAACCAAGAAATAGTTTTCCAACTGCGTGTGGTGTTCTTAGAGCTTCGTATTGAGGGTAAACACTGTGTTTATTGTGTTCGGGTTGAAGTAAGCCTCTCAGGTACAAAACTGGTTTTCATTAAAACTCAGGTAGACGCTTCTATTAATATATCTATCTTTGTCATTCATTATGTGCGCGTTTATTTAGCGTATGACTATTTCAACACCATGAATATGAGCCTCCGTGGCGCAATTGGCTAGCGCGTTCGGCTGTTAACCGAAAGGTTGGTGGTTCGAGCCCACCCGGGGGCGTTCTCTTTTTGTTGAATTTTTTACTTTTTGCGAGTTCATTCTTTTGTATGTAGTTTTTTTTGGTATACTTATTTATTATTTTTTAATGATGAATATGATGATGATCTAAATATACATATAGAGGTAAATCTGTCATTAAGGTTTGTAATTCATTGGTAAGGATTAGGTGCTATTAATTAACGATACGTATGTAGGTACCTAGTTATTTAAAATTAAAAATAAAACAAACGTACCTACCTACTTACTTAATAATAATTTCTTAGGTACCTACTTACGTCAGGAGTTTTAGAACATGTAATTACCTACCTAACTTAGATTCTACGATCTAATACCTAACAGTGGAATTCTCTTTCAATTGGGATCGGATGGTATTCAATCGAGGTACAATGTCATCCAGATTACGTGAGTTAAGTTCCACATATTGTGGCCGTGTACATGTACACTCATTGAATTTGCAGCGATGATGCTTTACGCGGCAATGGCTCACAAATTCACGATTATTTGGTGCTAAAATGCAACAGTACGAATTTCAGCGCCGTAGGAAGTTAATTCGGAGATCGCAGATTTGACAGTTCGGAAATTGCAACCCGTCAACTGCGGTGGTACGACAGGGCACGAACCGGGCGTCGTCGGTCGCCGCATCGGCGCTTGTCGGCAATGTCCGTCAAACTTCAGCGCAACGGTTCAAGCGCGGTTTGAATTCAGAATTGTGTTTTGAATAATGGAGATGAGAACTTTATTTTAATTGTGTTGCACAATTAAATGGTACTTTGTTTTGAAGTAACATCCTACATTGTACCTATTCGAGTCATCAGAGTGTACCTATCTATAAACCCTTATTTTTAAAAGTACAAAAAAAATGGGGTTCTATCTGTACCCATTTCTGATCCCCGATACACGGTTCAGGTAGACCCTCCGGCTCTGATACTCGGTTCTATCCGTACCCGCTTGTGTCAGTCAGTCAAAAGTAAAAAAAAACGAGATACCAAAATTGACCACGAAAATTTGTCATGATTGGTAAATTCATAATTGAATCAATCATTGAAATCAATTGCTACTAGAAAATACTACTCGCAGTGTTTTTCTATTTTTATCGCCATTCATTTATTCATAATCCTGTACAATATTTCCATAAATTGAGAGACATTTTGGGATATAAACAAACGCTCATAACTTTGCTGTTTACGAGTATTATTTATTGAGACTTTACTTAAATAATAACAAGACCTTTTCTAATAAGCCCTTTATGTATTTGTACTAATTAAAATTTTGTGGTGTAAAGAATAGGGGATAGGTCTAAATTACGTAAGCTTTGGTATAGTTAATGTGTATAGGATTCTCAAAACAAAGAATTGGGATTGACAATATTTCCGAGATTATTATTTTTTTGTTTGCGACTTTATTTCAAATTAATGGTAATGGGCGGGTCACGTCAGCTGCAAGTAGATTGAACACTGGTCAAGACATACAACATAAGACATTAGACATTAATTAAATAAAGGCTTAAAATAATTCGGTAAATTTTTAACGTTCTGGCTCATAAACTAGGTGTGCCCGGTTTTTTCAATTGTTTTAATCGTTTAAAGTAAACAAACAATCACGTAAAAATTGACAATCGCTATTGACCGTTTCTGGGATCCTTTAGCGATTCACACTAGTAAACTAGTGCGCCTCACCATCAATGATTGCATCTCTGCTTACCATCAGGTGGGATCGCAGTCAAGCACTGGTATATATGAATTTAAAAAAAAAACTGTAGAATAGATTTTTGTAAACTATACATAGGTACCTAAGTTGCCATGTCAGGCCTTTGTATCTGATGCTAGTCAGTTCAGCAGTCATATGTTTAATATTATATTTATTGAGCCAACAAAATAGAGATAGAAACAAGAGGTTCTTTTTAAAAACCATTTACTGAAATTTGCACAGCTCAGCCACTCCAAAGAGTGCTATTTCCATCGAGCAGGTACCTACTACCTCGGTATTCCATAATATTTTCTCGCTGTCAAAAACAGTCACATTTTCAACCACGAACATGCTCCCACAATTTTGCGCAAACATAATATTTAGTTTAGCATTACTATTGAACGCATCACGGCTTCCATTGCACGGTTGTTAGGAATGTGTGACTGTATAGCTACTAGCTACGGACCGGGCCGGACCGGTGGCCGTCATCCGGATGCTGCATTATTCAACTGTCATGCATATGGTGACGACAATTCCATGGATTGTTAGTTTACACCACACATTTAGTTCAGCAACGAACAAACAGCCTAATAAAGCAAAAATCCGTATTTGCACTCTATGTCGGAATGGATTTTAAATTCTATCGAATTATGCGCAAAATTCGCGCTTGAGGCATACATTTTAATGACGGACGATTGTGGACTTTCATTATATTTGGAGGCCATTGGGATTTTTTGTGAAAATGTTTTTTGTGGGAATGGTTTATAAACCGAACCGAGGACGCATGTATCATGAATTCATGAGGAGATTAGACAAGATGCACTAACCATTTATTTACATAAGATATTCTAGTGAGTCCGGGGTAGGATTTATAGTCAAAAATGAGAGCACATTAACCTAGAATTGCGCAATAAGCAAGCGTCCGTACACGGACATCATAATTTTACTGGGGCGTTTATTTTAACAGATGTACCGATATTTCATGGCCTCCTAACTGCCTCGTCGACAAATATATTGCGCTAAGCAGTCTGGTTTCTGTGAACGTCACCATACATTAGAATTTACTAAATAATTGTAAAATAAGAGGGGCTGTACGTCGATAATAATTCTATCAGTTTGTTTTGCTTGCGCGGGAGCGGCGCGGGCACAGCGTTCCAACTGCGTCGCTGACGCGTTTATGTGTCTATTGATTTCAGTATATTTGCCCTTTATTTATGGGTGTCAAGGTTAATGTTTGGTGTAACACTGTGTTCCTTTAAGTGGAGTTTAAGTAAACACTTGAAGACAATGTCGAGGGATTAATGTTTCTCAATCGAAGCTCGGCGTCTGGAATCTGGATGGGGCTTGAGCGGTTGAGCTGTGAGTGTGGGGCGGAACAGCTCTGTTGATATCGCAAATGAATTAAATTCTTCATTCCTATTTATGTCTGGTGAGAGTAGTCAGGAGATACTTGTACCTACACGGACTTTAGAAAATAGGTTACACGGTAGGTACATACGATTCCAATCTTGTACAATTATACAAAATCTGCGTAAACGTTTTCTGCGAAGTCGGTGGCCCCGACTTGCTATTTTTCCGATTCGAATCTAGTTCAACCAATTTTATTATGGAACAAAACCACTACAACAGTTAAGCCTATCACAAAGTAATCACTAAACCCGTAACGGATATTCGACCCCAACTAAAAATAGTCAAATTTAATAAAAATCAAAATCAAACATCGCTATCATTTACGACGGGCTCTGTTCAAATATGTGCGCTTGTATCAATCACTGTCGAGGCCCACTGCCGAAAACTTTGTGTTTACTCTAGATAATGTCGTCAATAAGTGGATTATGGTCATTCTGACCGGCACATCCCGTGTTTATTAACACGTGTAAACCGCGATAGTGACGGGTTAAGTCAACACACTGTTTGTCGTTCAATATCTTCGGATTAGAGTGATCGTTCATGATTCAATTTCGAAAACTTCACGTTGATACTGAAGTTCTGTTATTATTTTATAATGTTTGAGGAGATTTATATGGGTGTGGTTATGTATTTAGAGAGAGAGAGAGAGAGAGAGCAAAAGAATACGAGGTCAATTGACTTACTATTTCAATACTCACACAATAGCTTCACCTATTTACATTCCTGTGGGTTTTTTTCCAAAATAAATTTCTAAGGTTAACAAACGTGGATCCCTCCCTCATAGCGGCAGCATAACAAAGCAAAATCCCAATCAAAGTCAAACAAATTCCACAATTAGCACTAGGGCCGAACAATCAACTCGACGCGCTGAAGACAACGAGTATGACGAGGGGCTTATTGTACAGAAATAAGAAAACCAATTAAAGCTGAGTTCTAAACGTCACCTAACCGTTGAATATGAATGGCGGTCGGGGCGAGTGGGCGAGAGGAGCCACGAGCCACGCACTCGGCCCGATGCGATCTGCCCGCAATTATACTACAAAAGAATCAATTACACGCCAGCCAGTCGCGCCCGCGCCGGCAAAGCGGAAAGAAAACAATATTGCACTCGCAACGCTTAAACTCTTCACCGTTTCTGTGCCTTACCTTGTGACGCGACAGGGCTAGGAGCACACAGAACTGCTTTGTTATTACTGCCAAAAATGGTGAAATAATGTTTTTTTGAGAAATCAAAGCGGTGTACAAGAGGGCCGTTTTCTTTTGAGTGTTTGAGAACCAGGTTTTTCTTTAAGACGGTTGGTTCTGTGGTGATGGCAAAGAGAGAAACTTTTATCAGTGGGAGAAAATGACATGCAGCGCCGAGCGTTAGTGAATTCGGCTCCAGATCGAAAAAGGAGCTAAAAGTAGAAGTTGAGCAAGCAAGGAAACTATGGGGTTATTTTAGGAAGTTGTACTCACCACTTCAGCAGTGAGTGGGGCCCCTTCCGTATAGCCTACCAACAAAATATAAATTTTATTGCTAGACGCTCAATTTTTTCAGGAATATGGTGAGCCTCGTTCTACGCAATCAAGAGACGTCGCGTCACATACTCACCTACGCATCCTCACAGCCACACAAACGTTTGCCAAAATCAGTTCCGCGTCAGCGCGCCGCCTCTAAATTTTTATCAGCGCCGCGCTCGTCTCGCGAGTTTGGCCCTCGTCTCTTTGAGGTGCAGATCAAAGCATACGCGCTTCTATTAGCCCTGATTACAGCGGCGCACTCGAGCCCGCCCCCGCGCCTTCCGCCCCCTTCGCCCCCTCGCGGTCGCATTGTCTCACCGCGGCCGCCGACGGGTTAAGTTAAGATGCGTTGTAGTGTCATTGCAACTTTAATTAGCTTTGATAGTGATGTGCCGACGTTTGATGTGCCGAGTAGTACAAGTGTGCCGCGGCACTTACGCAACGCTGGCGACATAGTCTAGCTTATAATCATCTATTTTAGTTCACAAGAGGATAGAGCGATTGGTGGGTACTTGTGTCCTGCTGCAGCTAGAGAGGTACTCTTTGATAACCCTAATTAATTAGTAAGACTACAAGGCGTTTGTCTACGTGACTAAATATCCTGTCTGTTGTCTTTTGTTGTGTTGTCTAGAATTCTTGATGATAATAATTCTATTTTGAGACCGTTTTATTTTAGAATTCCAAAGAAAAGGGTCCATTATTGTCTTAAAACACGAACTCATTGATATCTAGCACAGTCCAAGCTAGGTACCTACTTGTTATGATTCCGTCCTTATCAGAAATGTATAATTTTATCAAGTTCTTATCGCTACTATTCGCTCCGTGCTACTGGGGAATATTTATAAATGTATGAGTATTATTGTTAAAATCGATGTAAACGCACTGCTGTCTTTTGTAAGTAGGAAATTTCATACTTATTTATTTATTTAGTACATGAAGGACTTACAGCTAATAAAAACAGACAAAAATAGAAACCATAATCAGATTGTAGATTTAGGTACCCCTTTTTTGAGCTGGGTAATCAAATAACTTCACCCGCTCTCAGTGGAGGATTAGCCATATCGCAACAGTAGCAAAGGCCCCGCGCAATCGGGGGCCCCGCGTGTTCGAGAATCCTGCACTTGAACGCAAAGAAATCTAGTCTATATAAATATATCGAAATCGGTTGATTACGTATGAAATAGCGATCAGCAAAAATTGCGCAATCATCGCGCAGTCGACGCGCGATCAATCGTACAGCTGATTATAATTTCATTGAATATGATAGTCAATCTTTTAGATTTCCCTCATTACGTACCTTACCTAATCTTAAAATCCACAGGGTTATTGGTGATTGAGATAAGAATGAAAAGTATATAGGTCAACACAGGGGCCCCTCGGTCGAATTTGCTACAGGCCCCGCGCTGGGTTAATCCGCCACTGCCTGCTCTGGGTGAAGCGAAAGGAAGAGTTTAATTCATTAACGCTCAGGCGGTAGCCGGCGCCCGGAAGCCATTGTCTTACTATTGTGTCTCTAATTACGCACGTCAAAAGGTTAAAACCCACCTGTGTTCTTTCAGAGACTTACCACGAGCTTTAAACCCGTTCCATTTTACGACCTAAACTGAGCTGTTAAAGGAATGGAGCTATATAAGGTGTATAGCTTTATCCCACTTTTTCGTTAGCACATCTGACATTTGAACTCGTCATGGTGAGCCCTCTGCTGCCCTGATGTCTGCTTTCCACGGTCGCGGTCACTTTTTCAAAAAATCCCGCATTTATGCTAGAGTAAATAGGCTCTTAATAAACTCATGCGCCTCACCATCAACGACTGCATCACTACTTACCATCAGGTGGGATCGCAGTCAAGCAATAGTTATATTTATTATATAATAAATTAAAAAAAATAGTTTTACTCTTGATTTTAGATTAAAGATTTGAATCATTTAATTCTATCTAAACCTAAAAATCTGTAAAATGTTTAAGTATTTATTTATCAATTGCTTGCTTTACTTACAATATGCACCAAAGCGTATATGTAAGTAAGCCAACAAACCAACAATCTATAAACTAAAAAAATTGATACAAACATTTATCATTTCTTTACTGCTTTAAATAAAAAAATATGTCGAATCTACGTATTCAACCAAGTAAGGTATGAAATGTTTTAATACTTTAAAGTAGCAATTTGCTAGCTTAATTATTATGTGTTCTTTCATTTCACATCGTGTGCTATCGCGTCGGTGGTGTAATGGTCAGCATAGTTGCCTTCCAAGCAGTTGATCCGGGTTCGATTCCCGGCCGACGCACACTTTTTGCTTTTTTAAACCATCATGAAGTAGTAAAGTAGAGAGTACTTTCGTTTAGAATTTGAGTAGCAATAAACAGAAATCTGCAACGCCTTGTGTCTTGTCGATTAATTTGTTATCTGAACTATTAATATAAAGCAGAACAGTGTGCTAGTTATAATTTAAAAAAAATTGTGTGAAATAGCCCATTTATCGAGGAAAGTTATAAACTATATAACATCGCGCTACGACCATTATGAGCTGAGCAGTGACCAAAGACGCGGGTGAAACCGCGGGGAACAGTTAGTCTGCTCTTATAAGTTCTCTAATTATGTTAGAGCGAAACAGACTATAACAATAATTTTGAGTCCCGACGACTCGGTTCTAAACGAGAGTTAGTAGTCTATTTTTTTTTTATATAGTATTTAAAGAGCAAAATACAATAACCAATATGGTTCGCTGATACCCACACGGGTAATTTTTGCTTATTCTGGTATTATCTATCATTATTACACAATTTATATTCTCTAAATATTCTTCATCCATCTGTTCTGCGAGCAATATGTCGATGAGGCCGAAAGGTTCAGGTGTGGCGACCGCGTACCGGAAGACGCAGCGTTGGAAGGCCTCCCACAAGGTGGACCCGACCACTTGGTGAGGAATCCGATGGGGGCAAGACGCACCAGACTGGTCGTTGTGGCGACGCTTGGGGAGGTCTGTATCCAGCTGTGGAAATATTTCGGCTGAAATGGTAATGATGATGATGATTCGTGAAACAAACTTCAAATAAAGAAGGGATCGTATTTTTTTTGTGTTCATTATTAATTATTTTTTTATTTAACAGGGTATCCCTATTTACAGATTGGTCCCATTGGTTTGGTTAATTTTAATCCAGTTCTGATTATGTGACCCATGAGGAATTGAGGGAACTCCTCAAATATGATAGGCACATATACATATTCAGTATTTAAAAAGTACCTACCACTTGATGAAGAAGACCACAATAAATTTGCCAACGTATCATCATAAACACACACTATGACGAAACAATTTTGAATAAATAATTCTGATGACGGATATTAACTCAGTAGCATGACAATTTATTGTATCCTAGCCTTTTTTCGTTTTATTGGAGTTCTTAGTTAGTAAAAATAATTACCGACTTCAATATTTAAAAAAAAAAACTGAGGTTATAAATTTCTTCGTTATTTAACTCCGACTTCCTAAAAAGTTGCAAGTGTTATTGTTTTTTTACATTGAAGTTGGTTGTATTGTTTTCCACTAATTTCGATAAAAACTAAAAAAGCACAGAGCGTTCACCTTTGTATGAGGTGCTTACTAATTAATTAATTAATGACAAATCTTCGAAACTCCTTTAACGTCATTGGCAACTGTAATAAAAAATACATCGAAGTGCCTGAATCTATTATGAAGTGGCTGTGTTGACTCAAGCTCTCAACAGATGGCGCTACTAGTGTTACATCAACTTACAAGAAGACCTTTGCCTATGGGAGTTTTTGGTGGGATTTTTTCGAGTTCAGTGGCAGTTTTAATTATTCATAAATTGATTCCTAGTAGATATTGTGATTTCAAATTGGTGTAGTTTTGTATCTCAATTGTCTACATAACTAGACGATTATAATTATGGAATCATTGGAATTGGTGCAATTTCGGCAAAATGGAGCTGAGAATGTTATTGTAATAGTGACTACCTCGGCTAAGCTTGGCTCACTCGATATATTTTCTGCCAAATGCTGCAAAAACATTAGAATATGTTACATCCACGTTCTAAAGGAAAACAAAGCGACTGTATACCTACCGTATCAAAACTTTTTTAACTTAACACTGGCTAAATGCACAAAAAGCGCAAAGCCACAAGAAAAAAAATGCCCTATACACATTTATATACTTCCATGGCCTTCAATTTCTAAGTAGGTACCACGATATTACATCAATGGAATATACCGAATATACGTTGAATACCAATTTACTTTCCACCTCCTATAGTCACACTAGTATAATACAGGCGTAACTTTGTGAGTGTGTATGTTTGATACTCCTACACGCTGAAACTGCTGAAGAGATTAGTATGAAAGGAGATGTTTCATTTTTGTATGGAACTCCGGCCATAACATGTACATTTTAGCGAAGCTGGGAAACTTACCCCTGCATAGAATAAAGTAACATTTTTTTCATAATTAATATCAAATGGTTTTTATGTACAAAATAATAAATTAAAATAAAAAAAAAACTTTTTAAAAACAAGCTTTTAATTAAATGCGCTAAAAAGAATAAAATAAACTTTTCCTTTAAAACTTTTACTATAAACTTATAACGACATTACACAATTTATATGATTTAAAAGCTTGTCGCGAGATTTACCTGTGAAGATAAGCAAGTCAATTAATGTATACACATATGTATACAAAATTTATATCTATATTGATGTATACACATATGTATACAAAATTTCAGGTCAATCGGTTGAAGATATCTGCTCCAAAATCAGGTTGCAAGATTTGAGCCGAACATACAAATATTTACATACATTGCAAGTTAATAAAAAGCTTGTAAAAAAAATTAAAAATGTTTGACGTTTGTCCTAAGAGTTATGACAGCCATGACAGGTCGTAGAGATGCCGTTTACTTAACCTATAGGATTGTTTTGTTTTTGTTTATCGGAACTAAACTCATGAATAGTCTAAGATCAGATCTGTGATTTTTCTAATAGAATATTAGACAAAAGTGGCTCACCAAAGCACGATCAAATCTTTGAATCATTTCTTAAATAAAAAGGGACAAAAGTCACTTTGAGCGTTCGGGCGGTTATTATGAATTCGTTTAGAAACACACTTCAAAAATGGAGACGAATTTTTGTAACGATGAAAAGGTCACACTTAATTATGTTTACTCAAAAATATGTATAAGAGAATAATAGTAGGTAATTTATTTTTAACACTACAAGAATACACACATTTTTTAATTATTTTCTACGTAACATTGATTTGATGAGACATGATTTCAGAACGAATGAAGTCTGTAAGCAAACGAGACGCCATGTTGAATTAAACATGGCAATAATTGAAAAACTATTATTTTTTGTACACAACAAATCAGGCTCAAATTCACCAGAGAATATTTTACCCCAATTTGTGGTATTTTTTCCTCTTTTTCGATAAATGTACATCTGATGGCCGAAAATGAAACATCTCCTTTGGCAAATAGGTAGACCATGTCCTGGAATAGTAAAATGTATTCTTTTATCTCGGGAGTATGTGTGCTCTTGGGATAATTCTGTACTATTACGCGGGTGAAGTCGCTGTCAGCAGCTATTTATTATCTCTTATCTTAAGTACACCTGAAGCTTCTTCATTTGAAGCCGAGTCAGCAAAGTGAATTAGCTTCATAAGACTTCGTCACACTATTTCGCGCAGTACAGTCGAGCACGTCTGCAATTAGGAACAAATTGTGTGGAATACCGTGTTTGCTGCAAGCGCCGGAAATTGTGTCTTCTGTCAATATCGAGGGTGACTGTACCCGATATCAAAACTTTTAAAACCGACTTTGTTTCGTAGTAAATAAGGGTGATATTAGAATTTTTGTAAGGTAAATAATAATTTCGAGTTAGTTTTCGTCGGTAATTGTGTATGATTGTCTTGTAGGCGAGTTATCGGGGATTCCGAGGGTGAGGGAGTCAAACTAAATATTGGTATCTGCGTTTAATATGTGGAAACTAATAATGGGTTCTATATCTATAGTCGGCAGCGCCTGCTGTACGCTTGTGTTAGTTTGGGGTAGGTTGGGTGGTGCTGTGTTTCTTGGTAATTTCGGAAATCATTTGAGGAGCTGAAACTGATTTAGACTTATTTACACGCTACTGTAACTACGTTATTGTTCACGATTGACCGCTATCTTACCTGATGAAAAGTGACGATGCGATCGACGATGGAGCGCGTTTACCTAGAAGTAACCTATCCACTCTTGACTTAAAGATCCCTAGGTTTTAGCCATCAGGAAACACAGACTCCGGCAGGGAATTCCACTCCTCATCTGTACGCACAATGAATGTGTTCCCAAAACGTTTTGTGCGTATGGGTGGGATGTCCATCATGTACCGGTGGCGCATCGCCGTACGTCTGGTGGTCCGATGATAGAACGGGCTAGGCGGAATTAGGTTATGCAATTCCGTCACACACTCTCCGAAATACAACTGGTGGAAAACCGATAGGCTAACAACTCGGCGTCGATGCTCAAGATTTTGAAGTCTCGACTCGACGAGTGTATCATTTCTTTTTATTACTGGTAGGCTCACGTTATTTTGGGCCGTTTTATGCACTGAGATTAAAGCGACTGTCTACATGTAATTACATATAGACTGCCAATTGGCAGCTATGTCCCTGCAGGCTACGCACCACAGACTTCCTGGCTGAAATCACTTCTACCTGGCACACACCTAAACCATTAAAAGCAAGTCCCCACGATACGACTACGGATTTCGTATTACGCAAATCCGTTTTCAGTAATCACGGATGTTAGTGAACGTTCGTTGAAAAATTTTACTCACGTATGCGTTCAGTTTTACGCACGCTAGTGGTTCAGAGGAATTTTTATTTAGTCGTGTCATAATCGAAGGTTAGAGGTTATCGGTGCGGTGGTCTGTGGAACTAATTGGCACTCCACCTCACTCAGGCGAAGTCGGCTGATGGGGCGATGTTAGGCGACGTGGCGGGCCAGTGTTTTTGTGCGCGACTGTACCGCTGAAGTGTGGTTTTACCTTTAGAAAATACGGCGAGTTTTTTGGGAGAAAATTGTGGTTATGACAGGAAATGGTCTGGCAGTGTTGTAGGCAAAGAGTATCCCTAATATATCATACAAAAATCTACCTATTGCTGCCAGTGTTTTTGACACTTTGACTATTGTGTACGAAGTTATCGAAGACCAATGAATTCGTCGTCTCACCGCGTTTTATGCCAAGCGTAAACTTTTTTTAGCTTGTATTTAGTTTCCAATTCAATAGTCTGTCTTTATCTGTAAAGAATTAAATGAATTTTATAGTGGTCTGAATTAATGGGTGAAAAGTGTAACATAGTTTAATCGTGGGAGGTACATTTTTCTTTCTTATAGGTAGGCTAGAGTTTGATGACCACTATCCATCCATCCATCATCGCTTACCATTGACGAAGGAGCACCTTGGGATAAATTTCCTGGCATAATCTAATTGTAATTAAAGCGAGCATGACAGAAGACAAGCAATGTATAGCTGAGCTCTTAGAGCTAGTTTTCGAATAAAGTATTCCGTAATCCGTTCATTCATGCCTTCCTCCGGCGTATTCCAGCAGATTACCTCGTCTTGTGTTCCGGTTGCCTTGCTTACGAGCCGTAATATATTCTTACACTGCGCCTGTAATGTATTCGCGCTTTGAGCACCAACTGCAGCACCATCCTGAGCTGCTTACAGCGAAGGTAGATGTCTCGGTAATTGTACGGGCTGGGTGCTCAAGTAAATTCATTTTCTTTAATCGGGTTTTTCTTACTGGAGTAGCAGACACCGACTACTAATAATTTTTTTTAGCTCTTTTGTTTGTAGTTCAGATGCAGTCATGTCTCCAAAGGTTTACTCATGGAATTATAACAGTGTAAAGTTCTGGGGCTGCCTATGAAATTATAATGCAACAATAGTTGAGCTACATGAATACTTTTTAAGATGGGAAATCACTGAGCTACACAAATACTGATAAATGAAAAAAAAGAAAAAGAAAGAAAGAAAACATGTTTATTCTGCCCTAATAGATACACCAATAAATACAACAATACAAATAATTGTGCGACGCATTTAGGCATCATTTTTCCATAGCAAGCTTTTATAACGCGGAATATACCTATATAATTAATACTCATTAAGACCATATCTGAGTTCCTGTGGCCACCTTCTGGTTCATCAGATCAGCTCCAAGTAATAATAATTTTGCATTGTCATCTGATTTACACATGCATGCAAAATTTCAGCTCAATCAGTAACCGGGAAGTGGTTCAAATTTAATTTGCATGATTTGTTTACAGACACAAACATCGGGACAGGCGAAACTAAATAAAAGCTTGTAATATACATTATTAATAATTATACATGAAGAGACACTTAAACAGGGCCATATAGAACACAAACAACAAACACTAGATAATACTACATTTTAACCAATTATTAAACAAATACACGACATAATGCGACAAATGCTTGCATTGACATTATTTTCGTTATTTTAAACTAGATGAGGCTGGTGTTTCCTAGTTGACTATCCTGAGAAGAGACACTGTAACAAATTCAGAGGTCAGTCTCTTTTAAGTACCATATAAAAAACATGTAATGGTCAAATCATATGAGAACCATCAGGTTAGTGGCTAAAATGATCTTTTTAGGAAATAACTACACAGATTTAAGTGAACCTGTCCAGACAGTGCAAGTATGTTATGAAAAAGTGTTATTTATAACCTATTTGCAAAATAAACATCATTTATTGTTTATCGAGCGGTTTCGGACCAGGGATAGTGAAAGTTATAAGTGTTCAAGGACAGTTTACCAGTTGTAACCAATTGTTTAATTTATCTCACACGCTCCAAACACTATGAAGCTCCACTAGATGCCTTATCTCAGATACACGTCGACCTTGATGTGCAAACAAACATCTCGAAACCCATCTTCTGAATATTCCCTCATATTAGACCCATACATGATCTTGGGAGATAAGATCTGAGTCTTAGCGGCGCTCATTCGCGTCGAGACGATTGCGATGGCAAACAGAGATAGCACAAATGTGGTGAAAGGATGTGGGTCGCGCCCGCGGCTCTCGCGCCCTATTCTGGACTCCCAGGACGGTACGGGACGAGGCTCTAATAATGCTGTGTGGAAAATGGTTTAGATGTCAGATTTGGGGTGGATAGAACGGATACCTACTCTGAAAGTATTTGAATATGCGAATTAGCAAAGACGAGGTTTTAGCGAAATAAAAATAAACGTGTGATGAAAAAATAAATCTTGTTCAGTTAAAACTAGAACTTCAGATATACAGAACTTGAAGTCTAAGGTGCCATTCGAACCTTGGCTGCAGACTGCGGATACAGGCAGCACATGCGGCGGCTGCACAAAGCCGGTTGCAGCTGCTGCCGCAGCCGATCGCAGACCAGTGGTGCTGTGGCCGCAAGTCGATGTGCACGTAGTTACGTCACTCCAACCTGTTTAGACAAGTCCCGAAATAATCGCTACTCGGAGCCGATAGCGCTCATATTGGATTGAATCGTAGATTTGCGACTAGCAGCACGTGCAGCCAGCCTCGGAAACACTCCCGGCTGCGGATGCAGGCAACGGCTGCGTGTCATGCGTGTGCTACCTGCATTCGCAGCCTGCATCCGCAGCCTGCAGCCGAGGTTCGAATGGCACCGATAGATAAGTCGAAGATAAGACTGACAAGAACATCAAGCTAAAGTCAAAGATAAAACTTGAGTCAAAGTTAAGAACTCGATAAAGAACCTTACAGAAGGCATGAGGTTATTTTAGAGTATCCTTGATGTGGTGTAGTCCGGAATGAACCGAATCACAATTAAGCATGTGATTTCAATAGATGTTTGAAAGATTACAAAAATAAACAATAATTTTAAAAAATAACTATGTCGATAAAGAGTCGGGGCCACCATCACTCAAGAATTATCACTCCGATCTGTACTGTCTTTTCAGCTGACCAGCGTAGGAGCTGTTTAAAAAAGAACTGGCCAAGTGCGTGTCGGACCCTCGGACCACGCGCAGTGTAGGATTACGCTGTTGTCTGTTGCAACATGCAGGCGTAAAAGGGAGCTTGACAGTTAAAGAAAATAATATTATAATTGTCTCGCGTGTTATCAGTCTCGCGCGGACAACGACCCGTGACGCACGCGCACACCACCTGAGTGACGTTGTCGTATTAGCACTGTTTTCGTACCTCCGTAATGTCTGTATATTATTATGGTACTTGTGTTATTATGTTCACCTAAATGTAGAACGAGTAAAAATGTCTTGTGAGTGTAAGCTTGTGATTAACGAGCTACTGTGCTTCATTCAAAACAAGAGTGTAGTTATGGACGAATTGAGCTTAGTGCAGATATGTATTTCTTGGTATAATGAAGAAGAAATTGAAAATGCAAAAACCTATCTGTGTGAAATCTCTGGTCTCAGGAAAGTGATAAGAAAAGGAGACAAAAAATCCGCAAGCAATGTGTCGGATATACTGAAAATAATAAAAGAAACGGATAATTTGCCAAAGTTCGTTGCAAGTGATTTGAACCGTCTACCCCCGGTGACTTTTGATCATCTTGATATAAGTAGCCTATTTTTTTAAATCATTTTCATTTAAATTCTTGGTTCTATTTTGTTTAAAAAAACAAAGTTCTTGATGGTTTTTTGTTTGGAGTTTCGTGCTGGTTCTTCTCCATAGGAAACGACCAATTGGAACCGTGCACTAGCTTCTGACGTTTTATAAGTGCCCATGTAGGCCTATGTGAAATAAAAACATTTGAATTTTTTTATTGTGTAAAGTTCCACATACCTCCGTTGAAAAGGCAGGATTCACCGACCAGACGGATATTATATTTGATCCGGCGATCTAGTTGATTTACGGCTGTTGTATATGTTCGCAGTACCATGCGTACGTGTATCGCAGTACCATGCTAGTCGCATGGAGAAGTTTGGTACTGCGATACACGATTTTAAAGTTTATTTCATATGTAGTTTCTTATAAATGTCGCTACACAATCATATAAAACATTTGGCATTTATGTTCACTCACACCGTATTACTTGAAGCTCGCATTATGTTATCAACTACACTAAACTAGACTAACGCTTCTGAACGTCATTCTAGTTTACATATTTATCTAAACAGTAATGTCTGAATGTTTAAATGTTGTTTCAGCTTTGTTGTGGGATTATGTTGTTGGTTTATCTTTATTGTGGAAACAATACAGAATATCAGGACAAAAGTAGTAGGTACCATAGAAGTACTTTCAGGCCTGGTGTACCGATATGAGAGCACTTCCTAACTATAATTGTAATTTAACAAACGTTGTCCCACATTGGGAATTACTCCTGTACCGTAGCTTCGTTCACAAACATTTAAACTCACGTAAACCCAGACTCGGTACAGTATCTGTAGGGTAGGCCAAACAAATATTTGTTCCGTGTGGGGATCGAAACTGCGAGAGGCAGCGCAGCATTCAATGCTAACCGCTGTACTAGCTTACCGTGCCATCAACCACTGCACTAGCTTACCGTGCCATCAACCACTGCACTAGCTTACCGTGCCATCAACCACTGCGCTAGCTGACCGTGCCATCAACCACTGCGCTAGCTGACCGTGCCATCAACCACTGCGCTAGCTGACCGTGCCATCAACCACTGCGCTAGCTTACCGTGCCATCAACCACTGCGCTAGCAGACCGTGCCATCAACCACTGCGCTAGCTGACCGTGCCATCAACCACTGCGCTAGCTGACCGTGTCATCAACCACTGCGCTAGCTGACCGTGACATCAACCACTGCGCTAGCTGACCGTGCCATCAACCACTGCGCTAGCTGACCGTGCCATCAACCACTGCGCTAGCTTACCGTGCCATCAACCACTGCGCTAGCTTACCGTGCCATCAACCACTGCGCTAGCTTACCGTGCCATCAACCACTGCGCTAGCTGACCGTGCCATCAACCACTGCGCTAGCTGACCGTGCCATCAACCACTGCGTTAGCTGACCGTGCCATCAACCACTGCGCTAGCTTACCGTGCCATCAAACACTGCGCTAGCTGACCGTGCCATCAACCACTGCGTTAGCTGACCGTGCCATCAACCACTGCGCTAGCTGACCGTGCCATCAACCACTGCGCTAGCTTACCGTGCCATCAAATACTGCGCTAGCTGACCGTGCCATCAACCACTGCGCTAGCTTACCGTGCCATCAACCACTGCGCTAGCTGACCGTGCCATCAACCACTGCGCTAGCTGACCGTGCCATCAACCACTGCGCTAGCTGACCGTGCCATCAACCACTGCGCTAGCTGACCGAGCCATCAACCACTGCGCTAGCTGACCGTGCCATCAACCACTGCGCTAGCTGACCGTGCCATCAACCACTGCGCTAGCTGACCGTGCCACCAACCACTGCGCTAGCTTACCGTGCCATCAACCACTGCGCTAGCTGACCGTGCCATCAACCACTGCGTTAGCTGACCGTGCCATCAACCACTGCGTTAGCTTACCGTGCCATCAACCACTGCGCTAGCTGACCGTGCCATCAACCACTGCGTTAGCTGACCGTGCCATCAACCACTGCGCTAGCTGACCGTGCCATCAACCACTGCGCTAGCTTACCGTGCCATCAAATACTGCGCTAGCTGACCGTGCCATCAACCACTGCGCTAGCTTACCGTGCCATCAACCACTGCGCTAGCTTACCGTGCCATCAACCACTGCGCTAGCTTACCGTGCCATCAACCACTGCGCTAGCTGACCGTGCCATCAACCACTGCGCTAGCTGACCGAGCCATCAACCACTGCGCTAGCTGACCGTGCCATCAACCACTGCGCTAGCTGACCGTGCCATCAACCACTGCGCTAGCTGACCGTGCCACCAACCACTGCGCTAGCTTACCGTGCCATCAACCACTGCGCTAGCTGACCGTGCCATCAACCACTGCGTTAGCTGACCGTGCCATCAACCACTGCGCTAGCTGACCGTGCCATCAACCACTGCGCTAGCTTACCGTGCCATCAACCACTGCGCTAGCAGACCGTGCCATCAACCACTGCGCTAGCTTACCGTGCCATCAACCACTGCGCTAGCTTACCGTGCCATCAACCACTGCGCTAGCTTACCGTGCCATAAACCACTGCGCTAGCTGACCGTGCCATCAACCACTGCGCTAGCTGACCGTGCCATCAACTACTGCGCTAGCTGACCGTGCCATCAACCACTGCGCTAGCTGACCGTGCCATCAACCACTGCGCTAGCTTACCGTACCATCAAATACTGCGCTAGCTGACCGTGCCATCAACCACTGCGCTAGCTTACCGTGCCATCAACCACTGCTCTAGCTGACCGTGCCATCAACCACTGCGCTAGCTTACCGTGCCATCAAATACTGCGCTAGCTGACCGTGCCATCAACCACTGCGCTAGCTTACCGTGCCATCAAATACTGCGCTAGCTTACCGTGCCATCAACCACTGCGCTAGCTTACCGTGCCATCAAATACTGCGCTAGCTGACCGTGCCATCAACCACTGCGCTAGCTGACCGTGCCATCAACCACTGCGCTAGCTTACCGTGCCATCAAATACTGCGCTAGCTGACCGTGCCATCAACCACTGCGCTAGCTGACCGTGCCATCAACCACTGCGCTAGCTTACCGTGCCATCAACCACTGCGCTAGCTTACCGTGCCATCAACCACTGCGCTAGCTGACCGTGCCATCAACCACTGCGCTAGCTGACCGTGCCATCAACCACTGCGCTAGCTTACCGTGCCATCAACCACTGCGCTAGCTGACCGTGCCATCAACCACTGCGCTAGCTTACCGTGCCATCAACCACTGCGCTTTAACAAACGTTGTCCCACATTCGGAATTACTCCTGTACCGTAGCTTCGTTCACAAACATTTAAACTCACGTAAACCCAGACTCGGTACAGTATCTGTAGGGTAGGCCATACAAATATTTGTTCCGTGTGGGGATCAAAACTGCGAGACGCAGCGCAGCATTCAATGCTAACCGCTGTGCTAGCTGACCGTGCCATCAACCACTGTGCTAGCTGACCGTGCCATCAACCACTGTGCTAGCTGCCCGTGCCATCAACCACTGCGCTAGCTGACCGTGCCATTAACCACTGCGCTAGCTGACCGTGCCATCAACCACTGCGCTAGCTGACCGTGTCATCAACCACTGCGCTAGCTGACCGTGCCATCAACCACTGCGCTAGCTGACCGTGCCATTAACCACTGCGCTAGCTGACCGTGCCATCAACCACTGCGCTAGCTGACCGTGTCATCAACCACTGCGCTAGCTGACCGTGACATCAACCACTGCGCTAGCTGACCGTGCCATCAACCACTGCGCTAGCTGACCGTGCCATCAACCACTGCGCTAGCTTACCGTGCCATCAACCACTGCGCTAGCTTACCGTGCCATCAACCACTGCGCTAGCTTACCGTGCCATCAACCACTGCGCTAGCTGACCGTGCCATCAACCACTGCGCTAGCTTACCGTGCCATCAACCACTGCGCTAGCTGACTGTGCCATCAACCACTGCGCTAGCTTACCGTGCCATCAACCACTGCGCTAGCTTACCGTGCCATCAACCACTGCGCTAGCAGACCGTGCCATCAACCACTGCGCTAGCTGATCGTGCCATGAACCACTGCGCTAGCTGACCGTGCCATCAACCACTGCGCTAGCTGACCGTGCCACCAACCACTGCGCTAGCTTACCGTGCCATCAACCACTGCGCTAGCTGACCGTGCCATCAACCACTGCGCTAGCTGACCGTGCCATCAACCACTGCGCTAGCTGACCGTGCCATCAACCACTGCGCTAGCTGACCGTGCCATCAACCACTGCGCTAGCTGACCGTGTCATCAACCACTGCGCTAGCTGACCGTGCCATCAACCACTGCGCTAGCTGACCGTGCCATCAACCACTGCGCTAGCTGACCGTGCCATCAACCACTGCGCTAGCTGACCGTGCCATCAACCACTGCGCTAGCTTACCGTGCCATCAACCGCTGCGCTAGCTTACCGTGCCATCAACCACTGCGCTAGCTTACCGTGCCATCAACCACTGCGCTAGCTGACCGTGCCATCAACCACTGCGCTAGCTTACCGTGCCATCAACCACTGCGCTAGCTGACCGTGCCATCAACCACTGCGCTAGCTTACCGTGCCATCAACCACTGCGCTAGCTTACCGTGCCATCAACCACTGCGCTAGCTTACCGTGCCATCAACCACTGCGCTAGCTGACCGTGCCATCAACCACTGCGCTAGCTTACCGTGCCATCAACCACTGCGCTAGCTGACCGTGCCATCAACCACTGCGCTAGCTGACCGTGTCATCAACCACTGCGCTAGCTGACCGTGCCATCAACCACTGCGCTAGCTGACCGTGCCATCAACCACTGCGCTAGCTGACCGTGCCATCAACCACTGCGCTAGCTGACCGTGCCATCAACCACTGCGCTAGCTGACCATGCCATCAACCACTGCGCTAGCTGACCGTGCCATCAACCACTGCGCTAGCTTACCATGCCATCAAATACTGCGCTAGCTATTTTTATTTATTTTTTTATTCTCGCAACTTTTCATCTAATCTGATGATATGATTTCAGTAATTGATTAATTCCAGTAAGTTTATAAAGATTATGATCTCTGGGAATTCTTTTTAAGATGGGAAGGTCGAGGACACGGCGGTGTACCGCCCAAACCGGGGGACAAGTACCGTATGTCCTCCGGGCGGTTCACACAATGGTAACATCTGGGCGTTTCTTCTGCCTGTAACCGATGTAGGAACCTCCCGAACTTACCATGTCTCGTGAGGACCTGTGTCGTGCGGAAGGTGAGGATGCCGTGACGCCTCTCTATCCACTCCTCAATGACTTACCGCCGTGATTATGGCGTGCCCAATGATCCCTGGTACTGAACAGCTCACTATCGCCGAGAGCCATTCGCTTTTTTTTCTAGAAAATTTGCAGTTCTTACAGCAGAGGCCACAGCTTAGGAGTGCAGCCACGGCAGAAAGCTAGTTACTTTACAAGCCTTCCAGAATAAGGCCACGGACGTATCCGACTTGCAGTAAGACGCGCCACGCTAATCTCTAGACGTAAACACGCCGTCTGTGACCACTGCGCTGTTTATTCATGAGTGTGTTCACGGGCTTATAGTCCTTACTCCTTACACTCAGTAGGCTGGCCTCTTTGTGCAGGATGCCGGCGCTGTTGCCAGGTTGGTCCAAAGGTTTTGGGAGGTAATCCGGTTAGAAAAACCTGCTTTTCTAGGATATTTAAAATTGTTATGAGTGAGTCAATAGTTGATTTGTAAGTGTACCGTTTTCAATAGGTTTACTTTTATTTAAAGATTATTAGAGACGTTGACATTACGAAGAATCTAAGCGAATGGTGTGCCATTGTCGAGGCCTGTCTTGCGGCGGACTGCTGTAGCAGCTGTAGGTTGATGATAAAAATCAAGAACACAAATTTTAATATTAAGATTTAATATTAAAAACTTTAATATTAAGTGCTTACGAATATTGTTCAGAATTATTCCACCGAGAAAAACGTGGGGAAAACAATGAAAAGGTATTTTATTTTTCAGTTTGAAAGTATACTTTATTCATTTTATATACATTTAAATCTAATAATAACGTAATTAAAACTTAACTTACAAAATAAAAATAAAAGCCATAAAGTACTAAAAAAAGCAATCTAAAGTACGGCGTCGAAAAACTCCTCCACATCGCTGTCGACTGGTAATGTACCCAAAAGACTGGCGGCATTGCCACGCTGAATGGCAATGCTTATCCTTTTAATAATATTTTGTGGGCATATTACCGATCGATTAATAACAAAGCTGAAGTGTACATGTGTCAGATCAGACAGTGAGTGAGACACCGCTGATACTCATTAAATGACGCTCGCAGCACGACGCACGGTATAAGTTACATTACTGATATTCTGACGATCGATAAATAACGCAGTTGGAGTGTCCGCTGTGTCAGACAGCGATCGCGACATCGCTGATATTCATAAACGACGCTCGCAGCACGACACGCGGTAAGAGTTACAGAACCGTTTTTATAACGATTGATTGATAACAAAGCTGAAGTGTCCGCGGTGTCGGACAGTGAGCGTGACACCGCTGACACTCATTAAATGACGCTTGCAGCACGACGCGCGGTATAAGTTACATTACTGATATTCTGACGAACGATTAATAACGCTGGAGTGTCCGCTGTGTCAGACAGTCGCCACCGCTGATATTCATTAAACGATGCACGCAGAACGGCACGCGGTAAGAGTTACAGAACCGTTATTATAACGATTGATTGATATCAAAGCTGAAGTGTCCGCTGCGTCAGACAGTGAGCGTGACACCGCTGACACTCATTAAATGACGTTCGCAGTACGACGCGCGGTATAAGTTACATTACCGATATTCTAACGATCGATTAATAACACAGTTGAAGTGTCCACTGTGTCAGACAGTGAGCGTTACACCACTGACACTCATTAAACGTCACGCAACAACCGACGACGCTCGCAGCACGACGCGCAGTATAACTAGTTACATTACTATTTTAACGATCGATTAATAAAAACTTGAAGTGTCCGCTGTGTCAGACAGTGGGTGCGATACCACGGATACTTATCAAGCGTCGGCGGTGCGCGACAACCGACGACACTCACAGCACGACGCGCGGTATAAGTTACATTACTGATATTCTAACGATAGATTGATAACAAAGCTGAATTGTCCGCTGCGTCAGATAGTGAGGGCAACACCGTTTACACTCATTAAACGACGCGCGGTATAAGTTGCATTACTGATATTCTGACGATCGATTAATAACACAGCTGAAGTGTCCGCGGTGTCAGACAGTGAATGCGATACCGCTGACACTCATTAAACGACGCGCAACAATCAATGACGCTCGCAGCACGACACGCGGTATAAGTTACATAACTGTAGTGTGAGTGGGTCGCGGCCTTGTAGAAAAACAAGTAGATATTCACAACTTTTTATTCTTATGAAAAAAAACCTTCTATTAAAAATTAACACGCCTTCTTCACGTTCCAAAAGTCGCCATTCCTCGCCATCTTTTTTATTCTCCCTTTCATACCCTTCTTTTCTCTCGCTCTCACACTTTTACGCTTCGTTTCACACATCATTCGTACGCTCCTTTTATCCATCCTACATTCGGCCGTCCTGCATTCATATCTGCCCTCAGATATACATACTCATCACACCAGGTACGACTCCTACACACATATCACATTATCAACCTTGCATCCCCCTTACCTCTTACTTACTAACCCATAACAAATAATATTACGCCTTACACAAAATGTAACATTTACAACAATGGCAATGAATAGTTAGGTATACACTCTGTAGGTACATTATCTTAACGTTGTGTGGGTAATGTGATTGAAACTGAACTTCTTAAAAACTACATTTTAAACATTTTAACTTGAAACTGTACTTCCAAAAAAAACTACATTTTACACCTTTTAAACTACGATTCCCTAGCATCATTTTGATGTTAAGCATAACACAATAGCTTTTCTTGTTACCCAAACAAAAATAGTATGTACTAGCAAAACATAATGCTTTACATAGCCGCTTATAAGATTAATCCTACTTAGTATTCATGAGGATACTGAGTGGTCTTATTTGCACGGTTATCACACACACAGCATCTAACATTCATTCATCCTTACCTGGCCATTTCTTCATGTTGTCTGCTGAGCTGGAGGTCTTCTTTGGCCCCTCAGAAGTATCATACAGCTTTTCAACATCATACCTATCATTTCTTTTAACTTTAGTAATCCTATAGGGCCCCAGAAACTTAGGTTTAAGTTTAAGACCCGGACCAAACTGAGTTCTCTTGATGGCCACTAAATCATCCGGTTCATATATTGAACTTGGTTTCCGTTTTGCATCAAATGTTTTCTTATTCTCATCCTGGATTTGTTGAATCTGCTGCTTGGCTTTCAACCTTAAGTTCTCTCTATTTTCATTAAAATCTCCAATAACTTCTTGTTGCAAGAGATTATATACCTCCACGTCTTCTTTACATCTCATTTTAGTTCCGGTAAGTAACTGAAATGGTGAAGTATTTATAGATCTTTGGTAAGTGTTGTTTATAGCTCGCTGGACCCGACTTACATGTCTATACCACTGGGACTTATCTTCGATACATAGCTTGGTTAGCATAGGAATTAGGATACGATGAATTCTCTCAACCTGTCCGTTTCCACGAGGAACTCCAGTAGTGATCCTGACATGCTGTATATCTTCTTCCTTGCAATACTCCTCAAAATCACCACTAGTGAACGCTGTACCTCTGTCTGTTATGATCCTAGTTGGATTACCAAATATCTGCTGGTGAATCCTTATTTTGTTCAATACTTCTGCACTAGATGTAGACTTGGTAGGGAAAAGCCATATAAATTTAGTAAACGCGTCTATCATCGTGAGTATATAGTTATACTGCTTTCTTGTTTCAGTGAATGGTCCTATATGATCCAAATGCAAAGTGTGAAATGGGATTCCTTCCTTATCTATTGGGTTCAAGTAGCCTTCCTGCTTTCCTTCTTTTCTTGTGGCTAATAAACAGGGTATGCAGCTTAGAACTACTTCTTCAATACTTTTATTCATGTTTCTGATGTAGTAATCTTTTCCTATAGCTTCTTTCATTTTTCTTATTGAAAAGTGACCATTTTGGTGCACTTTCTTTATTATTTCTTTCTCCATAATCCTTGGAACTACTAATCTCTTCTCCTCACCTTTATACAGAATGCCATTATCAAGCCAAAAGTCATCATACTGCCCATCTTTCAATATCAGCTGTCTGATAGCTTTGAGTTCTTCATCAGTCTCTTGACCTCGTCTTATGTCTTCTTGTACGCTCGACACCGCTGCCACAAATGGGTTTCTACTGAGAGCATCTGCATGTTGCATTCTGCTGCTGGCTCTATGCTCGATCTCATAATCATACTCCTCCAGCATGAATACCCATCTGGCTACCTTTGGTGTCAGGTCTTTCTTCTTTAACGTTTGCTCAAAGGCTTTACAATCTGTGACAATCTTGAAGTGTATTCCATACAAGTAATGCCTAAACTTCCTCACAGCTTCAACAACTGCAAGTGCTTCCAGCTCATAACTTGAATATCGGCTTTCAGCCTCAGTCGTCTTATGACTCATATAATGCACCGGATGTAACTCACCGTCAGGGTGTAATTGCATAAGTATTGCAGCCAAGGCTAGACTGGATGCATCAGTGTGTAGTTCCGTCTGCAAATTAGGGTTGTATATTTTTAATACTGGGTCACTGGTCAGCTTTTGCTTCAATGTATTGAAAGCAATCCGTTGCTCATCATCAAATGTAAATTGTACTTCTTTCTTCAGCAGTCCTGTCAGTGGTCGAGCGATCTTAGCATAGTCCTTTATATATTTTCTGAAATAAGATGTTAAACCAATAAAACCCATAACCTGTTTAATATTCTTTGGCTCTGGATACCTAGCAACCGCCTCAACTTTCTCCGGACTCGGTCTTACCTCACCTTTTTTGATTAAATGACCCAAATATTCTATCTCACGTCTCATAAATTTCGCCTTTTTCCAGTTAATCTCAAGTCCATTCTGTGACGCTACCTCTAAAACTTGCCTAAGTCTTTCCAGTGCCTGGTTCTCAGAATCGGCTGGGATAACAATATCATCGACAAATATTAACATAATGCCTTTTGCTATTAACTCTCTGAAAATAATTGTTACAAATCTCATGAAATATTTAGGCGAGATGGAAAGACCAAAAGGTGCACGTAAAAACTCAAACTGTCCATGATGAGTAACGAAAGATGTATAAGGCACAGACTCCTCGCTTATTTTCAAGTGAAAGAAACCATTTTTAAGATCTAATACACTAAATACCATTGCATCTTTCAGCTTATCTATCAAGTCATCAATGATTGGCAATGGAAATTCATCGTTCACTATCTTTTTATTTAATAGACGGTAATCAACACAAATTCGTGTTGAGCCATCCTTCTTCTTAACCAGTACTAATGGGCTAGAGTACTCAGAAAAACTAACCTGCACTATTCCCTTTCGTAACCACTCGTCTACCTGCTCTTCGACTAATCTTTGTTCCATATGTGATATTCTCCGAGGTCGCTGAGAGATTGGCACGTCGTCTTTTAACACTATCTTCATCTTAATTGGAGCTTCTTTCATCTGAATGGGCTTATACTCTTCCACGAGCCGCAAAACATCCATCTTTAACTCTGTGTTGGAAATGTGACCTGCAACATCAATAGCATTCACACAACAACTCACTCGTGACAACCATTCGTCATCTTGTGTCAACAACAACACAGCACCCTCACGAACTACCATCACAACATTTTGTAGGAACTCTTGACCTATAATTAACTTATAGGGCATTGACCCTTTAGGTACAACATGAAATATTACATCAGAATAACACTGTCCATCGATCTCTATACAAACAAATATTTTTCCTTGCGCTCTTACTTTAGAAAGTCCTAGTCCCGCCAAGATCACATTATCGACGTGATACGGTACATCTAATTCACTCCACAAGTCCTCTGAAATTAAGTTGACGTCACTTCCTGTATCTACTAACGCACTTATTGTTTTATCACCTATTTTCACTAATTTTACCGCTTTGTTATTGTTCACTAGCCGGTCACAATGTTTGTTTACATCTTGCATGACGTCAATTACGTAGACTGCAGGCGGAGGCTCGAAAAAAAACCAAAGTACTTCTAAACTAATTTATTTTAAATAGAAAAATTACAATTAATATTAGTGAAACCTATTCGATGCTAGAATATGGAATGCACAAAATTTATTAAAAATAACTTATTGCTAATATGCACTTTTGCTGCGTCGGCGGCTCGCGGCTGGCCCAAGTGTCGACGATGCAGTTTTCATGTGTTTGGCGTCAATCGAATGAATTGCTGGGTCGGCGATATCCATTAGGGATCCGTATGTAACACCTCCCCCCGAAGATCAGCAACTATTTGATCATGTTGAGAGAAAATGTTGCTGGAGGTTCATCTCGTTTCTTGGAGTCCCTGGTTACCTCTTCGTACGTATGTATCTTGAGAGTTTGTGGTTTTTCTTTGCTATCCGCTCTGAGATTCCAGCATTTAAATCTTCGGCTCATCGCTAAGATGATAAGTGCGAGTACGCATATTGCGAAGATGTAGAATGGTATGGTTGTATGGTATAACACAACCGACTGAGTCTTGTCAATCTTCAAAGGGCTTTCCATCATTGCTTTTCTCTGGATGCTGTGAAGTTCGTCTAAGTTGATTGAATTGAAGCCGATGATGTGAGTAGAAACGTTGGTCTGATTTATCTCGTTGTACGGGACCTTTGATAACTTGAGCGGCTGGCCTTTAATCTCGTTGCTGTCATTGATGATGGTGATTTCTGATGTTTGCAAGTAGCAGTCCACAGGAATGGTGACGAGGTAGCTGCCTTGTAGAGTGTTGTAGTCTTTTCTTCCACATGCTAATTTTACTTTGGTTGGTTGAGGCAGTGACAGAACGTAATGCTGATCATCCAGTTTCTCCATTGCTTCTTTGGAAAGTGAAATCTTGACGAAGTGGCAGGTGTCTTCTAGATCTTGGTTGATGATGAGCTTCTGGATACAATCTGGTTTCGTTCGGATTTGGTGACTCGTCTTCTTTTCGCAGAGATGTATGTTACTATACTTCGGGCATTCAGCCTCTATGTACACGAATGATTTCTCGTTAGTTGCTATATAGGGAGAAGGAGGTATAAGGGCAAGCTGTTTTTTATTGGGTACAATGGATAATCTGTATAGGTCATAAGAGTCTATGGAAACTATAGGGAAACTGTAAACTATAACTATTCTCTTCTCAATAAAGTAAGAACCTGGTTTAATAAGATTATAATATTCTCTTAACTCTAGATTTAAAATCTGATCTTGATGGTATATAGATTTTAACTTATCTATCATATTTCTTAGTACTTCTATGTCTATCATGGAATGATGAGTGCTAGACGCGCGTATAAAAGCCATTATATTTTCTATTCTAACTATTTCTAACATTAAATCTTCTACATTATTAGTAATTATTCCTAGGATTTGGGCAAACTTTGCAAATTTGATTAAGCTGTAATCTCTGTAAGCATTTTTCTCTAAAAGTAATTCTAATGTTGCATTAATTATTTCCTGGTTCTTAGTTAGCTGGTCTAAGATGGTACCGTGCTGGGACATCCATTCTTTACTAAGACTGATGTGGTTATTAAATTCTGAAACTATTTTATTTTCGTTGTTTTGTAAAGTTTTAATTGCTTCGTCATATTTCAGGGCATCTAAATAATCTAAGTTGCCAGTAACACTTTTTATTACTGACCCAAGGCTATCTACGAGACCTCGTTTGACTCTAGCAGGTTCCAAAGATCTGACTTGCTTTAAAACTCTGTCAAGCTTGTTAGTAAGATAGTCGACTTGGTATTCGTAAAGCATGTAAGTCTCATTGTTGAGTCTGGTCTTAAACGATTGAAGTTGCGTTTGTACTGAGTCTATTTTTTCCTCTATGTCAGCTAGTTGTATGTACTGTATGAAGGAGTGGTAATGTGCGATTAGTCTAGTATGTCCTAATTTATATGGTAGTAATCCTGGTCCATCAGCTAGGGTCTCAAGTCTTATCTCTTGAAGGTGCGTCACATGGATTGTCAGTAACAGCAGAAACCTGTAACAATTGGCGGCCTTTAGGTACACGTTTAAGCCTCGCTTTGGCTATGGGGCCTCGTTTTTTAGAGGTATATATGTGTATCGGTAAATCAGCTAGTACAGTATCTTGCGTATATCGTGGTGCAGTTTTCTGACGGCTGGCAAAGGGATTTTTAATGAAAACCTGTTGCTGAGGGGCATATTCTACCTCTGGTTCCCGAGTTTTATTTCTGCTTTCGATTAAGGCTGTCCGATTGGCGAGAGATGATTTATTAATAATGTCATAAACCTGCTTCATCTGCTGCTTATGATTCTGTGCATATTGCTGTAAGATGTGCTCCGTAAGGTCGATGTCTATCGGGTCTCTGGGGTCAAAATGTCCAGTCAATAAGTCAAAGGGTCTACATTTGGTGAAGCTGTGGATAGAGCTATTGTATGCTATGATAGCGTATGGCATAAGGTTAACAATTGGTTCATCTTTATGTTGCAATTTGAGGATTCTAATGTGCTCTAATAATGTCGAGTGAAAGCGCTCTATATTACCATTGTCATTTGGGCTATGAGGTAAAACTTTATGATGGATTATCTTATGAAGGCGTGTAAATTCAGAGAACAATTGGTTGGTGAATTCGGTGCCATTGTCAGTGATTATAGTCATAGGTAGTCCATGATGAGTACAGTAACGTAGTAAAGCTTGCAGAATGCTAATGGCTGTTCCGTCTCGTAAATGGTAGGCTTGTCCGTATTTCGTGAAAACGTCAATGAAAGTCACGTACTTTTCGTTCTGAACTGTAAAGAGGTCCATGTGAATGATTTCAAGTGGTTTGCTAGCTGGGGGAACTATGTTAAATTGTGGTCTAATAGGATTTCGGTCGTATTTGGCTTGACCGCAAATGGTACACTCATTGATGTACTTGGTAATATGTTCTTTCATCTTTGGCCAATAGTATTTTTGTGAAAGGGCCAAGTGACATTCACTTATACCACGGTGGTTTGTTTTACCGTCGTGATAGTGTCGAATGATGTCTTGTTGTCGTAGGTATTCCTTGACATTTTCCAGTTCTACTTTGGCTAATACTAAATTGAGAGAGGAACTTTTGAATTTATCCTGTATAATGGGAATTATTGAATACATTGCTAATGGGGGATTTATCAAGATAGCTGTTTTAACCTTCGGGTTCACATATTCTTTTATAGCGTTGATAACGTCATTTTCTAAGTTGGACTCTGAAAGCTGGATTGCCATTCGTGTATGATTTTCGAAAGGCTTAGTCACTGTCGGTCGGCGTTTTATGTCACCTACTACGGTAAAGTAAATCTGTCGATGAAATTTATTGAGTGGCTCATCTGTGATGGGGACTTCTAGTATGGGATTTTCATTACTGGTATGTACAGTGTCAGTCGAGGAGTTCGTCTGCTGATGTGGTGTTTCTGATGGGTTATTAATCATTGAACTAAGATCTTTAATGCTTTCGATTAATGAGTTGATTTCATCTACTTCTTCATTATGGATTTCCACACGTGAAAGAGCGTCAGCGTTGGTGTTAAACTTTCCTTTTTTATACACTACTGTGAAGTCATATTCGCTTAGTCTGAGTCGCCATCTAGTCAGTCGTGAGTTTGGTTCTTTCAAATTCATCATCCATTGTAAGGGTTTGTGGTCAGTCAATACTTTAAATTTTCTTCCAAATAAGTAAGGTCGGAAATACTTCGTGGCCCAGACTATGGCAAGTAACTCTTTCTCGATGGTACTATAATTTAGCTCACTTTCGTTAAGTGTGCGCGAGGCATAACAGACGGGTTTATCAGATCCTATGGGTCCCTGAGATAACACTGCTCCAATAGCGACATTCGAAGCGTCTGTTGTAAGGTTGAATTCTCGTTTGAAGTCTGGGTACTGCAGTATGGGGTCATTGGTTAGTAGAGTCTTGCAATTTTCGAAGGCATTGGTATATTCTGGACTCAGAATTATTTTACTACCTTTCTTTAGACATTGGGTTAGTGGTTTGGTTATCCGAGCAAAGTCGGGAATGAATTTTCGGTAATAACCGAGAAGGCCTAAAAATTGTTTAATTTCCTTGGGGGTCTTTGGTATTGGATACTTTTGAATAGCAGATATTTTGTCGGGGTTCGGCTTGATGCCGTCTCTGCTAATGATATGACCTAGGTATGCGGTCTCGAGCTTCAAAAATTCGGATTTGTCCATCTGAATTTTGAAGTTCGACTCCCTGAGTCTTTGGAAAACCTTTTCCAGGTTGTCCATGTGCTCCTGGAGAGAGGTACTATAGACGATAATGTCATCTAAATAAACGAGGCAAATGTTATTTTGGAGGCCTCTTAGAACATTATCCATGACTCTCTGAAATGTGGACGGTGAGTTTTTAAGTCCCATAGGCATTCGAAGGAATTCGAAATGGCCATGTTCCACATTGAAAGCGGTTTTAGGAATATCTTGGGGGTCCATCTCGACTTGGTAGAATCCACTTGCCAAATCTAGAGTCGTGAAGTATTGGCATTTTCCTAACTTGTCAAGGACGTCACTGATGTTTGGTATGGGATACTTGTCGTCGATGGTTTTTTCATTCAACTTTCGGAAATCTACTACGATACGCCATTTCTGTTTTCCTGAAGCGTCTATCTTTTTGGGGACAACCCATATGGGTGAACTCCAGGCTGAATCTGAAGGCCTAATTATGCCTTGGTCAAGCATTTTTGATATCTGATTCCTAACTTCTTCGCGATGGATAAAAGGGTATCGGTAACTTTTTGTGTATGCGGGAACTTCGTCGGTGGTCCTTATGCGGTGCTTGATTTTATTAGTGAAAGTCAATGGTTCTCCGTCAATGTAAAATACGTCAGTGTAACGAGAGCAGAGCGTCAAAAGGTTAGCCTTTTCTTCTTCGTTAAGATGGTCTGTACGCAGACGTGATAATACATCGTCAGCACGATTTGATTGCTTAGTTGGTGTACAGTTAACGTTAAAGAGTACTGCTTGGGCTGGTTGGTCTAAAGAAAAGATGACGTCGTTGGACGTTGGGTTCTCTAGCTCTACAAAACCACGATTCTTAACTACAGTGGTCAGACACTCATGAATAATGCAGTTACAAAAAACCTGTTCGTTTACTAAAACATCGCCATCCGGGGCGTTAATTGGTATCCGAACTAATTTGGAATTATTTGCTGGGATAATGTCCTCATACAGATTGACGTTACGAGAGTTATATACTTTAATTTGATTTATAGCGGTACGTGTTATTAACTTATAATCTTTTAAATCTATTTTAGCTTCCCATTTGGATAGTAAATCTAATCCTATAAGTCCGTCAAAATAGTCGTGAAAGCGATAAATGAATAGTTTAATTGTATCGGATTCGTTGAACTCATTAAAACATGGTAACGTTACAGAATAATCATTTTTACTAACACCGTGTACATTTGTGACCTCGAAAGGGTCATAGTTGAGGGGGTAATCAGGAAAGAACTTTTGCACAGCCTCGGGACTGATAAAAGACTGGTTAGCGCCAGTGTCTATCAAAAATTTTAAAGGAGGGTAAGAAATTTCGATGTATGGTAGTTGTCTTTGGGTCTGTAAGTTAAGGTCTATCTTTGCTCTTTTGATGTCTTGTCCTTCGGAAAATTTTGCATCTGGTTAGCGTCGCTGGGACCTGGTTGTGGTTCCATGTCACTGGTTGTCTGACTGTCATAAATCACATTATTGTCGGTCATAGTAGGGGTGTCGCAACAATCGTAAAACATGTAATAGTCGCCATAGTCCATGTAGTAACCGAACTCTGGTTCTGGATAATATTCGACCGGGTAATAAGAATAGTCAGGAGAAGCGATTTCGTTCATGTTCACTTCACGCGTTTTAAAATAATTAGACGGTGGTGGGTTCCCGTTTCTACGCCAGTCATTTCCTGACGTCATGGGTAAAGGTTTCGGAATGAAATGTTGCACTCCGCTCATGGGTTTTGCGCCCATATTTTGTGGTGGATTATTCCTAGGTGGTAACCTGAAAACGTTACTTTGCGGATGGTAATTTGGTGGTGGTGCACGGAACATTTGTTGCGTTTGAGTCGGCATGCGATGATGTGGTTGATTAGGCGTATTGAATTTAAAAGGCTGAGGCTGGGGCTGAAGGCCACGCAGACCTACTGGAGCAGGCCAGTTAGGTAGTGGGGGTCGTGAAGCACTGTTAAAAGGCATAGCATGCATGATAGGGGGCTTGTAAATTACGGGCATGTTAGAAGGTCTATCTAACTTTGGGGCACTTTGAGTTTTTGATACTTCATTACGCTGCTGCAAATACATTATATTTAATTCTTCCTGCACAAACTCCAGAGCTTTCTCGATGGTTTCTGGACGCATACAACGTATACGTGAGCCTAAAGGTTCCTTAAGTCCTCGTACGAAGGCTTGCATGGTAACCTTCCTATAAAGTGTTCGTTTAGCCTCAATAGTCGTCGGGATGGTCTCGTGTAATGTCACATACGTCATAATCGTACTGAACAAGGTTTGACATTGGTCATAGAACTCCTGAGGGGTTTTCGTACCTTGTGTAGCCAATGAGAGGTCGTTGTACAAAGCCGTTTCGTCGCGCTGGTCTGAAAAGTTGTTGATGAGGGCTGATCTAATACCTGCCCAGGTTTCGGGAATGCCATTTGAGTTTATAGTGGATGCAGCAGGCCCAGTAATCTTATTTAAAATACCGTTTAAAAGACATACATTATTTAATTCGCTACCTGGCTCAGCACTAGCGTACTGAGTAACTATTCTATCGCAGATGTTAATAAATCTAGTTAAAACGTTAGGGTTTCCATCAAAATCGGGCACGAGGCGTAAGGCCTTGAAAATAATATCGGGATTAAAAGACATATTGGGTTCAAATAAGCTATTCAAATTAAAATCTAATTCGCTATCTATATCTCTACTAATATCTACTATATGCCGGCGCGCCTGTCGTGATGCAGGTTCCCGGGGGTAAGATCTGTCGCGATGAAAAATCTTGGACATAAAAGTAACTTAGGGGTAGAAGGAAGCAACACGAGAAAGATTCTAGTGCACTTACATGTGTTTCATCTCTGGTTCTTCTTCGTGAATCGATGTCTGGATTCGCCACCCGGCTCCGCAGCTCCAACGTAGGTTCAGGATACTCGTGACGTGACTTGATAGCCGCCCAGGCGACCCGCGATTGCAAATATCGATGATAGAAGACTCTAATGCGAAACGCGAACTAGCCTGTGAGTATCCTACCGACTGCGCCAATTACGTAGACTGCAGGCGGAGGCTCGAAAAAAAACCAAAGTACTTCTAAACTAATTTATTTTAAATAGAAAAATTACAATTAATATTAGTGAAACCTATTCGATGCTAGAATATGGAATGCACAAAATTTATTAAAAATAACTTATTGCTAATATGCACTTTTGCTGCGTCGGCGGCTCGCGGCTGGCCCAAGTGTCGACGATGCAGTTTTCATGTGTTTGGCGTCAATCGAATGAATTGCTGGGTCGGCGATATCCATTAGGGATCCGTATGTAACACGTCGTTCGCCATGTTATCCTCCATCTTGAAACTTTTGACATGATTGCCCGCCGTAGCGCTCTCATTGGTTGCCGACGTCGCCCCGAACATAGCCGAGTGTTTCTTCGTTTCCGATTCGACCTGTTTTATCGACGGGTGCGATCGCTCCTTTTCTGATATCTGCTTTACCGATGTTTTAGTGGTTGCTGCGCTCGGATTGGTGCATTTTGTGCTAATATGTCCGAATTCGTTACATCGAAAACATTTCAACCCATTACGGCATGCTTTCGCTCGATGATCTTTTTCCCCACAATTGTAGCAATGATGAGCTGCTTCTGATACATTTTCTTTGCTTGACGGCTCCGCAGCCCGCTTAACTGGTCGTTCAGCGTGCTGCCTTGCCGCCTTTTTCTTGATGGCTTCATACACCGCCAACTTTTCCTTCAGCACCGGGTAGGTCACCGCGCCGTATAATATGACCTTATTAGTTTCTAGGTCGGTGATGCCGTCTATGATGTACTGGATAGCGACGTAGTCGGGAAATTTGGCACGTTTTCCCATCTCCTTCATGATCAACATATACTGATAGCACGACTCATCTTTGCGCTTCCTGCGCGCCGCCATTATTTCGTGCATCTCTTTGCTGTTCGCTGCATCAGGAAACTCCTTTATGACGGCTGCTTTTAGATCCTCGTACGTCTTGTGAACCTTTTCGGTTTTTAACCACAGCTCCGCGGTTCCGGTCAACGACCTACGGGCGATGATAAGCCGTTGTTGAGGTGACCAACCGAATATTTCCGCGTTGTCATCGAGATCTTGAGCCCATTTTTCTGAGCTGTAGGTATGGTCTTCGCCACTGAATTTTGACATTTCAAACGTGTTGAAAAATATATCCTTGGTCTCGGTCATCGTATTATCGTGTAATTCGTCTTTCGTCTTACTGTAATCACGCCTTTCGTCTTTCGTCTTCGCCTTATTTGTCGTCGTTTCAGCTTGCAAGTCCACGCGTCGCCGCATCCAACCGTTTTTTCTTTTGTTTTCCCTCTTGCTCCTTCCACGTAGTCGCGATCCCGGACGAGCCCCCAAAAATGTAGTGTGAGTGGGTCGCGGCCTTGTAGAAAAACAAGTAGATATTCACAACTTTTTATTCTTATGAAAAAAAACCTTCTATTAAAAATTAACACGCCTTCTTCACGTTCCAAAAGTCGCCATTCCTCGCCATCTTTTTTATTCTCCCTTTCATACCCTTCTTTTCTCTCGCTCTCACACTTTTACGCTTCGTTTCACACATCATTCGTACGCTCCTTTTATCCATCCTACATAACTGATATTCTAACGACCGATTAATAACAAAGTTGAAGTGTCCGCTGTGTCAGACAGTGAGTAAGACACCGCTGACACTTATTAAACGACACGCGACAATCGACGACGCTTGTAGCACGACACGCGCTATAAGTTACATTACTAATATTCTAACGATGGATTGATAACACAGCTGGAGTGTCAGCTGTGTCAGCAGACAATGAGTGAGACACCGCGGATACTCGTCAAACGACGCGCGACTACCGACGGCGCTCTCAGCTTGACGATACGTCTCAGCAATAAAGATTGATTTAATATTGTTGTTTTTTACTTGGACACTGAAGTTACTATTGAGTTATTTAGATACATCATGTGTTTTTCTATAACAGTGTGTCTGGTAAATCAACGGTACTGTTTTTCAAAAGGTATAGTACACAACTAATCTAATTTGGGAACACATACCTAATATAAAAAATCAAACAAAAGTGTGATATTAACAGAACGGTACATAGTCGCCTGGTTATTGCAATAACCGTTTATAATAAATCGCGTGAGATTGTAAACTCTTTCTTCTAGATAATACACTTATGATCTATCGAATTTTCAAATAATATCCAGAATGCTCACAATATATCAAGATTTTACAGTTTCGCAAGATTTATTACAAACTTACGGTATGGTGCAATAAACAGTTAAATAATAATAATAATAATAATAATAATAACCTGGCAACACTCTAGCAACATAAGTCATATTTTTTTCTATTCCATTTTAAATTTTATAAACCCGTACTTTTTACCTGTAAACTGTGATACAATTTACCACAAAAGAAGCCTAATAAAATACAATAAGAAAACCAAGAGAAATCCGCACCATAACCATATAAATAAATAAAATAGAAGAAAAAAAACCGAATGACGTCTGTCATTGACGACGTCTTATGAATAAACAAGAAATCTCAGAAATGGAATGAATTGAAAGAAATGGGTTAATATGTTAACTAGAGCAGCTGCCCGACGCGCACGCCATCCACCCCCGGGCTCGCCGCTCAGCTCCGCCTCGCCGCCGCCGGACCTCGAATCACCAGTGTCACCGGCGGCTGCAGTTGCGTCGAGCTCGAGCGACGAGTATTTTTCCCCGCCGACGTCGCCAACACCTGTACGTCGGCCGGGGAGAGGCCGGTCACCGAGGAGCTTGGGATCTAGGGGCCAACCGGCCCCGAGCCGGGTCCCCGCTGCCGGTGGTTGTGTGCAGCGCATGAGATGGACTCAGTCTATGAATGAGAACGTCATGCGCGCATATTACGGGTCTACAGAGGGGGGAACTAACCTCACTGCGTACCGTGTTAGGATGCTGTCTCTGTTTCAGGTACTGGAACCAACCGTCAACGTCACGACCCAACGATTATCGGATCAGGTGCGGGTTATCCAACGAAATCACAGATTGGATAACGCCGCACTTGATAGGCTGCGCTCAGAGGTACTGAGCAACCGTATCATCTCGACTCCAATACAAACACAGACTGCGGCACCACGGGCTACAGATGGAATTCTACCGCAGTCTAATCATGTTGATGATGAAGCAGATGATAGGGTTGTCACAGTAAGTAGCCAGTGCAACGATCGACTGAGGAGCGCACTGGAGGATGCACTCCGCGAGTACAGATCAACTCCGATCGATCTTAGACCTCGTCTTCCCCGGTTACCTATGCACAAAAAAAATAGGGCGCTAGTGTGTGCTCTGGACTCGCTGCTTGAGAATGTGTTCGAGAGCAGCGTAAACCTCGCTGATACGCACTCGATCCTCTATTGCGGGGCTATTGCGGCATGTCGTTTAGCCAACGTAAAACTACCAAGTTGTGACGGAGCTACTCGACCAAAGTCTGTCGCACCTGCCTGGCAATGTAGGATTGAGAAGCGTATTGATGGGGCCAGAGCGCTCATTGGTAAACTATACTGCTTCAGGGAGGGCAATACACGACCACGTGTGATGCGCTACGTGAGACGAGCGTTTTCGGGGACTGGAATCAGCCCTCCAGAATACTTATCTCGTGTCACGGAGCGCATCGACTTCCTGAAGCAGAAAGTTTGTGCATGGGCCAACCGTATTCGACGGTATAAGCGGCGAGTCGACCGGTACTCGCAGAATCGCATGTTCCAGAGTGATGAGAGATGGGTATACAGAGCTTGGGAGCGACCTGAACAAAATGTGACCGACGTGACCCGCCCAGATGCTGTCGCCACGAATGCTTTCTGGCGCAATATTTGGTCGGTGCCCGTCTGTCACACTGAGGATGGTTGGATGCGTGAAGTCGAACGCGTGTGCGAAGCTATACCAGAAATGGAAAAGGTAATCATTAGCCCAACAGATGTAGCCAGAGCAGTCCGTCCGTTACCGAATTGGAAGTCTCCAGGACCGGACGGACTGCAAAACTTCTGGCTAAAATGGTATAGCAGCTCACACGCGCTCTTGGCATCTCAATTCCAGTCATCCTTAGAGTCTGGGTCGCTACCTCAGTTTCTAACAACTAGCGTTACCCATCTGCTCCACAAGACAGGTAGTACTGCGGAACCCAAGAATTATAGACCGATAACATGCTTGTCGACGGTCTATAAACTTCTTACATCCATTCTGAGAACGAAAATTAACCAACACATTGATAATAACTCAATTATGTCTGCCTCTCAGAATGGATGTAGGAACGGGTCTCGCGGTACTAAGGAGCTACTCCTCATCGACATGACCATAAGCCAACAGGTTCGTCGATCCCGCAAGGATTTGTCGACATGCTGGATAGATTATAAGAAGGCCTATGACTCTGTGCCACATACTTGGCTCATGAGGGTGTTGGAGTTGTATAAAATAGATGCAACTCTACGCACCTTCCTTGAGTCATGTATGGGGCAATGGAACACAGTCCTTCGCTATCCAGGATGTCGATCAATCCGGAGGGACGATGAGCCTATATGGATTAAACGGGGAATATTCCAGGGCGACAGTCTGAGTCCACTTTGGTTCTGCTTAGCCCTGAATCCTCTAAGCACACTGCTAGAGGAATCAGGCTTGGGCTATAGGTTGAGAAGAGATGGTCAGGTTCTATCTCACCTTCTTTACATGGATGATCTGAAACTCATTGCCCCAAACAAGTTACGACTGATGGAACTACTGAAGGTAACTGAAACTTTTAGTAGTGCCATCAGGATGGAATTTGGTGTGGATAAATGTGCAGTCATGCATGTAAAACGAGGGGAGATTATGGAATCTGAGGGGATTCAACTCTCAGATTCCATACACCTTAGATCTCTCTCCTCGACCGAAACCTACAAGTATTTGGGTATGTCGGAAGCGTTAGGCATTAACGTTGCTGACATGAAGCAATCGTTGAAGGAGCGCTTCTTTGGCCGCCTGAAGAAGGTATTAAATAGCCTTCTGTCAGGTGGAAATAAGGTGCGCGCCTTCAATGGTTGGGTCATGCCGGTCTTAATGTACTCTTTCGGCATACTCAAATGGACTCAGACCGAGTTAGACGCTCTGGATAGGCGGGTCCGTACACTGTTGACCGCAAACCGGATGCATCACCCACGGTCGTCTGTAATGGGACTGTACATCCCGCGGAAGTGTGGAGGTCGAGGTTTTTTAAACACGAAGACCCTGCACAACCGCGAGGTGTGCAGCCTCAGAGAATACTTTCATAAAACCGATGTGGGTATGCACCGCGATGTGGTCGCAGTGGACAAGGGACTCACCCCGCTGTCCATGGCTAAAGAGAACTGGCGCAAACCTGTTGTACTTACAACTGATGACCGCAAGGAAGTATGGAAAAGTAAGGAGCTCCACGGGCGCTTTTATCGGGCTCTTCATGAGTCTGATGTAGATTTTGCAGCGTCCGTGGCCTGGCTACGTTTCAGCAACCTCTTCGGGGAAACTGAAGGTTTTATCTGTGCAATTATGGACGAAGTCATCTTGACGAATAACTACCGGAGATATATAATGAAGGACGGGACGGTTGACGTGTGTCGGGCATGCCATCGTCCGGGTGAGTCTATCAGACATATTATCTCTGGTTGTTCTCGTCTGGCTAACGGCGAGTACTTGCACAGGCATAACCAAGTAGCCAGGATTATTCATCAGCAACTTGCTTTGAAATACAACTTAGTGTATTCAGAGGTACCGTATTACAGGTATGTGCCCGACCCAGTTCTCGAAAATGACCATGTCACGTTGTACTGGGATCGGTCTATCATTACTGACCGGACTATTGTAGCCAATAAGCCGGATATAGTGGTGATAGACCGATTAGCGCGCCGCGCAATGATAGTCGATGTCACCATCCCGCATGACGAGAATCTCGTGAAAGCTGAGAAAGAAAAACAAATCAAATATCTCGACTTAGCACACGAGGTTGTCGACATGTGGAATGTGGACTCGGCTGTCATTGTGCCGATTGTTGTGACTGCCAATGGCCTTATAGCCAAAAGCTTCGACGACCATCTGTCGAAGCTGTCGTTACGCGGTTGGATCAAGGGCCTGATACAGAAGGCAGTACTCCTTGATACGGCTCGGATTGTGAGGAGGTTCCTGTCTCTGGAGCCCTAACCACCGGTAGCTTGGACCCTGCTCCCGACACCGGCGGACTACTATTTTTTATATTTTTAAATGTTTTTTTTATATGTGTTTTTATGAAATATTTAAAAATATATAAAATATGTATAGAAAATAAATAAAGAGATAATAATAAGTTTATTTTCAGACTAAATTTGTCCATAGTTTTGTTAGTATTTGTGTGTTAGTAACAATAGTGCTTAAATAATTAGGTTAGTATTGTTAGTTTTTACTATTTATTTATTTATCTTATTTATGACTGTCGCCACCCAGTGTCTCTGCAAGGGGCAGTCCGGTCTGGCAGCAATCATCTTCAAAATGCTGTTGTCACTACCATGGAGGCGCCGCAGTAAGGAGGCCGCTTTCTTACGCATGATGGCGTGAAATAATACACCATTTTTTTTGCGTTATACCAATTAGTCTATATCTGGTGATCTAAAAACATTAATCTTAAAACAAAACATAAGTGCGGCACTTGTTACCAGATTATATCAGTATAAAAGTAAGTAAGAGTGTCTTGGATAGATAAAAATTTGCGACACTCTTCGTTATCTTTCAAAAACCGTCTTAAACATTTTGACAAGGTCCCGAGTACACTCTACCCCGAGTCGTGTCGTCCACCAATTCGCCCTAACTACTTGAAGCCGCCCCCCTTCGGTGCACCCCACTAAAAAGCCATTACCGCGCCTTTGATCCGCGCCGCGCCGCCTTTGATCGCACCGCTTCTACTGGCCACTTATAACTATTGCCTGTAGTCTTCAGGAAAAACTTAAGAGATGTGCGGAATGAGACTGTGTTTTAACAGTATTTTGTTAGTTAGCGGTGAGTTCTGAGTTACATTGTACAGTTAATTGGAACAAAACTACAAATTTTAATACTTTGGAAATGGGTTCTACTTTTTGCGTTTATAGACAAGTCATAAAAACATCTGCAGAGGCTCATCACGAAATGCGACTTCATCAGCATGTGAACATCGAGGCCATCCAGCTTCTCGACCTCACGAATATAGTGACAAGACTAATAAGAACTAAGCCGTTCGAGTTAATGTTTAGGGGTCTTTAAGTCAAGAGTGAATAGGCTACTTCTAGGCAAGCGTGCTCCATCGTCGACCACATCATCGCTTACCATCAGGTGAGATGGTGGTCAAACGCGAGCCTATCATTAATAAAAAAAAAAAAATAAAAAAAAAAAAAAAACAAAAAAAAAAGTGATAGAGAATAGTCATAAGTAGCATAAATGCTACCTAATAAATATAAGAACGAAGTCTATTCGCCTTAGTAGAGACAATAAAAAAGTGCTATTGAACACATTCTCAGTAAAGACCATTTATTCGTTTAGGTTATAAATAAATTACTTATTAGGCTATATGCAAGGTTAGATTGTAATAAAAAAATCATTCTTTGGTACTGTGTACTACTAGGATTAGGGAAAAAAATCTCATTCTAGCGCCGTCTTAATTTGAAGACCATCGTAAATCTTATTTTGTATAAACTCTACTTGTTGCCGATATTTATTTAATGCTAATTAAGGTTAAGAAAGCTTGAAAGAATGGTTTTAATAAATTTATTCTTATTATTTTGGTCTTATCCCAATATGACTTCTTCCATACCTAATTATATCCCAATTTGCCTGCAGCGGTCTTCCCGTCTGATTATAATTTAGGTGTTTTCAAAGCTAGTGCGCCTCATCATCAACGATTGCATCACTACTTACCACCAGGTGGGATCGCAGTCAAGCGCTAGTTTATATTATTAAAAAAAAACTCTATTAAGTAGTTGTGATGTCAACAGTATTAATTAACAGCAGATAATGAATTACAAACAACAAAACACTACAAAAAAAACACGCATTACATTTCCCCAAGCATACACAGAAACCTCATGCTTGTCTATTAGGCTCCTAGACAAACATGATTCCCTGGTACCGAGGATAAAAGACTCCATTCTTCGCCACTTCATATTCACGTAGAGTGCTTCATACGGCGATAATTAGCCCCGAGCTTTGATAGCGAGATATATCGTCACTTGACGTCATGTGACGTCAAACTCGCTCGAAATTAGCTCTTGTAACCTTATGAAGGAAAATGCCTTTGAAACGTGGCCCGATTGACGAATCTTGTAAAGTCACAATGTAATTTTTGTGGTTACAAAATTACAGATTTTTTTTTATAAGTCTTTCATTGCGTGATGTATTGCTATTTATAGTACATTGAGGTTACGAGTATGTATGTTGAGCGTTCAGTCTTATTGCTTGTTGAGGGATTTTGATTAAGGACCTGTCTGCAGGTGGCCTTATTGTGAAGCACGTGAGAAATGCTTTTAAGAAATACCAATTAGACTTGTGAAAATGAGTAATGAGTACAAATCATTAAGAGAAATATAACATTGTTAGATTCTATAAAGAAAATATTAAAACGTTACGTTCATATAGGATAGATAGATAACTTTTCCACATACAGGAAGATTCCTACCAAAAAACCTTTTTACGTCTATTGGGCATATCCGTTTCAAGTTAATCAACCGTAACCATCTCTCGTAAAACATTATATTTACTATCTTAAGGGTCTTCGGGATATCAAAAGAGGTTTAAAACATCAGCTTCCTTTGTGCTGTCTCCGTGTGATCTCAAATCTGCGACTTGCTCATTGACTCGGAACTGTGTATCCGTACGTCGTGTGCACTGACGTCGTTTATTCGTATTTGTACAATAAATATTGTCCAATGCTTCCTCTAAAGTTACGGCAGAGAAATTGCATCCATTGCTCGTTTTGAAGAGGCAGAAGAAGTTCTTCGGTGTTACCAGTCAGCCATGAACGTTGAATAAGTGCCAAGTACATATCAGACATTGTATTTGTTGAGACAATGTGTTAAGGAATTTATGAAGGCAATATATTGTTCTCATTGGGATATTCTAATAATGTTGTATAGATATAGGTTTCTTAATGAAACGTCTCGTTGTTACTAAGTAATATCTTTTGTAAGAGAAGCCTGTCATTGCTTAGTATTTCTATATGAGTCTGGAAAATAATCGAGAATGTAATGAGAAATCTTTTCTTTGTGCTAATAATCTGGGAGAATAATCTATTACTTATTTAGGTTGAGATTTGGAAAGGTATTCTACGTGCCTTCTGATTACCAGACAGTAATATTACCTGCTAGTTTTCTATTTACATGGTTACATAAGTAATCTGAGACTATTTTTATCGATTTGTTTTGTCTGTTCAATTTTGTCTGCTCTTCTAACTAAATAACTAGAAATGACGGCCTTCAAGAAATCTTGGGGCTTAAATCCCTAATAACCTAGACTTGGAAAGTTAATCTTAGATATAAGAAAGAAATAAATACAAAAATAATCTCATAGTACACGTGTACCTTTTAATAATTTTATAATCTCTGTTTTTCAGGGACTTTAACCCTTCTAATGGTAGATATAAAAATAAGCATTCATGGCAAAAAAAATACGAAATCCATTCAGAACATAATTTGCATAAACCGTGTTCAGCTACCAGGAACTCACAAAAAGAAGAAGTGTAGCAGCAAGATAAACAGCTAATCCAAGACGTTATCTACGACGTAACTCCTTGAAAAGTACCAGGAGTTCATAAAAACGAGATAGTTGTTCGCGAGTGCGAGTGTGCCCGATCCGACGCGCGCTCATCACGGATTCCCTTTGCCGATGCTGGTGCCCCCCGCCGCCCCCCGCGACCGCACAGCCCCCTCTCACGTCCTGGACCCTCTCAAAAGAAATCCTCGCGATTGCTAACTAAAAGTACACGAGTCTGTTTGGATGTTCTTAGATTGCAAGTATAAGTTTCAGTTTAATTACGTGGCCATGAATTCGTTAGCGCTTTTTGTTTTTTTTTTTGCAAATCTTTGAAGAAGTTCTTCAGAATTAAAGTGTTTAGAAATTTCACTGTGTAGAGTAGTTGCAGTAATTACGAAGTTTATCAAAGTAAGCTCAATTTATTACCTTTTTAAGACCATTTAAGGATCCATCCACCAGAAGAGGATATAAAGGCGATAAACATAACATACCTTCCTATGATCATAAATATTAGCACTAAAACATCACACCGGCACTTTTCAATAAAATACAAGTAATAACGAACATCTTCAAGATCGATTCTTTATGGTTAGCCTGACGTTCCTTTTGGGCTCACATGCACCCCAATGTTACCTACCCTCGGGATCTGCTTTCTCTTGTACACTTGTTCAAAAATACATTTCCTTCTCTTTCGCTGCAAACGTCATTGCGTGGCGCATTGTCTGAAAACGAAATGTAAATTAAATTTCAACTGAAACACAAACGTGTTAAGGTTGAAATTGGATTGTCTGTTTGTTGTGAAAAGGAAATTGGCATTTACTTCAACAGTGGAAAAGCCAGTTTTCCGCGGCAAATTTTGAAAATGGAATTCGAAAGTATACTGCGGCCAAGTTAAGTTTACCGTCGCGGCTGTTGTTTTCGTTCGGCGGTCGTTCCTTGTTTGGGTTTGACAAGTGCAAAATAATTTTGCCGCTTTGTGCGTTGGAACACGCCGGCCGCCGCATTCGTTGACATGTACCGGCACGCGAACGTTTTTGTTCCATTTTCAGTGTTTTAAAATTTGATTTTTTATTCGAAATGTGACGTTTGGCTGTGGAAACTATGTGTACAGCCAGTACAGCCAGAGTGCCAGTGTCGTAGTGAGTAGCGTAGAGCTGTAGGTAAACAACGAGGTTGTGTTCCGTCGGTGGCCTGAGATTTGTATACGAAGTAAAGTTAAGGTTTTGTAGGTTAAATAATATTACATAAGTGTTTAAATTCATTTAAATAGTTTAATAAGCTCAGTATCATTACAGTGTTTCGTGATTACATCGTGATTCATCTTTTGTAAACAAGGTGAGTTGCACTTATTCATCAGCTATTTTTTTAATAACAGTATGCATAGCTATTTCTGAATATTTTTCCACAAAAATAAATAGAGGCATACTAGTGTGAGTTAAAAAAGACTGCAGGTTGTGCAGTGGTTGCATGGGTCGTTGACCTCGGTTGCCATGGCGACGGCGGCCACCATGTGCGCGGTGCTACGACGCTACGCGGCTGCTACGCGTCTACGGCTGATTGTTACGATTGCCTACGGGATGCTTGCCAAACTTACATACACAAATATTTATTTTTGTACGATATCATTATGATCAGTATTTATAATGAAGATAAAATGGATGTTTTTTCGGTTATCAGTGGTGCCAATTCAAAGGATCTTGCTTGAATATTTAGTTTGCCCTATAAAAATATTACTACATACCTAATTAAGTAAGATGTTTATTCATAGGTACGTGTCTAAGAGGCTGCAAGTGTATTCAATAATTTTAGAGTAGCTACCGTTACTATTCACAATAGTACTGAGTATGAAGCAAAACGACAATAAAGAACTACAGAAGATTTGTAAGAGGAACCTTATCTCTTTAACCATTACCATCCTATCACTTACTAACATTTTTAGTAAGGAAAAGGAAAAAACTGTAACTTATAGGATCGCTTTGTTGGCTGTCTGTCTGTCTGTCTGTCAAGAGCCTTTATCTCGAGAACGCGTAGAGGTATTGAGTTTAAATTAAAACCATATACTCAAGTCTGCGGTCCCTTGAAGCTGTAAAAAAAACAAACTTTTGAGTTTGTACAATCCTGAAATTTGGCATGAAGCAAGGTCTCATAGCACAAGTATAGGAAAAAACTCTGAAAACTGTAAATTTGTAGTTACGTCGAAAAAATCTTCGCAACTCAATTCGGGAATTGCACTGTTTTCATGGGTAAGTTTTTTTTTATTTAGTCTTTGTTAAACAAACCTTGTAAATTAAATAATTTTCTACTTTGACGCGGGCGAAGCCGCTGATAAAAACTAGCTACCTTCCAATACCTAACCACCACCAATCTTTTTTTTATATGGAGCTACTCTTGACACAACCCAGTAACAGAAAAATAAACTGCGATTGGTGTCAAATTGTATGGCAGCTAAAAGACGTCCTTTGTTGGACATAGGCCTCCCCCAAGTGTCGCTACAACGACCGGTCCTATGCGTCTCGCATCCATCGGAGTTCCACGATCCTTACCAAGTCGACGGTCCACCTTATGGGAGGCTTTCCAACGCTGCGGCTTTTGGTACGTGGTCGCCACTTAAGAAAGAAATAAAGAATGAAAAAACGTTTATTTGCACCTCACACATACAGTAGAATTAAAATACAGTAGAATTAAGTATGAAAAAAAAAACTTTAAAATCTGTGCAAAACCAAAAAGGCGCTAACTCAGCATTTAACTTAAGAACCTGTTGGCCCCATCGACCATCTGTTCTGCCCGCAATGTGCCCTGCCCACTTTTTTTTAAGGTGAGAAATCATCATCCGCTCTAGGGCAGAGCGATCGAGTATCAGACTTCTACTGACTAAAATCATACCTATGTTAAATTCTATTTTTGCCTCGCGTTCCAGGACCCAGGGTTTCTCTATCGGAGTCAACCCATGGTCCCAGTAGACTTCGGCCCTACTTGGCCACTATGGGTTTTGCTGACATGTCTTTGAGGCACGCGTAGAACACTACGCGCTGTTAACAACTCGGGCTCGGTCCAGACGGTTACCGGACGGCCGGACGGCGAGCTACCCATTGCTCGTCGTCCGCAAGCCTACGCCTACGGTGGCCGGAAATCAGCATCGGGGTCCCGGCGGTGGCTGGGGCGTGAGGACGTCCGTTCCCTCATGCGTTTTTGGTTATTCTTCATATAATATTCACTATAATACTTCATAAATCAACGAAAGGGTTATTAAAGTCAAATAACTAGGAACACGGTTGGTTAACAAGGCCGTATAAAGTTGTAAGTAGCGGAGTTATGGCTGAGCATTTGAACAATAAAGCAATAACCCGAGTGTTACTCGATCACTGATAACTGTAATAGGGCTGTATACCACGGAAAGCGGTGATATAGAGTTGTGAAAGCTATAGGACATTGAACTTTAGTTATTATAATACAGGGATGAACGCATGTTACTAAAAGAGTTACGAGTATACGTATATACATCCGTCTACATGATGGAGAGGGAGGCCAAAGAAAAAATGGATGGATTGTGTGAGGAGTGATATGAAAGAAAAAGAAGTCAGTGATAGCATGTAGACTTCAAATAACACGGGACAATGGCAAGAAGATGATAATATAGGGTTCTTTTTTGAGGTTTGTAATTATCCGATGACTTCTCCCACTCTAGGATGAAGCGAGATGGCGTGTTAGACTTTTACAGACTAAAACCACATCTGTGTTCTTCAGTTGCACATTGCATTCTAGGATCACTAATTTCCAGCCTAAACCCTTGGACCGCTAAAAAGGAAAGCAAATTTTTCAGAAGTGTTGTTTGTAATTCAACTCTTCAGGGGGTGAAGGAGGGGTTGACAATTTGTATGCGAGTGAAGCTGCGGTCAAAAGCTAGTTCACTGATGTGTAGGGCAGTGTTTCATGGTTCAAGCGGTGATATAGTGTTGTAAAGAAAAGCGAATGAACCTTGATCCATACAGCTCACTGGTTTGGTGACGTGACAGTTTGTCGTAATGTCTTCTGTCATTGTACAGACAGGTAGTAAATTTTAACAGGTCAGTTGATATAATGGAATGTTCCCGGAGCAAAGAAGCCGAATCGAAAATATGTTACCTACAGTGTGCCGGTAGCAGAATTTACTGCCTGTTGTATTTCCAAACCTCAGAGGACTTAGTTACTGGGAATTGTCCACGTTTCTCAGGAATTGGTGCATTATGTACATTCAACAAAAGAGATAAGTAACTAGGGTCGTTATATATAGTCAAAGATTTGATGGAACCGAATGAATGGATATGTATTTATTAGTTTATAATATTAGCATATATAAGTATTTTATTATTGTAACTTAATTTAATGATACTATATTCTACTTGATATATCTGTTATTTATTTATTGTGCACACCTACCACTGTGTTGTCTATTTTAACCCAAAGGTTGACTGGTAGAGAATGCCTTGTTGCATTAAGTCCGCCTATGTACCACTACTGTACATGAAGTTTAAATAAATAAATATGAATGAATTCTAATTTTATTAATGACTTATTTATATACTATGAATTTTATTATCTTTCATTCACATACATACCTACATGAAGAGAGCGGCATATGTGATGAGTGCAGAGAGTACCTGTCATCATCGTCATCATTTCAGTTGAAAGACGTCCACTGTTGGACATAGGCCTCCCCCAAATGTCGCCACAATGATCGGTCCTGTGTGTCTCGCATCCATCGGATTCCCGCGACCTTCACCAGGTCATCGGTCCACCTTGTGGGAGGCCTTTCAACGCTGCACCTGTCGTAAACTAAATAAATAAATGAAGTTTGAGTACTTGTTTGAAGTGTACATGAGGAGATTTTCGTCGTCCTTTTGGACATACATCCAAAACTTTTTTTTGGAAAAAAGTGTTTTTTTTTTTAACATGGAGAAGTCATTATTACTATCATCATGATTTTGAAATCATGATGATAGTAATTATGACTTCTCCGGCTCTGGGACGGGAAGCGGAACGGCGTGTCAGACTATTACTGAGTAAAACCATACTTAGCTCTATGTTTTTGCCTAGCGTTCCAGGACCCCGGGTTTCCCTTTCGGAAGCAAACCCATAGTTCCAGTAGGCTTCGGCGCTGCTGGGCCCCTACTACGGTTTTACTGGCATTTATATGAGGCGCGCGTGGAACACTACGCGCCGTTGACAACTCGGGCTCGGCCCGGACGGTTACCGGACAGCTGGACGGCGAGCTACCCATTGCTCGTTGTGCGCAAGTCCACGTCTACAGGGGTAAAGTAACGGTCTATTGGCTTCTTCTAAAAGCTTATACGATAACCTTATCAAACATCCAATGCCAAAAACATTCAAAAAGCAAAAGCACATACATCTCCATATTAATGAAGATATTTCTGCCAAAACTTGACAGGTTTCATATTTTACTAACGAGGGAACGATAAATCGTGTAAAAATGTGTGATTAAAATAGCGAGCAGTGCCGCGGTATGCTAGAGGGTTTGGTAGGCGCAGTCAGCGCACCGGGCAGGTCTCGCGGGACCTCGCACGTCATGTTACAGGATTATGTAAAACCCCCTCACTGCTGTTACTATTGGAAACTTGAAGGTTTGAAGATTTGGTTTTGAAAAGAAAATACTGTAGTGGAATTTGTAAGGTTTCTGAGGTCGTTTGGCTAAACAGTAGTAGGTATACGGACGTTTTCTGGGTTTACAAGAAATAATTTTTTAAGGAGTTGTCCAATCTGCGAAAAGGAAGAGTTATGAGTTTTACAATCTATGTGAGTTTGTGGTATGTTCGGTCGTAGCTCAAAAACGATTGATCAGATAAGAATAGAACTTAGCTAACTACAGCTAAGTCCTATTTTTTAAAGAAATAGGACTTAGCGCGTGCGCCCCAAAGAAATATGAGCAAAACCATAGGGGGCCCAGCAGGCCCGAAGCCCGCTAGGTCTGCGGGGAATTTCTAAAAAGGAAACCCGTGGTCCTACGCAAAGGGCAACTGAAGGATATAGCTGTGGTTTTAGTCAGTGACTGGACTGACTAAAACCAGCTTGATACGCCCTTCTGCTCCATCCTACAGAGAAAGAAGTCATTGAATGATTTTTAACCTCAAAAAAAGCTTTATTTAGGAGTAATAGGGCTAAAATTTGGTTTAGAACACGCTTTGTTGGGAAAACAAAAACACAAGTTGCAACCCAACCCCTTTTATTTTGATAGCGCAAGGATTAGCAAAACGCTAAATTACATCAAAGGCTACATCCATAGCTTGCGCTGTACACTTAGCTCGACCCGGCGTCTAGGGCACAGGGGCGGCATTACCCTTTTATTGTTCATCGGTACCGTTTAGCGCTGATTTACAATCGCTTTCCGATTTGGAGCCCCTGACTTTATACAATGGATAAAGGACCCATAAAAACATCAAGTGCTTTACGCTTACATAATTATTAATGGCTTTTGTTCATTCCAATTATTCATAGATTGGTGAAGGGTTACTCGCACATTATGGCGTATTGAGTGTGACCGAAATCTGTTAAATTAATCATCACTTCGATAAATAACCACGACTCCCAAGGACGGCTGTCAATTTTTTTTTTTGGGTCTGTAATGAGATGGAGTGTCAGACTTTTACTAACTAAAACCAGTTCCTTCAGTTGCTTTTTACATTCCTGGTCCGCGTCGACTCTTTTGAACAATCCCGTAAAGACGTCTGACTTTAAAATATGATCGCCTCTCTGACTTAATATTTTATTTCTTGCTGGTTTCTTATTTTGCACTTAACAAGATAACAATCTCAAGAAGATAACCGCACTATATATACCGGTATATCTTACCAAACATTTTTAGGTAAGTAAATTTAATGTACCATTACGACAAATTGTACTTTTAGTACCAGCGTAAATCAAACTAATTGATTAAATAATTATCTATAAAGTTGTCGCCCTTCGATTCTGAAGCTCATTTAACATTTTCATGGCATAATCTAAATGTCGTACGAAACTGTACCCCTAGTGCAACGTTACCCATTTTCCCCGTTGTGCTGCGGCGAGGAGGTGCGAACGGCAGCCACACTTGGACACCTCGCCACCTGGCAGGGATTCCCGCGGGGATTGATCCGCCCCGCTCTCCCCCGCGGTTGTGACTAGTGCTGTCTAATGCGAACGGGATGTGGAATCCCGGAGGTTTTTGTGCACTTGGAATTTCAACGGACTGTAAATGAAGCATGGAGTTTGGGAAAAAGGAGGCGGGAAATGTTTTCTGCGACTGTGTTACTGAAGTGTAAAACTTGTTATTTGAATTTTAAATTCATGTATATGACTGATAGTGTTGAGTATTGGTGTTGGTTTGGTGGTGTTTGTTCAACAAAGGAATTATTAAGTAAAAATAATACCATTAAACCGATATGCTATTCCCTGTACAAAGGGCAATATAAATGAATAAAAGATTATTTAGTGTTGTAAAATAGTAGCGATTAGTAGTATTGTATTTAGAATTCTTTTAATTATAATAATGTTCGGGTCAATCACCGAACAATAATGAATCTGTCAACGTAATTGCGACACAGCGCTCTATGCCTTTATTATTTTATGTATTACCTAAGTGAATACAGTCAGTACGCATTCGGACAGCATATCGGGCGCGACTCAATCTCATCTCATTCACCTCATTAGTTTTAATAGTTTTTCCATTTGTATTAGTTTAGTCGGTATTGTTGAAATATAGCTATCTTTATAATCTTTCATCTTGGTTTATCTTAATCTCACCCCAAACAAATAATTTGATATTTATCATATTATTTTATTATTAAGCATATATATATATTTATTTATTTAAACTTCATGTACAGTGGTGGTACATAGGCGGACTTAATGCCACAAGGCATTTTCTACCAGTCAACCATTGGGTTAAAAAAGACAACACTGTGGTAGGTGTGCACAATAAATAAATAATAGATGTTTGAAATAGAATGTAGTATCGTTAAATTACTAAACGATCGATCGATTCGATTTTATTTGTTATATAATTTATTTTATTATTATAAGTACGTAATGTTATTGATACTTCATTCTGTTTACACAGTGTAGATTTTTTTAACCTAAAAGTTGACTGACAGAGGAAGCTTGTACCACTGCTGACATGAAGTTTAAATGAATAAACAGGCTAAATTATTTTGTTGTTTTTTTTTTTCCGGGAATAACCAATCCCGTGATAATCATACGAGTACCCAACCCTAGCGACGCGTACGCTAATGTTACCGAGCCCACCCTTTTACTTATTATAATTTTATATTAAACGCCACAGCCCGCGGCTTTCGGATGCGTTTCTTTTTGCCTACAACCCTGCTGTGTTGTTTTATGTAGATTTTCTTGAAAGGGGATGGGCAGCGCCCTAAGTCTAAGTGACTAAGTCTGGGCGTCATTGTGTGTCATCCTTACATTTGCATTTTATTTGTATTTGAGTCACTCTCTATTTTTTCGTGGGGAGTAAATCCGATGTTATAAGTTTTTCCTAGCTTCAAATCACTGAAGCTCGCTCAATCATTTTGCCATCCATTGCCATCAAATCTCTAGGTTTTTCAGTGGGGAATAACGTTAGTAAGGGTCAGTCCGAAAGGAGGCCTGTGGCCTAGCATCCCAGCTGATGATAATGTCAAGGGTCAGTCCATTAGCGTATCTAGGGTTCATTTTCAGAGGAGCCTTACTCATGACATGCCAGATTTTTGTGTAAAGTTATCAGTATTTTGGCGTCCATCATAGAATTTGAATTGGTAGCTCAACATCCTCACAAAAATCAAACATAAAAGATACGGCCGTTCATGTCGCAAAACCCGTGTATTTCGACACTCTCAAGATTTAGATTCAGATTCAGATTTATTTATTTGCATCGAGGAAATCAAAATTCATAGGGTACTTCCCGTTGACCTAGAATCCTGAAATTTGGCATGAAGCTAGGTCTCATAATACAAGTATAGGAAAAAATCTGAAAACTGTAAATTTGTTGTTACGTCATAAAAAAAAAACATTTTGGCGATTCGAAAAATCTTCGTAACTCAATTCGGGAATTGAACTGTTTTCATAGGTAAGTTTGTACGGAACCCTCAATGCGCGAGTCCGATTCGCACTTGCCCAGTTTTTAATGATATAGACTGCAATCCCACCTGATGGTAAGTAGTGATGCAATCGTTGATGGTGAAGCGCACTAGTTTATTAACAGCCTATTCACTCTAGTTTTGAACACACCTAAATTATAATCGGACGGGAAGATTGCAGCAGACAAATTGTACTGTTAACGGCTAATATTGGTAATAAACGGCTCTTAAAAATATTACTGTTTTCAAGCATGTCGTTCAAATCTATTTATTTTTTCGTAAAATAATGCTACAAAAGTACATACAAATATTTGCCTTCGGGATCATTTATGGAAGAAAACTCGCTCATCATTTTACCGAAAATCGTTTTCCTTGTATCAACATGATATTCTCAATTACTTACTGTATGCTGACATCAAAATTCAATATCGAAACAATTTGCATCCTATTTCACATAGCTATACAGGTGACACGGGCTTCGCTTGAATAATATTTTATGGAAGACTAAGCTTTTCCCTGTGGTTTCGTTCTCGCAGCCTTTTCTTCAGAAACCGTGATTTTTTTTGGAATGAAAATCTATAATATTAGTGTAGACAGCACGGTTGGTGCCGTAGTTCAGCGTTTGGCTGCTACTCTTTTTTTTCGGTGGGAAAATAATCTTATGACATCCCCCGCTCTTGGGCGGAGCGGGAGATAGCGTCAGACTTTTACTGAATAAAAACCCACTCCTGTTCCTTCTTTGGCTTTGTTCCATGGCCCCAGTAGGCTTCGACCTGCTAGGCCCCTACGATTTGCTGACATCTCCTTGAGGCGCGCGTGGAGTAGTACGCGCCGTCGACGATTTGGGCTTGGTCCGGACGGTTACCGGACGGTGGGTCGGCGAGCTACCCATTGCTCGCCGTCTACAAGCCCGTGCCTACGGTGACTGACTGACAAACTAACGCACAGCCGAAATTACTGCGACTAGGAGAGTGAAATTTTGCACAAGGTTTTTATGACGTAAAATTCAACCCTTAAGGGGGATGAAACGGGGGTCTGAAGTTTGTATGGAGAAATCTACTTTCACGCGGGCGAAGTCGCTGCCAGAAGCTAGTATGTATAGAAAAAAGCGTATGACAGGCCTAATTCAAATCAGGCTGCATCTGTTCCACAGAAGGAACAGTTTTACGAAACGCCTTCAGATTGTCCTGGTTTCCTCTATATTTTCTCATTGTTGTCTCAAATTAACTCAAAAAGCACTACAAAATTTAAAAATCAAACAAATCTATAAAAAAACCAGAAAAAGCCTTTTTTTTTCACCACAAAATAAAAGCTGTCAGTTCCTCTGTACGATAAGCGTATGTTCGCAAAGTGTCTCGTCAGCATGACACCCGATCTGTTCGCTGGGGGAGGTGTGACAAGTGTAATGTGTCACATTATATGCTTCACACCTCCATCGTGGCTGGGGCCTGCTAGGGTCGTTATCAGTTGACACAAATTCATGACACTTACTTATTGAAAATTGACACTGTATAAGGCTGCTACGGGCTCAAGCTATCCTATTGTCAGTCTTTATCATTTAGGTACTAACTTTCGTTCCCACAAGAATCCAAAATATAACTTAATATTAGGTACAGCACGTTTGTGGTACTCAGTGGTAATGCAGCTCTGTGACATTTAAATTATTTCTGTAGAATCTGTAATTCCAAAGACAACCTCAGTTTAAACATTTTATTTTTCAATATTTCTAAGGTAACATTCACAAATTGGTAAAACATCAGTTCAACGTGAGTTCATCGCTTCTGTATGTAAAAGAAAAGAAAGAAATAAAAAGAAACAAAGAAGGAAAGAGAGAAGAAAGAAAGGTTTATTTGTGCCGCCACAATCGTATAAACTAAAAAGTGTTAGTAAAATAAATGTGCCTTGGACGTACAATAACATTCTGATATTTTATGAATATTTCTAGAAAACGATGAACGAAGATAATACGCAAAATAAGGGCGACAAAACACTTTGTTCTTTTGTTCTTGTGTCACTCTCCGAGAGTGCCCTTTGTTGAGCAAACGGGAGCGAGCCTCGTGTGACGTCACGTTATTGGTTCACACCTCCGCGGTGTACAGTGACGGACAGATGGCGAGGTGCTAAGTTGACGCGGCGATGGTGTTACCTTACCTTTAGCGGGAAATTGGCGCGTTTTTGTGTTCTGTTTAATGAGGTCGGATTAGTTACGGTGGGCCCATGCAGTAATATCTTTAGCGAACCCACCTATTTTCGCTAAGGATATTACTGCGAAATAATTGTGTAAAACGACAGGTATTTAAAGTTAGCTTAGGAAACTGAGTGAGTGTTTTGCTCGCTAATTAGGTACCTATCTACATCAACACTAATATAAATATAATCAAGAGGCAAAGTTTGTTTTTTTGTTTGCTGTAGGCGGTAATCTCTGAAAGTACTGGTCCGATTGTTAAAATTTTTTCATCGATAGAAAGCTGAGTGACCTGAGTGACATAGGCTATATTTTATGTACGTGGGCGAAGCCGCGGTCAAAATAGGTAAAATAAAATAATAAAAAACACAACTAATTAAAACTATAAATTATCACTAAGGGTAACCTCATAGCTAAAATTAAAAGTTAAAATAAATGAAAATTATGCGTTCTTGTTCTGTGTCTGATTAATAAGAGCGAAGGTTAAATAATGAGATCTGTTGTGTAGATTTTAACACATTTTTATCTGTTTATTTTGATTAAATAGTAGTTCTATTATTAGTGGTGGTGGCCCAGTAGTAATGGCCTCGACTTACGGTGTTTCACTTTGTGTAATTTATTTCATCACCATTGTTCTCAAAACAGAGAAGGATAACATCGTGAGGAAACACAGGCATGTCCTAGAAACAAAAATTCGAAGACATGTGTCATATACCAACCCGCACTAGGCCCGCGTGGTAGATTACGGCCCATGCCCTCTCCTAGAGAGGAGGCCTGACTCCTGGCAGTGGGAAAATTATAAGGTTTATTATGTTTGAACAGAAACTAGTATTCATTCCATAACTTCTCAATTCTCCAGCAGCATATAATTCAGCATGGAGTAACGTGCACGGTTGTGTTACAGTAAAACACTAGAGCCGAGGATATAAATCGGCACGTGCCCGCGTTAGGACTAGTGCACACTTGCACAGCTACGTGATACCTAGCACTTGTAGAATAGTACCGGTAAGTGTAGAATACACAAGCGCTTTTTATGAAAGTGGTAAAATGTGTTGTTTTAGTGTACCTAGTGCATTACGTGAACTGGGTTTCATATGTGTTTGTTTGTTGTGTCTAAGGAACACGGCCGTCAGGTGGTTCTTGTTTTACATAGCAGCCAACATTTACTTCTCGTCAATCAACTACTGAGCCATCCTAAAGTACGTCATGTCATCTCACAATATATCTATCTAATCATATTGGATTTAAAAAAAATAACTAGCTGCTGCCCGTGGCTTCGCCCGCGCGAAAGTAGAAAGTTATCCCAAGGAAACATATTCCTAAAATAAATAAATAAATATTTATTTAATAAAAAAAATATAGTAGATAAATAAATATTTATTTATTTACTATATACTTTATTGTAAGTACTTACAAGAAACATAACAAAAAAGAAAGACTTATATCTAAAACACATGCAATGGGCGGCCTTATCGCACTCCGATTTTTTTTAGTAACTTCGAAATTCAACTTCCCCATAAAAAATTAAGAGCTTTAATTAAAAATGTTCTGTGGAGAATTTGAATATAGAATCCGCTAAACAGTATTTAAACTATGCTAGCGAGTCTAAATAAGTTGCGATGAGATCTGCCCTTTGGACGATAATGAGAGATCAATAATCGCGTTTTCAAGCATTTCTTAGTCTCGCTCGCGTAAGTAAGCTCAAACCTTTACACCCAGTTCCTCCCAGCAGATCGTAAGCAAGTACCCTATTGCGATACATTTAGCGTCGTTCAGTACATTTGGCCGCACGCGAGCTGCTCATAAACAAAAACAAAATGGCATCGTAAACAAAAGCTCCATTTAATCTCTACTATAAACTGCTGATGTTTCCTCGTTACCACCGCAACGAGAGATTTTGCAAAAAATTTCAACACCATGTGGTAATCTATAAGCTTTATAAATATATATTTTTTTACCATAATTTTTTATAAGGTAAGTACTAGGTATACAATGTTCCTTTTCACGAGCGTAGAAAGTTTTTTTAGGGTTCTGTACCTCAAAAGGAAAAAACGGAACCCTTATAGGATCACTTTCCGTCTGTCTGTCTGTCTGTCAAGACCTTTTATCTCAGGAACGCGTAGAGGTATCGAGTTGAAATTAAAACCATATATTCAAATCTGTGGTCCCTTGAAGCTGTGAAAAAATCAAACTTCTAAATTAACAAAAAAAAAAGATACGGCCGTTTATGTCGCAAAAAACGTATATTTCGACACTCTCAAGGGAATCAAAATTAATAGGGTACTTCCCGTTGACCCAGATTTCAGAAATTTGGCATAAAGCAAGGTATTGGAATAAATCTGAAAACAGTAATTTTTTCGTTACGTCACTTTTTGTTTAAGATTCGGAAATTTTTTCGAAATATCCATTCGGGAATTGAACTGTTTACATAGGTAAGTTTGTACGGAACCCTCACTGCGCGAGTCCGACTCGCACTTGTCCAGTTTTTTTTTATTGATATAAACTAGTGCTTGACTGCGATCCCACCTGATCTGCGACCCTATTAAGAGCATATTCACACTAGCCTTGAAGACACCCAAATTATAATCCTTAAGGCAAATTTTTCCTCAATTTGAGAGTGAAACAGCAATACAATAACCTCTTCCTTTGTTTTGAAGTCGGTTAACAAATGTTAGGCATTCCATCATCATGTTGCATTACATCCTGTCGATGAGTCCCTACTGTATAATACACGTTTAGAATCGGCTCGGATTGCTGACCGCTTGTGTATCGATGTCCTACCAAAACCAATTAATTAGGAAATGACCTCAATAAATATAGTATTTAGGTTACTGAAGCTTTGTTTGTATTCAGAGTAGCAGAGTCAATAAAGAAAGCAAACATTAACTTGAAACAATGAAAGCGTCTACCAGCAGGTATCTCTAACAGGCACAAGTTAGCAATAACCTTCACCTTTAGTAACTGATAAAGGGTTTTTTTAGGTTGCACATCATCCAATGACTTCTCCCGCCCTAGGGTGGAGCAGAGGGCGTGTCAGACATTTATTGACTAAAACCCACTTCTAAGTTCTCCTTTGCCTTGCGTCCCAGGATCCCGGGGTTCGCTTTCAAACGACCCATGGAACTGATAAAGGGTAATAACTTTTTCTTGAAATAGGATAAGACGAAATGAGTGAGTTGTAGTGATGATTTTGATGATTATAATTCATTAAATAGTATTAGAGATAAATGTAATTTCAACGCATAATACATTTAATTATAACTCCAAACTATTCAATAAGTATAACACCGTGAAGAAGGCGCGTAATTCTCTGTTCGATTGTCAAAGATGCTAGTGCTGGGTCGATGATGCGCGACGACAATAGGGATGCGCTAATTCATCGACTTTTAAGTTTAACAATATTATAGGTACATAAGTATTACAATCAACATACAACTTGACACTGATCTGCAAAATGAAAAGAAAAGAAAATTTGACATCGCAGGCAATTTTGGCGCTTTCATCGTTATCATTCCAGCCGAAAGACGTCCACTGTTGGACATAAGCGTTACGTTGTCTCTACCATAAAAGTCTGGAATGTGCTTCCCCTTGACATCAAAAAAGCTGAAAGTAAATTTTCCTTCAAGCGTAAAATTCGGAACTACTACTTGAAGTCTGGTTTCTGTATTCTCCAACGGTCTTCGTCATAATTGTTATAAGTATTTTAAGTTCGTATTTATTAGTTTATAATATTAGCTTATATATGTATTTTATTATTATAATATATACTTAATATATCTGTTATTTATTTTTGTGCACACCTACAACAGTGTTGTCTTTTTAACCCAAAGATTGACTGGTAGAGAATGCCTTGTTACATTAAGTCCGCCTATGTATCACTGCTGTATTTGAAGTTTAAATAAATAAATAAATTATCCTCCCCCAAGCGTCGCCACAACGACCGGCCCTGTGCGTCTCGTATCCATCGAATTCCCACGACCCTCACCTGGCCATCGGTCCATCTTATGAGAGGCCTTCAAACTTTGCGTTTTCCAGTAAGTACGATATGGCGCTGTCATCTTAATCAATTTCTTCAATATCTTGGTATATTTTTTGCTACTATGTAGGAAAAATATACAAAGAGTAGCTACTCTCAACCTCGTCCTGTCTAAATAAACTTTCCTCTAAACTCCCACTATTCGGTAGACGGTACTTAACTCAAGTGTTACTGTAAACTATTGTAAACTCGTGTAAACTGTAAACCGACACAGGTTTACACAAGAACGAGTGTAAGTGTTAACAATGCACTCTGGGAGAGTCGATACTGTGTCAACTTTAGCGTGTTTACAAAAGTTGTCACTAGAAGTTGTTTAACTTGCAGTATTTCGAATCTGATATTTTCTATAGTACATAGCATGGAACAAAGTCGCTTTCCATGTCGAATCAGTCAGTCAGTCAGAAAAATGATGCTAATTGTACATTCAAAAGTGTAGATCTTTATGGAGAGGAATAATTTATGCAAGAAACTCTGTGGACTCTCTTTTAAATCATCATCATCATTATTTCAACCGAAAGACGTCCACTGTTGGACATAGGCCTTTCCCAAGTGTCGCCATAACGACTTGTCCTGTGTGTCTCGCATCTATCGGATTCCCGCGACCCTCACAAGGTCACTGGTCCACCTTGGGGAGGCCTTCCAACTCTGCCTCTTCCGGTACGTGGTCGCCACTCCAGAACCTTTCGTCCCCATCTACCATCAGTTCTGCGAGCAATGTGCCCTGCCCATTGCCACTTTAGTTTGGTGATTCTTCGGCCTATGCCGGTAACCTTGGTTCTTTCGAGATACATAGTTATCTTTATTTTTCCCGAAATGAAATTCCGAGCATAAAACCCTTTCCTTTCCATCTAAGTTACCTTTGAGTAACTTAACCCTTCTGATGAGGGCCATTTTAAATCTATACTATATATAAAAGGAGAAACTGACTGACTGACATATAAACGCACAGCCGAAACTACTACTACACTCCTAGTGAGTGTGAAATTTTGCACAAGGTTTCCTATTATGACGCAGTCGAGCACTAGGAGAGGGTTTTGTAAAATTCACTCCCTAAGGGGATAAAACGGGGGTCCAAAGTTTGTTCAGAGAAACCTACTATCATATCTTATCTTTGTGGTCTGGTTTCCGCACTTAGTCCTTATCGGACCATTGTGCGTGGGCCATGGCGGCCTTTACTCCAACCAGCGAGAAACCTACTAACGCGCGGGCGAAACTGCCGGCAGAAGCTAATCATGTTATAATTATGTTACCTACAAATATGTCGGTTACATATCTCTTGTCGAGTCTATTATGTGAGTGTGTATAATGTAAGTAAATAAAGTAAAAAAAAAACGCATGAAAATAGAGAAAAAAAATAAGCTATTGGCAGCTAAGAGATGACCAGTCATAATTGACAGCGTCCGTTTACACACTACGTTTCACTTAAAATCACGCACTTTTCCGTATGTCATATAACTTTCTTCTGAAACCTTAAGCCGCCTGGGTGCCAGTGTCGCCATGTAAGGATGGGTGTTTAACGAAAGAAAAGACGTACGATGCGTTTCAAGTCCAGATATATTATGCCTTAATAATTGCGGTTACATGAGTTTATATACTTACTTACAAACTAAACATGAGTACATAGCTCACATATAATTATACCACAAAACTAGGAAGTTTGTGCATATTATTTGCACCCGTACGAAGCTGGGGCGGGTAGTTTGTACCTGCCTATATTCTGACGCAGGGTTGATGTAGGCTTGGTACAAACTGACGATTACTTTTAGAGTTTTACAGTGTGGTTGGTATTGGGAATCAACCCGACCCCGACCTACTTTTAATAAAATTGGGCTATTTCATTCCCATTCTAGCTGACCAGACAGACGTCTTACTGTCACAAGCTATTGGACAGCGGCGGTCCCACAAACTTATCTTGTTAAATCTACGATAAGACAAAGATAGGACAAAAGATATTTTATTTGTAAAATATGAGTATGCAGTAGATACAAAGTGGAGTTAGTACTGCAAAATGTTGTGTTTAAAATAATCGCCTACATGTTTTGATGTAGTGTCGTACAATAAAAGTACTTAATATTTATCGCTAAGGAACATACTTCCGAGATTCTATGTGAAGAAACTGAGAAAGAGCCTCCAAACTGTACCTACTCACGGTTCTATAGGTACAAAATTATCTTCCTCAATTTGAGAACCCGTGATCTTATTGGCATGTCAACAAAATGCTCGATCAACAATATTTGTCACGGAGGGAAAGTCCTCCACATCCGTCGGATACCACTCAACGAGATTACTCCGCCATAATCGAATGAATACTCATAAACAGAAGCCGAGAGCTCGTTACCTCTGGTTAACCAACCGATAACCGGTTAATATATTTACGTTACCAAATCATAGGTTTGTAACAGTTTCTCTTTGTAAATTACCGAGCAAATAATCTATTTAAACCGATGATCCGGTTGAACGGGAGCGGATAAACTGATAGCTATAATTCGATACCTGACTAATTGAAATCGATTTATTTGTAATCGAGTTCTGTGTAAATGTTTTGGATGACTTTGAATAGGATGTGGAATTGTGAAATGTTTTTGAATACACAATACTTTTGTTAATATTTTGAAGGTACCGCGGTACTGCCTTCAGCATCCCTCGTTTGAAAGAGTCATCGCGGTTCAGTGGCCCTTCGCGAGCTCCTAACGCGATCCATTTTACGACATAAACTGAATTGTTAATGGGATGTATAGCTCCATCTCTTTCTCGCTCGCACGGCTGACATTTTAACACGTCATGGTAAAGCCCCTGGAACAAAATTGGCAACTAAAAGAACACAGGTGGGTTTCAGTCAGTAAAAGAACACAGGTGGGTTTCAGTTAGTAAAAGAACACGGGTGGGTTTCAGTTAGTAAAAGAACACAGATGGGTTTCAATGGGTTAAAGAACACAGGCCGGTTTCAGTGAGTAAAAGAACACAGGTGGGTTTCAGTGAGTTAAAGAACACAGGTGGGTTTCAATGGGTTAAAGAACACAGGCCGGTTTCAGTGAGTAAAAGAACACAGGTGGGTTTCAGTGAGTTAAAGAACATGGGTGGGTTTCAGTGAGTAAAAGAACATGGATGGGTTTCAGTGAGTAAAAGAACACAGGTGGGTTTCAGTGAGTAAAAGAACACAGGTGGGTTTCAGTGAGTAAAAGAACACAGGTGGGTTTCAGTGACTAAAAGAATATGGGTGGGATTCAGTGAGTAAAAGAACACAGTTGGGTTTTAGTGATTAAAAAAACACAGGTGGGTTTGAGTGAGAAAAAAAAACACACGTGGGATTCAGTGAGTAAAAGAACATGGGTGGGTTTCAGTGAGTAAAAGAACACAGGTGGGTTTCAGTTAGTAAAAGAATATGGGTGGGTTTCAGTGAGTAAAAGTGTGACACTTCATCTTGCTCCACCCAGAACGGGAGAGGTTATTTGATGATTTCCCATCTCAAAAAGAAAGTGTTCTAGGAAACCGTTGTCTAAGATAGATGAAAAAGGCTGTATTGCCATCATTTGCGTTCACCGAGTTGTTACAGCAACAGGAAATGAGGTGCACATTGGCTTCACTCAGAACGGGAGAAGTTATTTGAAGTTTTCCCACCCCGAAATAAAAAAGCTACGAAAAAAGTAGACATTCAAATTGTCCTTGTAAATTTAGAACAAATATAATAAATAAGTTTTTAGTAATACGAGCTCACGGTAGTTCTTCTCTGTTCTATAGCAATACGAGTATTATAAAGCTGAAGATTTTGTTTGTTTGGTTGAACGCGACTTGACAAAAACCATATCTATGTCCTTCAGTTGCCCTGCCTGCTGCCTACGGTTTTGCTTGCTTTTAGGCGCGCGTGGAACACTACGCGCCATCGACGACTCGGGCTTACAGTCCTTATCGATCGGCCGGACGGCAAGCTACCCGTTGCGCGTCGTCTGCAAGCCCACGCCTATGCTGGCCAGGGACTGCCCTGCGACTCTCGATACCCGCGGCGTCCTCTGTAGCAGCGGCTAGGGTGTGAGGATGTCCGTTCCCTCACGTTTTGCGGCCATCTCCTGCGCAAGTATTACTGCTTCACAGAAGGAGGCGACCGCATCTCATTCCTTCTCATAATGTCTGCGTCATGCAAGGATCCGATCACAAATAATACATTGCTCCCGAGGAATAGTAAAGTTACGGGTAAGAGCTTGCAACCAGTACAAGTGAATAGGCTCTTAATAAACTAGTGCGCCTCACCATCAACGATCGCATCACTACTTACCATCAGTGGGAGTCAAGAACGGTTTATAACAATAAAAAAAAATACAAGTCCCGGAAAGTTATAGCAGACAGTTATGCCACTAGCCCATGTACAGCAGATAATTGAACCAAACAATATATCTAATTACGTTATTGTGTGTGCTGTTCAACGACGCGGCATGGCTGAGTGAATGGTGGAGTGATAATGGCGCGGGCAGCGTGATACACTGAGCGACAAACCGCCGCGTAAATCACAAAGTAAGAAACGCTGTTCATACAGCTGTTTGTCTGTTTTTGTGTTGTATAATTTGAATCGATGTGTTAATTTAGTCTTAAATTTAAATAAGCTAGCATATAGCATAAGCATAAGCATAATCAGCCTTTTAATGTTCCCACTGCTGGGACTCAGGCCTCCAAAGGTTCTGGAATGGCGACCACGTACCGGAAGACGTAGCGTTGGAAGGCCTTCTACAAGGTGGACCGATGACCTGGTAAGGGTTGCGGGAATCCGATGGATGCGAGACGCACAGAACCGTTCATTGTGGCGACACTTGGGGGAGGCCTATGTCCAACAGTGGGTATCTTTCGGCTGAAATGATGATGAATGTTGAATTAGCCTTATCATTTTCCCCATACTGGGACTCAGGCCTCCTCTCTAGGAAAGGGGATGGGCCGTAATCCAGCACGCTAGTCCAGTGCGGATTGGTGGATGTCACAGTCATGTCTTCGAAGGTTTTCCTTCACAGTTTTGAGAATAGTGGTGATGGAATAAATTACAAAAAGTAAAACGCCTGCCAGGGTTTGAACCCGCGACAAATTCAGACATTATTAAGTTTTTTTTTAATTATATAAACCAGTGCTTGACTGCGGTCCCATATGATGGTAAGATTTTATTTTTGTGCAAAATAAAATCTGTTTTCTATTTGAATGCGGATCTAACACATTCTATTGTTGTTATTTATATGTTTACAGTAGGTACTTGGTAGTAAACGTTTCGAGCTAGTCTTCTCGGTAGGTTTCACTGGGGTATTGTAGGAAGTCAACACGAAAGTGGTGCATGCACGGTTAACCTATAATTAATTGTGGCTCTTGTAAATATTATCCTAGGCTTTAAGTCAAAAATGTATATAGTGTAAACCATTGTGCGCGGTGTCTACTCGTCCAATATACCACAGTATCTCAAGACGAAAGACCAGTGCGTGTCGCCAGTGATAACATATGGCTCCGAAACGTGGTCGCTCACAATGAGCCTCATCAGAAGGCTTAAAATCACTCAAAGGGCAATGAAAAGGGCTATGCTCGGAGTTTCCTTTCGTGATCACATCAGATATGAAGATATCCGCAGGAGAACCAAGGTTACCGACATAGCCCAAAGAATCGCCAAACTTAAGTGGCAGTGGGCAGGGCATATTGCTCGCAGAACAGATAGTCGAAGGGGACGAAAGGTTCTGGAGTGGCGACCACGTACCGGAAGACGCAGCGTTGGAAGGCCTCCCACAAGATGGACCGATGACCTGGTGAGGGTCGCGGGAATCCGATGGATGCGAGACGCACAGGACCGGTCATTGTGGCGACACTTGGGGGAGGCCTATGTCTAACAGTGGACGTCTTTCGGCTGAAATGATGAAAATGATTTCATCATTTCAGCCGAAAGACGTCCGAAATCGCAGTAAGGAACCTTACTGGACTTGGCACGACTTTGTCCAGATTTCATTACTTTTTAGAGATAAACAAGCTCCATCGAGACTTGGCTAGTTTTTTAAAAATGTTTTTGGTGGGATTATTCTATTTCATAAATTCATTTATTGATAAGTATTGCATACGCAACCGCTGATAGGAAGCCACAATCCTAGAGCCTCCATTATCTTTCTGAACGTGAAATACCTTGGCAAGTCCTCGACTCAACAGCATATATTAGTCGCGGCATCTCATCTCAGCATTTCGGTACAGTGACCGACAGCGGTCGGCTGATGGTCGGCCGTCGGTCGGCTGGTTTGAAACCCGACACCGTAATGGCCGTGAGGGTCCTCCGACACGGCTGCGTGGTCAGCTGATGATCTTGTGACATGTCAGTGGTTTCTGAGCGTTTTATTGGCTATGTATTGATCTGAACTGCATTCCTTTTGGGGTCGTGATTTTTACAATCTGCAGTTGGAAGGGTATTAATGACAATTTAAATTTTTGAGACAGAGACATTATAATAGCGTACTCGTATGTATTTTTACAACTTTATTTTATTTTCGCAGTTGAAAAGGGTCTTATTTTTTCTCGGGTTGTTTTATGTGTAAAACTAATAAACGATAGTTACCCCGACTTAAGTGACCGTGGGCGTCCCACATTACTCGCACAACAGATAATCGATGGGGCCGAAAAGTTCTGGAATAGCGACCGCGTACCGCAAGATGCACTGTTGGAAGGCCTCCCACAAGGTGGACCGATGATCTGCTGAGAGTCGCGGGAATTCATTGGATGTGGATTGTGGGACATACAGGACTGATCGTAGTGGCGACACTTGAGGGAGGCCAATGTCCAGTAGTGGACATTTTTTGGCTGAAGTGACAAAGATGATGATGACGACGATAGTTAGGTTACAGTTCCACCAGAGCTAGCTATCCTGGCTAGCCTGGCTAAGTTTGGAAAATCAAGCAAATACATTACAACAAATAATAAAAATGAAATTATTGAATTATTTGCAGCTCAAATATTTATTGAGAAAGGTCTGGACATTACATAATTTATAATCCTAATTAATTTAAGAATATCATAACTATGTACATTTAATGGTAGTTATAACATCGTCTTGGACTAGTCTGTAAAGGTGTTATAATTTAATAAATAAATAAATTACTATCTCCGCTTAGCTTTGTATGCCGCAGAGGCAGCCTTAGTAGTTACAATTCTACTCGACCGGTTAGTTTTCTAGTGTTTCAGGTTCTTTAAGCTCTGAAAAACTTCAGTATACCTGACACGTTTACCTAAACAAGTATTAGTGGCGTCGGTTTTCTTCTTGGACAATACCTACTAAGAAAAAAAATACAGGTATTTTCCTAAGCACACTTAAGACGATCTCAAGTCCACAAACGTAGCCCTAACTCAAACAGTCCCCAGTTAATAGCCACTTAACTACACCGCGTCGTGACTGATTGCTTGTTCCAGCCAAACAATCTCAATCTGTTGCCTTTTCATTATCTGCGCAATTTTCATAGTCTGTGGCGCTCCCACGCTAATTATATAAAATTAATATTCATTTTGTACGGAAAATACAATGTTCAATATTGGTTGAGTACCTATTTCATCGTACATTGATGGATTACTAAGTACACTATTGTACAGTTTGCTAACAAAATGAGCAATGGATGATAGTGCAAGCGTGGCCCAGCTTGAGCGATTGTGTATGGAATGGCGTGGTTTAATAAATCAGCACTGCGACCAGAGATTATAAATTTAATATTCATGGAGTGCGATGGCACAAGTGGTGTACATTTGTATTCCGGACGCTGTCGGCTGTGGCGCGCCCCTCGGCACCGCTTGTCTTTTGTTTTTAGTGCACTTTCATGAGGTGTAGGACGTATGTAGTTATGGCTGAATGGTCAGGAATGTCTACGGTCAGTTTCGCAGACAGAAAAGGTTCATTTGCGGTTTGTGTCCCAATCTTGATGTTGGAAGTACAAATACACGTACACGTAGCATTTATGAAAGTACGTACCTAAGTGTACAACATGTAACTGGAATAGGTAATGCACATTCTTATACACCCCAATTAGAAAATTAAGCATTAAAATGCAATCATAATTCAAGCTCCACAATTTTACTTAAATGCACTCAGGTAGTGTTTTTTTCTGAAATTAGTTATCCTAACTATAGGCAAATAATATGGGAAGCGATGCATTACTGTAGCACTACACTGGTAGCGCATCGTATTGGTATAGCTACGCATGCACTCACAAACACACTAGCGACGCAATCAAAATTTATCAACAATTTATCTAATAGGTAATATTTTTATTCGAAATCCATTACCATTTTTTATTATTAAAGCTCGGTAGCTTTAATAAAAAAAAATGGTAATCGATAGGAGCTATTTTAAATCGGTATTTAAAAACAGCTCTTATGGATTCAAAAGGAAAGAAAGAAAGAAAAACATTTTATTTGGCGGAACAAGGCGCAAATTTAGATCTAACAAATTATAAGTATATTATGTGAAAAAATATGCGCCACATCCGCGCAAAACGGCCGAACAGCCGACCGAACGGCCGATTCAGTGTTCGGTTCTGAACATACTACTTACAGGATGTACCTACCTTTATTATGTTACAAGTATAGGCACCAAATATATTTAAGTTTCAAATATCGTTGTATATAGTCAAACTTATTTACCTAATTGGTGCATTCGTAACAATGGGCGTCTTAGCCAAAACAAAACTTCTTATTTTGGCGGAAATTATAAATGGCCAAATAACCGACGTCTTATACAAACACCCTAACATGCCAAATAAAATAATTTACCTTTTAAAAATTAAAAAATATCACACACATTTAAAGCCCGCTTAAGTTTCACAAGAGAGCGTCGTCATACGCGACGCGTTAATTTCTTGTAAGCCTAATTACACACGGGCTTATTTGAGCCTCACCTCACCTCGCCTCGCAGCCTGCCTCGTGCCTCGACGAGGTGTGAAGTGAAACTTGCCACAAAAAACCCTTTACAACTTTTTCAAGGGTAAAGTTTATACATCGCGAATGAGGCTAGGAGCTGACTGATATTATTTTTTAGCAAAATTACTGATCGGTTTTTTGGTTTTTTATTTGGGAAAATAGAAGGTTAACATTTTTCCGTGAACCATACTTACTGACCGAACCTCTGATTAAACGATGGGTTTAGGCAAGAAATGTGCGCCAACCACAATAGAAATCTGCGCTCATCTCTTAATCACCTTCTTCAATATTCCATTTCATACTGGCTTCTTTCATTGTTTTTTCCTCGGTTAGGTTATTTCTAAGTGAAATGAGCTCCCTAAGAAAATCACTCATGGGAACCAACCGATTAACGTTCAAAGTTGAAGTTTATCACATTGTTAATGTTTCCCAATTGTCTATTAGTATTAATTGTTTGTGTATATTCTATAATCTGTAACCTCGAAATGCGATTTGTAATAAGACGTGGTTAGTCGGGCGAAGGGTATAGATACTCTTTACAATTCAAATCACTTAATGTTAGCACTTCACTATAATCTTACTTTTATTTCTCATAAAATAATTACCATAGATAAATCACCACACAAAAAGCGCCGTCATATATTTTATATAATTATATCGTGTTTGTTTACTTCTATTTCTCTTCATCACTCAAACGTTGACTGGCAGAAAATGCCTAAGTCCTTACGTCCGCTTCTGTACTTTTTTGTGCATAAAGAATTAAATAAATAAATATCGTTAGGTAGGTCCACTAACTAACTTAGGTCCATTGATTAATTAATTGGGGTTGTTTAATTCCCTTTAGGCTTGAGATTTTCCAAATGTGGCCAGAATTTATTGGTATCATGCACAAGGCAATAGATACAACCTGCCTACTGAAATAGCAAAATATTTTCGCCTTGTAACCAAAATTAAAGCTGATCTCACCAAAAAATTAATATCAGTATGGCTCAAATTATTATCCTTTAATCTGGCTCCTGGAGTAGCTCGCAGGCGTGAGGCGTGAGGCGTGACGCTGGCGTATCAAAGCGACGTCGGATCGCAATTAAGGATCTACAACGACATTAATTAAAGGCTTCTTTCGGAATTCCTCAGCGTCTCGCTACGCGCGCCTCGCCGCCGATCTAAACTAGCCTTTAGTGAAAAAAAGTGTTTTAATTAAGAAATTTGTGGGTACTGTACCTATGAGTTTTGTTGTGCGACGTTTAATGTTCGCTGCTTCCACAAATGTTTGTGTATGTAGTGAGCTAAAGCAAGCTTTGGGGTGGTAAGGTTTACAGAGAGGTGCCCCGTTACCTAACACACTTTTAAATTTTAACGTTACGTCTTGGTTCAAAGAGAAAGCTTTAAAATAAAAGGTGGAAATGCTTTAGAATTGTAAATGATGTTTCTGGACTGTTTTCCTTGCTAATTGTTGCATAATATTTTAGTTTAACTTTACTCTAACACCTTGAATGTTGCAATTCGGCTGCTGGACGGGAGCTTAAAAAGCACAACTACTTGCGAGTCCAAATATTTTAACAGTTTAATCATTTATGTAGTGTAAATATAGGTTTTTCGGCAGTTTTTTGACAGGACGCTTTTGTTTCCGAGAAAATTTGAAAGAGTTACCGTGGCCCTCGAACGCAAAAGGCAAATGAAAGAAGAAAGGTGGGTTTTAGTCAGTAAATGTCTGACACGCAGTCTCGCTCCACCCTAGAGTGAACATTTAGTTATTTTTTATGCGCACAAATGTACAGAGATGGACTTAATGCCTTATGGCATTTTCTATCAGTTAACCTTTGGAATACGTAGTAAATTTTGATACAAGTGGATAAACTTTGTCATAGCGGCTGAGGCGGAATTCGCCCAAGCCACAGGTGAGGGTGTTACAGAGTCGAGTGCTGTAGTGAAAAATTTCCACATTTATAAACGACGTATAATCAATAAACTTTCGAAGAAATAAATAAACGGGGCGTGATCGGCAACTCGTGAGTAGTGGAGGTCGATTAGCGCCCAACCTAATACAATAAATGTAATAAATTGTGGCAGGGCGAACTGGTGCACTTTTACACACTAGTTCGGCAAAAGTAAATTGTGTACCTAAGAGCGGCACGGGTAGCCGAGGTTTTCCGAGTAAATGTATTGAAAAAGTGGTTTGATTGTTTCCTCCCTCAAAAAATAAGACACTCTTGTTGGAAGACCAAGTTGCTGGTATCGGTAGTAAATAAACAAACAAATGGATTTTGATTCCGAATGCAGAACATCGGCGTATCATTAACTGTTACAAATGTCGGGCGATCAGTCCGCGTCAGTCTGTGCTGGCGCCCTGGCGCTAACGAGGCCGTTTGTCTCAATAAACGTTATTACGAATATCAACTAGTTAATACGTTGTACATTTATAGCTGTGTTTGTGTTGGGGAAATGTGGGTCAAATAGCATTCATAGTAGGGAAAATAGCCAGCCTCAAACATGAAACCAGCACTTGCATTGTCAAGAAGTCGGTCAGTAAGACCTGTATCTCACTAGGACATCAGTTGTGGAGCAACTAGTCGCATCACCAACAAAATGTATTCACCTCAATGGAGGGTACCTCACCTGGTGTCCGCTTGATTGTTTAACCTCTAGCAGGTCAGTCTATAAAATTGCCGTCTGCTTAACCAGACTTGCCCGGTGCGTATAAATTAAAACCTCCAGCCAGAACATTAAAACAAAAAAAAACAAAACTAGGCGACTACGCTAAGCTAATGGCACCCCCTGTGGGTACGAACCCCCACTAGGGAATCGTACCTGTTCCAGTGCCCTCCACATATCATCATTCCTTTATTTGTTAAAACTGTATTTTGTCAGCAAAGCAACTGGTCGCTTCATCAGTGTCTTATTCATGTTGCTGAAGTTGTTTAGCATAGCATAGCATAGACGGCCTTATAATGTTCCCACTGTTGGGACTCAGGCCTCCTCTCTAGGAGAGGGAAGCTGTTTGCCTGTCCTAAAAGATATAGGTAATACTAGGGTCTGCCAGTGGCTTCGTCCGATCGTATTGAATGTCGGTGCGAATGCGAAGTCAAAGTCGAAGCCAGATAAGAAGACAGACTTTCAGGTCAGACTTTTTAGAGGTACGGGCTTACTCCGTACCAAATTTCATCAAAATCGATTCAGTAAAAGTGTTATAGACCAAGGTACTACCACGTTTATAATATTAGTTTAGTATGGTGGTATTGTATGTACCTAGTTGGAAACACCACGTTGTGTGTTTAAAATTGATTATGAGCATTCATCCGTTAAAACTACGCAGAAGCCAAAATCAATGATTTCCGACGGACAATATAACAATAATGTGTTTAATTTCTAGATAAGATATTGACGTCATATTATTGGGAATTTCATAATCTAGTGTATGTTCAAAAAACATTTTCAAATGATCGTATAGTTTTCCCATTTGAACAGTTCTTATCCAAGCCGTTTTTAAAACTAGCGGTCGACGGTCTACGCAGATGCGAGATAGTAGTTAAACCGTGTATGGTAAACTTACAACATTTTACTTAAAAAAAAATGATAACATTGACTAGTGGATGGCCCAAAAAAAAAAAACACGATTGCTGTAAGTTTTCATTCAAGAAAAGTAATCTCAAAACTGTCATTTTTAGCCGTTTTTGGAGATATTAAACGTGTTAGTTTAGGATAATATATGAGGCATTTTTGTTTTTTTTTAGACTTATTAATTGAACGCATTTACGATCTATGACATGGTACAATATTTTTTTTAATAACTTATTTATTTACACTACAATTAATTATTTAATATCACTATATAATAGACGCGAAATCGCGTCAGCGCTTTGTACCGGCCGAGGTCTTTCAGATTTTTAGTCTTTCTATTCTACAGTGATACTAAATAATTAATTGTATTGTAGTGCACATTATTGTTATATTTTCCGTCGGAAATCATTGATTTTGGCTTCTGCGTGGTTTTAACGGATGAATGCTCTTAAGTGAAACTCTTGTAGGCGTTTATTTTATTGGTACTACATTTTTGCTTCTTTTTTTATTTTTCTTTCGTATTTACCCTATAGTGTTTGTGCCTTGTGCTGTACCAAATAAATTATTGTTCTTTCTTTCTTTCTTGGTAAAATTGTGTTGTGTTTATAATTTTTTTTTTACTAAAGTTACATCAGTCAACAGCCAAACCTACAGATATTTACAAAAATATTTCACTTGTACACAAGTTTCAGTCAACAATATTTCCCAAAAAGTTCTCTTTCATAAAGAAAAACAGCCAAAAAGATAACTGAACCCCGAAAAGACGACGAGACTGGGCTGAAAAAAATTAAGAAAAACCTTTTGTCAGTCGCCGGTCTGGCGTCCGTTAATTAAACAAATAACAGGCATAATGAGGGTAGGTTCGTACAATAAGCTGTTACCACTGACCCCCGGCGACGATGTCTTTTTACTCTCCTTGCTTTCTTACGGACTCATTTTGTCGCGGTACTTCGAAGACGGCTATTTTTCTTATTGTTCTGTTTATTTAAACACTTTATACACATTTTAAGTTGCTTATTTTTTGAGCCTGTTTTTGTAAGGGTGTTTAGGTTTGTGATTTATTAGTTTAAGTGGCTAATTTTGTTTCGTTTGTGGGTTGTTTATTTTGGGTGGTCGAGCTTTTTCTCATGTTCGTGCCGAGCAACAGGACGTCTCACTCTATGTGTTAGTCGGTATCTGTTTTGAACTTTCCCCTCGTCGCAGGATCTAAGACTAGAATCACTTCTACAGAACTCGTTGAGCTGTATATTACCTTAACGCTTTTCTGGAGGTCGCACTATTGATTCTGGCTTTTAGGAGATGTAGAGCGTTTATTTGAGGTGTGAAATCATCCAATGACTCCTCCCACCCTAGGGTGGAGCGAGAGGGCGTGTCAGACTTTTACTGATTAAAATAACACCTGTGTCCTTCAAATGCCCTTTGCGTTCTGGGACCACGGGTTTCCTTTTCATAAATTCTCCACGGTGGGTAACGGTTCTGCTAGGGCCCTAAGGTTTGCTGATATCTCTTTGAAGTAGAACACTACGCGCCTTCGATGACTGGGGCTCGCTCTTTATCAGACGAGGGGACGGCAAGCTACGCATTGCTCGTCATTCGCAAATCCGCGCCTATGGTGCCCAGGTCTCCTGGGGCGACCATTGGGGCCATTTTCTTCGCTAGCATTACTGCTTCATAAGGAGGCAACCGCATCCCATTCATTCTTGCACCGGACCATAGTTTGATCCAGGTTCCAGTGCTAGCTGCTTATCGCCGCCTTTCTCCTCCACGAGAACACGGTGGTGCTCCGCCCAAGCGGGGTACACTGACACCCGGGTATTTACTTATTTTTTTATTAAACACTTATTGCACAAAAGTACAGCGGCGGTATTTCTTCCTGAATCCGGAACAGGAACCTCCCGAAATTACCATGTCCGGTGAGGACCTGCTTAATGCGTAAGGTTAGGACGCCGTGGCATCTCTCCAGTCACTCTTTTAAGAGGGGCCTTATTCCCTCGATTGTAGCATAGGAGATATAGTTGTTTGGGAATAGTGTATAACTCATAACAAACCAAATCATCGCAGAGAAACTAAAGTAAGTTTTCATAAAACGTATCAAAAACAGAGTCCCGAAATTCGCACACAATCAAAATAACACGAAGTACACTCATCAAGTTGTATAGCAGCGCTGAAAGCTCGAATATTTTCCTGACAAATCAACTAAAACTTTGATGAGTTTCCGCCGATTTGGCTCATAAAACGATAGTAGAGGGACCTCAGCGTGAACAGTTGCGGGAAAACAACGTAACGTAATGGTTTTACAGCCGATAGTTATATTACCACGACTTATACTGGCGTCTCTTGTAAACAGTTCCAGTTGGATTGGCAGTAAGTTTAAATGATAATTTATTCAGACTTTCTTTCTCACTGGTCAGAATAGCAGAATAGAATAGAACAGAATAAACTTGATTGTTCACCTAAATAGTTCCATAAGTACTAGTTAGTACTGTTAGTTTTAGGGCTCCGGACACAAAGAGTAAAAACAGGACTCTATTGCTATCACTCTGCTGTCCGTCTGTCTGTCACCAGGCTGTATCTCATGAACCGTGATAGCTAGACAGTTGAAATTTTCACAGATGATGTATTTTTGTTGCCGCTATATCAATAAATACAGAACAAAATAAACATTTAAGATGCAATAAAATCCCATTGCCGTTTTTTGCTACGGACGGTACCAAACCTTCCCGTGCACAAGTCCGACTCGTACTTGGCCGGTTTTATTTTTATTATTATTGATAGGCTCGCGTTTGACCACAACCTCACCTGAGTAAGGTGTTCGACTTGCTGATGACCAGCCAGGGTCCGCACAGGGTTTCGGATGGAACCAGGGAGCCCCACAGGAAATAAAAGATTGCTACCCTGTTCCAACTGTATATTTTCGCAGAAAAAGCTTTTTCACAAGTACATAGGGGTTATACATAGTGTCGCCGGAAAATCTTAATAGCGCGATGTAGAAAACGATACAACGCCATCTATCGATTCAAGCTGAACTAATAAATCAAATTATAAATAATTCTAGCCTTCTTACTATCACTTTAAACATAAGGTAAGCGACGATGTGGTCGACGGTAGAACATACTTGCCTAAAAGTAACCTGTTCACTCTTGACTTAAAGATCCCAAGGATTCGATCGTCATCACCGGCAGCCTTGGTCTGCTCTCTGTTGGGTATAGGTACGATTAGCAAGTCCCACTCATTCAATACTTGCTCTGCCAATTTTGTTTCCCGAAAATACCCTGAAGCCGACGTTGATATAAGTGACTTTTATATACTATTAGGCTTCTCTGTACTATATATGTATGTGCGTTTCAGGTAAATTATATTATTAAAACAACGCGTCGTTTGGTCGCATTCAGTATGCAGTCACAGATTAAGGAAGCAAATAAGATATGCCAAAACTGTCAACGAAGGAGAAGACCTCTTAGTACCAACCAATCCCACACTGTTTTATGATTCTTGTATCTACGTATGTATGTCATGGATACTGGTACTGTTGTGGTTTGCAATGGTGACCTCATTTTTTTATGTTAGGTACCTACTCCAAAATATGTATGTTATTTTTGTTAAATTAATCCTAACTAAATGGTTTTTTGAGTGTCGTATCGCGCCATTAAGTTATCATAACATGAAAATAGCACTTTCCCTTAGCTTTCTTCTTCTTTGACAAAATATTATTTGCGATAAACAAACTAAATTTAGTGACAAGCTTTCTTGTTAAAATTAAAATCTTTAAGGGTCCCAGAAACAGTCAATTGCGAATAACAATGTTTACGTGAGTAATGTCAATTGATGCAAAAATTGATCGTTTACTTTAAATGAATGAAGCCATTGTCAATACTACTGCAGCAATGACAGCAAATGATGGAAGGCAATTGATACAACGTGTATTGACAATAAAAATGCTTTTTTTTTGCTCTTAATACATTATAAATGTTCAAGAGTGAATCAATAATATAGTTTGTACCATTGCTTGGACCAACATATGGTTTTTTCAAATAGAAACAGCAAAAGTGACACATCTTCAGTCGAAACTTCATTCGCCCGATATTTGAAATGACCGTAACGTACATGAACATTGTCAATTGCAATTGATCGTTTCCGGGAGCCTTCATGACAAACTGAGAGGTTAATGTGTTTATTATGGATAGGCTCGCGTTTGACCACTATATCTCACCCGATGGTAAACGATGATGTGATCGATGATAGAGCACGCTTGCCTAAAAACAACCTATTCACTCTTGACTTAAAGACCCCTAGGTTATAGCTATCAGGAAACACAGACTCCGGCAGGGAATCCACCATTTTTGTTTTTGTTCGAATTTACCTCCATGATAGTGCATATCTGTGTCGTTTCTATAATCCTGGTAGCATGGCACGTCGCCGTCATTTGGCGCGGTGCCAGCTCATTTTCCACTTCAATTTCACATTTTGTCAACACTAGTTACAAAATAACTTGATTCGCTTTGTTTCCGACTGCGATCCGTTCTTTGCGTCGTTTTGTCGCAGTTGTGCGGCAAGCCTGTGTTTGGGAAACGAGGATTTTATGAGGAAAATGATACAGGAAATTAGTATTTTATTTTGTTATGTTTGAACGACATACAAACGTAAAATATCGATATAGTTATCATGTAGTGCTGAAATACTATATGGAAGGGATTGCTCCATAAATCTTATTAATGTCAGAAACGGATTTACATGATCTAATCTAATAAAATATAATACAAAGAGGTAACATTGTAGGCTTATATGTTATGTTGGTGCTTTTCTCCAGAGAAAAGCTTTCACCAACATACACAACTTTCTACTTCCAGAAGTAGATACTGATTTGATAACAAAAACTCAACTACACTATACCCGTGTCTTGGGCTGGTTATTCCGGAAAATGCGCGCTTCCTGTGGAAAGCTATATGGGAATTGCCCCGAGTTTCATTTTTTATTTTGTCAGAACTGTCAGAAGGTTTTTTATATTGTAAAAGAGTATCATGACAAAAGGTTTGGGGTTGAGCTGCTCCAGTAATATACACTATAAATGTTTTAATTACAGTTTTTAATTTTTTTGTATTATACAATTTGATATTGTAGAATATTAATATTTTACAATTTGACATTTGATATATTAACTAATGCATGAATATTTACTTAGTAAAGTACTCGTATTTAATTTTTGATTTCATTGAGTTTTCGGTTATTTATATAAAGATAGTGCACATACATCTATTTTTTTTTAAATATTTCATATAAAATAAAACATTTAAAAATATAAAAACATAATATCGCATTGGTATCAAGCTACCAGTGGTTAGAGCTCCAGAGAAAGGAACCTCCTAACAAAACATGATCAGAAGTACCGCTTTCTAAATCAAGCCGGCTGCCTATCGAGAATCTCCAAAAGCCGTGGCTATTAAGCCATCAGCTGACATGACTATCGGTACAATGATCGCCGAGACCACATCTCACAATATATCGACCACCTTGCGAGCAGTATAGCAGTATACTTGCTTCGCTTATCTTTCTCGGCTTTCATGAGGTTCTCATATGATTTACCCATTACATGTTTACTGTATAGACTTCAAAAGAGATTTACCTTTTAGTCGGTCTCGATGTTTCTTTTCAGTGTAGTCAGCAGCTAAGTAACCCCAGTGTTACTTAGCTTTTCAAATTGACGTGTAAAAGTGTTATTTACAACCATATTGCAAAATATATGAATGACTCATCATTTGAAACGGACAATGACACGGTTAAACCATTTCATGTGTTATTTACAATATGAATTTTCATACTATGTTGAGTAAACCGCCATACGTGCCCCAGTCGGTAACGTGCCCCACTTGCCAAACTATGACACGCATTTAAAATTAAATGAACTATACAACTTAAAGTTAAACTGGCGTTGTATAGTTTACATCGCCGTCATACTTATAATAAACTAAACAGATTAGCTCAAATAAGCCAAATCTTAAATAATTGTCTTAGTTTTTCAAGTGGGGCTAATTACCGACATGAGCAAGTAAGCCTGGTTTAATTTAATCATTGGCTAGCGGTGCCGATTATCATACTACTACATATTCCGCGTATGACGGCAGCACAACTCCCATACTCGCCATTAAACGAACGACATAATGTGATTGTACCAATTTATGATATCACTATCGCGGCATCACGCGCGCACTATCACGCACAATACTGTGATAACAAATTGCACTTTTGTTGCAGATTGTACGGGGATCCTATCCAGTGCTTGATACGCGACTTTCTGTGTAAGAAGCAAAGGTAAAAATCAATTTAATATATAAAACTAATTTCAACTAGATAAGTACCTATTGATAACATCATAGATATTCATTTAAAAAATTAATTACCTACCACTAACTTTAATGAAAGTTAAATTACGTAGTTTTAGTAAAAACATTTCCACAAAACCTTCATCACCCCTCTATATAACCCTATTAATATTACAATTCCTTCACCGTAGCAATTTACATAAATTTTATTTTACTTTATCGCTCTATTATATCTAACGCATCGCACTATGTGTGTGGCGGGTAGCCGGGGACGTACGCACTAGGGGTGTCACCCTACTTCATTACGGCCCTCAAATCGCGGCACGTGCGCGGCGTGGCAACACGGACGGACACCCCTGCCGTTCACTGTAATCCACTGAAGGTTGACCTCCCCTGGTGCGATGCTATAATTTTGTTACTATTCCGAGTTTGGTTTACGGGATCTTTGCGAATTTATCGTCGAATAGGATTGAGTGTCTGATACGAGGTGACACACAATAAAAGAATAAGCTTTTCAGACAAGGATTTTTCAGGAACCTTTATAAATACAATAGATCTTGGCTTCAGTTGAATTGAATTAGAAACTTATCAAGCGTCGACTAATTTAACATGATTCATCCATACCATTTTTTTTTTGTCATATTTTTGTTTGTAATGAATAAACTCTACAACTACTGAACTGATTTTAAAAATTCTTTCACCAATAGAATGTTACTTTATCACTGAGTGATACAGCCGGGCAAAGCCGCTAGAAAAACTAGTTAGTAATATTATTGATGCTAGACTTCTGGGAGTTTTACGTTGCTCTGATTTATGGTAGTTAGTAATATATTTAATGATAGAGTCTTGGGAGTATTACGTTAATTTTCGAATTAACCGTTTCACATCGTTACATACAACAAGTTTGTTACCTACTACATCAGTATTTGGTTTTAACTCTTTTTAGGGTTCCGTACCTCAAAAAGAAAAAAACGGTACCCTTATAGAATCACTTTGTTGTGAACGCGTGAAGGTATCGAGTTGAAATTAAAACCATATACTTACTCAAGTCTGCGAACCCTTGAAGCTGTGAAAAAGTAAAACTTCTGAGTAAAGGAAAAAATAAGATACGGCCGTTTATGTCGTGAAAAACTTATATTTCGACACTCTCAAGGAAATCAAAACTCATAGGGTACTTGCCCTACAATCCTGAAATCTGGCGTGAAGCAAGGTCTCATAGAACCAATATAGGAAAAAATCTGAAAACTGTAAATTTGTAGTTACATCACAAAGAAAAACTTTTTTTGCGATTCGGAAAAATCCTCGGTTACTCAATTCGGTAATTGAACTGTTTTCATAGGTAAGTTTGTATGGAACCCTCAGTGCGCGAGTCCGACTCAAACTTGCCCGGTTTTTTCATTACAGAAAGACTGTAATAAAAAAATAACAATTACACGTTATGACCAATTTCTTGAGCTTTTATTCGTAGTCAAATTATGTCTGCAAAGAAAACCAGTACAATAAAGCATGTTCAAAATACCAGAGGTCTCCATACCCTGGTCCCTTGTTGACACAAACTGACGCAGGGGCCGTCCGGAAATTATTAAAATTATAACTGACTTGCAATTTTTGAGCGCAGTCAAATGTTTTAACACGTCACGTTTCTTTGCACGCCAGTGTAACTGTGAAGGGCGCGAACGTTATTGATGATATGAGAATTTCAATTTGATTGATATTGAATCGGTTTTAAGAATTTGTTTTGTTTGTTGAGTCTACACAAGTGAAATAGATTTTAGGCTTTCAAATACCTGAAATGAAAATTGAATTTTCTGACAGTACCTTGTTGTGTACAAGGTACTGTCAGAAAATTCTATTTGTATTGTTGATTGTATTCTATATGTATTGTTGATTGAAAGCCGATTTTAGGATTATTTCAAAATTCAAATATTTTTATTTTACATAGGCTAACATGGGCACTTATAAAACGAACTTTAGAACGTTTACTTACTAGAGTGCCTAAAGTGTCCCTACATCTGCATTTTGGAAAACCTTAAAAATGCCAGTGACGCCGCTACAAACGTGACCACCTATTGGGCCAAAATACTTTGAGGTAAAGAAAACCGCGCGCAATCACTACATATATTTAAAACACTTGTGAAGGAATATTACTTGTCCTTGTAATTTTGTTTCGTTTTTAGCTGTATTAATTGTAGTTGTCACTTGTTTCCTTGCCTATATAATTATTTAGTATGTATGTATTTAAGTATATATTTTAATGTTAAGTATGTACTTTGTTTTTCTCTCCAATTGTTTATCTTATTTTGTAATGCGCCAAGTGCAACTTCATTTAATGTCTAGACAATCTCTTTCCATACCAGGTTGCCTGGAAGAGATCGCGGAATGCGATAAGGCCGCCAATTGTATGTTTTTTGATATAAGGCTTATAGTATCATTTATTATCTTGGTGTACAATAAAGTATATATAAATAAATAAATAAAACCATCAATTCGAGGAGAAAAAGGATTATTTTTTAATATTTCCTGCTATTTAATACCACTTTCATTGTTCAAAATCATTAAGTATTGTAAAATGGTTTACTACCTGTGTGGGATCCCTTCATCAACATCATACCATCCCTTGGGTCAACAAAAATAACAAAGGAGTCGTCTTATTTATGTTTTGATTACACAAAATATCTTTACAATATCGTTATTGTTTCGCCTCGTCGTTTATACCGCGTATATCGAAGGACTGGAATAATTTACCTGCTGCGGTCTTCCCGTCCTATAATTTAGGTGTCTTCAAGGCTAGAGCGAATGAAGAGGCTTTTAATAAAATAGTGCGCTTCACCATCAACGATTGCATCACTGCTTACCATCGGGTTTTTTGTTTTTAGGTAGGATATCATCCAATGACTTCTCTCGCTCCATGGTGGGGCGTAAGGGCGTGTCAGTCTTTTACTGACTATAACCCACTTTTATGTTCCTTCTTTGTCTTGCGTCCCAGGAATCTTGCCAGCTTCAAAACATACAATATCACTCCGATCACTTTCGCAACACTAAAATGCGTAGATGGCAACATTTCCTTCAGCTAATGCCACATTAGACCCGCCACGACCGCCGGCAGTCCGAGATCTGGAATTCACTCTTAATACCCAATTTGTATAATTTTTCTTCGCTCCGAGCATGGTCTCAGTATTGTAATGTTACTGTTTTATTATAATGAGGCTACTTTATAAGGTGATGGTGGCGGGTAAGAAACATTAAGTTTAACAAAGGTTTTGTAGTAAAATAACTGCCAAGTTGCTACGAGTACTTATTCAATGGAGTTGGTATTTCAAAAAATCCTTTAAAGAAATGAAATAGGAAAACATTAGCATTGAAAACTAAAAGCGAACATAATATAATTTTGTTTACAGAGAATTGCATAATATTAACTAACCATAATTATCTGTATAAAGGTACACTACATTTTTTTAATTAGTACAAATACTTAAAGGGCTAATTAGTAATTAAATTATTAAGTAAAGTCTCAATAAATAATATTCATAAACAGCAAAGTTACTAGCGTTTGTTTATAACCCAAAATGTCACTCAATTTATGGAAATATTGTACTATTGATTATGAATGAATAAATGACGATCAAAATGGTAAAACACTGCGCGTAGTATTTTCTTTGATATGAATGATTGATTCTGTTATGAATTTACCAATTATGATAAATTCTCGTGGACAATTTTGTTATTTCGTTTTTTTTACTTTTGACTACAAAAATATGATCAGTAACGGGTACGGATAGAGCCCTATTTTTTCATAGATACTAATTAAAAAATAGGGGTGTATAAAAGGCAAAGTCCTGACTCACTCACAGACAAACCAACACCCAGCTCGAACCCTTGGACCTAGAACGTTGAAATTTTGCGCAGAGGTTTAGTATATGATGTATACAAAAAATAAGAAAGGATTTTTCAAAATTCACCCTCTAAAGGGATGAAACGAGGGTGCAAAGTTTGTATGGAGAAACATACTATCAAACGGGTGAAGCTGTTGGCAGATGCTAGTATACTTATACAGAGAATTCAATACTTACTCTTCGATATAATTACAAGAGTAAGTAACAACTAACCCATCAATATTTACCTGAATCATAATTATTCATGATTAGTTTTCGACATCAATCCATCTAAACTTTAATTACGCTCGTCAATTTGTGACGGTACGCTCATCAGTGATCGCTCAAGCGAAGTGACAGTGCGGCTGATTTCCACCGAGGATTGGTCCGGGATGTCATGACACTCCGCCGTCATCCCTCGCCTGCCGACCTACTCGGAAGGGTAACAATATTGCGTGAAACGTGTTCGGAAATTTTTTAGTGCGTTTTGGTCGACCCGACCCACGGTGAGCAGGGCCCTCAACTGTTATTTAATTGAAATGGGTTTACGAAATGTTATTAATATTGTGATAGGTAGGTCGCTGCTTACTCACGTTTTGACAAATAAACTATCTTTATCTTGTTGTATTTCGTTTCTGAGTCACGTCGATTTACAGGGTTAAAGAATTATGTATATAAAAAAAATTGAAAGAAAGAAAGAAAATACGTTTATTTACGCACACAGACTCACAAAATGAAGAAACAAGTACATAGAAACATAAATTAAAAATAAAATATTGAAAAGTCAAAAGCACAGGCAATAAAATTTCTAAGTATGCAGATGTCTCATTTTAATTGTACATTGATATAATTTTGCAAACGAAGTTTTATTGTTGGTGCGTGACATTTACCCCAAAAGTGCATTACACGACATCACACTCGAGGTCGCTGAAGTAATGACGACAAATTGAGTCGTCTGACGTGAAATATCGCCGTCGCCATGTCGCTTGGTTCCCTGGTCGCCTGGTTGCCCGATCGCTCGGGTCACCGCGACCGACGCATCACCGTCGCCAGTATATTCTCATTCCCCAACTAATGTATAAAAATGTTAGGATTACGTACAATGAAGGATTTGGAAGGATTCTGGAGGTTGTTCCAGCGACCGAAGGCTTTATTGAGTGAATTAATTCAACATTCTGTGTGATCCTTCATTTTGGGATCGTGGAATGGAAATGTTCTTTTATTAAGCAGATTTATTTTGGTTTGAAGCACTTTAATCGTGTCGTTGCTACATACCTATAAAAAATCAGCCAAGTGCGAGTTGGATTCGCACACGAAGGGTTCCGTGCCATTATATATACAACATTAGACACTATATTATAACTATTATTAATACCGAGCAAAAACGGCGAAAAAATCATATTTGTTGTTTGAGAGCCCCACTTAAATAATTATTTTATTCTGTTTTTGTTGTTTTAGCGGCAACACAGACAGTGGAGTCTTAGTAATAGGGTCCCATTTTTCCCCTTTGGGTACGGAACCCTAAAAAGTATGCAAACTCATGTAGCTGTGAAATGTTTCACCGTTGCTAGAGGGTTAATAAGTACTGAAACTATAAGTATAGCATAAGCGTAATCAGCCTTATAATTGTGATAGGAGAGACGCAAATGAAAGGCTTCTGGTTTAATTATACTGTTATTATATTGTATGAAGCACTTTCTAATACATTTTATATATAAAAATACTTCTCGACTTTTTTATCGACATCCCCTATCTATCTTGTTTTTCATCTATCCCAAACTTTTTAAAACATAAACCTTAAAAGTATATCTTGCCAGTTTGCAAGTTAGTAATATTAATGTGACCTTCATGGTCGCCACATAATGGGAACATTATGATGATGCAGCAATGGATGGCAAGCCACCCATTGTTCACCGTCCGCAAGCCCGTGCCTACGGTGGCTGGAAATCGGGATCGGAATCCCGGCGGCGGTTGAGGAGTGAGGACCGTTGCCTCACGCGATCGGCCGCCTCCTTTGCTAGCATTACTGCTTCGCAGAAGAAGGCGACCGCCTGCCACTCCTCCTCGCTCCGGACCATGGCCTGTACGCGCGGCCCGGCGCGAGAGATCGCCGCCGCCGATCACCCCCACGAGGACACGGCGTTGCTCTGCCCAAGCGACAACTATCGCAGGTGTATCTAAATAAATATATAAAAGGAGAAACTGACTGACATATCAACACACAGCAGAAACTATAGGGCCTATAAGTGTAAAATTTTGCATAAAGCTGCCTTTTATGACGTAGGCGAGCACTAAGAGAGGATTTTCCAAACTTAATCCTTTGAGGGAATGAAACGAGGGTTCAAAGTTCGTATGGAGAAAACGTGAAGGTATCAGGCGTTCGAAATTACTGACAGAAGCTAGTTATGAACATGATACTTTAATTAGTATCATGTCCAAAGTCGATTGTAATATAATATTCATACACAACTAAGACAAGAAGCCATTTAACTTATAGCTGAAACAATAAAAGCGATTACCACAGCGTCTCAGTCATGACAAATTATTACAAAAACTCGAACATACCGGTGTTACAGGCAAAGCACTTGAAATTTTTAAATCATATATGGAGAACCGTAAACAAATAGTAAAAATAGGTAAATGTGAAAGCAATCCCCGGGTGTTGAATTTTGGCGTCCCCCAGGGGTCAATATTAGGCCCCCTCATGTTCCTTATTTATATTAACAGTATCAGTGAATTGGGTCTCAAAGGAGACATCTCTCTTTATGCAGACGACACAAGTCTCTTTTACTTTGGACACTCAATCGAAGCTATAATAGTTGACGCTCAGAATGATCTTAATCTGTTAACACGTTCGTTGCATTACGAGATCTATCAGATCTCTTGCAGGACTTTTGTATTGTGCGTTGAATATACTCGTGTTGTTTCACTCCTTGCGGGAGGATCTAACGTGTAAAGTTCTTTAAGTATGAGTAGGACAAATATACATATTTGCTTCCTACATAAAGCTGAATTCAAGGACATTAAAAAAGAAATTAGAGATGGATTAGGTCCCTAACGCACAGTACTGTAATTATTTTGATTCCTTGCGTTAGGAGATATGTCGGTACTCGTGGAATCGTATGCCTCGTAGACGCAAGAGAGGGAGGGTGTGCGGCGCGGGCGCTGCGTGACTCGTTTTAGTGTTGTCCTAGCATCGACGTGGAAGGTCGCGCGTACGTTTTGGAAATAACACTCGCGTGTGTTATTTCCAAAACGTGCGTGTTGATTAAAATTTTTGATAAACAATGAGTGCTTTTAAGAGAAAAAAGTGTAAAAAATCTATTTATTTTGGTGAGATTTCTAACAAAAAATCAACACCGGATTATACTGCTGCATCGTCCAGTATAATAACATTTTTGGAAAATGTTCAAATTTGCCCCCCATTGGCAAACAATGGCAAAAAAAAAATGCAAATTGGCAATGGCAAATTGACATTGGAATGACAGTGATCCTGATGATGAAATATTTGACGTACTTATAAAGAAAACAATCGACAACTGAGATATTATTCTATTCCCATCACTACTTACTACACATATTGAACTATCTTCGGTTGCGGTACGAGATACAATCGATATCAATTTTTTTTTTGGTATTTGTAGTTAATTCAAATGTCATAACTGCGTGCGAACCTAGCAAAATATAAAGCAATAGGCTATCTTTCACCCACAAAAACTTCAAAATATATGTCATTGTTTTTTGGAACATATAAATTATTTTCAAAACTGTATCTTTAGGAGACTGATTAGGTCTCAAACGCACCAAAGGGTTGGTTAGTTTCGAGATCTTTTAGATCTCCAAAGCACCAGCTGAAAGTTCTTTGAAAATGATGGCGCAGGGAACGTGTTAAATGAGTGGTTTCAGTCAAATCTTTTAACTATCAATATTACTAAAACCAATTATGTACTGTTCGTAGCAAAAAATAAAAAAATTATAGATAATATCGAACTTAAAATAGACGGTCAACTACTTGAACGAAAAACTAAAGAAAAATATCTCGGGCTTATCTTAGATAGTAACCTAAATTGGAAGCCACACCTAGAAAAAATCAAACTTAAATTAAGTCCACTCACAGGAGCATTACGCAATATAACAAATTGTCTCCCTCGAAAAGTGCGATATCTTATCTATAATTCCCTGGTCAAGCCTCATATCGACTATCTCATTGAAATATGGGGTACTGCAGCGAAGACTAACATAGATCCAATTCAACGAGTTCAGAATAGATTAATTAAAATTTTATTTAACTATAAATTTCGGACACCAACTGAAAAGATATACGACGAAACAAAAATAATGAGTATAAAACAAACATACATATACTACACATGTATTCTAATACGTAAAATATTAAATAAGGAAATCCATTCCAATATAACATTTCTAACAAAACAACAAACACGAAAGATTAACTTAAGACGTGCTAGTTACTTAGTGACCCGCCCTCCTAGAACTAACTATGGAAGAAGAAATTTGGAGTTTGAGGGTGTTACAATTTATAATAAATTACCATCAGCAATAAGACAAGAACAAAGTTTTGCCCGGTTCAAAAAGCTACTAAAAACTCACACAATTAATACATACAAATAAGTGAATAGATGGGAAAGGAAAAAAAAAAAAAAGAAAAAAAAAAAAAAAAAAGAAACACCATTTAAATACACTAACATAAATAAAATACACACGTTATATAGATTAACTTTATACCTTTAAACTAAAAATATAAACTAGTAATTCCTTAAATAAACAAAAACAAATAAAATCCAACATTTCCCAAACATACATACCCAAAATATATAAATAGAACAATAAACTAAAAATAAAATAAACTTATAATAATAAACGAGCTAATAACAAACGATACCATCAGTGCCACATCTAGTATAAATCAAATTCGTGCATCCATGTTATGTTTAGTTAACTTACGAATGAGTATGTTATCTGTTTAGATTTACCCACATTTTATCTTATTTATTTTATTTTTTTCCTGGCTACCTTGTTTTGTTATTTTACATACGTACTATCTGTGCGCTCTAATTATTAATTTTAGTTTTAAATATTGTTTCTCAGTAAGTGAATTATGTAAGCAATTCTTTATGAGAAATAAATCTGTTCTTAAACCAAACCAAACTTATCTCAACTCCGGCAACTAGAGCAGTAAGTTTTAATGACTGTTAGCAGTTACTAAAACTGGATTAAATGTTGTAAACTTGATCAGTGGGAGCCTATTGTTTAGTCATTTGTTTAATTAATTCTGTTCGCCGTTGTCTGAGGTAATGACTTTGTGATCAGCTCTTATCGATTTGGGTAAGCGCTTTAGGGGGTCCTGAGATATGGAGATATGATGGAGCTATCATTTGGTGTTGATTTATCATTTGGATTTGTTAATTTGGTGCTTTCAGGCTTAGTTTCATGTCGCTTTCTATTTAGACAATCCATGTACCCGGTGCACTTTCACAGTAGAGCATCAACATCAAACTCCTCTTTAAGATTTTCATAGATCTTTCTTCGGTGCTCAGTCACTGCTCATCGTTGTCATAAGTCGCTCTTGTGCTTTTTAATTTCATTCTGCTAAATTCCTAGATCCCTTAAAAGAGTAGGAGCTGAAGACCAAGACAACTAAACGAATCAGTTGATACAGTCACCAGCTAAAGCACAAAGTCCCTCACAATTGTGTAAGTAAACAAGGCCTCGATACAGCAGCAGGGCTACCTTCAGTTATGTAATCAGAGAGTCGTTGTTTGCGGAATCTTTTTATTTTCCTTTGAGTCTGGCGGCCCGTTTAATTGGTCGTCAGTTTGACAAGTAATTAAAAATTAAATTGTGATCCGCTTTGATGAATGATGAGTTGTCGTGGAATAGGTATTTGGTTACACTTAGATGTTGCTAGTAATTATGAGTTTCAGACAAATAAAATTTATAGCAAAAAATATTTTTGTTGTGATGAAATGATGTGGTTCTTTTTCTAAGCGACACATTTTCCATCTTCGCCTTCATTCAGCCTGTTCATAGAAGTAAAGCGCAAGTTTTGTTTAATATAAAGTGACACAAAATAATAGTACATCTTTATATATATAAAAGGAGAAACTGACTGACTGACATATCAACTTACAGCCAAAACTACTGGGAATAGGAGCATGAAATTTTACACAAGGTTTCCTTTTATGACGTAAGCGAGCACTAAGATAGGATTTTCCAAAATTCACCCCCTGAAGTGATGAAACGGGAGTCCAACATTTGTATGGAGAAACTTACTTTCAGCGAGTGGAGTCGCTGGCAGAGGCTAGTCTCCAAATAAACCATTTTCACGAATAGACGAACGACAACAATATCAGAGCTCTTCAGCACAAAATAAGATAAAAACAAGTCAATGTCGACGAACTTGAGAGCTCATTTCTCCAGAATAAGGCAATAAGTCCAAAATGTTGTGCACTCTAGTGGCAAATATATCCAGTTAAAATTACAAAACAAAAAGTGTTGGCAATACGGCGGAGAGTCGCCACTTCTTATGAATTCTTGTAGATAATATGCACAGGGCCGGATTGGGGTGCAACCTGCACGGTTGGTTTGCCCTCAGGCAAGGCAGGCTTAGGGGTCTTTGGGCTCTGAATATGTATTAAGAATCTCTGGGGATAGCTCTCGGAGCAAGGCAAAATATTTTATTATAAGATTATTTATCTTTATCTCCATCTAAACATGTGTATGTTAAGATGGAGATAAAGTCAATACAGTTCAACATGTTTTGCCTTAACCGTCGTATAAAATTATTTTAAAACATTTAATTTGAAAATATTAAAAATTCAGTCAATTCAATAATAGTCAATACAGAAAATAAACAGAAATAGAATAATAAAATTTAATGATAACATTTATTTTGCAAATTGTAAACACACAAAAACTTAAATATTAACTAAACTATAGGTACTAAAATCTAATTATGTACATAAAAATAATACAAAAACACCAACTACACTTAGGCGTCGAAATACTCCTCAACATCGCTGTCATTCGGAAATGTGCCCAGAAGACTGGCAGCATTGCCACGTTGAATGGCAATGCTAATTCTTTGGGCGAAGAACGAGCCAGCCTTCTGGTCACGCAAAGTGTCGATTAGTTGACGTAAAATGTCCTTAAAAAGGAGACGCACACTAATTGAATTAAATATTAAATAGTCATGATTCAAAATTTTTAGTTTAAATACTCCGCAACATTATAATAACCTTTACTAAGTAGCAAGTTAGCATAAAAGGAGTTATAGGTATACTTTACTGGCCTGTTGAACTAGTGGTTAGTGGCCCTGACTGCTATGCCGGAGGTCGTGGGTTCGATTCCCACCCAGGACAATGTTTGTGTGACGAGCACGATCATTTGTTCTGTGTCTGGGTGTAATTTATCTATAATATGTATGTATTTAGAAATATATAAGTATGTTTATCAGCTGTCTAGTACTCATAACACAAGCTCTGCTTAGCTTGGGACTAGACGGCGTTGTGTGATTGTTGTGGAATATTATTATTATTATACTACCTAGTATAAAATCAAAATGCTGTCGTAATAATAGGACTACTAACGTAATCGTTGTTCTAGAAGGTCATTTTAATATCTGGGGCCGTAGCATGACTTGTTAAAATATTAAGCATGCGAGCTAGAAAGAGGGATGGAGGCAAACACCCGTATAGCTCCATCGCTTTTACAATTCAGTTTAGGTCGTTAAATAGATCACGATAAGAGCTCCTGGTTGGGCCTCTGGTTTTAACTATACTATAACCGACGTAACGGGCAGTCAGAAGGCAGGAGAATGTGATATCAGTCTTGCCAAAGAATATTATGTTATCCAGTTACTCCAACTCAGTAGATGGGGTGACTGCCTAGACCTACTGGTAGCTGCATCCGGTTATACTGGATGCCGACACCAACTAAAAATGGGAAAGACAGTTGAACCAAAGCTATGCAAATTGATGGTACTGGCTTTACTTTTCAGAACTTCGAGGAAGCAAGTGACTGCATTAATTATACATATTCGTACATCGAGGGACTGCAACAACTTGCCTGCTGCGGTCTTCCCGTCCGATTAGAATTTAGGTGACTTCAAGGCTAGAGTGAATAGGCTCTTAATAAACTAGTGCGCCTTATCAACGATTGCATCACTACTTACCATCAGGTGGGATCGCAGTCAAGCACTAGTTTATAACAACTAAAAAAAAATTGTTTGTTTCATCAACTACAAAATTCGTCCCTGTATTCACAACTTTCACCAAGCGCGCGCGTTTTGCATAATTTGAACATTTTTATGCTTTATTCCTTGAGGTTCTAGCGGCGACTTATATTTCTTTGTAACTGAAATGTCTCTTCAGCGCTGAAAAGACTGTTGGGCGCCAAGTCGAGAGCTGAAAAGCGCTTCAAGCACTTTAGATGAAATTTTCTTGATATTTAAACTTAGATAAGATCACTTTTTGTGTCGTGAGATGCTATTTGAGCAAGAGTATGATACTTGGACTTTCAGCTAAGGAGGGGTGGCTTGTTATGATAATAGTAATGAAGCTAGGAATTGTTACGTCATTACAGTTGTGGGAGTAACTCGTGACTAAGTTATGTCAGCCACATTTATTGTGTCAGCAGAGATTGAAGGGAATTGTTTGTCTTGATATGTATGGTCAGGTGAAGAGGAGGGATGAAACTCATAATGTTACTAAAAGAGTTATGAGTATACGTGTGGATGGATGGAGAGGGAGAGGGATGTTGAAGATAAGATGGATGGATTGTGTGCGGAGTGATACTTAAGATTTTTTTTTTAAATTTTCTTTATTTCCCAAAGCATGAGAATTCTCGACCAGGATTTCTCAAGTTTCTCGCATATCTCGAGAAATTTTGAAAATTTAAATAAGGCTCTTTAGGGCGGAGCAGGAGTATCAGACTTTTACAAACAAAAACCACATCTATGTTCCTTCAGCTGCCTTTTGCGTCGCAGGGCCAAGAGTCCCTTTCAAAAGTCGACCCATGGCCCTATTGGGCTCCGACTCTGCTGGGCCTCGCCGGTCGCCACTGCCTATTGCCCCTACAGGGACACGGTAGTGCTCCGCCCAAGCGGGCCACAACTCCTCCGTATGCTCCACCGTGTCATTCGGGCGGTCTGCACTATGGTGACACCGGGGCATTTCTTCCGCCTAAATCAGGTGCAGGAACGTCCCGAACTTACAATGTCCGGTGAGGACCTGCATCATGAGGAAGGTGACGATGCCGTGACGACTCTCCAGCCACTCCTCAAAGAAGGGACTTACCGCCTTGATTATGGTGTGCCCAGCGCTGGGTTAGATAAGGTTAGGTAACAAATAGAACAGACAGATAGATTTACTCTTTCTCTTTCTTTTCTCCTTTCTTTTTTTTCCGCTCGCGCTTAACTTCGACGATAGAACACACTTGTCTAGAAGTAACCTATTCACTTTTGACTAAAGAAAAAAAGTTTAACCATTATGTCCTTATTTATTACATCCACTCTTACATTAGGTACCCACTACACCTAAAGCACCTACTTCCATCTTTATTCCCTCGCTCCATGAAGTTGCTAAATAAAGCTAACAACACACTTGAGTGTGAGCTCGAGGATGCGCCATAAAAATGTTAAATAGCTGCGAAACATGCTCCGTAGTCATGCAGTGTAGACCAGGCATTACATACTCATTAGCCTACTGGCTTTTGTAGAAGTTGGTGCTCAATTTAAGCTAACTTTAAGCTTTTATGTAAGTTCATCAACTTTGTCTTTGATGTATTCGTGTACTAAAGATGGCTGGTTGGATGTAGACTACAATTTTTAAATATTTTTGTTTTTTCGAGATAACAGAAACCAACAAATCGATTTGCTCTCAAGTCCGATATCATGTAAAAAAAAACTGGGCATGTGCGAGTCGACTCACGCCCTGAGGGTTCCGTACAAACTTACATAAGTAAACAGTTCAATTCCCGAATGGAGTCTTGAAGATTTTTCCGAACGCAAAATTTTTTTTGTTGTAACGTAACAGCAAATTTACAGTTTTCAGATTTATTCCCATATCATTGCAGACAGACAGACAGACAGACGGACGGACAACAAAGTGATCCTATAAGGGTTTTGTTTTTTCCTTTTGAGGTACGGAACTCTAAAAATAAATCCTCATATCAATAGGTATTTGAATTTTATATTTTTCTGTCATTTTCATTCAGTTATAATAAGCCAAGCCAAGTGTAATACCGCATCCGCTAGACGGCAACATCTATACCTAACTATTTATATATATAACAAATTAAATAAAATTCTCAACATCAACCCACTAACTAAAAAGAAAGTGAAGATGAAAATAAACATTTGGCTCAAAACTCTGGATTACATACAGACGGAAAACATAGTAAAAGATCAACATTCATAATAAACAAATTATAAGGTAGACAACAATATCTGATATGACTCAAAACACAACCACCAAGCACAGTCACACAGAGAAACGCACCATCTAACACGCACCTTCACACCATCACACCACCACACACAACATTACACTATCACACCACCACACACCATCACACTCACACATATACACATACACTTATCACACAAGAGCAAGTTTGCACTAATTGTATACATTGCACTAATTGTATACATTTTAATTTTAATTTTGTTGCATAAATAATTGTTAATGTTCCACAAACGAGTGAAGACACTGACTCCTGTAACACAGGTACCACCTAGCTCAGGAGTCAGGGCTTCAGTTGAATATGTATCAATCTCTTTATGTCAATAAAAACATTATTATTATTATTATTATTATTTCTTTATTCGTTCAATATACATATTAATTAAATTTTTAAATATTTTTTTAACAAAATCATATAAAAAAAAAACATTTAAAAATATAAAAAATAGTAGTCCGCCGGTATCGAGACAGGGTCCAAGCTACCGGTGGTTAGGGCTCCAGAGACAGGAACCTCCTCACGATGCGAGCCGTATCGAGGAGTACTGCCTTCTGTATCAGGCCCTTGATCCAACCGCGCAATGACAGCTTCGACAGATGGTCGTCGAAGCTTTTGGCTATAAGGCCGTTGGCGGTCACGACAATCGGCACAATGACAGCCGAGTCTACATTCCACATGTCAACAACCTCGTGTGCTAAGTCGAGATATTTAATTTGTTTCTCTTTCTCAGCTTTCACGAGATTCTCGTCATGTGGGATGGTGACATCGACTATCATTACGCGGCGCGCTAATCGGTCTATCACTACTATATACTATATTATTATTATTATTATTAGTTATTTATTTTTTATCATATACTTTCCCACTGCTGGACAAAGGCCTCCTAACCACTTCCAGGTTCTCTTTTCTCGAGGCACTTCTAACCTGTTGCGGGCATCTAGGTCATCTCGCCACATCTTCCCAGGCCGGCCTTGGCGTCCATCTTCAGATACCCACTTCGTAGAGACATTTGCCCAGTGGTCAATATGCATGCAGCTGACGTTTCATTCATATTTAAAACTTATCACTCAGCCCATGTCTAAAAGAAACCAACACAAGGCAAGATATGGCTATTTTTCCTATCTTTATCATTAGATTCAGATCTAGAAGCAATTACTAAATGGTGGTTTATGGAGTTTCTTCGTAATTGTACGAAATCCCCAAAAAACCTAAGGAGCCTAAAATTTGTATAATCGAAAACGCCGAGCTAAACCGCGGAAAATCCTAAAAGTGCAATTAAGCGGGCGATCAAAACTGTTCAACACTATCTATCGCGTTGGTGAGAACTAAATAAAACAAAATAAATATTAAGACGACTAATTATTATTAAGTTCTTACGCCTGTATGTATATTTAAGGATGTAAACTTGCATTCTCCGTGAGCAGAATATACCTCGCTAACTTCGGAAATAAAGCCGATATGTCAGCTTGAAATACCAATAACATACTCGTAGGTAACTGTATAATAATAAATGAATATACTTACAAACTACAATAACAGTCCATCTTTTTCCCCCGGTCCTAAGCAAACAGAAAGTTGTGAAGGTTGTCCCGAAATATACGAAGCCTGTGACGTCATCTACATTGTTATCACTTGTACCCCCGTGAGAGGAAACCTCCATTATGTACAGCATCTATTCATAATATCATGCTCCTTTCAATTGTCATGATATATGTTTATGTTTGTGAAGACATCTTGTATAAAATGAGCAGACAGACGACAGGACGACTAATATTGACAGGCTACGAAATATTGAAAACAACATAAAAATTGAAGCTAAGCTCATTATTTCAGACATAGCCCGAAGAATCGCCAAACTTAAGTGGCAGTGGGCAGGGCACATTGCTCGCAGAACCGATGGTCGATGGGGACGAAAGGTTCTGGAATGGCGACCACGTACCGGAAGACGCAACGTTGGGAGGCCTCCCACAAGGTGGACCGATGACCTGGTGAGGGTCGCGGGAATCCGATGGATGCGAGACGCACAGGACCGGTCATTGTGGCGACATTTGGGGGAGGCCTATGTCCAACAGTGAACATATTTCGGCTGAAATGATGATGATGAAGCTCATTAAAACCAATCTTCTGTCAGGACCTGCGTGAAAGTAGAAAGTTTTTCCAAGTGAATATATTCACGGAATTATGGACCTATTTGACGGAGCCGTAAGACATACAATGTTAGTGTTACTGTATGGTGTAGTACTGTGTAGTACTGTATGGTGTCGGTACTGTATGGTGTCGGACGTAAAGAATAGCACCATCCCATATCTTCCCGTGGGTCTCGTAAGAGGCGACTAAGGGATATTTAGATTCTGTGCATACTACAGCACCTTAGGTCACCCCGTGGTGGCGGGTAAACTACCAACAAAAGCATTCCCAAGGAGGGTTGGTGTCAGGCTGGCGGCCGACTTTAAAAAAAACTAGCCAAATCCCATCTGCAACATGTTTGGTTTTAATAGAATGCGCGATAGGGTTAGGGCGTACCCCACAGGCGACGCGGAGGGGCAGCACCCGGCTAATGTGGGAAATGGACCAGGGTTGTTGCACCACCTCGGGCGGGTGCAACGTAAGAAGCTAGCTCGTGAAACGAGATTGAGGTAAGCAAGTTGGAATGTTGGGACTATGACTGGAAGGGCCAGAGAGTTAGCGGATGTATTGAAAAGAAGACGGATAAATATAGCATGCTTGCAGGAAACTAAATGGAGAGGAACAAAAGCGAGAGAAATTGGTGAGGAATACAAGTTCTACTACTGTGGAAGTGATGGAAAAAGAAATGGTGTAGGAATAGTGTTAGACAGTAAATTGAAAGAAAGTGTGATGGAAGTACAAAGGATTAGTGATAGATTTATAGTTGTGAAAGTTATGTTAGAGAATGTGATGTTGAATATAGTTAGTGTGTATGCACCACAAGTAGGATATGATGAAACGGTAAAAGAGAAGTTTTGGGAGAATTTTGATACAGCTTTAATGAACATCCCTGTTCATGAAGAATTGATAGTTGGAGGTGATTTTAATGGACATGTGGGAAGAATGAAAGGTGTTTATGAAAGAGTACATGGGGGATGGGGTTTCGGTAGTCTGAACAGTGAAGGAGAGACCCTGCTGCAATCCGCTATACTGCATTTGACCTAGCAGTAGCCAATACGTGGTTCCAAAAAAGAGACGAACACATGATCACTTACAAAAGTGGTAATCATAAGACCCAAATCGACTACTTTCTAGTTCGACGCAACCACTTAAAGCACGTCAAAGATTGCAAAGTACTGCCAGGAGAAGACCTAGTCTCACAACACAGACTCCTGGTTATGACATCAGTGGTTAAAATACTGTCTACCAAATACATAGAGCGTCCTCCCCCTAAAATAAAATGGCATATGTTAGAGAGGAATGATTGTGCGAAGAAGTTCAGGGAGCGAGTGGTGGACAGAATGATAGAGATGGGAGATATGAATGATCGAAGTATAAATGAAAGCTGGAATGAGATGGCTGAGTGTATCAGGCATGCAGCGAAAGATATTTTGGGAGAGACGAGAGGAAAGGGCATAATAGATAGGGATACATGGTGGTGGTCGACAGAAGTTCAGAGTGTATTGAAAGAAAAAAAGAGAAAATTCAAGGAATGGCAGCGTGTAGAGCCTAGAAACGCTAGTTTAAAAGCTGAAAAAAAGAATGAGTATGACGTTTTAAAGAAGAAAGCCAAGAAAGCCGTGGCAATAGCAAAATCAAAAGCCCAGGACAAACTATATGACGCACTGGACAGTCCTGCAGGCCAAAAAGAGCTGTACCGGCTTACTAGAATAAGAGAGAGAAAGGCGAGGGATGTAATGTAAGATGTATAAGAGATGAAACTGGAATGGTTCTATCGAATGATGAAAAAATCAGAAAGAGGTGGAAGGAATATTTTGAAAGATTGATGAATGAGGAAAATAATTGGAGTGGGGTGTTAGAGAATAAACCAGTGAATGTGGGATTAGTGAGAATGGTTAGTATGGATGAAGTCAGAATAGCAGTAAATGGAATGAAGAATGGTAAAGCCATTGGTCCAGATGGAATACCAGTTGAAGTGTGGAAGTTATTGCGAGTGGATGGATGGACGTGGTTAGCTTTGTTCTTCAATAAGTTGTTGCTGGAAGAAGCCATACCTGATGAGTGGTGCAATAGCTCTTTGGTGCCGATTTTTAAAAACAAAGGTGATGTGCTTGAGTGCAACAATTATAGAGGAATAAAGCTAATGTCACATACTATGAAAGCCTGGGAGAAAGTTATTGAAAGGCGACTGAGAGAAGAGAGTGAAATTTCACAGAACCAATTCGGTTTTATGCCGGGTCGGGGTACAGCGGATGCCATTTTTGCTATACGCCAGCTGTGCGAGAAATACAGAGGTGCGCATAAAAACTTGCACATGGTATTCATTGACCTCGAAAAGGCAGACGACCGGGTACCTCGTGAGGTTCTGTGGTGGGCCCTTAAGGAGAAAGGTGTGCCTGGAAAGTATATGCAGTTGATCCGAGCGATGTACAGTCGATGCAGTACCCAAATCCGGTCTACAGTGGGCACCACTGGCAGCTTCAATGTGGCTGTCGGCTTACATCAAGGGTCGGCTCTCAGCCCTTACCTCTTCCTGATGATAATGGATGCTCTGACGTCGGACATTCAGGAAGAGGCTCCCTGGTGTATGCTGTTTGCCGATGACATTGTGTTGGTTGCCGAGAGTGGCCTAGAGGTCCAGAACAGATTGGAGGTGTGGTGGCACAGACTGGAGAGTGTTGGCCTGAAATTGAGTAGAACCAAAACGGAATACTTGTTCTGCGATTTCGGCGGTCTCTCCAATCCAGTGCCTTTATCTCTCGCTGGAACACCCATACCGATCTGCTCCGACTTTCGGTACCTCGGGTCACTCGTCCAAGGGGATGGTGAGGTAGACCGGGACGTAACACATCGGATCAACGCAGGATGGATGAAATGGCGATAGGTCACGGGAACAACTTGTGACCCACGGATGCCCCTCAAGTTGAAGGGTAAAATCTACAAGTCCGTGATAAGGCCTGTCCTACTGTATGGATCAGAATGTTGGGCTGTGAAAAAGACAGATGAAAAAAAAAAAATAATAATAATAATATATTTATTGCGAGTAACATTGACTCATATACAAATTTAAAAAATAATAGTCAAAACAGTCACAATTAAATTCAGTTTGTAAAATTAGAATCAATTAAAACAAATCATAATAAAACATTAATGCAAATAAATAAATTGATAATTATTTAAATACAATTAGTTAATTCGAGAATGTAAATCAAAATTAAATAATAAAATCAAAATTAAATAATAAAATTAAAATTAAATTAAAATTAAATCAAAATTAAATCAAAATTAAATCAAAATTAAATCAAAATTAAATCAAAATCAAATCAAAATTAAATTAAAATTAAATCAAAATTAAATTAAAATTAAACCAAAATTACAATAAATTGTTTATTACGTCACAAGCCTGTCACGTGTCGCAAACAACAGTGCATTATAATGCTACAGTCTAGTCTCTCTGCAAGCGTGGCCAACATATTGTTAGCGCTCCCCCGCACCCGATGCACCAACGACGTGCCTCTCTTGCGCATTAAAGTATGAAAACAATCCACGCGCGCTTCCGCAAACATTGTCGATGCACTGCAGTAGCGGGGGAGCCCCAACATCATCCTGAACGCGTTGTTGAATTGGACACGAAGGGCGCTGTACGATTTTTGCGTGTAGTCGGTCCACAGGCTGCACGTGTACAGTGTAGTGCAGTAAGCTCTAAAAAGAGTCACTTTCACCTCAGCTGAGCACCGCGAAAACCTGCGAATCACCATGTTTGCTCTTACCGACAGCGCCCTTCGCTCCCGTTCAATGTCAGCATCATCCTTCAGGGTAGGCGTCACCAAATGGCCTAAGTATTTAAAAATGTCTACCCTTTCTAAAAGAAACCCATTAAGTTTTATGGGTGGCATTACTGTTAATTTTCTCTGCCCACCCTGAAAGACCATACACTGACTCTTCTTCACATTGTAGATCAGCCCATGACCAGCTGCATAACCCTCACAGATCCTCATCAGCCTTCTGAGACCACAGACCGAGGCGCTTAGCAGCACCATATCGTCCGCGTAGCTGATGTTATTAAAACAGACGCCATCTATGTGACAACCGACATGTTGCTCACTGAGCGCCTCGATCAGCCCATTAATGTAGAGGTTAAAAATGGTGGGAGAGCTCAATCCCCCCTGCCTCACACCACATTCCAATCTGTATGGGTCCGACAACGCGCCCGCCCACCTCACGTTATTCACCTGGTTCCCGTACCAAAACTTCAGGGTGTTAATAAGCTCTGGTGGTATCTGAGATGATCTCATCTTATTCCACAAGATATCGTAGGAGACCAGGTCAAAGGCCTTAGAAAGGTCGAGGAAGCAAGCGTACACAGAGGTGTTTCTCTCAGTATAGTACTTAACAGCACTCTTAAAACACAATACTGCAGTTTCTGTAGACAGCCCCGGCCGAAACCCGAACTGGTTATCGTGCAACTTGATATGTTTGTTTAATTGTGTGTTAAGAATGCTGTCAAACACCTTTGCAACTATTGTTGCCAAAGAAATAGGTCTGTAGTTGGATATATCTGACAAATTACCAGCTCTGTTTTTTACTACGGGTACCACAATAGTTTTCATCATATCAGCAGGCAGATATGAGTGTGAGATGCAGAAGTTGTACAACATGGCCAACACCCTGCACATATGAGGTCCAGCATGCTGAACATGTTCCACACTCAAACCGTCATGACCAGGGGACTTGCCCTTAGAGATAGATTTTACCGCCCTTGATACATCCCTTGCTGAAACTCTGGTACCAACATACTCCCCACTCTCCCCCCCATCCCTCAATGACGAGGACGGTCCTAATGGCGACTTCACAACAAAGCTATTTTTAAATTTGTCAGCTATACCCTTCAAATCGTTCGTCCCGTCTACACTCACGGGAAGACCAGGGCGAACCCTCAAATGATTGGTACTTTTCCAGAAACCACTGAAATCCTTGGAACTATGCTTAGCTGCCAGAGAGTCCATTTTCAACTGGTCCTGGTGGTTTTGACACCACTTCAGACGCGACTTAAATATTTTTCTGGTCTCACACATATGATTATAAATATCACCAGAAGTAGGACTGCCACATAATCGCCATTCCCGAAAACTCGCCCTGGCCACCCCGTGACTGTCGCTCACAATTTTATTCCAACCAACAACAGTTTTATATGGTCGTTTATTCCGTGCACGCCTGCCCCCCCGCCCCTCCGTTGACGCCTGTGACAACGCAAGCACGATGTCGGAGTACAGCTTATCAATAAGCAAGCTGTGAGTAGGGTCAGCACAATAACGGTCACTACACATTCTAAATTCATCTGGGAAATCAATAAGTCTGAGACGCTTATGACATTCACATCGATATTGTATAATATCGTCTGTGGTTTTCTCTCCCCACTTAACTTTAATATCGGATGTACTTGACATAATTCTTAGAGGCGTCAAACATTCCAATTTACATTCCAATATGACGGGAAAATGATCTGACCACAATACGTCATAATTTACATAAACATTGCACACAGAGTTAACAGCTGACTGTGACACAACACAATGGTCAAGCCAACGCTTAGACCCACAGGCTTGGTCTATATAGGTGAATGTTTCCGAGGTCAATCCTAACATATTTACATCAATAATTTCCCAATTAAAGTCGTCACATAAAATATTCAATTCATTAAAGAATAATTCTCCAGGATGAGCATTAAAATCCCCCAAAACAAAAATAGGTTCGTTTACATAATCATTACTTAAAGCACTTACAGTTCCCATGCAGTCCGTAAACATCGCTAGATTGTCCGACTTGTTCGTTGGCATATACACGCACACTACGATCAACGGACTAGTGGCCGTATCAACACGAATGGCACAAACTCGCGGATTACCACAATTGATCACGGTAACACTCGAAAACACACTAGTATTCCACAGCAGCGCCGTGCCGCCGTGAGGCCTGCCGCGCAGTAGGCCCGCCGTCGTGTCAACAGCTGACGTCCCCGTGCAGCTAAATCTGCTATCTATGTCATTTAGATACGGTAGTTCTTCCGGCAGTAGCCAAGTCTCCTGTAGTGCTATCACGACACACTCGTCACATAAACGTCGAATATCACTGACGGCGCTCTTCACGTTCTTACAATTATAGCTGGTAAACTTATAGGTCGTACTATCCATTATTAGAGGGCACTGGACCGACTGCAGCGAACCTTCCGTCCGCCTTTCGATATTTAAAGTGTTGGAAACGCCTGAAGATAATCCCCTCAGGCCATATTGTTTCGTCTAAAAACATGGACATTTTAGACTCGGACACGAAAAATTTATAGGCCTTGTGATCTAACACTTTTTTCGTGTTAACTTTTTCCAAGAATACCGTCTCTTGTGTTTTTTCTTTCAAATAATTTACAATATCAGACTCCAACGTATCATTATGCACATTTGTTATAAAAATGGGTATTTTCTTATTAGCTGCTTTGAAGGATGATATTGCAGGTGCTACAGCTTTTCCTTTCTCGCCTAAATACCTGTATTTTGGCTTTATTTTACGGTTAGTTACGGTTCGCCAGGGGTTTTTGTTTTCAACTTCAATTTGAACATTCAAATCCAAAGGTTGACAAGTTACCGGCGAACCGTTATTATCCATGGGCTTCTGATTTACCCGCTTTGTTAGTTTCGGTGTATTTGAGTGTGCAATTATTGATAACGGCCTCACGCGCCCCTCCATGCCTCCCTCACAGCTGATCGTGTCTGCCGACACCGCAGCGGCTGGTACGGTCGATGAGTCATCTTTGTGCATGATTTGACAACCAGTATCAGGGGACATAACCGGTGCGGCGAAGTTATTCTTCACACTATTATGCAGCTGTAGCACGTCCTGTGCTTCCGACGTGTCAGTGTGGCTCAAAGTCATCCCTATAGGTCCGCTTTCCAGATTCCAAGCACCCCGTCTCATATTTACGTACCCAGCTGGATAAGTCGGTGGAGGTAGTGACGCGTGCTTTAGGTCATGCATATCAGCGCGCAAATCCTCAACTTGTTTAACCGTAGCATACGTATTTTTGATATTTTCGATTTCTGAGTTTAGTTTTGTTATATCTTTCAATAATTTTGTGCAATCAAGATGATCGAACAAAATTGGGGGTAGTTTTTCGAGTACCCTAGCCACAAACACTGGAATCACATCTGGATCAGTGCTTTTAAACATACTAATAATGTCATCCAAGTCTCTTCCTTCCTTCCCTTTTCTTTTTCTTGTGATTTTACGTTGATCCGTCGGCAGTGAATCGAACAACAATGTTTTCGAGTGGCTGATTTCACTGCTTGTGAACGCGGACACACAGATCCTTTTTAACGTTTCCTCGTCAATCACCGATATTTTATTTTGCACATAAGCTAATAATTCATCGATGACGATATTGCAGACATTACATTTCAACACTTGAGACATTATCACAAAGTGCGTCGACGCACTGAGCGCGTCACACGAACAAAAACACAGCCGACCTTGACAGCGGCGCGCGAGTGACTGGGGAAAAAAGATTGCACGTAGCGGAGATGAGAATGTTAAGATGGATGTGTGGTGTGACGAGAATAGATAAAGTGAGAAATGAGTATATTAGGGGAAGTTTGAAAGTGGCGCCAGTGACTGAAAAGTTGAAAGGGAATCGTTTGTCTTGGTATGGTCATGTGAAGAGGAGAGATGAAAAGCATGTTACTAAAAGAGTTATGAGTTTACATGTGGATGGATGGAGAGGGAGAGGGAGACCAAAGAAAAGATGGATGGATTGTGTGAAGAGTGATATGAAAGAAAAGGAAGTTAGTGATAGTATGACGAGTGACAGGGCAGAATGGAAGAAAAAAACGTGTTGCGCCGACCCCAAATAACACGGGACAAGGGCAGGAAGATGATGATGATGTATCTATGTGGTCCAAATAAAATATTTTTCTTTCTTTCTCTTTCATGTGCCATTCCAGGATATGCTCTTCTCATTTAGCCGTTTAGGCGTGAAGGAGTAACAAACATACACACGTTCAAACTTTCACCTGTTAGTGTGATATTGGATTAATAAAAAAAATCTGTAACTGATGGACCAAAAATAATGTTATAAAGGTTCCAATTTCCTATAAAGGTAGGACCTTAATCAAACGCTTTTATAGATGTCTATATTAGATATAATTTATTTTGTGCCCTTTTCACCTAACGCAATAAAACAACCAGTAGCTGTGTACTTAATTGTGTCGAGCACAAAACCAGGGCCCAATCAAAATCGCCCGTCTATCTACACAGGAATATCACCAAACAAAGTGCCACATTAAACCTTTTTATTACTCGACATTACTTGAAGTAATGCGCGACGCGGGACGTATCCTTTCGTGGGTAAGCAGTGCTCCAAGTGATAACTAAGTGCGTGCGCACACAATCCATCTCGTGACAATGGTGGGCCACGCGTGCCCCGTCACTGGGGTTGCCAGGGCGTCTGGATAAAACTGGTCATAGTCTGGCCAAATTCGACAGTGGCTAGGTTTAGGTAGATGGGCTGCGGATTTTTTGAAGGAGTTAGCGCAGCCCTCACAAAAAAGGGCAACTTAAGGAACACTGTGGGCCAGTAAAAGTCTGACACTCCCTGATAATTTTCTAAGAAAAAAAGGCTAAGGTTGATAATAAGCCTTTGAATTACTAAGGTCTTTTCTACATATCATGGGTAGGATGACAGCTGGACGTAAATATGCATCTTTAAGATGAAAGAAAAGGATAGGTCAAGCTACATTCTATAAAACTGACAGCTGTCACCCACACAATTTATAGCAATTGCAGTGTATTGTCCACTTTGATTTTCAATGAATATTTCTAAATGTTTTTTTGTGTAAATTCACTGTATGCTTTTTTCTATTTCTCCGCTTGATTTTTTTCAATTATGCAACGAATTCTAGTACAGTTTTCATTAATAGAAATAATGGGAAATGAGGAAGTTTTGTGTATATAAATTACATCTGTGCGAAGCCGGGGCGAATCGCTAGTTGCATAATATAGAAGACACATAACTATGAGCTCAGTTTTTTTGTGTCATTCTGTACCTACTATTTAATTACCTTTAATTTGTGTGTCTAAGTCATTTCATTTTGTTAAGTTCATTACAAATAAGAAACTTGAACTAATATTATTTTTTCAGAAATAAATATCTGCATGAGTTAATGTGTTTGGTAGCTTTTTTGTCCAATCTTACCCAAAAATTTGGACATTTTTAAGGGCTGGCAACCCTACCGTGCCCCGCGATTGTGCCCGCACCATTGTGCCCGCGGTGTGGGTGGTACGACGTGAGAGAGTGTCATGTGCCCCGACACCTCGGTGAAGTAAGAGCTTGCCCACATTTGGTACAGGTGGAGAAATAAGTGCTGCGGTTTTTGGGTAATGGTTAAATATTTCACAAGACGAAGCCGTGCAGGTGTACAATAGTGATATTCTCCTCAAAAAATAAAATAAAATTACCACTAGAACTTGCCACTATGGACTAACCATTTTGTAGGCACGACTAAAACTTAAATAATATTTGTGGTGTAGCGACATCTAGGGTGACACATAGAAACTAATCATCGTGGTATTACAGCTGTTCTCCACGCGATTAGAACATAAACAACAGCCCGAGATCAACTATCGGGCAGTTGCCCAGATCAGACATAACATCCGTCTGGGCGGAGGATCCTTCCTTTTCAACACAGGTATGTGGACTTTTAACTCTGTTCCGCATACCTCCAAAATATGCGTATGCGTATTTATGGACCTATAAGGGTTTATACGATACGATTAAAACCAAATCTGTAGTAATTCTGAAGTTTACTTTGTTCTACTAATCGATTCGATTGTGATACAAAATATAGAAATACGATCTAGATTTATGTTATAGTTCACATATTTCCTTACATTTAGTATCTTATATATGTGCAATTAGTATTATATACCTTTAGTTGTGCTGTGAGACCTTGCTTCATGTCAAATTTCAGGTTTCTAGGTGAACGGAAAGTACCATAAACGCTTTGATATTAATCGTCATTTCAAGTCCTGACTAGCAGTTGACTCCTTCATCTGGCCGCTTTACTCCAGTACGTGTGCTGTTAGCGAGTGTACGCGTAACAAGTATTCCATCAGCGATATTGGCGCATACCGCACACGCTCCCCCCCTCCCTTCCCCCCCGCGCCACCTGAGCAAGTGCGCCACACGTCCCAAGACGCACAACAATTGTTGTTTTGTTCTGACGACACCCTTGCTCCTTAATAATTTTGATTACTGAAAGAGCATTCGTGGTGTTGGAAAATAAATGACAACTGTTTAATTATAATACGTTGCTTCATTTGAAGATATGATTATAACAACGTAGTTTCCCTACTTACTCGGTAACCTTCGCACATTTTTCAAAGATTTATTAATTTTAAAACTTCTTAGTTCCGTACTCTCAATATGTCCACCTCACGTCGTTTGACGTTTAGCTCATTCCTTTTTCGTGCGCGGTAACTGTCGCATGTGCTCTGCAAGCAACATGCCAAAAAGGAGCACACTGTCAAAAATTGAGCATTAAGTATGTTTAAAAAATCCGTAAATTAGAAGAAAAACAAAGACAAAAACGAAGGATATTACATTTATCATCATCAGATGACGAACGTAAGCAAAAATGTACTAATTAGTGATGTGATGTTAATGGATTGAGAAATCTGTATCAGTTTTGTAAATGCTTTGGGATTGACTGCGAGTCAATAACATTGTCATTTTTTCAAAACTAAGACTGCGTACTATGTAACTAAAGCAGTATTCATTTTAATTGCATTGGGGTTAACTGCGAGTTTTCAACAATGACAATGACGCTATGGCTCAGACCAACAAAAAAAGATATGGTATCAGTTTTGTAAATGCTTTGGGATTGACTGCGAGTCAATAACATTGACAGAAATTCAAAACTAAGACTGCGTACTATGTAACTAAAGCAGTATTCATTTTAATTGCATCGGGGTTAACTGCGAGTTTTCAACGATGACAATAACGCACAAAATACGTACAATCTAAAAGAGATGTAACGTTATCGTGCAACTCAGTGCAACGGATATCTAAGGCAACTACCTATAGCACCATTAATATACTACCATAAAAGTTGTTATCTTCACAACCTGAATTGCAAATTGTAGTTTTAGGTAACGAAGATCTTGACGTAACCTTGTACAAGGATAAAGAAAACTTGCAACCAGTATCCCTACCACCCGATATTTTGCATGAGGTGGAATTGGAATCAGGCGATATCCATCGTGAGGAACATGGTCAAGAGGAACCAGCGGTAACGCAGAACCCGAGCTAGACCCTGACCTACTGTCAGCCCTCGGTGAATCCACATCGGACTCGCCTGACTATGGTGATATTGTTCACAACAATTGATCACAATTGTGACTTTCCTTAATAGAGAAGGGAATGTCTAAAGACGCTAAAGACATGTTCATCAAGGATTACCCTATACCAGACAACTGTAGGCTCTTGCAAGCACCAAAATTGAATGCAGAAATTTCAGCAGCGGTACCAGACATGGTACGTAATCGAGACAAGGCACTTACAGCATCTCAAAGGCAGCTGGGTACAGGTATCACTGCCATCAACAGAGGTATGGATCTCCTATTAAAGAGCCATAATAAGGTTCAAGCTTTAAAACATCTAAGCAATGGTTGTCGTCTATTGTGCGACTCACACTTTTTGGCAACACAGGCCCGAATAAAAATCTATGTATAGTCTAGTAGTATATAATTTAAATCTAATATTAAATACTTTATTAATTTGCAGACCACCCCCTTTTGATTTCAAGTTTTTACAGTCCATCTAAGGTTGTCTGGTAGCTATCGCTGTCAGCGATAAGACCGCCATTGTACCCATAGATATAAGTTTGTATAAAAGTTTTGTTACTATTTTGGTGTACAATAAAGTTTATTCTATTCCATTCTATGTTATTTAGATTGCTCATTTAGAAAAAAAATATTTATATTAATTTTATTGGCGTTAATAAATTCAAAGACAAAATTCGAAGACATGTGACATCCACCAACCCGCACTGGGCCCGCGTGGTGGATTACGGCCCATTCCCTCTCCTAGAGAGGAGGCCCGAGTCCCAGCAGTGGGAACATTAAAAGGCTGATTATGCTATGTTATGCTAATAAATTCAGATGCTGAATTATTTTTTTTTTAAATGCGTCGGTTACAACGTGTTTACAACAAAAGTATGTTACCAAGACATCATCTACCTAGCCTTTTCCCGACTAGCTTTCAGTGTAATCAGATGCGGCTGAATATTTGAGTTTTACATGGAACGACTGCCTGTCAGACCTGCACAACCCAGTTACTGGGCAAAACGATACACGAAAAGGATGTTACTAAGTGACTCTAACAAATTGATTCCATGCAGTACTACCTCCAAAGTGCGTAGAGGAATGCACGTAGCGCGTCTACGACGTAGCAACGCAGTTTCGCCGCCAGGGACTGCACCGCACAGCTCATAGAGGGGTCCATATACATATACTCAACATACCAGAAGAAAATTTATTTTAGCTACATTGAAAACTGTAAAGTGATGGTCTGAAACACGGGTTTAAATTAACCTAGATCGGGCGGTCCGCTATCAAACATTGCAATCCTGAACCACAATTAATTGCACCTTTAATAATATCTTAGTTTTAGCACTGTAATTGTATGGAAAATGTTGTTACTGTTGTCTTAATGTTCACCTTTGTTAACGATGTTATTTGAATTAAAATTGATTTATTTATTGCACATTTTTTATTTTTTTTATCCTCCTGAGAAACAGCTCGAATTCAGTAATATTTTGTACGGTTGTGCTAATATAATGATATATAACTAATATATGACTCATCTTTTTAAACATCTGTTTCATCAAAATTCAATGTATCCCTAAAATTAAAGATGAAACAACAGCACCTGTACATTTCCATAATGCCCTCTTGGTAAGACATTACATTACAGAGAGCCTCTCAGTATAATGCTCTCAATTAATTACCGTATCATCTCATCACTCGGGCGCAGATCCTCAAGTACAAGTATGCTAACTTTGTGCGTGATTCTATTATCTACTGAGATATGAATTTTAAATTGTGATTAAAATTCTCGTATCAGCATGCTGGTATGTTTATTAGGATTTTGTATTGTGTAGAATGGGTGGAATGAAGATCAGTTTTGGACAAAGTAAAATTAACATGCTAAGATTCTATGAGTACATTTTTTCTTGAATATTCTGCGCACATTGAAACCACATGGTAGAAACACTCTTCTAAACACAAAAAGAATCATTAAGATCGGTCTGTAAACAAACGAGTTACGCGCGAATTGATAACCCCAATATCATGGAATTTGAACGTAATTAATGAATAGCCCTCTAACAGTGTGAACTTAAAACAAATGCGGTACTCCTTCAGAGCGTACTGCTGCGATGTTCATGTTATGTTATGAAATGGTGTTAACAATAAACACACAAGCGATTGCAGCTATCTCGGAAGATTTGCTATCATTTATTGAAGTGTTCCAATAACTTCGGAGAAAGATCTCGGAAGTTTTTCATTAGATCTTCACCAACTTTAAATGTAACCACCTGTCAGATAAACTCTTCGAAACAAAAAAAGAATCGCCGATATCAGTTCAGTCAGTTCATTCGGCGAAGACATCGCTGAACAAAATACAAAGCAGTCTAGACTTTTTAAACGGTTGACTGTTTTTTTTTTTTTGTCGGTGGTAAAATCATCTTATGACATCCCCCGCCCTTGGACGGGGCGGGAGATAGTGTCAGACTTTTACTGACTAAAAACCCACTCCTGTTCCTTCGTTGCCTTTCGTACCAGGGCCGAGTCTTCCTTTCAGAATCAGACCCTTGGCCCCAGTAGGCTTCGACCCTGCTAGGCCCCTACAGTTGCTGACATCTCATTGAGGCGCGCGTGGAACAGCACGCGCCGTCGACGACTTGGGCTCGATCCGGACGGTTACCGGACGGTTGGACGGCGAGCCACCCCTTGCTCGCCGTCCGCAAGCCTGCGCCTACGATGGCCGGAAATCGGGATCGGAATCCCGGCGGCGATTGGGGCGTGAGGACCGTTGCCTCACGCGATCGGCCGCCTCCTTTGCTAGCATTACTGCTTCGCAGAAGGAGGCGACAGCCTGCCACTCCTCTTCGCTCCGGACCATGGCCTGTACCAAGGCCCGGCGCGAGAGATCGCCGCCGCCGATCGCCCCCATGAGGACACGGCGTTGCTCTGCCCAAGCGGGGCACACCTCCACCGTGTGCTCCACCGTGTCCTCCGGGCGGTCCACACAATGGTGACACCCGGGCGTTTCTTCCGCACGAATCCGGTGCAGGAACCTCCCGAACTTACCATGTCCGGTGAGGACCTGCGTCATGCGGAAGGTAAGGACGCCGTGTTGCCTTTCCAGCCACTCCTCAAAGAGGGGACTTACCGCCATAATTATGGCATGCCCAAAAGGTTGACTGGTAGAGAATGCCTTGTTGCATTAAGCCCGCCAATGTGCCACTACTGTATATGAAGTTTAAATAAAGAAACAATTTTTTTTAAATCGGATGACTTGAGAATGCCCTCCTTTCTTTGGAAGTCGGTTAAGCATATCATTAATTTAATGTCTCTTCTCAAGATTAAACGCGATCGCTTCAGAATCTTGGTTATCCTCACATTTAAACATAAAGTAGCTCTGTACCTTAATTAGCGAGGCTAGTCTATTCACCAGGTCAGATATAACAGATTTTTTTTATGTGTGGTGTAACGAGAATGGATAAAGTGAGAAATGAGTATATTATAGGAAGTTTGAAAGTGGCGCCAGTAACTGAAAAGTTGAAAAGGAAAACGTTTGTCTTGGTATGGTCATGTAAAGAGGAGAAATGAAACGCATGTTACTATGAGTATATATGTGGATGGGTGGAGAAGGAGAGGGAGGCCAAAGAAAATATGGATAGATTGTGTGAAAAGTAATATGAAATAATAGGAAGTTAGTGATAGTGTGACGGTTGACAGGATAGAATGGAAGAAAAAACGTGTTGCGCCGACCCCAAATAAGATGGGATAAGGGCAGGAAGACGATGAGATATAACAGATTGTGGAGGTGTGCAGAATAGGGTGTAAAGTCCCACATCCCTCCGTTGAAAAGACAGGAACAGATGGGTACTGTGTCTAGTCTGCTAGTTGATTTCGGACTGTTGTATATAGAAAGAAAACATTTATTTGAGACTCGCACAGGACAAATAACAATAAAACAAAAAAGTAACTACATAATCTATGAATGCTTAAATTAAAATAAAAGAAAACAATATTAAAAGACAAAAATAAAAAAAATATGTTCTAATCGTGCAGAAAACTCTGATGCCGTGATGCAGGTTTGTGAATGTTAGTTCGTACTGCGACATAGATAGATGATAGATGTCGCTACAAGATTATTGACGACTTTACTACGATGATGTAACAGTGTGCCAGTGCTTCAGCCGTCAGTCTCTCAGTCGTGACTAATCTACACATCTTGTGCGGCCCGGCTTTGATCCGTCTTACACTTGATTACGTAAAGAGTATCATGTTTTACAAAGAGATTAATATATTTATTTTTATATAATGCTTTGTTTTAACTGATTATTATATTACATTTTACAAAATTATCTCTGAGCAAATCGACGTTTTATTTTTTAGTTATTTTTACGTAAAAATGATACGTCTTTGTTAAAATATGTTCAAATACTGATTAAATTTTAGCAAATCTGGTTTGTTTTTGATATCTGAAAACATTTTACTTAATAGTTACTCAACTTACATACCTTTTATCAAAAGGAAAATGATTTATAAACGTTGTTTTAATTCCATTTATTTTCACTAAGTAATCGCATTTCTAGGAAAATATCGAAGCTAAGAAGCTACACAAATACCGTTAAGTAAGTTCCACCATTAATTATCTCCGAGCAACAGAAATAATTAGTACAATAGATCCATTAGTACAGAAAATACGACATTACAGAGGAAATCTTTTACCGGAGAGGCCTACGCCGTAGCCGCGTAGCTGCGTAGCCGCGTAGCGTAGACACACTGGCTACGAGTTTATTCCATTCGCTACGCACTAAATACTCTTTTGAATAACATCGCATAATTTATTCCAAAGTATTGTATGCCAAAGTAATGGTGGGCATAAAGTCACGGCCACAATTATGGTCCAAAACAGATACAAACGTTCAACATTATTTATACAACTTGGTTATTTATTGGCTAAATTTTTCGGCTATTGTATTCAACCTCGGCCTCTGGAATATAAATGTCCATTCTGGCGAATTTAGCTAATGTTGTTATTAATACGGACCTTTGTACGAGATCTGGTTTATTTTAATGCTGAACTTTATAGGTCATGTGATAATCTGGGAATTTGTTCCTAAATAAATCTTAATTCTTGTTTAGGTAAAGGGTTTTATGGATGTGTTATTTATCTAGAATTTATGGGTCAGCTTTATTTTTTTACGTGACAGTGCGAATAATAGGGGTTTAAAAAAAATGTTTATTTGCAAATCGGACTCGCGCACTAAGGGTTACCTATTTAAATAGTTCGATTAATGAATCGAGTCTCGAGGATTATTCTGAATCGCAAAAAGTAATTATTTTGCGACGTAATTACAAAATGTTTTACGGATTTTTCTTTTACGTGCATATTTCAGCATTATCGGTCAACGGAAAGTATACCATATATGGTCTTTAAACGGATTATAAACGGCTTTATCTTTAGATTGTGTTGACTTAGAAGTTTGATATTTCACTGCTCCAAGTGTTAGCAGACCTGAATATCTAGTATTAATTTCATCTTGATACCTCACTCGTTTCTGACAAAAATGATCTTTATAGATGGGCAACAAAGTTTGGAGGTAGGCGGAACAGAGTGTAAAGTCCCGCAAACCTCCGTTGAATAGGGAGGATCCTCCGACCAGACGGGTGTTATGTCTGGTGGCTACTGCCCAATAGATGATTTCGGGCTGTTATATATGTTCTAATCGCGTGGAGAACTTTAATTGCGCGATGCGGGATTAGTTCTTATGTGACGCCATAGATGTCGCTACAAAAGTAATTCTATTAGAGTTCCGTTTCTATCGCCTGGAAGAATGAAATATCAGTTTAGTTTTTCCTACTAGTTCTTAGAAAGAAAGCTTAGGTATTCATTCACCAGGGAAATGGAATTGTTTGAAGGTCTGACCGCGGCCTTGGTACGCAAAGGGCAACTAGTTGAAATTTATACCCACCAAAAATACTTAATTATAAGAAACATTTTGTATAAAAGCTGTGTGTCAGTAACATTGACAGCGTCATTAAGAAAAGGGTTTTCCCTTATCAATATTTACAGAAACATTACATCAACGACAAACTTCAGGAAGTTCCACTGATCTGCCGTCTGAACGCTATTAAATCAACAACAAGTACGAATTACTCCCCCCGAGGCACAACTACTGCATATTTTATCATCCACCAACTTCGACATACACTCACATTCATATTTAAATCAACGGTATAGAGCTCATTTTAATATAATTTGGGGGTACTGATAAAATGGCTTGGTAAACTAGTTGCATATTTCAAAATGCGTACAAACTTTTATTTGCAGGTCCGTTAAACTGTATGCCAATATTTTTAAAGTTCATTTTCCTTTAGCTGGGGTGTTGGTAGGTATGGTGTTTGTTATAAAGCGACAGGCTTTGTCCCGCGGTCAGCAATAAGAGGAAACGGCGCCATCTGCCGCCCGCTTTCGTATCCGGGCACCGACTTCCGGTCAGACTCGACTTCAACTGAAATTTTGATCAGGATATAATGCGGCTTATTATGCAGACCGCAGAGGGAGACTTTTTTCTTTATTTCAGCGTATTCAGGTGGAAAGGCATTTTAATTCGCGGCCTGCGCTAATTAATTTTAAATTGCTTAAATGGAGTTCGTGTTTTTATTGTAATTAAGGTAATATTGGTTTAATTGTGTTGTGTGCGAGTTGTTCATTTATTCTTAATTTTGGGCCTCGTTTATTGCTCAAATTATTTACAATACTTTTTTTGTTCTGGTTAATTGCTCAAAAAGACACAATTTCGAATTCGAATAAAGAATTATTCAGTTACTGTCAATGGCAGGAAATGTACAAGGATAAAATAAAATTCATTGAAAGGAGTTTTATTCGACTTATTTGGCGGAGTAGCTGTTTTAATGTTATTTGCACATTAATTCCTAGTGGATATTTTGATGTCAGATTAGTGTGGTTTTGTACCTCTTCTGTCTACACAATTAGACAACATGTGGGGTGTGGAATTATTGAAACAGTAGGCGTAATGTCGGCAAAATAGAGTTTTATTGTAGTATTGACTACCGAAGCAAAGCTTGCCGAGAAGCCAGATCCGACTCTAGATAAAAAACTGAATACTTTCTAAACTTGATTCTGGCAATACAATACACAAAACACGAAAAGTAAAAAAGAAAAAAAAATGCTTGTAAAATATATCCTGCCTCATCGCCACAATCGCCTCTCAAAATTATAGCAATAAAAAACACTAGTAGATTACGGGAAGCACTTCACTGCGGCTTAATTTAATAACATGTGTATGTAAGTAACGCCGAACGCGGGCACTTCCTACAAAACCTTTTCTTTCCACAACAAAGGATAAATAAAACCCCATTAATAAGGTTCCGTTGAGCGCAAAAAAGCGTTCCTTATAGTGCGAGCGAGCGGGCGGAGCGAAAAGAGCTGTGAGCTGAGTGAGCGGCTAATCGAATCAGTGTACCTGCCCGCTGTGCGATAACCCGATTGTAGCGTTCCAGAGCTGAGTTTCTTTATAATTACCAGCCACCGGACTGCGATAGTTTTTTAAAGTTTTCCTTTTTCGTGAAACGTGTCGAGGAGTTTTGCGGACGGCTTTGTTTGGTTTTTTGTCAGTTGTTATCTCGGACGTATATAATATTATTTTTGTGTGAACATTAAATTATTGAGAAATATCTAAACTAACATTATATAACCGAAGCCGACTACTGGTTTAAATTGAAAAATTATGATTTCGAGGAAGGCTATAGGATATGTACTCACGGGAATGGAGCACTAATCAAAGACACGGATGTAACCGCGGGGGTAGCTAGAGATAATATTAGTATTTTTGATTATATTAGTATTTTTAATTCCCCCCCCCCCCGATAAACAAAAAGGCTCCCTAGTTCTGAAAACTGACTTATGAAAAATGTTCGCTTTATCACTGAAGCTAAAACTTTTTGATGTAACTATCTAGTTACACTAAACGCTGCAATGCAGCAATGGAGTCATTTCTTAGGGTTCCGTATTTCGACACTCTCAAGGGAATCAAAATTCATAGGGTACTTCCCGTTGACCTAGAATACTGAAATTTGGCATGAAGCAAGGTCTCATAGCACAAGTATAAGAAAAAATCTTAAAACTAAATTTTTTGTTACGTCAAAAAAATAACTTTTTTTGCGATTCGAAAAATCATTTTAACTCATTTCGGGAATCGCACTGTTTTCACAGGTAATAAGTATAAGTTTGGTATAAGTTTTTACGGAACCCTCACTGCGCGAATCCGACTCGCACCTGTTTTTTTATAAAAATACTAGCTGACCCGGCAAACGTTGTTTTGCCCCTTTTGACTACCAAAATATTCACTAGAAATAATTTTATTTCTAGTGAATATTTTGGTAGTCAAATAAAAATAAGATAAATTTACCTACAAATCTACCAACCTACCCAATGCTATCTACATACATGCCTACCCTACCCCTACCTATCTTACCTACCAACCCTACCTACCTTTTTATTTTGCTTTCAAACCTTCCCTGTATGCTGTTGAACCAAAAAAAAATAAGAATAGTTAAAATCGGTCCAATTATGTAAAAAAAAAATTGGGTTGGACCACCCTTATCACTTAGGGGTATGAAAAATAATATATTTTATGTCCTATACTCAGAACCACTTCCTCTTCTTCTCGAATCGATGGTTTTCTTTTCCAAGTTTTTGGCCCCAGTAGCCGTGAACTTAGCAGATCATTTTCCAGCAGAGAATAAGAAAATTAGAGTTCTACTCGCATGCATTCACTTGCTTCTGGAGTTCCTGAAACTTTTTAGAAAAAGTTCTGGTGTTTTTCCTGGAAAAATATCAAATGAAAATATGATATGATGTTGCCACGTTTATAGCGGCGTCAAAGGCGTTTTTCAGGTCCTCCAGAGTGCACATGCAGGGACAATTTGAAATCGTCTTGTCAGGAGTACCGCACTCGCACTGGGTATCGGAGGTGAATAATACTACCAACTATAATAATACCTGAACATACACACAAAATTTCATACGAACCGGTCAAGCGTTTCGAAGGAGTTTTGTTAGAAACGCTTACCACTATTTTCTTCATTTTATTTCATAGTTATTCCCTTTAATTTATTTTGTTTTCATGCCTTTTACTTCAAGTAAAGTCATGATAAACAACCATGTAGCACCCACTCCTATCAAGATTGGAGACTCTATACTCGAAGTTGTGGACGATTACGTCTACCTTGGACAGACAGTCCAGTTGGGTAGATCTAATTTCGAGAAAGAAGTCAACCGTCGAATCCGACTCGGCTGGTCAGCGTTCGGGAAGCTGCGCGGTATCTTCTCATACAATATACCACAGTGTCTCAAGATGAAAGTCTATGACCAGTGCGTGTTGCCAGTGATGACATATGGTTCCGAAATGTGGTCGCTCACAATGGGTCTCATCAGAAGGCTCAAAGTCACCCAAAGGGCAATGGAAAGGGCTATGCTCGGAGTTTCCTTGCGTGATCGAATCAGAAATGAAGATATCCGCAGGAGAACCAAGGTTGCCGACATAGCACGAAGAATCGCCAAACTTAAGTGGCAATGGGCAGGGCACATTGCTCGCAGAACAGATGACCGTTGGGGCCGAAAGGTTCTGGAGTGGCGACCGCGTACCGGAAGACGCAGTGTTGGAAGGCCCCGACACACTTACAAGGTGGACCGATGACCTGGTGAAGGTTGCGGGAATCCGATGGATGCGAGACGCACAGGACCGTTCGTTGTGGCGACATTTGGGGGAGGCCTATGTCCAGCAGTGGACGTCTATCGGTTGAAATTATTACTTCAAGTATGTAATTAATTATGTTTGTTTACCTTCTGTTTGACATGTAGGGTTGTCATCTATAAATTTTTGAGAACGTCAGTTAGTGAGTTGCAGTTGAAGTAAAATGTTGTTATGTATATAACTGGAAAAGTGCTTCGAGCCCTCCCGGTCTTTGAGGGCTGTGAGGAGGGCCTCTTCTGCTGCTCCAGCCTCTGCAGGCCTCGATCAGCTGTGCGAGACTTGTCCGCCACCCCATGTGGATCTCTCCTGCTGCTCCGGTCTCTGCTCGCCCTGTAAGACCTGTCTGCGCCGCCATACGGACCTTTCTCCGGTTTCTTTGGTCTCTGAAAGCCTCTACCGACCGTGCGAGACAGCTAACTAAGGTTCAAGCACATGTAATTCAGTCACTACTCACTATACTTAAATTGTGGGTAGTATTATATACCCACAGCTTGATACCTACATTCAAAATGTCCCATCACTCAAGAACCAAAGAGGTCGGCACACACCCGCGGTGGGTGCCGACCGTCCATCGGGTGTAGTGTACACACGCCTTATTTACGTACGAACGGATAGTGTTTATATTTGTCGATGTCCCTTGAACAACGAGACTTACTTGTTCAGTGTTCAGCTCTTAGGGAAATCCCTAAGCTTGAGAGTGTTTGCTAGTATGTAATTTGGTGTCTTTGTTACTTTACATATATGTATTTTGAAGTGAAAATAGGTATTTACAGCTGTTAGGAGTTAAGCCTACTTTTGGTTTTAGGATTTTTATGCAGTTCATCATGGTCATCATCATTTCAGCCGAAAAACGTCTACTGTTGGACATTGACCTCCACCAAGCATTGCGACCATACCATAGCGACCGGTATTGTGCGTCTCGCATCCATCGGATTCCCGTGACTCTCATCCGGTCATCGGTCCACCTTGTGCGAGGCGTTCCAACGCTACGTCTTCCGATACGTGGTTGACACTCCTCTACTTCTCGGCCCTATCGACCATCTGTTCTGCGAGTAATATGGGCATGCTTCGGGCTATGTCAGCTTAAACCATTGTATATTGCTATCGTCACAAACAAAACTCTACAAAACATAAAGAAGCCCACAATTCACGCTCATATGACAGAAAATATCGTCAACAATATATCCGTGTATCGCTGCCACCGGTATATTTGATATGAGACACAATTGATAGTCGCCCGCGGCCCTCTCATATTGCGCTGTATTTGCACTCAGTGGTATAAGAAGCTCCAAACCGACACTGTTGCCCGCTCCTGCTCGCCTGGTACCTGGTAGTGGGAAACTGTATTTGATCACACAAGTTTAGGTGAGATGGAGATGTAAATAAATGAATATAAAAGTTTGTTGTATAGCGTATAAGTAAAGATGTCATCTCTTTACAGGTAGAGGGAATATTTTTACCACTATAGGTAATTATTTCACATTTTTAATTTAAAAATCGTGGTTGCAGTAGATATTCTATTGTTTGACCATGGCTATTTAACGACATTTCAATTCTTCATTAATAATAAATAAATTTTTACTTAGTTATTTACTCAAAGACGATTGAACAAAAAAATATTTCCCACCAGCAAATTCTAAGTATAAGTTTATGTGGCAGTTTTTTCGTTTGCCAAATTAGTTCAACCCTTAAAGGGTTAATTTATTTATAATTATCTAGTTTAGTTTTAAGTAATAATAATAATGATAATTTATTGAATCAAAAAATTTTGTACACTCAAACACTTACAAACAACACATAGAACAAACAGAATTAAATTTGAGATATTCCTTAATCATCATAATATATATTTATATCCCCTACTTTTTTATTGTAGTTTCTCTTTGAGATATCTGCGCAAAAATCGGGTTTGAATTTGAATAAACTCCAGCACCAAGAATTCTAGACTCATTCGACTGCAATTCTATAAAACGGTAAATAGGAAGAAAATTCTCTCAATCTCCTACAACCGAACAGCATTCTTCGAATATGTAAAACATACTATAAAAATAATACAGAGTTTAGAACGGATTCAGGCTTGTTGCGGCAATATTCTCACGTATTTATTTACCGGCGTGTCGCATCGACCAGCTAATAGGAAAGCGCTCGAGCCGGCACCGCGGCAACGTACCGCCAACTTTTACATACCAATACACTTTGCAGACTTGATTTCCTTGAGTTCAGAGTTGAGGTGGTCGCACACTGCGACCTACGGAGATGGTGTTTGATTTTATTATAGGTTTTTCGATGTATGCTTACTGAACTAACTGATTTGTCGGAAGATATTTATTTTGCAATAAAGTGAATGGTATTACGAATGATGTGAATTTGTTACTTATAGTTAACTAATTTTTGTGCGCGATTCCATCCGCGTGAACATCAGTTATTGTGGGCACTAAGTCGAAGACAGATAAGAAGTATGCAAGTAAGTAAAGTGCCTATGTTCTTTTGGTTTACTCGACTAATCTCAGATTCTAGAAATGTCAGACGAGTTTAAAACGCTAGATTCTATGAATGCCAGATTCTATGAATGCCAGATTCTATAAATGTCAGATTCTTTAAACGCCAGATTTTTATAATGCCAGATTCTATATATTCAGATTGTAGATTCTGGCATTCATAGATTCTGGCGTTTTAAACTCGTCTGACATTTATGGAATCTGATATTAGTCGACTAAACCGTTCTTTCTTGGGGTTCAAATTTACTCCGTACTTTCACATTTACAATATCAGTACATATTAAAACAGTACAAGTCCATTTACATTAATTTACATGGAAATATGCTGATGAAATGTGCTGTAATGTAGTTGTATGGAATCTATATTATAATATTATAAAGCTGAAGTTTACGTGTTTGTTATGGAGTACAATATAAAGATCCACGGTCTATATGACGCACGGTTCATTGTATACCTGAATAAAGGTACTATTTCTTTATCTATTTTTTTATTTTTGTATGTCTTTAGCTACTTAACTAGTCCGTTTCCTAGTGCTGATAATACTAATTCCAAAAGTAACTTATTTGAGATTTAACTTAAACTGCCTGTAAACTGTATGAGTGTGTGTTTGTGTGTGTACGTCGTCCGTTTCCCTGGCATGTTACATTTGCTCTCAAAAGCTTTTATTCTATTTTCTGTATAACATTTTTGGTGTGCCCACTGTTCAGTACAGCATCTTCAAACCCAAGTGTCGCAAATTTCCGCCGCCGCGGTGGAGCGGTGTCGACTCTATTCAGCGAGTGTCTGCGAGTGTCGACACCGGCGCTGTGAAACGCGCTGATTTCTTTCAATTCGCGCTGAAAAAGAGACAAAGTTTTGAAAAGCAGCCAGTCATTTGTACTGCTAGTGTAGTCGTCTGGACAGGGAAGCAATGTAAAGGAATTATTTGAGCATATTATTTAGAAATATTCTTTAAACCGATAGTTAATAAAAGTGCACTTCTAGACACACAATTTAACGAAGCTTTTTTAAAATGATATATAAACCAGTGCTTGACTGCGATCCCACTTGATGGTAAGGAGTGATGCAATCGTTGATGGTGAAGCTCACTAGTTTATTAAGAGCCTATTGACTCTAGCCTTGAAGACACCTAATGATATCTGATTGATCCTGATCATTAGAATGATTCCGTAAACTAAGTATCCGCATTAAAAATGCATTAACCTGTGACCACAATAATACAAATATCCAGCAACCAATACTAAGATACCAGAACTGCAGTGGGTGCTAAAACAGGTCCCACCAAACGTTTTGTTTCGGTGTTTGTGTTTGTCTGCTCAATTTAGAAGTAATCGTAGTTACCTCACACATGTTTACTGTGGCAAACGGAGCAGCAGTGAACAGGGGATATAGTTTAAACAGTTGAAAATGATTTAAGTTTTGAAACTAAAAGCTAAAACAATAAAGGACAAAATCGTTTCAATAGTCCTGCAAAAAATCAAATAAATTTTGAATTGTCTGAACCATTTTGTCATCTCTCTAGCCTTTTCCCAACTAGCTTGGGATCGAGTTCCAGTGTAACGGGATCAGTTGAGTCAGACCTCCAGAACCCAGTTACTGGGCAACACGATATCCACTCCTTGGATAGACTAATATTATTACTATTTAGACTGATGGTCAGACTTTCTGGTGACTACCTGTAACGACTGTCAAAGATCTATGGATGACAACCGGGAACAACCGCTTAACGTGCTTTCCGTGGCACAGGGTGTTGGTATTGTTAAGATAAACTTAAAAAAGTAAGACTCAATAATATAAAAGAGCACTCAGGACTCAAGAGATCGGCGAAGGGAACAAGTTTTTCACTAAATGCGAAACTGTGTTTCACCTAGGTCATTTTCTCAACAGAACATGAATCTTCTCACCTTTCGATCAAACAAAACCTAGCACACAGTCTCCATCTTATCTAGAACCGAATAAATTAAAAGGAATTTACATAACGAATCCTCGCCGCCTCAGTAGACCTCATCTGCGACACCTTTGTCGCACAGTCGCTCTGTCGCACTGTCGCACCGGCCCTTCTACACTTTAGAGCAATTTTCAGTCAATAAAACGGTTCAAATTGAATCACTGGTTCGTTCCGGGTGCATAAGCGAGTTAGCTCCGCCCCCCTCTCGTCTTCTACCCCTCCGTACCCCTCTATCGCCCGGGAGGGGGACATGCACTTAATGCAACGATGTTAATTGTAAGTGAATTCGCAATAAGTTACTTCGGGTAAAAATTGGATAGTTCGGTCGGTTGAACCTGTGAGTGTTCTGGTGGAGGCTTTGTATGGGAGTAGGACAATCGGATGCGGTAGATGTTCAGAATTAAAGTTTGGCATACTAAATGATATTGTCTGTTAACACGTAGTAAGTTAAAGTTTAATTAACCTAGGACCTTTTCATCTGGTGAGATTTTTTTTATCTATTATTATAGAATCGGATTTTTCAACCGACGACTTTATCAGAAGAAAAAATTGTGGCCGTTTGATATAATGTTCTATCAAATCGCCAATTTGTTCCAAGAATTAATATTACCTGGCTATTGAAAATTTTTCCCTAAATCAAACTGACACAACCGTGGCTTACGCACAAGTATTTTTGACTTATTATAGCTTAAATGGCGCCTAATTGCGCTTTTGAAAAAGCCCTAACGAGATCAAAACAAAATTCGCCTTCCTAAAATAGAATTCCAAACAGCAATTATTCTTAAAAACCTCATTTCTGGCGTAACCTATTACAACAATATTTTAACTCTTTAAAATACTTGGCATGATATTCTGTCTCTCTTACTCGTATGGCTACTTGTATATCTGTCTTTGTCTAGAAGGTTGGAAATGACTTAATTATAAACGCGCTGACCCAGGCCCATGTAATGTTAAATTAACAAAGTACTTGAACCCTTTCTGACTGAACCTTCGCGTATCAGGTTTAATTCCAACCGGTAATATGTACTTGAAAATTTAAGGCTCCTTGATTATTTTTGTACAAGGAAAATGTATGGGACAGCAAAAAACTGGTGGTAGAAACCGGAACGTTTTTTTAAAACATATACAAATATAGAAACAGTTACCCTTTAAAATGAAGTCATACTTTAAAACTGAGCAGTGGTGGCCGAGTGGTAACGGCCCCGACTTAGGAGTTGTAGGTCGCGGGTTCAAACCCAGCTAGGCGCATTACTTTGTGTAATTTATTTTATCACCACTGCTCTCAAAACGGTGAAGGAAAACATCGTGAGGAAACCGGTATGTCCTAGAACCAAAAATTCGAAGACATGTGACATTCACCAACCCGCACTGGGCCCGCGTGGTGGATTACGGCCCATTCCGTCTCCTAGAGAGGAGGCCTGAGTCCCAGCAGTGGGAACATTATAAGACCGACTATGCTATGCTTTAAAACTCCGAAACTAATGTAATGGAATTCAAGGTAGAGGTGGATTTTTAGCAGGGTTTCGGGATTGTCCGAAAGAGTCACTATGGCCCTGGAACGGAAAGTTGCCTCAAGAAACACAGGTGGGTTTTTAGTCAGTAAAGTCTAACTCCCTCTCCCTCTCATTCTATCCAGAGCGAGAAGAGTTATTTGATAATTTCCCACCCAAAAAATCCCTTTTAGCTTTCTATTTTATTCGCAATCCATTATGTTCTTTTATAGTTCTAAGTAGTTAGAATTATAGGTATCGTAATAATACACTTCAGCATGAAATATAATATATAATGGGTCGAGGCCTACTGGGGCCATGGGTGATGCGAAAGTGACCCCCGGGGCCCTGGAAAAAAATGGCAAAGAAGGAACAGGAGTGGGTTTTTAGTCAGTAAAAGTCTGACACTATCTCGCGCTCCGCCCAAGAGCATGAAATATAATGATGTCTGTTTCATAACGATGGTAAAGTTTATAGCTACTGTTTACATATATAACCACCTTATTCCATAGATGCATGACTCTATTTTCTCTGAAGACATGATTTCCACCTCAAAACATTTTGATCCAAAATAACCTAAGGAATGTCGCTACTGAAAAGCAAAGAAAGTCGGCAGACTGCGCGCCACGCCACCACACTACATCAAATTCAAGTTGTAGGAGTATTAAAAGTGTGCAGTTCAAATATTGACGCCACGGACGCTTCTCCGCGATATTGCGCGGCTACCCTCCTCTACCCAATTTTATATATTTGATAGTGTCGGTACAAAGTACTGGCGTCTGTGTCACATCACAAGGGGGTAACAGAACAAATACGTTTTGTCGCGAACTGTCAAATCCGTAGTTCAAAAACTAGAACGCAATTTTAAGATTTCAAGGGAGAATCTGCAATATATTCAGTCTTTTATTAAGAATGAAAGACATAGAGAAGAATAAAAGTCCAATATTCGGATTTTTATTCTTCTATATTCGAACCCATATTATTTTCTTAAAACCAGGAATTACTCAAAAAGGCTAAAAAGGAAAACATAACATAGTCCTATTGCTAAAGTGGACTTAGCAACTGATTGGAATGGCTCACTGAAGTCACGCTCATGCCACAACGAATTCAAACTCCAACACACCTGCTAAAACTAGGGACATTGATTGCAGATTAAGGGAAACAAAAACAAAAATTCTTTTCATCGCTCCATTTAACATACTGATATTCAGCTGCTTCCGGTTAAGCGGTGTCCTCCGTAGGCGATTTAACGAAATCGCGATCATGAAGCGATGTGGCGCGCATGGAACAAACTATTGCCTACGGCCCCGCCCGTACGCGGGCGGTGGTACGGCGATGAGCGAAGCGACGCGGTTTCTTCAGTTGGTTTAAAACTTTCGCGCGAACTCTTGTGGTGCTGTGAGTTGTTTTATATAAATGGCGGGTAAAGCGGCGACTTCGCGCGCATGTAGGACAAAACGACCGCGTCGCGTTGTATTCGCATGAAATGTCTTCCTGCGTTTAACGCGTCTGCGTTAGACTAGAATCCGACCCCAATATTGCTAAGAAAGGTTCGGCAGATTGAGTGATTATTTTTTATGCTGTTTTGACAGATATATATCTACATAAATATGCTTATTCAACCTTATAATGTTCCCAGTGCTGGGACTTAGGTCTACTCTCTAGGAGAGAAAATGGGCTGTAATCCACCACGCTTGCCCAGTGCGGATTGGTGGATGTCACATACTTTCCAGCTTTTGGTTTTATGAAATGTCGGTTTTCCTCTCTATGTTTTCCTTTAACGTTTTAAGAGCAGTGGTGATGGAAGTTCAGCACCTTCCTGGGTTTGAACCTTCAAACTACAACTCGAAGTTGAGGCTTTTACCACTGGGTCACCACAGTTCGATAAGTCTACACAAGTAATCATGTTCTCATGTACAACATTTTCTGTCAGCTCAACTTTAAACTTTCGAAATTCATTTCCCAAAATATTAAAAATATAAAAACTTTTGTGAAAAAAATAATGTGTTCCCTTGTTTCTCGGACACGTATAGGAGGTACCTACATGAGTTGGGTCCAATATGCGGTTATTGAGGGTTGCTCGTAATTGGAATTTTTAGTTGGGGAGGGTCACCTAATCTGAGGGAAATTCGCTTTCCCAACTAACTTGATATTCTTGATAGGTTTTCGAAAATATGAAACCATACCCGTGTCTACGTAAAGGTATACCTTCACACGTAGTGTAAGACACACGAGTACCTACCTGCGTGTGTGGCACTAGATACACTCAGTTTGTGGAACTCAAGATGTCATGGCTTACCCTGACCTTGCCTACAAAGTAAGAATAGATATTACAGATGTAATAGAAAATACAATTTGAATCACAACAAACACAATATATGGGTATCTCATCTATATTTAAGAACAATAATTTTAAAACATTGGGTGTAGATATTTATTTGGTCGGTTTTGGAGATGGTTGATGGGGACGAAAGGTTCAGCCCCCCTAGCCAAGTTACAATCGTATCGTTCGCGCCGAACGCCTCGAGTAGACGACTGACGTCATCTCAACGCTCAGTCACGTGGTCAGAACAAAGGAATTGGAGGCGTGGCCTACTCGAGGCGTACGGCGCGAACAAAACGATTGTTACTTGACTAGGGGCGCTGGTATGGCGACCACGTACCGGAAGACGCTGCGTTGGAAGGCCTCCCACAAGGTGGACCGATGACCTGGTGAGGGTCGCGGGAATCCAATGGATGCGAGACGCACAGGACCGGTCATTGTGGCGACTTTTGGGAGAGGCTTATGTCCAACTGTGGACGTCTTTCGGCTGAAATGATGATGATGATGATGATTTATTTGGTTATTAAAACTTTATGCACCACTAAGTTACAAAGGCGGCCTTAATCGCGTCTTAGGTGTTCTCTACTGGTCAACTAAGGGTGGTAGAGAGTCAACATGGCAGGTGCATAAAAAAAAAAGAAAATAGATATCGCAGCTTTTCCACAGCCTGCGTATTTTAAATGAATGAATTAAAGAAAACAATGACCGAATAAGTCGCTAAAGGTTCACATGGAAATTGAATGATTTCTTAGCATTATCCCAATCACTAGTGGTCAGCATATACTTCTTCTATCAGCCGTCTCCAAAACAGCCAGCTCATGTTTAACCATATCATCATTCACATAGTGCATCCTTCATTTGTTTGGAGCATGAGTTTCCTCACTTCCCTTCTACATTTAAATGGCTTTAGCAGGGGGGAAGTGACAACCGTAGGGACACATAATCTTTTAGACATAACAAAGTCGAACACAAGTATACGAGTGTCGTGTCGATCGACAGATGGAACTAATTGTGACTGTCTCTAATGACGGCGCGTACAGGACGGCAGCGAGCAACGCGCCGTGGTGTGCGCACACCCTTATGTCATGTGTCGCCTGACTTGACGGCTACCGCTCATTTTGTAAGGACCTTATTAATTTTGGTTGATTAGTGATTTTCGGTAGGGATTTAGCATTCTGTGAAAAATTAGTTTTGTAATAAAAGGGCTTAAAGTAGAAAATTCATTGAATTTGTACATTCTTTGAGCGGTTCGAATGATTTAGTAGATTTATTCTTTAAAAAGTTCTTCGTGACAATATGAAAAGCTGAGTGAACATTTAATTCGTTTTAAAACTTAAAATTTTATTTTAAACGAAATCCTCCCCGCAATAAAAGTAACTGAACGAAAAACTTGCACAAAATTAATTAACAAAATTCTCGGCGCTAATGAAATGTAAAAACTGCAGGTACACTGCAGGAGATACTGTTGGCCACAGGGTAGTTGGTGCAGTAGCTCGACTTCATACAATGAGCGAAAACGCACGCACACAAGGACACGCTTCACGTACAGTGAGTGCAGGCGCACTCGCGACAGGCGCTTGTTTGAGATCACCGCTCGTACGCGTCTATGTGTGCGAGTTACTGTTTGCGGTCGTTGTTTAGGGCCGGCCTTCTGTACCTAGGTTTTCTCTACAATTTCCCTGATATACTGTACTCCTGTAGCAGTAACCGAGCCAACTTGTATTCATTATCTGTGCCCACTGGGCCGGAAAGTGTGAATCGTCTGAACGAATAAAAGTCCTCATAAAAGCGAATATCGCCGCGAATCGCCGGCGATCGTGGGACACACGCTCCGGTCCGATGCGCCACACCGCTCTCATCCGATAAGGATTTTACACTACTTTGCCACTGAAATATTTTCGCGATTGTGAGCTTTCTCGATATTTCGCTTGGACGGAATCCTATTTGCGTCGATAGACAGATTTCGGACGATATGAAAGAGGTCTTTGTAAACAAGGGTCACTTTGATCGTCTGTGTTTATCGAACTTGACAATAAATGTTGCGACAGCATAATAATGTAACGAGTGTGTTTTAATTTAATTTTCTTTTATTTTCAGGTCCATTAGCTGAAAGAGGAAAAGTGCAAAGTTAGGTAAGCCTAAACAAAATATAAATTACCATACTTGATATGCAGACAGAATTTATTTTAGAGGCCGTCGATAGCCAAATTCGAAAGTATGAGAAATAGCGAAAACCACTCAAAGGAGTGCCGGGCCCAATTTTGCTGAAAACAAAACGATGTCATTGCATTATTAAAAAACTATATTTCTAGCACATATCCAACATGTACATTATTCTTATACTTACTTACGGAGCACAACTCTGGTCTTTGAAACTTCAGCAGAGGTCCAGACTCGAGGTTTGTCAGCGAGCTATGGAGCGTAGTAATCTGCCCCCTAGCCAAGTTACGATCGTTTCGTTTGCGTCGAACGCCTCGAGTATGCCACGCCTCCGATTCCTTTGTTCTGACCACGTGACTGAGCGTTGAGATGACGTCAGAACAAAAGAATCGCTGGAGGTTCGAATTTCCGACCGCGTAAGGAACACAATACTGCGCGCCAAAACTAAGATAAAAGAAACCCGAAAAGCTGCTACTCTAAAGTAGGATTGGGCCGGACATGTCTGCAGCCGGTCTTCGTCCAGCAGTGGGACATAATATGCTAACTAACTAAAACTTCTAGCCAGGAATCGAACTCGAAAGAAAAACAACACGCTCACTGTGCACACAATTCCGTAGTGTCGCTAATAAGGATCAGATTCCTTAGTACTTAGATACCTAAACAAAATTGTAAAGAGTTTAAAAAACACACGAAAAAGTAAGTACATAGTAAGAGTATTAATCAAACAGCACTCTACGTCCAAACCCCTGAAGTCCGACATCCAATACCTTAGTATATCTTATTAATTTTCTTCAAGTGAAAATCACGTTAGCTTGAGTCCCGGCGCGGTCATGAAATTTTATCAAGAACTTGGTCCGCGGTGTTCCGGGCAAAGTTTCAAGAAATTCCCGATTGTGTTCCAACAACTCGCAGCTATTTCACGGATCTCTTTTCAATCCTTCGAGTTAGGGTGCCTACACACGATTGCCGGGGGATTACTGCTAACTAAACCAGTACACGTTGAGTTTTGAACATAGCTTAGTATACGAACTGAGTAGCTAATTGTTAACATGGTGAATCTATGTTGTCTCGATTTCAATAATCTGTTAAGTAATTATTGTTAAGTGGATATAGTTATATTATATACCATAAAAAATTCAGTACGTAGGAATCTGAAATCAGAAATCTGCCCCCCTAGCCAAGTTACAATCGTATCGTTCGCGCCGATCGCCTCGAGTAGGCCACGCCTCCGATTCCTTTGTTCTGACGTCATTTCAACGCTCAGTCACGTGGTCAGAACAAAGGAATCGGAGGCGTGGCCTACTCGAGGCGTTCGGCGCGAACGTAACGATTGTAACTTGGCTAGGGGGGCTGGGATGGGTTACTTGCCTACAGGATTAATTAGTGCTTAATAATTATTATTCGAACCGATTTTATATGTTTATGTTTTTATGTGGCCTCTTCAATAAAACCGTCACCTCCCTAGCCTTTTCCCAACTAGCCGATCCCAAGTCGGCTTCCAATATAACCTGATGCTACTGAATACTCGTGTTTTACACGGAGTGACTGTCTATCAGACTTCCACAACCCAGTTACTGGGCAACACTGATGACAACCGAGACCAGCGGCTTCATATGCTTTCCGAGGCAAGGAGTGTTACTAATGTGCCTTAACCATCTCACCAATAAAACCGCTGCTGAGTGGTTTTATAAGTCCCTCTGTGAACCGACCCTTACCTCAGCTGCACTATACCTGCGTCCGCAACTTCTCGTAGTTCACAATCCCGTAGTTCTGTGACTTTATTACCGTAGTGGAACGGTATGCACTTTCGCTCTATGATTTCAATACTACACTCCGAAGACGGAATGCATTTATTTCTTAGTTGAAGCGTCGATGGGCAAAGTTTGGGACTAGTACGCAGTCGCTGGTGCAGTCTAGGTACAGCTCGAACTTTACAAACAAACAGAATATTTAATTATTTCAAAAGGACATCGTATGATTCCGACAATCATAGGATGTCCTTCAACGTACATTTATAGACAGAAGAAATAGTAAAAACTATAAGCAATAACGAGGAGGAGGAGAATGGGCCTAACATAGATATATGGTGATGCTTATAAATAAAATGTTGTGGTATTTTATTTCACCATTTGTGGTTTTTTATTTATAATGGTATCGGCTTTTTTAAGGTTTGGAATATCTTTATTTCCCATAAGATTTTCAGTTCACTTACATGAGAAATATTAAAATTAACTTACAAACATCATTGGACAGGCGCGGTCGCAGCCTGAAACTTTGGAGGGGGTCACTACTAGTAATACAATATGTCAAGTAAAGGACGCTTTTACGCTTTTTGACAAATATCTCGGTTTTTCGGGTACCATTATGATGCACTAAGAACCATAACTATGAGGATGTAATGGTATCAAATAAAAGACAATATATTCATCTCCAGGATGGCGTAAAAAAATATTATGGTCTCATATAACATTTTCATATAAATACGATTTTACCAACGCACTAATCGTAGAAAATTAGATACAAACGGGGTCTGAATAGGAACACGTAAGTTAAATCCAGTGCACATTTTTAGCTTAAAAATCATAAAATAATACAGCTTATATAGTCTTCAATCCATGTAGCTAATTATTTTGAACCTACATAAATAACTTTAGGATTTATGATCAAAATAAAACCACTCCAAAAAATTCTTCATACATTTATCATTGAACGCACAACTTCCAAGCCTCAGTCTGCGCTTAGACGCGCTGTTGAAAGGTCGGGTGTATCGCTCTCTTGAAAAAAATAAGTACGTCGCAGCCTGTGCCGATCTGTATACTGCGACTGCAAATATTGATACTTTTTAAAATAAAACTAAGTACTAGTACCATACTTATTTTTAGAATTGGATGGATATTGATTTAATGATACAGAATGAAACTAAAAATAATATTTTTAACAACTTTAATTGAGTAATTTGATTAGATAGAGATTTTTGGGGGTTGTGGCTATGAATATGTCCATCCTTTTTATTTAAGATGGTGGATGTAATTTTTATTCAACCGACTTCAAAAAAGGAGGAGGTTCTCAATTCGGTTGTTTTTTATGTATTTTCCCTCAGAATTCCGTCATATATGGATCAATTTGCAATTTTTTTTTACTAAAAAGTTTGTGCTTCCATATTAATCCCATTTTTTTTTAAATCCAGTTCCCTCACTTCTTCAAGTATTATAGGCAACCATATAGTCATTTTGGTATTTTCATCAAGAAGTCGAGTATTTACACTCTACAATCAAAAAGTGTCATGATGAAGTGGAACTGATTAAGAAAATCAAACCAATGAAATTTCACACTAACATAGAAAACACAATTAAGATAATTAAGCAACTATGACTATACAAATAACTTAATAAATCTAAATAGATCCATAAAGATGGATTTATAGTTATGTTGAAAATGGTATCATCGAACTGATCCGATGATGATGATGATGATGATGCCTTAAGGTAGGCACCGGAACTACGTAACTAATCAATGTATCCTAGCCGTGATCGGATTTATTAGAATAGTCATAAATGCACTTTATCTTTAAGCCACTATCGAACTGATTTGATGACGGAGCTGGAACAACTTCATAATAAAACAATGCATCCTAACAGTGTTTGGGCTTATTGGAATTGTTATGGGCTGTCAGTACTCTGGATATAGGTGTATCACAACTAAAAAGTGTGAAATAAAAAATAAACTATTACAAAAAAAAAAACTTCACTAAAAAAAAGTAGAAATAAACAAAACTAACTGACAGTTCGTTTTTTAACAAAAACTATCTAACAATTAATAAGTTTTTGTTAAAAAAAACGTTTTACATTTTGATCAGTTTAGTGTTTTTTTGGTGTTGTTGTGAAGTCTGTTCCGTTTTTTTTTAATGCCATGGTTCTATTCTGTTCTATTCTATAATAATGGCAAGTAGAGTCGATGTCGACTATTCTGCCAATTCAAAGTAAATTGAAAAAGCAAGCGTGTATATTATTATTTCAGAAAATGGTAAGGGACAGTAACTGTAGACCAAAATTCTTCGATTGATACAGTTTTTTTTTATTATTTTATTAATTTGTTACATCAAAAATCATTTTTAACATCTGCCAAACTGCATAGCAGTTTGTCGGCAGTACATTCTCGTGGATTTCGCTGATTACTAAGACCACATCCGGTCACCCCCCAAGTTTGTAGGTAGGTACTCGTTGTGAGGTGAATAGATGCAGCACCACAACACTATCTGAGACCAACATACCGCAGCAACTATGGACACATAGACAGATAATGTTTTATTAGAACATTTTTTAGTTGGTTTCTATTTTTGGCTCGATTTATTAATTCATCAGGTAACTCATTAATAAGTGTAGGTGTAATCCACCGTCTCGCATGCTTACCGTAGTAATTATTCACCTTAGAAGCCTGGAGTTTCTTTTTCTTAGATTGGCGGGTTGGGTAGCAATACACTCTTTCATTTTTATAATTTTTACTATTATGTTGTTCCAAAACAATTGCTAGTTTAACTTTCATTTTAATACATTGCATTTATTAAATAACTTTTCATAATCTTTGTTCAAGCTTTTTTTAGTTTTATTGCTTACTAACAGTTTAAGAAGTCTTATTTGTAATATTTTAATTCTATTAAGATACGTTTTGAAAGTGAGTCCATACCCACCCAACCCATAACCAATAATTGAGTCAGCAAGTGCATAGTAAAGCGCATACAATAGTCCTCTCGTAACTACAGGTTTCAAGGAATACAACTTACTCAGGACTGACCGAAGTTTATTACAAACTGTATCTATATGATCGTTCCATGCAAATTTAGTGTCAATAGTCAGTCCCAAGTACCTGTATGTCCTAACTTGCTCCAACATAACACATTGACAGTTAGATTTTTCATTGTGAAAACATTCATAACTATGGCCTTTTATATTCAGCTCTATGTCTTTATTACGCGAAAATGGGGACTGTATTAGCATACACTTAGTCTTGGCTACATTAATTATAATGCCATTGTCATGTGCCCATTTGATTATATTGTCCAAATCGTCTTGTATCGCGTCCCGTACAGAGTTCAGATCTTTACCACTGAATAGTAGACATGTGTCGTCGGCTTACATGTACGCTTTGCATTTTTTTTTTTTTTTTTAGTAGTAGTTGAACTTGATGGTTAGTATTGGATAATGTCATGGTTTTCAATTGTGGCGGTGTTAGGAGGAGGTATAATGTCATTTATTTTTAGGGTCCCGTCATAGAGGAGTAGCGATCCTCCCTCTATGGGGTTCTTTTTTTTTGCGGATGGGAAAATCATCTAATGACATCCCCCGCTCTTGGGCGGAGCGGGAGATAGTGTCAAACTTTTACTGACTAAAAATCCACTCCTGTTCCTTCTTTGCCATTTTTCCAGGGCCCCGGGGATCACTTTCGCATCACCCATGGCCCCAGTAGGCCTCGACCCTGCTGGGCCCCTACGGTTGCTGACATCTCCCTGAGGCGCGCGTGGAACACTACGCGCCGTCGACGACTTGGGCTCGGTCCGGACAGTTACCGGACGATCGGACGACGAGCCACCCATTGCTCGCCGTCCGCAAGCCCGCGCCTACGGTAGCCGGAAATCGGGATCGGAATCCCGGCGGCGGTTGGGGCGTGAGGACCGTTGCCTCACGCGATCGGCCGCCTCCTTTGCTAGCATTACTGCTTCGCAGAAGGAGGCAACCGCCTGCCACTCCTCCTCACTCCGGACCATGGCCTGTACCAAGGCCCGGCGCGAGAGATCGCTGCCGCCGATCGCCCCCACGAGGACACGGCGGTGCTCTGCCCAAGCAGGGCACACCTCTACCGTATGCTCCACCGTGTCCTCCGGGTGGTCCACACAATGGTGGCACCCGGGCGTCTCTTCTGCACGAATCCGGTGCAGGAACCTCCCGAACTTACCATGTCCGGTGAGGACCTGCGTCATGCGGTAGGTAAGGACGCCGTGAGGCCTTTCCAGCTACTCCTCAAAGAGGGGACTTATCGCCATAATTATGGCGTGCCCATCCCTCTATGGCGGTTACGTAGTCAACAACCTTAAAAGCCATGTCGGTCTGTTTGTTTGTCAGTCTCCGGCGAAACTCACGAGACAATTTTCCCGAGATAAATAAACGACGTGCTTTATCTTGTAGTCGTAGTTTGACAGTTGTGTGTCAGTGACAGGAATAATGCTTAGCAAAACACGTAAAATAAGTAACATTTTTATGTTGACCCTAAGAATATAATAAAACGGGAAATAATAATGGTTCCGAAAAACAAATTAATCTCCAGCGATCTGTGGCCGACTATTATTCTAATTAACCAGCGTTATAATGATTTACCGACAAAAAACCCAAAACATAAACGAAAAAAAATATCCAATTTAACAACAGTAAAGAGCATGTTCAAATTACATTTTCTCCTAAAAAAAAATGGATCTTCGAATAACAAAACTAAACTTCCGAATAAAATACTGAACCTCCGACAAAATTACTAAGTTACCGACAACAGAGGTTTTGTCAAAATAATCATATTTTTACAACTTGCATGAACTGTTTTAATTTCTATTGTTGGTTATCAAATTTATATTTTAACTCTTATTAATGAGGAAAATACCTCAACTGTGCGGCTCGCGCGATCGGGTTCGGGTCGCTTTCGGCTGTTTTCGGGTGCGAGTCGAAAGATCCGAGCGCAGGGCGCTTGCAACGACCGATCCTTGCGTGTTTTGTCTGTTTATGTTACAAAATTAAATAGTTTTTATTGCTACTGGTTTAATATTATCATTTCAACGAACTAATAAATCTACTAAGGAAACTACTAACTTACTATCTATAAACTTAGTATTGTTACAAAATATGGATGAGGTACCCGTGTACCGTTCTGAGTCGGAGTCTCCTTCTAATGGTAGTGATTCATTTGGGTTAGGTTAGGTTAGAACTGTGACCATCAACGCGCGAAGGCCAGCGAGCGGAGCGAGCGTGCCGCGGCAGCGGCCGCCGAGCGCCAAATCCCCTTTCTAATGTTAAAAGCCATTATGATTTAGGCCCCAAACTGCCCCATAAATCGATGGAAATTAGTGTTCTAACTTAACCTAACCTCATACTTTAAACATGGATATCTCCATAACCATGGGGTTCTGCGGGGTAGGGATGGTACAGGGGTATACCATACCCTAAGCCCTTCTAAACCTATTAAAACTACATTTTCATAATAAACTGAGTTTTGTTCTATTTTTATCTTTGTTCTCGCTGACATTATAAAAACTAGGAAATTTGTCGAATAATTAGTAAATAACTAAGTATATTCTAGGAAACCAAAGCCTACTTGGTTTTAGATTAAAACATGAATACGACTGTTCTAATTTTTTAACGCCTGAAATAGGTACTGCTATCGAAGCATACCCGTGGTAAGTAAAATTCATGATATATGATGCAAGTAAAAGTTATTGTTACAAGCACATTTTTATATTTTTTGTAAGTTTCTGGATAACCACTCAGAATATTATTTTCAGTATATTGTTACAGTTAAAATAACACCACAGTCTATGAAATATGTAAGGTAATTTATGAATTAATAGTAGGCAAGTAAAGATAAAAATTACAAAACATAGTTTTCAGTAGAACGTAATTTATGCTGGTAGAAAAGTATTATAGCAATAAACAGTCATGTTTATTTTTCGAAGATTTCAGTATCTCATTCGGTCGTTTCGTCATTTTTATTCGGACAAAAATAGTCGGAAAGTTAGTATTTTAGGCAGTAGATTTAATATTTTGAGTAAGGACAATTCTTCTTTTTTTGTCGGAGCTTTTATTACTACCCTAATAAAACGCTATAATTTCGCGCGTGTATAAAATTATAGATTGTGTAACAGAGGGATAGGTTATATATATATATATTTGGTAATATAATATATAATAAGGATAAAAAAGATATTTAAGTTAAATTCCGTACGTAGCGAGAGATTTATATAATTAACCCACGAGCGCAGCGTAGGAATTAACATAGAAATCTGAGTAAAGTGAGAATGTCAAGCCGTCCAAGACAAAGATATATAATAGCAAATGTATTGAAACGTAGTGAAATGCCTATAAGTGTTACTTTATCGAGCTTGGTTTTATATTTTACTAGCTGTGCCCCGCGGTTTCACCCGCGTTTTTCTCGTTTCCGTGGAAATACCGAGATAAATATAGCCTCCCTCAATAAATGGACTATTGAATATTTAAACAGTTTTCATATCAGATCAGTATTTCCCGAGATTACCGCGTTCATAACAAACAATCAAACTTTTCAGCTTTATAATATTAAGAAAAATATAAATTAAGTTAAATTGTATAAGTCGCAGGCAATAGCTGTCTATCTGTTCGACATTCAGCCAGGCACATAAGAATTACGACTATAGGCGGGAGTGTCCGTCCACTTTAAACCGGGTTAAAATATTATTTTAAAGTACTTCTGAGTAAATTATATTTTTCGTTTTATTTTCTTGTGGCAGAAGAATATATTGATTGTTTCCGCAACCTGATCTTGACAACGCGACATATAGTTGGCCGTGCGAAGAACAGTCTTGCCGTAAATCTAATCCTACATATTTAAATGTTTGCCCCTGTGATTTATTTATCGTTACGGCAAAAGATAATTTAATTGGGAATTGGACTCTTTTAAAATGAAAAGGCAAATCATTTGGAATCATTGGGATCCGAGGTATAAGTACTGTTTGACCAACCGCTGGACCAGTCAAAACTGTTGCAACGATCACGTTATTGCGAAGAAATTTAACCTGAAGTCGAGTCCCGTTACATAAATTTGGTGGCTTAAGATTTCTAAGTAAAATAATTGGGGCACCAATTTTTAACTTGAGAGAATGTGGGGGGAGGCCACTCGGGTTTAAAGAATTAAGAAATTCCTGTGGATAATGGACTGCATCTTCTTGATCTCATCAACAAATATATTTCGAAAAAGATTATTACAGGATTTTATGTTGATAAAAAACTCTATGGCCCATAACTCATTAATAGGTACCAACTCTTAACATCTTACACACGTGATAACTTTTAAACGAAATATCCGATTGAGATGAAACAAAAAGTATTTTACTTCTACATAAATACTCTTGATAACATAATGCTTAATTTCGATAAAGATTAATATTACGATACATATTTAACGTAGTTTTTTTTTCTTCAGATGATTTAATAATTATTTTGAACACAAAATCGGTTATTGTGATTAAACCATGATAGCTAGATATATGTTTTTGCGGACTTTTTTGTAGGTCTTAATGGGATCTACAAACCCGTAGTACATCATTTTGTTCTATTGTCAATAGTTTTTGCAGCGCACGCAAAAATAGGTTTTCGATTTTACACCTTGTGTTACAAAATAGCAATTTTATTACGGATCCCTAATTTTGAAAAAAAAAACATAGCCTATAGCCTTCCTCAATAAATGGACTACCCAACACTGAAAGAAACATTCAAATCGGACCAGTAGTTTCAGAGATTAGCGCGTTCAAACAAACAAACAAACAAACAAACAAACAAACAAACAAACTCTGCAGCTTTATAATATTAAGTATAGATTTTAAAATAATAAGGAATCATACTTTATATAATCATATTATATTTATAAGGGTATTTTTAACGAACAGATCCAGTATTCAATTTTACCTACTTCCTTCATACATAGTTTGAAGACTATTCATATCAAAGGGGGTTGTGTTGTCGGATAAATTAAATTCAAGTAATAATAATAATAACATTATCTCTGGTTGTTCTCGCTTAGCTAACGGAGAGTACTTGCGTAGACACAACCTTGTAGCCAGGATTATCCATCAGCAACTTGCTCTGAAATACTCTCTTGTGGAATCGGAAGTGCCATACTACAGGTATGAGCCCGACCCAGTTCTTGATAATGGTCATATCACTTTGTAATGGGATCGGTCTATCATCACTGACAGGACTATTGTAGCCAATAAGCCTGATATAGTGGTGGTAGACCGAAGCGAGAGGCGTGCAATGATTGTTGATATATCCGTTCCGCATGACAAGGACCTCGTGAAAGCCGAGAAAGATAAACAAATCAAGTATATTGACTTGCCTCGCGAGGTTGTCGACATGTGGGATGTGGACTCAGCGATCATTGTACCGATAGTCGGGTCAGCCAATGGCTTAATAGCCAAGAGCCTCGACCAACACCTTAGGAGGCTCGCGTTGGGCGGCTGGATCAAGGGCTTGATTCAGAGGGCGATACTCCTGGACACGGCTCGTATTGTCAGGAGGTTCCTTTCTCTGGAGCCCTGACCGCCGGTAGCTTGGACCCTGTTCTCGATACCGGTGGGACACATTTTTTTTTATATTTTTTAATGTTTTTGTTATTGAAATATTTAAAAATATAATTTATATGTTTAAACGAATGAATAAACGAAATAATAATAAGTTTATTTTCAATAAGTTGGTCACAAAGGTTCAGTAATAGGATACAATATAGTTTGCATGAAGTTATTATCTTTTGGTCCCCAAACTAGACCAGACTACTAGCCTAGACTAACTAACAAGACTAGACTAGCCTTATTTGCTGATTTGAAAAAAAAAATTCAAATCAGTAAATAAGGCTTCTTTGGAAATAATCGTAGGTGTACAAAGAAATCTGGTCGATATTTCTCGGTAACGATATGGTACCTTCTTATTTTTCACTTAAGGCCAGCGTTTGAAATTGGGTAAGTATATAGGTACCAACGTATTGCACTGTAATCAGTAATCACTGATACCAAAAATACAAACTTCACTCAATCAATACTAGAAAAAATAAAATAATACCTTCAAGTATTAAGACAAGTCCGGTCAAAGTATAAAATTGAGCGAACAATGGATTCTATGTGTGCGTGTTGTGTGCGTACGCGTAATGTTGATGAGTTGCGACTAGTTTACCTAAAATTGAGCGAGTGAAAATATTAAAAGCGTCCTTAATGCACACACATTATACAATAAATGGAAGTCTTCTATTTTTATCGAAGTGGAATTAATATTCTAATACTTTCTTCACATTAACAAGATCTTCTTCTGTATATTCAGATTTTGGCATAAAAATGTCTAATCCAAACACGTTCACTGTTTCCGCAGAAATTCAGTCCTGTAGGTTAGTCACTATGCTCTCTATCAGTGGAATATAAACAGTCCTCCGAAATTATTCCTCGTCATTTCCTTAATAATTATCGAGAAAAGTCTGCCCAGGCGGCCTCATAAAAACTATACCCAGTTTTTCATCTAGCTCTTGTGCCTAGATAAATAAGTAGTCAAAATTACCTTCAGCATTTTCCTGTTAACCTAGTAAAACGTCCATCGTATATTAAGAGCATCTGAAGCTACCTTTTATAAATTTTTAGAAGATTTTTCAATTTGACGTGTACGGTTTGGGGGGGGGGGGGTCATGTCCCCTGTGACTCTTCGGACCACGCCTGCATTGGTAACGTACCTACAGTAACAGTTTTGGCTGAAATTCTAATATAAAAGAAATAATCGCAAAGTTTAGGGTTACCATCATCTCCTTAGTCTTTTCCAAACAAGACGACCTCAACGGCTTCCAGTCTAACTGGATGTGACTGATACCCGTCTTTTACGTGGAGTGACAGCCGTCAGACCTCCACATCCCGGTTACTGGGCAACAGGATACTCCATAGTAATCGTTAATTTTAATTTTAACTATCTGACCAATATTTTTCAAACATGCTTTGTGAAACTAATCTCCTTAATCGCTTCATCAGTTTATTGTACAATGATACACCGCTGATTGCACCCGTCCATCTGCCAACCAATGATCATGTACGTATAGCACATGAACTGATGACGTCATTGCATCAGTCTGACAGGTTGTCATTGTACCAATTACACTGATGATGGATGACGTAGCGCTGCTGAAAATGGGACGTTGATTGGCGGGGAAAATGCGCGGTATCATTTGTATCCATTATATTGATCACCAATAACTTCACATGAAGTTAGAGAATGCCTTGTTGCTTTCAGCTTTGTATTTACTTCTTTCTACTAAGTAGTGTGATAAACTTGTGGTAGTGAATAGAAAGAAAGAAAGAAAGAAAACATTTATTTGAGAATAGTAGCTTTTAAGCTTTTTTTGAGTGGGAAATCATCCAATGACATTGCCGTTCTAGGGTGAGAGCGTGTCAGACTTTTACTAGCTAAACCCACACCTAAAAGACCAGGACCAGGGTTTCCTTTCCAGAAATTCTAAAAAGGCAACGGAGAATTTCGGCCTTGCTGGGCCCCCTGTTGCTTTCTAATTATGGCAACTGATTGAGCGGAAGAAATTTTCTTCTTAAGTACTTAGTATATAATATGGGTGTTAAAGTTATGCGTTTACTAATGGTCCGACGTCTGTTGATACTACCCAAGGGGCTAGGTCGCTGGAAAAATACTAAAGTATTATATTTAGGAGTAGATGGTGCCCGTGACTTCGTCCACATCAGATTCAAAAAACAGCCAATGCCTGAGCTAAAATTGGGTGGAACCCTAATTCCAGTAAAAGTCCTGTCAAAATTGGTTTAACCGTTTTGGAAATTAGCTGGAACAAACAAACAGACACGCAGACAGACATAGCTACAGACAGTAAAAAAAAAAAAATTTCAGAAGGAGTGGTGGCCGAATGGTAACGGCCCCGACTTACGAGTTGTAGGTTCAAATCCGGCCAGGCGCATTACTTTGTGTAATTTATTTCATCACTACTGTTCTCAAAACGGTGAAGGAAAACATCGTGAGGAAACCGGCATGTCCTAGAACCAAAAATTCGAAGACATGTGACATTCACCAACCCGCACGGGGCCCGCGTGGTGGATTACGGCCCATTCCCTCTACTAGAGAGGATGCCTGAGTCCCAGCAGTGGGAACATTGAAAGGCTGCTTTTGCTATACTTATGCTTATGCTATTACAAACAGACACTTCAACTTTATTTAGACAGATTTCTAAAAAACATTTTCAGTTCACACAGATTTATCTCAAGAGAAACGATTAAACAAATCGTCAAAATCGATTTACGTTAGGAGCTTCCCTAGTTCCTAACGAAGAAAGCAAACACACCACCGATCGAGGTTCGTGTTAAATGCAATCGCCGTCCGCCATCCGTTCCAATAGACTCGGCAAGCAGACCGAATTAGACGAGGATAGGAGGATAGCGGACGGTCCCGGGGGATGGGGGATCGCGGATGACGGGATGACGGGCATACAGCCGCGCAGCTCTGGGACTATTGTGTAGCGAGGGGCGAGGTGTTGGGGAAATTCATTATGAGACGCGGTTATGTTACAATACCTGTAAGCCTGTAATATTATTTCATAAGAGAAATCAAAGATGTGTTCCTTGATTTCTCTTATGAAATGTAGTTTTGTGGTTTTGTCGGTTGAGGAGCGCCTTTCTTTAGTTTAATGTAGTTTAGATTGGGATAGGTTGTGAGCATCAGAGGGCGGTAAATGATATTTATGAGCAGAAGCAGCGCGTTTGTGGAATGCACTACCCTTAGATGTGAGGTGTGCCCAAACGCTACCGACTTTCAAAAAGATGGTGAAGGAGCATTACCTATCACTTTAATTTTTCTTCTCCGTTATCTATTGTATATTTTAATATTTATTAGTTTATTATTTGGTAATGTACCTACCTATTTATGTATTATATGTATATATATTTTATTGTATTTTTATTATGTTTTCTTTTTTTCTGTACATTATTTATGTTGTTGTACACTGACAGCCCCAAAATCTTTTCCTTTCGTTTCAGTCCATCCAAAAGTTGTAGCTGGTAGAAATTGCCCGCAATAAGACCGCCTAATGCACACTTATTTTTATAAATGTCTGTCCTGTAATAAGTTAAGGTGTGCAATAAAGAAATAAATAAATAAATAATGATTCATTTAACTATTTTACTTTATTTAAATGCCTACAGTTTGTCAACTATATAGTTATTTATTTTTGTATATCAATCTTGAATGTTATAATGGGTTTCTGAATTGAGTATTTTGAGTTAAGAACGTCTCAAACCTTACATTAATACCAAATGTTGACAGGTCTTAAAGTAAGGCTAAAGTAGAGTTTGAGAAATATTCAACTTCAAATACCTACTTAAATCAGAAATCGGGGGTTAATGAACCGGATCTGAACTAAGAATTGCCAGACTCTCATGAAACGTCAAGTGGAAACAGTGTCAAACCCTAGTTTATTGCTAAAGTTTGACAGATTTTCAGGCCGATTAGAATTAGCTAAAACAATTATATTCAACAACAAATTCCTAATTCAGAAAGCGGTGATATACTTAGATTTTCAGCAGTGTTCCTGAGCTAAATTCGATTCTTAAAGAGTCTTTTAGCTGCAGCAACTCATTTTGCTTGTAAATTCTATAAATATTTAGAATGAAATCGACTAAATTGATAGAAATCTCTAACAACATAACTGCAAGTTGTCAAGGTATCCTCGATGCGTAATAGCGTCTATCTAGTGAACGGAAACCGGTGCGCGTCGCGGAATTACAGCAGCGGCCGCCGCACGAGCACGAGTCTCGCAGGGATGGCACGCGCGAGCCACGAGGAATTTCTGAAAGGAAAGCCGTGGTCTTGGAACGCAAAGGGCAACTGAAGGTTACAGGTAAGTTTTAAGTAAGTAAAATTCTGACTGATGGATGGTTTCCCACCTTAAAAAAAGTGGTGACACGCGTGAAACGAGAAGTTTTTAGAAGATATAGTTGGGTGTGTTTGGCATTTGTTCCAGTCAATGCAATTACTACACTATTATCAATACTCTCATCAGCATTCTGGCAACAAGAGCTTAATTGGTTAAATAGTTGCTGATGTGGATTGTCACCGCATTGAAGCACTATGCTTTGTAAAACAATTGGTTTAATAAAAGACACAGAGGATATAAAATAAAAACGCTTCGCACAACAGCGTTCTGGGCCACGGTGAATTTCTGAAAAGGACGACGTGGTCCTAGAACGCATAGGGCAACTGAAGGACACAGTTGTGGTTTTAGTCAGTTAAAGTCTAACACACCCGCACCCTGCCGCTCCACCGTAGGGCGAGAGCAGTCATTAGATGCTTTCCAATTGATATTGCTAAATAAAACTTTGATAAGTTAACTTGTATATACTAATATAATAATATAACATCTTAAAATTACGAGTTAAACTAAGATTGGTAGGTATCCATCGGTATTCTCGGAGGTGGAGGCAGCCCTATAACTCCGTCGTTCGCTGCGATTGGTTTACTATTTACACACTACACGGCGTGATTGCAGTTAGAATTGAAGTGTCCGATGTAAAAGTGCTTTTTCAATGGCGATGTACCTCCGTCCCGTGTGTGCCGATGTCGAACCTCCGATACGTATCGCTGTGTTGACTGCGGCTGAGTAACTTACACGTGTTGGGGCGAATGTTGGTTTATTGGATTCAAGATTGATGTCTATCTAGTAAAGTTAACATACAAATAAAATACCGCCGATTTTTTTACCTCAAAAATCCTTAGATAGTCTCTTTCACTTTGTAGCCTTCGGGAAATTTTTCCTTCCATGACTTTTCAGACTACACGATATAAGCAACTCCCAGTAATTTCCTGGTACTATACACGGTATTTCTAGACAGTCTCCTACTTGTCTGTTAATCTAACCAAGAAATAAACTCGTATGTCATTTACTGATAATTGTAATTGTTTATTTTTCTTTTTTTTTTATATAGCCTATTTTTTATAATATGAATGTGAGAACACTGTAGGCTCAGCGAATTCTTAGGTTACTTCCTATTACGACTCACTTTTTTTTATATGATTGTTTTTATTGTGCTTTTGGGTACAATATTGACTGGTCTACACTGTTCTTACATAATAACTATTAACACTGTAATATGAAAATATTGTAAACAACCACTTTTTTTAAAAGAGCAACCTTGGAGTTTCTTGCCGGTTCTTCTCCATAGGAAACGACCAATTTGGAACCGTGCACTAGCTTCTGACGTTTTATAAGTGCCCATGTAGGCCTATGTGAAATAAAAAAAATTGACTTTGACTTCTGTTTAAGTTATCTGGTTAACATAGTACCATCTTCTCCTTCTTCGTATGGCTGTTCTTTCCACGCCTTCGTCGATGGCAAATCAATGGTCGAAAGTGTGGTTCTTTGTGCTGTCTGTTTTGAGGCTCCACATCCACCATAAACCTGCTGTCTTTCCGATGTGCGAGGTTGTAGTTACACCTTCCTACTTAAGTCATAAGATGGTTCACGGACTTCCAAGAAGACCAGGGAAGGTTTGATCCCGCGGAAAACTGCTCGCATGATGTTAAATAGTGAGTGTGTGAAGGAACAGTGTCCTGCCACAGTTTGCAACGGGCCTCGGCTGAGTTAATGTGTGACTTTTTATGAGGTTTACTCTGTGATGGAGCGCAAAGGTGTATCGGATTTTTTTCTGACTAAAACTACACCTATGCCCTTCAGTTGCCCTATGCGTTTTAGGACCACAGGCTTCCTTTCTAAAAAAGCGAGCATCGACCCCGTACTTACGATTTTGTTGACATCGCTTTGAGGCGCGCGTGTAACACTACGCACCGTCGATGACTTGGGCTCGGTCCGGAAGGTGAAAGGTTAGATGTCGAGCTCACACATTGCTCGTCGACAGATCTGTATCTGTCATATCGTAGCCACATTAACGTTTTAGTTCGTTAATATTTTCTTATTTTCCGTAGTAGTAGCAGTCTTAATGGCATGGTAACACACAGGTACTAACAGAAACAAAGCAACTCGATACACAAGGGAAGAGCTTGACCGTCACAAATAAGGAGGTGTACGTAGACTAAACGTACTTGAGAAAACAATTCACGTAGTTGCGACGGTTGAACAAAGTTAAACACTGTGGCGCCGACTAGCCAGCGGTGTCAGTAACAGAGTGTAACAGTGCGAACGACGTTGCGGCGCTGAGCTGTTTCACTTTAGTGTACGCCAACCTTTATGCTGCGTTCGCTTGCCACTTGACAGCTGGGATTTTGTGCAATGATGTTAGCTGCTGGATGTGGCTTAGCAGTTAGTAACGGAGGAAATTCCTACTACCTAGAGTCACGCTTGCTTTTCTGGTCCGTACGTAACGTGCCCTTTTGCTTGCTTCCATATCTATAAACACAGCTGTTCAAAAACTTCTTACAGGTAAGAACTCAATAAAAATAAAATGATTGTTACCAAATTCGAGATTCACTAACAATAGGTAAAATACGTTAGACGAAATCATTTTTATATTGTAAAAATGTTAAAAATATTTCTTGTACCTACACGTCAATCTATTTTGTGACTTTATACGAGACGAGGTGCTTCCTAACTCTGACTGGCTTGAAAAAAAACACCGACACAAACTCGCAGGTTTTCCTCTTTTTATAGGCTATATACTATATAAGTATGTTGTTTACTATATATAGAATATCAGCGCTGCGCTGTTATTTATATATAGGGTGACTGGCAATCAGTGTACGATACTTAAACACGTGATTGTGCTCATGATATCAAACAATTTTTATTATTGGAGCAAAGCCGAAATCGCGAAAAAAATGTCAGCTGTTCACTTGTTCAGTTCATTAGGCAAACATAAATGTACTGAACAGCTGATTTTTTTTCGCGATTTCAGGTTTGTTCCCATAGTAAAAGTTGTTGGTTATCAAGAGCACAATCACGTGTTTAAGTATCGTACACTAATTGCCAGGCACCATATATATAAGTTATAAATATCGCAGCATATGCTGAGTTAGGCACCTTTTTGGCCTTGCACAGATTTTAAAGTTATTCTTTTCATACTTTTTGTAATTCTACTGTATGTGTGAGGTAGGAATAAACATTTTTTCTTTCTTTCTTCTAACAAGTACAAATTCGTACTGGTCAAATAACAAATCAACAAAAATCCTGCATTAGAAACTAACAATGCTGTTTTATATTGAAAGTTTACATAATATGCAAGTAAAGATCCATCATTGTCTTTTTTTAAACTTTATTGCATTAGTTTTTAGTGCATCCAGAACTCTAGTCACTTGTTCCTGGACATAGGTTCCAGACACAACGCAGGACGTACTGCGTCCAGCTAACTAGATAACAGACACGTCGCGTCCACTCGCGCGTCCGTCGCCTCGCGCCAGTGCGGCCGCTGCCTAACTTGGCGTTATTGCTTGTGTGGCTAAACGTAAACTCGGTTTGCATTATGAAAGGACCGATGATCTTGTTTTATTTTGTTATGTTTTTTTTTGTAAGTACAAGTGTCGAGTAAGTATTCCTTAATTAAATGTATATTTTTACTACACACTAGAAATAACTCCTGTATTCTCAAATATGTGAGACTTACGCAAGACACCCAGACTCGGAACACTTATCTGTAGGCCATACAGATATTTGCTCCAGACGGGAATCGATCTCGCGACACGCAGCGAAGCAGCCAATCGCTCAACCACTGTGCCATCAGTGCAGTCAATAAGGTATGCAGTTTTATTAACCTTAACATCCATATTTATGAATAGCCGTCCCCACGGTTTTCCATGCGTCTTTGGTGACTGCCTCGCTTCCGTGTGTCCCAGAGTGATGTTATAGCCTTCTTTAATAAATGGACTTTCCGACACTAAAAAATATTTTTAAGTCGAACCAGTAATTACTTATTTATTTGTCATTTATTCGATTCAAAAATGCTTTTCTGTGGAATATAAATCTTCTTATAAATAAATATTCATAAAATCGTCTTCTTAAAATGCATCATTAAGTTGAGAAGACACTCGGAGACAACCATTTAAAACGAATGTCGTACCGACCTTACTGCACCAATCAATTACAAAATAACCCATACAAGCACAATATCTTCCCCTGCAACAATAAGACGTCCGCAAAGCTTCGCCCCTGGCGTCTCCCCTCACCCCTCCTGTCGCGCCCCGTGACATATTTTTAATTAAACGCCACTTAGGTCGACGCGCGGCAAATCCCGCGCGATCCATTGTAGCCTTAGCCGTTATGATAATGTGGCTGCACCTTTATGTGATGTGTGGCGCCTTTGTGTATTTTGTTCCGTTTACAATTTGTGTAGCGTCGGAGAGGATTACGTTGCTATTGTTAAAATGTTAGGCGTTAATTATTTTGTTGCTTACGTATTTTAATTCCGTAATCTTAAATGTGCTGTTTTGTGATGTTTCATTTAAGCGAATTATTCCTCGAGATATGATTACTTCTTATAATTTTGCTATTTGATTATTGACAAAAACGGCTATTTATTACTAGGATATAGCAAATAATGAAATATATATCTTACAATAATGACAAGTTATTAAGGCTTCACTTAATTATGTACTGAAATTTAAAAAAAATGTTATAAAAATTATAAAGAAAACACAAAAAGAATATTGCATCGACCGGGAATCGAACCCGGGCCGCCCGCGTGGCAGGCGAGCATTCTACCACTGAACCATCGATGCTCATACGAGAATATTCCAATTTTACGTTTACATTATGTAAAGCTACGTTGTAATAGTATTATTGATTACGGTATTTTAAAATAATTGCCGACATTTTGTTTGAAAAGAATAATTTACTGTTTTCAATAAAGCTGGTATTTATTGTATATCTTTTGCCCGTGAATTCGTCCGTGTGCAATATATTTTATTACTTATCAGAAAGGAATGAACATACGTTACGTCCCACTGCTGGGCAAAGACCTCTCTCTCTCTTTTCCTCACACGTCTGTATTCGACCATACCACTATTGGGATAAATATCCTGAGTCCTAGCCAGGTCATGATTGTCTAGTTAAATCAATCAATCACAACACACAGACTGACAGACTTTCTCTTTCATAATATTAGTATGAATCAGTATGGTTTTTTCTAGCCCATGTAGCCAGCTTTCCATAGATACATATCATGCAGCATGGTCACCGTCCAGAAGCAGCTTTCACACGGCTTAGCCGTCGGATACGGTCCGCACGGCTCGGATCCGGCCCGTGAGGCTTGGATCCGGCAGATAAGCGCCGGATGCGACAGAAACCGCGGCGCGTACGCTTGATAACGCCTGTAAGCTATGTTAGTAGATAAATAGATATATAATGTTAGTAAATGATTGAGTTGTTTAGTTATCTTCACGTGTGGTGACTCCGAAGGGTGAGCAGGAGTGAAGGCTTGATAGCAAATGTAGCAAACTAGATGAATGCTTTGAAACTCGATATTGAATTTGCTTAATCAAGAGTGATGTGTATAAGTACAACATGTTCCCTCTCCTAGAGAGGAAGCCTGAATCCCAACAGTGGGAACATTATAAGGCCGACTATGCTATTCTGAACGTACTACTTTCAAAAAATATATATTCTTTTTGGGAATTTTAAATTTATAATCAAATTATGACACTGTGTAACCAGAGAGCTGGCTCGTTCTTTACCCAAAGAGCATTAGCATTGCCATTCAACGTGGCAATGCTGCCAGTCTTCTGGGCACATTTCCGGATGGCAGCGATGTGGAGAAGTACTTCGACGCCTGAGTGTACTGAAAGAATAGGTAATTAAAAAATGTAAAATAATATAATCAAATCAAATCAAATCAATCAAATGTTTTTATTGTTTCTCATACATTAACTGCATTACAAAGTTAGAGACAACAGCAATAAGTTTTAAAATACATTTGTGTTGGGTTATCTCGCTATTTCCCGTAGTGTAAATTTTTATAAAGTAGACACCTCTTAATTATGAATCATAATTTAATTTATCATACAATTTAGACAATAATTGAAACCATGTTTATTTTTCATTTTTGTTTTTACAATTTTAATGTAATGAACAGTATTGGGTGTCAGCATTAATTGAAACAGAACCTACGTATCAAATACACCCTTTTCGTTACACCCTGTAAATAGGTGTCAAGATAAAGGACTTAGCTCAATTGCTCAATACTGAAAAGACGAATAACTCAAGAGGCCACGGTAGAGGCTGAGCTGGAAAGCTTAACTCAATTTTATTTAAATGTTGCGATTGTCTGCAAGTGTTGCAGCACTACAATATTTCTAACATAATATAGGTACTATTAATATTCCAGTGTTTGTAATGTTGACGATCCTTATCAATAAATAAACACTATCTTGTTTGACCTCTAAAACCCCCGTTCATGGCACTCAGAACTTAATCACAGTTCGTGCCCGGGTGTTCAGCCTCCCAGCGCTCAATATGCACTGTAAACAGCCCCGGGATCCCGCGCAGATGCGATCCCGCGGGATTAGCGCCGGGACGCGTGCGCCGTAATCCCGGGGCGCGGGATTAAGGCGATGGGAAATTAATTGCTCATAGAGTTGGTCATGATTGTGAGTAATTTGGTGGATCAAGGTGGCATTTTTGTGTCTGTGTTAGGCAAGGTTTTTTTTGGGGTGGAAAATCATCTAATGACTTCTCGCGCTCTAAGGAGAAACGGGAGGGCGTATCAGACTCTTGCTGACTAGAACCACACCTATGTTTCTTCAGTTGCCCTTTGCGTTCTAGGGCCACGAGTTTAATTTTTTATCCGATTTCAAAAAAAAGGAGAAGGTTACCAATTCGGTTGTATGTTTTTTTTTTAATTTATTTCTTATTTTTTATGTGTGTTACCTCAGAACTCCGTCGTTTATGGACCGATATGCAATTTTTTTTCCTCTTAGAGGATATGCTTTCCGATTGGTCCCATTTTTTTCAGAATCCAATTCTGATGATTGGATCCATGAGGAATCGAGGGAACTCCTCAAATATTATAGGCTATATTATAGACATTTTGATCCTTTTAGTGTTTTTTTTTTAATGTTGTCGGTTATTTTTATTTTTTTTAAGTTTTTTTTAGAAGCAGGTATTGGCCTTGCTAGGCTCCTACGGTTTTGCTGACATCTATTCGACGCGCGTGTGAGACACTACGCGCCGTCGGTAACTCGAGCTCGGTCCCTATAGGATGAGCGGACAGCAAGCTACCTATTGCTCGTCATCAGCAAGCCCACGCTTACAGTGGATGTTGGTACAATGTGGGTTACATTTTTATGCACATCCCGCATTACTGAGGAGTCATTGGCACAGGCCACGTGTACCAATGATATTTGGTTAAATCCCACAGGAAAGGGATACATTACCTATGTTTGTTTTTCATCTTACTCCAGTCACAAAGTTTTGAGGTGACATGGCTTTCAGAGTAGCCAGCGTATTCTTTAGTTGATAGGAGTCCGATTTATGACTTTACATATACGATGGATATCTGTTATTCCGAGATTAACGCTGAATTCTACTTACATAAAAACGCCATTACACATACAAATAAAATCATTTCCACATTTTCACACCATCAACATTTCCGCACTCCTGCATTCCATCGACAATTACCTCATAACGCCATAACCTCCCCTCACAGGAGACAGTGGGACACCATGGTTTATGGCGTGTCGTATAGCGTGGCCCCGCGTGGCCCTCCGTGGCCCCGCGTGGCGTGGCCCATGCTCGTAAATTAACACTCGTATTTGTTATTGTGCATGTTCTACATGGAAAATGTATGGGTGTAGTCTTTTATGATGCCCTAATTGATGGGACAGTAAAAGGTTTTAGTGTGCGTTAATAATATTATTGTTTGGTGGCGGTTATTGGGGTGAAGATATGTACTTTGGATTTTGAGGTCAACTTTATAATAATTTAAAAAAAAAACAATTGGTGGCCTTATCGCCTTTTATCAACAATAAGTTAACGTAATTGTCGTTTCATTTACCTATTGAAAAAGGTTACGCCTTCTGAAGCTGTCCCGTAGACCCGTCTCCTAAAACCACATAATTTATTATAACCTCTAATAACTTTATTAATAGACTGGAATCTCGTCGCCCTAGACTACTCTTTGTACAACTAATTGGTTTTTATGAATACTAACAATAAACAGATCTAAATTTAAAAAAATACCACACGAATTTTCCATTTCGCCTCATGTCTGCGAATAACAATCAACCCATTCTAAATTCAAATCTCTAAGTCTCAAACATCTTTTTTAGAAATGGCTATCACAAACAAACCCAAAACTTTGAAAGTGCGTATCTTTTTTGAAGGGCACATTGGCTCTCGTCGCCCAGACGAGACGGAGGGATTAGGCAGTGTCCCCTTGAGCCGCAGTCCGGACGGGTCACGTCTAGTACAACACTTAGCTCGACAGTTTTATTGCGTACGTACAGACATTATCTCCTTTAGAATGAAAGTCGCGGAAATGTGACGACTGACGACCCTTTTTATGTTGGAACTGAGCCTCAATCAAATGTAATTGTGTTGTGATTTGCAAGAAATAATGTGTTTTTATTTTCTTCAAAAGATTGCCGCGGTTCAGCTTTATTGTTATTATATTATAATACTTTCACCTTAGTTTTAGTAAAAAGTCAGTAGTAAATCATAACTCATTTGTTTGTTAAACATAGGTAATAACATAAAACGAAAAAACAAAAATAAAACGGGAATAAAACGGAATTATACTTAAATACCTACATGGTGCGCTATGTTTTGTCAACAATGACATACAAACCAGATCGATTGTATTATAATAAAATTATAATCAGTAGTAATATAATAATAATTCTAGAATTTTGATTAACACAGAAACTGGTCTAATGTGTAATAGTATTTTTAAATAGCAGCTTTCATAAAGTGTTTCGTTATATATTAATCTCTAAAAGTATCGTAATATACCTAATGTTCAAACATATTATCTTCAATAGTATAAAGTCTCTTTGCCTCCGTAAACAATCATCATCCATTCAATTGCGAATGAAAGAATTTGAATATAAAACACGTCACAAATAAAAATACAAAACGAGAAATTATTTTTTCATGAAAAACAGCCGAAACATTCACGACGGCCATAATGCGGGGGAAAATAACGAATCATCACTACCCCTCCCCCCGCCCCCGCCCCTCCGGACACATACCTTTACGTAAAGAGAGAAAAGCTTTGTGGAATGGAGAGCTTGCATTGTGCTCGCCGTCAACGCCGACTTTTTATTCTAACTCCACTTAAAAATTTAACAGTGTCGTTTGAAAAGGTCGCCGTCAAGTGGCGCAACAGTGGCGACACTGAGAGCCTCCGCGAACTCCCGTGTAAAGGAAAATAAAAAATTACATATTGAATTCAATTTGTGTTGCTCAGTGTCATCAGTTCCTGTACTCGGTACTGCGGGGAGGGAACATTTTGTTTTATAACAAAAAATATTGCGCTTATGTAGGTAACTGCGACACGTACCTGCCACTTCAGAAAGTCAGAGGTTTTGTTCCGTTGCTATGAATATTTTATTTTCATAAAAAAAAAAACTTTATAGCTGCAATAAAATAAAATCTTCACCACTAATTAATATAATCATCCAGTGATACATTAATTAGTCTTACGTACATTTCTCTTGCTTAAATTTATTCAAGGTTCTCGTATTTTCAATAACTTTAATAAAAATGGATCTAGGTATAATAGAGCATTTCATTAATCCGCTCCAGTAACACCGAGAAGTTTAAGTTTTCCTAACTCCTATATTCAAAGTAATTTTCTCCACTCAACTGAATAAAATTGACAGACAGACAGGTACAGCTTGTTATAAGACTACGGGATTGTTTGAAAGAGTCCCCGTGGGTAGGTCTGTAAAAATCTGACACGGATCTCGCTCCACCAGGTACTCCAGAAGGTATTTGATGATTTGCCAACCTTTGGCTCCTATATGATTTTAATCGAGAGATTTTCGGTTGTCATCAGTGGCGTAGCTACCGAAGGGCTAGGTGGTGCAGTGCCCCAAAACCTGATTAACAAACCTCTTATTGAACTACCGAAAAAAAATCCCACCTTTGATATCTAAATAAAATAGGTTGCAACACTATTTTAATCATGGCAACTCCTTGTAGTCAGTAAAGTCTGTCACTCCCTCTGGATCCACCAAGAGTAAGAGAGGTTATTTGATGATTTCCCATGTAAAAAAAGGGGCCTTAGTTTTTTTTTGCCCCAGGGCCGTTGGTGACCAAGCGACGCCACTGGTTATCATGCCAACAGAATCGAATGATGTGAAGAATGTTGTCCTCAAAAGGATTTAGAACATAGTCTAAGTTTTAAACATCCAAGTATCCAATCATAACATAGCATATTCAGCCTTATAATGTTCCCACTGCTGGGACTCAGGCCTTCTCTCTCGGATCTGGAATGGGCCGTAATCCACCGCGCGGGCCCAGTACGGATTGGTGGATATCACATGCCTTCGAATTTTTGGTTCTAGGACATGCCGGTTTCCTCACGATGTTTTCCTTTACCGTTTTGAAAGCAGTGGTGATGGAATAAATTAGACAAAGTAATTTGCTTAGCTGGGTTTGAACCCGCGGCCTACAACTCGTAAGTCGAGGCTGTTACCACTGGGCCACTACAGTGCCTGGTATCCATTCAGCTTCATCAAATACACTCACCGAAGTATTCACCTCCCGCAGTAACTCCCAGTAGCCAATAACCTGATTAGCATCAGCACGCGTCTGTAATCCTGGCACAAAGGAGATCCGTCCCGGCCTGATTGATCGCAGCCTGCGGGTACCGCAGCCGCGTGAGGGTGGGCGGAGGTGGCCATGTGAGGATTGAGTACTGCATTTATAGGATTGTGGATTTGAGAGATACAAGTTTATTAACAACACAAACTATAATTTTTCATTAAGAAAAGCAACATAATTACATTAATAATAGGGTTGACTCATGGAAATATTTACATTATCAAATATATATGTTGGGCCCGTATTTTTGCTTCACCAAATCAATAAAAATTGATAAAGATAAAACGCGACAAAGTTCAGGTCATGTGCATGTGACGTCACTTCTTCAAACTATACTAAGGCGTGACGTATTGCGAAATCTCAACGCACTGTATCGTCTTAATTTTATGTTTACGTGACTAAAGAAAAAATATGTGTCCAAATTTTTTAGTACCTAATCTAACCGACGGACTAGAAATAGTTTTTTGTACCAGTAAATAGTTTAATTAGAATATTTTTTTTTAAGTTTGAAGTTAACTTAACAGAGTAAATAAGCGCATTCGGTTACTGAATTTCGGTTACTGTCGTTGGCTTAATTAGGTCTTAAGTAAAATGTATATTATATGTCGGCGCAGGATGCCGATCATCATTAAAGCTCTGTCCAGAGACTATGTCTTGTGGGCGATGGCTGGGTAACGAGCAATAAACAAACTATTTTAGATCACACAACTGATTTATTATGAGGCAAGGTTTAGGTATTCACTTTACACAACGAGCAGTGAGACAGTCCCCGACACTTAGACGTTGTACGCACGGCTGCCGACAGAGGAATGAGCCACGGACCTCTGCGGTCGGCCCTTTTATCTGCTCGGTTCGTGCAAACGTCAGCGCGGATTCTGTCAAAGTGACATGTGTCACTTTTCACTTAGCTCGTTCATTCGTTCTCAAGCTTCCGTACTATTGACTTCACCGACATATATATGTCGTGACCAGATCTTAGAAATTGATCACTTCATGATATGGCCAAGTAAAACTGACCAGATCGGTTAAAACGTTAAAGTTTGATGATATTTCAAACCTTGTTTGGCCTACTTTCTTTAGACCTTTTATTTTCATAGAAATCTCTCAATGATATGGCCAAACGAGGATTGACATATCATCAAATGTTAACGTTTAAACGATCTGGCCAGTTTGAGTTGGCCATATCATGAAGTGATCAATTCTAAAATCTGGCTAAGACGACTTATTATGCCTGAATGCCCCAAATATTTCGTCTATTTGGCTAGCTTCTGCCAGCGGCTTCGCCCGCGTGAAAGTAGAAAATTAACCTAAGGGTACATAGTCCCGAGATAAAAAGTATCCTATGTACTATTCCAGTATATATGGCCTTCCCGTGTGCACAATTTCATCCAAATCCGTTGGGCCGTTTGAGCGTGAAGAACTAGCTAACAAACATACACACACATCCTCACAAACTTTCGCGTTTATATATTTTTGTGATTGTGTTTCGTTTTGTGCTTTATAGGTAATTAAACTGTTATTTTTTCTCCTAAATGATGATCGTTACGTGCCATTTGCACATTCGTATAAAACAGTTTTTAAAAAACAATTGAGATTATAAATTCATATTGAGTGTGTGCTTTGCTAAGCTCTCATTCTGTGCATAGATCACGTCGACGACGGGTGCTAAGTGAAAAAAAGTATCTGCAAATTTGAGATTTTCGATTCAATTGCTCTAACTTACTAAAAATATCATATTCCACAACATTTTGAATTGTGTATCAATGTTTTATGTTTGATGATGAACTTGCATCAATGTTTGCATGCCAAAATGGTAGAATGTACAAGGAAATTTTTTTATATACTTTATTATACATACAACAAGATACATAAGAAAGTTAAACTAATAAGTAAAAATAAAGTAACAGAACATGATATGGGACTGTCATTGTCTTCTTTAGCTCAGGAGATGGTATACCTATCCCCCCTATCCCGTGACATCTATAGAAATACTCGTAGTTGAGCGGTTCGTCGTCCTCATATAATCATTCTCTCACCCCCGTCACAATTGTTTGGTATTGACGCAACATATGTTCTTCTAGGTCTCAAGTCGTCATCTCAGCAGTTACCTCCTTATTAGATGTGTTATTATTCACACCGTACATTAATAATAATATTCCACAACTATCACAAAACGCCGTCTAGTCCCAAGCTAAGCAGAGCTTGTGTTATGAGTACTAGAAAACTGATAAACATACTTATATATTTGTAAATCCATACATGTTACAGATAAATTACACCCAGACACAGAACAAATGATCGTGCTCATCACACAAACATTTGTCTTGGGTGGGAATCGAACCCACGACCTCCGGCATAGCATTCAGGGCCACTAACCACTAGACCAACAGGCCAGTCATTGATCGTTTCTTTGGTGTTCCCCCTACAGTAATCTAATATGTAGAGACTCTACCTAATAGTTTTTATGTAGGTATATTTCAATAATAGTAAAAAAGTACGCAATAAATGCATTTATTTATTAAAATCCTAGTGTGTTCCGCCAGAGATATATTCTTTATTTTAGTAAATGTATAAGTCAACTGATGTAATTAATTTGTGCATAATTTTTCTTGTACTAACGTTTGAACAAATAAACATTATTATTCTTATTATACCTTTTACTTTAGAAACATAGAACCAATTTTATTTTTGTGTTAATGTTAGCAGAATCACATTAAAATGAGTTTATTCTAATAGCCTCTTTTTCGGCTAAGTTAAAATAAACAGTAATTTAAATAAAAGTGGCGAAATGTAAGTAGTTTTAAGGTTTTAACTTCTGTCGAGCTTTTAGAAATAAGTAAGTTAATTTACCTCAGTACTTAAGAAGTTACTATTCGTTGTCTTGCATGTCTATAGTTCTGTTTTCTACGTCTGTGTTGATTGTATGTATGTCTGAATGCTGTGAATCCCGCGGTTGTTACGCTATGTGAATGGAGTGGAATCCTGGAATAGGTTCAGGTATGATTGTGCGAATGGTTATTTGATTTTGTTGTAAATGCCAACTGTGTTATGCGTGTTCCTGTCTTTTTTGTTGCATGTGGAGCTCTCTGTGTATATGAAAAAAAAACATCATAACAATTTCTACCGCAAACAGTCCCAGATATTTTCTCCATACGAAATCTTCTCTATTGTAATGGTTTTTGCGGTGACAGTCAAAATTACCGATGTTAGGTATGATTATTACAAAACGCCGAAACAATCATTACCGATGATAATGACACTGACCGAATGTTAAACTAAAATAGAAAGTCAGACGTCCCATAGGAGACAACTCGAACGTCGGGATTCATAAAGTGATCCCCGGCCACCAGGCTCGGGCTAGCGGACGACGAGCAATGGGTAAACCCGTCCGGCCGTCCGGACCGAGTCCGAGTCGTCGACTGCGCGTAGTGTTCCACGCCCGCCTCAAAGAGATGTCAGCAAAACCGTAGGGGCATATTAGGTTCGATGCCCGCTAGGGCCACGGGAAAGGAAAGAGATATCGTGGTCCAGGAACGCAAAGAGAAACTGAAGGACACAAGTGAGTTTTAGTCAGTCAAAAACGCCCACTTGCCCCCCCCCCCCCCCCTAGAGCGGGAGAAGTAGTTGTATAATTTCCCACCTCCAAAAAAAGGAAGGGTGACCAGCTTGCTTCCTTGGTTTAATAAAAGCCAAATCTTAATATACGTATGCCGTGTAAAGAGGAACAGACTGCATATTCCGTACCAACACCCACATACGTCAATGATCATCTATTAACAAGCCTTAAATCAATCCCCCATTTAGTTTTATTGTCCGCAATCATGTTCACTAACTACAGCCCCCTGCTCCGCTTAACTTTATGACGAATAAAAATTTTACGAGCATTTCAACGATTCTACTATTAAATACTAGTTGTAACTTGTAGGGTGGAGCCAAGGGGTGGGAATTTTTCATGTTTTATTAGTAGTTTTATGTCGTGTAATTAGTAGGAGGGGAGAATGTGAGGTTACCTTTTATGGGGTACTAAAAGTAATGAGTAAACATCCGCGGTGATACGGTGGTAAATAAAATATTGTATTCGAGTAACTTGTCACATTGTAAATTTTAATTTTATTACATATTTGAAATACATGAATAGATTTGTTGCAAAGCCAAAAACCATGGACTTTGGTACAAATTCTTTTTAGTCATAAAAGTCATGAAAGAAGTCGAATTATATTTTCCTTTGAATTTTCCGGGTTTCTCAAAAAATATATACTCAAATAAAAAAATAGATGTATTTAAATCGTTGATTTATTAGCTCTAATCAAAATTAAGGCCCACCCGAATATAATCTCCAAACAACGTCAATTACAAGCTCATCTCAATATGAAAGTAAATGACTTGTATAACTACAAGTACATAAGTAGTGGAGGATTTAAAGCGTCGTTCGTAACAGGCGCGCTCATTCGCCGGCCGGAACGAACGGCGCCCGCCCGCGTTCACACGCCGCCCGCCCTAGCACGACACTACGCCGGCGAAAACGATACGCGACATAAAATGAAATACGACAAATAAAATGAAGATTTTTTTAGTGTTATTTAATTAGTGGGATATTAGATTGTAGTAATGTAACCGCAGTAGTGTTATTAATACGAAAATTAGTCATTAAAAATTAAATAGTCGAGATCTGTATACAATAATAATCATAAAAATAGTTTTAAAAACTAACAGTTGAACGATAAAAATAACTATAAAGTTAAACAATAGGTGTTAGTTCTTAACAGGCGATGTTTGGACAACACAAACAAACTTTGTGTTGATGGACTTATGACTATACGAATCCCATTGTTAAATGTACCGTATGTGTTAGACGTTAGGGTTTATATTCGCGTGTGTGTTAATTTTAGGTAAGGTGTAGCGAGCAGTAAATATTTACAGACTACTAGTGTTCGGTGTATTGGACTGCGATCAGGTAAGTTTATCGTTTCGCAATAAAATATATTGTTCTTTCTGCTTCGAGATCTGGGACACGTTTTATTGGCATTTAAAGTGTTGACCACGAGACATGTGTTTTGATATTAGAAATAGGTTTTTACTGTTTATTAGAGATGGAAATACTTTATTGGTTCTACGAATTGTATTCTAAGGTCTATACTCCAAGTCAGTTTGAAGGACCACCACGTTATCAAAAGGAAAAGAGAAACTCGATAAATTTTATTCAATAACAAGCTAATAGCAACGAAGGAACAGGAGTGGGTTTTTAGTCAGTAAAAGTCTGTCACGCCCTCGCGCTCCGCCCAAGAGCGGGGAATGTCATTGGATGATTTTCCCATCTACAAAAAAAAGTAGGTACTGCCCTTTTGATGGTTTGAGAGGGAGTCGAGATGGAGAACATGTCTTAGAGCGTAAGGGTTATAAAGTATAAGGGTAATTATTTTAAGGGTCCTAGTAACTACCAGTGTAATGAATATATAAATTCTCTGATGAATTGTTTTACTGTAAAACTCAGGTTACACAATATTTTGAACACACATAGCTGGGGCGGTTTAGAACAGCCCTGCCCCAGACCACTTACTTCTTACTGTGAAGACACGGACTCCCCGTTCCGACGGTTAGTAATTGTCAGTCAATTAAATTACCTGATAAGAGATTTCTTTGATCCTGGTCACTAAAACGTCTTTAGATTTCAGTAATCGAGTCAATATCACGGTGACAAAGAAATTTAGTAACAAAAGAATTAAAGTTACCACTATTTTGGATGAGTTTTTTCAGGATATTGTGTGTCATGGAAAAACTCTTATTTTTTATTAATGACTTCGAGGTCTCAGCGACCGAATCAATATTTTTTTGTATCATGTGGCTTTGAGAGCAGTGGTGGCCGAGTGGTAACGGCCCCGACTTACGAGTTGTAGCCGCGGGTTCAAACCCAGCCAGGCGCATTACTTTGTGTAATTTATTTCGTCACCACTGCTCTTAAAACGGTGAAGGAAAACATCGTGAGGAAACCGGCATGTCGTAGAACCAAAAAATTCGAAGGCATGTGATCCGAGTCGTGGATTACAGCCCATTCTCTCTCCTAGATAAGGGGCCTGAGTCCCATCAGTGGGAACATCTGTTGATCCCCGCATTAACGCCGGCGTTCACGCGCCATTGTCTTTCTATTGTGTCTCTAATTACGCTACTCAAAAGGTTAAAAGGCTGATCGGAAAACTTGAGGCTAGAGATGCCAAGCCACTCCACCAATTTTTATGACAAGTTGTTTGCAGTTCAAGCAGTGCGGCTGTGGAATGCTTTGGCCGTGTCAGTAAGGCATGCACAAACGCTCACAATTTAAAAAGAATATGGTTAAGGATCACTACCTTTCCTCTTGAACGTCATCATCAAGTACATCATTTCTTTGCTTTCATAATTATATATCTATTTTTTGTATTATATGCAATTTATTAGTTGTATTGTATATATGTAAATAGTACACCACGAACTACCTGCGTATGTTTTTCTCCTTCTCTGTCAAATCCATACAAAGGTTGTCTGTAAAAAGTAGCTTTAGCTAGAAAAACCGCCCATTGTGACACCCTATTAATTTTAAGTTCCTAATATAATTTTTATTTTTGGTGTACAGTAAAGAATATATATATCTAACTATCTATCTGATTATGCTATATGGCTTTGTTATCTTTACACCAGCCTGCTTCGCCAAAGTTCTTGTTGCTGAGTCAAACAAAACATTAATATGCTAAAAACGAATGATGAAAAACTTGCACGAAAAATGCAGTCGGAACTCCATTATTGACGCTGTAGGAGTGTATGTACTACTCATTAGTGGTAATTGGCTAAAAAAGACAACACAATCGTATCCTGCATTTTGTGTGCATTTTTTTTTAAGTTGGCAGCACTGAACACCGGATGAACTGACAAAACACAAACGACAAAATGTTTCCTTTATGGTTTTGGTTAATTAATGGGATGTTTTCTTTTTTCTTTACCCAATTATTTTCATGATACTGGCCACTCAAAAGCAATTGTTTTTTTTTTAAATTAATTATTCACAAGTCGAATGCATGATTGAGATTGCCATTTGCAAAAATGACGGACTTCCAGACAAACTTTCATTACGTATTTAACTACATAGAGAAATGCATTTAACGTATTTAGAAGATGAATTTTCAAAACTTTTCCTCAGCCCACCTTATTTGCTTAAGGAATTTTGATGAGATGGGTTTTAAGACCCATTCGTTTAGACTGTGTCTTGTGTATCAGTGAGTTAAAGTTTTGACTATAGGATATTGTTAGAGGATCGAATACAATTCGGAAAAAGTATAGAGCTGCAGTAAATCTATACTATTGGAATCTCATTTTAAACGAATTATTTAGTTACTAAAGAAAACTGTTGTTTTGTTTAGTTCCTACATAGGTTCTACTTTAATTACGATTAATGTTAACATTCAGACATATATCTATTGAAACACGTACGAAGTTCATGCTCACCGTTAACAATTTAATTTAATTATCCTTTAATTACGTACTCATAATGTTACTGAATTAATTTTATTTCCCGCTAAAACTCTCCACCGACATTTTCCAAGCTAGAACACTGCTTCGGTAACCGGGTTCCGTACACATCTCATTGTGATGCGGGACCTCTCCTTCCGTAACAAGACGCCTCTCGTGTCAACGGGCAAACGCTCATATTATTGTGTTTTATTCACAAGGAGGAAGTTTCTGATTGTTTTTATTGCTGCTGGCCCCTATTTTAATGGAAAAGTCAAGGTCGTGGTTTGCGTGGAGAATATGGGGTGGTTTTTGGGTGGTTTAAACGGAAATGGATGAGGAAATTGTGCGTTACTTATGTTACTTTTCTTATCGTAACAATTTTTGGTGAAAATGAAATGGAAATGGGCAATCAGTACTTTCTAAATTCGTTATATTACAAGGTAAACCTGCAAAAGTCATCATCATCTTCCTGCCCTTGTCCCGTGTTATTTGGGGTCGGCGCAACATGTTTTTTTCTTCCATTCTGCCCTGTCACTCGTCATACTATCACTAACTTCCTTTTCTTTCATATCACTCTTCACACAATCCATCCATCTTTTCTTTGGTCTCCCTCTCCCTCTCCATCCATCCACATGTAAACTCATAACTCTTTTAGTAACATGCGTTTCATCCCTCCTCTTCACATGACCATACCAAGACAAACGATTCCCTTTCAACTTTTCAGTCACTGGCGCCACTTTCAAACTTCCCCTAATATACTCATTTCTCACTTTATCCATTCTCGTCACACCACACATCCATCTTAACATTCTCATCTCCGCTACGTGCAATCTTTTTTCATCCGTCTTTTTCACAGCCCAACATTCTGATCCATACAGTATGACAGGCCTTATCACGGACTTGTAGATTTTACCCTTCAACTTGAGGGGCATCCGTGGGTCACAAGTTGTTCCCGTGACCTGTCGCCATTTCAAACATCCTGCGTTGATCCGATGTGTTACGTCCCGGTCTACCTCACCATCCCCTTGGACGAGTGACCCGAGATACCGAAAGTCGGAGCAGATCGGTATGGGTGTTCCAGCGAGAGATAAAGGCACTGGATTGGAGAGACCGCCGAAATCGCAGAACAAGTATTCCGTTTTGGTTCTACTCAATTTCAGGCCAACACTCTCCAGTCTGTGCCACCACACCTCCAATCTGTTCTGGACCTCTTGGCCACTCTCGGCAACCAACACAATGTCATCGGCAAACAGCATACACCAGGGAGCCTCTTCCTGAATGTCCGACGTCAGAGCATCCATTATCATCAGGAAGAGGTAAGGGCTGAGAACCGACCCTTGATGTAAGCCGACAGCCACATTGAAGCTGCCAGTGGTGCCCACTGTAGACCGGACTTGGGTACTGCATCGACTGTACATCGCTCGGATCAACTGCACATACTTCCCAGGCACACCTTTCTCCTTAAGGGCCCACCACAGAACCTCACGAGGTACCCGGTCGTATGCCTTTTCGAGATCAATGAATACCATGTGCAAGTTTTTATGCGCACCTCTGTATTTCTCGCACAGCTGGCGTATAGCAAAAATGGCATCCGCTGTACCCCGACCCGGCATAAAACCGAATTGGTTCTGTGAAATTTCACTCTCTTCTCTCAGTCGCCTTTCAATAACTTTCTCCCAGGCTTTCATAGTATGTGACATTAGCTTTATTCCTCTATAATTGTTGCACTCAAGCACATCACCTTTGTTTTTAAAAATCGGCACCAAAGAGCTATTGCACCACTCATCAGGTATGGCTTCTTCCAGCAACAACTTATTGAAGAACAAAGCTAACCACGTCCATCCGTCCACTCGCAATAACTTCCACACTTCAACTGGTATTCCATCCTGCAAACCTGTAAACCTGCAAAAGTATTTCGATCAAATATAATCACGATATCACTGGCTTCTAACATAACGCTAAATCTAACAACTAACCATAAAATATGTATGACACCCTTTTCACAAATTGATTCACAACAAATTGCCAACAACTCTTACCAAATCGAATCAAAAACACCACAACGAGAACAAACCACACTGATTCCATGGTTTATATTAAATCAGTGGGTTTTTGTAAAGACACACGTACCCCCAAAATAGTGAACCCACTCATATCGGGCACTGTCAGCATTTAGGATTCCGTAGGCAGCGTCCAATCACGCGGCATTGTGCCCGCGGCCGGTACAATTAAATTACGCGGGTTCCGCACGCCAGCTGAATGCCTAACGTGGAGGATGATGCATGTTGTGGTGGATGTTATGCCATGATTTGTCTTCCTATGGAAAAGTCAATACCAGTTGTGGACTCTTTATAATTATGGCTAAATTACCTCGGGGATACTGAATACACTAAATGAAAGAGCAAATAAGAGAGAGACAGATAGTGTAATGTATTTCCTTATGTGTGTGTGTGTTCTGTTTTGTTATTGCTGTATGGGTGCTGTTGGTTACCGGAAATAATTGTTTTTTTTTTCTTAAATATGAAATACAGGACTATTTTTTTTAGTTGGAAACATCATCTAATGACATCTCCCGCACTTGGGCGGAGCAAGAGGGTGTGTCAGACTTTTACTGACTAAAAACCCACTCCTGTTCCTTCGTTGCCTTCCATACCAGGGCCGAGTCTTCCTTTCAGAAACAAACCCTCGGCCCCATTAGGCTTCGACCCTGCTTTGCCCCTACGGTTTGCTAACATCTCCTTGAGGCGCGCGTGGAACAGTACGCGCCGTCGACGATTTGGGCTCGGTCCGGACGGTCGGACGACGAGCTACCCATTGCTTGCCGTCCGCAACCCCGCGCCTACGGTGGCCGGAAATCGGGATTGAGAACCCGGCGGCTGGGGCGTGAGGGCTGCTCCCTCGCGCGTGCACATGCAGCCTCCTCCTTTGCTAGCATTACTGCTTCGCAGAAAGAAGCAACCGCCTGCCACTCCTTTTCGCTTCGGACCATGGCCTGTACCAAGGCCCGGCGCGAGAGATCGTTACCACCGATCGCTCCCACGAGGACACGGCGGAGCACACCTCTACCGTATGCTTCACCGTGTCCCCGGGCGGTCCACACAGTGGTGACACCCGGGCGTTACTTCCGCATGAATCCGGTGCAGGAATTTCCCAAACTGACCATGCTCGGTGAGAACCTGCGTCATGCCGAAGGTGAGGACGCCGTGAGGTCTATCCAGCCACTCCTCAAAGAGGGGACTAACTGCCATAATAATGGCGCGCCCAAAATGCAGGACTATTAGGAAACTAGTGCGATTCACCATCAACGATTGCATCGCTGCTTACCATCAGGTGGGATCGCAGTCTAGCACTAGTTTATATCATTAAAAAAAAATGGGAATTTAGAAGTTTACTCAGCAAAAAGTGATCGGAAATTCTTTGAGTTTTCAATTATTTGGAAGACTTTCTACGCTAAAAAATGGCACTCTACACCTCAGTATGAAACAAACAATAAAATACCGGCTATTTTTCTTTCTTCTTAAGTGAAAAGCTTGAATCTCATATAATAAAATAACATTCTAAAATAAACAGAGATATTTTAACAGTATTTCCATTGCTACAAACCTTTTGAATCCCCAAACCAAATAGGATTATGTGCATACATACATAATTCACCATCCAGCTTCGACCGGCCTGACCCGATGGGTTCCGATGGCAGGGGAAAGTTAATTTTGAACAAATCTGTCGATATTAACAAAATGAGCAACAGTGCAGCAACAACACACCATATGCGCTATACAAATCAATGGGACCATTTGATTGTCCTGCATTTAATATTTACACTAATATAATAACATTTCGCACACAATCAATATTGTCAACACATCTGCGAGTTACATACTTTGCACATAAATATCGACAAAATAATAGAGGAAATTAGCTCTTATTTTAACGACGATAAAGTTATTGACGACTGCAAAGTGACCTGTCAATCGAGATATGATGAATTAATACAACTCGTTAAAGCAAAAGCAACCTTACTACTTTCTTGTAAAGTTGGTTTTTCAATGTTAATAACGTAGTGGTACAGTCGAATGCAAAATGATGAATTAGGCGGTAGTGGTCGCAGATGTTCGCGCGCGTTCGGCGTCGATCGTGCGGTATCGGCCGATGATTGATGGTGGTAACGACGACGCTTCACTGTGCACAACGATACACGCCATGTCTGACGTGTGGGAAAGGAAATGAACAGAATCAGCTGCTTATCTCAGAGAAAGGGAGGAAAGGGGAAGTTAGATTAGAGGAAAAGGGGTCAGAATGGAAAGATGGAAGGCTGCGTATAAATCAACTGGAAGAAACACTGAATGCAGGAAAGGGGCTTTTACAGGCTCTTATCTGTGTAATACAGCATTTAGACATGAACCAGTGAGATGAATATGGGTAATCGTTTTCACTGCTAAGTAAATTATGTTGGAAATAACATGACACAGGGTTAGGGAGAGGTGTAGGTACCATCACATATAGAATACCCACATCTCGTCAGTTAAGTATAAGTCCTTTGTTAGCCTATAATAATCATCTACCGTACAAAAGTCCAGGCTCCAGGCTGCTATTGAGAAGTCATATGGAAAACCTTAGTAATACTTCACCCAACACCGGAACTAAACTTAGGGCTTCAGGTTCAACATTAACTATGGATCTTCGACCTCTAGACCAACGAAGCTGACTAGAAATAAAAAATATCAATAATGGTATTTAATCGCCGTTAAAACACAACTTGGCAAAATGGGGTTTTATAGACCCGTCGGATATTCAATGTGAGTGCGGTGCTCCTGTTCAAAAAATGAGCTACATATTAGAACGCCCCAAGTGCCCATACACCTGCACTTTGGAGGATTTAATGAGTGCTACCGATGCTGCTATTAATGTAGCCATCTATTGGGCCCAAACAGTTTGACGAGTATACCATCGAATCGAAAAGAAGAAGAAGGTGTTTAATCTATAAAAATAAAAAACGTTTTAGAATAAAATTGTAATAGCAGCATTGAAATTTTATTTTGCTTATAAAAGCCATGCGCCCCACTACAAATTTTCTGTAGACTTGTAATTACTTTGTTACTCCACTATATATGGTTCCTCTTCCTCCGCCAAGATTAATTCAACCAAACGCATTTCAAAAAATAATCTCCTGCATTTCCATCGCCCCTCCGTCAAATACGCAGTGCTTGGGGACACTACCTTTATTAAACCGAACAGACCAAGAAAACCGCTTCAAAACAGATCCCAACTTATTATAATATAAATGGAAAATTCAGCGTGATGTGACTGACAGGCACATTCACGCTGGCAATTAAAAGGGGTGGGCAGTTCCCTCGTCATCCATCACACTGGATTATCTCACGACACTATTGTTATTAGCAGCCGCCGATAACCGGTTTAATCCGCTTTTTGTTCGGCAATTTTCGGCAGACGTCGGGTTTTTGATCGGCTGGGGTGCTGCTTTCGTTTGTGGTGTCAATGGCTTTGTTATGTTTCGGCGTATACTGTATTCATGGATCAGAATATTGGTTGATGCAAAAATCGGTTGACAAAAGATTGTATGTAGCAAAGATGAAAATGTTGAGATGGATGCGTGGAGCGACGAGAATGGATAAAATAAAAAAGGAGTATATTAGGAAAAAATTGAAAGTGGCGCCAGTGACTGCCAAGTTAAAATGGAGTTGTTTGTCTTGGTATGGCATATGGCCATGTGAAAAGGACGGATGAAACGCCTGTTACTACTTACTTAAAAGACTTATAAGTATATATGGATGGATGGATGAAGAAAAAAAACAAAGAAAATATGGATAGATTTCGTGAGGAGTGACATGAAAAAAAGGAAATCTGTGATAGTGTGTGTGTGTGTGTGTGTGTGAACAACCATCACGCTGTCGCTACTTCCTTTTTCTTTGAACACAATGGAAGACAGGACAGAATGTCAAAAAACACGTCTTACGTGTGCCCCAAGTCACATGGGACGAGGGCAGGAAGGTGATGATGATGACGACAATGTATTCTGTTGATATGAGAGCTAAATAAAAGTAAAATGTGCTATTATATTATATTATTTATTATTGTCCGTAGGCTAAATAAATCAATAGCTTTCGAAATTTTTCTCCCAAAATTGGCATTAAACATCGCAAAAAATATTTTAATATCATTGACTTTTAACGCCAATAGTCTAAACAATTGATTTAATCAAGAGCTTGACTTCTGCAAAAACAAAGTAAAAAACGTATAGGTATTGAAAAATTCGAAATAAGAATACAAGTGAACAAAGAACTGGCAATAAATATTTATAAGCAGAATGTCCAGAGACAATTATTTTATCTAGAAGGTTGTAAAAAAAGGTAAGTGACGTGAATGGTACGTTTATTTCATTATCTCCTGATTCCTGCTCTTCATAAAATTGTTCTCATTGTTCACAAAATTGTCAAGTGTTGAGAAAATGGAAAATCAATCTCTGAATTTTGTCTTGTATTTTTATAACGTTATTTTTCAAAGGCCCCGAACTCTTGAGTATTTCAATATCCGTGTTCAGATTGAGTGCTTTATTCATAAAAACGTTTGTGAACGATATTATTTTAATATCAATTGCTTAATAGGTACTCGTTATGAGTTTTTAAACATAGATGAGATAAAATAAAATTCTGGGAGACATTTTCAAAACATTAAATGAAAATATTCATTTAATTTTCGCAATTTGTACGTTCTCTATTTCTCCAACAATGTGCGAGTCAGCAATAACCCTCGTGTCAACTGACAAGAACATCGGTTACTGCAGCAATATAATGAATGTTTTAATTGAATAGTAAATTACTATGAGTTCTTTTGTGGGGAATAATGAATATAGTTTCTATGTAGGTGCGTGGTTTGATCAAAAATTGTGAATAATATTTTGACGGCCTCAATGATAAGCTGACATCGAATATGAATAAATTCCCTTCAACGTACTCTCTTAGGCTAGCAATGTACTAATGTCAACATTAATTACAAGATTGGAAGCATTTCTGGAATCCTTTTTTCGAAGGAACCTTCAACTGTTGGACAGCGGGTCGTGCTGAATCTCACTTCTGATTCCTGAATTTTGACCAAAGTAAACGTTACTGCCCGATCACATTTACCCTTCGCATTTAGCATCATTACGACTTCCTGGCTCTTCCTAAAAAAAATAAACCGTGTTTGAAAGATAAACGTTCGACATCATTCTCAAAATTGAAAGGGCCATGACAATAAATTTAAGTAAAAATCCTTCCTCATTTTCATTTTGCAAGCATATTTCTCTCCATGAGACCACTCTAGTCATCTACCGCATATTAGCTGCCGCTTACTGGAGCCAGAGTAAACCATGAGTTATCTCCGAGGCTGGCTGCTAACTGATATTCATGGCGGCAACTTTACCGCTTTCCGACTGTTATTTATTATACCTACTTTTCTTTATTTATTTTTAAGGGGTAAATTGCTTGAGGACTATATTTTTTTTTCCAACCAAAAAGGTAATAAAAAACTCCTCTTGCAAAGATTGCGACTGTACTTGAGATTTCCCTTTTTCTTTCTATGTTTTTTTTTAATACCAGAAACACTGTATACCACTTCATTACGTATTGTGTTTTTGTAAGAATTTTTCATTAAAATTTAAATGGTCTAAACTAGATTTTTGATAGGATATATAAACACTAGCTTCTTCCCACGACTTCTTTCGGATGAATGTCGGTTATTACGGACACTAAGTCGAAGCCAGATAAGCCTATATCCTTCGTATAGCTCCATTCTGAATTTTATCAAAATCGGTTCAGGCGTGTACCTAAGCGTAATAGATAGAATTACTTTCATATTTATATATTAGTCTGGATAAATAATCAAATCATATTAAAAGTCACAATTCAACCCAAATACACAAACTTTTCGCAATATCGACCAAAAATATATAAAACATACTAAACTAATCGTATCAATTTATCTGTACCAACGTGTGCCTACCCACGTTACCTCCTCCACAAAGCTTAGCGGTATTGATGATCAGCCGCGGTTCTGCGCCAGAATTATTTATGTTCCCTGAGATAGCATGCTCTTCATCTTCAGCCGATGCGGGCTCTCCGTCTTCAGCCAATGGAGGCTCATTTGAATACGTGTGTTTTTCTCTCGAGTCTTATTTATTGACCTGATTTGTGGTTGATTTGGCTCGTAGCTTTTTATGATAGGGGTAGTAGGGAAATTATGAGTTTGTGAGAAGGTTATTTGTGTATTTTCGTAGTTTATTGTCATTCATGTCTATAACTTTGAGTGATGTCATTTACAGTCAACAACTCTCACGATTTAGGTGTCACGTGTTCTGATCTAAGTAAGCATAAGTATAATCAACCTTATAATGTTCCCACTGTTGGGACTCAGGCGACCTCTCTCGAGAGGAAATGGGCCGTAATCTAACACGCAAGCCCAGTGTGGATTGGTAGATGTCACATGTCTTTGAAGTTTCAGTTCAAGAACATGCCAGTTTGCTCACAATGTTTTGTTTGTCCCATTTGGAGAGTAATTTAACAAAAAAATACGCAAAGTAACTGGGTTTGAACCCGCGGCCTACAACTCGTAAGTCAGGATCGTGACCACTGGCCCAGTACTGCTCTAAGTAACAAAAATATTAATATCGCTTGCAGACCTCTTAAAAGACAAAGATATGACAATACGACTGCTAACTGTCCTCATATCGTATTTTTATTAAACAATTACGAGAAGCCTGCGGATTACTCTAATAAGACGTCGTCGATGGAGCGTGGACGAGCGAGAATTGCTTCATTTGTGAACCTTTCCCCCCACCCCCCGCACCCCAAGAAATCCAGTAATTTCCGGACTACCCTCTGTTCGGTTATATCTTACTTTTTCCTCCTCTCAAATCTGCTAAGAAGGTATTAGAAGATCAGACGGACCGCCGGAGGCTTCGTGAACTCCAAATTATATTGATACTGTATGTGTCTCACGTTTTTCGTAAGGAGAGAGGCGTATCAGCATATATTTTGGTCTCGATTGGAGTTTTACGTGTAGGAAGCTGGCGAGATTATAATTTTGTAGAAAACTTGTTTTACATGAACTTTTTGCAGCAAAGATGGAAACCTGCAACGCTGATAGGTTTCAAAGTATTAGCTAACATCTAACAAATCAGACAGCTTAGGAAAGCGACTGACATTACAGTTCAAAGGCCACGAGCTCTTAACGCGACCTAAAGTGAACAGTTAAAGGGATCGAGCTATATAACGTGTATATAGCTCCACCCCTCTTTGCACTTGCACGCCTGACATTTTAATACGACATGATAAGGTCCCAGCAATGCAATTGATACAACAGAACCGTTTAATCAAAAGTCTAAGCTGAAACACTATCAAAGCAACAAAACGTCATTTCAAATTTCGAACAGAACGTGACATAAGCCGTGTGACGTCACAGGTTCGTGTCAATTCGGAACAATTCGTATTGTTTCTGATTGCGTTTTGTTTGTCTGCGTTGAGTGAATGTTTTATTTGCGTTTTGTTGCTTTGCTTTGTTTCATCGTTTTTCTATTGTTTGTTCAATTGCTTTTAAGTGGATCGTTGCACTTTTTATTTGGGTTGAAAGGGCATCGGTCATGAGTTGCTAGCGAGGTTTTATTTTTGTGCAAGCAATTTGTTAAAATTGGTTGTAGAGTGGCAAGCTGGGATACACGTATAGGCACAGTATCACATTATAAGCCTTCAAACATAATAGTATGTTTTGAAACAAATGGATAAAATTTCCACTTGAATCAAACGACGTTTTTCAATACACTTGTGAAAATATAAATAAACGTGGGTTGACGCGCGACTCGTGGGCGTCACTTAGCGTCCAACTGCCCCCCTAGCCAAGTCACAAACGATAAACGTAAACTCTCAGTAGTCTTTAATAGATTTTCAACTTTATTTTATTGGATATAAAGTTGAAAATCAATTGAAGATTACATGAGTGTTTTCGTTCGTTCCTGTCGCTAACGCTCAGTAGTCTTTAATAGATTTTCAACTTTATGCTCTTAGGTATAAAGTTGAAAATCTATTGGAGATTACTAAGCGTTCATGTTTATCGTTTGCAACTTGGCTAGGGGGGCTGATATGATAAATGTAATAAATTGTGGCGAGGGCGAGCTCATGCACTTTTCCGCACATGTGCGAAAAAAAGTAAATTGTGTGTCTAAAAGTAGTAGGGGCGAGTCTTCGAGGTAAAGCTTCTTCCAATAGAAATAAATATTTTTCAATACATGTGTATTACATGATACACATGTATTGAAAAATATTTATTTCTATTGGAAAAAACGTTGAACTATCACAAAACAGGAATTAAGTATTGGAGAACTTTGAAATTAAAAAAAAAAATATAGAACTAAGGATTCTTTCAGTTAAACTTACTTTGTTAAATATTTCACTTTCAGGGTCCTTTCATCCCTATTAATTTTAATTATTCTACATCTTTGCGTACCTAAGACCTGTCGAGATGTCTTCAAGAGATGCCTGACTATTGAAAATTCAGTACTTAATTATAATGGAAAAAAAAGCGGGAATCTTTAAAATAATGACACCTGTATGTAGAATGCTTTGAATTGTATTCTTCTTTTCTTAAAGTAAACCGCTGCCACACTAGAAGCTTCTGCTGTACCGTGGGAGAGTTAATGAACACCGGGAGCAACCAGAACAACTATCTATGGGCCGTATCATTTTTTGTTACGTGCGGAAATAAACCCGCCATACGCAGTGCAGCAAATATACCTACTGTATTTCGAGCTGGTATCCACAACTCCACGTCGGACGCATTTTGCGTACGTGTGAGACTAGTGTGTCATTCCATCCACCTTAGTTCCTCAAGCAAGGCCAGCAGGAACCTAGTGTCACTTCTCATTTCGCGCATTGTACCTGGGTTTCCTTCTCTGCTATAACATAACCAATCCTAACCCAAGAAACCCCATTCAACAACGCAATGATAAAGAAAAATATCTATCATTTACTGCAAAATAAGCAGGTACCCACACTTTAAGAAAACTCGAGGAAATCCGCGGGAAACCGAACATTCGCGTTCTTGCGGAAAACCGGTGCGTCACGGTGATAGTGCTGATCAGCAAACGAAGATCACAAGTCATGGTGCGAAGGCCGCGGGCTATCGGGTGTTACCATGTGCTAAGAAATTATAGAAGGACCACGTTTTGGATTTGGTAGTTAGAAAGTTAAAAATAGTATGGAAAATTTGTAGCGATGTCTATGTCGACACAATAGAATCAAAATCCTGTATCGCAGTGTCAGAGATCTCCGCGCGATCAAGGCAGTTGCCGGACCAGACACAACACCCGTCTGGTTTAACGCAGGTTTGTGGGACACCCTATTCCTCATACATCTCAAAATTGGCGAGGGTCACTGTCACCAGAATCAGTAAACAGGTACAATATATTTTCCGTCACTTCCATGGCATCGCCAATGGTAGTGCATAAGTCGCTTTGATTGCAGGTTTTGGGTCGTCGCAGAGGGTCTCCCGCTCTAGGGTGCACCGAAAGGACGGGTCAGCCTTTTGCTAACTAAAACCGTATCTGTGTCCAGTTTCCTTTGTGCTAAGACCACGGGTTTACTTTTCAAAAAGTTGCCCGTGGCTCTAGTGGACATCGGCTCTGTTGGGTTGTATGCATTTTGCTCAGTTTTGGGTGAAACGTAAAGGTTTCACTTCGCACAGGCAGTCAGACAGATTGAAGTTTTGTATGAGACAACTAGTATAAGAGGCTGGCAAAAAGTGATAAGAGTTTCTTTTACCCATATCGTTTGCGACTGAACCTGCTAGAACAGTTACCCCCTTCCTTAATAGTCAATTAGACATAAATCATAATACTTTCGAGCATTAATAAAAAAGTCAAAGCAAAATAATAATCTTTAATCAGGGTACAGCTTAAGAACCATTTGTCGTTTCGCTTAATAATAATAGTATAATCAGCACTGTAATGTTCAGTTCCAGCACTGCTGGAACTGAGGCCTCCTCTCTCTAGGACAGGGAATGGGCCGTAATCCACCACGCGGGCCCAGTGCAGGTTGGTGAATGTCACATGTCTTCGAATTTTTGGTTTTAGGACATGCCGATTTCACGATGTTTTCATTCACCGTTTTAAGAGCAGTGTTGATGAAATAAATTACACAAAATGCGCCTAGTTGGGTTTGAACCCGCGACCTAGAACTCGTAAGTCGGGGCCGTTACCACTCCGCAACCACTGCTCTCATAAAATCATATTTCCACTTAAATACTCGTTTACTACAGAATTTCTTTCGGCTTGTTCGCTGGTAGAATTTAGAAATTCCGCAGGTTTTCTGTTCGTAACTCTTCAGCGAGGAGCCCATCGGGTTTCACTTAGTGTGCCATCATTAATAACGTAAAGGTTACTCTGAATGTGCGGTGCTCGACGTTTTTCAACGTTCATCGTGTATTTGGATGATGCGGCTCTTACTAATGGTGGAGGAGATAAACGCAGGTACACGTGAAATGTAGGTGGAAGGATGAGGGTATTCAATGAAGCTGGAATGATAAATTGTGCTAATATTGTGAAGAGGGTGTTTTTTCATACGATTTCTTTGGCTCTTCTTATCAAATGAAACCTTCATTGCTTTCAGTTGAGGTTGAGCAGGGTATCAAACATGAACTCATTGTATTTATTCCTACTCAACCACTTACAGGCAGTTTTGTATTATCAAGGAATCAGAAAATACCGGTTCTAATTTTTTATTTTGGTAGGTTCGCGTTTGACCAGTGTCTCACCTGATGTAAGTGATGATGTGATTGATGATGGAGCACCCTTGCCTAGAAGTAACCTATTCACTCTTGACTTAAAGATTCCCAGGTTATAGATATCAGGAAACACAGACTCCGGCAGGAAATTCCACTGCTGTACGCACAACAAAATGTGTTCCCAAAACGTTTTGTACGTATAGGTGGGATGTCCACCACGTACCGGTGGCGCAACACCATACGTCTAGTAGTCTGATGATGGAACGGGTAGAAGATATATTTTTTCGCGACCTCACTCACCGTCATTGTCATCTTGTTCAGCTGAAATAATTTCCAATATTGTATTTTTCATCTGATCAACAAAAAAAAAAAATATATATATTACACTAACATCTTTTAGTACCCATATAAAACGAAAAAAGGAAGGAAAAATCTCGTTCAAATGACCGTTATTTCCCGTACCTACACAGAAATCCTTCCAGACCCTCTGGTAATAAAAGAAGACCTTGAATCATAGAACACGTTATAAACGTTATGCTGGAAAAAATGTATATTGTATAGTATCAACAATAATGATTATACGCCCCCAGGAAATCCTATCTCGTTGCTTCAGTTTACGAGTTTCTGACAAAATGAGAGGCCATAGACAAGACGTGAACAGAATAGTGCTGGGATTGGAGAACAGCGGAGTTCGTGAAGTTAGATGTTGTTACTAGTTGTAAGGTCAATTACTAGCTTATTGCTTATTAAGACAGCTCAAAGTATAACTAAGTTGGATGAACAGGAGAACCGGCTAAGGCTTTATTGTAGAAGTCCTAATCTTAGCGAAAAAATAAGCCCGTCATGTTTGTAACAAGCCTACTCTGGTTGCTCTGGACATATTTTTATAGAATTACTTGTGTGGTAGTTGAAAATTCATTCATTCAACAATTATTGCTAATGCGCGTTTAACACATTGTTATTTTTGTATTGACACAATTTTCGTACTGAAACTGGGTCCTAATGTCTTTGAACATTGAAAAGGTTCTTTTAATTGTGGCAATTTAATTAAATAAATTGACAATATGTCAAACGCGCGTTAGCAGCTGTGTTTGAACGAAAGAATTTTCAATAACCAATCATATCGCTTGAGTTGCGTTCCATTTATGATGCTCAGATAATATCTTTTCAAGACATGTCCCAAATTTTTAACTGTCTTTAAAAAAATGTAGACGAACATTTACACTCAAAGAACACTTTACCATCCCACGGAAGTTCTTAAATCAACCACGACGCTCCGACTTAATATCTGCGCATTTAATAAAATAAAAAGGGCTACCCAAGCAAGGAAACCCCAAAAATTTTTCAACTGCAATAACTTCACCACAAAAATTATGAAAAGCGCCGCGGCCGGCCTTATAATCCTTACTAAAAAATAATCCTCATGGCGTGTCGGGTTAGGTCAAGTCGTTTGTCATCCGGCTCGAGGGGGGAGTAAGGTTGGGGGGAGGAAATATGCCACGTTTTCACTTTTTTTTATCCACTTCCCCGTTGAGTAAGGCGTGTGAATAATTTAAGTGGGCTTTTGGCCGCGGTGCGTTTAAAAAATGAACCGCCGTCACTTTCTGTTTCACTGGGTACGATAAAAGGGGTGCTGCGTGTAGTCTCCAGATGCTCACTGATAACTCTCGCTGTCCGTCTTCTTAGATAGTTCGTGTGGAACTGGATAAGAAGTTGGAAACTGTAGGCTTGTGAGAGGCTGGACTTCAAGTGTTGGAGTATCGGGTTTCTGTTATACTTTTCTATAAGTTAAAGACTTTTATGAAATTTGGGAGATCCTAATTCATTGATAGAAGACAAATTAATTACTTTATGAGCTGTATTGTGTGTGACTAGAAAAGACTGAAAATTTTGTCAAGAAACTTTTGTGTTCACTCTACGAGATTCTAATGAATCTTAAATATCGATCGAGGGAGCTGTAACACTACAACTATAATACTCAATGGCAAGTAAATGCCGGATAATCGTTGAAAACTTACCTGAAACTTGCGCTACTAAAAATCATATCCAGGAATATTTTACTTTAGAATTTCTAAAACTAATCTGGCTTCGCCAATTCACCTACATAAAATATTTTTAGCAAACGAGTACTGGCTATTTTCTGAAAGTGGGTAATACCCGGTGAGACAGGTGGTCGGTGCTTGTCGAGCTTTTAAGTAAAAGTAGGCTAGCAATGTGACGGCCTCAAGTTTTGAAGTTAATTTTTAGGGGCCCGCTAGGGTCGAAGTCTACTGAGGTCATGGGTGATGCGAAAGAGATCCCCGAGGCCCTGGAACAATGGCAAAGAAGGAACAGGAGTGGGTTCAGGGCTAGGCGGGGCAGTGCCCCCGTGGGCCCCCCAAAACCTAATTAACAAACCTCTTATTGAACTACCGAAAAAAATTCTTGTAGTCAGTAAAAGTCTGACACGCCCTCTCGATCCGCCCAAGAGCGGGGGATGACATTAAATGATTTTCCCACCCAAAAAAGAAAACCTTTTTTTTTAGATTCCGTCCTATGTCAGCACATGCTATTATGATTGTGAAATGTGTTAGGAATTCCTGAAAAGTACAGTGTCAGTAGGAGGCCTCATCAGAAGGCTTAAAGTTACCCAAATGGTAATGGAACCGGCTATGCTCGGAGTTCCCTTGCGTGATCGCATAAGAAATGAAGGTCGCAGAACAGATGATCGATGGGGCCGAAAGGATCTGGAGTGGCGACCGTGCACTGGAAAATGCTGCGTTGGAAGGCCTCCCATAAAGTGGACTTGGTGAGGGTCACTCACAGGCACTAGCGTAGCTACCGAAGGGCTAGGCGGGGCAGTGCCCCCGTGGGCCCCCCAAAACCTAATTAACAAACCTCTTATTGAACTACCGAAAAAAATTCTTGTAGTCAGTAAAAGTCTGTCACTCCCTCTCGCTCCACCAAGAGTAAGAGAGGCTATTTGATGATTACCCATGTAAAAAAGGAGCCTTAGTTTTTTTTTGCCCCAGGGCCGTTGGTCACCAAGGTACGCCACTGCTCAAAGGATTTCGATGGATGCGAGACGCACAGGACCGTTCGTTGTGGCGACACTTGGAGGAGGCCTATGTCCAGCAGTGGACGACTTTCGGCTGAAATGATGATGATGATGACGTAGTGTGGATTTGACTGTCAATATCTCCTATGTACGTGTATATTTTCAAACGTCTCGTGCGACAACGGGTTCTGTACGACTATCCTACCTTTTTTCAACTTTTTTTAGACCTTTGCAGCTTTTTTATTGTTGATAATCACGCGTTCGACCACTTTTTTACCTGACTATGTGCTATGATGTGGTTGACAACGGAGCATAGCATAGCATAACATAGTCGACCTTATAATGTTCCCACTGCTGAGACTCAGGCCTCCTCTCTAGGAAAGGGAATGGGCTGTAATCCACCACGCGGGCCCAGTGCGGGTTGGTGAATGTCACATGTCTTCGAATTTTTAGTTCTAGGACATGCCAGTTTCCTCACGATGTTTTCCTACACCGTTTAGAGAGTAGTGGTGATGAAATAAATTACACAAAGTAATGCGCCTGGCTGGGTTTGAACCCGCAAACTACAACTCGTAAGTCGGGGCTGTTTCCACTCGGCCACCACTGCTCTCAACGGACAACGGATCACGTTTCCAGAATCCATATCGAAGCTGCAATCTCAGGACTTAGAACATCTTCCAACACGTATATCACAAGGAATAAAGAAGCCGTGTGTAAGTGAAACAATGCATTAATTACAACCGGTACACCCTCCCCGGCAGCCATGCTCCCGCCACCTCAGAGAGGGTGTCTCCTTGATTTACGGGCACCTACCCTGGAAAATTATTCTCCATTCGTGATTTACTATCGCGCGTTTTTACCTGCGTTATTTAACGATACTACAACACATATTATACTCTAGCACTTAAGTAACAGAGTTGGTATTTGTTTGTAGGTAATAATATGTAGTTTAGTGTATTCAGTAATTGCATAGTATCGTTAATTGTCGTGATTGCGGCAGTCGTGTTGGGAGACATGAACGTGCACACATACATACACACAAACACACACATTGTATTGTAGATGTGATAAAGGTATAAGCAGGAAATCCCGGATGTATTTCAGTAGATTTTTATGTATTTCTCAAGGTGCCGACATCGACGTCTTTTGTTTATTACCTCGTTCATAAGGATCTTGTAGAAAGATTAAAAAAACTCACTAGGTTATGAGATTTAAAAATATTCAATTACCTACTTTAGTCTCGGCAGATTGCAACAGTAGTGACTCAATCTAAATATCATACATAATATAATATGTTAGGCTAAAAAGAACAATGAACCTTTTTCTACTAGTAGACTTTGCTTTTTATCTGTATATATAAAAGCGAAATACCACTAACTGATTAATCACAAAATCTCAGAAACTAGTAGGGATCTGTAGGATCGTCTCTTTCAACTAAAAGTAAGCATCAATATTCAACGCTAGTGATGATGAAATAAATTACACAAAGTAATGCGTCTGGCTGGGCTTGAACCCGTGACCTACAACTCGTAAGTCGGGGCCGTTACCACTTGGCCACTACTGTTACTAGATAATGTGCTGAAAACGGCAGCAATATTTATCAAAATACTGTTCTCAAAAAATACGACAAAATACACTAGTTAAGTGGCAAGAATCAGGAAAGTCATAAGCAACCATCTACTACATAGCAACTAGTCGCATCACTAGTCGCATCTAATGCAGTGCATCACCACACGATTAATCGCTCCGCCGTCCGTCCAAGTCGCCTCAGAAGGCGGCTAAGCCTTGCGTTTGGGTCGCGCGATCGATGCCCGTGCGGTGCACCCTTTGTGCGCGCGACAGGTGGAAGAATCGTCTTTACTTTATGGTAAGGGAAGGCTTTTTGTGAAGGCTTTCTTTTTCAAAGTAATGGTATTGGATTTTTAGGTGTGAAAGTGATTTGTATGGATATTTTTGGGCTTCAGATGGCTTTGTTGGTAATGGATTAGATTTATTTGATTAATGTTCCTGCTGGTAGCTTTTATATTGATAGAGTGTGTGATCACAATGTTCGTTATTTAAGTTACATAGAAAACGTCTCTTATAGAAGTATAATCTCATAAGAAAAAAAATAAGGGGATGCAACTCGACATCATCATACATTTTCACTGTTTTTCATACAACTGCTCTTACGCAATTATGACGTTAATACACATTTTTCATTACATATTTTGGAAAACAGTATCTTGGGGATATTATCTAGGCTTCTTTAGAAATCAATTTATAAATTTGTGTAAAACTAATCCAGCAAAGACCTCTGAAAATTTGCTATTTTGCATGAACTTTGACACTTCATAATTTACTCAAAAATTAAAAAAAGTATAACAATGCCTTGCAAATTTAATCAAGATTCTGAATGACGAAACTTTTATTCATAGCATAAGCATAATCAGCCTTTTAATGTTCCCACTGCTGGGACTCAGGCCTCCTCTCTAGGAGAGGGAATGGGCCATAATCCACCACGCGGGCCCAGTGCGGATTGGTGAATGTCACATGTCTTCAAATTTTTGGTTCTAGGACATGCCGGTTTCCTCACGATGTTTTCCTTCACCGTTTTGAGAGCAGTGGTGATGAAATAAATTACACAAAGTAATGCGCTTGGCTGGGTTTGAACCCGCGACCTACAAAAAAACATGTATTTCCTGGAACAAGTTGTGTGAAATATTCGAGTAAATCACGGAATTACCGAATGCCAACATAGTTTTCAGGCGTTGTCTCTCTTTTTTTGCGTTGCCTCTTCATCAAACATCGCGTTGGATTGCGTTAGATGAAGCAACAAGCTTTTAAACCATGCTCGTTGTTGACGATAGGCGAGTGGAAAAGGAGCCTCTTAATAGTAATATATTAATAAGGAAGTACCTAACCTTTTTTTTAATAAAAATGAAAAATTTTATTAGTACGAAAAGTTACAAAATCAATCATCAGCCAAGTCCTCGATGACCACATGGTCAAGGTAAACAAACTGGCTGACCCTATTGAGCGCCACTCCGCCCAGTTTTTGTATTTCTCCACACACATTCAAAGAAGGTAGATTACGATAAAAAGAATCACAACTAAGTCCCTATTCCAATATACCAATATATCTTGGAATCGATAATCCAAAGCCTCCACCACTATTACATACCTTTCATAGAGCGCTCTGCCGTTAAAACCTGATACATTTCCTAGAAAATAGACTTACAGGTACTCCATACAAATAAAAAAGGAAGGTACAAAACAGAAATTCTGAAATCCAAGTCCCACCGCAGCGGACAATACGCGCCAACAGAAATATTTTCGACCGATTTACCTCCGTAGCAATATATCGTAGCGCTACGGCGTAGTACAATGGACTCGTAGACCGTAGCGGCATAGTGCCTCGTAGCACGCCGAAGCTAGGGTAACATATGCTTAGAACATCCTGGGACACATTATTTATGACTCCCATTTACCAGATTCTGTATGGAATTATACTTAAAATTGTATCGCTTCTCGCCGCGAACATGAAATTGGATTTTTATGTGTCGTAAATTTTTTAAAGGGTGTGTTAAAATATTTGCATTATTTTTTTACAAAATAATTTAGATGAAATACTCTTTGTTTGGGCAATAATTGCTTTGACTTACTATATTACTAATGACATAAATGTCACTGAATAAAAAATATATATATATATCGTTAACTATACAAATGCATTTAAAAATAGTCGGAAACAGAAACTTTTTTATAATATGTGATGGCTCTCAAACGGTGAAGGAAAACATCGTGAGGATACCGACATGTCCTAGAAACAAAAATTCGAAGACATGTGACATCTACCAAACCGCACTGGGCCAGCGAGGTGGATTACGGCCCATGCCCTCTCCTAGAGAGGAGGTCCAACAGTGGGAACATTATAAGGCCGACTATGCTATGCTATGTTATGTGATGGGCGAAAGTACCTCTTATCAACCCTCGATCTTGTACTCCAGAGCAATAAAATCACTGTTGGCTAGTAAATCGAAGAGTCTCCATTCAATTTTTACCTTATCTCAAAATAACATTCAGTTCAAAATCACATTAATTTGCTAAATGGCTCTAAAACATTGTTCGCATCTATCTTCAGATCTAATACACTCGCTCAGTACATAATCGCGCCAACATTAGCGGTTACCGCACACAACCTGCTGATAATATACGTGTTTCGCGTGTGACGTCACAGGTGGTGGTACCTACTACCGTTCTCATTACTAACATTCATTAGGAGACTATGTACTTTATGATGTTCCCTTTACAGCGCTTCTGTCATAATTTATTTTAAAATATTAGGTCTAATTATACTGAAATTGCGCGAAAGGTAGTAGGCATTTTAATACATTTTATTTTCGACATATTAAATAATACGTATACCTAATGGTGCCCAAAGTGAGGTGATAACTCACAGCTATGACCTTATGAGTTACGATAGGCGACAGTAATATTCTTTTGAATTGAGTTATAAACTTTTGGGTTTCCCTACCCCGCGTAAACTTCCCCACGAGTTTCTCCTTCTCCTTTATTTTTCATCAGCTCATTTCAATGCTAATAAAAATCAGTACAGATCCTAAAGGTCCGGACGCATGGTGTCCGGAGTGGAAGCCTGCAGCAGCCTCGTCGAGGCTCCATTGGACCGTCGCCAGTGAAACTCGAGCATGACCGGACTCGCAGATCGATGGGACAAAACAAAAAAATTAGAACACTCATTGAAATGAGCCAAACACGAGAACAATTCAATTTTTTTTCCAGTTTTTCTCTCACAAAACTTATTTCGTAGGAACTCGTCCAATCTTCTGTGATTGCAGCATTAACATTTTTGTTAAATAAAATTACTTCGATATGTTTACTGTTATGTTGCTTGTTCCCATCGTAATTTTAATAGGGAGCGCGACTAAAGTAAAAGAAAATAGGTTATGTATTATATATATTCTGTAGTGGAAATCTAGTTATTGAGTCTCGAGTGAGTTTGTACTTAAGATGACGTGATTTAAATGAACGACTGTAAATATAAAGAAATACAAATGGAAAAACGTAACACGAACTTGATAGAAAGTTCGACAATAACGTTAATTAAAATACATAAAACTAAATAAATAAAAAAATATCTCTAACACTTAATTATAGCGATTTCAATAACAGCCAACGTTGTATATCCAGACAATTAAGTTCCATCAATACAATACGAACATAATTGTTCAAAACAATTTAATTCCATAACAAATAACAGGGATAGCTTCCCATGATTACTAAGTATCAGCTATGGCTCGTACTTACGCTTTCCACAGGATGGATCACGATCTAAAATGTATCTTATTACTTCTGGGGTAGAGTAGGAAATATAATATACATGGAGGTTATGTAGTGCGTCTTTCGCTCCTTGGGGAAAGCGTCAAAGCCTTCATTAGACAAGTGTACAGCGATATGAACGCGCACAGACGGAGGAGTGCCGCAGGGCGCTAGCCTGGGCATATAACTATATGTATTGATACGCTTTTAAAATATCCGCATTTAGATAACGCAAGATGTAGTTAGCCCAGAACGCGCGTTTAATTAAATTGTAGCTTGTCTCACTGGCTTTTACTCAGTACCATAGGCTTGGTAGAATAATTTAAAATGAAAATTGAAAAGTAAAAATGTTTAAACAGAATTTGATTAATATAACGAACTATCACGGGCTCACGGTCGAATAACGTTAAAAGGAATTTCAAGTGCCTTTATAAAGTTAGAATTGAGAAAATGATTTTGATCGAGTACGGAGACTAGTAGCCGTAGTTATGTCTAGTTGTAGACTTATTGGTCGTTCCGTCTGGGCGGGTATTAAATCATTGCAGCATTGTTATTGGAAATTGTGAATTCGCGTTGCACCTCAATATTTCAATGCTTAAGTAGTTCGCTTGCTTTGTTTCGTTCACAAACGAAGCCAGTCGTGAGACTTGCTCTCGATTGCTCTCCTCCGAGCAGGAGCTGCTCTCCTTCGCTTTTTGTACTGTTTGTTTGTTTGTTTTTACTTCGAGTACTAAGTTGGGAGGAGTTTTGTATAAATTAATGTTATAAGTATCCGACTGTGGCCAACTATTTCGAAGTTTACAAACAAAGAGTTCCTGTCGAGAGTTCTTTGTTTTGATATAAAAGCGTTCGTTGATAAGATTTCTTCGTTGAAGTTTTTAGTGTTCATTTTGTTTGCTGTTTCCTATTGAAACTGCAATCCAATTTGAGGAGAAGTATTATTTTTTAATATATAATACAGTTCGTTCGCGCTGCTGCGCTTGTGAGGCTTGCGGAACGAAACTAATATCCTCCTTATCTGAGAGTTTCCTTTGTCTTTAGAAACTTGGAGGGATGCTATGAATTGAAGATTTTATTGAACTGAATTACCAGCCAATATAAAAGCAAAGATATTACATTACCTACAACTACGAAAGTCTCATAAATATAACCATTAAGTTCTATGGATGCCTGGGCTTGTTGACAACTGAATAAAATATTTAATAGGACAACGAACTTTTCGGGGAAGAAACCTTATTCATGGGTCTCCATGCCCACGTGAACTATATGAAAAATATACGTAGGTATATGTTAACCAAAGCAATCAATCAGGGTGCACTCGCACCGCTTTGCGGGGACACCGCACGAATATCTAATTTTGTTTGTTACCCCGCTACCCCTAGCACCGCCGGCACCCCCGGCGCCCCCCGAGGGCACCGCGCAGGCGTCGAACACCCCAAATCCTGGCGGACGTTGATGGATCACCCTTAATGACAAGCACCGAAGGGGCGATAGGGTTGTGCTCCTTATCGATACTCGTTATCGATAAAGTCGCTTGTGGAAATTGGTTCGATAAGATCTAATTGTTTGTCGGGGTAGTATCGTGGTGAAATTGATTGGCATTATTAGAGGGTTAGTTTTATGATAGTGTCTTGGTGTTTTTCTTCGTGCCTGTGCATAATTTTATACGAATCGTTTTCCAACTTCAGGATCCTTGTATTTTGTTGTTTTCGTTGGTGTATTGGTTTGTCTAGGAATTGTTAATATTAACATGACAATCTTGGTTGTAATCCTAATGAAGTACCTGATTAACTTAAGTAACTGAATATTTATATCCCACAAAATAAAACTAAAATCATTATAGAAATGGCCATCAATATAAATAATTCCAACATAAAATTCACTTATTTATCGATAAGCTTATTCTATCCACCCTTCGGCACTTTCGTACCCTCCACAAGCACTCACTACAATAGTATCAGACATAAGCGGTCCGTTTCCTTCATTCGCGCGCACTTTTAGTTTCAGGCTACACATCGACATCGACATTGTCAGTTAGTGTCGCATCACTAGAACATATGCGCCCTTCGCATGCTCTCGACACAATCGCATTAGAAATTAGCGATTCATGCTTTTATTTAACTGTACTTCTTGTTGCCACTGCTAACTTTGTGCTTGTTTTCTCGCTAACAATGTGATCGGCATATTAAGTGCTAATACACGTTGATGACGATGTGTTTTACCTAAATGTAATATTATGTAAGGCCTTCGATATTGCTTGCTAATGGATTTCAGGCTGCCGTAGAAATACAGGCTTGCTTTGAATATCGTGTTGTGGGTGGATATTTGAATTTGAAAGTAATTTTACAGGTTCTTAATTGTATGTTAGTACTAACTTCTGCCACTGGCTTCTCCCGTACGAAAGTAGGTTTCTTCAAACAAACTTTTGGCCCCCGTTTCATCCATTTTTTCCCACAACTATCACACAACGCCGTCTAGTCCCAAGCTAAGCAGAGCTTGTGTTATGAATACTAGACAACTGATAAATATACTTATATTTTTTTAAATACAAACATATTATAGATAAATTACACCCAGACACAGAACATATGATAGTGCTCACCGCACAAACATTTGTCCTGGGTGGGAATCGAACCGACGCAGTGGCTCTTACTGCTATGCTGGAGGTAACTTTAACAGGCCACTCAAACTTTAAGTGACGAATTTTGATAAATCCTTTCTTAGTGAAATTTTGCACAAGGTTTCCTTTTATAACGTAATAAAAGGAAACCTTGTGCAAAATTTCACGCTCCTAGATCCAGTAGTTTCGACTGTACGTTGATATGTCAGTCACTCAGTTTCTCCCTTTAGAATATAGATTAATAACGTAACCAATTTCAATAAAATTGATTGCAAGTTTATTACACGTCTGTGTACTAACAAAAATTGCGATGGGAAAAGCGTCAGATGAATAATAAAACATTTAATGGTTTAAAGTAGCTCAATCATTACCTATGAAGGGCGCAACATGAGTCCAATGACCCCCTAAACACAGTGATAATGGAAAAATACCCTCTAATGGTGAACCTTTGTCCAACAATAGAACTTGTACCGTCGCGTCGCCTGAAATATAAATGAAATCACGTAAATAAATAATTATGAAATTCGTATATAACGTTGGCGAGGGCAGGCACATCTTTATTAATAAATAATAGACCTGTATGATGTACGAATGGATTAATATCCAGTCCATTTCTCGTTGTGTACGGTAGTTAATGATTCCAGTCACGGAATGCAGTCGATGGAAAGCAATTTGACAACGATTCCCCATCGATTGTTGGGGGACGCTACATTTGGGGAGCTGAGCAAATTGTTTTACAGTTTTATTATGGTTGTTTTCGATGGCGTGTCGTGTCGTTTCCGATTCTGTTACCAGACAATAACGGGAAGAGCCTTTTTGTGGTTGGAATATTTCCATTTGCAGTTACTTCGGAAATGTTAAGTACGAGCGGAAATGTTAAGCATCCTCAGTGCGAGTTCGCGCACTGAGGATGCTGTACAAACTTAACCTTATAATCGTAAATAAGTAATTATTTTGTGACGTAACAACAAATTTATAGTTTTCAGATTTTTTCCCACACTTATGCTATGAGACCTTGCTTAATGCCAAATTTCAAGATTCTAGGTCAACGGGAAGCGCTCTATAGGTTTTGATTTACTAGCGAGTGTCAAAATATGCGCCTAAACAGAGCATAAACAGCCGTATCTTTAGAAATTCGATCTTTTTCACTGCTTCAAGAAGTAGCAGACCTGAGTATTTGATATTAATTCCAGCTTGATATCACCACGCGTTCCTGAGATAAAATGGTTTTGACAGGCGGATAGACGGAAAAAGATGGGTTTCTAAAGGGTTTCTTTCATTGTACTAAGGTAACCCTAAAAATAAGCAATTTTTATGAAAGAGCTAAACCTAAAACATCTACTTATACCAGAAAACTATTTTTAAGCAAACATCTCATAAAGAAACACAAAATATGATAAAGAGAATCCGCAGTTAGTCCTAGTAGCGAAGGCCTCACTTCCTATTGCGCCTCTTACAAACAGGTTTTCGTACATATTTCGATTGCTCTTGTAAAACATTATTCGCCTCTCACCGACGAGATTTTCGTGTATTTGCTCGTGAATTCTGCGAACAGAGTAAACGGACTTCAAAGGGTACGTTTTGTTTTCTCTCAATTCGAATATTAGCCTGTTCGCCTTTATTTCTGCATTTGGGAAACTGTTTTACATCTTTATAGGAAAACAATAACTATAGCACGTGCTACCGTTAAAAGTTGAAAAGCTCTCTGAGAAATAATCTAAGTAGTGACTCAGACTTGTTCAGATCTCTTGCCTCAATAGACCTTTAGGTATAGAAGGCTTTTTTATCGGCTCGTGCTAGGCCACTATCTCACCTGATGGAAACTGATGATGTAGTTGAAGATGGATCACGCTTAGGTTGTACCTATCAGGAAACACAGACTCCGGCAGGAAATTTCACTCCTTAGCTGTACGCATAATGAATGTGTTCCCAATAGGTGGGATGTCCACCAAGTACTGGTGGTGCAACGCCGTACGTATGGTAATTCGATGATGGAACGGGCTTGGTGGAATTAAATTATGCAATTCCGACGCACACTCCCCGAAATGTCACCGGTACAAAACCGAATGGCTAGTTAATCGTCGTCGATGCTCAAGATTTTGAAGTTTTGACTCGGTTTCCTTTGATTTATCAATGGGGCTTTAAGAATCAATTAGCTCCTGACAGAGAGAAGTGGTTGCAGAGTAAAGAGGGCTATGGGATGAATCGAAAGAGTCACCGTGACCCTGTAACGCCAAGGACAACATAGGGAACACAGGTGGGATTTAGTTAGTAAAAGTTACTAATTTATGATTTTCTCCAGCAACTGGACACACCTCAAGGTAATGACATAAATAAATATAAAATATTAGTTGGTGCGTGTGAAAATTCAAGTTCTTAAGGATGTCTGAACGTGACGAAGACGGCTGTGACTTTTCTTAACGTAAAGCTGCAACTTATGCTTCAAACTCACAAATGGAAAACAACATCAGCTTTCTACCAACGCACAGTAATTGATCGAAATAAAACGATTTGAACTTCGATTCACTTTCAAATCAAACTTTTCAGTACCGCGTTTTTTCCGCGTTTGTTTAACCATTTCCAAACTGATACCTATATCTGGTATACGGAGTATAAAAACTGCCATCAGATCAGCGCTAAATAAAAATGGCAGCACACGAAAATAGTTGCGGCACTTTAGAGCTCCCTGTACAACGAGTTTTTAATTGAAGTGAAATAAACGCTGTTCTATCTAACGGTTTTATTTTTTAAAGCTTGCCGTTTTAACTTTGGCATTTATGTGTCCATTTCACGGACATTTACGCAGAAAAACGATGCGTCCGTTTATGTGGGTCATTCATCTTATCATCAGTGGTCAGTCGGCCGTTTGACCCTGTGACCCTGTGGGCTGACCCCTACCCGGGCGCCATGAAACTGAAATAACCCGGGGCTATGTATGTTTATAGTCAGCGAATGTATTTTTTTGTAAATAAAAAAAGACTTTATAGCAACAATCAAAACGAATTACCTATTCTATTCTGAATTGCTTTCTCAGTTTTGTCAATGGCGTATAAAATTTCCCTTGCTTACAGGATGTCAGTAATGCCACAAGTAAAATTAGAAAAGTACATCATCATCTTCCTGCCCTTATCCCATCTTATTTGAGGTCGGCCCAGCACGTTTTTTTCTTCCATTCTCCCATCTTCCTTTTCTTTCATATCACTGTTCACACAATCCATCCATCTTTTCTTTGGCCTACCTCTCCCTCTCGACCCATCCACATGTATACTCATAACTCTTTTAGTAACATGCTTTTCATCTCTCCTCTTTACATGACTATACCAAGACAAACGATTCCCCTTCAACTTTTCAGCCACTGGCGCCACTTTCAAACTTCCTCTAATATACTCATTTCTCACTTTATCCATTCTCGTCACACCACACATTGCAATCTTTTTTCATCCGTCTTTTTTAAAGCCCTGCATTCTGATCCATACAGTATGACAGGTCTTATCACAGACTTGTAGATTTTACCCACATACGAATTAAAATAATGACATTGGTACTTGCCCGGTTTCGAACCCGCCACCTCATGCTTGAGACGCGGGTGTCTTAAACACTGGGCCATCACGACACGTCAGTCACAAAAACAAAATTATTCCACTTTCATAAGATGGTTCTGAAACTCGAAACTCGTCGCATCATGAATAAAAGACGTTCATACGCAAGCTAACGTAAACAATATCACATAGCTTATTACCATCAAAAGGAGAACATTTCCTTTAACTTATTTAGAGACGGGAGACACTCAGTTTCTTCCCGGTTCGTGACATTAGCATAATCGACTTAACCCTTCCATGCAGGGGACGCGCTTAAATTACCCTGTAATACCCTGGCATACCCTGGCATACCCTGGCGCGGAGCAGGGTAATTATGCGTCCACAGTTAGAGAGTGGATAGTGGCCGGTAGTGCTAGCTTGTAATTAGAACTAGGCTAATTATTGACTTTAAAGATCGCGTGTGGCTTCCCCGGACGGATATGCGGATCTATTAGTGGCGCATTTTTAAATTATCTGATAATTCTGGTGCTTTTTTATGTAGATAATTTAAAATAATATAATATTTCACAACTATAACACAACGCCGTCTAGTCTCAAGCTAAGCAGAGCTTGTGTTATGAGTACTAGACGACTGATAAACATACTTATATATTTTTATATACATACATATTATAGATGAATTACACCCACACACAGAACAAATGATCGTGCTCATCACACAAACATTTGTCCTAGGTTGGAATCGAACCCACGACCTCCGGCATAGCAATCAGGGGCACTTACCACTAGACCAAAACCCAGCCAATGGTACATTGGCCATCTAATCCTTGACTTAATAATGGATTAATGCCAGAATCATGTTCCTGTACCAGTGGACGAATTGGTTATCATTATCAGTACCATCATTTCATCCAAAAGACGTCCGCTGTTGGAAATAGGCCACCCCCAAGGGTCACAACAAAGACCGATCCCGTAAATATCGAATCTAGCTGATAATGAATTGGTGATGATGGCAGTGGTCGTTCAGTGGTAACGGCCCCGACTTACGAAATGTACGTCGTGGGTTTATTATACCAGTGAAGGAAAACCTCGTGAGAAAGCAAGGCAGGTATGTCCTGAAATAAAAACTAAATATAATTACTTAATTTATATATTTATTAAAACTTTATGCACTAGTAAGAAACACTGTACAAAGGCAAACTTATTGCCTTAGGCATTTTCTACCAGTCAAACTTAGGGTGGTGCAGAAACACAACATGGTAGGTGCAACTTAATGGTAAACAAATAGAAAAGAAATACAAAAATAAATATATAATTATATACATACATACAAATTAACAAAGTTATTATGAGAAACGAATCCGACAAATCAACGCTGTGATGATTACACCAACTTCCTGCGAATGTGTTCACGTGCCTCCACCTTAAAAGTAAACCGATAGGAAATTTGCGAAGATATGTTACATCTGCCCGCACTGAATAAATCTCAAATGCCCTGATGCACTGAGCCCGCGTGGTGGATTACGGCCCATTCCCTATCCTAGTGTGTGTGCAGTGGAAACAATATAAGGCTGATTATAAATGATGCCTATATATTATTTACTTCAGCTTGTTGGTACCCATCAGAATTAAGGTTTAATATAAACCACTTCATTCTAAATGGATTACTAGGATACCATTCAGTTTAAACGAGCACTATTCCCAAACAAGGGTAGCGACATCTGTGGCGCCACGTAGGAACTAAAAAATCCAGAATCCTGCATCGCGGTATTAGAGTTTTCCGCACGATTAGAACATATTATACAACAGACTGAAATCAACTATCGGGCCGTAGTTCAGATCAGACATAACATCCGACTAAGGAGGATCGTTCCTTTTCAATGGAGGTTTGCGGGACTTTGCACCCTATTCCGCATACCTCTAAACAAGTATCGGTAAAGAGAGACCACAAGTGTGAACTGGCATACCTATAAGTTTAGAAGCCCTACCTCAAGCTGTTAAAGGGATGGGGTTAAATAAGTTGTATAGCTATATCGTCACTAATATGGACAGTAAGAAAAAGGTATTAGGCATATTTCTGGACCTTGCTAAGGCGTTTGACACGGTTTCTGTGCGCATTCTAGTCCGAAAAATGGAGTGCATGGGAATTAGAGGGGTCCAGTTGGAGTTGTTTAGAGACTACTTGAGTGAGCGTACTCAGTGCGTTAAGGTGAATGAGTTCATAAGTGAGGAACGGACTGTCTCTTATGGCGTACCCCAGGGCAGCGTACTTGGCCCAACCCTCTTCCTCATATACATTAACGACCTGGGTATGCTCACACTCCCAAAAGGGAGGATTATAACATTTGCAGACGATACCGCACTACTTTTCAATGCTGACACATGGGTTGAGGTCTTTTCACATGCTCAGCAGGGTTTCAATACTGTGACAAAGTGGTTACGGAATAACAAATTAACACTAAATGCTGATAAAACTAATTACATTACATTCACTCTAAAAACCAGTAAAAACGATCCCAACTCAGCTACATCTTATGCAATCATAGCACATAATTGTCAAACACTTCAAGAAAATGATGCATGTAATTGTCCACACCTTAGAAGCACTCAACATATTAAATACCTGGGTATATTCATAGATAATACCCTCAGATTCCGGGAACACATTGATGCACTTAATACTAGGTTACGCAAGCTGATATATGTCTTTAAAACGTTGAGGGAGGTGGCAGATGCGAAGCTAACTAAAACAGTATACTTTGCCCTCGCACAGTCATTGCATCAATGTATGGGGTGGAGCTCCAAAGTCTACACTCCTAGTACTGGAGAGAACGCAAAGAGCCATACTAAAGGTGTCTTCGTTTTTACCTTACCGTTACCCTACAGAGCTCTTATATAAAGATGCGAAAGTTCTCACAGTGCGTCAACTATTCATTAAGAGCATAATATTAAAACAGCATTCTATGATATCATACCACCCTTCATCTTCACAAGGTAAGAGAAGATACAACCCCGTGGATCGGCCAAGCATTCGCCTTACAACCAAATTTTCAAAGCGTTTCTTCTGCCATATTGGTGGTTTTCTTTACAATAAAATTAATAGGATGATACCGATAGTTAATCTTACTAAGATCATGTGTAAAAAGAAAATAACTTCCTTTCTACAAGCACTAAATTATGACGACACCGAGAAACTACTTGCTACTCTGGTTTAACATTTCAAACGTAATTACACACACACACCATCACAATCACATACTTACACTTCCACACGCAACACACACTCATAAACTTATATGCCCATATACACACACATACATATACTAACCAATATATATTTATTTAATGAAAATAATTATGTATGAGTTCACCGATCAGTATACAATACTTAATGTTAATGTAACGAGAAAATTAATTACTATATAAAAGGCGGGGTCCTGGTGTCCTGAAATACAGGCTTGCAGCCTAGTTTAGGCACCAGTCTTCCACAATAATAAAACACTTGTCACTACATTTTAAGAATTTGATGTATTGTAAAATATTGTGGTGAGAAAAATAAATAAACATTTATTATTATTATTATTTATTATAGCTCCATATCTCTTATACTCGCTCGCATGCTTGACATTTTGACACGTCATGGTGAGGCCCCAGGGATGCCTACGAGTATATGCGATTATATTCGAAATGTATATTTACATATGCATATGAGCCCGGTGACCTACTGCGGAAGTTCCCGGTTCAGTCAGCTCCACGGCGTATTTGCTCCAAGTTCGCCTCAAGTAAGTTTGACGTGTAATAGCTAAACTTACGGCGTAATTATATGGGTAAAGACTTTGACTGTTGTGTGGGTAGTGGAGGGTTAATATTCGTGGAGATTCATTCAAAGAGTACGTACCTATATTTAGATAACCCTTGTTTATTAATATGTCAAGTAAATTTGAAAGGAAGACCGACGAACGACGACAGAAGGAATGAAGTTGGAAGGCCGCCCACAAGGTGGACCGATAACCTGGTGATGGTCGTGGGAACCTGATGGATACGAAACGCTCAGGACCGGTCATTATAGCGTCACTTGGGGAAGGCCTATGTCCAACAATGAACGTCTTTTGATAATATTGAATTAAATTTAATGAGATTCATTCATAGAGTAAACAGAAGCATTCATAGATTCTTAACCCTATACAGCCTAGGTATAATATTAAATGTCAATTCTTGGCATTATTTTTTCAAAATGCATATCTTTTCCTGTTATCTTAACGTAACAAATATGTAGTCATTATTACAAAAGTTCAGGAAAAACCCATAATATTTATTGTTACATTCAAGGAACTACTTCTTCATACCAGCGTAATTAACCTCAAGTTTTCCCTTAAATGATTGTTATCTTTTAACCCCTTTCTACACGCTCCGACTAGCCAGCACCGACCAGTTGGCGCAGTTACCCGTCGCTCCCCCCCCCCTCACCGGATACCCGTTGTCGGTACCCCAGGCGTCGGGAGTCGCAGGACGACTACCGGCCAGTAGCTCACCGTCTGGCTGTCCGGTATGGACTAAGCCTAGGTCAACGCGTGATGGGGCCAGTCAGTTTCGACGCCTGCCAAGGCTGCGGATTGTTCGAAGGAGATACTCAGCCCTCGCAAAAAAAGGGCAACTAAAGCAACGGGTTTTAGTTAGTTACAGTCTGACACTCCCTCCCGCAGAGTGGGAGAAGTTATTTGATGATTTTCCACAAAAATAGCAAGACCAATGCCGTTTATCCGGCTTTTGAAGTGTGTGAAAGGGCCTTAGTGCCATGTTAACTATTGTGTTTGACCTTTAAAATAAAGTTGTTCGTACGGCGGACAGTATTAACACGCTAAGTTTATTTCTTAAGCCGTCTGTTCTTAATGGCTTGTGTTGGACTTACTTCTATGAGTTTTGTTGAGGTGCTTCCCATTTCAGTGTGAATATTCCGGTAATTACCGGTACATGGTAGATATACCACCCGTAGCCACAAAACGTTTCAGGAACATATTCATTGTGTGCACACGTGCCACCGGCCACAACCACAAAACGCCGCCACTGGCATATTTCCTATAGTATACATTTTATATGGATTCGCCGCACACGGTTGACGCCGGTGGCTGCCACATGCTACAAATCGCCGCTGCTCGCTTCTTGTGGCCCGCACTGGCCACTAAACGCCGATACAAAACGCTGTCACACGCTACTCGCGCATTTAAACCTTCTTCGTCAGAGTCCATTATGATACTGCGCGTATGGGTTAAAAAAACCAGCCACAAGTGACTGTCGCGCGCTTCAGCTGCCTTTATTGCCGATTCTAGCTTCTCGTGGCGGCGTTTGTGGCTGCAGCATGTGGCCCGTCTGCATCGACCCTTAGAAGTGGAATTCCCCGTCAGAGTCTATGTTTCTTAATAGCTACAACTTGGCGGTCTTTAAGTTAAGAATGAATAGGTTCCGACTTCCGAAATTAAAGTAATTTTGATCGTTTTAGTGCTTTTTTAGTGAAGACGGTTATTTTTTTTTTGTAAAAAGTTTTTTATAGCATAAATATAGCGTTATTAGACAGCATTCATAAACAAGGTCTTTCTTTTGTTCACAGATAAATACGGACGTCGTGCTACAATTTTGGGTGAGTTTAATTTGAATTTTATTGTAAAATGTTATATTTTATTAGTATATTAGACATAAGTCTGCTCTTTTAAAAAAATAAGTAAGATAAAACGTGATAATCAAACTAAAATTATAGTCATTATTTTTTTAATGTGTGACAAGTACATAACGTCTTACTTTAGTTTCGTCGTTTTTTTTGTCGTAGTCGGGTTTTAGTTTTTTTACTTTTTTTTATTTAAATTATTTTGGTGTTAAATCACTGTGCTTCTATACCATTTGCAAAAGCTAAATTTAAAATTTCTAATTAATAATGGTAAATTAATTTTTGTCCACCAGAGGGCGCCACATTGAATTTTGATGATATATTTTGATAAGTACCAGTGAAGCCCTTTCAAATGATATCAAACACGGTGTATTTATTTTAACATTTTTTTTAACACATGACTTCTTGTCCGCTAGAGGGCGCCATATCAAGTTTTGTGACACGTGACGTAACCTATGTTCAGCGGACAATTAAGACGGTTCTAACGATACCTCATACGTCGAGTTCCGATAAGTAGATTAGGAGCTATGTGGGAACAGATGAACAAACTCACATACATACATAGCCTGTCAAAATCATAACCCTCCGTAGTCGGGTAAAAAAATTAGTACATAATGGAAAATTATAAAGTGTCAATAGTTTTGTTTATATATAAGCCAAAGCATTATTTCAGCATATTTCTAGAATGTGTTCTACTTCTTTTTCACTAAAACAAAACCTTGACCGCCACCCACAACCCGTACTTACATTCATTTGTTTCACGCATTTTTCATCCTCACTGCTCCACAATCATAACAATCACAAACGAAGCATATGTGTTATCAAAACAAGCTGATCTGAATGTACTGGCACCGCAGTGCATACCACAGGCCAGTGTTTCCGAAAGTGTTCTCTATGGATGTGGACTCTATGGAATTTCCATTTGTCATTGATTTGTTAGATTTTTAGATTAATCATCATTTTTAAATACTTACAGAAGTGTGTAAAGAGCAATGGTGGCCGAATGGTTACGGCCCCGACTTACGAATTGTAGGTCGCGGGTTCAAACCCAACCAGACACATTACTTTGTGTAATTCATGTCATCACCGCTGCTCTCAAAACGTTGAAGGAAAAACATCGTGAGGAAACCGGCATGTCCTAGAACCAAAAATTCGAAGACATGTGACATTCACCAACCCGCACTGGGCCCGCATGGTGGATTACAGCCCATTCCCTCTGCTAGAGTGAGGAGGCCTGAGTCCCAGCAGTGGGAACATTAAAAAGCTGATTATGCTATATGCCTATCCGCGTAGGTCATCATAATCATTTTAGCCGAAAGATATCCATTACTGTATCTGCTGGTTTTAACTAAATAAAACAAGCCTTAAATTTCAAACAGAAAGACCTAAAATATAATTCGAAAAACCTACCAGCCAAATGTGAATGCCTAAGTAAATAGCTAAAGCGGGTCGCCAGTGTTAGCATAATTTTAGAATTTTAGAAATAAAGTGTATAGTTAGTAGTCAAATAAAAGTTAAATGGGAAATTGTAAATACGAAGCTAAAAGCATTGTCGCTGCACAGACTCTCTATTGTCGAACGACTTTGGTCGCCTCCCAGGGGCTACAGGCATTGAAACCCGGAGTCCGGGATACAAGGCAAACAAGGAACATAGGAGTGGGTCAGTAAAAGTCTGACTCGCCCGAACTCCGCCCTAGAGCGGGAGAAGTTTTTGGATGATTTACCACTTAAAAAAAGGGTCAACAGGCAGGTACTTCACTGTATATCAATACATTCGCTGCGTTGCTTCATAAATTTTCATACTGAAAAATACGTCTCACTTAAACACACACTACTACCCTCTTCCCCGGTTTTCTCTCTCTCTGTGCTCTTTTGTCTTGTTTTTGGCTCAATTCGAAGAATCCCAAAGAGTTCACAGCAAAACTAAAACTTTTTTTTTTTTGCATTCGAATTCCAAATTTTCAAATACTGAAAAAACAAATACTTTTCAATTAAAAGAATTATTATTGAAGAGTTTCGACTGTTATGCAGGATAACACCACTTTGAATACATGAAGTTTTTTCAAAATACGGCTTGTTGCGGAGTGTAGAAATCGTCGACTTTGGAAAACAGCTCTCTGCGTAGGTACTTGACAAAAATTTGATTAGTTTTTTAATTTTATTCTTCAATACATGCACAATATTTTTTTAATTTTCCTGTAAGGTGTAATATTTTTTGAATTGCTATACTTACACTTTATTTGCAATCATTTGATTTAGAGTTCCGTATATAAAAAGTTTAAGAGCCGCTGCCATAGACACGCAAACCAACAAAGCAGCAGACGTGCCATAGACAGGAAACGGAAGCTGCGCGCGTTCTCGCTGTAAATCGCTCGGCGCGCTCATTTCGCTGTCATCGCGTGCGCAACTACGCTAGTGTAGGATGCGCCTGATTCATTGTTGAGGAGGAATGTGGCAAGGATTTTTTTAGGTTTTTTCTTGATTAATTTGATAGAAAGAGAAAGAAAGAAAAAGAAAATTTATTTGGTACAGCACAAGGCACAAACACAAAATAGGGTAAACATGAAACAAAAATAAAAAAAGAAGCAAAAATGTAGTTGTGTGCCTCACGGCTCCACCAAAATAGGTGGTGATACTGTGGTGATAGGTGATACTGTAAGCTAGCTTCGAACTGCGACTTCACCCGCGTCGAAAGTGTTTCTTTTATCCTATTTGAACATACCGTGTGTCGGTAACAACTATTTGTGAAAGTATTTCTATATATTGGTCTCTTCTTCTTCTTCCTTGTCGATATCACTCTTGACAGAGTGGTCGTGGTCATCACTTCAGGTGTTGGTGGCAAGCTTCACAACACGCCGCCACTCTTCTCTGATGGCCGCCTTCCTCGTGCATTCGTGCAGTGATGATGAGCCATTTACTGCCGCTTTAATCTGGTCAGTCCACCTCATAGGCTCAGCCATCCAGCTCATAGGGTCAGCTCACCTCATATTGGTCTATACAAACACAAATAATAACTTTCGCTTTTATAATATTAGTCCGCCCCATCCCTCACCTTCACTCAACTGTGTTGGGGCTTCCAGTCTAACCAGTTGCGGCTGAATACCAGTATTTTACATGGAGCAACTGCATATCAGACCTCCACAGCTCAGTAACTGGGCAACATGTTACTCTTTCGATGGTCAGAATTTCTGGCGTCTCACTACCTGTAACAACTGTCAAAGATCTACGAATGCACTAACTTCTGGCGTTTTATAAGGGCCCATGTAGGCCTATGTAAAATAAATAATTTTGACCCTCGGGACCAACGGCACAGTATAGATATATGGAACAGTACGGAAACTACCTACAAATATTCGAAACGGCACACTCACACAAACATACGCATCGACGAGACTCCTAAGCGTTTCTCGCGGTCCTGTCAGTAGCGAATGCCGCTTAGGAGTCTCGTCGATGCGTATGTTTGTGTGAGTGTGCCGTTTCGAACATTTGTAGGTAGTTTTTTTTTTTTTTTTTTTTTATTTTTTTTTTTTTTAATTAATGATAGGCTCGCGTTTGACCACCATCTCACCTGATGGTAAGCGATGATGTGGTCGACGATGGAGCACGCTTGCCTAGAAGTAGCCTATTCACTCTTGACTTAAAGACCCCTAAGTTGTAGCTATCAGGAAACACAGACTCCGGCAAGGAATTCCACTCCTTGGCTGTACGCATAATAAATGTGTTCTTAAAACGTTTTGTGCGTATGGGTGGGATGTCCACCATGTACCGGTGGCGCAACGCCGTACGTCTAGTGGTCCGATGATGGAACGGACTTGGCGGAATTAGATTGTGCAATTCCAGTGCACACTCCCCGAAATGTAAACGATAGAAAACCGACAGGCCAGCAACTCGGCGGCGATGTCCAAGGCTTTGGAACTTCGACTCAACAAGTGCATCATTGCCAATGATCCTCTTGGCTCGCCTCTCAATTGACTCTATCGCATCAAGCTGGTATTTGGCAGACCCGTCCCAAAGATGAGAGCAGTACTCCATACACGATCGAACTTGCGCTTGATAAAGTTTTAGCAGCTGTTCCGGCGTGAAGTACCGTCTGACCTTCGCGAGGATTCCCAGCTTTTTTGCTGCCAGTTGAGCCTTTGCTTCGATGTATGGCCCAAAGTTGAGAGTTGACGTCAGCGTAACGCCAAGAAGATCAAGATGGTCGGTTATTGGCACGGTCACACCTCGGAAAGATGGAGCCGGGTGGAATTGACTCCGTTTAGCGGAAAAAAGACACGCTTGGGTTTTAGTTGCATTGAACTTGACCAGATTGGCATCGCCCCAATCGGAGACCGCCTTCAAGGACGAGTTCAAGCGTTCAACCATAGCCTCTCGGGATGACTGGATCTGTGACCCACTAGCGCGTGCGTCAGCCACATATCTCTCGGCAACAGTGCTGTCGTCTGCATACCCAAAGATACCGGGTTTAAGTAAGTCATTTATGTGCAGCAAAAACAGTGTTGCCGAGAGTACCGACCCCTGAGGGACCCCGGCATTAATATCCATTTGACCGGACGAGCAGCCATCAACGACCACTCGGATGGATCGATCCCTCAAGAAGTCTGCGATCCAATCACACAGACCAGTGGGTAGACCGAAGGAAGGAAGCTTAGCAATGAGGCTTTCGTGCCAGACCCTATCGAAAGCCTTCGAGATATCAAGGGAGACGGCAAGCGCTTCCCCATGCTTCTCGATGGCTTCGCTCCAGATGTGAATGGCATACGCTAGAAGGTCCCCAGTGGACCGATTTTGGCGAAAACCGTATTGCCGGTCACTGAGGATGTCGTTAGATTCTAGGTATGCCAGAAGTTTCTTGTTTAGCACCCGTTCCATACTCTTACAGAGGACGGACGTAACAGAGATGGGTCTGTAGTTTGCCGGGTCAGCTCGACTGCCCTTCTTGGGCACAGGCTGCACGTTAGCTTGCTTCCATGCAATCGGCACTTTTCCAGTCTCATATGAGATGCGAAATAGGCGTGTCATGATCGGAGACAATTCAGGCGCACAAGTTTTAAGCACAATAGCTGGTATCCCGTCGGGGCCGCTAGCTTTGTTCACATCGAGATTACGCAGGACCCTACGAACGTCCTTTTGATGGATACGAACGTCTGACATCCTCGTCGCGCATCCATCAAGAGAAACAGGTGGCCGTGCGTCACCAGAATTCAGACGTGAAGATTCCGCAAAAAGAGAGGCAAACAAGTTTGCTTTCTCCTCAGCGGTGTGAGCCAGCGACCCATCGGGTTTCAGCAATGGCGGAAGTGAGGGACGGCAGAAGTTCGATTCAACCGACTTAGCCAGGGACCAAAACGCTTTACTACCTGCGGGGTATGAAGCAAGTTTGCTCCCAATTCTGCTTATGTGGTCAAACCGAGACCTCTGCAACACCTTCTTGCAGGACTTGGCAGCCCTGTTAAAGGCCTTCTTCTTCTGAGCCACGCCGCTTGCTTTGCGCGTACGAGCGTCAGCCCAAGCTCGATATGCCGCGTGCTTAAGCGCGTCTGCGCGATCACATTCGGCGCCAAACCATGGACGAGCTTGGCCAGACATAGTTACGTCAGAGAATGGGATGAAGTACTCCATCCCCTGCCGCAACACATCCGTCACGGCATCTACACACGACGAAGCATCATCTGAAGAAAAGCAAGTGGGCTGCCAAGGATAGCATGCGAAGAAAGACCGCAAGCCATCCCAATCTGCTGACCTGTATCGCCAAACCCGCCGGGTGCCTCTAGGGCTGGGATCGGGCGGGGAGTAGACAGACACAGACTTAACCAGACAGTGGTCGGAACTGCCTAAAGGCGAACATATCGACACAGAGTAGCGGTCTGGATCTGTTGTCAGCAAAAGGTCCAGGCAATTGGCTGTGTGCGAATCCACATCCGGCACCCTCGTTGCCCCCTGGACCAGCTGGGCGAGATTTAATGCTAGCGCTAGCTTTCGCACCTCTCGCCCAGCGTGGTCTGTGGACTGGTACGGGAAAAGCCACTCTTGGTGGTGGGCATTAAAATCCCCCAGTAACACCAATTGAGCAGAAGGGTACCGCTGCTGAGCCGCATCCGCCGCCTCACTCAGATGTTGTGTGAGCCCGGATGTCTCCTGATCTCCGCTGTGCGAGCGGTAGACACAAGCGTAGATTATTTTATCTAGGCCTGTGTCCACCAAAGTCCAAAGCGTCGAGAACCTGGAGTCCTCAAGGTTACGGAGACGCCGATAGCAGATGTCGTCCCGGGCGTACATACATACACCCGCACGTGGTTTGAAGTTGTGCTCCAAGGTAAAACCTGGGTAAGAAAGGTACGACACGTCGGACGGACCTCTGATCTGCGTCTCCGAAAGGAAGAAGAGAGCTGGTTTTTCAGTCTCGAGGTGGTGGTGGACTGCGACGAGATTTGAGTGCAGACCTCGTATGTTAATGAGGTGCACTTTGTGAGAGAGGGAGTGCAGCCGCTGTCTAACTTGTCTCTTACTTTTCCTTTTCATTATTTGAGTGAAGGGAGGAGAGGAGAAGGAAGTGAAATGAGGTTCCACGCAGCTAACCCTCAGGCACGCACTGAAAGGACGACATCATTGGGGGACTAGTCTGGAGACTGCGGGGACGCCCGAGCCCCCCCGGGAATGTCCATCGGGCCCTCTCGTCTGGTCGCCAACCAGCACGATGGCGCATTCCGGGATTTTTCGACAGTTGGCGGGGCAGCCTTTCATGTGTGGCTAGCACAGTTTCCGTACTGTTCCATATATATATACTGTGCCAACGGCTTTACGTGCTTTCCGAGGCACGGGATATCAGTGATGTCCTAGATAAACTTAGAAAAGTACATATGATGTGAAAAATTTACATTGGTACTTACCTAGAAAATGAAGAATAATATTCGTGTATCATGAAAGAATCATCTATACTAATATTATAAAGAAGAAAAATTTGATTTTTTGTATGTTACAATTTAACTTAAAAACTACTGCACCGATTTTCAAAATTGTTTTACAGTAGAAAGCTATAAAGTAGTTTAGACCTATATTTTCTATTTTCACGCGGACGAAGCCGCTGGCAAATGTTATTTATATATATAACAATTGTATGTATATATAGAGTGACTGGTAATTAGTGTACGATACTTAAACACGTGATTGTGCTCATGATAACCAACAACTTTTACTATGGGAACAAACCTGAAATCGCGAACAAAAATCAGCTGTTCAGTACATTTATGTTTGCCTAATGTACTGAACAGCTGATATTTTTTTCGCGATTTCAGCTTTGCTCCCATAATAAAAATGGTTTATTATCATGAGCACAATCACGTGTTTAAGTATCGTACACTAATTGCCAGTCACCCTATATATATCCTATCAGTAAAAAATGGTCACACTACTTTGCACACAACCAATCGCGTCGCACTTCAACTTGCGCCTGCGCACTTAACAAATTTACTGCACGCCATGTTTCATCGTATGCACTTACTGCCACCAAGTAACATGGCTCAGAAGGCTCATAGCTAACCAATACACTATTGGCGAGGTTTCTAGTGAAACATTACTTCTTTTATGTCGACTTTTTAAACATCTTTAGAACCCCAGACTCTATGTTTATGGTTCAGGAATGCTGGATGCCTTAAGACCACCAACAACAGGCGTGAAATACAAGGCGATGATGTAATTACATAGAAACTGTTTTAAAATGTATTGAGGCATCGCTGTAGCGAGCCTTTATTGAGAGGGTATAGTCCATGTATAGTCAGTGTAAATATGAAATGATTGCCCTATTCAATTTCAACGGATATTATAGCCCATAACAGAATACAGTTAATCGACTTCAACCAACGTTGAAAGTGACTGAAATCTTCAAGTGAAGTGAAGAAACAGTTTCGAAATAACCGAAAATTTTCAAACGAAGGAAAACTTTCAAGTACCACTGTGACAACGACTTTTCTCTTGACCTATCTCTTAGATGGAGTGATCTTACTGTCTTTACCTGTGTCGTGGCACTTCTGTTCGTGTTGGGTGGTCACTTCGCACTCTTCGTCGATAATTTTTGCAACATTGTCTTTACACCCTGTAATAACGACTACCAAAAGGAATTTGGACCTTATGTTAACGCTTAAAGTTACATTTTGCAGTGTGTTCGAACAGAATTTAATTGCAGTACTTTATAAACAAATATTGAATGTTTCAATTTATATGCTCATATAATATAGATAAACACAATTTAAAGTGAACCTAGTTATGTAGAATTTAAGGTTTATTCTACTTTGGACGCGAACAAAGTTCTTAATTGTAATACTTTGTAGAGAAATATTGGAACTTTGTTAATTTTGCGCCCAAATATTTAACTAAGACTAATTGGTGTTATTGTTGGAGAGAAACTATTTTACTAAAGTTGGTTTCACTTTCACTTCGATATTTTACTTTACTAATATTATAAAGAGGTAAAGTTAAAGTTTGTTTTTTTGTTTGTAGGAGGTAATCTCTGAAAGTATTGGTCCGATTGCTATATTTTTTTCACCGATATAAAGCTGCTTAATTCCTGAGTGACATAGGCTGTATTTTATGTACGCGGGAGGAGCCGCAGGCAAAAGCAAGTATTTTATAAACTCAACAAAATATAAAGTGGTTTTAGTAGTTTTCGTTTAAGTAGATAGATATGTAGCCTGGTAGCATGTTACGGCTACATATCAAACTACTTAAACTACCAACCTCAGTTTTTTTTCTAATTGCCCACAATTACACCTGTATTACCCACCATACAGGTATATACCATACACCAACACATACATATTCACATACATATTCACATATGTATGTGTTTACATGTGTAAACTCACATTCACAAGACACCCAGACCCGTAACACCTATCTATAACATAGCATAGTATAGCATAGTCGGCCTTATAATGTTCCCACTGTTGGGACTCAGGCCTCCTCTCTAGGAGAGGGTATGGGCCATAATCCACCACGCGGGCTCAGTGCGGGTTGGTGGATGTCACATGTCTTCGAATTTTTAGTTCTAGGACATGCCGGTTTCCTCACGATGTTTTCCTTCACCGTTTTGAGAGCAGTAGTGATGAAATAAATTACACAAAGTAATGCGCCTGACTGGGTTTGAAACCGCAACCTACAACTCGTAAGTCGGGGCCGTTACCACTCGGCCACCACTGCTCTCCAATCTATAGGCCACAAAAATATTTGTTTCGTACGCAAACCGTGTCGACAATTAAATCTACATGCAGAAACCGTAACTTGGAATTCATAGATTTTAAAAATGACGGTTTAAATAATGAGTATTTTTTTAACCGTATGAAAAAGTGGGAAACACTGGCACAGTGTACGCTATGAACATGGTTACAATTATTTTTTTTAAATATTTTAAGACAGTTTCATACTATACTTGCTTTTTAACTTAATTTTTAGTCCTTAATAAATTAATCATATAATCACACTGCAGTCTATATCGTTTACATTAGCTGTCCTAGAGATACTCGACTTACAATAGATGTAGTGTAACAGTGTTAAATCATCGTAATACCTCCTGCCTTGCGCCCGCGCTGTTCGGTGAGCGAAACCACGTGTAGGGCCTTTATCCATAGTCCAGTACCCGTTTTGTACTAAATGATCAATCATATTTATTTTGCAAATAGGTTTTGATAAACACTTTTACACGTCAATTTTTTCGTCAGTTTAAACGGGATGATGCATGGAGATGGGGCCGGTGATGGACCCAGTGTTTGCTAGCTGACTACCCTGAGAAGAAACACCGAAACAAACCCAGGGGCCAAAGTGTTTTTTAAAGTCCATACAGCAAATATATAATGGTCAAATAGGTATACTAGCGGACAATGATGACCGCCAGTAATGTTCCATTCAAGTCACGTCGGGCAATGGTGACCGACATGATATTCCTTACTTCGACATAAATATGTTGCAGGTGACTGGTCACATGCGCATCAGATGACAAAAAGGGTGGGCATCAAAAACATGAGCGTGTCCAAAAGTGTGATACGCGTAGTTCTTCTAAAATAGTTTTTCAATTCAGGCCATGGCGGACTCATGTGAGTGCCAGTTGTAGGTAAATAAGCACTTACATACAAGTTAAATATTCACTCTTGCTTATTTTTTGCCTTATCTCTAAGTAATAAACAAAAAAACGGGTGAGGATTTTTTGATATTTTTAAAATTGCCCTTTGGCAAAAAATGTGCTGACATCAGTTTGTCCTTTTGACTATGAATATTTCTATTTTCTTTTTATATGTTCTTATACTCAAGATGCAGAATGGGTTTCAAGTACCAAGCAAGGAACAGATTTAAAGTTTAGAAATACTACTCTTGTTGCTAACGTTCATGTAAAATGGGTACAGTTTTCTTTTTGGCATGCACCTCTCTTTTAAGGAGCCTTTTAAATTAAATTATTATTATCTCCATCCCGTGAGTAATTTTTAGGTCTTTCATAAAGTTTATCTTATAAAACTGCTCTTATATGAAAACAAATGAAAATCATTTTTATTTTATTAGTTACAAGAGTACAATATACGGAGGAATTTAATTGGCAGCGACTTTTTATTACTCACTGGGCTATTTTACGTCGTTGCGTAATAAAGAGGGCTCCATCATAATGGCCATCCTGTCTTTTATTCGCTTGTAATGACATTCTTAAAGGTACATCACGTTTTGTGAGTTTGAATCATTTTTATATTCACAATTACGGCTCATTCTTTTGTTTTGAGTGTTACCTGCACAGGATAATGAACTTATTAAATTAAAATCAATGAAACTTGAAGGATTAACAAATACTTTAAACCATCATCATCATTTCAGCCGATAGACGTCCACTGTTGGACATAGGCCTCCCCCAAGTGTCGCCACAATGAACGGTCCTGTGCGTCTCGCATACATCGGATTCCCGCAATCTTTACCAGGTCATCGGTCTACCTTGTAGGCGGCCTTCCTACGCTGCGTCTTCCGGTACGCGGTCGCCACTCCAGAACTTTTTGCCCCCAACGGCCACCTGTTCTGCGAGCAATGTGCCCTGCCCATTCCACTTAAGTTTGGCGATTCTTCGTGCTATGTCGGCAACCTTGGTTCTTCTGCGAATATCTTCATTTCTGATTCAATCACGCAAGGAAACTCCGAGCATAGCCTTTTCCATTGCCCTTTGGGTGACTTTAAGCCTACTGATGAGGCCCATTGTGAGCGACCACGTTTCGGAAGCATATGTCATCACTGGCAACACGCACTGGTCATTGACTTTCGTCTTGAGAAACTGTGGTATGTTGGACGAGAAGATACCGCGCAGCTTCCCGAACGCTGCCTATCCGAGTCGAATTCGACGGTTGACCTCTTTCTAAAAATTAGATCTACCCAACTGGACTGTTTTTCCGAGGTAGACGTAATCGTCCATAACTTCGAGTATAGAGTGATCAGATCTTGATAGGAGTGGGAGCTACATGGTAACTACTTTAACCGTTATTTTACATAATAACTTTACTCTAAAGCTAAACCTTGTTGAGCTCGCAATCCTCACATGGGCCCATTACAAAGGGAAGATCATTTCTACATAGTGACAAATTATTCGATCTTATTTTGATTTTTAATTTATGCAGTTTTCATGTCGTAAGACCATCTAGAGGCTTTTTTATTTTGTGTCAGTACTGAAGAAAGTCAAATCATATTTTGTCTCTAATCAGATGAATGACTAATTCATCTGGACTATGAATACGGCTCCACCATCGCATGCGCATGTAATTCGAGCTAGCTGCACACTGCGCCTCTTTGAAACCATAACCTTATAGTAGCAGCATGCTATGTGATAATGCAGGATTAGTACCGAGACACAGAGGCAGCGCTGTTCAGTAGCCAAGAGAATCGACCACCTATCTCTTAGTTAGATCCGAATGCATTTCCGTTTGGCGACTGTGGTAGGTACCTACTGAAAGTTATTAGTCACACATAATGGAATTATGCACATATTCCAATATAGTGTTAAGGACCTCCACTCGACACCAAGACAAGAGACAATACCCTCCATTGATTTGGAGCACATATTTTGGAATACAGTGGCTTATATGCCCTTGACCAATGATATTATACCCTTGACTCCTGTTGACCACTCCCGACTTTTTGGTTAAAGTATTCATAAGATTTCAGAAATTCACATTATTTTAAAAACGTGTAAAGGCTTAGTTCTAAAATTAGCCATTCTCGTAGAGCACCTCAATAAGTTACCACACTTACCAGAGATAAACATTAGTGAATCCACACTAGGAAACGGAAAGAATAAATGGCAATCTAAATATTGTCAACATTAATGATACTACTACTTCGTAGTATTTGTAATATCTATTATTTATTTATTGTACTAGTAAGACAACACTGGTAAGTGTGCACCTATCAGTGTTGTCTTTTTTAACCCAAAGGTAGACTGGTAGAGAATGCCTTGTTGCATTAAGTCCGCCTATGTACCACCACTATACTTGTAGTTTATATAAAACAAAACTGGGCAAGTGCGAATCGGACTCGCGCACTGAGGGTTCCGTACAAACTACCTATGAAAACAGTTCATCAGTTCAATAGAGTTTTTTTTTCTTTTTTTTCCGGGTGGGAAAATCATCTAATGACATCCCCCGCTCTTGGGCGGAGCGGGAGATAGTGTCAGACTTTTATTGACTAAAAACCCACTCCTGTTCCTTCTTTGCCATTGTTCCAGGGCCCCGAGGATCTCTTTCGCATCACCCATGGTCCCGAATAGAGTTACGAAGGTTTTTCCGGATCGCAAAAAAGTTTTTTTGACGTAACTTTACAGTTTTCAGATTTTTTCCTATACTTGTGCTATAAGACCTTGCTTCATGCCAAATTTTAGGATTCAAGGTAAACGGGAAGTACCCTATGAATTTTAATTCTCTTGAGAGTGTCGAAATAAACATATCCAACATAATCCGGCCGTATCTTTATTTTTCGTTAACTCAAAAGTTTGATTTTTTCACAGCTTCAAGGAACCGCAGACTTGAGTATATAATTTTAATTTCAACTCGATACCTCCACGTGTTCCCGAGATAAAGGGTCTTGACAGACAGACAGACAGACGGACAACAAAGTGATCCAATAAGGGATCCGTTTTTTTTCCTTTTGAGGTACGGAACCCTAAAAATAAATAACTTTGTTTTTTTTTTAATTGATATATATACTTAAATAAACCAGTGCTTGACTGCGATCCCACCTGATGGTAAGCAGTGATTCAATCATAGATGGTGAGGCGCACTAGTTTATTAAGAGCCTATTCACTCTAGCCTTGAAGACACCTAAATTATAGTTGGACAGGAAGACCGCAGCAGGCAAATTGTTCCAGTCCTTCGATGTACGCGGTATAAACGACAAAGCGAAACGCTTAGTCCGGACCGTTGAAGTTTCAACAACGTAAGGGTGGATACTCGCCGTACGTCGGGTTGTCTGATGGTAAAAAGGAGATGGCGGAATCAAGTCATGCAATTCCCGCGCACACTCTCCAAAATGCAACCTGTAAAATACCGATAGGCTGGCTACCCTGCGCCTGTGCTCGAGGCTTTGTAGATTGGACTTAACCAAATCTGGATCCCCAATTAGCCTCTTCGCACGCCTTTCCACTGAGTCCAAAGCTGCTAGATGGCATTTGTAATTATTTATTGATTTAAAAGGGTGTCCGTGGTGGAGTTCCCTGCCTGTTTTCCTTCACACATCTACACTTTGGAACGTGCAACTATGTTCAACTTATTTTGTGACTAGTAAATGTGGCTAGTAAATGGTTTAATTGTAGTGTGAATAGGCTCTTAATAAACTAATGCGCCTCACCATCAACGATTGCATCACTACTTACCATAAGGTGTGATCGCAGTCAAGCACCAGTTTATATGATTAAAAAAATATATAAGCCTTCTTTACCGAACAATAAATGAAGGTTCCAGAAACATTGCTATTTGTACTGTATGTTTTAAAGTTGTACATACATTACATACATACCATAAACATCCGCGCAAACTGACGAATATCCCGATGGGAACACAAAGCAAGCTTCCCGTCAGTTGTGACTTGCGTCGCTAAAACGTTGACTCAATCAGTGTTATCTGGATATTTTTTTGTGGCCGCAGCCTGTGGGTCGCTCGAGTGGACCAGTAATGCTTCACTCAGATAAAGATCTCAAGTGTTTGATATATGACGCGTAAAAACTATGGGTTAGTGGTGCGAGAGTGTGATATCGATAGACTTACTTAATTTTGTTTTGGATTAGTTTATCTATTATCAAGGCTTACTTTAGGTGTCTGAATTAAGAACGATACAAATCTACTTGAATTCATGTTTGGTAAATTTACTGAATTCAGAATTTAGGGTGAGATTGATAAAAAGTTACGTAGTTTGGCTCTAATATAATTTATTTATGGTTAATTAAAACGGTACAAGTCCAAATACATTAATTAAAATTCAAGCACACTACGCCTTTTGGCACGTTTTATGGATCATTTTTTCTTACTTGTATTTTACGTTTGTCTTTATCGACCAACTAGCTCAACATAATACTTAAATCATTTCATAAATACCATAGGTGCCTGAAAACCTGAAAACCAAGCCTAACTCTTTAGATTGACTATTATTTTCAATTCCAAAATTATCGACAATAATAAAAAACAAAAAAAATATCGACTATCCTCCTGCGACCATCGTGGCCAACACTAGCGTCGCCACTAAGAGTGTCTGCTACCTGCGCGCACGCACTTGACGTCGCCAACATGGCGCGCAAATGTCGCCCCACAGCTTTTTATTTTCCTTTTTTCTACAGAATTTGTACCAATTGATTCGAGAGCTGTTGAATGATAAAGATGTTAATTTTATGTGTCTCGAGACTTGTTAAACCAATACTCCGCAGTATTCATAAGGACTTTTTTAAATTCCATAGTATTCTTATTATTTTTATCTGGAAATTGCAACCATTAACAAGCTATGTCAGCCTCATCATATCCATAAGCCAGTTACAAATACTTCTTAACACTGCCTTTATCTATGTAGTTCTTCTGTAAGTACGTGTGTTTGCCACCAAACTCCTCCTAAATGGCTGGACCGATTTCAATGAAATTTTGTGTATTTGACTGGGTCTCTGGCTGGTTTGAAAATATAATTGAACCCGCTAGGTGGCTGCAATAGGATTCTAAATTTTTTTTCTGATGTAATTCCAGCTTTCAGGCAGGGCAACGCCTATCGGGTCGGCTAGTCTTTACCTATACTTAGATATATAATTTTTCTGTGCATGCCACCTAACACCTTCTAAACGATTAGACCGATTTAGATGCAACAGTTTTGTATATGTGAGTGGATCCCACGATGTTTTAAAAATACTATTGAACCCGGTAGGTGGCGCTGCAGTCGAGTTCTCATTTTTTTCTGGCAAAAAGCTAGCTTTTGGACAGGACAACGTCAGAACCGCTTGTTTATTATAAATGTATAAATAAATTTAGCTTTAATGCTTGCGTGGTAAGCTAAATACCTAAATCTAATGCATTTTTGTCTTTTGCATAAAGGGTGATGCTGGTGGATTTTCTACTTGATTGCTGAAAATCTAAAAGTGTAATAAAATGCATTTATGTACTTCTTTATACGTCACTTGTGTACATAAAAAAACGGGTGTAAAATGTCGCTTAAAGGACGGGACAATGATATGACTCTTTTTATCGCTCTAGACTCGCCTTACTGCCAATAATCCTCCAATAACGTGGCTCATGCATCAGGTATGTGGAACTACCTGCGACATCCGCAGTACCTCGAACTGTTATCTCAGGAGACGAGACTGTGTGAAACAGTACCCAGACATGAGGTGGCACAGGACAGGATGCATCAGTGCTTATCGATTCTCGTAAAGTGTTTTGTTATTACTGTAATAATTAGGCGAAACAAGAAGCAATAAAAGTAGATTACGGGATAGAATAAGAAAATCGATTGGAATATCTTGCAGAAACTTCCAGAATTTATTTATTTATTTGTTATTATTTACAGGTTCATTTTATAACGCTATTCAAGTAAGGAAATTCATATAAGAGAGACATAAATCTTTTCTAAATCATCTTTTAATACTAACACAGAAGCAAATACTCGTGATGGCCCAGTGGTGAAGGCACCCGCCTCTCATGCATGTGGTTGCGGGTTTAAAACCGGGCAAGTGTTTTTTTTACAATTCATATGTAGAGGTTCATTTTATAACGTTATTCAAGTAAGGAAATTCATATAAGAGAGACATAAATCTTTTCTAAATCATCTTTACTAACACAGAAGCAAATACTCGTGACGGCCCAGTGGTGAAGGCACCCGCCTCTCATGCATGTGGTTGCGGGTTCAAAACCGGGCAAGTGTTTTTTTTTTACAATTCATATGTAGGTACTTTTCTAAGTTTATCTAGGACATTACTACACCTTGAGCCTCGGAAAGCACATAAAGCCGTTGGTCCTGGTTGTCATTCGGTGATTTTTGACAGTCGTTACTGGTAGTCAGACATCAGAATGTCTGACCATCAATCTATTCAAGGAGTATCGTGTAGCCCAGTAACTGGGTTGTGGAGGTCAGACAGGCAGTCACTCCATGTAAAACACGGTTCTTCAGCCGCATCCAGTTAGACTGGAAGCCGATCCCAAGCTAGTTGCGTTAAGGCCAGGATGGAGATTCCGATTAAAACAGAAGTAATCTATATATATATAAAAGGAGAAACTGACTGACTGACATATCAGCACACAGCCGAAACTACAGGGACTAGGAACATGAAATTATGCACAAGGCTTCATTTATGACGTAGGCGAGCACTAAGAGAGGATTTTACAGAATTCGCCCCCTAAGGGGTAGAAACGGGGGTCCAAAGTTTGTATGAAGAAACCTAATTTCACGCGGGCAAAGCCGCTGGCAGAAGCTAGTTGTAGATATATGTCAGTAGTTACAAATGCAATCCAAGAATATGTAGACAGGATCTCTTGAAAATAACATTTTCATTTGCCTAACAAATCAATATCTCTACACACAAACATACTCGTAAACATAATCACAACATTCATTATAATATTTCCAAACTCTAACAAATAACTGTGAGGCAAGAATATCTCGTTACCTCGATTTCCATACGAAACGATTGGCCAATAACTCTCTGGTTCCATTCAGACTCGAATAACAACGTACCTAGTGGAACTATCACGACCCCCGTTGTTCAAGGGGACCTTATCTGAGAGACGGGAACTTGGGAGCTGATGAGATACACCCAGACGTCGTAAAAAGAAACAAGAGAACACTAAATCATTGCTATCGAAGATTTTATATTTTTTCTCATGAAATTTTATGTTTTTTGTATGACTTTTTAAGTATTTGTCCTTCGATTTGTTTTTGTGACCTTCACCGTAACGGTAATGTACGAGTATGTATTTCAAAGTTCAAATTTACCTTCATTATTCTACATCAATATACGATTGAATCAATCACCGGGGCACATAGGTTCTCCTGAATTGCGTGACACCAGAAAGGAAACCCGTGGTCCTAGAACGCAAAGAGCAACTGAAGGACATAGGTGTGGTTTTAGACAGTAACAGTCTGATACGCCCTCCGTTCTACCCTACAGCGGGAACAGACATAGGATAATTTCTCACATCAAAATAATAATAAAAACTGGGCAAGTGCGAGTCGGACTCGCGCCCTGAGGGTTCCGTACAAACTTATCTAAATATGTAAACAGTTCAATTCCCGAATAGACTCTCGAAGATTTTTCCGAATTGCAAATTTTTTTTTTGAAGTGACGTAACAACAAATTCTTAATTTAATCAATTCCGCCACATCATCATTTTCAAGTATATTTTAGTAATAGTAATAGTAGTATTTTTCGTAGAAGATTTTATTTAAAAAAAAATTACAGATTACGTCACATTGCTTTAAGTTGTACAACTTAAAGCAATGTGACGTAATCTGTAATTTATTTGCTTGAGATCATAAAATAACGTTGTCGATGTTGTCTGACCGTTTTAGCAATTCTTACACAAATCTAACAGCGCCACTATGGGTTATTCGAGAGAATTACCGCGGCCCTGGAACGCGAAGGGCAACTTCAGGAACACAGGGTTTTAATCAGTAAAAATCTGACACTTCCTCTCGCGTTACCCGGAGCAGGAGAAGTAGTTTGGTGCTTTCCTACCCAAAAAAAAAAAACAAGTGTTGTGTTGTGCCTCACAGAAATCGTTTCGAAATCAAAAATATTTTTCAAAGCAATTGCAAACTTAGGAAAGATTTGGTACCTGCACCGTCCGTTGTTCTAGAAACACGTTATCAATCGCCGCGGGAACATTGGATAGTACCCTGGGTGACATTTATCTCTTATCGGATGCTTGTCAAATAATTTTTGACTTGCGTGGCGCGGGGTACGGCTGGCGCCAGTGCCAATTGTGACGCGTGAAGATAAGCTCGGACGATAATGTCCTAATGTGTTTCGGATGTTTATTGGTTTATGGTGGAAACATGTTTAGTTCTGATACTGTGATAAATTATCTTGTTTGAAAGAAGATCTTACTTTAAATTCAGTTATTTAGCATTTTAAAGATAATGTTGCCCCAGAATAGTAATTACTCTTGTAGGTTGAAACTCACAAGCATAAGACACCCATTACATCTATAGTATTACACACTTCAACTTTTTTTTCAACTTCAACACTTTATCATTTACCATCAGGTGACATTGTGGTCAACTGTCAACAATAATAATAATAAAAAATACCGAATTGGACACCTTCAACTTTATAATGAACTAAATATTTCTAAACAAAAACATTAACATTTATAGTGTCTATGCACGTTAGCGAAATCGTAAGAAAATCAAAAAGCTTTTGTTGTCGAGTCCGCCCTTCCCCGGTCTCCCATTCGGAAAATAAGACAACAGTAAAACAGCAGAAATATGTTCAAAGTTTTGCGATAAAAAGCGATACAACTTCACAGAACCTTTTATTGCTCTTACACTTTTTTCCAAGTATATTTACGAGTACCCTATTATATGATATTTTATATAAACATGTAGTTGAATTATCCTTTCATCTATATACATATATAAAAGGGGTAACTTACTGCCTGACATATCAACACACAGCCGAAACTACTGGGACTAGGAGCGTGAAATTTTGTACAAAGTTTCCTTTTATGACGTAGGCGAGCACTATTAGAGAGAATTTTCAAAATTTACTCCCAAAGAAGATTAAACGGGGGTCCAAAGTACGTATGAAGAAACCTACTATCATGCGGGCATAGTCGCTGGCAGAAGCTAGTCTATCTATGTTTTTATCAGAATCAACTGGAAGTCTGCTACTACTACTTCATTCTAGAGTAAGAAGGTATTCTATTATCTACCAATCAGCCGATACTGTCGATGGGGCTAAAGGTTCTGGAGTGGTGACCACGTACTGGAAGACGTAGCGTTGGTAGGCCTCCTACATGTTGAACCAATGACCTGGTGAGGGTCACGAGATTCCGATGGACTCAAGACGCACAGGACCGGTCGTTGTGGCGACATTTGGGAGAAGCCTATGTCCAACAGTGGACGTCTTTCGGCTGAAATGATGATGATGATACTGCAAGGATCCTTGGGTTCTCCAGCGGCTTTATACTTAAAGAAAACACATTTTTTTTATAAACTCACGCTTGACCTCTATCTCACCTTATAAGTGTAGTAAGTGAGAAAGAAAGTAAGCGATGATATGATCGACGATGGAGCAATCTATTCACTCTTGGCTTTAAGCCCCCAGGTAGTAGCTATCAAGAAACACGGATTAGGACAGCGTTCCACTCCTTAGGTGTATCTAGGCACAATTAATGTGTTCCCAAAACGTTTTGTACTACCATTATTTTGAAGATAAGCCTAAGTGTCTTTACCTATAAGTACTATAAGTACGTAGGTACCTACTGTTTTATTCGTAAGTGTCGGCTCCTCGGCTTCTCATTCGTTTATATATTTTACTCTGTGCCAGAAAAACCTTATTTCATTACCGTGTCATTTTCATTTTCCCGTTTCACTTCGTTCAGGATAAATGAAACAATCAGTCAAACGCCTTAAGTGGGTCCGTGATTTGGGCGCGCGTCCATTGTTCCGTGTCACGGCATTGTGCGCACTGATTTGTCATGTTCTATTGTGCTGTATCGCGAAAGGAATAAACGGAATTCTGGGAGTACAGCATGGAATTTTGGTCTTTACATTTTCCTCAATTTCAATATTTTATTTTCGTCTGAACAGATTTCACTAAGTTGAAAACCAATTCTGAAGTGAGGTTGTCGCAAAAGTTTTATGACTACGAGTGCTGATAAACAAGTAGTCCATTTTACTAGACAGTGGGGTTGTCCAGTAAAATGGCTGATTCTTTATTGTTTAGATAACGTAAGATAATATTGCAATAAACATACAACAAATACATTAGATGCCATACACAATCATCTACGTTCTATGTACATTATTTGCTAATTAATCGTGATTAGCAACACTTACAAGATACGTCAACATCTTTTCATATAATCAGCATCATCCCGATATCTCAAAGAGCACTCCCCAGTCTAACCTACTCAAATTACCTTTACCATGAATTATCGTCATCCGTCAATTCGTCCCGTATCGTGTGTCAACGGAGGCGCGCGGCACTTAGGCGTCAAGTTGCACCGCGGGCCTGCCCCATCCAATCCGCCGAAACGTCAGTACTCCACATTTATTTAATTTGTACTCCATTGCGCGGCGACAAGTACCGCCATACATTTTAATTGGAATAAAACGAAGCTTGGATGACGACATTTTTGGGGGAAATATTGCCGCGGGCAATTTGTCTGCTGCGAGTAAAAGCTTTAAGTAATGATAACGGGAGATGTTTGTACGGCTGGAATAAAAATGAACTATTAGGTAGACCTGAAAATGTGAACATCGGAGTAGTTTGCAGAAATCTTCAAGCTTCTGCTAGTGGCTTCGCCCACGTGAAAGCATATTTCTCCATACAAATTATGGACACCCGTTTCATCCCATCAGGGAATGAATTTTGGAAAATCCTTTGTTATTGTTTGATTACATCATAAAAGGAATCTCTGTGCAAAAATTCAGCGTTCTAGATCCAAGGGTTTAGGCTTAGGCACGCCACAATTATGGCGGTAAGTCCCCTCTTTGAGGAGTGGCTGGAAAGACCACATGGCGTCCTTACCTACCATGACGATGACCATTGTGTGGACCATCCGGAGGACACGGTGGAGCATACGGCAGAGGTGTGCCCCGCCTGGGCAGAGCACCGCCGTGTCCTCATGGGGGCGATTCGGGGGGGGGGGGGCGATCGGCGGCAGTGATCTCTCGCGCCGGGCATTGGTACAGGCCATGGTCCAGAGTGAGGAGGAGTGGCAGGCAGTCGCCTCCTTCTGCGAAGCAGTAATGCTAGCAATGGAGGCGGCCGATCGCGTGAGGCAACGGTCCTCACGCCCTAACCGCCGCCGAGATTCCGATCCCGATTTCCGGCCACAGTAGGCGCGGGCTTGCGGACGGCGAGTAATGGGTGGCTCGCCGTCCGACCGTCCGGTAACCGTCCGGACCAAGCCCAGGTCGTCGACGGTGCGTATTATTCCACGCGCGCCTCAGGGAGATGTCAGCAAATCGTAGGGGCCCAGCAGGGTCGATGCCTACTGGGGCCACCGGTAGTGTGAAAGCGAAGCCCGGGGCTCCGGGATGAAGGCAAAGAAGGAACAGGAGTGGGTTTTTAGTCAGTAAAAGTCTGACACTATCTCTCGCTCCGCCCCCAAGAGCGGGATTTGTCATTAGATGATTTTCCCACCTAAAAAAAAAAGGGTTTAGGCTGAGCGTGAATGTCAGTCCGACTTCAGGATCAGACCTCGAAACCTATCCTCTTGCAGCGAGGTGTGAGGCAGAGAGACGTCATTTCTCCGAAACTGTTAACGGCCGCAATGGAGGATGTCTTCAAGGTTCTGGAATGGAGAAGACTAGACATTAATATCAATGGCGAGTACAGCACTCAGCTTCGGTTTGCCGACGACATAGTAGTCATGGCTGAGACTACGGAGGAGCTCAGTACAATGCTCGGTGACCTCAGTAGAGTTTCTGAAAGAGTGGTACTTAAAATGAACATGGACAAAACCAAAGTCATGGTTAATACACACACCATCACACACACACATCCCACAAACACTCACACTAAGTGAACTAGAGCACCTGGATCTCACTTTTGTTTTAGATTATTAAATGATTTTATTTAATGAATTGTAATAATATAAATAAATTGTAATAATATAAATGAATTGTAATTATAATTCAAATTAATAGGTAGTTGCTTAACCTTTTATAATTCTAGATTAAGAGTAATTAAGTCTAACTACGAATATAGATTAATTGTAAATTTATTATCATACATTTTGGAACGCCGACGTCTCCCTCTTGGAGGTGGGCGCTAATGGCTACAACACAGTTTTAAACTAATGTAGTTGTTAACGAACACTTAAAATTTTGTAAACAAGTTTATTGTTCCAATAAAAATATTATTATTATTATTATTTATTATATAATATCCATGTAGCACCCACTTCTATCAAGATCGGAGACTCTACACTCGAAGTTGTGGACGACTACGTTTACCTGGGACAGACAGTCCAGTTGTGTAGGTCTAACTTCGAGAAAGAGGTCAATTGTCGAATTTGACTCGGCTGGGCAGTGTTCGGGAAGCTCCACGGTATCTTCTCGTCCAATATACCACAGTGCCTCAAGACGAAAGTCTATGACCAGTGCGTGTTGCCAGTGATGACATATGGCTCCGAAACGTGGTCGCTTACAATGGGCCTCATAAGAAGACTTAAAGTCGCCCAAAGGGCAATGGAAAGGGTTATGCTCGGAGTTTCTTTGCGTGATCACATTAGAAATGAAGTTATCCGCGGGAGAACCAAGGTTACCGACATAGCTCGAAGAATCGTCAAACAAGTGGCAATAGGCAGGGCACATTGCAAGCAGAATAGATGGTCGATGGGGACGTAAGGTTCTGGAGTGGCGACCGTGTACCGGAAGACGCAGCGTTGGAAGGCCTCCCACAAGGTGGACCGATGACCTGGTGAGGGTCGCGGAAATCCGATGGATGCGAGACGCACAGGACCGGTCGTTGTGGCGACGCTTGGGGGAGGCCTATGTCCAACAGTGAAATGATGATGATGATGATGATGTTCATGAGTCAGTGAATAAACCAGGACTTTGCCTTTTATATATACAGATATTTAATACATACTATTACGTTCGTTCTCCTATCACTAAAGTATGTATGAAAGCCATCGTTATCAAACCCAGCCTAAGAGGGTTTCACCTTCACTGTATTTGGACGTCTCACCATCCACTACCCACACGATCTCTACAAAAACATATCAACAAACATAAAATTGCTAATATTAATTTATTTATAGTATGAGAAAATGTTTCCAGTGCCGCTTTATAAGTAAAACGTTGCACTAGAGCTGCGCCATTGGGTTTTGTGATGCAGTTAGCGCACAAAGTGATGGCGGTGTTGCGCAGTATAATGTTGTGTTGTATGGACGGAGCGAAGAGATCGTTTCCACACGCGTGCCTCTAGTTACAGCCTTATTAAATTGAGATCGGTAAAAGGTAGAGGTTGCAAATGTTTTAAAAATATAATGAATCTGTAGTTCTTTGAGTTGATGGCTCCCATACAAAACTGCGTTGCGATGCGAATTCCTGCGATGGCAGCATCGGTTCTGGTGACCACACAATGTACGATGCGAATTAATTCGCAAGTTCTTGTGATGTGTCGTGCGAGCTCGCAGATTTTTACGAAGTGACGACGCATCACAGTTTAGTGTTTAGGCCTGAGGCAGGTGTTGTGAGTGCAGAAGTGAACATCAAAATATTGTGTTGAACTAGAGCTAGTTCTAATTTTGGTATGTTTTTATCTTAGTGGTTACCGCGACTGTCTGCTTGGGGTGATTGCCATTTATTTAAATCTCACTTTTCCCAAATTTCAGTGCACACAGCGCTTATCTTCCGCAGATTGATTTTTCAGAGCATATTCTGTGAAGGAAATAGGGCTCAGAAATAACAGACGCTTAAACTAAACTATGATATTCGATGTAAAGTCTACCTGTTGTCGTGCTACTTGTTAGTGCTCAATTGGTCGGAATAGTGCGCTACGGCGTAGTGGCGTATAAAGTACGTCGCTATCTTTATTCGCTACATGGACTTGTCAACCAGTGACTGTTACAGTGAGTACAGGGAATAGAGTCGCCTGTTTCAACTGGGTGAGCCTAGATACATAAGGCAGATGCACTGGAAATATATTTTCAATACACTTACTCGAAAACCCACTTTTAACCCCTACCGCTCTTAAGCACGCAATTCATCAACGCAATTAATCAATGTTATTTTTTTATTGACATTTTTAATTTTTATTCTAAGACATTTAATTAATTTAGTGACAATTGTAATTGAATTTAATTAATTTGAATTTAATAATTATATGTAATTTGTTATGGGAAGAATATAAAATCAGTGTGATGTAATGTATGAACTAACATAGAATTAAGTAGGTACTATCATATAATGTGGACCAAAAGTTGTCTTAAAATAAATAAATATCATTATTATTATTATTCATTTTTTCCGCACTAGTGCGGAAAAGCGCTGGCGCTCACCCCCGCCAAAATTTATTATACTTATCGTGTCAAGCTGGGCACTAAGCAACCCGCGAGTCGCGCGTCAACCCCCAGTTATTTATTTCTTCATAAGTGTATTGAAAAACGCCGTTTGATACACGTGGAAAATCACTGCAGCACTCGGCTCCGTAACACCTCCTCATCTCCTCCATTCTGTGTCAGTCGCAATAACAAATTTTCTCCACTTGTATATAGAAGAATATTTAAGAATGAATCGTAGTAAGATACGTTTTTTAGTTTGTTCCTGAAATAAAAACTGTGAGTTTATTGAGTTCTATGTTATATATCTGGCATAATCGGGGAAAGCTGTAGAGGAAAATTTATTTAAATCCGTACTAATATTATAAATGTGAAAGTGATTCTGTCTGTTCCGCTGTCACGGTTAAACTACTGAATCGATTGTGAGGAAAGGTACGGAGTTAGCTTCAATCTCGAAGAAGGACATAGCGTCCATTAGCTTACAACACCGCTCAAGTCGAAAATTGGCGGTTTTCACATTTGAATGCCTTTAGATGGAGCTGCTCATTGCGCGTCTAACCATTGGTCACATGATACAGATTTCAGCCAATCAGAAGCCATAATTCGAAAAGTAGTGATAGCGTGCAAGTCGGCTGGCCTCTCAACACCGCTGCACCGCACAGTTTTTTTGGTTTCCTGTAAAGTTGGTAAAAATTACTTATGCGGTGTTGTTAGCTAAGGGACGATAGGCTACTTTTATCTTGTTGAGAGTCGCAAGACAATCCCCGGCCAGCGTAAGCGCAGGCTTGAACACGTGCCACAAAGAGATGTTAGTGAAACCGTAGGGGCTCATCAGAGCCGATGGCTGCTAGGGCCACGGGGAATTTCTGAAAAGATTACTCGTGGTGCTAGAACGCAAAGGGCAACTGAAGGAAACAGGTGTAGTTTTAGTCAGTAAAAGTCCAACACGCCATCAGAGCAAGAGAAGTCATTGAATGATTGCCCACCACAACAAAAAAAAACGTGGGTATGCTGGGACAGTCAACCCTTGCACTGTGACGTGTCGTATGCTGAATACTCAACATAGCCAATGAGACGGCTGATAAAGTTCTCTAATATTGTATTGTGCCGGTCGCCATGTCTCGCGGATTCTTTTTAATTTTGTGACCGCGCCGGGCGATTTGCGACAACAATCATGAGGTAAGGGTCATGTAATGAGCGCATAGCGGGTTAGCGTTGTAAATGACAGTCAGTGATTGTGGGAGCAAGGTCAACCCGAAGTTTGTATGCAAGTCGTTGAGCTCCTTAGTAGTCCTGAGTTGAGCTAAATGAATACTGACAAATGCTTGCACTGACTGGACAGGTCCACTCAAATCTGTGTGGTTTGTTTCTCAAAAGACCATCTCAGATACTAATCTGCATGTTTCTTATGTAATTTAACCATTATACCTAATTATGTTTACTGTATGGACTTTAAAAGAGACTTTGACCTCAGAGTTTGTTTCGGTGTTTCTTCTCAGAGTAGTCAGCTAGATAGTAAATAGCAACCACTGGCCTGTAGTTTAAATGGACGAAAAAAATTACGTGTAAAAGTGTTTTTAAAACCTATTTGCAAAATTAATTTATCTGTTTGGTATTGTTAGACACGGTCAAACATATTGGTGATCATTTGCATATCAATATCATCTTTCTTCGCAGTTATACAAGTCATACAACTTGGCTAGGGGGGCAGGTTGGTTCCTAGTTGGTACAGCGAAGTTGCTCGTTTAAATAAGCCAAATGGTTAGAATCACAGATCTATACTTACATAAATAATAAATCTGTAGAAGTTTTTAGTTGTGCGCGCATCACGTAAAATGTACGAAATCGATGTAGATAACTTTTATACATTAAAATTGTGCGTAACTTGATATATTACTTAGGCTTTGTTTCATCGCAATCGGTTGGCTATATCGAAAGATATACTATATTCATTGACTGTTAAGCGGTACGAAGTTCGCCGGGTCAACTAGTATAAAAATAAAACACGTTGACCTGTTGGACCCAACTGTCATTTGTAAATCTTTGACAGTCTTTACGAGTAGTCCAGAAGCCAAGAAATTTGATCAACAGAATAGCATTAGGCATAGGTAGTAAGCTGTTGATCCCCGCACGAACGCCGGCGGTCGTGCGCCATTGTCTTACTATTGTGTCTCTAATTACGCTACTCAAGAAGTTAACAGATGTTAAGTCGAGGGTACCAAGGGTGTTACCCAATTATGGTTTTGTGGAGGTCAGGTAGGCAGTTGATTCATGTTAAATACTGGTATCCAGCTGCATCCGGTTAGACTTGAAGCCGACTCCGAAATAGTTGGAAAAAAGCTAGCCAGGCAGATAGGTGCATTGCCACACGAAAATGCAAGACACCTTTCCGTGTTGTTTTTATAGGTTGGTTATAATGCATAATAGCATAATCAGCTGCATAATTTTCCTACTACTGGGACTCAGGCCAGGGAATGGGCCGTAATCCACCACGCGGGCCCCGTGCGGATTGGTGGATGTCACGTCTTTTTTGTTTTTCACGGTGTTTTTCTTCACCGTTTTGAGACCAGTGGTGAGGAAATCAATTACACAAAGAAATGTGCCTGGTTGGGTTTGAATTTGAACACGCGACCTATAATTCGGATTCGTTACCAGTGGGCCACCCACTGCTCCCTCTATTATATTAATATAGCTAAAAGGTAATGCAAATAGACTATCAAACAACTAGAAGCATCATGAACATTATAGATTAAAAAATAACTCTCCATACGTACTACGTACCATACCAGCGTATCGCCCATACCTTGCACCACAACACAAAACAGCCTCCTTTTCTTCTTTTTTGTAACACTATATCCAATCGTAAACTTCAAGATAAAATATTGCGGGATAATGTAAAACCACTACACCTTGACATCTAACCGGCTCCTAAGTCAAAGGAATAAAGTTCAGTATCGCTTTTTTGAGGTTGTATGTATGTTGGTTATAAACAGTGTGAAATTGACTGTAGGCTATTGAATTTGACTGTTTATTTGGCTGTATATATGCGGGATATAGTAATTTGTTATTGGTAACGCGATATTTAGCGCTTGTGGACGGTGACAATATAAACGTATGCGAGTTTATGACAATGTTTGTTGTGGGTGTGAGGTGGAATCATTATGGTGGCCATTTTGTTAGGAATTTATTGATTGGTGATTGTGAATGCAGTAGTAAATATGTATTTCGATTGCCGGTTGCAATCATGTGAGTTGATATCAACGATGTATCTAAAGAAGTGAGTGTCGGGCTACGCGCAGTGTAGGGTTCCGGAGCTTGTGACATGCAGACTTAGAGAGGACTTTAAATTTATAATCATAGTTGTTTCTGCCAGCAACTTCGTCTGCAAAACTCAAAATATATGAAAACATATAGCCAGGGATATACCTACTCAGGCAGCATTTTAAAATTTAATATTAAACAAATGGATCTCTGAATCGAAAAATAATCTTCACATATCTCTGATACCTCAATATTTTCGAAATACCTAACCAACGATATACTAAAATATGGGTTTGAAGAAAAAAAGTAACCCCACTTTACGTGTAGGGGAGGTAGTGTAAATATTATCGACTTTATCAGCTTGATTACTATATAACTTAATACCAATGCAAAATTAAAGGTACAATGTACCAATAATCTCTAAGTTGAGCCGCATATGGACGGAGGGACGGACCGACGGACGGACATGGTGAAACTATAAGAGTTTCTTGGTAGGACTACGGAACTCTGAAAAGGAGATTATTGACAAACAACATTAAACTATTCTGAAGTGAAGACTAAATTATCCTTTTCAGGAGTAGAGTTTGTATTTATTAGTTAATTAACAAATCAGAAGATTCTACGTCTGTATTCTCTACCATTACAAAAATGAAGTTTTAGATATCAACTAATTGGTTCCAGTCTGCTTACAAGTTGAACTCTATATTTGAACTTTGCCCTTGAGTTAAATCAACCAAGATAAATATACCTAACAGTATGTTTTCCTTCTACTATACAATTCTTAAACTTTATCCTAAAGGGAATTGAAAATATTACTTGTGTTAAGTTCATGTCGAATCCTAGTAAGTACAAGTTGTCAGACTGACTGAAGGCTAGAGGGGTGCCCCTCGACTAACTTATAGGTACAACTCTATTTCGAGGACTGTAAGTTTCTTCCAAGTTTTTAACTGTTCACGATCGATCGAGCGCAGGACTATTACTTACCGGCTTAGGAACCTCTAGTGTACAATCAAGTTTATTTTACTCTATGTTATCAGCCCCCCTAGCCAAGTCACAAACGATAAACGTAAAAACTCAGTAGTCTTTAATAGATTTTCAACTTTATGTTATTGGATATAAAGTTGAAAATCTATTGAAGATTACATAGTGTTTTCGTTCGTTCCGGTCGCTAACGCTCAGTAGTCTTTAATAGATTTTCAACTTTATGCTCTTAGGTATAAAGTTGAAAATCTATTGGAGATTACTAAGCGTTCACGTTTATCGTTTGCAACTTGGCTAGGGGGGCAGGTGTAGTAGTATTCTATAGTCAATTTTTTTTTACTGTTGTAAATCATCCGATGACTTCGCAAGGAAATCTACGCGCCGTCGACGACTCGAGCTCTGTCCGGACGGTCGAACGGCGAGCTTCCTATTGCTTGTCGTCCGCAAGCCCACGCCTACGGTGATTGGAAATTGGGCTCGGCGTCCCGGTGGCTGGGTCGTGAGGACGTCTGTTTCCTCGCGTGCGGCCGCCACCTTCGCAAGCATTACTGCTTTGCAGAAGGAGACCACTGCCTGCCTTTCCTCTTCGCTCCGGACCATGGTCTATTAATAGGGCCCCCATAAGGACACGGCGCTGCTCCGCCCAAGCGGGGCATACCTCCACCGTTCGATAATAATCTTACTAAAATTTGTTTAAGTATTTGGATGTATGATATGACACCTCCTTCTGCGAAGCAATAAATCGAGCTAAGGAGGCGGCCGAAACAGTGAGAGAGAGGACATCCTCACGCCACAGTCACCACTGCAGGACACGTTGGGCGTCTGGAATTACAAGGTGGTTCACAGCCACCGTAAACGTGGGTTTGTGGACGATGAGCAATGGGTAGCTCGCTGTGTGGTAAGGTCCGAGCTCGATTCGACATTGAGCGAAAACTAGTAGGGGTCCAGTATAAACGATACCTGCTAGATCTACTGTTAGTAGAGTTACTGTGGCCCTGGAACGTAAAAGGCAAGTGAAAGAACACAGGTGGGTTTTAGTCAGTAAACGTCTGACACGCCCTCTCGCTCCACCCAGAGCGGAAGAAGTCAGCCCATCATTGACTACGCTGACGCCTGTTATTTGGATGCCACCGAGGAGCTTTTAAATAAACTTGAGCGTTTGCAAAATATTTGTATTCGTTTTGTTTTCAATCTTAAAAAGTATGATCATGTCTCAGGCTTTCGCAAGATACTCAAGTGGCTCCCTATTCGACTTCGCAGGAACTCTCGGATATTATGTCTGCTATTTAACATCGTTCACAACCCTAAAACACCTATTTGCGGGAACGCTTTTCCTACTCACGTCCTTCTGATGTATCTTGCAGTTCACATCTAAAGAATCTCCTTAAATCCCCTCCCCACTCCACCGATTTCTACTCCTACTCCTTTCATTGCGCACGCAGTACGGTTATAGAATTAACTACCGCCTGACATTAGGGGCTGCCAAACTCTTGCAGTTTTTAAAAGTAGAGTGAAAGAACACTATCTTTCCATTTCGTCATAGTTGCATATTAGTTTGTATCATCATCATCATCATCATCATTTCAGCCGAAAGACGTCTACTGTTGGACATTTGCCTCTCCCAAATGTCGCCACAATGACCGGTCCTGTGCGTCTCGCATCCATCGGATTCCCGCGACCCTCACCAGGTCATCGGTCCACCTTGTGGGAGGCCTTCCAACGTTGCGTCTTCCGGTACGTGGTCGCCATTCCAGAACCTCTCGTCCCCATCGACCATCTGTTCTGCGAGCAATGTGCCCTGCCCACTGCCACTTAAGTTTGGCGATTCTTCGGGCTATGTCTGTAACCTTGGTTCTCCTGCGGATATCTTCTTTTCTGACGCGATCACGCAAGGAAACTCCGAGCATAGCCCTTTCCATTGCCCTTTGAGTGACTTTAAGCCTTCTGATGTGGCCCATTGTAAGCGACCACGTTTCGGAGCCATATGTCATCACAGGCAACACGTACTGGTCATAGACTTTCGTCTTGAGACACTGTGGTATATCAGACGAGAAGACTATATTAGTTTGTACGTATTAGTTTTATTATATTATTTAGTATGTATTTTTGTGATATTTATTTTTCAATGTGTACATGTATATAATTATAATAGTATATCTTTTTTTGCTTGTTATATTATTTTATTGATAACTATTTTGTATGTACTTATTTTCCTATTACTGTTACACACGGTGTCTACATCTCTATTTTCTTCCAACTCATCTTTCGCAGGTGTGCTGGAAGAGATTTCTTTAGAATTAAACATCACCTCTGTACCTATTTTTCTGTTTCCTTCTTCTAATCTTTTATTTTATGTGTGTACATAAATCGTTAAATAAAAAAATAAATAAATAAGTTATTTGAAGAATATCCAAAAAAAAAAATTCTTATAAAACTTTTATCTAAGATGGAAGAAAAAGGCTGCATCTCCATCATTTGTGCCGAGCTGTAACAGTAACAGGAAATGAGGTGTACTTCCGGCAGAGGCTCGCTTCCGGCCAACCACTTCCGGCCCACTCGCCCAGCGAATCTAATGCTTTATTTGTACAACTTCCATGCAAACTAATGCGCAATGAACTGCTATTGTTGTGAAGAAAATGAAATAGAAAGGTCGTGGAGGAAATAACATTAAGAAAATAGGTACCTACTGTTTATTTGGTAACAGTACGTAAAGAAACAAAAATTTCCTTTTGATTTTCTATTTCAAGATTATTGAATCCAGGCCCGCAGTTTAAGAGCAGTTATTGTTCAAGTTATTCCCATAACACAGCCATTTCAGACGCTTTGATATATCATTTCTTTTTTGTGATTAATTTAACTTTAAAACGAATCAAAGTTATATCCAAAACACACCGTACTTTCCATACTGGTTCTTGTACTACATAGGGATTTAAGGGGTTGTGTTCCCGGAATCTATATGTCTATAGTTTATTCTAAAATCGATATAATTAAATTAAACTATTAATTTAATCGATTGAGAAGACCACTCATCACTAACTGAAACTAATTCAATTGACAGGTGACATTTATTTATTTATTTCATACTTCATGCACATAAAGGTACAGAGGCGGACTTTTCTACCAGTCAACCTTTGGGTGATGCAGAGAAGAATAGACATCAAAATTATGAAACCCATTTGTTTTGAATTAGGTAGACGCGTGAAATTGAATTATTTTTGTTTATTTATAGGATTATTATGTATTTGAATATCGCATTTTCATGTAAAAATTTAACCCAAAAATGTCGGTTACCTCCTTCTGCGAAGCAGTAATGCTAGCAAATGCGAGCTATGCGTAGCTCGCCGTCCGACCGTCCGGTAACCGTCCGGACCGAGCCCAAGTCACGCGCGCCTCAAGGAGATGACAGCAACCGTAGGGGCCCAGCAAGGTCGAAGCCTACTGAGGCCATGGGTGATGCGAAAGAGATCCCCAGGGCCCTAGAACAATGGCAAAGAAGGAACAGGAGTGGGTTTTTAGTCAGTAAAAGTCTGACACGTCCGCCCAAGAGCGGGCGACGTCATTAGATGATTTTCCCACCAAAAAAAAAACACTAAAAAAAAAAAAAGCCAAAATGCTAAGCCAGATTTCAAAGAAAACGGTGTTCCCGATTTCTAATTTTAGTACTTGAAGTTGAATATTTCTCAAACTCTAGCTTGAAAACTTGTCAAAGGCGTTTAAGTATGATTTGATAAAGTGTTCATAAGTGTTCGTAAGAGTGAAGTTCAGTGTCTGTTTTAATTATTCGCAAATTGATTACCAGTGGATATTGTGATATAAAATTGATGTAGTTTTGTATTTCAAGTATCATCACAACTGGACTAGTGTGTGGAATCATTGAAACAGGCGCGATCTCGGTAAAATGGAGCTGAGAATTATTGTAGTATTGACTACCACAGCAAAGCTTACCGAGAAGGCTGACCCGATACATTTGCTGCTAAATACGGAAAAAACATTACATCTGCGTTCGGATTTCAATGTAACTTAAAATGACTGAATACTTAATACTTTCTGAACTTGACTCTGGCTGACAAAAAAAAACCGCCCTAAGACGAAATGCCAAATGCTACAATTTTAAACTTACTTTTATAGAGGTTGTAATAAAATTAAATACTGGCAACATGTAAAGCCGAATATGTTAAAAAGAATAAACACATCGTCTGTCAGAACATGATTCTAAATTCAAACACATAAGTATCGTTTGGCGCCGTACATCAATGTGTTACCGTTATTTTTCACGCAAACTTAGTACCCCGGGCGGCGGCGCTCGATGTTCGGAACAAATCACCGATTCCCTACAAATTGGGGGGTGATCCAGGAGGCCGATTGGTGATTCTTTAAAGGGTTGAGAGGTCATTGCCCTTATTTAAGGTAACAATATGTGTAGATATTTTAGAGTGGTTACGGAAACTTGAGTAAAAATATAAGTTTACTTACTGGCTTCGCGTGAAAGTACGTTTCTTCATACAAACTTTGGACCCCCGTTTTATCCCCTTAGGGGGCGAATTTTGGGAAATCCTCTCTTAGTACTTGCCTACGTCATAAAAGGAAACATTGTGACAAATTTCACGCTCCAAGTCCCAGTAGTTTTGGCTGTGCGTTGGTAAGTCAGTCAGTCAGTTTCTCCTTTTATATATAGATATAGAATATAGATTAGACCTCAGAGAACAATCAAAGTTCATTCATGGACACATTTCTGGAATATATTGCCCTCTATGTACTTTCTCACCGATTCATAAGCGACACTGACAATCCTCAGATTACCTAAGCGGTTAGAATTAAATAATAATAATAATAATAATCATCACTGACAGGACTATTGTTGCCAATAAACCTGATATAGTGGTGATAGATCGACTAGAGCGTCGCACAATGATTGTTGATATAGCGGTCCCTCATGACGAAAACCTCGTGAAAGCTGAGAAAGATAAGCAAACTAAATATCTTGACTTGGCTCGCGAGGTTGTCGACATGTGGGAAGTGGATAGAGCAATCATTGTGCCGATAGTCGTAACGGCCAATGGCTTAATAGCCAAGAGCCTCGAACACCATCTGAGGAGGCTCTCGTTAGGCAGCTGGATCAAGGGCCTGATCCAGAAAGCAGTACTCCTAGACACGGCGCGTATCGTTAGGAGATTCCTCTCTCAGGAGCCCTGACCGCCGGCAGCTTGGACTCTGTTCCCGATGCCGGTGGGCTACTATTTTTTATATTTTTAAATGTTTTTTTTATGTGTTTTTTTTTTAAGGAAATATTTAAAAATATAATAAGTATGTAATATAATAAATAAATGGAATAATAATAATAATTTATTTATTTTCACAAAATGAGGTACAGTCTAAACAGTTTACAATGGTTAAATGACAGTATAAGTGTAGAAAAAGGTTGTCCTGGCGTCCTAGCTAGGTTACATAGTAACCTGTATTAAGGTTCGCCAGCCCAAGATCAGATAATCACAGTTATAAATACAGAGAGACTGCCTAATAGGGCAAAAAAAAAAAAACTTAAGTTTGCCATCAAATGTATAGTGTAAGTATGTGTGTTTGTACGTATGTATTATATGTTTAGTGTAAGAATGTATGATCTGTGCTTAGTGTGAAGTGTGAGTGTGTGTGAGTAGAAGGTGGAAATTAGAAATAGTTTGGGTTTAGACACGGAGTGTTACTTGGAAAGCGCTAAGATTGTGATGTAAGCAGAAGTTCAGTGTCGTCGTAGTTTTTATTGGCTAGGAAGAGTGTTATCTGCTTTTTACAAATGCCATAAGAAGATTGATGAATAGGGGTAATTTTACTTAATTTGTTGTATAAGAAAGGACCTAGATAATAAAAGAAACGTTTAGTAAAAGCAAAGCGTGTGAATGGTACTTTGCAAATTTCGTAAGTTCGTCTAGAGGAAGATTGTGTTTGTGTGAAAGGAGTTTTGGTATGTTGATTTAGTATGGTGTTGAGAATGAATAATTGACGAATCGTAAGGATTTTGCACTTTTGGTAGAGGTCAAAAGTTGGGTAGAGCATTGGCCGGAAGGTAGCAACCTTAAGGATGGCTCTTTGTGCAACTTCCAGAGGTTTTAATATTGTTTTCGCTGCTCCACCCCAACTGGTAATACAGTAAGAGAGGACTGACTGACACATGGCAAGATAAACGGTGCGTATTAATGAGGCATTGGCGATGTGTCTAAGTGTTTTAAATAAATAAATTAGTTTGCGTACCCGGCTAGTGAGGTGAGTGATATGTGCTTTGAAATTGAGGTGTTTATCAAGAGTGATACCAAGGTATTTAGTTGTGTCAGTAGAGGCTATAGTAGGGCAGTTGCAGGAAGATGAATTAGTTTGGCAGGTGTGAGCTTTGAGAGTAATAGGTATAGAAGGTTGTGTTGTAGAGTTTAAAGAGAATGTAATGAATTTAGTTTTATTAGCGTTAAGGGTTAGTGAATGAGAGGTAAGCCATGCAAATAGGTGACTGAAACCAGTTTGAGCCGTTGCTTGAAGTTTGTCCCATGAATCTTCATAAAATGTTATTGCAGTGTCATCAGCAAAAGACACTATGTTACCAGAGCTCAATTGCAAGTTGCAAAGGTCGTTTATGAACACCAGGAATAATGTGGGACCCAAAACACTGCCCTGTGGCACTCCGTACGAAATAGGTAGCTCGTCGCTCAGGTAGTTGTCGATCTTAACTACCTGATTACGGTCTGTGAGGTATGATTTAAAGAGCTGGAGTTGAGTGCCACGTACGCCTAGACATTCTAGCTTAGCTAGAAGGCCGGGAATAGGAACAGTGTCAAATGCCTTTGCTAGGTCAATGAAAAGTGAGAGACATTTTTTGCGTTGGTTTAGTTTATCAACGATTCCATTCAACAGTTGCAAGGCTGCATCAGATGTAGATTTATTCTTCCTGAAACCAAATTGGTTGTTAGAAAATAAATTACTGGACTCAAGGTACCCAACAAGTCTGCTATTAATGAGACGTTCCAAGATCTTGGAGATGGCTGGAAGTACTGCAATAGGGCGGTAATTAGAAATAGATGAGCGGTCTCCTCCTTTGAAAATGGGATGAATTATAGCTTTTTTAAGAGAAGAAGGAAAGGTTCCATTGATAAAGCAAAGATTGAAAATATGACTAAGTATAGGGGCAAGGATTGAGGAGTATCTTTTTATGATGGTGGTAGAAATTCCGTCGGAGCCTACTGCAGCATTGGTCTTTAAGGATCTAATGGTAGATGCTATTTCTTCAGGATTGGTTTCCAAGAGTACAAAGGAGCTCAAGCAGTTGGTAGAATTAGGTGGAGAATATGGAGGAAAGGTATCATGTATGTACCTTATGCCTTCAGCAAGATCCTTGCCTATATTTACAAAGAAGGCGTTCACGTCGTTAACAGATTGGGATGGGGTTACAGATAAAGAAAGAAGCTCCGTGGGAGGATGAGTAATTTTTGTGGTGTGTGTGACACGTTTGACTGTATCCCATAGTAGTTTTGTGTCACGACCGGCTTTGGAAATTTCGTTAGAGTCATATTGTCTTTTGACTTTTTTAAGGATCTTAGTACAAAAATTTCTGTATCTAGAATAAGTTGCTTTGAGGACTTTATTTTCAGGAGATTGTTTATGTTTTTTGTGCATGGAGTCTCTATTTTTCATACATCGTAGTAGTCCTGGAGTTATCCAAGGTTTTAGGATTCTCTTGCGATTTGTTGTACGCTTCAACACTGTGTGATTGCTTATCTCAAGTAAAAGAGTTTGAATGAGACATTCTGTAGCAGCGTTTGGATCATTCATAGATAAGATGTGCGTGAAATCAAGACTCTGTATAGATTTATCGAGTGCAACAAAATCTGTCTTTAAAATTGAGGTGTAAGTGAAGTTGCGATGTGGTTTCAAATTAATACATAAGAGGGTAGAGAAGTGATCGGTTATAGTAGAATCAAAAATATATGTAGAGGTGGGTAATTTAGTTCTAAGAATTGTGTGGTCAAGGCAGTTATTACCTCTTGTGGGTAGGTGATGGGATGGTAAAAACCCATGATAGGAGAGACAATTAAGATAATCGTGCGATCGAGGATCTGTGCTTGTAGTGTTGCCATCTAAATTTATGTTTATATTTATGTCTCCTGTTATTATTACACTTTGAAAGGAAGTTAAGGAAGATAGAATTTCGTGTAGAGATTTTAGAAAAATTTCAATACTATCCTGAGAGGGAGATCTATATATACAAATGATAGCAACATTAGACCCTAGTTCGATAATTAAACCAGAAGCAGAGTTGTTAAATTCGGGTTCATGTACCTTGAATGACAAGTTAGATTTGATGAAAGCAACTACCCCATCACTCTGATTGCGGTGTTTACAAGTATGTACTGTATAGTAGGATTGAAGCTGGGGCAGGGTAGTATTGCTAAGGCAAGGTAACCAACATTCTGTAAGTACAGCCACATCGCACTCTAGAGAAAGTCGAGAAAGAAGTGTCTCAAAATTATTAAAGTTTCGATTGATTGATCTGATGTTTTGGGAGAGAACTTTTAGGCAGCTATCTGGGGACTTGATGGTATTTACACAGTCCTCCGGATTGCATTGATAAACTTTAGATACAGAAAATTCGTCCAAGTTATCATTTAGCAAATTAACGTTATCGAATGTAATGGTATGAAGTCAAGTAAAGTTTAGGGGACCGATCGAGACATGATTTATGGGATTTTGGTAAGAATAGTACTCTATATGGTTTACAGTAAGTTTCGAGTGATGAGTTATTGCATGAATAGAGTGTATAAACAAGTGTGTGTGAATTGAGGAGTGGAGTAATATGTGTGAGTATGTGTGTGTGAAAGTTACAAAGTAAAAATATTTTTAAATGGCAAATTACACAGATAATCAATTTACTTAATCTAGCTAAACAACAAAAATCAGAATTGAAAATATGGAAATTACAATATGGAAAAGCAAAAACGATTAGTAAGTATAGTCATGCTTTAGGCAACTCCAACAACTGCCGCAGTTGGGCTTCACCTTTAATTACAATGTAAGGCGATTCCCTAACCTTTTTCATCAGAATACGACCATTAGAAATCCAACAGTATTCATATTTATGCTCTTTAGCAAAATTTCTGGCCATATAAAATAGCTTTCTAGACTGAGCTGTCAGTTGCTCTGTCACATAAATAGGAATCTCTTTGGTTGTAAAGCCTAGGTTTGTTGAATTTAGCTTTTGGTTAGGGTTTTTCTTATTGTAGCCTTTTACAGAGTCCAAAAACTTGCTTTTGATTAAAGTGTTTGAAAATTCCAAAATTAGCGCGGAGGAGTTATTCTTCTTACCTATTCGATACCTCGAGATGTCTCTTATGTCTGATTTACTATCAATACCAAGAACATTAGAGAGTACAGCAACAGAGCCATATAAGTATAAATACCATACCATAGCCATATAAGTCAAATTTAACTTGATAAATTCTAAATTTTCCCATTAATAAAATACGTGTAAAGTTTAGGTTGTGAAGATGGAGTCTAGTCGATAAGTTAGGACATTTACTGTCGAAATGTAGAAAGTTTGTCAACTCGTCCTAGGAGACGTTTTAGACTAAACTTCGCGACCACTGGGGAAACTGGACTTGTCATATCGGAGAGGAAGGTCAGAGAACTTATCTTAAAAAACTTTTAGTACATTTTATAAACGTTGGGAGAGTCAGAAGCTCGAAGTCTGAAAAACTTTCGGATTGCCCGCCCAGTTATTTTAATTTTTTTCAAATAATAATATACACTAGTGCTTGACTGCGATCCCACGTGATGGTAAGCAGTGGTGCAATCGTCCATGGTGAGGCGCACAAATTTATGAGGAGCCTATTACTCTAGCCTTGAAGACACCCAAATTATAATCGGACGGGAAGATCCGGGGGGGATCCAATGGGCGGAGTCGGGATTATTCATAATTCTTTATTGTACACAAAAAACTAGCGCGTGTGGAACAATACGCGCCGTCTACGACTTGGGCTCGGTCCGGACTGTTACCGGGCGGTCGGACGGCGAGCTACCCATTACTCGCCGTCAGCAAGCCCGCGCCTAAAAGTACACAGTGATTTGACAATTCATAAACAAAGGCGGAGAGAAATCACATTTGAGGGTTTAGGATCCAGTGCACAATATAAACCTACATAACAAAGTCTATCTAATATATATAAATATATATATGTACTAAAAGAACTACTACTTCGGAGGTGAAAGACAGTCGCACCATTTAAAATACTGGAATTCAGCATTATCCGGTTAGACTGACAGCCAATCAACGTAGCAGGGAAAGGTTGGACATTAAATGATTTACAATTCATTATTTTGTATGATTATTATTTGTGTATTTTGTCTACGGGCCTTAGTTGCCTGTTAATAAAGAGTTATTATTATTAATGTGGTAACGTTTGTACGTCTCTGAAGAGCAGTGGTGGCCGAGTGGAACGGCCCCGACTTACGAGTTGTAGGTCGCGGATTTAAACCCAGCCAGGCGCATTACTTTGTGTAATTTATTTCATCACCACTGCTCTCAAAACGGTGAAGGAAAACATCGTGACGAAACCGGCATGTCCTAGAACCAAAAATTCGAAGACATGTGACATCCACCAACCCGCACTGGGCCCGCGTGGTGGATTACGGCCCATTCCCTCTCCTAGAGAGGAGTCCTGAGTCCCAGCAGTGGGAACATTATAAGGCCGACTATGCTATGACTATATGTACGTCTGGCCTCTGATAAACCATGTTATAATCATTTTTCTTTTGAGGTGGGAAATCATCAAATGACTCGCTCGCTCTCTTGCTCTAGGATGGATCGAGAGGCCGTGTCAGACTTTTACTGACTAAAACCAACCTGTGTTTTTCAGTCACTCTATGCGTTCTAGAGCCATGATCACTCTTTCAAACGTTCCCAGATATGTTATAATGTTATTGTTACTTTTTGTAACCATTCTTCTAATCTTAAAAGTCGTTATTTTCAGTCAATAGAGAACCTCTCAAAAGACGATTAACCATATACAAATGTTTCATACAAACTTTCCTCCGAACCCAGACAGGAAAATAAAATTTGTATCTGTATCAATGATTTCTCGTATAAACAAAGGCCAATATTTCGCCTTCCGCGTCAGTGGCGTTCAGCTAAAGGGGATGATACCGGTGCTGCCTGCGGCTGAGAGATACACCTCATTAATACAGGTGCCCGACGCGGATGACCAGGGCCACAGACTAGATAATACTGTAGACTGTTCCGTGAGGGTTACAATCAAAGTTCACTAGAAAGAAAGAAAGAGTAAAAATTAGTTAGTGACAGTTCACGAAAAAATATTTTAGGGGGATGCTCCATCTTAGCCTGCGAAACTCAAAATTCCTTTTTTTTCTTTTCATTCTGAATTTTTCATGAAATATCCATACACTAAGTAAGATGGACTAAGAGGTTTGTAGTGATGATTTTCATGGTTATAATTTCGTAAAAAATATGTATTACGCCCGATAATTATATTTTAATCAACATATAACTTAACTCTCAGGTAGGCAGGCAGCCAAACGTAAAAAACTTAAGAAAATTGAAACTCCAAGTGAGTGCTTCACGGCTGCGCTTAACAAGCAACTGATAGGTCAGCCTATTGCAGTCGGTAAGATATAGTAGGTCTTTCCAAAGCTGTGCCTCAACGCCCGAGTAAGCTTCGTCATCCAGTCTGGCCCAACCGTCATTGGAAGTTACCTAGCTGCACAGTATCACACACTACTCTTGCTGGTACGCAGTCTTTATTCCAAGACTCGTCTGTTCCAACGCTCATCGAGTGTGGATCCTTAAAAATACAACTACTTCCTGTGAACTGCCACGTCAAGCTTGGTAACTCTAAAAGCTTTATCAGTGGCTTTGATTTTCTGCAAGGGATTTGGTACTTACTTGTAATCTTGCCTTCTAGTTGGAAGCAGTGCGTAAACATTATTTTATGGGAACAGAGGCACCTACCACGAGCTCTTAAAGCTGAACTGTTAAAGGGATGGAGCTATATAGGCTGTATAGCTCTATCCCTCTTGCTCGCATGTCTGACATTTTAACACGCCATGGTAAGGCCCCTGAACTGAGAACGAGGAATACTGTCCCACCGCAATACAGCTCAAACCAGTACAGGGGTCAGGGTGAATCGGTTTCACTACAAACAAAGTTTTTACTGTGTACCCACCTACAATTCTGTATTCGTAGAAAATAAGTATTAGTTATGTAAACCTGATTAAGGTGGTTGCTACTTTGTGGAAATAAATACATTGATTGATTGAATATAAAGAAAAAAGACAGACATTTTATTTGCGGGAAAATTGCGCAATCCTAAGACTAGCTTACAAATTATAAAGTGAGACGAGTCCACAGCGCAGTGTCGACGTCGGAATGGTATTGTGTGCCGATAGATTTGAGTAGCATAATCAGCCTATTAACGTTCCCACTGCTGGGACTCAGGTCTCCTCTCTAGGAGAGGGAATGGGCCGTAATCTACCACGCGGGCCCAGTGCGGGTTGGTGAATTTCACATGTTTCGAATTTTGTGGTTCTAGGACATGCTGGTTTCCTCACGACGTTTTCCTTAACCGTTTTGAGAGCAGTGGTGATGAAATAAATTACACAAAGTAATACGCCTGGCTGGGTTTGAACCCGCGATCTACAACTCGTAAATCAGATCCGTTACCACTCGGCCACCACTGCTCTAGATATAGATTTGAGTAAAATAATAAAATATAAAGTGACGCCTCTGTCATGCTCGCTACTCTGTATAACTGTAGGGTATCAATCAAGATCGGTGCGGGTCACGTACGGGCCCGGCTCCCGCTAAACCGACCGTGTTCAGAGTTTCAGACTACAGGGCTACGAGAACTTTTAATACGGGGCCAAAACACCTAACTGATTTCAGGATATAACTAGTAAAAGTTTTAAGGATGAAAGGCTCCAACAAATTTCTTCATGAACAGAAATGGCGATATTTGTCTACACAAAGCCAATTATTTACATTGGTTGTTTAGTAGTGATTTATTTATTTCATTTTATGGGTAACATAAAAGTAGATATGTTATTTTTTTTATTGTTATAAACTACCTAGTGCTTGACTGCGATCCCACCTGATGGTAAGTAGTGATGCAATCGTTGATGGTGAGGTCAGGAGCCTATTCACTCTAGCCTTGAAGACTCCTACATTATAATCGTACGGGAAGACCGCAACAGACAAGTTGTTCTAGTCCCTCGAAAAAAATACAAAAATACATAAATGTTACTTTAATTTTTAAGTTACCATTGACGGTTTCGGAATTTCGGACGATCAATTAGGCAAGTAGTTTATTCAGCAAACATCGCGGAATATATAATAGTTTTTCTTTCTTTTTTACAAAACTTTGCCCAACACTACGATTTGTCATATAGTGGTATGTATTCTTAATTAGAACGACTTCTGTACATTAAACTCGCTCATCTGATTTCCAATTAGAATGAACACCACATTACACTGCAGAACTAATAAAATTCCTGTTTTCATGTTAGCTTGTTTCATAACGATTCCAACGACGTATGTTTTATATACAGCTCCCATACAAAACTTAGAGCTATCGTCATTTTAAATTCACGCGCCGACATCGCGCGAGGTCGCCAAGGTCAAATTCCGGTAGCGCCACAGACAAAAAATTGCAACAAAATGGCGAACACATTTAAGAGGATATAGAATTGGATGTATTCACAAACACAAGACACCCAGAACCAGAACAATTTCGTAGGCCCTACAAATATATGTTCAGTGCGGGAATCGAACCTGTCTGAACACTGTACTGTCAAATATGAAAGTTGTTATTTTACTGACTGATGCAGCCCTGTGCCACTTTTAGAAGTAGGCGGAGCAGGGTGTAAAGTCCCACATGGAGGTCCGTTGAAAAGAGAGGATCCTCCGACCAGACGGATGTTTTGTCTGATCTGGGCAACTGCTCGATATTATTCAATTTTGGGCGGTTGTATAAGGCCAAATTGCGCGGAGAACTTTAATTGCGCGATGCGAAATTTCGTAATTTAGTTCTTAAGTGACGCCATAGATGTCGCTACAAGTAATAATTATTGACAACACTTACCTTTGTATTCCCGTGTTACTACAAACAAGCAAAACTTCATCCAGTACCCTATTCTAAGCCTACAGCACACCATTACGAACTATTTAAAACTTTACCACCAATAACTTACTGAGACTCTGCTCACCACACACGGGAAATAGCACGAACATATTGGACAGTTTTATTATAACTGCTTGAGTTAAGTGCGGCACTCGTAAAGTCCTCGCATAACTATATCCGCCAGGTCCGCTTCCGAGCTCGCGACACAAGGTTTCTTGAGGAGCAGGGACTTGTGTTACTAAGTTATTAATAGTCTACTAACAAACATACACAACAATAATGAGATTTTAATTTTTAAATGCTCACATAAAACAACAGTCAATCAATCAATCAATCTCATCATGAATTTTTCAATTTCATTTGAAATAAGCAACACATTTGTGCTCTTCTATCTGTATTTGTTCTTTTAATTTTTTAAGTGTTTGTGTGCACATATATAAATAAATAAATAAATGCCTATAGCTTTGGACAGGCCATAATCATGGCGATAAATCCCTTCTTTGAGGATTGGCTGGAGAGCATGATGCAGGTCCTCACCGGACATGGTGGCGCGGGCTTGCGGTCGACGAGCGAGCGAACGAGGTAGCCATCCGGACGCGTAGTGTTGTTCTCTTCAAAGAGATGGTAGTAAAACCGTAGAATTTCTGAAAAGGAACTCAGTAGTCCTAGAACGCGTAGGGCAACTGAAGGACACAGGTGTGGCAGTCACAGTAATGAGTAAAAGTCTGACACACCCTGATAAGTCTTTGGATGATCTCCCAACTAAAAACATGACTGTTACTTGCACAAAAGTATGCAAGTAGCTTGCATGCCTAGTGATACTTGCATATTTTTGTACCAGTTAGAAACAAAGGTATGCCTCTGACTTTAGTTTTAAACAGATGTAGTACAAGAATCTTAAAAATTTTTGCCTTAACCGTTTTTTATTTTTTATTTTTTTCGGTGGGAAAATCATCTTATGACATCCCCCGCCCTTGGGCGGGGCGGGAGATAGTGTCAGACTTTTACTGACTAAAAACCCACTCCTGTTCCTTCGTTGCTTTTCGTACCAGGGCCGAGTCTTCCTTTCAGAATCAGACCCTTGGCCCCAGTAGGCTTCGACCCTGCTAGGCCCCTACAGTTGCTGACATCTCCTTGAGGCGCGCGTGGAACAGCACGCGCCGTCGACGACTTGGGCTCGGTTTACCGGACGGTCGGACGGCGAGCCACCCATTGCTCGCCGTCCGCAAGCCTGCGCCTACGATGGCCGGAAATCGGGATCGGAATCCCGGCGGCGATTGGGGCGTGAGGACCGTTGCCTCACGCGATCGGCCGCCTCCTTTGCTAGCATTACTGCTTCGCAGAAGGAGGCGACCGCCTGCCACTCCTCCTCGCTCCGGACCATGGCCTGTACCAAGGCCCGGCGCGAGAGATCGCCGCCACCGATCGCCCTCACGAGGGCACGGCGTTGCTCTGCCCAAGAGGGACACACCTCCACCGTGTGCTCCACCGTGTCCTCCGGGTGGTCCACACAATGGTGACACCCGGGCGTTTCTTCCGCACGAATCCGGTGCAGAAACTTCCCGAACTTACCATGTCCGGTGAGGACCTGCGTCATGCGGAAGGTAAGGACTCCGTGTTGCCTTTCCAGCCACTCCTCAAAGAGGGGACTTACCGCCATAATTATGGCGTGCCCAGCACTGGGTTGCGATAGTCGCTGTCGCCATTCCGCCATTTCGCCTTAACCGTAGAGGTGATGAATCTTTCTCTTTAGTTTATTGAAGTAAGCTCCTGAAAAGCGAGTGTCGGACTCCTGATGTTTGCAGTCAGTTTCTGGGTGAAATTGTCTGTGTTCATAACTTGTAAGATCGACTGGTAGAAAATACCTAACCCTTACACTCTAGGTTGTTTACTCCAACTTGACTCAATCAAGGTTAGAACTTGATATTTATTTACATAAATCAAGGGTTTTTTCCTGTTGTCATGGCGTGTGAATCTTTTTTTTTAATGATATAAACTAGTGCTTGTCTGCGATCTCACATGATGGTAAGCAGTGATGCAATCGTTGATGGTGAAGCACACTGGGTTATTATGAGCCTGTCCACTCCAGATTTGAAGATACTCGTTTCATTCATGTGATAAAGTTTTTACACATTTTAAAAATATGACAGCACAGTTGGCGTTGTCGTTCAGTGATTAGATGCTGCACTATTTATCACGGGTTCGATTAGTCGGTAATATAATATATAGTGCAGCATCTAATCGAACCCGTGATATTATCACGGGTTCGATTTCCGCTTGGAACAAATATTTGTGTGTTTACAGATAGTTGTTCCACTGCGGGTCTGGGTGTCTTGTGTATGTCAGTTTGCATGTTTGTGAACCAAAGACAGGACATAGCGAACATCGTAAACCGATACTTATTACCTAGTGGTCAAGTCGTGTTTGTATCCGTTCTAGGCAAAATAAAAAATAAAAATTTCTGATCTTGTTATGGTAAAATGACTGGACCTAACTTCGGTGTAATTTCGTAAATATTTTTGGTATTTACGAAGTAATTAATTAGAAATCAATTTTTTTTATAAATAGTTCCAGAACATTTGCTGATTTTGTGATAACGCCATCTATTGCTGAAAAGCTTAACCTTACCTTTAACATTGTTTAACGTTGTGAACACATAAATTGAACCGAAATTCAGGAAAAAAACCATTTCGCGATTAGTACCGAAACTATAGAAAAAACTACTGCTAGGTAGCAGTAGTTTTTTTATTATTACCCAACCCTTCCAAAAAAAGGAAGCTCACCATCGCAATAAACACGTTCCAATCTCTTGCCATACCTTAAAATCTTCTGGCACATTAACTGGCACGCGCGCTGGCACGCCAGGATGAATGGTAGTCTCTGGCACGTTATCAGCACGGGCGAACGCGCTAACTGCGGCGTCTGGCAGACCCCTTCCCCCTTCCGCCTCATCGGACACGCACGCAAGACGGGTTCGCGTGTTTGTACCGTGATTAGTAACTTGTTTTGTTGAATGCGTGTTTGTTTTGGATTTAATAAGGACATTTACACATAAGGAAAATAAAAACATCCTGTGAAAGATTTAAAATAAAAAGAGTTGTTCTTGATGTTTTATGAATATGTGAACTATTCTATTATCGCCTTGGCTGGCTACCAATAACCACAGATAATATACTAGCGTAAACTGAATCCTTCTGCAAAGCAGTAATGCTAGCGAAGGGGCGGCCGAACGCGTGAGAGAAAGAACTTTCACACGTCCCTAGCCACCGCGACCCCGATCCCAATTTCCACCTACCGTAGGCGTGGGCATGGCCGGACTGCGAGATACCCATTCAAGACGACGAGTAATGGGTATCTCGCAGTCCGGTAACCGTCCGAACCGAGCCCGAGTCGTTGACGGTGTGTAGTGTTCCACGCGCGCCTCAAGGAGATTATGGTCACCATAACCGTTACGGCCCAACAAGGCCGAAGCTTACTAGGTCCATGGGTACGCTTCTGAAAGGAAAACTCGGGGTTTTGGAACACAATCCAAAGAAGGAACACAGGAGTGGGTTTTAGTCAGTAGAACTCTGTTGGATGACCTCCAAAAAAAACGTACACTGAATGGGTTCCCTTATTCTTCAATGATTATAAAATAAGTATAGCTGAAAGTTAGAAATAAAGATTAAGTCCCTGACGGAACAGAAAACAAGTTCAACAACAACAGCCTATGTGTAAACTAACAGGTATTTTACAGGATGCATTTTGGAGAGTGTGCGCGGGAATTGCATGACTTGATTCCGCCATCTCATTTCTACCATCGGGCAACCCGAAGTACGGCGAGTATCTACCCTTACGTTGTTGAAACTTCAAGGGTCCGGACTAAGCGTTTCGCTTCGTCGTTTATACCGCGTACATCGAAGGACTGGAACAATTTGCGTGCTGCGGTCTTCCCGTCCAACTATAATTTAGGTGCCTTCAAGGCTAGAGTGAATAGGCTCTTAACAAACTAGTGCGCCTCACCATCAATGATTGTATCACTGCTTACCATCAGGTGGGATCGCAGTCAAGCACTGGTTTATATCAATAAAAAATAAAAAAAACTTTATATCCGTTTCAAGCAGCTTAAGTTATCCGGGCACATCAAATTTCCCCAAATCGACAGCCACTTCACTATCCGACGTGTTATAGTCACGCTGTCCCGTTCCGCGGTGACACGGGTCGGCGTGATTACAGCAGACGTGAAGATCGCATGTTCCGGGTGACGAGCGAGCTCAACGCGATTACTTGACTTACTGTCACTTATTGATCCGTAGAGGATTGTAATATGTGAGACATAGTTTGCACTTCGCCTTTTATCAACTATTTGGAAATAACATAATAGTTATCCCATTCCTTCCAACGATCACAATTTTTCGCTTCTTTATTCCAATTCATTAGGAAGACCTGTTAAAAACATACCTATTTTTTTTTAATAATCTTTAAAATTGTTCATCATCATCATCATCATTTAAGCCGAAAGACGTCCGCTGTTGGACATAGGCCTCCCCCAAGTGTCGCCACAATGAACGATCCTGTTCATCTCGCTTCCATCGGATTCCCGCAACCCTTGCTAGGTCATCGGCCATCGGTCTTTTAAAATTGTTCGCCATCATGGATTTATTATGATGTAGATTTTTTCGTATTCTTCTCAACAGAACCTATTCATAGATAGCCATATCAAGGGCGCGCATAAATAATAACTAGTCCGCCATGTTCAGCAGTCTGCCGTTTTGGATTTAGAATGACGTCACTTACCTACAAGGTTTCTAATCTAACCGTATACAGCTGAGTTTTAGTATTTTGGATGAAGAGACTGCCTAACTGACCTTCACAACTAGGGTTCCCAACCTTCCCGGATTGCCCGGGGACTCCGGTAATAGTGGTTAACCTCCCGACCTACCGGGATGCAATAATTTCTCCCGTTTTTCTAAAGTTTTAGGGGCTTATCACATTTACGAGTTACGAACGTATTTTGTATACAAATATCAGTCGCGGCAAACTTGGTAACGTACTCACAAACTTCGATTTTTCATATAGAAACTTTTATGATTTTGTGTTAAAAAACCGGCAAATATTAGATGCTGCTCGTAAGCAAAGTAACTATAAATTTAAAAATTAATTTATGATTGAGTTTTTTTCACCACCCCCTCTCTCCCCCTCCCTCTTTCTTTAAATTCTCCCGGGTTGGTCCTTTTGAGAATTGGCAACCCTATTCACAACCCAGTAACTGGGTAGCAATGCCTCTTTGTCAAGACTGGTGTCAGATTTTCATTCTTCTGACAAGAGTAACGACTGTCAAAGATCTACAAGTGACAGCCGTGACCAACGATAAGTTATTCGAGACACTGCCTACTCGGTGTCTCGAAAAACAATCGCTATGTAATAGAGGGTCACCCATCCACGGACTGACCTATCTCTTTATTCTTATGCTAGCTTATTTATAGCAGTATCTACTGAAGCATTACAGTAATAAACACATTACCCTCCTTTGCGTCGCGCAGTCGGGTAAAAATAAAAAGTAGATAATAGCTAATAGCTTATTTTTAATAAAAATCTTTCTTTTGGCCATTTCCATCGGTGTCAATCGGTGTCGTGGTCAAATACATCCATTGCGCCAGTTCAACAAACACTAGGTATATCGATTTGAATGCACCAGTATTGTTGGTCGCATGTTTCTAATGGGAGCATCCACCTTGCCCATTCTTTCCGATAGGAATGGATAATTAAACTGTATTGTAACCCGCGACTTCGCAAGCCTATATAGTTATTTTAACGATATTCTCATAAACCACTCAATAGTGAAGCTACATAATATTGACAGTCTTTTCAGGAAAACGTGAAATGCACCGTTAAGTAGCAGTAAGTAGGGTCGCTTGATCGGGTGGTCGGCTATGGTCGGGTGGTCGGGTGCTGACGCGGGTCGCCGTGATTAGGGGCGACGGGGGCTCGAGCCCGGTTGACAACCCGACTCAATGGGATTACCTACTTACCTACTAATGCCGATTACTTTCATGCGAATATCAATGTGATGGAATAAACTGTCTCTTATATATAAAATACTGGAATATTGAACCAGAACTTATTGTCAATTTTCTTCTTTTAGCGCACTCTTGACGACGGTCGTAAGAATAACTCACCATCAAGCCATAACCCTAACGAAACGGAAAGAAATAATCGTATCACGGAATGCGAATATTATCTTTGATAGACCTCGTAATGCGAAGTGCTCTCAGTCAGGTGATACTTCCGTGGTCGGAAAGTCTTTCATTTCACTGTATCTGTAACTCAACAACGCTGTACTTCATAATACATAAACATAAAAAGAAAAACGTTCCAAAAATAACCAACAAAAAAGAAAACACCATCTACAGGCGGACACAAAAGTGTAACAAATATAAAAGTACATTAAAATATCTTCCGCGAGCGTTCCGTCCGGGGCATGGTAATGCGGTATTATCCGGTTCGCGCCGGAATTTACCGGCCACCTGTAACCGGCCTCTCGGTCGCCGGTGAAATTTTCATAGCCCTCGAGCCACGGAGGACTTGCGTCGAGTGTTTGTGCATTTTTTAGTGTTCGCAACGTACTCCCGACATTTTTGTTTTTGTTCAAATTGTTAACGGTAAGAAAAGTTTGTCGGTTATGAAGATTCCTGAAATATAAATGTTCCAGACGTATTTACATATTTTTATCTCCAATTTTCAATTTAAATTTTCTCACAGAAATGATGAAAGTTTTAAAAGTTTTTCAGAGGGAAATCTCTTGTGAGATAAATGGGGTGCCTCAGGACTCCTCGACTCTGGATCTCGTCTTTGACAGTTAACTTGAGGCAACTATTTGCAAACTTCTCCACTTTCTGAGGGAACACGTTCTATTCCATAACTTTAGGCGCCGCTGGAGCATAAGTTCGCATACCAGCTGCAATCGTAGATGCCAAACTTTGAAGTTTTTTTGTAAATCCGTTTTCAGCCAGAAATGGGAATACTTAAATTTCTTTTCATAATAAGCTTAAACACAGCTTTATTTTATTTTCGCCACTTTATTCAACCATTCTTTACTGTAGTCCATGAATGACTCCATCACTGCAATAGACAAAAAACTGATTATACTTTCAAAAAATACTTTTTGCCCACAGGTGGCCCCTAAATACAAGGTTGGGTAACACGGACAGTTCCGGATAATAAAACCATTCGCAAGCACCCAACCGGCTTGATCCGGATCTCAGGTGAAATGGCCGCGCATACACGGGTGATAGCCCACGGCGGCCGGGTAATGGGGCCCGGTCATAAAGTGGAGTGAGAAGTAATAATAATTACCGAAAACGAGGGTGAAGAGAAACTGTGTTTGAAAGAAATTTCGAATAAGGAACAACGTTAGTAGCCACTGAGAAAAATGTAGTGGCTAGGATAGCACTCGGTTCTGAATTTAGAATCTGAAGTTAAGAATGTGTCAAATCGTTATGTTAGCTTAAATCTTTATTAACATAAAAATAGTAGTAGTAATAGTACATTCCGTCTTTGTACAGTGTTATTTACTAAAGCATAATGTTTTAATAAATACTAAATATATACAATTTAGGACAGCTTATACATATAACTAGGAGAGCTTAACCCATAATTTATAGTAAAAAACAACTTCAAATGTGTGTATCTGCCAAAGTCGTTTAGGTTTTCAAGCAGAAGTAACGTTCGACTTCAAGTTCTTATCCAGCAATCGAGGGTAAGGCAAGATAAACAAAATACCATTTTTTTATTTACTTTGTACGCAATCTAGCAGTGTCTTTGAATAAAACTGGAAACATTCGTCTTACGTTGACACGATTACATAAACACCAATACAGCAAGGCTATCAGATTTCCATCCTCGTCATTGAAACGCACTACCGTGGCCGATCGCTCTTGTCTCATCAAACTCTGCTAACACCGGATGAGTACTAATGAGCTATATAAGTAAATTACAAAGTGTTTATAAGACGCATGGCGCTAACACTGCCATTAATTAATTCCATATTCAATTACGTATTATTTTTAATTCTTTCATGTTTTTTCGCACTTCCATTCTAGGCGTTTAGTAGATGTGGATTATAGATAGATGAATACATCTTTTATAGTAATTTAAGCGTTAGTCTTGCAGTTTGAGCACTCTATGCGGCCTACCCAAATGTACTTTCTTTGGTATTGTTCGTCGAATCGTGAGCTCCTTACTAGTCCTAAGTTGCACTGTCCAAATGCTTGCACTGACTGGTACACTCAAGTCTTTGTGGTTCTTTCCTCAAAAGATCATCTCAGACACTAATCTACATGGTTCTCATGTGATTTGACCATTACATGTTTATAGTATTACTCTTAGTTTATTTCGGTGTTTGTTCTCAGGGTAGTCAATTAGGAAACACCGTCAGTTTAAATTAACGAAAGGATTTACGTCTAAAAATGTTATTTATAACCTATTTGCAAAATAAAAATTATTTATCATTTATTTCTCTCGGAAATTCATGCTCAAAAAAAGTAATTAAAAAAAAATACTTTAAAACAATTAATTAAAATATTCATCATCATCATCATTTCAGCCGATAGACGACCACTGCTGGACATAGGTCTCACCCAAATGTCGCCACAATTAACGGTCTTGTGCGTCTCGTATCCATCGGATTCACGCAACCTTCATCAGGTCATCGGTCCACCTTGTAGGGGGCCTTCTAACACTGCGTCTTCCGGTACGTGGTCGCCACTCCAGAACCTTTCGTCGCCAACAGCCATCTGTTCTGCGAGCAATGTGCCCTGCCCATAGCCACTTAAGTTTGGCGATTCTTTGTGCTATGTCGGCAACCTTGGTTTTCCTGCGGATATCTTAATTCATTCATATCATATCTTCATTAAAATATTGCTAAATAAAAAATCCATTCTTACGATTTATCAAACAAGTGGGCAGAACACACAGGATGCGGATTGTTGAGTGCTATGGGTCAGCTTGTGTGATTATTATTTTTTTAGAGGTGGGAAATTAACCAATGACTTCTCCTGCTCTAAGGTGGTTGATTCGGTCCGGACGGTTACCGGACAGCCGAACAGAGAGCTACCCATTGCTCATCGTCCGAAAGCCCTCACCTACGGTAGCCGAGAATTATAGCGGCTCGTGAGATTCGCATGGAACTTTACTACCCGCGATTCCTCATCAATTACACCACAACAACACCTTTCCACGCGACTGTACGCACCATTTCAGCACCCACGGGTACAGTCGTACACACGCGTCGCTCGCTGTTTATTGAATGTAAGCAAGCGATGCGCTGTTCCTTAAATATTTTACGTCGAGTCTTACATATTACATGTATGTATGATGTGGATGCTTTATTGGTGCAGTTGGTACACGGGAACACATTCGCAAGAAGTTAGTAGAATCATCACAGCGTTGAATTGTTGGATTTGTTTCTCTTAATAACATTTGTTATTTGTATGTATTTGTCTAAGTATGAATTTATTATAGTATTATATTTCTATTTGTTTGTTTGCCATTTTATGCCAGTTATGTTTCTGGACCACCGTAAGGTCGATTGGTAGATTTTCTACCAATCGACCTTACGGTGGTCCTATGGCACTCTCATCCTAACAACCAGTTTTAAGTAACCATTATTAAGGCCAGGTTCTACTCATTTTAAACTTTTTTAAACCTCTGGAAATCCGCAAATATAAAAGAGGACACCATGAAAAATTATCTTATTAAAATTGACTATACCTGTGACCAACCGCCGGGCAAAAATCAAAATATGATATAAATTAGATGGCTCGATAAAAAAAAAACACGGATCTGACCCTAACTTACGATTTCAAACGTGTATGTCTACGAGATTACGTCACGGAAGTATTTGAAAGTTACAAAAAATAATAAAGCTTGTATTTTAAAAGGACCTCGCAAAAACAAAAATCTTGAATAGTTATTGTTTTTTTTTTTTCGAAATCGAAAATTGAAATCACATAGACCCGGGCGGAGTTCACGCAAAATACTCAGTGACTACAACCAGCTCTTAATGTTAACATCTCAAAAATGTTCTAACAAAACCTAGCAAGGATCCAGACTACTTAGAAACTACCAGCTCATCTTCTACTCATGAACTCATCCTCTTTCCATCGAACACCAAAAACGACATTACCCCCCCCCCCCCCCCCCTTCCTCGCCGCACGTGAGCCCAATGGCCTTTATGACTTTATCATGAGCCGGGATATTGAGCCGACCTGCCCGGATTTACTCCGGGCTCCGGGACTCAGGCGTAATCTGCCTTGTAATAATGTTGCGAATATCTCGCTTTTTTATTAATTTTCGTCTTAAAAGTTTTTATTAAGGGGATGTTTGAGGTTAGATGCGATTTATGGTTGTTTTAACTTGGTTAATCTTGAGGTAAATATTTTGCTATCATCATAAATTAAACCATAATTTTCTCTCCGAAACATTGGCTGTGCCAGGATTGGCTACACAATGGTCTTGAGGAAAATTCATGTTGAAAATAAAATCGATAAATCGCTATCTAAAATCTAAAGACATTCAGTAAGGACAACACTAACTGAAATGCAATCAAAATAATTAATTAGTCCACTAATTAGGTGACAAAACACATTCCTTACCAAAAATCAAAGTGCTACCGTATTCCTTTTAACGTGAGAAGGGTCCATATCAAACCAGAAAATAAAATAAAAAGCAATTCTCTGACACCTCAGCTCTGATTAGATGTTAGTTAATGGCGGACAAATGAATGTTTGTGCAGCAATGGTATCCGTGTGCTGCGATATCTGTCGCTCGTTAATTACGAACGAATGCTGAGCCACGAAACACGATGGGTCCAGTTACTGGGGTGGGGTCACACTGATAGCGATTACTTAGCAATTTAAATGTCTTCCAGTTTAAAATGTGTGTTGACACATTTTAAATAGTGATTTAGCCTTAGGCGATATAACAGGTCATTAACTGCAGTTGTCAGGATTTTGATGACCTAAAAAAAAATTTTAGGATTGACAAAAGTAGTTTTCAGAATATCACACACACATTCACACTAATATTAAAGAGACGAAAGTTTGTGAGTGTGTGTGTGTGTGTGTGTATGTTTGTCATTTCTTCACGCTCGAGCAGCTTAACGGATATCCATAAAATTTGGACCTGGATATATGCACATAGGATTTTATCCCGGGAGTATGTTCCCTTGGGAATTTTCTACTTTCCTGATGACTGGTGACGCCGCTAGCAGCAGCCAGTAATATAGTATTGTGCTCATCACACGATGTGAATATTTTATTTCCAAGATCTATGTTTTCTCTTTATAAACTTAGATTAAACTACATCTAACAAGATCTATAAATTTGTGAATCCCACAGCCATAAGTAATTCTTAAATCACTAGATATGTGATAAGGTACTTTATTGGTAATTCAAAATGAGCAGTAAATAGCAAGGGTGGGTTTCTGAATTGAATATTTTGAATTAAGGGCGTATCAAACCCTACTAAAAAGCCAAATTTTGACAGGTTTTCAGGCCAAAATAGAGTTTGACAATACGCAACTCAACTTAAAAAGCAGTTTCCACAAATCAAAACTCATTAATTCCTCGTTGTCAATACGAAAGCATGCGTGAGACGTAAGTGATGTGTTCAATCATACAAGACATGTCGAGATACGTCGCCCGCGCAAGATGTGGCGCGCGCCGAGGGACGCATTAACGCAGTTATCTTCACGAAACTAATTAATGAATGCGTCGAATACAAATATCTGCTAGTCAACGTGTGTGTGTGCCAACGTTGTGGTTTTTGGGACTGAGAAAATAATAAAAGTAAAGTTAGTCCATTATCGTAAAAAGATCCTTTAGTTTGATTTTTATTTTGAAAAATAAGAAATGAGTTTGTATAAAATATTTTATGCATTGAATTAAAAATTTAACTTATTAATTCAGAGGGCTCTCAAAACGTTGTAGGAAAACATCGTGAGGAAACCGCATGTCCTAGAACTAAAAATTTGAGGACATGTGACATCAGACGACCGTGCGACGACCCATTCCATCTCATAGAGAGGAGGCCTAAGTCCTAGCGGTGGAAACTTTAAAAGGCTGTTTATGCTATGAAGAAATGAAATGAAATTTATTTATTTGCTAAAATATAGGTACACATAATAACATGTTGCAATATTTTTTTTTTGGCTCACTATATGCGACTTATCAGTCGTGCAAATATTTTTAGAATATGCATAATAATAATGTTATGAAATTTCATCACTGTCATTAGTTTTTGTTAATATTTGACTGTTGTAGTGGGCATAGTATATATTATACTATGCCCACTACAGTGTATGTAGAATATATTGAATTAGTGTAGAATTGATTAATTAGAAAATTTATAAATAATGTATAATTTAAATAAATGTTCGTAGGACATAATATAGGTACATAGTAATACATTACGTCTGTTTAAAATTTAAATAATCATCTATTGAATAAAAGCATCTGTCACAAAGTCGTTCTATTAAATAAAAGAAAAAAGTTCTATTAAATTCTAAGTCATTCATTTTTCTTATTTTTTCAGGTAGTTTCAGAGTGCTAACACCACAGAACCACAAATTACCTGTAAGTATGATAACGTACAATTTCATAAACAGTGTAAAAGGCTTATTACAAACATTTTCCCAATGTTTTGTAATACAGTTAAAAGTCATGTTTTTGGGCATCACTAACCCGAAGGCGCACATGATCTGCTCAAGTTACAGCGTGTTGGGGTGCCACTGACAGAGGCAAATATGCTTTTTTTAGTTGCACTTTGAATTATTCCCATTTTGAAGTTATATTTTATTTAGCCATTGGAATTAAAATGGCTGACGCCCTATGATTTTTTGCCCTGTTTTGCCATACATTTGAAGCAACTTATTCTATTGCTTTTTATGGCTATTGAAATTACATGAATTGTGATCAGATCTTCGTACACTTCATAAAATGCATGAAATGCATTGAAGCAATCAATTCTAAAATCTTTCCACGTCAGAGAATATTGAAGAACTTGGGGTACCGACCATAAATAAATTAGGATAAGTGCAGAAGAATGATGGCATATCCTTCTCGCTGAAGTTTACAAACTCAATAATTATTACAACATTCCCTATTACCTACATAGTCATGGTGAACATCAAAAAAAGTCAAGTAGGTACTTAACTTTTATGAGCAATTTCATAAGTTTTCAAAGAGTTTACCATTAAAATAACACTCAAAACTAAATAAATAATGAACAAATAACAGTCACAAATCTGCGCGACACTTCTGCGGCGCACAGATTAATTAACAGAAGATTAAACGCGCGTAATAATAAAATGGCGTCGTGTCAGATATCAAACTCTCGGAACTAATTAGACATCTGTCTGCCCGTCTGTCTGTTTGAATCTTATTTACTGTATTATTAGATGGTGTTTATTGTAGTTAAATGTTATGGACGGTTCTGGATTAGGATGTGTGTTGTTTCTGTTAGGGTAATCAATTAATGAAACTTTCGGTCAGACAACAATGTGCTTCCTACTATGAAAGCAACACACACACAGCAAACTCCTCTGTCTGAAATAGAAAACATAAAGTAAGAAGACACTTAATTAAAATTACAAAACATTTTTGGTTGACAAAGAAGGATAAAGTGAGGAAAACAAAATTGTTTTGTCTTTCTTTCTTAGTACGAAAAACTGGACTTGGAAGCCATTGAAGCTCTTTTGGAACACACGAGAGAGTTCAAGTTATAAAAATAAAAAATAACTAAAACAAAAACATTTCTTTTAAATAAACCATTTACTCTATGGAGAAGAACGTGGAAGAAACTCCATGGACACTCTTTTTAATCATTTTAAGAGTTATAAAAATCAAGGTTACATATTTCTTGTCGTTTCAATTACGTACCTAAGCAAAATGTCAATAAATAATTTAAAAAAAAAAAACAATTTAAAAAATAGATATATCATAAGCCAGCCAACCAGTGAAACGTCACTTCGACGTTACGTCACTGATCTACTACAGCAGTTTATAAGTTTGATCATCATCATCATCATCATTTCAGCCGAAAGACGTCCACTGTTGGACATAGGCCTTCCCCAAATGTCGCCATAATGACTGGTCCTGTGCGTCTCGCATCCATCGGATTCCCGCGACCCTCACCAGGTCATCGATTATAATAAGTTTGATGTACCAATCAAACCTGTACTTCTGTTTCTATTCTGTACAATGCACATTACGCCACGCGGCTAGGCGTCGACACTAACGCCATTTAGATCATTGTTTATGTGATGAACACTTGACCCCACATTACAGCGTGTTTTTGCTTGTCGCAGCCCTCTATCCTTAAAACAACGGCACAAGGTTCATTTCTAGCTGGCATTTGATGGACTATTCAGGTCAAATATGAAGGACAATAGATTATATGGGACAAGAGTTTAATTTCCAATTATCGTGACATGAATCCTTTATTTAAATGTTGCGCTTGTGAATATTGACGGGTTGTTACTTGTTACTGTGAAGTGTTTGTGGAAAGTGGTTCTTAGAAGATGTTGTCATTATTTTATATTAGTAGCACTAAAGTGTATTGAAACGTACAGGTTAATTTGTTATATTATATTGTATGTTTATGTTGTTTTGTGTGATATTTACATAATTTTAAATAAATAAAAATAAATAAATATTGAACACTTAAATAAACATATATACTCTTGAAAAACATTGGATTCCGATCCCGATTTCCGACCACCGTAGGCGCGGGCTTGCGGACGGCGAGTGATGGGTGGCTCGCTTTTCGACCGTCCGGTAACCGTCCGAACAGAGCCCGAGTCGTCGACGGCGCGTATTGTTCCACGCGCGCCTCAGGGAGATGTCAGCAAATCGTAGGGACCCAGCAGGGTCGAAGCCTACTGGGGCCACGGGTAGTGTGAAAGCGAAGCCCGGGACCCCGGGATGAAGGCAAAGAAGGAACAGGAGTGGGTTTTTAGTCAGTAAAAGTCTGACACTATCTCTCGCTCCACCCAAGTGCGGGATTTGTCATTAGATGATTTTCCCACCTTAAAAAAAAAAAAGTACCTACTTTTCTTCGGGTAAAAATGAAGAAGATAACTTACTCACTGTTTAACAAATTGTGTTACATATATAGAATTTACTAGCTGCCTCCGTAATATTGCAGCGTGATGTTATATAGCCTATAAGCCTTCTCAATAAATGGAATATCCAACACTAAAATATTTCTTGAACCAGTAGTTTCTGAGATCGCTAGTTCAAACAAACTCTTCAGCTTTATATATTAGCAGAGATATCCGATGACGTTGTTCGTAAAAGCTTTCTACATAAAATGTAGGCTTTCTACATAAATGACATTGATAAATTGTTGTAATAAGTAAGTACTCGTAAATTTCGACAACTTTAATAATTAAGGAAAAGCCTACCTAAAACCTAGGACAAGAACGGCTTTTAAGCTTATATAAGTCAAAAGAATTTGAACTTGTATAAATTTGCCAAGTAGCCTTATAGTCGATCAAATAGACGTCACTCTATCTTCATTCACAAAATTGAACCGCCGATATCACGGACAGCTGGTGCCACCATCCTACCAATATTGCGGATCTTTTTTGTCCGAAAGAATCGTTGAGAAGATTTACTTAATCCATATTAATATTATAAATCTGAAAGTAACTCTGTCTGTCTGTTATGCTTTCACGGTCAAACTACTGAACTGGTTTAAATGAAATTTGGTACGGGTTAAGCTTGGACATAGGTTACTTTTTTTTAATTCTAGTGCTTGACTGCAATCCCACCTGATGGTAAGTAGTGATGCAATCGTTGACGGTGAGGCGCACTATTTTATTAAGAGCCTATTCACTCTAGCCTTGAAGACACCTAAATTATAATCGGACGGGAAGACCGCAGCAGGCAAATTGTTCCAGTTGTTACTGTTACAACTTTTTATCTAGCTTCCGCTTCGCGTCCGCTGTAACTGACATTCACGTAAACGAAATTGTGGATAAGGCTAATTTAAAACAAATTCTAACAATATTAATTTTCTTTCAAATATTTTACAAATAATTGAGCTACTGTATAAAAATAAAATAGTATTAACTGCACACCACTAATTACACTTCACTTATTAGTAGGTATACTATTTTGTTTTTAATTTGCGGAACTACATGTGCGATTGGCATGCGGTATGCCAATGAGCGATGGGCCTGTAAAACACAAAGTTGGTGCCCTGAAATCGCACAACGGGGTCGCGGGCGTCGCGGCAGACCAACAAGGAGGCAGGACGACTTGGATGTTTCCTTAGGAATTGGCAAGAAGTGGCTCAGAGCTAAAAATTACGGAAATAATGGAAGGAGGCCCTTGCCCAGCAGTGTAACAGTATAGACTAGATATAATAATAATAAAACCAAAACTAAGTTAAAATCAACTGATTACTTAGTCAAGACGTGCCTTTAGTGAGCACTTCATTTGCAACCTCAAACTACTGTGCTTACTCAGCGGACTTGATTTTGTTATTCAAAGAGTACAGGATGAGCGAAAACTTCAGCATCCTAAACAGATACAAAGATCAAATATACCAGCCAGAACTTTAAACTAAATGAAATTCCCAATCAATTACTAGATGTGCAATCAATCGCGGTTGCTAATAATCGGCACGACATGTGCGGTAGGACGGCACCGACACGGCACGGCAACGGCTCGGCACGGCAACGACTCGGCACGGCAGCCGAGCGGCACTAACGAGCCAAGCCGCTAAAGCAATCAGCAATCAGCGCTATGTGCAGGGTTGAACCGAGTTGTTGGTGCAAGGAGCCATGTATGCGACTTATTAGGGAGGTCTACTTCTGTAAATTGTGTAGGTAACAAACGAGATTCTAAATGCATCTTAGCATACTGAAATGCATCATCATCATATATATGCCAAAGAAAAACTTTAGAATACTTTAGCAATATTGCCAGAAAGTGAGGCGATAATCTGAAAAAAATATTGCTGACGGGAGAAGTAGATGGAAAAAGACCCAGAGGCAGGACTCTGATACGTTGGTCAGACCAAATCTGTTGTACACTAGTGAGCAAAGCTTGTAACACCATCCACATCACCGAAGACAGGACGACATGGCGGAATATAGTCCACAACAAAGACCACGATCCTCAGCATTGAGGACAAACGAGGCAAGGAGGATACATACATTCATATTTTGTAGTCTTGCTTATAAAAATTTTCAAAAATACAATACTACGTTTAGTCTATCAATTTCCTTTAACGCACTAAGGTGTCAACCCTAACTCCCAGCACTTGGGCGCATGTTGTCTCGACGCTCGTGTTCAAATGTTTGCGCTGTAGCCGCTGCAACCGCTGCAGCGCTCACTGCGAAGCGCTGCCTCGCTGACCGGTCGCGTGCACTATTATACTTCAGTTAGATCGCTCCCACTGATTGGCTGATGATGTTTGTGGCGCCGTTTGACTGCTACATGGGAAGGACAATTGGCTGATTTATTTAGTCTCATTATATTTTGAGCTCTATCTTTTATGCTACACGACTTTGCACACAATCCTCTTTTTATCAGTTGTTTTATTCGCGTTTTTGGTCCATATACTTAAACTAGCTTCTGCCAGCAGCTTCGCCCGCGTAAAAATAGGTTTCTCTATACAAACTTTGGACCCGCGTTTCATCCCCTTAGGAGGTAAATTTTGGAAAATCCTCTCTTAGTGCTCGCCTACGCCATAAAAGGAAACCTTGAGCAAAATTTCACGCTTCTATTCCCTGTAGTTTCGGCTGTGCGTTGATATGTCAGTCAGTCAGTTTCTCCTTTTATATATATAGATGATGACTGAAAAATGTGAAGGTACTTATACGTAGGCATACATAAATTAAAAGTATTGTTTTTTTTGTTATTATTGATAGATTAGCGTATGGCCACTATCTCACCTGATGGTAAGCGATGATGAAGTCGAAGGTGGAGCACGCTTACCAAGAAGTAACCTATTCACTCTTGATTTAAAAAAAAAAAAATCTTTAATTCAGACCCAATAGTCCATAAAGACCCCTAGGTAGTAAGCTCTATCAGGAAACACAGACTCCGGCAGGGAATTACTTACAATAAATGTGTTCCCAAAACGTTACGTTCGAATGGGTGGGATGTGCATCATGTACCTAAGTATTAGAGGCGCAACGTCGTACATCTAATGGTCCGATGATGGAACGGACTTGGCGGAATCAAATTGTGCAATTCCAATGCACACTTTCCGAAATGTAAACGTTAGAAAACCGACAGGTTAGTGACTCGACGTCGATGCTCCAGACTTTGAAGCTTCGACTTGACGAGTGCTTCATTTATACGTGACTGCTAACTTATTAAAGAACACAATCAACTAAAAGTACGTAGTTCTGTTCACGTGGGAGGTGTCCACATGCCCAGCCAACATGAAATATAAACCTCACCCACAATGACAAGCAACACTAACATCAACCCAACCATGGATGATGTAATTCATCATAATATTTGACTTAATCTCGAAGCAGTCTACAAACCGTGGGTAGTGTCCGTCTGCCTCAAGTGGGTACTCTCAAGTATCAAGATCTGTCTACGTCATGGTCGACTAGCCCTGCTTAGTTAGTATGCAAGTATCAAGATTGGCTACGTCATGGTCGATTGAGGATGCATTTTGGAGTGTGCGCAGGTATTACATGACTTGAGTCCGCCATCACCTGTCTACCATCGGACAACCAGACGTAAGGCGAGTGTCCGTACCATTACGTTGTAGGCGCCTCTACGGTCCGGACTTAGCGTTTTGCCTCGTCGTTTACACCTCGTCCATCTAAGAATTAGAACAAATTTCCTGCAGCGGTCTTCCAGTCCAATTATAATTTAGGTGTCTTTAAGACTAAACTGAATGAAGCTCTTTAAAAACTAATACGATTCACAGTCAAAGATTGCATCACTGCTTACCATCACGTGAGATCGCAGTCAAACACTAGTTTATATTATTTAAAAAAAATTGGTTAATGCACGGTGAATGAAGTCGTCAGGACCTCAGGTGAGGATGGCATCTCTGGTCAAAGAGTAGTCACAAGCAAGTATTAAGATTAATCTACGTCACTGGTGAGGTGGTACAGTGCTGCATAAACACTTCAAGTATCAAAACTTGTAATAGTAGCACAGAGGTGTACAAGTATTAAAACTTGTCTACTCGAGGTTAGGGGCTATCAAGTGCCAGCTACTCATCTGTACAAATAAGTCAGCGTTAAGTTAACAGTGTCAGGACACTGGGTAAATATTACACATTATGGTTATTTGTACCCCAGATACTTAGACGTGATTCGAAAGTTGATTCTGTAAAAGAAATTCTAAGTCACAAATAAAATTCTCTAAAAAAGTTGATGAAAGTATCCTAAATTAAGTTTTGTGTATAGATATTTTAACAAGTGTTTAGTGTCAGTTTATCCGAGTTATGCCCGGATCACTTAAGACTATTTTTCTAAGCTAGGAACACTAGATTAAGTTAGCAAGCTAATCATTAGCCTTGTGCATTCACCACCAGATGTCGCCCAGCTCACCGTCCGATATGGCCCAGACCCGGGTCGATGGCGCGTTGTGTTCCCAAAGAGATGTCAGCACCATTGATGGGGCCTGTTACGATCGTTGTCGGCCAGAGCTACGAAATTCTTCGAAAGAGTTAGAGGCTCTGGACCGCAAAAGAACAACTGAAAGGACAAGATGTATAGTCAGTAAAAGAGTTAGAGGCTCTGGACCGCAAAACACAACTGAAAAGACAAGATGTAGTCAGTAAAAGAGTTAGAGGCACTGGACCGCAAAGGACAACTGAGAGGACAAGATGTTTAGTCAGTAACACTCTGTCTCGGTCCACTCAGAGCGACAGCAGTCATTTGATAATGTCCGACGTAAAAAATGGGTATATATAGCTACTCGTAGCTTTCTGAGCATTTAAGCCTAGCCTCATGTAATCCGGGAATTAAGATCTGTGTAGAATTAAAAATAATGAGATCAGAAAGACCCACACTCCATAATCCAAAAATCTCTTATCATCACTAAATATATATTATGACAAGTTTTTGGTCACAAAATCTTTTTAGAACATTCAAAAATGGTGGTTGAATACAAATACCTACTTCCAATAGCAACTCGATTAAAATACCAAACAAACATGAAACTGTTCAACAGACAACTAAATTTTAAAAAATACTTTTCACCCTCTCGTAATTCCAATTCGTCACGCCACAATTTAAAAAGCTCTCCTCATGGCCGTCGTAACATGATGTTGGTTGTTGGCCGGTATTGGTCAATAATTGTCAACAAATGTTTGTCCCCGCTCGTCAGTTGTTTGGTGTAGTTCGAAGTAGCCGCTACTGTTTGACTTTGTTTTTATTACTGTACGGTGGAATTAGGGTGGCAGTGGTAGTTGTGTGGAGTCATTTGTAGGATGATGGGTGGCCTGACGTGACATCTCGACTCTTTCCAAGGAAGGCAAAAGTCTCTGCTACATGTTACTTTTGACGAATCATTGAGCTAAAGTACCTAAGAGTCCGGTGCTGGCGTTCGACTCGAAAGTACATAATTTGGCATTAGTGTCCACTGCCTCAGCATTTACCTGACCACAATGTACTGGGTACATAGAAAATAAAAGTTTTCAAAACTTTATTGTCTACTCTACAGTTTATGCTACTAGGCTATTAAAATGGTGTAATGCAATGGTTTCTCACCTATAGCCCGTGGACCACCGGTGATCCGCAAGAACCAAAATGTGGCCCGCAGAAAGTCAAGAAACTCCAAACTGAAAAGTTACATTGATGCGCATTGATTTCAAGTTTTTATCAGAAATATAGTATTTGTTTATTTTACAATTTACGTACCATATACAAAAGACATATTATTATAAAAAAAAAAATGTATAAAGTTACTGCTTATTTCAAAACAAAATTTCTTCCAGCAGACCTGCGAAAGGAGAAATTGGAAGAAATGTAGACAATAGTATGTAGAAATAAGAAGAGTTTGTGAAATCTTAAATTAAAGTAATAAATACCTATTTTTTATAAAAAAGAATCAGTCAATGCCCGTTACTTTTTATTTAGAAAAATAGGTGTGCTCCAAGTTTTGTATTTATGATATACCAATTTTTTTATTATTAACACAGTTAAGTTTTTTTTTTACAACTAAAGAACCAAAATGGTTCCCGGTCAAAAAATATTGGGAACCACAGATGTAGTGAATCAATATAGTATTTTAAACAGAACACTTCAAAGTATTCACCTAACCACCACCAGTCACTTTTTAAAGACGTTGGAAAACATACAACTCAAGTTAAACAACGACTTCAAAAAGTTTCAACAACGTATTGCATGGCAAACATTGCCTAGCTCCTCAGTAACTGTGTCATAGTTTTATTTTCTTACTATCCAAACTTCAACTATGTGGATTCTTATATTCAGAGGAGTACTTATAAACAATGGTGCATTTAAATTAGGAGCAAATTTGACTTCTCCAAAACTTTATCTTGTTCATAAAGACCTACGATTTCAACAGTGCCTAACTAGACAATGACATCAGCGACTAAACAAACAGTGTACTTTGCACCGACAGACAGGCTCCCACAATTACCCAATAAGAGCGTGTCACCGGCAGCAGTGATGGATGAGGATCGATCGCAGGCGAGCGGCACGCCAGCCGGCGCGGATGTACGCGCCGACAGCCGAACTGTGATCAACTACAGGGACTTGTGCTGGTAAGCAGGCTACGTGGAAACAACGAAGGGTTTATTGAATAGGATTCAATATCGCTTCGTCGTTTATACCGCGTACATCAAAGGACTGGAACAATTTGCCTGCTGCGGTCTTCCCGTCCAACTATAATTTAGGTGCCTTCAAGGCTAGAGTGAATAGGCTCTTAATAAACTAGTGCGCCTTACCATCAATGATTGTATCAATGCTTACCATCAGGTGGGATCGCAGTTTATATCAATTAAAAAAAAAAAAAAATTGAGAACCTATCCGCCGTCACCGACGATGCCACTGAAATGGTCAATAGAATTTTGACGTAGCATCGACACGATAAAGAAGATTGAGAAAATTAAACTATGGCTGCAAGTAAGTTCTATTCAGGAAATTTATTTGGGGACATGACGGCATTTTCCGAGTTTAGAGTGAACGTTTAGATTCTGAAATAGTATCAGAAAATTATAAAGGATTATTTAGTGTAGAGAATCCAGTCCTAATCTAGACCCCAGAAGTACCGGCAGCACAAGATAAAAGACTGCCTCTTACTTTTATATGCCTCCATTTGTCAAAATTTATTTTAAAACACCACAAGAGCATTAAGTCAACCACATGCAGGTAATATGAGATAAAGGTAATGATGGCAAGGAAGGAGATCAAGGCAAGTGCCAAGATTGTTGAAGAAAGCTATCTCAAGACCAGTTGCCTAGTCACATGTAGAGTTTAACCGCGTAATTCCTAAAACGATACAATTCCTCCAATCCCGCACGAGTGCAGTAAACCTAAAGTTTACGACTGAAACATGCATCACTCACGTATTACAATCACAACACACATACCATCGCAGTTCATTTTCTTCCACAAGCTCGAAGTCGATAAACCTGTCAAATATAACTGGCCAGTTGCTTGATTAAACAACGAATACCTCACCAATTTAAAGAGAACTTTATTGTCCAATCATATGGTTTTAGTTCCTCTGAGCGCTGTGTGGTAGTTATGTCATTGTGAACATGGTGAACAGGAGTCGAAGGTGTGGAAATAACAAGCGAGCCAATGTTGTATATAAACTGTGGACTCAATCAAAACGTTGGCTTCTGGATCGGGGTGGTGGTCACAGACTAATGCAAAAGATAGACCAGTTGCCAAATAACTTCTCTAATTAAACGAAATAACTTATACCTGACCAATTTTCCTCGATATTTAGGCAGCGTGATAAATGCTTCTCTTTACTCCTGTGGTAATGTACTGGGTGCATATTATAATGTATACTGTTATAATTCCTGCTGGATAATGAATTTTCCTATCAGTTTCCCTTTCTATGCTATATGTACCGTGCACTGAAATCATAATGACATAAAAACCGTCATAATCGATAGTTTTTTTTATTCCTTGTTATTTTTTCAGTTGGCACCCTGAACAGATAATCTAAAACTTCTGCAGGCTTCTTCGTTTTACGGCCATTTCTTATTCAAATCGAAAAGTCTTAACATTATTCCAGCAATAGGTATTCCTGCCTTCTCTGCGCATTATGTGGTCTTCAGTGAAATAGATGTCCGATATGGGAGCGATCTATTTGTGGCGGCGGACGCGGCGCGCCGTACATACATGTGTTTACACGTGGCTTCGCTCCCAGCCCTGCGCGGTCGCGGTGCAGCCAGTTATAGCGATTGTGTAGCTCAGCTCAGAATTCCAGAGTTCATGGAATTTGTCGTCCCTGAGGCCGTTGCCGGGTAATTGGATCTAGATTTAACTCGGTCTTTTTTTCAGGATTCGAAATCTTGCGATATTGAGAAAATATTAGCTTCTATCATCGGCTTCGCCGCAAAAAATATATGCCTATGTCACTCAGTGATACAGTATCCTTTTACTGGACAAAGAATTCTTTAAATTTGTTTAGTAGGTTTTAAATTCATTCATTAGAATAGAATAGAATAGAATAGAATAGAATAGAATTTTATTTTGCAAATATGGGTAATACATAGTTCTTAAGATTACATTACAGCTCAGCCACATTTTACCATTCGGCATGCAAACATTTAAAATTATTTATATTATTGTTATTAAACTTAGAAATGTTTTTGATCAATCACACAATCAAAGTTGCAAACACTCATTATAATATTACAATAGAGAGGTGACAAGAATTGACTCTCTTTTGCCGGTTTTTCAAGCGTACATACATATAATTTAAAAAAAGATTTTTTTATTATTGACAGGCTCGCGTTTGACCACTATCTCCCCTGATGGTAAGCGATGATGTGGCCGACGATGGAGCACGCTTGCCTAGAAGTAACCTATTTACTCTTGACTTAAAGAGCCCTAGGTTCTAGCTACCAGGAACACAGACTCCGGCAAGCAGGTGACCTATTATTTGATAAGTGATAAATTAAACAACCAGAAAATACCAGCTCAGTACTTGTATACTAAACTACGCCTGTTTATTTCTCTCAGAGGTCTGTAAACACTGAGATAGCCATCACTAATCGACACTCTCTACACCTCAGATAAGATCTAGCTAACAACCCGTTTCCGACATGTAGCACCTAACTAAAGTTCTAACTTATGTACCTACTTATAATAGTACCGACATGTAACTCTGCTGGTGCATAACAGATACATAATAAACCATTAACATTAAAATGTAAATACAATTTGAAATTTTCGCAAGAATTTACGTTCAATAGCATATAAACATAAACATATTTAGCAATAACATTAGCGCGAATAGTTGCGCAGGCGCATCCGTTGGACGCCGCACTCTAAATATATTCTACTACCCTCGCCACAGCTTCCGTTCTGTAAGAATAATAAACAAACAGAAGAAAATAGACCCTATTGCTTTTAAGAATAAGGTGGACAATAATTTGGTAGTGTTTTCTAAATTGATTCCAAATTCAAAACATTGAGATTAAGAAAAAAATACAGGAATATTTTAATATCATTTGGAAAATAATGTTACTGTTACTTTTGTTGACGCCAAATGATTTTCAACCCTATAACTATTACTTAAAGTATTAAATGGAGTGATAAGTTGTAATGTTGTTTGTTTTGAAGTTAGGTAACGGCTGTCGATGGTACCTCCGTGTTTGTATGCAGCTCGGCGCGCGCGCAGCGAGCTGTCAAACTGATGCTAACGTAAATATGATGAATACGATCCACTAGCATAGGATAATGGGTGGCTTAACTTGTTGTTCAGTTTATAATATAAAGATAAATTGTATAGTTCGAAGTTACAACCATTTTAAACGTTATGCTCTCTTTAAAACTAGTCTGGACTATATTATTTGGTACTTTGTTGTCCAATCGACGCCTCCTATCGCAGTCCACTACAAGACTTGGGTGTGTCCCAAGCTGCGCCATATCACCCGGTTCTCTTCCTTCTGTATCCAGTCTGACTTAGCCCCCCGGTCGAGCTATAATCTTTGGTAATTGAGGACTTCGATAAAAAAGCAATGAATAGTATATTCGGCTCTATGCCGAATATTGAATATTGTAAGAACTTCCTGGCAGAATAGCTGAATATTAGTTAAAAATATTTGGCCCATAAGTGGTGCCAAAATATCATTCTCATACAAAGGCATCGAAAGAAAAAATGCTGTTGCAATAAGTTAAAGATCTTTATTTAAGTATCCATACACGTAGTGCATGGAAATTGTTTTGTTTGTCCGTTTCTAATCAATATTGCAGCAAAATATTCATCACCTCCAAGAAGTAGTGCTCATTCAAAGCGTCTTTTCTTCGAAGCTAAGATGGTCTATGAGAAAAAGAAAAGTAAGTACCTAAACTACTTTCAGAAAATATTTCATAATTTTGATTATGATATTTCAAATGCATAGACAATGACATTTATTTCATCATTTTTATGACTACTTTAATGATTATAAGAGAAATACATTTACAATCTCTTTTTTTGTTTACAATCTTTCATTTTACCAATTATCTTGCTACAACATAATTATATTAGGTTAAGTATTCTGTATTCTACCAGATTATATGTAGATATTCGGTATTAGACCGAATACCGAATAATAACAGAAATTTCGAATGAATGAACGATATATTTAATTGCAAGAATATAGGTAACTGAAAAGTTCTTAATATTATGGGGTCTCACTATATTCGGCATTTCAGTCGTACAAATATTTAGATTTTACATCTTTAGCATGCAGTAGGCAGTATTTAGTTATTAACAATCTCATACACTAATTTCATAATTTTAATTAAAATAACAATTTAATCAATAAATTTAAATTAATAATTGAAAACAAAGCTACAACGAGTCTACAAAAAAGTGATTCACATTACCTAATCTGTAAAATATTGGTAAATTCTTTGCCATGAGAACGCTTCTAATATTGATCGCGGCGTTTCAGGAAACTCCTTAGTGGGTAACACCCCTTAGGTTATTCGTCTATTCGTCCATCATTTCCATTAGAAATAATAAGTACAATAGGTACTTCCGAAACTTAGCAATCACTTCATAAATAAGGACGGTGGACACGTCCGACGGTGTCCAAACGACGACAATTCTTCTGACATAAGCAAGTGCTAAATGATGGATGGTGTCCACGTAATGACGCCTGACTGCTAACCAGCCGTGATTGATGGCAATTGAGGACGGCTGCAAAGGGTTTCTGATTGTTTTTAATATTAGTCGGTGGGAAGTGTGGGACAACCTTTGATTGTCATTGTTTCTGCTGAGCTTGGCTCAATGACCGTTACAGTTGAACAGGAAATTTAAAGGACAAAAGATTAACACGTACCCTGGTAATATTCCAATTGAAGTAGGTAAGAACAAGACAAAGTGTCATCCTGCCAGACGTTTTGATTGTCAAAAATCTAAAAATGTATGGGATAGGAATTAACTACAGACATATCACGTGGTGGCCGCGAGGAATTTACGAAAAGGAAACCCGCAACTGAAGGACACAGGTGTGGTTTTAGTCAGTAAAAGTTTGATACGCCCGCCCCGCTCTAGGGTAGAGCGCGAGATATCATTAGATGATTTCCAAACTTGAAAAAAGGCATCATCATCATTTCAGCCGAAAGACGTCCACTGCTGGACATAGGCCGTGGTGACATTAAAAAAATTGAATATTACTTTGTCTAGCTAGTACAAATATCCTCTTGCATCGATACCTCTTTGGAGGATTTAGAGCTAATGGCACATTAGAGAGAGGCATAAACACTATATCATAATTTTAAATCAGACCAAAGTGACAGCTATAACAATGTTTTAATGACCGCGGGGCATTGTTCATTGACAGCTGGGCATTGCCCAAGCTATCAGTTTAGTCCAGTTAATTAAAAATTAAAATATAAAGCTAATGATAAAATTATAAATAAGTTTATGATAAAATTATATTTGTTAGAAGACATTTACCGGAAGGCCAAATGTCAGTCAGGTAATTACGAAAGGCGCGAATGATTTTAACCTTTTGAGTGCGTAATTAGAGACACAATAGTAAGACAATGGCGCGTGAACGCCGGCGTTAATGCGGGGATCAACAGCATAAGCTATTGCATAGCTTCTATCGAGGGCCTTGAGCGCGGGGACCGAATCCAGAAATTCCGTAACGAAAAAAAACCTCACGCTCCCCACTCCGACGGGCACGGAGGTGTCGCTTGAAGGCCGTGCATTGTCTAACGTCGTATCTTTTCGGCAGTCTTCGACACGGTGTTTGTGTGCGTGCAACTAGCCGTATTGTACGACTCTACGAAGCTCGCACGAATCGAGACGAGCTGCTCCGAAATCGGACGAATACATAAGCAGCTGTTTATGAGAAAGTATATAGGTGTATAGATATTTATTAATTATAATTGCATAAGTTGATACAAAATGCTATGCAATAGCTTTACCGCGGCAGTCCCCGAGTGCCACACGTCTTTTTTGTTTATAAACGTTATAAGTCATTTCGTAGGAATAAATCCTACAGTGATACACGAATGAGCCTTTTTCATGATCTCCAATCCCTACACTTACAGACCATGTCACACTACAATATCATGAACTCTCATTTTGTAAGATACAGTTATCTCTAAGCAATTCAACATAAATAGTCGGCATTGTTCGCACTCGTTGCCATAAAAATCGTCTCACATGCTACTGGTTCATAGGAACTGCAGTTTCATGAGCTTTCAGCATTAAAACGGTCTGGCTAAAATGTTAGATTATTGTACGGTACGGAAGGAACAGTGTAAGTTATAAAAATAAAAGCTGCAAATGGTCTGCCCGTTGACCTAGTAATAAAAGGCATTGTTTCGTTTGTTCCTGCGGCCCTGGTACTGAAGCCCGTTCAGAACAACGGTGTTTTTGAAACCTACCTCTTTTTCAAACTTCTTTTTGTTCTTGTAATATTTACTATAAATCAGGGATGTTATGGAGCTCCATATCCGAAAGTATTGGATATCCGATTTTTTTTATTTTTTATTAATGATAGGCTCGCGTTTGACCACCATCTCACCTGATGGTAAGCGATGACGTGGTCGACGATGGAAATATATCCGTAACCGTAACCGAAACCGATATAAACTGGAAAATCATGTACAACATGTGCAAAATCCTTCTTGGAAATACTGATACTCCAGAACTGTATGCCGAGCTGTCTCAACCGCAAAATATCCGCATCAGGCTTGTTCGCTGTGCCTATGATTCACACTATTGCGCGAGCCCGGTCTCCTGTCCTTCGCTCTTCCTCTCTTTGAGCACTTACGCACCCTGACTGCGATGTGTTTGGAGACGATCATCTCTATCTATCGAGGAGAGGAGTGTGTGAAATTGGTGTATATATTCTTTAACTAATGTAATTGGCGGATAGCCGTTTTCGTTTTCGGGTGCAATCTAAATAACAGGTTACGACAGGTTTTTGTTTGTTTTACCCGGCCGGACAAATCATTATTAAAAATAAAAGACAAATCTCGCTACTTGTATTTTACTTTCATAATTCTTATATATCCGTAACCAAAACTAGTTAATAATTCCAAATTTTTCATATCTGTAACCGTATCCGAAACCAGTATAATATTATTCCTATATCCGTATCCAAATCTGAATAACTTAATAATGTTAATGTTGTTTTTTTTTGTCGTTGGGAAAATCATCTTATGACATCCCCCGCTCTTGGGCGGGGCGGGAGATAGTGTCAGACTTTTACTGACTAAAAACCCACTCCTGTTCCTTCGTTGCCTTTCGTACCAGGGCCGAGGCTTCCTTTCAGAATCAGACCCTTAGCCCCAGTAGGCTTCGACCCTGCTGGGCCCCTACTGTTGCTGACATCTCCTTGAGGCGCGCGTGGAATAGTACGCGCCGTCGATGACTTGGGCTCGGTCCGGACGGTTAGCGGACGGTCGGACGGCGAGCTACCCATTGCTCGCCGTCCGCAAGTCCGCGCCTACGGTGGCCGGAAATCGGGATCGGAATCCTGGCGGCGCGGCCGTTGGGGCGTGAGGACCGTTACCTCACGCGATCGGCCGCTTGCCACTCCTCGATCGCCCCTACGAGGACACGGCGTTGCTCTGCCCAAGCGGGGCACACCGTGTCCTCCGGGTGGATTAATGTTGGTTAGAATAAATCCAGGTTTCATTGTCTTCGCTCGCCAAAAGGATTTTATTTATTGTAAATGATTTTGTATTTGTAATAAAATATTGCCTCCGTAAATTGGTAGAAGTCATGAACTGCGCATTCACATAACACTCAGAAATATATTTAGATATATATAGTGTTATTTTGTGTTCAGCAATAGGTATACCTTTGACTTTAATGGTTTTTTTTTGTATTTTTTTTTTCATATTTAAGTTGAAAATCAGAAAAGCAACAGATTTATTTGATGTATGTCTTAATAATTATGATCAAGTTATTCACATGCACGGAGGTAAACAGGATCATCGTAAGCGTACGTTTTGAGCAGCAAACAATTTGAAAACATTGTAGACCAATAGCATAGCTCGAGTGGCTTGAGCTGCTGCGGCTTCTGAGTAAAATTTTTACTGACAAAAAGTTTTTTTTTTTTAAATTGTGTAACTAATACTCGTGATTAACATTCGTTACTGGTAATTGGAAGCTAGATAATTGGAATTAGTCTTGGGTCGATCAGTCTAGAGTTTCGTGTTACACAGTTACTGGGTCAGATAGGCTTTATTTAAAGTACAGAATCCAGATAAAAATGAAATTCAATTTCATCCGGCTATATTAGAAGGCGATCTTAGCATAGTTTGGAAAAGGCAGATTGATAACAACATCAATACAAAGACTAAAAGAAAAATCGTTTAGAAATTCAACCTCTCTTTATTTGACCATTACGTTGACGTATGTATGTTTGCTGTATGGACTTTAAAAGAGACTTTGACCCCTGAGTTTTTTTCGGTGTTACTTCTCAGCTAGGAAACACTGAATTCATCTAGTTTAAATGAACAAAAAAATTTAACGTGTAAAAGTGTTTTTAAAAACCTATTTGCAAAATAAATATCATTAATCATTTATCTTGATCGAACATCAACTGAATATATTCACTAATACGCCATCAACTGACGCCACAATATCAATAGTTGCCCCACATTATATAAATCATATCACTATTTTAAAATAAAGCGGATGGCACACTGTGGACACGCGCGCCGAGCGTTTAATCGCGGGAAGGCGCGACATTGCCCGCGCGGCTATAAATATAATGTGCAGATTAAGTTATTAAGCTGTCTTGACGCGCGGCTGTTTGCTACATGCCTGCTGTCAGCGCCAGAGTTACATGCTGCCAGATTATTCTGGAGATTCGTTGTTTATTATGAACTCTATAAAAATATGGTGATAGGTATATCTTACGAACTGCAGCTAGCGGCATCGCCTGTGTGTAAGTAGAATAGTAAATAAATAAAATGGTCTCGGGGAAAAAACAGCAGTCAAGGACTAGTATATATCAATTTAAAAAAAAACCATTAAAAAAATAACCAACTTCACTACAAAGAGAAGAGTGATATAAAAGAAAAGGAAGTTAGTGATAGCATGACGGAATAAGAATGAAAGAAAAAACGTGTTGCGCTGACCCCAAATAAGACTCCCGACAAGGGCAGGAAGATGATGATGACTACAAAAAAAATCGCTGAAACGGTCTGGTGGTCCGTATTGGTCCCATACCAATCTGGAAGCATATCCTTTCAGGGGAAAAAAATATTGGCAAATCGGTCCATGAACGACGGAGTTCTGAGGTAACAAACATAAAATAAATGAATTAATAAAAAAAATACAACCGAATCGAGAACCTCCTCCTTTTTTGAAGCCGGTTAATAATAAGTATCCTATGCGGTAAAATATTCCAGGACATGGTCTAGCCATGAGCCAAATTTCATTCAAATCCGTTAAGCCGTTTGAGAGTAAAGAAGTAACAAATACACACACACACTCGCTAACTTTCGGCTTTATAACATTAGTGTGATTCGTCATCATTATTGGCAACCGCGGTCCACTTACCGCAGCTGAGTGTAGGTCGGATCTCTTGTACCATCTTTCCCTAGTCTGCGCCTTGTGTGTCGTATAGATTTCGCCCACTGTCCTTTGTAAATCAATCACTTGCCAGGATATTGGTTTTACCGTAGGCGTAGGCTAGTGGACGACGAGTAATGGGTAGCTCGCCGTCCGGTCATCCGGTAATCGTCCGGACCGAGCCCGAATCATCGACGGCGCGTAATGTTCCTCGCGCACTTCAAAGAGAGATCAACAAAACCGTAGGGGCCGAAGCTTACTAGGACCATGGGTCGACTTCTGAAAAAGTTACCCGTGGTCCTTGAACACAAAGGCAACTGAAGGAACATAGGTTTTAGTCAGTAACAGTCTGGCACACTCTCTCACTTCGCCCTAGAGTGGGAGAAGTCGTTAAGGTAAGAAAAAAAAACCAATAAGCAGTAATTGAATGCTGCTTTTCATTGTCTGCCCCCCTAGCCAAGTTGCAACCGTTTTGTTTCGTTGATCGCCTCGAGTAGACCACGCCTCCGATTCCTTGATTCTGACGTCATCTCAACGCTCAGTCACGTGGTCAGAACAAAGGAATAGGAGGCTTGGCCGACTCGAGGCGATCAACGAAAACGAGAATCGAAACGAAACGGTTGTAACTTGGCTAGGGGGGCTGAAATGTTTAATGCAATCTTTCGATCAATTAGCATCAACACCAGAATAAGTCGCCAAAATATGAATCACACATACCAACACAACGATTAGGTGTTTAATTCTGAGCTTAACCCCTGCCTACCCACCCAAGCGCGTGGCGTGAATATAGCTCGGTATATTAATCACGGCTATTTCAAGCGTTCAGGACATGCGCCGCCAATTAGTAATGTTCGCGATGATCTCTAAATGAGACCGCGATGGACTTAATGTATCAGTATTGAAAACATCTGGAACTTATAAAATGTGTACGGCAATTTAACTTGGGTATTTATATTAGGAGGATATTATGATATCAAATATAGAGTAATGAGGTGAAACTTAGACATTGTTCGTATACATAAGATTAGCTGGACACAAACTGGTTGTTCAATAGAATAGAAATCAGAAACGTTTATTTCAAATAGACCAATTACAGGCACTTGTGAATTGTCAAAATGTCGGTCAGTCAAAAAAACGTGAAGCTAAATTGCACGTTCCAAAGCGTAGATCTCTATAGAAAAGAACGTGCAAGAAACTCTATGGACACTCTTTTAAATCATATTATGAGTAAATTAGAATGCATTTATTAGTCAGAATATTATAGGTACGAGGCTGTTATGTGCATTATATATTGCGATCATAATATTCTCCTGTTTCCGGAGTACAAATGAAGTTGGAAAATTATGGATCATCATTACATTAAAATAATTAAAAAAAAATTGAAACTATGATCATAGTTTAGTTTTAGGGATTAATTAGTCAAAATTCAATGAAGTCAAGGAGATAAAATATGATTTATAAGCAATAATGTCAGAAATTTAAGTGAACACTGCTCATTTGATTATGTAATACGAAAGCGAAGTCATGAGCACAATGAAAAACCTGAAAACAAGGAATAGTCAAGCTATTCCATTGTTTTCAGGTTTATGTGCATGTATCTAAAGCAAATATGAGTAATTAGGATGGGCTCGGCAGATTGATTATAATAATATCAAACGCAAATCGCTTACAGACCTTTTTCCCATATACTGGTAGCTTTACCGTTCCTTTATTATTTAAACAATCACACGCCCATCTGGTACACCAAAGCGAAAATAAAATCCAAGTGTCATTTTACCGCACAATTTGACACAGCATCTGCCTAAGAACCCGATCTTCCATCTTTAAAAACATAAAGCGGGCCACTCCCGCCACTTCATTCCATTGTGTCGCATTCACAGATTACACGTAACGTCTGCGATCGCAGCGGATTTGTACAGACACCCGAATGACAAGTCACAAGCGCTTTATTGTGGTGTGAATGCGACTTAATGTGCAATAAAAAATGTCTTTTGACGTGTCAATATGCGTTTCCATTATAGAGTTATGGTTTTGAAGAAAAATAATATTAATTCTGATGATAACTATAAACTTATCACGAGGATTTATGGTGGTTAACTGCTTTTATTGAAGCCAAGTCGTTATGGCTTGAATTAGTGTCAAGAATAACAACCGTTAATTAACAAAAAAATCATTTCATCATTTTCTTAATGTACTTTAATCAACATCATCATTATCATTTCAGCCGAAAGACGCACACTGTTGGACATAGGCCTCCCCCAAGTGTCGTCACAATGAACGTTCCTGTGCGTCTCGCATCCATCGGATTCCCGCAACCCTAACCAGGTCATCGGTCCACCTTGCAGGAGGCCTTCCAACGCTACTTCTTCCGGTACGTGGTCGACATTCCAGAACCTTTCGGCCCCAACAGCCATCCGTTCTGCGAGCAATGGGCCTTGCCCACGTACCACGTTCCATGTACTTAATAAAAACACATAATTCCCGAAAATAAGAAGTCTGAGACTTCCTCTTGTGAGCAAGTTACTACCTTTATAATTTTACAATACCGTACCGTGCCCAACTGTGGAAACAAGATTCGTAACAAAGAAACGCAACACAGTAGCAACAAGACGCACGTGAATGGGCCGCCCTAATGCGCCAATTGTTTGCCGATACACCGTCATAATGTTGTGACACGACCCGCCCGTGATCCGCACTATTGTATGTAAGGATGTGCATAGGGTTGCCACTTCGCACTTTGCTCGTTACTTTTTTTTATTCTTGATAGGTTCGCGCTTGACCGCTATCTCACCTCATGGAAAGCGCGCTTACCTAGAAGTAACCTATTCACTCTTGACTTAAAGATTCCCGGGTTGTAGCCATCAGGAAACACAGATTCCGGCAAGGAATTCCACTCCTTAGCTGTACGCACAATGAATGTGTTCCCAAAACGTTTTGTGCGTATAGGTGGGATGTCCAACATGTACCGGTGGCGCATTGCCGTACGCCTGGTGGTCCGATGATGGAACGGGATAGGCGGAATTAGGTTATGCAATTCCGACGCACACTCCCCGAAATGCAACCGGTAGAAAACCAACAGGCTAGCAACTCGGCATCGATGGTCAAGACTTTAAAGCTTCGACTCAACGAGTGCATAATTTCCAATGATCCTACTGGCTCGCCTCTCAATTGCCTCAAATGCATCAAGCTGGTATTAGGCAGATCCGTCCCAAAGATGAGAGCTTTACTCCATACACGATCGAACTTGCGCTTGATAAAGTTTGAGCAGCTGTTCCGGCGTGAAGTACTGTCTGACCTTCGTGAGGATTCCCAGCTTTTTTTAACTATTGAATTAAATTGTACAAGATGAACATTATTCGCTAAAAGAGCAGTCGATTTAGCCGAAAAGAAGGCGTATCCTTAGAAGGCTTTCCACAAGGTGGACCGATGACCTGCTAAAGGCAGTTAGAGTCGGCAGTATGCGATTAGAAAATGACCTACTGTGGTGACGGCGATTCTTAAGGGTGGCTCCAGACGCAGCAGTGGACTTCTTTTGGGTGAAAAGATAATGACTACAAATGGCATAGAAACCCAGAAATGATTTCAGTTTTCAGAAAGAAATACGAAACATATCAAAGTAATCAATAAAAGGCCTCAATTACCTCATGAACACCGCAATAAAACGTCGAAACGAACCGATCTCCTGGAATATCACTGAAGAGACTTTTAGGCTAAAACACTTTCCTCAAACACTTGTATTGAAGGCCGTTGTCGCTCGGCTGTAAGACCACTTAAACACTTATCGTAAACAAACCCAGACATGAATCTACTCAGACTTGATCGATTTTCAAGGGAAACAGAATAGACGGGAAATTAAGTCAGTAATCGTTTTACCAGAAAAGTGTTTGTCGATTAAATAAAGTCTTTCGAAAGTTTTTATTGCTCAATCAGATTAAGAAGAAGATATAAAATAAGGTTAGTGGGCGACAGGACAGAGATCTCGCATTACCTCGCAAGATTGAAAGTGTTTTAGCAATAAATTATCTGTTTTGGACACGTGTTTAATCAATTCTAATATTATAAATAGCCAATCTTAAGTGGCAGTGGGCAAGGCACACTGCCCGCAGAGCGGATGGTCGACAGGGCCGATAGGTTCTGAAGTGGCGATCACGTACCGGAAGATGCCGCGTTGGAAGGCATCCCACAAGGTGGACCGATGACCTGGTGAGGGTCGCGGGAATCTGATGGAAGCGAGACGTACAGGGCCAGTCGTTGTGACGATACTTGGGAGAAGCCTATGTCTTGCAGTGGACGTCTTTCCGCTAAAATAATGATGATGATGAATATTATAAATGCGAGAGTAACTTTGTATGATTGTTATCTTATAATATCTTAACGGCTGAACGGATTTTGATGAAACTTAGCATACGGGTAGGGCATGTTTTTGTAATACCGTGATTATGTTTCTTTGTGATATTTTCCGACTTTCAACGCTTCATTTGTTAAAGCTAGTAACAAAAAATATAACACAAGTATCGAGAGCGCCAACCCTACTTTAAGAACAGCGAACATAATAGAATCGGCGCACATTATAGAATTTGTGCATTTAATTGAGTGTGAACGAATGAAAGGAACAATTTGAACGAATGACGCCCTTCCGCGTCAAATGACGCTCACGCTAAAAGCTTAGCTTCATTGTGAACAAATTGACGAAATTCATGATCCCATGTATGAGGACACATTATGCTTATTCAGCCGACAAAAGTGTCAAATCATGGAATCAGGTCATGTTTCATCAGAAAAAGAATACAGATTTACCTGGATTCATAAGTATAAACCATTGTTCATACAATATCGTAAATTGTGAATTCAATTTATTTAAGGTTTAAGAATTAACAAGCTTAATCGTTGGAGAACCATGTAGGACCAAGGAGACATATGACGTGGTGAACCGTGAGTGTCCTCTGATTGCGGGAAACACAGAACCGGTTTCAGCTGTGAACGTCTTTCGGCAGAAATGACGATGATGACACTTCAACCTTCCCTCAAATAGAAAGGAGGTTCGTGTCCCAGTAGTAGGAATGGAATAGGCTGATTATGCAATTTGTAAGTGCTGACGTACCTGAAATATTTCAGCATTACACAAATAACATTACAGGTAATATTTCAGCGTTACACAAATAACATTACAAGAAAATCTCTAATTTAAACAAATACAGATTTTATCTTGTAATCTGGACTGAGTCTCAATATATGTAATAGAAAAGTTGTATTCGTTGAGAGCTCTCGTCACGACTCCAACAATAAAGGTTATTAGAAATGCCAATAACAAACAAGTAATAACAGTTTTATAAATTAACGACAATAACAGTAAAAACAAATGCTATCCAGTCCTTGTTCTCAAATAAAAAAGTACAATTCCGACCATTTTCTTTTTCATAGCGTTACAAAAAATAGGGTTAATTGAATTTTGCTTGGCGTTATTATTTTCTGATATAAAAAATTAAGGCTCGTATTTCAAGTCATAACCTCCGACTAGACTTCACGTTTCTTTGAGATAAAAAGTCAATAAATGACTTCTCCCGCTCTATGGTGGAGCAAGAGGGAGTGTCAGACTTTTACTGACTGAAACCTACCTTTGTCCTTCAGTTGCCCTTTGCGTTCTAGGGCCATGGTAATCACTTTCGGACATTCCTGCAGCCCAGCTAGACTCCACCTCGAATTATCAAATTGACAGTAATAGCTCATTATTTATTGAAATTAACGGATTTTCCACCGTCTTGAAGACGAAGTCGAGAGGAGGTTTTTCAAACTGATTTGGATTATGGGCCTAAACCTTGAAAGCGGGGTACGATGACATGAACTTACCTAAGTTGTAATGTCGTTACTTTGTACTTAAATATGTCGGGCTGTGGCGTAAATTAATTATATTTGGGATCTCTCAATTTCCCAGGAATTTATGAAACGTTGTAGGTGCATTTTTATACTTCTGAGTTAGCTGGATCATTTTTCTAGGGTTTCGTACCTCAAAAGGAAAAATCGGAACCCTTATAGGATCACTTTGTTGTCCGTCTGTCTGTCTGTCTGTCTGTCAAGACCCTTTATCTCAGGACCCGTAGAGGTATCGAGTTGAAATTAAAACCATATACTCAGGTCTGCGGAATCTTGAAGTTGTAAAAAATTCTAACTTGTAAGTTGACGAGAAAAAAGATAAGTCGGTTTAAGTGGCAAAAACGTACATTTCGACACTCTCGAGGAAATCAAAATTCATAGGGACCCCGTTCCCGTTCCCTTTGACCTAGAATCCTGAAATTTGGCATAAAGCAAGGTCTTATAGCACAAATATAGGAATAAATCTGAAAACTGTAAATTTGTTGTTACGTCACAATATTTTTTTTTTGAGTTTCAGAAAAATCTTTCGAGACTCCATTCCGGAATTGAACTATTTACATAGGTAAGTTTGTACGGAACCCTCAGGGTACGAGTCCGACTCGCACTAGCCCAGTTTTTTTACAGTTATTTAACTCTGATCGTTGGGCAAAGGATATAAATAAACTAATAATAGATATTGTGATTTCTAGTGTCTTCTTACTTCCAAACTTTCATACTTAGGTATTTCTTTCACGATTTCTATCCTCGTGACACTTTCTCACAGGAATCTCTTCTTTCTGTAATTATTTATAGGTATAATAATAAGCGATGTTGTGGTCGATGATGGAGCTCGTTTGTCTATAAGTAAGTTATACAATTTTGACATAAAGGAAATATAATCCCATTGTTGTACGCGTAATATCAGTAGGTAAGCATTCCCAAAACGGCTTTCTCGTCAATTGAAGCCATTTTTTTAACAAATATATTATCATTCGGCACTACTATGTACTATGAAATATAGGGTGACTGGTAATTAGTGTACGATACTTAAACACGTGATTGTGCTCATGATAACCAACAACTTTTACTATGGGAACAAACCTGAAATCGCGAAAAGCACAATCACGTGTTTAAGATCGTATACTAATTGCCAGTCACCCTATATATATAATATGATATAAAAAATATTTCAATTTGTCTTTATCGTGGAACATTTTGAACTAACAGACATAATTACTAATTACAATATAACTGCTTATAAACATCTAAACTAATAAATATTATAGCTTAATAGGTATACAAACTGAAAACAGTAATATGTACAAGCAGCTAGAAAAAGAAATCATTGGACATCGAAAAATTCATCCACAGCGATGTCAATGGGAAAAGTGCCCAAAACACTGGCAGAATTGCCACGTTGAATAGCAATGTTGATTCGTTGACCGAATTGAATAACCCTGCTATCTGAATCAGAACATATAACTACAAAACATAGCTGTGCGCATAGTTAAGTTAAATGGCTCGATTACGGAAGCCCACCCCGGCCGGGACCACAGTGGGTTACCGAGGGTTACACGGGGTTACCGGGGTTACAGTTCAGCCTATTTAACACACATTAGCGAAGGACCACTATTTATGCTAATGTTAGAAGTGTGAATATTGTATGTGTCAAGCTACGAATGGTTTTTGGTGCCAAGTGCTTAGTGCTGCGGTTCGATGATGCGGATTAGAAACTGCCATTCAAGGTTCCTAATGCTATGTTACTGTATTTGTGCTATATTTAATAGGTACTGTCGTTGTATTAATTTTCTGCGCCATAACAGGGTCATGTACTCATCAAGTTAAGAAGCTCCTTTTTCACTCGCCTATCGTAACATCGAGCATGGTTTCAAAGCTACTTCATCAAACGCAATCCAACGCGATGTTACTTCATCAAACGCAATCCAACGCGATGTTTAACGAAGAGGCAACGCGAAAAAAGAGAGATAACGCCTGAAAACTCTGTTAGCATTCGGATTCTGTGCGTCTCGCATCCATCCGTTCGCTGTGGCGACGCTTGGGGGAGGCCTATGTCCAGCAGTGGACGTCTTTCGGCTGAAATGATGATGATGATGATGATTCGGATTCTGTATTTTACTCGAATATTTCATAAAACTTATTCCAGGAAATACGTGTTTTTTTTTAAACCTTAAAAGTTTTTGAAAAAAATTGTTGTCATTCAGAATCTTGATTAAATTTGCAAATTTTTTTTTGACTTTTTTAATTTTTGAATATATTATGAAGTGTCAAAGTTCATGGAAAATAGCAGATATTCAGAGGATTAGTTTTTCAAAAAATTACAAATTGATATCAATAGAAGCCTAGATAATGTCCTCAAGATACTGTGTTTCCAAAATATCTAATTAAAAATGTTTAATAGACGTTATTAAACATTTTTTATTAGATATAATTTTATTAGATAATCGCGTAAGAGCAGTTGTATAAAAAACATTGAAAATGAATGTCAAGTAGCATGCCCCGACTTGTCTGTAACTTCATATGTGTACTTTGTGGGCAATAAATAAATAGGTTTGTGAAGAATAAATATCCTTGGCTGCACCCTACATGAGACCATGTAAAATGTGGCGATACTGCAGAATATTTAGATAATTTATGGAAACAACCAAATATATGTACATCTTATAAATATAAAAGAAATGTTAGTTACGTTTATAACTCAAGAACGGCTGAACCGATTTGGCTGAAAGTTGGTGGGGAGGTAGCTTAGAACCAGGAGACGGACATAGAATACTTTTTTTTAGTTCGCCGGGTCAGCTAGTAAACTATATACGAAAAATCAAATATACTGAGGCGTGGAAGTAGACCTCCTTATCTAAGACTAGTAGCATGCTAATACTGCAGAGAACAAGCCAGTCCTCTGGTCACGAAGTGTCGATCAGTTTTTTATTATTGATAGGCTCGCGTTTGACCACCATCTCACCTGATGGTAAAATACCTTTGAAATGTTGACGAGCACTCAGAGCCCATGACCACTGTAGTAGTTCTGCTAGCTATAACAATTTAACATGTTGTAAAAATGAAGAAGAGAATAGATAACACAGTAAGTACTAATAAAAATCTGGTACAACAATTTGTAGACCATACAAATATTTTTATGGGAATAGAACCAGCGATATGTAGCATACCCAACAGGCAATCACTGCGCTAACCTTACTAGAATGTCGAAGTCCTGTCGGAAAAGTGAGCGATAAGAAGAAAATGGACCCTAACAACTTACCATAAACCCTAAAATAACACACGAATAGTAACATTTTAAACAAAGACAGAACTGTGCCAGGAATAACTAGCGGACAGTACTGAAAGTCGTTGAGTTTTGCGCAGATTACTGCTGGTAATAAATCTATGCGAGATATTGCGAAGGCGCTGGGAACCGGAATAGAGCGATGTTTAGTGCTTGGTCAGACGATGGTGAAGTGTGTGACAGCGTGGTCATATGACGTAGTGTCGATGTGACGGCGTGACAAAGTGACGGTGGTGTGCGCGAACGCTTGTCAATGCAGGATGCGGTCAACGCGGGTTTGTTACGAGCGGGACTGTTCGTGTGACATACGGACGTTGAAGAACTAAGAACCATCAAAATAAATACTTGCCCGCTCTCCAGTGCCAGTTAAATAGGTACGTTTATGTAGACAACAAAGCCAGATGTAGCCGTCAATTTGTGAAACATTCAAACTAATAACTGAACTACAAACTACTCAACACCGGAAAATTTACACTTATAATATAAAATATTAATTAATATATATAAAATATTATTAATATAATATAAATTTAATAAATTATTAACAATTATTATATTTATTATTTATTTTAATTATTTAATTAATAATATTATAAAGAGGTAAAGTTTGTTTTAAGTTTTTTTTTGTTTGTAGGAGGTAATCTCTGAAAGTTCTGGTCCGATTGCTAAAATTTTTTCACCGATAGAAAGCTGCTTTATTCATGAGTGCTATAGGCTATATTTTATGTACGTGGGTGAAGCCGCGGGCAAATGATGATGATGAGAACGTCTACTAAGCACTAAATCACTCCTTGACAACGCTAGCCCAGTTTGCTCCCCATCCTCCACGTCTGTATTCCTCGTCCGATATAACACGCCAGCTACTCTCTAATGTGTCTAATTATTGTATTTAGTGTAAACTCGTGTAAACAGCGAGTGAACATCGTGTAAACGCTGCGATTGACTCGCACAGGACGTCGTTAACTCGTGCTGGTGCCGCAGACCACCGACTGAGAAGTAACGTTGAAAGAAGCTGTTACATTCAGCAGTTTATTAAGGAAATGTTTACTGCAACAGTTGACGTGAACTGCAGACCACGATGATAGATTTTCAGTGATCATTAGTCATAACTGGCGCCGTCAGTTGAGACTGGTCATCTCTTAGCTGCCAGTGGCTTATTTCAATTTCTATTTTTAATTACTTTTTTTTAAATATTTATATACATTATTTTCACATAATAGAAACGACAAGATATATGTAACCATGATTTATGTAATTCATAATATGATTTAAAAGGACACGCTTCGAGCTTCACTTTTTTTGACTGACCGACATTTTGACAGTTCAAAAGTTCTCCTGTAAATGGACTAATGATAAATGATATTTATTCTGTAAATAGGTTTATAAAACACTTTTACACGTCAATTTTTTTTTGTCATTTTAAACTAGATGAGGCCGGTGTTTCCTAGCTGACTACCCTGAAAAGAAACACCGAAACAAACTCAGGGGTCAATGTCTCTTTTAAAGTCCATACAGTAAATATGTAATGGTCAAATCACATGAGAACCAAGCAGATTTGTCTGAGATGGTCTTTTGAAGAAAGAACCATACAGATTTGAGTGGACCTATCCAGTCAGTGCAAGCATTTGTCAGTATTCGCAAATCTCAACTCAGGACTACTAAGGAGCTCAACGACTTGACGAACAATACCTACCAAAGAAAGGACATTTGGGTAGGTAGGCCGCAGAAAATACTCAAATTGCCAGACATACGTTAAAATAACTGAAAAGGAAAAAAAAAAGCAATCGACATAGTCCTCACGTTCACAATAATAAAAGGAAATATATAGTTCACAAAATGTAATACTTAGTAAATTAAATATTTACTTATGTCAAAATTTAATTGAAAAAATATTAAAAAATAAAAATAATGTCAAATTGCAAAATAAAGATAATCTACAATGTAAGATTGTAAAAAATAAAAATAAATAAACAATAAAAAGCACAATTGAAAATAAAACAAAAGAAAGAGAAGAAAATAATAATAATAATAAGACAACAGTTGTAGTGATTTACTACAGTAACAGTTGTAGGAATGTTTGAAACAGACGTTTCTGATTTCTGTTTACTGATTTCTAACCGTCCTCCTTTTTTTAAGGGGGAGTTAAATCAAGAAAGAGCTTCTCCAGCTCTGGGTGGAATGTTAGACTTTTACTGACTAAAACCCGCCCTGGCCGCGGTAACTCTTTTACTGACTAAAACCCGCCCTGGCCGCGGTAACTCTTTTACTGACTAAAACCCGCCCTGGCCGCAGTAACTCTTTTACTGACTAAAACCCGCCCTGGCCGCGGTAACTCTTTTACTGACTAAAACCCGCCCTGGCCGCAGTAACTCTTTTACTGACTAAAACCCGCCCGGGCCGCGGTAACTATTTTACTGACTAAAACCCGCCCGGGCCGCGGTAACTATTTTACTGACTAAAACCCGCCCGGGCCGCGGTAACTATTTTACTGACTAAAACCCGCCCCAGCCGCGGTAATTCTTTTACTAATTAAAACCCGCCCGGGCCGCGGTAACTCTTTTACTGAGTAATACCCGCCCGGGCCGTGGTAACTCTTTTACTAACTAAAACCCACCCGGGCCGAGGTAACTCTCTTACTGACTAAAACCCACCCGGGCCGCAGTAACTCTTTAACTGACTAAAACCCGCCCGGGCCGCGGTAACTCTTTTACTGACTAAAACCCGCCCGGGCCACGGTAACTCTTTTACTGACTAAAACCCGCCCGGGCCACGGTAACTCCTTTACTGATTAAAACCCGCCCGAGCCGCGGTAACTCTTTTGAGCAAACCCGCATAACAGTCAGGAGGACAGTTATCCACAAATATCAGTCATCATATATATCAACTTTTAAAAGAGTAACCATGGAGTTTCTTACCGGTTCTTCTCCCGACTAATTGGAATCATGCGCTAGCTTCTGACATTTTATAAGTGGTCATGTAAGCATATGTAAAATAAATAATTTTGAGTATGAGTTTGAATTTACTTTGGGTCGGTACAGCATTCTTCTTCGATAAGAAAACAGCTGAATTGCACAATATCATGGATAGAGAATTCCGAAACATACACATGATTCAACCCGTTGGCAATTACAAATGAAGCATTCGAAATATGATCTCTCCAATATTACAAAACTATGTTCAACTCTCTAGTATTCGACCGATCGCAGTTGTCATACATTCCGAAGTATTAATTCCGTATCTCGATACCCTGAGAACAGCTCTGGGTGGTCCGGGAGGCTGTAGATACTGCACGTTTGCTTCGCCTGCAAAAACCTGGTTGCATTAACGTTTCACGGTGGCCGGACAAGTTTGGTATTGAACAAAAACTTGTCACTTGTATCGACAATGAAGTCACTACGCTCATTTTGAAAGAGACAAATGTTTTTTGACTGGTAACACTGTCTTTTTTATTTTTATATGCAAGTAAATGGCAGTTACTGCTTTACGGTTACTAGATGATGCCAGTGGCTTCGTCTGCGTGATAGTAGAAAATTATCGCAAGGGAACAGGGAACTCCCGGAATAAAAAAAAATATGTGCTGTTCCGCGACATGGTCTATACGTGTACCAAATTTCATCCAAATCCGTTCAGCCGTTTGAGCGTGAAGTAGTAACAAAGATACACACAAACTTTCACCTTTATAATATTAGTATGTTTTTAAATTCGTCTCAAATATAGATGTATAGTGCCTGTTAATTAATTATTATATAAAATTTCTTGAACTGGCAGTTTATCCGGCTCTAGATTCTAGGGCCCAGACGGTGGGTCGATGCATAATGTCGATAGCAACGTTAACTTAAAAGAAAGAAAAGAAAGAAAATATATTTATTTGGCGGAAGCCACCAGGATCGAACCTCATAAATACAATAAAAGACTACCTTGACATAAAAAGAAACTACTTTGTTTTATAAATAAACATTTTTAAAGTCTCATAATTTTACATATATGTAGTTAGGTATCCTGTGTAGTCTGACTTTACATTTTATATACTGTAATAGAATTTAGTTTTGTTATAGATTTTAGGTAAAAGTGTTAGCCGTAAGATGATTTTTTCAATTATTTGTGTGTTTGGGAACCACTATTGTATTTATTGGCTTCAGTGTGTATGTTTAATAAATATTTTTATTTTTTATAGATATAATCCGACTGAAAGCTTAAACCTACCGGGTTATTAGATCGACAGATCTATGCTATAAAATGTGCAATTAGCTTCATCTTCGTAACTGACCTACTCTTTGACAATTCAAAAGTGCACTTATACGACTAAATTAAATAAATGCTTCCAGTTTGAATTTATTTCTTCACATAACATTTTCCTTGACCTAAAACTCCCTCACATACATTTCATTCAATCCCAGTACAGCACACACATTATTATTTATCACATCATTCATAAGATTACATGGTTCACCTTCAATCTCGTCAATAACTCCTCTTATCAATAACTAAACAAATGCCTCTCGTTTCAGATAAACTGAAGTCAACGCATCAACTCCGGTGAGTTTTATCTTCTCTCATTAATATTCATTGATAATAATTTAATCTTTATCTTAATTAGTTGGCTATTTAATAATGGTCTTTATGTGGTCGAAATAGGGGTGTTGTAGTAAATGGTGGCCACACGCAAAGCTCGCGTGGTTGCCTGGCTGTTAGTTGATAGTAAGAGGTGACATACGGTGGGCGTACTACATATTTAAAGGAGGCAAAGATTATGTGCCGGAGTTCATTCAGACCCGATATTCATCCCTTTAACCTTTTCAACGCCACAGCCGCCGTTCCAGCACATTTCAGCTGAAAGACGTCCACTGTTGGGCATAGGCCTCCCCCAAGTGTCGCCATAATGACCAATCCTGTGCATCTCGCATTCATCGGATTCCCGTGATCCTCACCATGTCATCGGTCCACTTTGTGGAAGGCCTTACGACGCTGCGTCTTCCGGTACGTGATCGCCATTCCAGAACTTTTCGTCCCCATCGACCATCTGTTCTGCGAGCAATGAGCCCTGCCCACTGCCATTTAAGTTCGGCGATTCTTCGGGCTGTGACGGTAACCTTGGTCCTGTGGATATCTTTATTTCTGATATGATCACACAGGGAAACTCCGAGTATAGCCGTTTCCATTGCCCTTTGGGTGATTTTAAGCCTTCTGCTGAGGCACATTGTAAGCGACCATGTTTTGAAAACTAAAAATAGAGATATGCAATATTAGTTTTAGTATATAAGCGAAACCCGAAACACGTGTCCAGTATTTTTATGTAAAGAATCAATGTACAAAATGTCATAACTGTATCATGAAAAATCACAAAGTTATAAGCTTGTTATGTCACCTGGTTGTCAGCATAAATACATGGTCACCAGGCCATCTGGGTGACTGAGGGGTTGTTTTGCTCCCGCACCCAGCTATGTGCGGCGCCTAATGCTCGCTTTGACCTACCGTAACCTGTGTTGTACTTTATGTCAGTGGTGTCTCACCTGTGACCTTTTTTAAATATTTTTTGGAAAAATCTAACAAGGTGTAAAAATTGTTGGAATCGATTCAGTTACTGATTCTGAACAAACTATATTCAGGTTTCGCATATACTAAAAATAATGTTCCGACAGTCACAAATACGTATTTCAAAATACCGATTTTCATAATTCCGAATGGTTCAAAATTCCGAATATAACAACTCCGACTTATTATTACTCCTTTTTTCATAATCCGAATTTTCATAATCGGAAAATCCGAAGGAAAATCGGAAAACTAACAAATCGCATTTACGACTTTCGGTAAAATAAATTTCGTGATTTTTAATAATAGACATTATAATTCTTAGGTATTATGAAATTCGGACTTTTGAAAATCGGAACATCGAAATTCGGAATAAAATATTTCGGAGTATTTGGGTGTTCCCATCATGAAGTGATCAATTTCTAAGATCTGGCCACGACATAACAAAGACAAAGAAATTAATTTTGAATTAAGAGCATCCGTTACGTATATACCTACCTATATACCATTATATATAATGTATGTATATTATATATATTGGTATGTAGGTAGGTATATACGTAACGGATGCTCTAAATTCAAAATTCATTTCTTTATCTTTGTTATTTATGTATGTATATTATATATAGTGGTATGTAGGTAGTTATATACGTAACGGATGCTCTAAATTCAAAATTCATTTCTTTGTCTTTGTTATTTAGTTAGTCGCATCTACAGTAATTGCGTATAATCTCTATCCAGATGTGACAATAGTAAAGTTGGCAATAGTGCGCGGGCGCCGGCGTGGGAGGCTCACATGTAGTGTATGCAAATAATAATAAACCGATTGCAGATAAATACTTCACTACTTGTTATTTGGTCTGGCGATATTAATTGTGGCTTTTGTCATGGCCACCATATTGTATGATGTTTAAATATGTTTTGTGATCTCATGACTAAAGGGACTGAATAATCTATTCTGATATAAAAATGACTTGTATCTAAAAAGCGGTCGAGCCACTAAAACAATTAAAAAGTTTCAAACAAGTAACTTTTTAAGAAGTCTGATATCTTTGTTCCTTTACCAACACAGTCCGATGAGACGGCAATCCAGGCTTTACCTACGTGCTTTCCGGGGCACGCGGGTATTACACCACCAACTTTCAACCTCCGGGTGGCTTCACAGCAACAATTTCAACATGTAAACCCGCATACACAAGACAACCAGAGCCGGAAACCATTATCTGTGCGACATATAAATATTTGTTCCGTGGGGGAATCGAACCCGCGACACGCAGCCTAGCTGTCAATCGCTCAACCACTGCGCCAACTGCGCCGTCAATTTCATGAAAAAGTAATTCAATAGGGTTATCGTGGCGGGCTACCCTGGAACATCAATCTTAAAATTGATATAGTATATTTTGATACTAGTGGAGAAAGTTAGTCGAGCCTTAGGCGAGAGTGTTCTGGAGCCGAGTGCTGCAGTGACAAATTTTCATGTGCTTATAAGCTTAATAAGCATAATCAGCCTTTTTAATGTTCCCACTGCTGGGACTCGGGCCTCTTTCTAGGAGAGGGATTGGACCGTAATCCACCTCGCGGGCCCAGTGCGGGTTGGTGGATGTCACATGTCTTCGAATTTTTGGTTCTAGGACATGCCGGTTTTCTCAAGATGTTTTCCTTAACCGTTTTGAGAGCAGTGCAGTTTTCAATACTTACGAAAATATAAATAAACGGGGGTTGACGCGCGAATCTTGGGGGTCGCTTGGCGTCCAGCCTGATACGATAAGTTAAATAAATTGTGGCGGGGGTGAGCCCGCGCACTTTTCCACACTAGTGGGGAAAAACAGTAAATTGCATGCCTAAAAGCGGTAGGGATAAGAGCGGATTTACAGTAAGTGTATTAAAAATTATATTTCATAAGGCAATGTTATTGAAGGCTATATTCCCATCGCCATTTATTATAATTTATCCTTATTTTCTATTACAAATACAATGGTTAATTATGTTCCAGTGTGCATGCGACAATAGCCTAGTCAGGCAAGTAATGGTTACATATGAGTGCGCTGTGCGCTGCGCGGGCGCCGGTGTGTGGGAGGCGGCGCATGATCATAATGTAAGCTCCTGCCGCTGATCAATATAACGTGTGTGGATTAAACATCAGAATAGTTACGAGGTACTTCAAAATAAGTACTTTAGACTTTTTTGAACGTTTTAAAAACTTAGTACAAGATCTTTGTTCATCAACGACACTCACAAAGATCATGATGTGGAAGAGTACAGAGGATCTATTTTTGTAAATATTTTATTTTATTAAGTACAGTTACAGACTACAGACTAAGACAATCAGCACAGTTAAAACTACATACAGTACATAAATCAGAAGTCAAATTATTACTATATACAGCATTCAATGTTTAAAATATGCTTCATATGGAGTTTCTTGTACGTTTTTCTCCATAGAGATCTACGCTTTGGAACGTGCTATTTAGCTTCACTTTTTTTTCTTTTGACTGACCGACATTTTGACAATTTAAAAGTGCCTGTAATTGGTCTATTTGAAATAAACGTTTCTGATTTCATTAGAGACAGTAAAGGTGAAGTAATATGGATAAGTTAATAAATGACACTAATGTAATCACAATTAATACAAATAATTTCTAAATTCGTTAAAACTGTTCAAGAACAAGTCTACCTTAGGGCATATAGTATTATATTGATTGCACATTCTGGATAATGGATTATTCTCAGAAACATTATTGTTGCTAGCGGGAATACTGAATAATTATAAATACATCACTATTAGGAGAATGAACATAACAACTAAAAGCTCCAAAGTAATAATTGTACCTAACTTTTTTTGGGTGGGAAATCATCAAAGTACTTTTCTCACTCTCTGTGGAGCGAGTTTCAGACTTTTACTGACTTAAACCAACCCCCAATTGCCTTTGCGTTCCGGGGCCGCAGCAACTCTTTCGAACCATCCCGCAGCGTCTATCAGCGCGCTGTCTTCATCTACCCGGTCAAGGACCAGTCCTTATCGCGGACGACGATCAATAGGTAGCTCGCCGTCCAAGAGCTTGCCTACTGTGGCTGGGAGTCCTCCTGCGACTTCCAACGCCCGGAGCATCTCCTGCGATGAGTTGTGTTGTGACTTGTATGTACTTAGAACCAGATATCATAGACTTGAGTATATAATAGGCAGTAGGCAGTAGATTTCTATTCAGTATTGGTCTAGGCATAGAACATAGACTGGCCTGTTGGTTTAGTAGTTAGTGGCCCTGACTGCTATGCCGGAGGTCGTAGGTTCGATTTCCACCCAGGACAAATGTCTGTGTTATGAGCACGATTATTTATTCTGTGTCTGGGTGTAATTTATCTATAATATGTATATATTTAGAAATACATATGTATTTCTAAATACCTACATATTATAGATAAATTATAATAATTATAAGTATGTTTATCAGTTATCTAGTACCCATAACACAAGCTCTGCTTAGCTTGGGACTAGACGGTGTTGTGTGATAGTTGTGCAATATAAAAAAAAAACACTATAATATATCCCTAGCTGACTGCCCACTTGAGCTATTCAATCACCAAACCCTCGCAATAGCTCATAGAATATTAATTACCCAAACTAATTTAAGTACAAACGAGCCTTAAACAATGTAGGTACAAGCACTAGTCAATGTGGCAATGTATATTACCGTCAAGCTGCGCCGGCGCCGGTGTGGGCTTGACTAAATAATGTAAGGGATTTTGTCATACATGCCCGTTGTGGGCGGATTAACAATGGCATGATATGGCTGCGAAACTGTGCGGTTTTAAGTACGAGTAGAGATTTGAGTAATTATAGTAGTTACTAAACCTAGTTTAAATAGATACTAATAGTTTAGCTAAGTAGTTCCACTATTTTAATCACTAAAACTAGTATTTACTAGTATTTCACTGTATTTAAGTGGCAGTGGGCATGGCACATTGCTCGCAGAACAGATGGTCGATGGGGACGAAAGGTTCTAGAGTGGCGACCACGTACCGGAAGACGCAGCGTTGGAAGGCCTCCCACAAGGTGGACCGATGTCCTAGTGAGGGTCGCAGGAATCCGATGGATGCGAGACGCACAGGACTGGTCATTAAGGCGACATTTGGGGGAGGCCTATGTCTAACAGTGGACTTACTTTGCTGATACCTCGTGCCTTTGAAAGCACGTAACGTCGTTGGTCCAGGTTGTCATTCTTAGATCTTTGACAGTCGTTACAGGTACCTAGTCAGCCAGAAAGTCTGACCATCGGTCTATCCAAGAAGCATCGTGTTGCCCAGTATCTGTGTTGTCTAGGTTTGATAGGCAGTCGCTCCATGCAAAACACCATTCAGCCGCTTCTGGTTAGACTGTAAGCCGACCCCATGGTAGGTGGGAAAAGGCTAGGGAAATGAAACTAGTTTTTACCCGCGGTTCTTTACTTACCCCATAGAAGCGTCGTAGTTTTCTCGAATAGCCTATGGTACTCTATGGCATTGTAGCTTTTCATAATCTGGTTAGTACTTACAAAAAAAAATAATAATATCATTTTGTCATCGGCATAATTTCAGTGGAAAGATATCCACCGCTGGACATAGGCCTCCCCCAAGTTTCGCCACAATGACCGGTCCAGTGCGTCTCGCATCCATTGGATTTCTGCGACCCTCACCAGGTCATCGGTTCACCTCATAGACCTCTATTCAAACAAAAAAAACATGTTTTCTTTTTTTTCTTTTTTTTTTATGGAAGGCCTTTCAATGTTGCGTTTTCCAGTACGCGGACGCCACTCTAGAACCTTTCGATCCTATCGAACATTCTGCAAGCAATGTGCCCTGCATACTGCCACTTAAGTTTGGCGATACTTCGGGCTAATATCATTTACTAACTTATAAACACAGGTTACTTACCCGCCCATCCATCCATCACCCAGTAGCCCGTTCCATCATCGGACCACCAGGCGTACGGCGATGTGCCACCGGTACATGGTGGACATCCCACCTATACGCACAAAATATTTTGGGAACACATTCATTGTGCGTACAGCTAAGGAGTGGAATTCCTTACCGGAATCTGTGTTTCCTGATGGCTACAACCCGGGAATCTTTAAGTCAAGAGTGAATAAGTTACTTCTGGGCAAGCACGCTCCATCGTCGACCGCATCGTTGCTTTCCATCAGGTGAGATAGCGGTCAAGCGCGAACCTATCAAGAATGAAAAAATAACTTATAATAAGAATAATAACAGGTTATTGGTAAAGCAAGTTTAAGTTTTTACAATGTAGATTAGAGCCTCTTTTTAGGCAGGTAATTCCTGTGTTAGGAGACTCCGCTATACACATTACCAAATTTTTTTTTGCACATCTTACATCTTCTTCTAAAGCCTGCTATCATCCTTCGTCAAACAAAGACAATCTCAGACAGAGTTCCCCTCAATAGTAAAGACTTTACTCAAAAACTTGTTCCAACATCTAGATTCTAGTGAACAACGACCACGCCAACACGTCGTGTTCTGTTCATGAGTCCTATCGGGATGGACAAGACAAACGTGCAATACATGCATACATCAGCGGCTTCGCAGAATTGTGGAGTCACACGGGCTAGTTCTTATGAGGATGCCAAATATATCGTCATATTTTCCTTATCTATATATATAAAAGGAGAAACTGACTGACTGACATATCAACGCACAGCCGAGACTACTGGGACTAGGAGTGTGAAATTTTGTATAAGGCTTCTTTTTATGACGTAGACGACTATTGAGAGAGGATTTTGCCTCTTAAAGAGATGAAACGGGGTTCAAAGTTTGTATGGTAAAATCTTTTTCACGCGGGCGAAACCACTGGCAGCATCTGGTTTTATTTGGTAAAAAGTTATAGATATATGTATGTATTCACTGTAGGCCGCACGTCAGTAGGAGAGAACCAGTATAAGTTAGCCTCTTGTACTTTTAAAACTTCGTACTACGATAGGCCAGCTCAAACTAGACATGTAATAACGATGTGTGGACCACTTTATCTAGCGTAAAGAGTCTATTCTAATATAATACAAAATAACAAGGACTCAATAGATTTATGAAGTGTTTGCAAATGTCAAGATCTTATAGAGGTTTTGATTCTGAGAATAAATGTGCGCATCCTGATCTATAAGTACCTATTGGAGGTATTTAATGTTTTACTTTTCGCAACGGAATAATTAGGAGAAGTATTTTTATTTTCATCTCTATAGCCTTTCCCCACCTAACCAGATGCCATTTGTGTGAATGTCTGTCTGACCTCCACAATCCAGTTACTGGGCAACTCCTTAGATAAACTGATGGTCACACTTTCTGGTATCTGACTATCTGTAATGACTGTCAAAAATCTTCGAATGACAACCGGGACCAACGGCTTTACCTGCTTTCCGAGGTACGGGTTGTCAGTAATGTCCTAGATAAACTCAGAAAAGTACATAATGAATTGAAAAATTCACAGTGGTACTTGCCCGAATTCATAAGAAGGTGCCTTAACCATCGGGCCATCAGAAATCAGAAACGTTTATTTCAAATAGACCAATTACAGGCAATTTTGAATTGTCAAAATGTCGGTCAGTCAAAAAAAATACAAGTGAAGCTAAATTGCACGTTCCATAGCATTCCGATTGGGGCGATGCCAATCTGGTCAAGTTCAATGCAACTAAAACCCAAGCGTGTCTTTTTTCCGCTAAACGGAGTCAATTCCACCCGGCTCCATCTTTCCGAGGTGTGACCGTGCCAATAACCGACCATCTTGATCTTCTTGGCGTTACGCTGACGTCAACTCTCAACTTTGGGCCATACATCGAAGCAAAGGCTCAACTGGCAGCAAAAAAGCTGGGAATCCTCGCGAAGGTCAGACGGTGCTTCACGCCGGAACAGCTGCTAAAACTTTATCAAGCGCAAGTTCGATCGTGTATGGAGTACTCCTCTCATCTTTGGGACGGGTCTGCCAAATACCAGCTTGATGCGATAGAGTCAATTGAGAGGCGAGCCAAGAGGATCATTGGCAATGATGCACTTGTTGAGTCGAAGCTCCAAAGCCTTGGACATCGCCGCCGAGTTGCTGGCCTGTCGGTTTTCTATCGTTTACATTTCGGGGAGTGTGCACTGGAATTGCACAATCTAATTCCGCCAAGTCCGTTCCATCGTCGGACCACTAGACGTACGGCGTTGCGCCACCGGTACATGGTGGACATCCCACCCATACGCACAAAACGTTTTAAGAACACATTTATTATGCGTACAGCCAAGGAGTGGAATTCCTTGCCGGAGTCTGTGTTTCCTGATAGCTACAACTTAGGGGTCTTTAAGTCAAGAGTGAATAGGCTACTTCTAGGCAAGCGTGCTCCATCGTCGACCACATCATCGCTTACCATCAGGTGAGATGGTGGTCAAACGCGAGCCTACCATTAATAAAAAAAAATAAAAAAATTAGATCTCTATGAAGAAGAACGTGCAAGAAACTCCATGGACAACTCTTTTAAATCATATTATGAGTTACATAAATCTTGGTTACATATTTCTTGTCGCTTCTAATATGTGAGCACAATGTAGATAAAAAATAATAAATAATTTAAAAAAAATAATCACGACACCGGAGAAGTATTTTTTTATATTATGTATGATTTGGCCCATCGGAATTCATCGGTACTTACCTAAAAAAATATATTACTTTGCCACTAAACAATCTAAGAGATTTCAAACATTTTGACAGTTAAAGTTCACATTATCTAGATTAACTAAGAGGCTCTAGATTCTAGACCCTCTAAGCTAACTAGATGCGATATTTACGAAACCTTTTTGATCACAATAACAATACCCTTAAACTAAGAGATGATTTAAAACGAATAATCTCACTTGTACGCCGTATCGATCACACCACACATTCATTTACAATTCCACGGCCGTCCACTTATGAACATACATTTTTATCTCAGTCACTGAATCGAACACTTAGCTTTATCACCGGGCGTCGCTCACAACCAAATTGACGCTCGTATCGGATCGGAACGCCATCGGCATGCGATCAGCTTCTATTAGCATGCAAGCAACGCACAGCATTCCAAGAGATGCCGATTTTAGCCATTTTTGTGCTTGAATCTCATGTAGATACTTCACTTGCTGAACAGTATGCCATACCTTAGTGAGTTCTACGCAGGAATTGAATCATGTCAAACTGTGTCTAATTTATTTATTTATTTATTAAAACTTCATGCAACACAAAGGTTCAAAAGCGGACTTAATGCCTTAGGCATTCTCTACCAGTCAACCAAGGGTAGTGAAGAGAAAACATGGTAGGTGCATAAAAAAAAAGAAAAGATTAATAAGAAAACAAGGGATCCAATGTATATATATAAAATAAACATATATAAATATTTAATCTAAATATATAAAACTCAAAGGTGACTGACTGACATAGTGATCTATCAACGCACAGCCCAAACCACTGGAGGGATGGGGCTGAAATTTGGCATGCAGGTAGATGTTATGACGTAGGCATTCGCTAAAGAAGGATTTTGATAAATTCTACCCCCAAAGGGATAAAATAGGGGATGAAAGTTTGTATGAAACTTTGTCAATCTTAAACCGATCGGGCTGAGACTTTCCATGCGTATAGCTACTAACTATGACGTAGGCATCCCCTAAGAAAGGATTTTGATAAAGTCTACCCCCAAGGGGATAAAATAGGGGATGAAAGTTTGTGCCGCAAAAAATATACCTAATTAATAATAATACATAAAAACTCTTTTTGTAAAAAGTTTCCTTCCATTTTTTTACTGCCTTGTAAATCTTGCGTATATATCTAATATTAGCATATTAACGCGAGCGAAGCCGCGGGCAAAAGCTAGATAAAGCTAGATAAAAAATAGCGTTATTATATAAATATATATTATGAAAGGATTTTTGAGACTAGTGCGCGCAAACCTCTTCTCTGGCGAATGAGCATCTAATTAAAACCATGGAAGATCATATTAGTAATGAATAAGTTTTCAATGAAAATCCATTTTCAATAACAATTGCCCCACACTAGGTATTAGTCTTGTATCGTGGGTGCTTTCTCATACATATAAACTCAGGTACACAAGACATCCAGCCCCGGTACAACCATCTGTAGGCTGTACACATATTGGTTCCGATCCGGAACCGTACCCGCGACATGCAGCGCAGCAGACTGCAGCTTTTCTGCCCAATAAGCTTTTAGCGTTTAGGATGAGCAGTGGTGGCCGAGCTTTAACGGCCCCGACTTACGAGTTATAGGTCGTGGGTTCAAACCCAGCCAGGCGCATTACTTTGTGTAATTTATTTCATCACCACTGCTCTCATAACGGTGAAGGAAAACATCGTGAGGAAATCGGCATGTCCTAGAATCCCGCACTGGGCCCGCGTGGTGGATTAAGGCCCATTCCCTCTTCTAGAGAGGATGCCTGAGTCCCAACAGTGGGAACATTATAAGGCCGACTATGCTATGCTATAAGCTTTTATGACGCAGTATAGTACTAATCAAGACTAGCTATTAGGCTATAGTAATTCATAATGAGTACCCCCATTATAAAATATAATATCAATTCCACGCGGATGAAGTCGCTGGCAGTAACCAATCAAGTCAAATCGTCCTGTAACCCGATAGGAAACAGGTCTTCCTCACCCCATCATCATCCTCCTGACCTTGTCCCATGCAACTTGGGGTCGGAGTAACACGTACTTTTCTTCCATTTTGTTTGGTCAACCAGCACGCTATCTGACTACCTTAAATTCGTGTCACTTCTTACACAATCCATCCATCTCTTTTTTTGGGCCTTCCTCCCTAAAATGCATATTTTAACAATGAAAATGTTACCTCACATTGCGTCCACAACTTATCCTTTTAAGACGAAGTGTGCATAATCGACAACATAAAGTATTTTTTTTTACCCATTGTGTTTAGGCAAAAACCCTTGACAATCCACCCACCACTAAATGTTAAATAAGCCTGGAAGGTTTAACAAAATGTAAGTTATTTTTAATAAGATATATTTTGCTTAAGTGTCTTATCCAATCCATTAATAGAATTAAAAATCAAGATAAAACGATTATTCAAATTTTAAAACAATGAGAGGAAGCCTGCGTATCGGCGACTGGCTGATCGATCGACTGTCAGTCTCGGAGATTTGTACGTTGAATACAAATCCTGAGCAAAAAACTGAATCAAGGTAACCTCTTGCAAAACAACACGGTACCCATAATGTGTTTAAAACACAAGGCTGTTTGTGCACAATATTGTACTGAATAAATTAGACTGTGACATGTGATTAATATCTTGCCAATGGAGCTTGATATAAGTAGTTACCTACCTGGGCATTCTGCACAGGCACAGCCTTAAAAAGTACCTATAACGGCTCTTTGCTTTATATCATTGTAGGTGATTCTGTTCCTTTAGATGTTTTTATATATTTTGGGCATTTTCGGGTTGTTTCTTACATCTTTTACCAAGTAGCTTAACTACCAAATACACACCACCACGACTCTTCTCTACAAAGGATAACTTAAGGGTAGCTTTTGTCAAAGTTACTTACTTTTGTTTATTGTTACTAGCTCTTGCCAATGGCTTCGCCCACTTGAAAGTCGGAAATTATCCTAAAGGACGTACTCCCACGATAAAAAAATACTATGTCCTTCTCTAAGATAAGATATCTATCTAACTTGATTTACTTGTACTCAAATTCTTTAAGTACAAGTAAATCAAGTTAGAATAATTATTAAAAACAGTATTACATGTGGCGACATTTGGGGGAGGCCTATGTCCAACAGTGGACGTCTTTCGGCTGAAATGATGATGTAAGTTTAAATAATTTTAATTAGAAGGAGGAATTTGCAGGTTGTGCCTGTAATTGGTTGTACAGTTAGATTTAAGACACGTTTACCTATAAGTTCCTATCTATATAATATCTGTAACAACTGATGGTGAACTTTAATTAAATAAATAAGATCCATAATTTCTTTAAACTAAATTCATCGAAATTGGTTCAGTGACTCAGGCGTGAAACAAACAGAAAGACAGGATTACTTTGACATATATTTAGTGTAGATATCTTTCTACAACCTGTCATTTTGTGCTTAACTTCTCCAGTTCCCACAGACGTGCTCATGTTGAACACCATCAGCCTCTCCCCTCACACACCGACACAGTAACAAGCATCAGCCAAAAAGCCCGGCCAGTCAAGTGCAGCTGAGCAAGCAGCGCCACCTCTCAGCATTAGCGCGTGTTTGCCAAAACGTGCGAACCACGGGTAGAGTTACGCACAGGGCTGACACTGATAGAAAAACTCACTCCTTAAAAAATCGCATATATTAGTTGTTAGTTGCGCCGACTCTAAGTAATATGGTTTTTTTTTTTACTTGATATAAACCAGTGCTTAACTGCGATCCCACCTGATGGTAAGCAGTGATGCAATCATTGGTGGTGAGGCGCACTAGTTTATTAAGAGCCTATTCACTCTAGCCTTGAAGATAAGGGCAGGAAGAAGAAGAAGAAGGAGATTACGCATGTTACTAAAAGAGTTAAGAGTATAAATGGAGAAGAGGGAGATGTGAAAATAGAGTGTGTGACAGTGCGACTGGAATAACATAAAAAAAAATATTGCGCCGACCCCAAGTAACATGTGATAAGGGCAGGAAGAACATGATGATACATCATTTTTTATTGTGTATCTTTAGTTTATACGATTGTGTGAGTCACGAATAAATGTTTTTTCTTTCTTTCTTTCTTATGATAGACAGCATCATTTCAGCCGAAACACGTCCACTGTTGGACATAGGCCTCTCCCAAGCGTCGCCACAACAATCGGTCCTGTGCGTCTCGCAATCATCGCATTCCCGCGACTCTTACCAGGTCATCGGTCCATCTTGTGGGGGACCTTCCAACGCTGCGTCTTCCGGTACTCGGTCAAACATACATTAGGTACCCTGAACTGCCCTATTCCTAGGCAACGACTTTCGCTCATCTCATAAGAAATCGGGACGCCAAGAGAGTCATGAATTGGCGATGAAAACCACAAGATCTATTTATGGTCATATAGTTTTTAAACCATCAGCCCTACTCGTCTTCTCAAGAAGGATAAACTGGGTCCATTGGTAACTTATTAATGCCTATCGTCTCGATTCATGTTGCGATATTTTTTTATTATAAAAGGAAAGTAATAATAACATGACTGATAAGAGAACATTATCAGGAACACTATAATTTACTGGAAACCGTAGCAGTACTATGAAAGGTTCCGCGGCCAAAATCACTAACATATACTAAGATTATAAAGCCGAAAGTTTGTGAGTGTGTGTGTGTCATCTTTGTCACTCCTTTTGACTCGAACGGCTGAACGGATTTCGGTGAAACTTGTGGCACGGCTATCCGTGAAAATTATCCCAAGGGAATATACGTGTATCTTTATATGTATACTCGTATATTCCCTTGGAAAATTTTCGACTATCACACAGGGGAAGCAGCTTGCAGCAGCTACTAGGTTTTTACTAACTAACATTTTCATAAAACTCTACAACACTCATTCAACAGCCAAAAGTATTAGTAGTTATTGTTAGTAGTATTTGGAATTATGGCCTTTGTAGTGAAAAGGGTCAATTTGATATTATAAATGTGGATTACTGAATTGGTTTACTTTTCAGATTAAATAAAACTGGTCATTAAAATTTTTCATCAATTTGTTGAGCTCCTTAGTAGCCCTGAGTTGAGCTATACGAATAATCACAAATGCTTGCACTGACTGGACAGGTCCACTCAAATATGTGTGGTTCTTTCCTCAAAAGACCATCTCAGACACTAATCTACATGGTTTTCATATAATTTGACCATTACATATTTTCTGTATGGACCTTAAAAGAGACTTTGACCCCTGAGTTTGTTTCGGTGTTTCTTCTCAAAAAAAATATTGACGTGTACACTTGGCACACAGGAAGACCATGTTCTTGAATAAGACACTTTATATCCTAGCTGTATGTTCCCTTAAGACATCACACAGATGTAGTGGATGGTAGCAACTCGTCAAGAATAAGAGGATATCAAAGACTTCATAAAAATACACTTTCGTTCACCCCTGTTCCGTAGCGTGGCTGCAACCCGATAACTGACAATTGCCGGCACTTACCGGCGACGCTCGCGCCTCGCGCCCCTGCAAACAATATTTACTACACCGTAGTTCATCATATCCCAATCGTGAGGGATTCGCGATTCCACCCACTATTAGTTTAAGAAGGGGACGATAAATTAGTTGCATTAGTAAAATGGAAATTGGATATGAACAAAGAGAGACAGGAGAGAACTATATTATTAAATTCTTGTGTTGTTTATCTTTCCAGAAAGCGTTGTGCCGTTTAAAATCATTCTTAAGACTCAAACTCATCATCATCATTTCAGCTGACAGACGTACCCTGTTGGACCAACAATCCCAACCAACGCTGCGTCTTCCGATACCCGGTTGCTACTCTCTAGAGTCGCAAAGTCTCTGGAGCTGGCCGAAAGGTCAGAACGCAAAGGTTCTGACCTTTCGGCCATCTATTCAGCGAGCAATGTACCCACTGCCACTTAAGTTTGGCGATTTTTCAGGCAGTGTCGGTAACTTTGGTTCTCCTGCGGACCTCTTAAAAGGACACCCTGGAACACCCTTTGTCTAAAGCATGTTAGCGATCTGCGCCTTGGAAAGACTGTAAAGGAATCTATCCTGTGCCACCGTATTTCCTGGTGTCACTTGGTGGGCGGAAAGAGTCCCCACTCTAAGTACCTACAAGTACGGAATCCAGCCCCATATATTGCAGGCGGTTCAGTGTTTTAGGCGTCGAGAGGGTTGCCTCCCCGATGCCTGTTTCTTCCGCCTCCTTCCGGATCATCAGGGTCTCACATAAGACCACGAGCAATGTAAGGACTTAACCCGAGTCGTCGACGGCGCGTAGTGATTACCTAACGCACGCTTCAAAGAGATGTCATCAAAACCGTTGGGGCTGGTAGGTCCGATGCTCGTTATTTCTGAAAGTCCCTACTGTAGTCCTAGAACGCAAAGAACAACTAAAGGACATAGTTGACCCTAGAGCGAGGAAAGTCGTTGGATGTTTTCCCACTCAGTACCCAATGTTATAGAAAGCCTAGGTTTCCTAAGCCAAAAGTTCAAGTTCACATAAGTTCTAAGTATAATTACCGTTCAAAATATAAAAACTTGACACCACTAACTGTTGTTGTTGAGCACGCGTACAGTTCCCCACAACATGGTTGCAACTGTTAACTTGCGCCCGCGCATGTTTGCCTAGCGTTTGTTTACAAGCCACATTGTTTGGGCAAGCGAACCGCGGTGGTAATTATAATACTTAGTTGTGTCTGCGTTGTGTGGGCATGAGGTATTGTGGCGGTTAGTTGCTTGTTTGTGTTTAGAAAGTCTTACAGTTCTCACGTAATATGAGGGGTTGCGAATTGACTAATGACTTGGGCTTTGCCTGAACACTAATCTGTGGTTTTAAGTTTGGTCTCGAAAAGACTTGCAAAGTGTCACCAACGTAAATAAACCGCTAGCTTTATTGTTAGCCTCAGCTCCTCATATTTGACCCGCAACTCCCTGCATTCGCCTCCTTTTACTAGGTAGTAATGCTACCGAAGGAGACGGAAATCCTCACACCCCAGCCGCAGAGACCCCGACCCCAACAGCCAGCCATCGTAGGCGTGGGCTTGCGGACGACTAGCCATTCGGACCGGGCCCGAGTCGTCGATGGCATGCAGTGTTCCACGCACGTCTCAATGAGATGTCAGCAAAACCGTAGGGGCTCATTAGGGCCGAAGCCTACTGCGGGCCATGGGTCGACTTCTGAGAGGGAAACCCGTGATCTTAGAACGTAAAGGGCAACTGAAGGAACATAGGTGTGGGTTTAGTCAGTAAAAGTTTGAAACGCCCTCACGCTCTGCCCTAGCGCGAGAGAACTCATTAGATGATTTCTAAACCTTAAAAAAAATCTACCTAGGCTTTCAATTTTTTGTAGATGTTGGCTACTCTCGGTTGATAACACTCGGTTTCTGAATAAAGAATTTTAGATATTGTCTAATGATTTACAGGATAAAATAGAGTGTAAAAATACCTTCAAATTTAGTTACAGAAACCGGGGGTTATGATTCTTTAACTTTTATGTCCACTTAAGGTCCGCTGATATGAACCAGAAACAAAGAAATAATTACTCACCTGAAAATCTTTACAAATGAAGAGAACAAGGTACCTACACAGATCAAAAATAACGCAGCGCCATAACATTGACAAAAGCACCTAACTTTATAACCGCTGAAGTGACAGCGAATAAGCGCTCATTGTGGGCAATATGTTCCCGTCTCAGTTAAATGAGCGCATTATTTTGCCACGCTCAGCGTACGCTAGACATATATGTTGTATGTTCTCAGCAAAGTTCCGAGTTCCCGCGCGGCTTGGCTGACTAATGTGGACAAATTGTTGGATGAGGACGGCTTCATTTCATACTATGTTGATGCAATTTGACGCCGTGTGAGCCAAAAAAGTATGTACAAAGAAGTTGGTACAGACTCAATGAACATACAAGATTGCACCTTTATCATAGTGATTAAATTTGTAAAATCTGAACAACCTTTGTTAAAAACTAAATAGCATTGTAGCGATTGTAGCGACATCTGCCGCGACAGTTGCCCACCAAACAACATCCCGTCTGGCAGGAGGATCCTCCCTTTTCAACTGAGGTTTGCGGGACTTTATTCTCTGTTCCGCTTACCTCCAGAGCATCATAGCTGCTGTTTCTGTTTTTCTTTTGAATAAAATAGGTGAGTGTAAATAAATTCAATACTCAATTGTTTATTGCATTCTACAGAGTGTGTTTAGGTGGTAAGCTGCCTGCCAGGGCTGCGGGGTTGATGGCTCACTCCACCCAGTGTGAAAACATTTTTGATTATTGCCCACCTAAAAAAGGCCGACATTATATATTTCTGTTTTTATTTTAACTCCATTTATATTCACTGTAACTATTTACACTATTACAATATTTTATATATGCAATAGATAGATTTGAGAGCTCACGATTGAAACTAAAACAAACACCGAAGCTTTTCCGACTCAAAAGTTATACTAAATGGAAATCTCGAAACGATGCAAAATTTCCTCAAAATGGCGACGCTTTCCCCTCCAACACGCACGATGCGTCACAATATTCACTTAGCGTAGGTTTTTTTTTTTTTTTTTTTTTTTTTTTTTTAGGTGGGAAAATCATCTAAATGACAAATCCCGCTCTTGGGTGGAGCAGGAGATAGTGTCAGACTTTTACTGACTAAAAACCCACTCCTGTTCCTTCGTTGCCTTCGTCCCAGGGCCCCGGGTTTCGTTTTCACACTACCCATGGCCCCAGTAGGCTTCGACCCTGCTGGGCCCCTACGATTTGCTGACATCTCCCTGAGGCGCGCGTGGAACAATACGCGCCGTCGACGACTTGGGCTCGGTCCGGACGGTTACCGGACGGTCGGACGGCGGGCTACCCATTGCTCGCCGTCCGCAAGCCCGCGCCTACGGTGGCCGGAAATCGGGATCGGAATCCCGACGGCGGTTGGGGCGTGAGGACCGTTGCCTCACGCGATCGGCCGCCTCCTTTGCTAGCATTACTGCTTCGCAGAAGGAGGCGACCGCCTGCCACTCCTCCTCGCTCCGGACCATGGCCTGTACCAAAGCCCGGCGCGAGAGATCGCCGCCGCCGATCGCCCCCACGAGGACACGGCGTTGCTCTGCCCAAGCGGGGCACACCTCCACCGTGTGCTCCACCGTGTCCTCCGGGCGGTCCACACAGTGGCGACACCCGGGCGTCACTTCCGCACGAATCCGGTGCAGGAACTTCCCGAACTTACCGTGTTCGGTGAGAACCTGCGTCATGCGAAAGGTGAGGACGCCGTGAGGTCTTTCCAACCACGCCTCAAAGAGGGGACTTACCGCCATAATTGTGGCGTGCCCAGCACTGGGTTGCGACAGTCGCTGTCGCCATTTCACCATGAGAACCCGCCGGAGCTCTGTCCGCCATGCTGCGACTTGTCGCGGCAGCGGAGTTTCGCCCCGGCGTTGCATCTCCATGCGCAGATCGTGCATGTGTGCAAGGACTGTTGCCTCCAGATCCCATGGTGGCTGGCCAGCAAGGAGGCTCGCCGCTTCGCGGGAAATCGTCCGGTATCCTCGCACCATCCGTATGGCCATGACCCTCTGGCATGCGTTCAGCCGGGCCGCCGGCTGCTTCCGCAGCGTCGGCGCCCATACCGGTGCGCCATAAAGGGCCATGGACCGAACGATCCCCGCGTAAAGCCTCCGGCAGGAGGCGTCTGGACCCCCCAGGTTGGGCAGGAGCCGCCCGAGGGCAGCCCCAGTCCGATTTAGTTTGGGGGCCAGACGTCGGAAATGCTCCTCGAAATCCCATCGGCTGTCGAGAACGAGTCCCAGGTACTTCATCGTCGACCCGACGCCGATGTGGACTCCTCCTACCGTTAGTTGGGAACCTCGTGGTGGCGCGTTCCGAGGGCCGTGAAAGCACATGGCCTCGGACTTGTGCAATGCCACCTCGAGTCCCAACTCCTGGATCCTGCCCACGACTGTCGCAACCCCGCGTGTCGCTAGTTCGACCGCCGCCTGGTACGACTCTCCCCGCGCCAGGACCAGCGTGTCGTCTGCGTAGCAGACTACACTGACCCCGTCAGGGAGGTCGCCGCGCAGCACGTAGTCGTATCCAATGTTCCACAAGGGCGGCCCTAGTACCGATCCCTGCGGAACACCGCACGACATCTCTCGACGTTCCCACTCTCCCTGGTGACCAGGGTAGATGATGTACCTGTCCGACAGGTACGCCTCGACCACACGACAGAGGTAGTCGGGCGTCCGGTGATACCGGAGTGCCCTCCTAATGCTACTCCAAGGCAGGGAGTTGAAGGCGTTGGCGATGTCCAGAGACACCGCCACGACACACCTGCCCTGGGCCACCGCATCCCCCGTCGTGAGAGCTCGCACGCGCATGATGGCGTCCACCGTGGAGCGCCTCCTGCGAAAACCGAACTGGCCGTCCGCCAGATCCGGCCCCACCCGTGTTAGGTGCGCGACGAGGCGGTCTGCAATTACTCTTTCAAAGAGCTTGCCCACCTCGTCGAGCAGCACAATGGGCCGGTACGCGGACGGAGAGTCCGCAGGGCGTCCCGGCTTCGCGATGAGGACCAGTTTCCCCGTCTTCCAGCGAAGTGGGAACTGGCCCCTCTCCATGCATGCGCTGAAGAGCCCTCTTAGTCGAGGCCCGAGAGCCTCCATGGCCAGGACCCAGGCCTTCCCAGGCAAGCCGTCGGGTCCTGGGGCGGTATTTTTGGCACTCAGCCTTCGTACCGCCACTCTCAACTCTACCTCGGTCACCTCTGGAGCATTTTCGTCGTCGTCGCCATCGTGGTCCACGTCGGACACCGCTGGTGGCGGAGCCATGGGCGGGGGAGAGTGTTCCCCTCGCGCGGGGAACAGAGTGCTCACCACACCCTCCACAAGCTGGGGCCGGAGACTCTGCGTCAGCGGGGGAGCCCAGGGGCGGATTTTGTCCCGCACCACCTTATAAGGGCGTCCCCATGGGTCCCCATTCAGAGTCCCCAGCCACACATTGCGGGCCTCGAGTTTGGCCCGCCTTATCTCCGCTCGGAGGGTGCGCTTTGCCTCTCTGTATCCCTCGTACAGCTCCGCCTCTCTGGCCTCCGCATCCGGAGGACGGATGCGGCGCCTGCGGTACCTGGCATACCGGCGTCGCGCGGCATTGCACGCATTGCGCAGTGCCGCAATCTCCGGCGACCACCAGTATACCTGGCGCTGAGCACGTCCTGGATGGACTCGGGGCATTGCCGCGTCGCAGATTTGCGACATGGCCTCCCGGAACCACTCTGCCTCGACGTCGATGTCGACAGGCCTGTCCGGTGCTTGCACCCAGGCCTGTACCGTCGCGGCTTCCAGGAGGAGCTCCCGGTCCATCTGCCTCAGCGCCCAACGCGGACCACAAGGGTTCCGTCGGACCGGCGCGGTCGAGGTTTGGGCGGAGACGTCAAACCGGATGTACCGGTGGTCTGAGTACGTCTCCACCCCCTCCATAACGCGCCAGTTGACGACACGCGGTGACAGAGCGGGGCTGGCAAACGAGATGTCCACCACTGAGTCACCCCGCATCCGCACGCACGTGGGGACAGAACCCCGGTTTAGGACGACCAGGCCTGTCTCCAGAGCCCAGTCCTCTACCATCCGACCCCGCTGGTTCGTGAACCGGGAACCCCAAGCCAAGTTCTTGGCATTGAAGTCCCCGCACACGACCACGGGGAGGGAACCAAACCCAGCGACGACGGCTTTCAGCTCCATTAGGGAGATGTGAAGATCGCCGAGAGATCTGTTCGGGGACAGGTAGACGCCTACCACTGCAATGTCCCCGAACCGTGCTGCCACGCAACCCCGCCCCCTCGTTACAGCCTCGAGGGTCGGGGTACCGGCGGCGGCCGACGAAATTAGGGTCACCGAGCCGTCCAGGTCCCGAACCCAGTCTCCCCTGCGCAGGACATAGTACGGCTCGGAGACCACGGCGATATTGATCGACCACTGCGCCATGCTCTGGAGCAACAGATCCTGAGCGGAGGCGCAGTGGTTGATGTTCGCCTGGAGGAGACGCAATGGAGTCGTTATTGACAGTCCATTACAGTCTCCTCCCGAGCCCCCCGTGAGGGCTCCGCCGCGGCGGGTGCGGCGGCGACAGCGGCGGCAGCCAAGGAGGCGGCTGCAGCGGTGAGTAGGTCCGGGTGGATGGGCCTTCGTACCTTGCCCTTAGCCTTGGCGGGGGCGTCGCAGGACCTGCCCCCAGCCCGGTGGTCGGCCGGCTTGCCTGCCGCCGCACATGCGTAGCAGTGCGGCGTTGCACGGCATTCAACGGCTTTGTGGCCAGCCTGACCGCACTGGTAGCAGCGGTCACTGCGGTCCACCTCCGCGGCGCAATAGGCCCCCACGTGGTGCCCCACGTGGCAGCGGTAGCACCGCAGAGGTCTGGGCTCCAGCAGTTTTACCCTTGCGGAGACCCAGCCCACCAAGAGCCTTCGGCCTTCGCCCGTGATGGCTTTGGCCGCCGACACGGGGCAGCTAACCGTAACGGCTCGCATACCCGTGCTGTCAGCACGGATGGTGCCCGCCCGCACTTGATCGGCCTGGCACCCTCCCGTCCTGACGACGGCGGCCACCACCTCATCCACCCTAACGGAGTCATCCAGGCCCATGATGCGCATGTCTATGCATTTTGTGGGCCTGGACACTCGGACCTCCTCGACGTCCAGGGACGCTCTGATCCTTGCGGCCAGGGCGTCCGCGGCAGAGCCACTGTCCGCACCAGGGACCTCCAATATTCGGGCCCCGGTTGCGGTGCGCCTCATTCGAAAGCCTTCAGAGGCTCCGAATTCGTCGAGATGCTCCACCACCGCCTGCTTCGCCTTTGCCATGACCATGTCATAGTTCACGCCCTTCTTTTCCGCAGCTGGCTGTAGTGTAATCACTACAGCTGCGGAATTCGGGGCGCGAAGTCTGGCTGCCATGGCCCGTTTCTTGCGCTGCTGTCGCCGCTCGCGCTTTTTCGCCGCTCTAGCCACCTTGCCCGCCTTCCTGCTGGCGCCGACAACCGTCCATTCGGCGCCAGCCAAGGGTTCCTCAGGCAGACGCGGCCTAGTCGCCACCGCGGCAGGAGCTCCTGCCGGTTTAGCAGCATTCGCTGCCCTACCATTCGGGAAAGGAGCAGTCTTCTCCTGCCGCTGCCGCTGCTTGGTCGCCGGGGCCGGCCTCGCAGGTTCCAACAACACGATCCCGCGCCCAACTTGCCCTGACGGGCCCGCCTTGGGCGCAGCAGCCGTGGCCGCAGCGGTGGTGGCGTACGTCACCGCCTTCTTCTGACCGGAGGCCGCAAGCGGGGGGCGCAGCACAGTGCCCTCCAGGACGGCGAACTGCCGCTGGACCCGCTCCTGGAACTGCTGCTGCTGCTCCTGCTGCTGCTGTCGGAAGGCAGCCAGCTCTTGCCGCAGCAGGGTCAGCAGCTCGTTCTCTGGCTGGGGCAGGGGATGCGACTGACCTTGCCCTTGCCTGTGTCCCCCTTTTGGCGCCACCTGGCTGCCAGTTTCACGGAGACCGGCCAGGTCCGCCTCGAGCCGCTCAATCCTCTTGTTGAGGGATTTTTTGAGTGGCTCCAGGACGATCCCCAGTGCTTCGTTTATTGAGGTCGTGGCCTGGGCGATGGAACGCCTCTTGGAGATCTTCTCCCTTTTTTTGGCCACGCCTGTTATGGCAGCTGCCACGATCTCAGTGAACTTGGTCAGCGCCTCCTCCATGCCTTCCGGCTCACTGCCAGAAGGCTCTGGCTCCGAAGGGCTGGCCTGACCACTGGGTGCCCCGGGGTGGCGCCCCTCCCTGGCGATTTTGAGGGATCGCCGGATCACTTCCTCGGTGGTGCGACAGCTCCTCTTTCCCGTTTTTCGGCCCGCACCCCGCACAGCGGTAGAGATTTTGCGGGCCGATGCACCCAGTTCGTCCTCGGAGGATGTCCTCCGGCCATCCCCCAACATGGGGCGTTTGAGGAACTGGGTCGTCCTCCTGGAGGTGGACTCTTCCACCTCCATTCTCTCCGAGTTGAGCGAAGCGGCATCGGAGTCCGACGCCGTGTCTCCGCTCACCTCCCTGAGGCCGAAGCTCCTGCCGGCCTCTGCAGGACCCACCGGCGCAGCGGACGTGCTGGGAACAGGCCCCAGGGACTCCACGCTACCGGTGGGTGAGCCACCCTGGCTCTTTGCGTCCACGAAGGACGGTACAGGGTCCGAAGACCCGAGGCGGTAGTTGCCCCCCCCAGAATACGAGGGGCAGCCCGAGCTCTGCTCGGGGAGGGATTCTCCTGCATGCAGGTACCCTCCTGGGGTAGTCATTTCTTTACTATCCGCGCTCATGGTTGTTGCTGAACTCAGCTTTGCCTTTTTTTTTTTTCCATTGGGGTGGGGTCCCCAATAACACGTTCGCCATCATGGTCACGTCTGATAAGCAGACGCGTACCCGAGGCGAACCCACTCTCCCAAAACCACTGTCCAAAAACACCAACAGCTGTTGGTGCCGATGCTTCTGGACAGCGCACCCTCCGTGGCGGTCCGTCTGGACTCCGCCTGTGTGTTCCTCTTGGTCTGGTCTCTCACTTGAGGCCTTCCGGCATGAGTAGCTCTACCGGCATAGCCCTCAAGATCACAGAGACACGCAAGCCCCACCACGACGACAACGTGGGAACACAGTTGGTGGGGACTTAGCGTAGGTACCAAGTTCTTTAATTCTTTAGCTATCCAGTGGTGTTTATAAATTTTGGATAGAGATGACAGATAATGTATCAGTAACATCAAACTTTATCCCCCGATTTTCATTACGTGGATCCTGTCGGGCTCAGCAAAATAGATATAGAAAGAAGAAGCTTTAACTTAGGTCCACATTCCTACCCGCACCAGCCTGTCTTGCTAAATATTTAATGTTAATACTTGGCTCATCTAGTTGGACATCGTCCTGCACTGCTTGCCAGAATACCTATTTCGAAAATACAATGTCCCTACTCAAGTCAAACAATCACAAGTTTAATCTAGTTTGGTATCTCAGAGCAATTCAGGACATAGGTACCTCTCGTTAACTTGACGAGGGCAACGTCGTCGTGCGCCCTGACAAATGACAAACGGTACTGTTAAGATTGCCTTGATTCGTTCTTTGGAAATAACGCTTTAATTCTAACAATAATAATTTTTATTCAGGTTAAATATACCCATTTTAAGAATTAAAACATATCTATAATAACATCCCAGCCAGGCGCATTACTTTGTGTAATTTATTTCATCACCACTGCTCTCAAAACGGTGAAGGAAAACATCGTGAGGAAACCGGCATGTCCTAGAATCAAAAATTCGAAGACATGTTTTTTTTTTTTTTTTTTTTTCGGTGGGAAAATCATCTAATGACAAATCTCGCTCTTGGGCGGAGCGAGAGATAGTGTCAGACTTTTACTGACTAAAAACCCACTCCTGTTCCTTCGTTGCCTTCGTCCCAGGGCCCCGGGTTTCGTTTTCACACTACCCATGGCCCCAGTAGGCTTCGACCCTGCTGGGCCCCTACGATTTGCTGACATCTCCCTGAGGCGCGCGTGGAACAATACGCGCCGTCGACGACTTGGCTCGGTCCGGACGGTTACCGGACGGTCCGACGGCGAGCCACCCATTGCTCGCCGTCCGCAAGCCCGCGCCTACGGTGGCCGGAAATCGGGATCGGAATCCCGGCGGCGGTAAGGGCGTGAGGACCGTTGCCTCACGCGATCGGCCGCCTCCTTTGCTAGCATTACTGCTTCACAGAAGGAGGCGACCGCCTGCCACTCTTCCTCGCTCCGGACCATGGCCTGTACCAGGGCCCGGCGCGAGAGATCGCCGCCGCCGATCGCCCCCACAAGGACACGGCGTTGCTCTGCCCAAGCGGGGCACACCTCAACCGTGTGCTCCACCGTGTCCTCCGGGCGGTCCACACAGTGGCGACACCCGGGCGTTGCTTCCGCACGAATCCGGTGCAGGAACTTCCCGAACTTACCGTGTTCGGTGAGAACCTGCGTCATGCGAAAGGTGAGGACGCCGTGAGGTCTTTCCAACCACGCCTCAAAGAGGGGACTTACCGCCATAATTGTGGCGTGCCCAGCACTGGGTTGCGACAGTCGCTGTCGCCATTTCACCATGAGAACCCGCCGGAGCTCTGTCCGCCATGCTGCGACTTGTCGCGGCAGCGGAGTTTCGCCCCGGCGTTGCATCTCCATGCGCAGGTCGTGCATGTGTGCAAGGACTGTTGCCTCCAGATCCCATGGTGGCTGGCCAGCAAGGAGGCTCGCCGCTTCGCGGGAAATCGTCCGGTATCCTCGCACCATCCGTATGGCCATGACCCTCTGGCATGCGTTCAGCCGGGCCGCCGGCTGCTTCCGCAGCGTCGGCGCCCATACCGGTGCGCCATAAAGGGCCATGGACCGAACGATCCCCGCGTAAAGCCTCCGGCAGGAGGCGTCTGGACCTCCCAGGTTGGGCAGGAGCCGCCCGAGGGCAGCCCCAGTCCGATTTAGTTTGGGAGCCAGACGTCGGAAATGCTCCTCGAAATCCCATCGGCTGTCGAGAACGAGTCCCAGGTACTTCATCGTCGACCCGACGCCGATGTGGACTCCTCCTACCGTTAGTTGGGAACCCCGTGGTGGCGCGTTCCGAGGGCCGTGAAAGCACATGGCCTCGGACTTGTGCAATGCCACCTCGAGTCCCAACTCCTGGATCCTGCCCACGACTGTCGCAACCCCGCGTGTCGCTAGTTCGACCGCCGCCTGGTACGACTCTCCCCGCGCCAGGACCAGCGTGTCGTCTGCGTAGCAGACCACGCTGACCCCGTCAGGGAGGTCGCCGCGCAGCACGTAGTCGTATCCGATGTTCCACAAGGGCGGCCCTAGTACCGATCCCTGCGGAACACCGCACGACATCTCTCGACGTTCCCACTCTCCCTGGTGACCAGGGTAGATGATGTACCTGTCCGACAGGTACGCCTCGACCACACGACAGAGGTAGTCGGGCGTCCGGTGATACCGGAGTGCCCTCCTAATGCTACTCCAAGGCAGGGGAAGACATGTGACATCCACCAACCCGCACTGGGCCCGCGTGGTGGATAACGGCCCATTCCCTCTCCTAGAGAGGAGGCCTGAGTCCCAGCAGTGGGAACATTATAAGGCCGACTATGCTATGCTATGCTATAATAACATCAACATGAAACCTAATCAAATACATTAAAATTAATAAGACAGTCAATAAATTACAATCAAAATTAAATAAAATCAAATTAAATAGATTAAAATAAAAAATTAAAGTCTATGTATCCAAATCAATTAATTAAAAACGGATAAAATACATTAATGACCAAAATTCAATAAGTAAATTAAACAATAGCTAATAGTGTGTAAGTTTTATCTCGATGCAAGTAATCAAGCCTAACATGAACCTAACCTATTTAGATAATCTGGCTGCGTCGTGACTGCCCTGCGAGAGATTCCAGGCATGCTAGCTAGTGTTGTATATGTCGCAGTGAATGGACAGCTCTGACTAATCACTAGCGACGGTGGACGCTGAGAATGTTATGTCTGTTGTAAGGAATTTATCTGAACATGAATATAGGTACGGTAATTCATCAAGTTTAGGAGTTGTTATGAATTAAAATGTAGTTATTGGTCGTCTGCTGTTAACACTGTCCTGAGCTGAGCTGAAGACACAGTCGCCTGTATCAGCTTGCCAGTTAAGACTTGCTAAGCACTTTACCTTCATAAATTGATAAAACTAAAAAGAAGAGAGATCAGCTGTCAAACTGCAATTGCAACGTCCCGATGAGTATCACATGTCAATTTGACAGCATAAATGTCAATCCTATCAGTATCGTTTGACAGTTACATGAGCACTGCAGTAAGTTCAAGTCAAAACGAAGCCAAGCAAGTTGAATGTCTGATAGAAGAACATCTAGGCTCACTTCCAATCTCGCTTAGCTTGGTATCGTGGGAACTAGGTCTTGCTCAACAGTACCATCTGCGTTTAATAATGTCTTGAGAGCCCGACTCTCGCGACACTCCTGACAGCGCCGAGATTCCAGGCGTGCTCTACACAGCAATACATAAGTGTCAGTGAGCGAAGGTCTCTCGATGTCCGTGCTATTGCGGCAAGTGACAGCCCTGACAAATGACAAGCGATGGTGTTAAGGTGCGTGCCCAATAGAGTAGGCTGCGCCAATTGAATGTAGTTTGTCGAAAGAATATTGGTCAACGTAAATACAGTATTGTGTAGGTAACTAAACAAAAAACAAATGCCCTACATTAAAAATTACTCCTGTATCGTGGGACCCGCCTTCACAAATATGCAAACTAACATACACAAGACACCCAGATTCCGCCATTTCCTTTCTACCATCGGACAACCCGACGTACGGCGAGTATCCACCCTTACGTTGTTGAAACTTCAACGGTCTGGACTAAGCGTTTCGCTTCGTCGTTTACACCGCGTACATCGAAAGACTGGTATAATTTGCCTGCTGCTGTCTTCCCGTCCAACTATAATTTAGGTGTCTTCAAGGCTAGAGTGAATAGGCTCTTAATAAACTAGTGCTGCTCACCATCGATGATTGCATCACTGCTTACCATCAGGTGGGATGCAGTCAAGCACTGGTTTATACCAATTAAAAAAAAAAATCCGGAACACCAATGTGTAGGCTTCACAAATATTTGTTGCATGCGGGAACCGAACCGCAGCGCAGCAATCAATCGTTCAACCACTTGGCCACCCGTGACATCAAAAAGTGTCAAACAGATTTTGATTACCAGAATTGTAGGTTACACAATATTATTAATGTGACTATTTCTTATAATAGTCGCATGTGACCGTGCAACAAGAAGAATAAACAAAAGTCAATCGAATATTTGCAAGCCGCTTTTGTATTTACTTGTTTTGAAATGCAAACCCATAAAACTCCATAACAAGGTATTTTAAATGATCAGAGCATTAAAAACATCAATATTTAGACTATTCAGAAGAATTTATTAGTCACGAAATATGCAAAGTTTCAACTATTACTTGATAATGTTCATGAATAATTCATGTCATGGCCTTTAGTCCAGTTTGGCGTTAAACGGGACAAATAAATACTTAATAATGACTCTATTAAACATTCCCTACAAGCCTATTATTGCGCTAATAATGTTATTACTATTAGTCTAAAACTAATATTTGGTTTATTAGACTAATAACTACTTATTTAGTCCATTTGACCCTTCACTGTGTAGGCAAGAAACGCTGATAAAGTAGGTATGGGTATATATTGAGTGTATTATTTATTAAGAAATTATCAGACAATATAATTATATACTAAAGAATAGTATTTATTGACCAATCAAGGACGTTCAGCTCAATTCCGAATCGAATAACAAAATCTGTAATAAAAACCATCCTCTTTGGGAGCTTATAATCCTTTTTATTAAACTTGATGCAAAATTAACGACATCATAATTCGCATGTGTTAATTAACTGTATAATTTATAAGGCATATTTACAAATCGCACATAATTGCGACACATGCTACACAAAGTCGCAACAAGTGTGTGCAGACCCTAACACATGATCCGTAGGGCTGCCACCAATGCCACCTGATTTATTATCCTGCAGACAAACACATTAGCACAACCTTATATTTACACATCTGCCACGGGAACATCAACCTTGTATCCCCGTAATAAAGTCATCGGTAGTTTTGTATGAGGATGTATGGAGATCATGAATCAGCATCGCCATATTGAATTTTAACAGCAATTGCGAATAAAACCGTCGGCCTGTCAAAATATTTAAAGTTATTTGTGTGCGCAAGAGTGTGAGGAAGCCGGTAGAGGCGGCCATTGTTTTTTTTTTTTTAATTTAAATATGGAAGGACATTTGGGCTTTATTTTAAACCTTGAAAAGATATACGAGTATATGTAGTACCTAATCACACATACAGTATGATGACTTCATATTTCATTGTTTTCCACTAACTCTGATTAATTTGCACCAACAAATGGTTTCATGAGTCATTGCTCTATCGTCTTCACTAATTACTTCTGTTACTACAACATATAGTCTACAACATTTTTATGAATAATCAACGTCTTTTTACAATTAGCTATCGATATGTTTACTACTGTTTTTTAAGCTTCATATCTTTCACCAAATGACTCATTTGACGTGGTTTCTTCACAATTTAAAGCATATGCAGCTTATAAAATATATATTATACCACGCCTGCATTTCTTCAAGTAGCTAGGCAAACGTGTATCTACCCAAATTTCACTAGATATATTTAATGCCCTTGGACGAACTAAATACTGGATACAAATCCGGACTTCGGGTTGCTACTGAAACTTTCAGCTGCAAAAAACACAACAACATTTTGCCCATGCCTGAAATCGAACCTACGACCTCGAGTCGAACTTGTGACCATTACACCATCAACGCCGGTAACAAGACCTTTTTATTGTACCTAAGTACCTGGTATTTATAGTTATATATGTATATTTTTTTTTATTATGGGTCGGCTCGAGTTTGACCACTATCACAACTGATGGTAAGCGATGTTGTGGCCGACGATGGGGCACTCTTGCCTAGAAGTAACCTATTCACTCTTGACTTAAAGCCACCTAGGTTGTAGCTATCAGGAAGCACAGACACCAACAGGGAATTCCACTCCTTAGCTGTACGCACAATGAATGTATTCACAAAACGCTTAGTACGGTGAAAATGAAATTGTGTAACTCTTTCACCATGTCTGTCCTCTATCTGTACTCGCCCCACACAAAGCCTACCAACATCGTACGAACCCATCTAATCAGTATTCGTGTTTCTCCATCGGCCCACATTTCGTCACCGAACTGGTTCCAATAACTCAGCTCCGACCACAAATATCGACTAATTAGATATTATTTATCGGCCATAAATTACTATAAATTATACTTCGAAGCTAACTTGCGTTGTTTACGAGGACACAGGCTCATAACTCGCAGTTTAATGATTTAGACAAGCAAATGTACATTGGCTTGGCAGATTGTGCTTAATTATGCATTACAAGTAAACTTCTAAACTAGTAAAATCGAGATGTAAAACTGCTTGTTCGTTTCTGTGACATACAAACAAACGTATTCTTTGGGATTAGCAGGCGCGGATCCACCATTGTGGGCACGATAGGCATGCCTACAACCTAGCAGGGTTGTGATTTCTCATTTTCACGGTCATGCTGATGATGGTACTTGGTAATATTCGTGGGGGAACAAACTAACTATTTATTTACTAGAGTTCGCTCTACGGCTTTACCCACGTGGAACTATGTACAAAATCTTGCCCAGGGCGTCATACATTTTAAAAATATCTCCTTTATAGGAATGTACTATTGCGACCATAAGTGAGTTCATACTCTGACTCACACTTAGCTGATTTTCCGCTAGCTGTTAGCTGTGACCACAACTTTTTTTGAGGGCTGGATCCGCACTTGGGTAGTGGATCTCTGATCCAACCCATTAATGGTCAAAAAAATCTACAAGGATTTATTTGGTACTTTGTGTATATATTTATTATTTGGGATACAAAAACAGTATTTGAATAAGAAAAAATAGATTTTTCTTTTTTCAGTATTTTAAAGGGGTGTACCCAAATTGGCACAGTGGTGATAATTTTTGAAACAAGGTTTTTCTATACACAGGGTTTTCTGCATTTTTTGCAGCATACTATGGAAAACAAAACAGCGTAAATAATCGTTTCGGTAGGTGTTCCCAAATTGGTACGGCGCGCGGCGGAAAATTCTTCCACTGACAGATAAACCCCTTCTCGATCTCGCCTTCTTCTCGTTTCGAGGCGAACTTTCTAAATACTTTGATCAGGCTCATTGCTCGCAAAAGTAGAAAACACCGTTGCTGAGTGTCATTGGCTATGTTTAAAGTGAACAGTTACTGTAGAGTATGCTACCGGAGTGACACCGTGAGCAAAACTAACAATGTTATTGAATTATGTTTAAGAGATTGTTGGTTTTAGTTGAAAGTGTAGCAAAACTGAATTAATTTAATGTAACTTTGTTAGATGCTAATTAACAATTGAAATATGTTTCATATTTATCTAGCTCATCGTAGACATGTTTTGCTTGAAATGGCTTGCCTTATAGTAATTCTTATATGATAATAAGTACAGACGATAAAATAATAAACAATTAGCACATTATTTAGCAAATGCTTGGTTATAATAATAGTTTTTTTTTTATTCATATAAACCAGTGCTTGACTGCGATCCCACCTGATGGTAAGCAGCGATGCAATCATTGATGGTGAGGCGCACTAGTTTATTAAGAGCCTATTCACTCTAGCCTTGAAGACACCTAAATTATAGTTGGACGGGAAGACCGCAGCAGGCAAATTGTTCCAGTCCTTCGATGTACGCGGTATAAACGACGAAGCGAAACGCTTAGTCCGGACCGCTGAAGTTTCAACAACGTAAGGGTGGATACTCGCCGTACGTCGGGTTGTCCGATGGTATAAAGGAGATGGCGGAATCAAGTCATGCAATTCCCGCGCACACTCTCCAAAATGCAACCTGTAAAATACCGATAGGCTGGCTACCCTGCGTCTGTGCTCGAGGCTTTGTAGATTGGACTTAACCAAATCTGGATCCCCAATTAGCCTCTTCGCACGCCTTTCCACTGAGTCCAAAGTTGCTAGATGGCATTTTGCAGAACCAGCCCATATGTGACTGCAGTACTCCACACACGATCGGACCTGTGCTTTGTATAACATTAGAAGCTGTCCCGGTGTGAAGTACCGTCGGACCTTTGCAAGAACGCCTAGTTTTCTAGAACCTTGGCTTTGGACTCAATGAACCGCCCAAAATTGAGGTCTGAGGAAATTTCAACTCCCAAGAGTTGAAGGCGGTCGGTGCACTCCAGAGATACATTCTGAAAAGCAGGAGCCAAGGCGAACGGACTCCTTTTGGCGGTGAACAGACACGCTTGTGTTTTGGCGGCGTTGAATCCTACCAGATTGGTTTCGCCCCACATGGAGACTGCCTGAAGTGAGACATTCGTACTCTCTACCATAGCCTCTCGTTCGGACCGGATTAGCTCCTTACTAGCCCGAGCACCTGGCAGGTATCTCTCTACAACTGTGCTATCATCTGCATACCCATAGATACCGGGCATCAGCAGATCGTTAATATGCAGCAGGAAAAGAGTTGCAGAGAGAACTGCCCCTGAGGAACTCCGGCATTGGTCGTCATGGGCTCTGATGAGCATCCATCGACAACAACTCGGAGAGACCGTTCACTCAGGAAGTCTTTTACCCAGTTAATCAGACCAGGGGAAATGCCGTATTCTGGAAGCTTACTCAAAAGTCTGGCATGCCATACCCTGTCGAAGGCCTTCGAGACGTCTAAGGAGACAGCAATCGCTTCTCCATTCTTCTCAAGGGCCTCGCCCCACATGTGAGTAGTATACACTAGTATGTCCCCAGTAGACCGATTGTGGCGAAACCCGTACTGTCGGTCACTGAGGAGATCGTTACCTTCCAGGTATGCCATGAGGCGCGAGTTCAATACACGCTCCATAATCTTGCAGAGTATGGAGGTTATTGAAATCAGCCGATAGTTGGCAGGATCGGCACGACTGCCCTTTTTGGGCACGGGTTGCACGTTGGCAAGCTTCCAGGACTTGGGCACTATACCAGTCCTAAATGAGAGGCGATACAAGCGCGTCAATACAGGAGACAACTCGGGCGCACATGCCTTGAGAACTATTGTTATACCATCTGGTCCACTAGCTTTATTCACGTCTAGACGACACAGTGCTCTCAAAACTTCTTTGTTTCATAATGCGAACCTCGGGCATTGAGGTGTTGCAGTGAGGTAGAGTTGGTGGAGTAGCACTGCTAGTGTCAAGACGAATAATAACGAAGTAATAATAATTTAATTTTTATTTCAGACTTAGTCCATAACATTAGTAGTAACATTAATAAGATCTCAATACAAAAATCTTTTACATACAGGCAAATTTAAAACAGCACTGCTGAAAAAGAATATTATGCATATGGGACCAGTGGTATACAATAAAATACCTGATGATATCAAAAATTGCACAATACAAATATTTAAAAAGAAATTAAATAAATTGCTAATTGAAAAATGTTATTATACAATAGATGAATTTTTGAATGACAAATCCATATGATTATTTATAAACAACGATTTTATTATATTTTATTCAGATTTTGATTGTATTATTTGACTAATTATTAAATTATTTCTGACATTGTACTATTGACTAATTATTAACGTATTATTGACATTCTATTATTGACTAATTATTAACTTATTTTTGACATTGTTTACCACTGAATGAATTTACAAATTGAATGGTTTATATTTTTATTGTCTAGTTTAATCATTTGAAAATAAGTCAAATATTTGTTTTTGTTTTTTAATTATTTCTTAATTTAATTCTAATATAAAAATTTTGCATGCCTCACGGTAGAATGTATTGGATCCTTCTCTTACTTAACACCATATTTTTGTACCTGCATTCATAGCAAATAAATTATTTCATTTCATTTCATTTCAACAATTCCCTTAATGCGTAATATTAGTAGGTACATACATAATTATAAATAAAACAATTAAATAAAAACTAAACTGAATTAAATTGTTTTACACGCCTAATATATTTTCTTTATTAATTTGTGTTATTTTGTGAACAATATATAAAAAATGTACAAGCATGCCTAGTTTTATTAAATTTTGGTCTAAAAAATAACAACAATCCAATCAATTTGTCAGTTCTATACCTCCGTGTCCTGTGCTATTTAATATGTAGATATAAAAGGCAATGATTCTTAGAAGAATGATCAGCTCATACACATTTAAGTAACAGAGCTGCGGCTGAGCACTGACACCTCGTTAAGGATGACGCAATAAGGACCTGACACACGAATTACTTGAAGTTGTTGCGATCTGCGATCAACAGCTGGTGTGTTCTCTCCTCTCAGTATTTGTTGAGCCGCGCTACATAAAAACGAAAACATATTCTCTTTTTATTTAGAGGGAGAAATTATCAAATAACTTCTCCCGCTCTGGTTGGATCGAGACAGAGAGAGTGAGAGAGAGTCAGACTTTTACTAACTAAAACCCTCCATGTTCCTTCAGTTGCAGTAATTTGATAATATTTAATACAGTAGTCAGTAATTTAATATAGTAAATAGTTTAATATAAATTGGACGACAATGTCTCCTCATGAAGTGAAATGCGATAAATGTACCTACATACCAGTAACTGGGCACTAGATCGTCAAAAATTAATTACGTGCAGATAAAAACCATTTCTCAATGTTAGAAAGACTACACGTTTAGTATGATCATGAGCTGAATCAAGTCATGATCCTGTTTGGTCTACAGAAGCTACAGAAAGCGAGAGCACGTGACTGTCGTAAAGTCGCTAATCGCAGATGATAAAAGTATTGCGTCTGTACCGGGTCTTAACCTCACGACATCAATAAAAGTAATGTGCCAACATTAAACAAAACACAAGTTATCTGCATGATTTATGTGTTTTTATATTCTCTTTTTTTAGCACTAAAGGTCTTCTTAGAGGTTACTGTAATTAGGAACATGTCAAACAAAATGTTTGTTTTAAAAATATTTTTAGTGTAGAGGTCTAAGGTTAATGTTTATCTATTGATATTCAAAGAACATACAAATGTAATCGGTTGTCGATGATAGATCTAAACACTCTATAATATATGCATAAATTTATCTCCTTATGGGGTGAATTTTAAAAAATCCTCTCTTAGTGCTCGCCTACAATAGAAAAGAAAACCTTGTGCAAAATTTTATACTTCTTGTCGCAGTAGTTTCGACTGTGCGTTGATATGTCAGTCAGTCAGTTTCTCCTTTTATATATATAGATAAGTAACTGGCGGCTTTTCTCTACTATAATATGCATGTATTATACACTTAAACCTTCCTCATGAATCACTATATCCATTGATGAAAACTGAATAAAAATCCGTTCAGCTGTTTTTTATTTGGTCGCGTTCATATAGTCAGGTAGATATGGTAGGGGACTTTCTTTTATTCTTTATTGTACACCATAACAGCTTACAACTTATCAGCTTATAGCTTATCACTTATAAATTTTGTAATATATATGTATTTGTAAGAATATGAAAAAAAAAAAAAAAAAAATTAGAAAAAAAAACTGGACAAGTGCGAGTCGGACTCGCGCACTGAGGGTTCCGTACAAACTTACCTATGAAAACAGTTCAATTCCCGAATTAAGTTACGAAGATTTTTCCGGATCGTAATTTTATTTTGTGACCTAACAACAAGTTTATAGTTTTCAGATTTTTTCCTATAATTGTGCTATGAGACCTTGCTTCATGACAAATTTCAGGATTCTAGGTCAACGGGAAGTACCCTCTGAATTTTGAATCCCTTGAGAGTGTCGAAATATAAGTTTTTTGCGACATAAATGGCCGTATCTTTTTTTTTCGTTAACTCAGAAGTTTGATTTTTTTCACAGCTTCAAGGGACCGCAGACCTAAGTATATGGTTTTAATTTCAACTCGATACCTCCACGCGTCCCCAAGATAAAGAGTCTTGACAGACAGACAGACAGACAGACAGACGGACAACAAAGTAATCCTATAAGGGATCCGTTTTTTTCCTTTTGAGGTACGGAACCACAAAAAAGGAAGATATGTGTAACTTTTCTAACTCCGAGAACAGTGCTATAGAAACGTGGGTTCCCACGAAATATATCTACTCTAGAATACTCCATCATTTAGATGGTATTGACGCTCCTCAGCCGAAAGGGTTGACAGAAATATTATTAGCCACAAAAAAAACAACCAAGCCAAATATGTATAAAGCTGTCATATGTTTCAAAACAACTCATACTATCTTCAGAATACTAAAAAGTCTTCTTACAAATCTTACTTTGTACACATGTGACCGCCATACGTGGAAACAATGTCCCACGATAAATCCGTCGTCGCGCGGCGCAATAACGCATGCGCTACAAATTGTAATGCGCGCGCGCAGCTAAACGTGTCAGCGCCTTCGACGACGCCTCCTGTAATGTACGGCGCCCGGGGGAGAGAGAAGTGATGACTACTGCGGATACGGGAGTCTATAAAATACTAATATGTTTGGTAAGAAATTATAAGTAATGATCGTATTATTTTTTTATTATTGTCAGTGTTTGCACACTGGTAATAATAAAACTTCACTTAAAGTTAATTATACTATTATTTTACTACTAGCTTCTACCGGCGGCTTCGTACGCATGAATGTTGGTTATTGAATGCGAAGTCGAAGACGAATAAAAAGTAGCCTGTATCCATCTTTGGAGTTCAAGCTTCCTCAGTACCAGATTTCATCAAAATCGATCCAGCAGTACCCATGAAAGTGTAACAGACAGATAGAGCTACTTTCATATTTATAATATTAGTATTGTATTATAAAACTGAATAGTTTGTTTGTGTACTAATTCGAATTGAAAAGTAATTTTAGTGTTGTATAGCCCATTTCTCGAAGTTAGACCTTCCCAACTGGACCGTCTGTCCCAGGTAAACGTAGTCGTCCACAACTTCGAGTGTAGAGTCTCCGATCTTGATAAGAGTGGGTGCTACATGGATGACGAGAATGATGATGATGATTCGAGAAAGAGGTCAATCGTCGAATCCGACTCGGCTGGGCAGCGTTCGGGAAGCTGCGCGGTGTCTTCTCGTCCAATATACCACAGTGTCTCAAGACGAAAGTCTATGACCAGTGCGTGTTGCCAGTGATGACATATGGCTCCGAAACGTGGTCGCTTACAATGGGCCTCATCATAAGGCTTAAAGTCACTCAAAGGGCAATGGAAAGGGCTATGCTCGGAGTTTCCTTGCGTGATCGCGTCAGAAATGAAGATATCCGCAGGAGAACCAAGGTTACAGACATAGCCCGAAGAATCGCCAAACTTAAGTGGCAGTGGGCAGGGCACATTGCTCGCAGAACAGATGGTCGATGGGGACGAAAAGTTCTGGAATGGCGACCACGTACCGGAAGACGCAGCGTTGGAAGGCCTCCCACAAGGTGGACTGATGACCTGGTGAGGGTCGCGGGAATCCGATGGATGCGAGACGCACAGGACCGGTCATTGTGGCGACATTTGGGGGAGGCCTATGTCCAACAGTGGACGTCTTTCGGCTGAAATAATGATAATGATGATAGCCCATTTATCGAGGACGGCTATATAAAATCACGCTACGACCTACGGGAGCGGAACAGTAACCAAAGATACGGGTGAAAACGCAGGAGACAGCTAGTATGAATAAGGAAGCTGGCCTTATTGAGCGAGTGGAAATTCTTAAATATCTTCCATGTTGCACTTTGCCAAAAGGCTTTTCACACTATAAAGGACTATGTTGAGGACGAAAAGGCTTGGGATTGACCTGGTCCAGTACGCACTACAACTGTTGTCTTATTTTTTTTGTCTTTTGTTTTTATTTTCAATTGTGCTTTTTATTATAATGTTTTTTTTTTACATTCTGACATAGTAGATTATTTTTATTTTGCAATTATCATTTTTTTTTTCTTCAATTAATTTGTGACATAAGTAAATATTTACTTTACTAAGCATTACATTTTGTAAACTATATATTTCCTTTTATTTTATTATTGTGAACGTGAGGACTATGTTGATTGCTTTTTTTTCCTTTTCAGTAATTTTAACGTATGTCTGGTAATTTGAGTATTTTCTGCGGCCTACCCAATTGTCCTTTCCTTGGTATTGTTCGTCAAGTTGTTGAGCTCCTTAGTAGTCCTGAGTTGAGCTTTGCGAATACTGACAAATGCTTGCACTGACTGGACAGGTCCACTCAAATCTGTATGGTTCTTTCTTCAAAAGTCCATCTCAGACAAATCTGCATGGTTCTCATGTGATTTGACCATTACATATTTACTGTATGGACTTTAAAAGAGACTTTGACCCCTGAGTTTGTTTCGGTGTTTCTTCTCAGGGTAGTCAGCTAGGAAACACCGGCCTCATCTAGTTTAAAATGACGAAAAAAAAAATATACGTGTAAAAGTGTTTTTTTAAACCTATTTGCAGAATAAATATTATTCATCATTTATGTATTAACAGATATTTCTGCACTTTCAAATCACTGCACCAGTTCACCAGCGCAGCCTGACTGAGGAGAGGACCTTGTTACAGGTCAGGTCGTTTCAGGTCCAGAGAAAAGAGCTCTTTCAATATTTTGTGATCAATCCATGGCTTACCGAGAGGTTACTTGGTGTGTCTTACAAACAGTATATAGATTGTTTATTGTCACAATATCCTGCAAAAACTCAAACAAGGTTCCGATCTTAACAGAAATAGTCCATGACTTATTCCTACCAGTATCATGACAAAAAATCAAGCCATGCGGCACAAACGGCTCGTGAGCTACTAAACGTGTCAGCGCTGCGCCTGCGACTGTTCAGAATGTATGACAACATGACTACCACGGATACGGAAAAAATAAAATATGGAAGCATTTCTAATAATAATATTTGTATGCGGTGAGAAAAGATGGTTCGCAGAAACACTTGGAGTTGGTTTAGCAAGAAATGGTCTAAGATATGATCCTGTTCAGATATTCAGCAGGCATTTTGAAATGCGACATTTTACTTGAAAGCCTACTTACTATGGCGGTCTGGAGTAAGGCTTATGTAGATTTATTACGGGGGCTTTTTCAGACTGATAATCTTATAATCATGAGAACAATCTTAACATATTTCTTTTTCTGTCGTTAATTTAATATTCGTTAGTTTTTACCCGACTACGGAGGGTTATGATTTTGACAGGCTATGTATATGTGAGTATGTTCATCTGTTCCCTCATAGCTCCTAATCTACTTATCGGAACTCGACGTATGAAGTATCGTTAGAGCCGTCTTAACTGTCCGCTGAACATAGGCTACGTGACGTGTCACAAAAATTGATATGGCGCCCTCTAGCGGACAAAAAGTAATGTGTTAAAAATAAATATGGAGTAAAATACGCCGTGTTTGGTATCATTTGAAAGGGCTTCACTTGTACATTTCCAATATATTGCTCAAATTTAAAGTGACGCCCTCTAACAGACAAAAAGTCATGTTTAAAAAAAAAATGAAGATAAATATACCGTGTTTGATATCATTTCCATAATGAAAGGGCTTCGCTGGTACTTATCAAAAAATATCATCAAAATTCAATGTGGCGCCCTCTAGAAGACAAAAAGTATTGTGTTAAAAAAAATACGGTAAATACGTCGTGTTTCGTATCATTTGAAAGGGCTTCACTTGTACATACCAAAATAAATAGTATAGAAGCACAGTGATTTAACACCAAAATCTTTTAAATAAAAAAAAAAGTAAAAAACTAAAACCCGACTACGACAAAAAAAAATGACGCTGAAAAAGTATGAAACAAGATTTTCAAGATGCTGAAATAGACAAGGTAACTGAAAAAACAAGAATAGAATAAAAAGAAAAGCCGTAGTCACACGTTATTAAAGTGTTTCGATTATTACCTACCTATAACGTGTGACTACGGTTTTTCTTTTTGTTCTATTCTTGTTTTTCCAGTTACCTTGTCTATTTCAGCATCTTGAAAATCTTGTTTTATACTTTTTCAGCGTCATTTTTTTTTGTCGTAGTCGGGTTTTAGTTTTTACTTTTTTTTTGACACTTAATATTATAAAGGCGAAAGTTTGTGAATATGTTAGTTTGTATATGTTTGTTATTTCATCACGCACATTTTATTGTTTTTTTAGGGTTCCGTACCTCAAAAGGAAAAAACGGAACCCTTATAGGATCACCTTGTTGTCCGTCTGTCTGTCTGTCCGTCAAGACCCTTTATCTTGGGAACGCATGGAGGTATCGAGTTGAAATTAAAATCATATTTATACTCAGGTCTGCGATCCCTTGAAGCTGTGAAAAAATCCAAGTTCTTAGTTAACGAAAAAAAAAGACACGGCCTTCTATGTCGCAAAAAACGTGTATTTCGACACTCTCAAGGGAATCAAAATTCATAGGGTACTTCCCATTGACCTATAATCTTGAAATTTGGCATGAAGCAACGTCTCATAGCACAAGTATAGGAAAAAATCTTCGTAACGGGTATTAAACTGTTTTCACAGGTAAGTTTGTTACCTGTACCTTACCTTACCTGTGTGTGTTACCTGTGCTGGACTCGCGCACTGAGGTGCGCGAGTCCAACTCGTACTTGCCTGGTTTTTTATGATTGATAGGCTTGCGTTTGATCACCATCTAACGAAGACTACGCTTATCTAGAAGTAACCTATTCACTTTTAACTTAAATACCCCCAGGTAGTAGGTATTAGGAAACACAGACTCCGACAGGGAATTCCACTCCTGTACGCACATTGAATATGTTCCCAAAACGTTCTATTCGTGTGGATGGGAAATTCGACTGAGATCTACCACATTTTGAATTAACTCCAAAACACACAACCCATTTACCAGTGTTTTAGCTGAAGAAAAACTAACTCCCCAACAACAACAGCTGGCAGTTCAATATTCAACAACCTAGACAATACTAATAATGAAAAATAAATGCTACTTAAATCCCTAGTCTAAGAATAAATTACTTAGGAACAGCGCAAGCTCCAGCCAGTGTTATTAAAATGTAAAAACTTCAGCAAACTTGTAATGAATTCAGCCCATTGAAATTCGACAAAATCTGTTGAAATATTATCGTACTAACTTTTTGTTTTCTAACAGCCATTCCAAAAGATATTTGTCTGATGAGAATTTAAACTATTAGCCTACTTAGATTCTTTGGAATTAATTCAAGATTTAAAACTTTCTTCAAGGATTATCGTAATTCTTGTTAAAGAGAATACCTCTTGAGAACTACTCAAGTCATTCAAGTTCGATGAAAAAACGTTTCACCATTGTATAAGAAATTTTTCGAGTAATATGAAGAGAGGTCAGTAAGTAAGTGAGTAAGTAAGTAATCATTTACTATGCAAAAAAAAATATATAAGCCTAATAGGTAACATCAGTGATAAAACACCAAAGATGAGAGTGGCTTATTACTCATGAATAAGATGACTGTCCTTCAAACTAGGAAACAATCCTGCATCTTGAAGAACAGTACATTTACAAATTCTTTTGATACAGTTTCATAAACTAAGAGCAGTGGTGGCCGAGTGGTAACGGCCCCGACTTACGAGTTGTAGGTCGCGGGTTCAAACCCAGCCAGGCGCATTACTTTGTGTAGTTTATTTCATCACCACTGCTCTCAAAACGGTGAAGGAAAACATCGTGAGGAAACCAGTATGTCCTAGAACCAAAAATTCAATGACTTGTGAAATCCACCAACCCGCACGGGGCCCGCGTGATGGATTACGGCCCATTCCCTCTCCTAGAGAGGAGGCCTGAGTCCCAGCAGTGGGAACATTATAAGGCCGACTATGCTATGCTATGCTAGTTTCATAAATTATAAGTGAACGCAGACAAGTAATAACATGTCATCCCATACAGATACTATCATCATGCATTTCATACTGATCGATCTGTATGAACAGTTTTTTTCTGTTATGGAACATCAGATGTAAACAAACGATGTCATCATCATCATCATCATTTCAGGCGAAAGACGTCCACTGCTAGACATAGGCCTCCAAGTGTCGCCATAATGACCGGTCCTGTGCGTCTCGCATCCATCGGAATCCCGCGACACACACCAGGTCATCGGTCCACCTTGTGGAAGGCCTTGCAAAGCTGCGTCTTCTAGTACGTGGTCGCTAATCCATAACCTTTCGGTCCCTTCGACCATCTGATTTACGAGCAATGTGGACTGCCCACTGCCACTTAAGTTTGGCGATTCTTAACTCAATCAACATATAAATAAATAATTCTCTACATTTTCAATTAACTACATCTTACCTCAACTACATCTTACCTCGACAGCAGCCTCATTCCATCCTAACTCTGCAGCTCACATAGCCTTGTTTAGTTCCGATACTGAGTTGCAAGCCATTACTGGGTGATGTCATAGGTTATCGCGCGACCCCGGCGCCCGCGCACCCACAGATTTCTGCGAACCCTTATCACTTCGCCTCGTAGTAAATATTTTATGATGGATAATATTATATAATGACTGGCTTTCTGTGTATAATTAAATGAAACAGTTTAATTAGATTACATTCTTGGGATTTGGAGGTTAAGGCTACCACTGATAATATAAATTTTAATAAAAAGATGAAAATATCATTAAAAATCGTTAGAATTTTAAGGCAAAGAATCTGGTAAGGTAGAAAGCGAAATGTTAAAGTTCAGTAACGTTAAGCCTATTTGAGCATACTCCATTGTGATGTTGGAGAGCGTGGACCTTGTTGTAACAGTTTTCAGTTAAACGAATATATCTTGAAATCTATCGGTTACACTACAAGTAATAAACATAAATTGATACTTAATTCTGAATGAAAATTATGACCTAACACGAAGGGGAAAACGGTGGCTTCATTCGCTAGCTTTGCTCGCCCACTTATCTCTCGTAATCCCCTTCAAACCTAACCTATCCGTGCCGACTTGCCGAGGTGCCCAAAATTTTGAGCTCACTAAAAATAAAACTTTTTAACTCTAAGACAGATTCATTTTTTATTTATTTTTTTAGTTTGATTGGATGCAAAGAACCAACCAATATTATCTGGGTGCGCTTGACCAAAACCTAGCCAATTTCCTTTGTATATGTAGAATTAAAACGTAGATGGTTTTAAACTGAATTGCGATCCTTCATTTTATGATAATATATCATCACCTGTCTCCATACCAACGCGCTGAAGAGTGACAGCTCCACATTTACATGAGTTTCCACACAAACATAGCACCAACACCTATAAAAGGTGGTATGCAGTAAAAACAAGGCAATTATGACAATGAACTACTTATAAGTAGCGCCGAGGTACAGACAACAAACAAGTGAAGAAATATTTCTGTATTTTTTGGAATTAATTAGTCAATCGTAATTTAATGCTGTAAAATGTTTTAACAAAAACAATTAATATTATAATCAACAAGTTTTCATTAATAAAACATGTCTCAAACTAGAAACAATCGTCACTTTCTTGCAGTTAGTACCAAGTTCCAACTTCATTATTTTTTATGCTCTCATTACACACTTGCTAAATAATTCATTTGATCCATATTTAATCTGACGCCATATTGCATTAATGGAGTTATGCTAGCTATCCTGTATCTCCCGGTTTGGTTTGCCATCATCTTTGCTATAATATACTATTAGTGCATTAATATGGACGTTACAATGCAGACTGCAGAGCCTGCGTATGTACGAACTCTACTAAGGGCTGTTGGTTCTTTTAATAAGCATTTTTTTTTATTTTTATTGGTTGTTACCGGATAGCGATCGCCGATTAACGGTTTATTAGTTATTTGAAGGACAGCAAGTATTATTTTAACGGTTTCGAAACCTATTATTTTACGACTTCCATTTGCTTCATTATAATCAGTTCATAAACTTTTTTCACATTGTTTACAACGTGGATTTGACGAACAAGTATTTAGTTGGTATTTTTTAATAGTCTCTCTCTCTATCTCTTATGTAATGTTGGTATGTCATAGAGCTTGGCAATCCGTTAGCCAAGCATGGTAACTATGACATCATACCCCCAAGACCTTATAGCAACAAAGTACAACACTACAACTCCATCAGTAGTACCGTATCACTTACAACCCTTATACCTTACCGACGGTACCTTATTACCTCGATACCTCTCAAAGTCTTATTGAGTTTTTCTATGAGAGAACCTTTTTATAAAGCCAAGCGACAAGTGACAGGCGACAGTCTGACAATTTGGTAAGTTTCTTTGATCTTTTTCCCTGTCGCAAAAATGTGACAAATAGGTCTCATTGTCATTGCCACATTACAAAGGGTTCTGGAATTACCCAGTAGCAAACCCGGAGTTCAAGTTTGTACCTTGTTGACAACAGTAGGTTATAAGCTACGTCTGCTGTGCACAGATTACTTAACAGAGAGAGACTAAATAAAATGAAACAAAAATGCCAATTTTTCAAGCACTTGTAATTGTTTTAAAAAACTTGTCTCACTCTACGTTGGTGAAAACAATTTTGGTGATAACAGATCACCTTACCGGACATCTTTTTGTATAGGAATTTCTACTCCTTCTCTTTCTAGGTAAGATTAGCCTAGCCAAACATTTAGAGATAACGCTTTTGATTACATTACATTCCTTGGTGTGAAAGTGTTGTACTAATCGCGTTATAATGGCTGAGTTGCGGAATTTTTCAAAAGAATCACTATGGCACTTTTTCTTTTGTTTTAGGTGGGAAATCATCTAACGACATCTCCCGCCCTTGGGCGGGGCGAGAGGGCGTGTCAGACTTTTACTGTCTAAAACCCACTGCTGTTTCTTCTTTGCCTCCGTTCCAGGGCCCCGGGGTTCTATGGCCCCAGTGGGCTTCGACCCTGCTGGGCCCCTACGGTTTTGCTGACATCTCCTTGAGGCGCGCGTGGAACACTACGCGCCGTCGACGAGTTGGGCTCGGTCCGGACGGTTACCTGACGGTCGGACGGCAAGCTACCCATTACCCCTCAAGACACGGCGGTGCTCTGCCCAGGCGGGGCACACCTCTACAGTATGCTCCACCGTGTCCTCCTGGCATCACTATGACCCTGAAATGCAAAAGGCTACTGAAGGAACACAAGTGGGTTTTAGTCAGTAAAAAGCTGATACTCCCTCTCGCTTCGCCCAAAGCAAGAAAAGTAATTTGATGATTTACAACCCTCAGCTAAATAGCCGTCAAAAGGTTTTGTGGTAGTTGATAAAACACATACAAATAGTTTTCCTTCTCCTCCTATTACATGACGCTTAATGTTTAAGCGTCATGTAATAGTATACTGGTGAAATGTGGGTGCACAACAGATACTCCCCTGCTATCATTTCAAGGAAAACTACCACCATGTTGTTACTTTGATACCTTTGAAACCCATGGTTATTCGCAGAACTTTCGGCTCTTAGGTTCCAATAACCTCAGTGATATCAGGTGTCCCATTCATGGCCAGTGTTTATCAGAAGCAGTGAGTCACACAGACAAACGGACGTGCTCTCACATGAGTGTATGTAAGTATGAAGGTGTCGCATGCACTACGAGTACGTGAGACACAACATGATACGGGTTTTTCTCGAGAAGTCGCGCAGCTTCCTACGAGAACGAGCGAGGGTTGTGGCTTTTAATTTCGTAAATTATTCGTGATTATTTTTATTATTATTGATAGGCTCGCGCTTGACCACTGTCTCGCTTGATGGTAAGCGATGACGTGGTCAAAGGTGGAGCACGGTTGCATAGAAGTGACCTTATTCACTTTTGACTTAAATACCCTTAGGCTATAGCTATCGGGAAACACAAACTCCGGCAAGGGATTCCACTCCTTAGCTGTGTTCCTTAGTATCCCTACACCTGCACTTTGGAGGACCTAAAAAACACTGACGCCACTATAAACGTGGCAACCTACTGGGGCCACAAACTATAAAAAGAAAACCATCGATTCGAGAAGAAGCTGTGCTATGCTTGCCATGAATGTGTTCCTAAAACGTTTTGACGATTTTCCATAACAACCATGATTTTATCTATATTTTACCGTATCTGGACCTGAAATTTGAAATATACACTAGCCTATGTAATGATAATAACATCTCAGCATTTCACCGGAATTAGCCAGTTAACTAGTTCGGGACTAAATGAAAAGGTGACTCTCCCTAAGAAAAATAAAGGTATACGTAACGACACGGTTAGCGCAGTAAATGAGCGATCGGCTGCTGCGCCGTGTTTAACGGGTTCTATTCCCGCTCGGTACAAACATTTTTATGGCCAACAGAATATACTCGTTCCAGGTCTGGGTGTCTAAGTTTACATGTTTATGAATGCACCCACGACACAGCAATAATTCCTATTGTAGAGCCACGTTATTTAAAAAATAACTGGGCAAGTGCGAGTCGGACCCGCGCCCTGAGGGTTCCATAAATAATAAGGTAATAGTTCAATTCCGGAATGGAGTCTTGGAAGATTTTTTCAAATCGAAAACAAAAATTGTGACGTAACTACAACTTCACAGTTTTCAGATTTATTCCTATACTTGTGCTATAAGACTTTGCTTTATGCCAAATTTCAGGATTCTGGGTCAACGGGAAGTACCCTATGAATTTTGTTTCTTCGAGAGTATTGAAATGTAAGTTTTTTCCCACATAAGCTAAAGTATCTTTTTTTCTCGTTAACTTACAAGTTTGTTTTTTTTACAGCTTCAAGTGTCTGCAGACCTGAGTATATGATTTTAATTTGAACTCGACACCTCCACGCGTTCCCGAGATAAAGGGTCTTGACAGACAGACAGACGGACGAATAACAAAGTGATCCTATAAGGGTTCCGTTTTTTCCTTTTGAGGTACGGAACCCTAAAAAGAATACCTTAAGTTTCAACATCGTCATAATCTGCCTAACCTTTCTCAACCATGTTGGCGTCTGCTTCTAGGCTGACCGGATGCAGCTTGATACGGGGTGGGTTACCATGACGTTTACAGTAAGATTGTTTTATTCCTATTCCATTGTGGGTAAGAGATGGCGCTAGACAACCTGTATAGCTCTGTCTCTTACCCACACAGAAATAAGAATGAAACAATCTTACTTTGAACGTCATGGTACAGGGGCAGGAGGCATTTAAATAGAGCGGCTTCTACTGGCTGCGTATTCAAAAATATTCCAACACTTACGTCAACGAAACCCGGGGCCCTGGGACGAAGGCAACGAAGGAACAGGTGTGGGTTTTTAGTCAGTAAAAGTCTGACACTATCTCCTGCTCCACCCAAGAGCGGGATTTGTCATTAGATGATTTTCCAACCTAAAAAAAAAGACACTTACGTCAACAAATGTATAAATGAAACATTCCATGTGAACTACACAATTTTGAATTGAAAACAGATAGCTACTCAACTCACACTCACTCATTTACTATACATACCTCCCACTCGGAAATAGGGATGCGTAACCAGCATATAAACTGCTAATTATCACTCCTCTTTCCAATTAGTCTATAATAAAGTGGCTGACTAATCAATCGTGGTATTGATTAGCCTTCGTTGCCAGCCCTGCGGACGCGTGGTTGCGCCGGCGCAGGTTCCCCGTACGACGCGAGGTGACACCGCGCATGCGCCGTAGAATCTTAATTACTGTTTTCAGAATTATAGAAGCTGGAAAGGCCATCGTGAATATGTAACTGAAACTTTGATACATAAAAGTGTCTAGTTATTTTAGACTCAGTGACAATCATGTAATCTCACATACATAGGACACCTAGACCTAGAAAAACTATCTGTAGGTTTATTCCGTACGGGTAATCGAACCAGGTACACGCAGTCCAGCAGCCAATTGCTCAACCACTGCATTCACCGTACCGTCCTTGTATGAAGTTACGAATATAGCCAAACCGTCTCATGAAAGGCAGAGAAGGAAGGAAGGCTGGTAGAGAATGCTCAAGGCATAAGCAAAACAAACTAATCAAACGTAGTTCTGGAGTGGCGGCTGCGAGCAATGTGCCCTGCCCACTGCCACTTAAGTTTGGCGATTCACATGTGCCGTGCTATAGTTTTTTTTATTATTATTATGGATAGCCTCACGTTTGACCACTACCTCAACTGAAAGCAGCTTTCTAACGGTGAAAAAATTTTAGCAATCGGACCAGTACTTCCAAAGATTACCTCCTAGAAACAAAAAATCAAACTTTCCCTCTTTATAATATTAGTGTAGATAGCGGAAACTCCTTCCAGTTATCATATTCTGCAACCACCTATCTGTGCCACCTTCTACCAACAGGTATACAGTAATTAGATACTTACTGGCAACACCTCTGTATTAGCTGGTATTGCCCAACGATGTGGCTAATAGGAAAGACTGCTTAATTAAAACAGCTGTGTTGTTGCTAAGAACCTGCTCTTTGCCTTCTGCAGCTTTTATGACTATTTTTGATTAATAGTTAAGATAAGTTTATGGTTACATGTGTATGCATAATTAAATAGTATACGAGGAACTGTTCAATGAAAATAGGGACACATACAACTCTTCGTATACAAAAACCTAAGACCTAAGGGTTAGAAGGACCTACATTACCCTCAATCGACAAGACAGCAGAAAAACCTTCTATTAATGTCTTATTACAACAAACTATCTGTCGTCTGATAGTTTGCAGGGCCGATGCTAGGGGGGGAATTTCTGGAAAGGAAACCCTGGTCCTACAACGCAAAGGGCAACAGAAGGACACAGGTGTGGTTTTAGACAGTAACTCTAACACACCCTCTCGCTCATTGGAAAAGACATTGAATGATTTCTCATCTCAAAAAAATTTTGACTTGGATTTATTCAAATATCACACCTGGTTATAATACTGTCATCTTTTCGTATTCCAGACTGCGCTTCAAAAGACAAGGTTCAAGGATAGGTTCACGTTTGACCACTATCTCACCTAATGGTAAACAATGTGGCCGATGGAACACTTTTGCCTAGAAGTGACCTATTCACTCTTGACTTAAAGACCCCAAGGTTATAGCTATCAGGAAACACAGAGTCGGCAGGGAATTCCACTCCTTAGCTATACGCATAATAAATGTGTTCCCAAAATGCTTTATACGTATGGGTGGGATGTCTACCATGTACCGGTGACGCAACGCCGTACTCGTGTGGTCCGATGACAGAACGGACTTGGCGGAATTAAATTGTACAATTCCAATGCACACTCCCCGAAATGTAAACGATAGAAAACCGACAGGCTAGCAACTCAGCGGCGATGCTCAAGACTTTGGAGTTTTGACTTGACAAGTGCATCATTGCCGATGATCTACTTGGCTCGTTTCTCAATCGACACTAGTGCATCAAACTGGTATTTGGCAAACCCATCCCAAAGATGAGACCAGTACTCCATACACAATCGAACTTACGCTTGATAGAGGTTGAGCAGCTGTTCTGGCGTGAAATACTGTCTCACCTTTGCTATGATCCCCAATTTTTTGGCAGCCAGGTGAGCTTTTGCCTCGATGTAAGAGCTGAAATTGAGGATAGATGACAGCGTTACCCCAAGAAGCTCAAGGTGGTCGGTTATCGGCACGGTCATACCTCGGAGAGATGGAGCTGGGTGGAATTGGCTCCGTTTAGCGGAAAAGACACACCTGGGTTTTAACTACTTGATGCCTGCTATTAACAAAGAATATTATTAAATAAAGTTGCTACACCACGGTGTACCAACCACATTACTTTGTTCTACACTTACACACCAACGTATTCCTCGTTCTATCCCCACTTTATTCCAATTGATTCACTCTATAACACGTAAATTCTATTTTCATCTCATTTCTCACGAGTATACACGTAAAGCTCCTTCAAACGTCCGCATATGAACAGCCAACGATCTACAATTCCTTGTGAACACCTCATCTTGAGTTTCACGAGCGACATCTAAAATCTTAAATCGTCGCTGAATTTCCCGTGTTATGACGTCACATTTTACGCCATTCTTACTGCCATGATTGAGAAAACACAGAAGCTCCATTCGTAGCAAACATTTCTGAAAAGTATGTTTTTTTTAAGGGGAAATCATCATGTCGGACTTTTACTGACTAAAACCACACCTATGTTCCTTCTATGCCTTGCGTTCCAGGACCCTGGTTTCCCTTTCGCAAGTCCACCCATGGCCCCAGTAGGCTTCGGCCCTGCTGGGCTCCTACGGTTTTGCTGATATCTCTTTGAGGCGTGGAACAATTTGCGCCAATGATGACTCGTACACGATCCGAACGGTTACCGGACGGCAGGACGACGAGCTACCCAGGGCTCATCGTCCGCAAGTCACCGCCTTGGTGCTGAAAATCGGGGTCGGGGTCCGGTTAGATGGGATTTTTGAAAAGTTAAAATTAGAATGGAAAATTATCAAATTATTCAGGCGTTTGGGGTGGAGTGAGAGAGAGTGTCAGACTTTTATTGACTAAACCTAACCGTGTTTAGTTAGTTGCCCTTCGACCCGTGCCTCACTGAGAGGCAATGGTGGTGCTGCCAGTTCGCGCAGCTAAGAAAATAAATGCAGTTTTATGGTGTGTATCTCACCTGGTCATTGGTCACGCAGTCATCGCATCATATTTTTTTTTAACTATTTTTTTTAAGTTCCGCACCTTAAATAGAAAAAACGGAACCCTTATAGGATCATTTTGCTGTCTGTCCGTCTGTCTGTCTGCCTATCAAGACCCTGTATCTCAGGAGCGCGTGGAGGTATTGAGTTGAAATTAAAATCATATACTCAAGTCTACGGTCCCTTGAAGCTGTGCAAAAATCAAACTTCAAATTTAACAAAAAAAAGATACGGCCGTTTATGTCGCAAAAAACGTGTATTTCGACACTCTCAAGGGAATCAAAATTCATAGGGCACTTCCCGTTGACCTAGAATCTTGAAATTTGGCATGGAGCAAGGTCTCATAGCACAAGTACTTATAGGAATAAATTTGAAAACCGTTAATATGTTGTTACGTATAAAAAAAAACTTTTTTTGCGATTCCTAAAAATCTTCGAGACCCCATTCGGAAATTGAACTATTTATTCATAGGTAAGTTTTTACGGAACCCTCAGTACGCGAGTCCGACTCGCACTTGTCCAGTTTTTTTTTCTAATTTTTTTTTCATTTTTTTTTTATTATCTTTAAAGGATTTGCACCACAGAGTAGGTACTTTGAAACATACTGAAAATTTGCACTGTGATCGACCTTCTGTGCCCACATATAATCAATCACAGACCAGGTGTAAACCTTCTCCACTTACGTACCTAGTATCCACACACAATTCTCGCATACCGCGTGTGAACAATGCATCGTGATATATTTCCTCAATGTGTGGAACCCAAAGGTTTCTATGAAGCCTCTTAAAGGACATTTTCATAGGAATCACTGCCGCATACATACACACACGCGCGGATTCGCTTGTGTTGGACGAATTCGCTTTCTTTTCCCTTTTTCTCTGTTATTTATTGTTCACTGACATTCTTCGCATAAATATGATGACAATATTTCTTTGTGACATTGTGTTTTTAACCGACTTCAAAAAGGAGGAGGTTATATGTTCGGTTGAATGTATGTTTTTTATTTTTATTTTTTATGTATGTTCACCGATTTCTCGGTCAATTGTGGACCGATTCTGAAAATTTTTTTTTTGATTGAAAGGTTATGCTTCCGAATTGGTCCCATAGAAATATTGTTATGATCTGATCATGAACTTCGAAGATATGGAACAGAACTCCTCATAGGATCACAGCAGAACCGTCGTAACAAGTAAAATTGCTTTGTTTATACGTGTAGTCGATGACTGACTGAAAGTAGAGCGGAAATATATCGAACTGATCTGATGATGAAGCCTGAAGTTAGGCACCGGAACTCTGTAATAAATTAATGTAGGTAATCTAACCGTGTTTGGGATTATTAGAATTGTCATGAGATGCACTCTGGCTATAAGGTATTTAAGTTTGGCTGAGGGGCACTTTTTAGTGGTGGTACCATAACCAAAAAGTGTAAAATAAAAAACTTTTTACAAAAAAATACAACCGACTTCAAAGTAAAAAAACACTGAAAAGTGCAAAATAACTTTAATTTCGGAAGTCGGTGTTAAATAACGAAGAGACAAAACTATTATAGAAACACCGACTTCCGAAATTAAAGTTATTTTGCACTTTTCAGTGTTTTTTTACTTTGAAGTCGGTTGTATTTTTTTGTAAAAAGTTTTTTTTATTTTGTGTGATTGCCTGTGTGAGTTTTATTTGGCTTTGTGGTCTGTGAAAAGGTTTTGATTTGCAGCCACTGATTTTAGTAATATTTTATATACCTTTGATTGAGGTGAAATGGTCAATCCATTTACTAGGTGTTAGATAAGGTCCCACGAAAGTCCCAATAAATTATTTATTTATTAGGTACAATTCCAGATAAAATTAAAATGAATGGCAATTATTGACAGTTTTCCTATTTGTTGATACCTTTTTTCATTTGCATATTGTTATACACACTTTTCTAATAGTTTTCTTGTTGACAGTTTGATAATATTTGCTCACCTTATTAAATAAGTCGACGCGGTCTTTTTGTATTTATCTCAATCTATCTTGATATACTAGCAGCAATAAAGTCCACTAGCGACCGATATCAAGCGCGACTGGATCGCCGTGTTGCAATCCTATTCTTCTCATATACAGAGGTAGCTTCTCCTTTCTTATAACATACTTCAGCAATTAACTATTTTTACAAAACATTAAACATAATAAACGAAAAAGGTTGTTTTATAAAATCTTCTGTCTACTAGGGCGGGTGTCGTCGAAAAGAAATAAGCGATTGGACGTTGCTCTGAAATCAAACAGTTATTAGATTAAATACAAACCGTTTCCCAATCTGAAATTACTCACCTGAAATAAAAAAAAAACAGAAAAAAAACACCTGATAGCTACATCGTAGATGCCTTTAAATCAAGAGGCTAGCGTGCTCTAACGTCGACCACATCATGGCATACCATCAGGTGATATAGTGGTCAAGCGCGAGCCTATCAATAGTAAAAAACCGGGCATGTGCGAGTCGGACTCGCGCACTGAGGGTTCCGTACAAACTTAGCTATGAAAACAGTTCAATTCCCGAATTGAGTTACGAAAATATTTCCGAATCGCAAGAAAAGTTACAAAACCTTTTTGCTTTTCTATCTGCTTTTGTTCTTTTCAGTTTTAAGTGTTTTTGTGTACATAAATATTTTTTTTTGTGACGTATCTACAAAACAGTTTTCAGATTTTTTCCTGTACTTGTGCTATGAGACCTTACTTCATGCCAATTTTCAGGATTCTAGGTCAACGGAAAGAACCCTATGAATTTTGATTCCCTTGAGAATGTCGAAATTCACATTTTTTGAAACATAACCGGCCGTATCTTTTTTTCGTTAACTCAAAAGTTAGATTTTTTACAGCTTCAAGGGACCACAGACCTGAGTATTTGGTTGTTTTTAATTTCAACTTGATACCTCCACGCGTTCTCGAGATAAAGGGTCTTGACAGACAGACAGACAGACGGACAACAAAGTGATCCTATAAGGGTTTCGTTTTTTTCTTTTGAGGTACGGAACCCTAAAAAGAGAATTAAAGTTTATCTTTTACATCAATAAATCATATAATATTTCTCATGCTAAAAATCCTTTTGATTATATCTTCTGCGTGTGCCATCATCCATATGCCAGCGCTGAGCACTGCAGCACAAATCGCGCGGCGCGCATCACAATTCAATTAAAGAGATGCAATTTTTTTGCATATTTATTATTTCAACATTATTTTGGCTTGACATTAAATACATGTTGTTAGTATATACTTTTACATAGCAGAAACGCTCGCCAATTGTTACACTTACCTACCACAACAAATTAAATCATACAAATATTTATTGACCTCTCCAACCAAATACATTCAGTAATAAATCAATTAAACTGGTGACCAATTACAATCGATGACGCACGTATAGCGGCGCGGGCGCAGCGTCCGGAGCGATCTACAACCGTTACAATACACACCAGCACGCTCACCAACCTTGTCAAAATGTTATTTATTTCAATTCTTGGTGAGGGCAGGTCATCGTGATGGGCGGTAGCGATATTGATGAAAGACCAGTAAACAATTAGGTAGGTACAGCTATAAGTCAGTGTAGTCGTTGATTGACGGCCATTGGGCACTAAAACCATATCCTGGAAGACTTTAAATAAGAAAGCCTAAACCAGATGTTTCGAAAACTAGAAAAAAAAGGTGACGAGAAAGCTGTGGATTAAATAGGCGAAGGCGATTTGGTGTACATAGGTACTGTAAAGAGGTACCTCTTTTGTGTGTGTATAGCTAAGGAGTGCAATTCCCTGCCGGAGTCTGTGTTTCCTGATAGCTACAACGAAGGAGCCTTTAAATCAAGAGTGAATAAGTTACTCCTAAGCAAGCGTGCTCTAGCGTCGACCACATCATCGCTTACCATCAGGTGAGATAGTGGTCAAGCGCGAGCCGATCAATAGTAAAAAACCAGGCATGTGCGAGTCGGACTCGCGCACTGAGGGTTCCGTACAAACTTACCTATGAAAACAGTTCAATTCCCGAATTGAGTTACGAAGATTTTTCCGATTCGTATTTTTTTTTTGTGACGTAGGCAACTACAAATTCACAGTTTTCAGATTTTTTCCTATACTTGTGCTATGAGACCCTGCTTCATGCCAAATTTTAGGATTCTAGGTCAACGGGAAATACCCTATGAATTTTGGTTCCCTTGAGAGTGTCGAAATACACGTTTTATGCGAAATAAACGGCCGTATCTTTTTTTTTCGTTAACTCAGAAGTTTGATTTTTTACAGCTTCAAGGGACCGCCGACCTAAGTATATGGTTTTAATTTCAACTCGATACCTCCACGCGTTCCCGAGATAAAGGGTCTTGACAGACAGACGGACAACCAAGTAATCCTATAAGGGTTCCGATTTTTGCTTTTGAGGTACGGAACCTTAAAGAAATATGGTTAAAATTAGAAGTGACCGGGACAGAACTGTGTTACGTATCTCATATGCCCCCAATTCTATGTACCAAAGCAGACGAGCAGTACTACTCGCTACCGCTCACACCACGCTCTCACCCTATCTCAAACGACATCCAATAAATATGTAATTAATAACAATGTAGCTAGACAGACCGCCGTTGCTCAATCACTGCGAGTCACCTCACGTTAACACAATACATCACCCAGCAGCTTATTTAGAGCTCACACGAATTACGATTTATTGAAGCTGCAAATAATTAAGTTATTTGGGAGTGTCCAAACTGTCTGGCAAACGTGTTTATTTTGGTTATATGTATTTTCACAAATGTTACCAACCGCCTGCCAAGTCACAACTGTCTTCAGAATCAGTTAACTTAAACCATACGTATGGTAGACTAGCTGATATTAGCTTACAAATGATATCTTTCTGTATATCTCAGAGCCCTCGGGTCCTGGACCTTTGGAAGGCGTACGAGGGGCAGAAACCAACTCACAGAGGCCTCTTAGACATTGTGTATGGAGCATGGTAGCAACCGACGATGATCCCTGTACGCGCTATGCTAGTGCACCCAAGGAAAAACCAAAAAAAAAGACAAACCTCTGTTGATGGGAAACTATTGCGACTTATGGAAAATAAAAATATAGTGTTAATAGAATAAAATATAATTTATTTTAATAACTTAATAAATAACTTATTATCTAGTGTTAGAACCAAATTTTCCCTTTGCATAAGAAATTTTATAATTGGAGAATTATAACTCTTCGCTACAGTTCTCAGGATGAAGCGAGAGGGAGTTTCAAACTTTTACAGACTAAAACCCACAGTGTTCCTTCAATTGCCCTTTACGAGGACCATAGCAACTCTGTCGAGCAATCCTGTAGCCCTGGCTGAGATCAGCATGACTGGCCCCGTCAATCTTACTGACATCTCTTTGAGGCGCTTAAAACTTAACGTACCATCGACCTAGGTTTGGTCTTTACTGGACGGTGAGCTACCCTTCGTCGCCTTCCGGTATGGTCCAAACCCGGGTCCACGCTCGGGGTGTCTCCGCCTCACAACTTTGGCCGCCTCCTTTGCTAGCATTGCTGCTTCACCTATACCTTACCCGGGTTCTACTCTCGAAGTCTAAAAAGGAAGAAAACATTTATTTGAGACATTTTTTTTTAGTCTACAATGTATTCTTACCCATCTCGCCGCTGGACAACATACATTTCTCAGGAAGAATAGGTCCTTAAGAATCCCAAGAGGTTCTAAGGGTCTTTGAACCTCCGCGAAGTACCTCCGTAAGTAAAAGATTTATTAGATTCCTTTTTTGTGTCCAAAAATAGATGTTTATTCAAGAAGTACAACAACAGGCCTACTGTCACCTTACACCATGATTTCTCAAAGTTTCCCTACATTATCTCGAAATGTTAAACTTAAGGCCCTAGCTCCCGAGCAGTGCCATAAAACAGTGACTTTCTGAAGTCTACTCCTCGGTAACGGCTAAGTCAATAGGTTTTAAAAAAATATATGTTTATTATAGATAGAGTCCAACATTATCAACATATGATTTTTTCGTATGACTAATACTTTTGCCAAAAAAAAAATAATTAAAAACATGATATTTTTTCGCTTGTTTTACCTACTCCTTTCAAACGGCTTGGATCTTTAGAAATATGTTTACACAAAAAAAAATTGCTGGTTAAGTGTTCTTCACAATTTAAATAGCATATGTAAATCAATCAATGTTTCGCAAAGAAAATGGTTTAAAGGCCAGCGGGGTTCCATGCGGGCGCAGGCGGCAGTACAAATATGTGTGCGTTTAACTCCGGCCAGATGTTCAAGGGACTATACGCCTTAAACAGCCGCTTCAGGTACGCGACTCTGCTTCCGGCTGAAGATTCACGTTTCTGGCGTTAATTACTGAACATTTACGATGCCACTGAAAAGTTTCGGCTTACGTCGTTTTTCAACTTAATTTCGTGTCGATTTCGATGAGAGAAATTGAAAACAGTACAAAAAGTGCTGTTTTCAATTTATTTAAGAATATTGAAACGGATTTTTACGTTCAAACGAAATTCGTTTTAAGTTTTGAGTTGTGAGCGCATATTTACGATGATGTTATCCGTTGCACGCATAGAACCGGTTACCTGCTATGATCCTGACCTATCCTTTTGCTGTCTTTATGTTTAGCATAGCATAATAGCATAATCAGCCTTTTAATGTTCCCACTGTTGGGACTCAGGCCTCCTCTCTCTAGGAGAGGGAATGGGCCGTAATCCACCACGCGGGCTCAGTGCGGATTGGTGAATGTCACATGTCTTCGAATTTTTGGTTCTAGGACATGCCGGTTTCCTCACGATGTTTTCCTTCACCGTTTTGAGAGCAGTGGTGATGAAATAAATTACACAAAGTAATGCGCCTGGCTGGATTTGCACCCGCGACCTACCTCTCGTAAGTCGGGGCCATTACCACTCGGCCACCACTGCTCTATTATTATTTATTTATTTTGCGAAATTTTATTCTATCTTTACAGGCTGAACCTTATACAAGTGGTTCCCAAACCCAAAAAAAAAATTGAAAAAAAAGTCATCAATCATCTTACGGCTAACATTTACCTAAAAATCTAAAACCACACTAATCTCTATTACGATATATATATTTTTTTAATTGATATAAACTAGTGCTTGACTGCGATCCCACCTGATGGTAAGTACGAGTAGTAATGCAATCGTTGATGGTGAGGCGCACTAATGAACCAAATGAGAGATGAGATGATGTGAGTAATGTATTGAGAGCCTTGAAGAGACCCAAATTATAATCGGAGGGGAAAACCGCAGCAGGCAAATTATTCCAGTCCCTTGATGTACGCGGTATAAACGACGAGGCGAAACGCTTGGTCTGGACCGTAGAGGTTTCAACAACGTAAGGATGGATACTCGCCGTTCGTCGGCTCGTCCGATGGTAGAAATGAGATGGTGGAATCAAGTCATGCAATTCCTGCGCACACTCTCCAAAATGCAACCTGTAATAATAAAGGAAGATATATACTACTAACTATAAAAATAAAAGAAGTACATACAAAATAAAATAAAATAACGTTAACCTATATGTAAATAAAATATAAAATCAGACTTAGTACAGTAACAGTAACTAATATTTAAATATAACTAACAAAATTTAATAAAACTCTTGCGAATTCACTCTCATGGCTCGAAAATAGGTCATCCTCTCATGCACTTCATTTAGTAAAAAATAAATAATAGGACTAGAGCTTGCGGACGACCAGCAAGCTCGTCGTCCGCCCGTCCGGTGAGGACCAAACCCGAGCGGACGGCGCGTATTTTCCATGTGCGCCTCAAAGAGATGTCAGCAAAACTGAAGACGCCATGCCGATGCCCGCTAGGACTGTGGGAACGTTTGAAGTCTCTTTATTTGAAAGAGTGACCGGGGCCCAAGAACGCAAAGGGCAACTGAAGGACACAGTTGGGTTTTAATTAGCAAAAATCTAAAACGCCCTCTCGTGCCACCCTAGAGCGAAGGAAGTCATTGGATGATATTTGGATATCATCGAATGACTTGAAGTGAGCCCTTTTTTTCGAGATGGGCCTCAAAAATGAGCCCACTTCGTTATTGTAACCTAAAGCTAGCCTAAATAAGGTCACTCGCTGCTTTCTAAGACCTTGTGGTGTCATAAAATTAGCTGCAAATCACTAAACATCAAGGAGATCATAATATCAGTTGATATACTTATTCATAATCCTTTGTTCATTCACTCTTGATATCACACTATAAGGCGAAAGTACGTACGAATATGTCCTTATGTGTCCTTTTGTGTCGAATATGTGACTGTATGTTTGTTACTCCTTTACGCTCAAACGGACAAACGGATATGGTCGAAAGGCACAGAAATTGTGATGTAACTGATATAACAATTTGTTGAAATGGAAATGGAACTGATTTGTTAAAAGTTCCTTAAATAAATAAATTAAAAAAAAAAAGGCACAGAAGTAGACCATGTTTTGGAGTAGAACCTACATATTATTTTTTTGTCCTGGAAATGTCAGTTTTCACATTAGACAATATCGATAGGCTTTGCCGACGACATTTTGACAATTCAAAAGTGTATGTTTATGGTTTTGGGGAAATATAACATTTATTTTGATTGATTGAGAACAACACGATATCGGCGGACTGGTTGTTTCGAAAATTCTAACGAAAGAGGTAATTTGCTAGTAAGACTAGATACTCGAGACTGCTCGGTGGCATAACGTACACAAGCTGTTGGTTAATGTCAAATCGACATCGTCACATAAATGAAACTACCAGTCCACCGATATCGGCCGATATCGTTATTGACTAATGTTGTAGAGGCTCAGTAAAGCCGAAGCCTACTGGGGTCATGGGTTGACTTCCGAAAGGAAACCCCGGGGTCCTGGAATGCAAGGCAAAGAAAGAACATAGGTGTGGTCTTAATCAGTAAAAGTCTGACTCGCACTCCCGCTCCGCTCTAGAGTGCCAAAAGACATTGGATGATTTCCCACCTTATAAAATAAAAAACCGGGCAGGTGCGAGTCGAAGTCGCGCACTGAGGGTTCCGTACAAACTTACCTATGAAAACAGTTCGATTCACGAATCGAGGGTCAAAGATTTTTCCGAATCGCAAAAATAATTTCTTTTTTGTGACGTAACAACAAAATTACAGTTTTAATATTTTTTCCTATACTTGTGCTATGAGACCTTAGCATAGCATAGCATAGTCGGCCTTATAATGTTCCCACTGTTGGGACTCAGGCCTCCTCTCTAGGAGAGGGAATGGGCCGTAATCCACCACGCGGGCCCAGTGCGTGTTGGTGGATGTCACATGTCTTCGAATTTTTGGTTCTAGGACATGCCGGTTTCCTCACGATGTTTTCCTTCACCGTTTTGAGAACAGTGGTGATGAAATAAATTACACAAAGTAATGCGCCTGGCTGGGTTTGAACCCGCAACCTACAACTCGTAAGTCGGGGCCGTTACCACTCGGCCACCACTGCTCTGCTATGAGACCTTGATTCATGCCAAATTTCAGGATTCTAGGTCAACGGGAAGTACCCTATGAATTTTGATTCCCTTGGGAGTGTCGAAACGTACGTTGTTTGCGACATAAACGGCCATGTCTTTTTTTCCCGTTAACTTAGCAACTTAAGACCTGAGTATAATATGGTTTTAATTTCAACTCGATACCTCCATGCGTTCCCGAGATAAAGGGTCTTGATAGACAGACAGACAGACGGACAACAAAGTGATCCTATAAGGGTTTCGTTTTTTCCTAAAAATGGTCTAATGTGAACACGAGCCTTGGGATAATTTTTAATTTTCACGTGACTAAAGTCTTTAGCACAAGCTACTCATCTACAGGACAAAATGACGTGGCCTATTCTTTTTTTAGTGGGCCGAGTGAAGATCATGACTAACTCTTTTATATATCTTAGAGTAACCCGAAGATATTCTAAAATAGAAACATTTCTCACTGCGCAGAACAACGTAACAGCTTTGAGGCACCTTTTATACCATAGTGTTGACTTTCTGACCCAAATATTACTTCGAGGTCATTGATTTATTTATTTGTGTAATAGTTTTAGATTCGCTCTTCCCCTTCATACATTTCGGATACAAAAGATGATTGTTTCTTTTGAGCGAGTCTATTGAATTTGAAGAGAATTCAGAACTCAATTTTCTGAGATAAAATATCTTTCAGAATAATTGGATTGATTTTCATATTCTTAGATAGTTATTCTATATTGTTTGTTGAAGTACTAACAGAACCGAAATGGTCTGTTGTTATAGAAAAGCATTTGAGATAAGTTTGAATACATTTGTGAGACTATTATTAGATATTTAAATATTATTGACGGTGTTGTAGATAGTGCTAATCTCTGTTGTGCAGACCTATTTCTTAGTTTATTTTATTTTAATAAGTAAGTCATTTTGAAATGTTCTATATTTTAAAATATTTGTATTGCCTAGTTACTTGCTTATAAACACTTATGACAGTACCATATTTTCTCTTATTTATTTACAAATCCTTTATATTTACGAGCCTTCATCCTATTATTCTAACATTGCGTAATGGTTTGCGTTGCGTTTGCGTAATGGTTGAGCGATGCGCTGGGTGTTGCAGGTTCGATTCCCGCACGTAATAAAAATTTGTATGACCTACAGACTAGCACAGACCTGGTGGCTCCAGGTGTCTTTAGGCATGTGAATGGAAATGTTTGTCAACGCACCTTCGATACAGGAGTAACGCTGGACTCGCGCACTGAGGGTTCCGTACAAACTTACCTATGTAAATACTAAATAGTTACATTTCCAAAGGAGTCTCGAAGATTTATCCGAATAGCAAAAGAAGTTTTTTTTTTGTGATATAACAACAAATTTACTGTTTTCAGATTTATTTCTACACCTGTGCTATAAGACCTTGCTTTATGCCAAATTTTAGGATTCTGGGTAAACGAGAAGTAGGTACCCTATGAAAGGTAAATTTTGCTTCCCTTGACAGTGACGAAATATACCTACGTTTTTTGCGGCCGTATCTCTTTTTCGTTAACTTAGAAATTTGATTTTTTCACAGCTTCATGTGACCGCAGACTTTAGTATATGGTTTTAATTTCAAGGCGATACCTCCACGCGTTCCCGAGATAAAGGGTCTTGACATACAGACAGACGGACAACAAAGTGATCCTATAAGGATTTTTTTGGTGGGAAAAACATCTTATGATATCCCCCCTTCTTGGGCGGGGCGGGAGATAGTGTCAGACTTTTACTGACTAAAAACCCACTCCTGTTCCTTCGTTGCCTTTCGTACCAGGGCCGAGTCTTCCTTTCAGAATCAGACCCTTGGTCCCAGTAGGCTTCGACCCTGCTGGGCCCCTACAGTTGCTGACATCTCCTTAAGGCGCGTGTGTAACAGTACCCGCCGTCGACGACTTGGGCTCGGTCCGGACGGTTACCGGACGGTCGGACGGCGAGCTACCCATTACTCGCTGCAAGCCCTCGCCTACGGTGGCCGGAAATCGGGATCTGAATCCCGGCGGCGCGGTTGGTTCGTGAGGACCGTTGCCTCACGCAATCGGCCGCCTCCTTTGCTAGCATTACTGCTTTGCAAAAGGAAGCAACTGCCTGCCACTCCTCCTCGCTCCGGACCATGGCCTGTACCAAGGCCCGGCGCGAGAGATTACCGTCGCCGATCGCCCCCACGAGGACACGGCGTTGCTCTGCCCAAGCGGGGCATACTTCCACCGTGTGCTCCACCGTGTCCTCCGGGCCGTCCACACAATGATTGTCACCGTTGTGTGGAGCGCCCGGAGGACACGGTCGTTTCTTCCGCACGAATCCGGTGCAGGAACCTCCAGAACTTACCATGTCTCCTATAAAGGTTCCGTTTTTTCCTTTTAAGGTAAGGAACCCTAAACAAAGAAGAAAAAAAAATGAACAATTAAAAATAAAATTAACTTTTTCCTGCGGTTTCGTCCCAGAGTCCATCTTATAGAAATTGCATGTTTCAGAATAAATATTGTACAAAACAATTGAAACTCATTACAAGAATCAATTTTGATGAACGACGCACCATATACAGGAACACATCTCATATCACTGACATTAATTATGAAAAGGCACTAAAAAACTTTTAGACCATTACAAATGTGTCAAAATGTTCAAATAACATGTTTAACTTATAACTCCCATCTTAACTGCATCTGCAAACTGCAAGTTACAATACTTGTCAAAGTTAGCGAAGGTAACCGATCCTGCACTAATATCGCGGTAACTATATTATAAGTGGCACCGTAGGGGTGACGTCGTATCGTAGTGCCGTCATACCGTAGTGCCGTCTTACCGTAGTGCCGTCATACCGCAACGCTGTCGTACCGTAGCGCCCGCCATCGTGCCGTAGTAGAGTGCAGTTAATAAGTTTATGGAGCTGTCGAAAACTTTCAGTTGGTAGTACTGCGCCTTCTCCTAAGTTTAAGTAGACAAGTTGGCTGATAACAAGGGAATGCGGTTTTAAACGTGTATGTTATTGCTGTTTAATTTCCTTTCAGTAAGTATAACTAATTAACTACTGTAGTGGAGCCACACAATGTTGGCACATACTGCAAAATATTTTTACTAACAGTGAATCTTCCGAATTTGTTGACCCTCAACGCAAAGGACAACTGAAGGACACAGGTGTGGTTTTAGTTAGTAAAAGTCTAACACTCTCGCTCCACCCTATAGCGGGAGAAGTCATAGGATAATTTCCAAAGTCAAAAATATGCAGTCAGCATAGGAAATATTATCATGAAGAGGTCTTTTGTGCTTTTCATCGCCATTTTATTACTCTGGTATGCACTTATAGCACTGACAGCTCTTGTATGCGATTAGTAAAAATTCAAAGGGACTGCTAACGCGTGAATTTTTCAAACAGCATAGCAGTCACTAGCATACAGCCTTATAATGTTCCCACCACTTGCACTGGGACTCAGGCCTCCTCTCTAGGAGAGGGAATGGGCCGTCATCCACCACGCAGGCCCAGTGCGGGTTAGTGGATCTCACATGTCTTCGAATTTTTAGTTCTAGGACATGCCGGTTTCCTCACGATGTTTTCCTTCACCATTTTGAGAGCAGTCGTGATGAAATAAAATACACTAAACAGTCACTGACAAGACTAAATACAATTACTTGTGCTGTTAAAAAGCTGCTCGTCGATATTTTCTATAAATAAGTAAAAGCCACATGTACTGGCAGTGTTGGGTTCCGCGGTAATGTGTGTAACTTGATAGTTGATGTGTTACCGACAGGAATGTGCCCTAAATATACTGAGCCGGGGATTCAAATATATTTGGATTCGTAGTGTTTCGTTGTCGGTTTAGTTTTATATTTCACTAGCAACCCGCGACTGTTACAAATCTTTAAAATTCTCGATTTTTCTCTAATATAATGTGCATGAATTGGCTTCTTCATGAATCACTTTGTCTATTGGTGAAAATTATGTTTTTTTTTAATATTCCACAACTAACACACAACGCCGTCTAGTGCCAAGCTAAGCAGAGCTTGTGTTATGGGTACTAGACAACTGATAAACATACTTATATATTTCTAAATACATACATATATAGATAAATTACACCCAGGCACAGCACAAATTATCGTGCTCATCGCACAAACATTTGTCCTGTGTGGGAATCGAACCCACGACCTCCGGCATAGCAGTCAGGGTCACTAACCACTAGGCCAACAGGCCAGTCCTAGTAAATCCGGTCAGTTTATCACGTTCATACAGACAGGCGTGATGGAGGATGTTGATATATTCATGTAAGGATGTCGGATGCAAAGCTTACGTGATTACATAATAAGTCTGGCTAAAGAATCATTTAGACGTTTAGGATTTATTTTACGCAACTGTCAAGGTTTTTAAAACCAAGCAGTTATAAAGCTTCAAACTTGAAACAAGCGCTTGTGTATGGAATCCTCATGAAGTTACATATACAGTCATGCTGGAGAAAGTACAAAAAGCTTATCTTAGGTACCTATATAAACGATTATTTGGATACTATCCATATATGTATCCTACTATGTTTATTTTAGGATGCTTAAATTGCAATTCACTAAAGGTTAGGCGGGCTGTTGACCAAATTACAACAGCCTATAAAATTATTAATGGTTACACTGATGCGTCCGACTTACATGTAGAGTTGTGTCAATTATTTGTTCCGAATAATTACAATCGCTCTAGAAAGCATAAATTATTTAATGTCCCATTTTGTCGCACTGTAGCTCGATCCACCTCCCCTATACCGCGTATGCTAACGATGCTCAACGCGCTCGTGGAGACCAACCCTGGATTGGATTTGTTTGCTGATGAATGGAAGACAATATTATTAGAAAGTTTGCGATTCTGTGAGAAGACAGAGTGAAAGGATTAAATTAGTTTAGTATTAATGGTTATTTTGCAGTACTAAATAAATAAAATAATCACTACAAGCTGTTAAACCATTACTAAGGGAGTAACTCAGTGCAGGGCTTAGGAAAAGTTCGAAAAAGTTAGGAACCGCGGCCTTGAAACGCAAATGGCATCTGAAGGAACACGGGTGGGTTTCAGACTGTGTGTATACTCCATCTCGCTCCACAGTGAGAAAAGTTATTTAATAATTTCCCAACCTAAAAAATATAGAAATAGGTGCAATGTCGCCTCAGTCCACCTTTATCACAAGATTAGAAACCACTTGATCCTTATGGCGCTCGTAAAATCACAGTACCTACTTGTATCATGATGAAATAACTCATACAACAAGGTGGTAACCGGCCTGATTGCCCAGAGTTAACATTAATAAAGGTAAATGCTAAACATTCGACCCCATTCAATACGTTTCCTTATATCTCGTGGTTACACACCAATAAATTCATTTTATTGTTCACATTCCGTTCACATTTTCAAATCGTAAATTAAAACATTATCACAAAACGGCCGGCGACATTTATTTTGCGCGCGAAACAGCACAAGATGGCGTCGCATTGTCGGCCAAAAGGCGCCCTGGCGGGGCTCCAACAGGACTTGACAGCTGGACCGAAATAAGGCCACTCATTGCCTCCTCGAAAACACCCTGGATTTTCTTTATTGCTCATTTTTATGAGGAAGTAATATCCTGTATGACTCATAAATACGAACACTGGTAAGCCATAGTTTTCTGAAAACAAATGCATTATATGGCAAAAAAATTCCTTTGTTTTAGAATTTTAACCTAAAATTTTGATAGAAAGCTATTTTTGCCAGTTGATTTCCTAATGGAATAAAAACGTGAAAAGGCATAAAACCAATCAAGCTCTGAAATGTTATTAAAGGAATTGAGTGGAAAATGAAAAAAGTTAATCAGAATCTAGAAACCCAAAAGAGATTTGGATTAATATGAAAAGGGAACGTTTTTAACGTTTCTTAGGTAGGTAACTTTGTAAGGTACCAATTTATTATTTCCTTATATAATAATGTCTGTAAAGTTCTGTCAACCCAACATTTCATTCATTGTTACTTAAGGCGCGAGTCACGACAATGGCAACTCAGTGCGGATCACATCTCGCTGACAATATCCAGTAATCCGATTATGTATCGAGATTAGAATCGAGTCACTCGTATCGTTATTAAATCGATAACGAGGTGAATACATGTGCGGGTTATACTTTGGTCTAGGTGTAGGGTTGCCAAACGTTGCTTTTGTTGCAAACGTGTTTGAAAACAGCTGCAGAAAATAACTTATAATAAAAATTTGGCTTATCGGTTTTAGACATTGTGTTTTACAAATATATACGAATAATAAAACATTAAATTAACGATTATAGCCTAATTAGCACACATTATTTTAATTGGACCATTTATTTTAAAAAGATAACTGATGATAACCTTATTTTAAGTCTTCGTAAACACATTTATTCTTTCCATATTATTCATTTTAATTCCTCAACCTTTTCATTTTTACGTTTCTTCTTTTTGCCGCGACATATTCACAAGAGGACATCAATACTAAAAACGTGGAGTCAAAAGGTAATGAAATCCTCTCACGTAAAAATATTCCTTCGACTGTGACAAGTCAAAGCCACAATTTTTATATGGAAATTCAAAGAAACGTAGGTAATCGGATTATTTTGAGGCGACTGCAACACATGTTGACGAGTGCGACGTTTTGAGCGCAAGATAACGCGACACGACACGACTTTAAATCGTTTGATACAACTTGGACAACTTATCAGGTACGATTACCTCCTCATCGAAACAGAACATCTGAGCAGAGATCGCCGCTTGTGATACGTGACCATTGTTCTTTTTATTTCGATGTAGGACATGCCATTAACGTATTTCACTGTTTTATTGTTATCTGTCCATCTATATCCGGCTTCACCAAATAAAATAATGCCATTTACGGCTGTCAAGCAAGCTCTAACACTGTGTTTTGCATTGTAACATTACTTTCTGTCCTCAGCATCCAGCATACATTTAACGTCATGTGCAACCTTAACCAAGGAGTCAATGCATTCTTTCTCTTATCGATTTAATGTGATAATTTTATTCCAATAAGATACGGCTTCTATATCAGGAGACCCTATCTAAACGCTCTTTTACAACATCAACACACGATTCTAATGCGCTACATCTTCTGAACAACTGACAGTCAACAATGAATGCGCGTCCCTACACTCGGTCTAGCCGATAACATCGAGGTATAAACAGCAATTATCATGGCCATTACATTGTCGCAATGAGAGCTTTCTTTTACAGCCAATGATAAAGTTATTGCTGCGTTCTGTTACAAGATGTTATCTTTTAGTTTGTCGTGGAAATGTTCGTACGTTGTCTCTAGTGCCTCAAGATGTGATACGTTTGAGATTCTTATCTGATCTGCTTCGATAGTTATTTGGCTTAGTTTAAATGTTGCTTTCTAGTTAGGTGAGAAAGTTAATTTTATGTACATTCTACAGTATCAAAGCCTATTGATAGGATCGTTCGTTGCTATAACTCCAGGAAACAGGACAAAGAAGTTCATTGATGTTAGAATAAATAACGAATTTATCCTCTTTTTATTGACATCAAATGACTTCTTGAAAGTAAATTGGGTCCAGGACTGAGGGTGAATCGTAATGAAAATCTCTATTTACATTCCTGATCTAAAATGAATGGAGATTTTCCTTACAGTATCAGTAGTTCGAATTTGACCTGTCGTGATCAAAGTTAGCTAATTCAATCATCTAGGATATCTCCTACAATACTCAAAAAGTGGTTTTTCGAAAACCACAACATGAAAAGCACGCAAAACAAATAATGAATTTCGTCCATCGGCTTCATTTCATCCATTACGGCAATATAGTCGAACTCCGGCGTGATTGCGCAGTGCTCCTTCTGAACGGCTGAACACTGTCGTTCACTCGGTCAGCGGTCTTATCTCCATCTTAATGCTGCGCCCCAGGACTTGTGACCTGATGCTCTCGGCCTGATAACTAGAGACAGTCAAAGATGAAAAGAATGAACAGATGGGACAGACAGATAGTAAAAACCATGATTATATTCAAATCGGGCACTTATGTAACGTCAGCTGCTAGTTGCATGGTTCCAAGATGCTGTTGACAATGGAGTATAAGGAATAACCAGAAAGAAACTCAACAATTACTATGAGGTAACTAAGGTTACTATAATATAGACTCTATGTCTGTTCAATGGGTAGGTAAAGAAAAGACTCTGTCGCACCCACTTACTTACCTAGCTATGACATCAAATAAACTCCATTTCAAGAAAACTTCTGTTAAAGTAATGGAGCTATACAGGATGTATAACTCCATCCCTCTTTCTCGTTTAAAGACGTCATGGTAAGTTCTCTGTCTGCTAGATAGTCTATGGTACAGAAGTCTGCACAGTGGTCGTCGGTAGCTATCTACTGAAAGTATCGCAGCGCGCGTCCGTTCGCGTCGCCTCCACCGACACATACCACTACAGTTTTATTTAAATACTATAAGGATAATTTGTGCAACTGTCTTACACAATATAGTTTTGTAAAATTTACGGAGAAATGGTTTCAAGTATCCAATTTAATGGTGAGATTGTGGAACTGCCTTGTCTGATCTTACGTTGCGTAAGACCAGCAGTAAGTCGACCTCATCCATGGAATAACTGTGTAGTCTTTTTATAAACTTTGTGGTCGTGGTCATCACTTCAGGTGTTGGTGGAAAGCTTCACAACATGCCGCCACTCTTCTCAGATGGACGATCTGATGTTCCACTACTGTCTACTATACATAAAGTTAAAATAAATTAATAACTGAATAGAAACAACTTCATATTAATATAAACATTTATTTTTTATTTTTTGCAAATCTTAATCGAAAAGGAAAGCAAAAAATAATGGTTCTGTGAATACATTCTATTAAATAACAGCCATAAACTTCACCGCTATCCACACAAATTGCTTAATTTCATCAACACAATCAGCGCTCGACACTAAAATAAACTAAAAATAAACAAGCAACAAATGTGATTAGCTAAAACATTCCTACAATAAACTGGATTTGCATGTTTATATTATTTGAAGCTAAACAAACTTGTTTCACAAATTATTAGAAAGGCGTGGCGTCAATTTGAGACAATCGGATCAATTAGCTATGTAAATGTTATCATTAAGTATAAGAAACAGAAGTTTGTATCCGTAAAATGCTCGAATAAAATAGGTATACGAGTACCAGAAGGACAGTGGTCTAAACTTAGAGCAGATGACAGCAGATCTGACTTTTCACGAACGGTTTAAGTTGCAGTTTAAACTAAAACTAAACTCATATGACTTATAAAACAATACTTTTCTTTTTTTAATCAAATTCAAACACCTATTCTACATTTGCATAAACCTTAAAAAGTATAATTATCTTGCCAGTCTGCAAGTTTATAAGAGCAATAGCACCATATGCGATCCCTTTCGATACAGTAACTAGATCTACTAATGCCATGAAATTTGAAGTTGGGAGTCATGCCCGCCTCCGATTCTTCTGTTCTGACGTCATTTCAACGCTCAGTCACGTGGTCAGAACAAAGGAATAGGAGGCGTGGCCTACTCGAGGCGTTCGACGCAAACGAAACGATCATAACTTGGCTAGGGCAGTACATTCGACATCTTTTATGGTGTTAAAGAGGATCTAGTCCAACAAAAGATTGGCCAGTTTATTTGAGTAAAGAGCAACCTTTTTGTCCAAATAAGGCGAAAATAGGGCCAAGATGGCACGATATGATATAAAATTTTTGAGACACGTCTAACAAAGTCCATACAAAGGTCCATGCAAAAATCTAGCTTATTCGCTCGAATTCTAAAGTGAAATCCATATTTTCCTGGGCCTAGTAAACCTTCGGCCCAATCTCCGTAGTCTCTAACCAAAATGTTAGCAAAGTGATCGAGATCTATAAATCCGTGATAATGGAATAGGTAAGCAAGTATTTAAGTTTAATTATGTGTGTCCATGTGGGACTATCGAGAGCCGAGTCCGTCCACTCGGTAACGAGTGCGTGCCACCGACTAGATTAATGCGTGCAGATAGCGCTGCGTTAAGTACCGAGGTGATATACTGATGTCCAGAGGCGTTTCTTTAACCAGTAGTTAACCTTCACAGTGCCTGGATGTGATTAACATGAACAGCATTTTAACATGCAACTTACGTGAGAAGAACGTCAATTTACCTTTTTTTCTTAAGGTGGAAAATCATCAAATATCTTCTGTCGCTTTGGGTAGAGCAGCCCATCTGTGTCTCTTCAGGTCCCTTTTTGCGTACCAGGACCGCGGTAACTCGTTCAAATAATCCCACAGAGCGTCAATTTACCTAAGTCTCGGTTTTATCGGCTTTCCATAAAACTTGCTTGTGAGCTCACTGTCGTTAGTTGCCATACTGGCAACATTTTGTCTTTGTCGTAATTTCGTAAAAGTTTATTTAATATGGTCTATGGTCAATAGCGGAAGGAAAGGGTTGAAAGGCCTCCCACAATGTGGACCGACGACCTGGTGAGAGTCGCGGGAGTGCGGTGGATACGAGACGCACAGGATCGGTCGTTGTGGCGACGCTTGGGGAGGCCTATGACCAACAGTGGACGTCATTCGGCTGAAATGATGATGATGATGGTCAATAATTACCTGCGGGGCTATTGCGTAACTCTGTTGACAGTTCAAGTGATGATCACTTGTTAATAATGTGCATCATTGAACTGTCAAACAGCTAGTTTCGTATTGCCTATCTTCAGTGACCAACTGCAGTGACGTCATTAGCCACTGGTGCCTTTGATAGCCACCGTAACACGTTTTGACAGATGTTTTTGTATCGATAGTTTTAAAATTGCGATTGTGTAAGCTTTTGAAGCTGTATAAAAGTCGATAAAATTTTAGAGTGGTCACAATAGGCACCGTAATTTTTTATAATTCATCACATTTCCACCGTAGTTTGTTAGTCATTTGTGTGATACGTAATACCAATTTTATGAAATTGTCAGTTGACAAGTAAGTTTAGTGTGCAACGAATGCTAGTTGTCAACTGTTATTGAAAAAGTTAGCCAATAGGGGACCTGGAAAGAAAATCATCATCATCTCTCTGGGAAGATGATGGGTAGTATGCCAAGGCTGGCCTTTCTCCAACTAGCTTAGGGTCGGCTTCCAGTCTAACTGGATGCGGCTGAACACCCGTGTTACATGGAGCGACTGCCTATCAGACCTCCACAACTCGGTTACTGGGCAACATGATACTTCTTGGATAGACTGATGGTCAGACTTTCTGGTGCCAGATTACCTGTAACGACTATCAAAAATCTACGAATGACAACCGAGACAGCCTTTACGTGCCTTAATACAAAGTACTCAGTCAGTCAGTAACTCAGTAATGTCCTAGATAAGCTTAGAAAAGTACATATGAATTGAAAAAAATCTCTTTGGTACTTGCCCAGTTTCGAACTCGCAACCTCATGCATAAGAGGAAGACCTTAACCACATGGAAAGAATGGACACTGCAGCAGTCCATTATTACTTTAATGTCCAAACTTTCCATTTACACAAATGGAAAGTGATTTTACGTAAGTATTTACGGCGACCACGATGTCGACACTATGAAAATCCTCTTGAGTTTTTCTATTATTAGTTTTTCTATCACTTCGCAACTTTAGAAAATATAAAATATCACATAAGTTTGAGATGCAAATCTTAAATCAACTGCGACATCTGACGGTACCATGTTCTTTATTTTGCTCACGCTTCCGAGTTTGTTCTTAATTAGCGTAATGCTGAGGATTTTTTGATGTTGTGTGATTGTTTAGTTGATTATCTTGTGTTTCCAAAATATTAACGTTTCATTATCATATCCGTTTCTTAAGGTTCAAATAACTTACATCATTATTAGGCAGTTCTTTCTTAACTACCAAAAGAAACAAACAATGTAACCTACTTATAGGAAGTTTGCATTTTAAATTAACTTTCCAATATAATTATCAGATGGATATTTAGATATACTTAGCTAATAAAACTTCAGAACCTAGATCACGGTTTCAATAATTGGTCCCAAGTTGTACAAAGGATATACTATAAAGATATACTAATTGTATCAAACGAGTGATTAGTCACTAACATCTAGTAATTTTAAGCACGCATCAATTCACCCAAAACAAAATTTCAATAAACGCTATTACACAATAACACTTATGCATTAAACCATACAGCTTAATTCAAACGATGACAATCAACTTAAGATACAATCAATCCATTCCCCACTTAATTGGTTCTATTATTATTCAAAATCTATTCACTATTCACAAATTCTTCACAATGCACATGACTATTATAATCCCGGGAGGACACAGCACTATCTATATCTAACTGTGAACAAAGGAATGTCAAAACTATTCGTTTGACAATACAAATGTCACTGATTGTCAGGGGATAGACACAAACGGCTCGTAATGTCAAAATATTTGACACGTCTGGCCTTACCTGAGATGAAGCGATTGAGATAAATGCTGAATGGATTTTGCTTAAATGTTTAGTATTTCATGAGTTTAAAGAGAATGGTTTGTGAATAGTGTCCCGATTTCACACAGTTTAGTTGACAGTTTATTGGGACAGGCTTAAGTTCGGAATGCGTGGAATATATTTTTAGCTACCTATAATAGGTATTATAATGGTATTATATTATATCTCTCTCAGTTATTCTACGCACAGTTGATAACTAGCTGCTGCCAGCGGCTTCGCCTGCATTATAATTTTTTTTTTTTTTTTAGGTGGGAAAATCTTCTAATGACAAATCCCGATTTGTCTTGGGCGGAGCGAGAGATAGTGTCAGACTTTTACTGACTAAAAACCCACTCCTGTTCCTTCGTTGCCTTCGTCCCAGGGCCCCGGGTTTCGTTTTCACACTACCCATGGCCCCAGTAGGCTTCGACCCTGCTGGGCCCCTACGATTTGCTGACATCTCCCTGAGGCGCGCGTGGAACAATACGCGCCGTCGACGACTTGGGCTCGGTCCGGACGGTTACCGGACGGTCGGACGGCGAGTCACCCATTGCTCGCCGTCCGTAAGCCCGCGGTCGCCGTCCGCAAGCCCGCGGCCTGCATGATAGTAGAAATATATCCTAAAGGGAAATACTCCGGAGATAAAAAGTATCCATATTCGAAGGAGTAACAAGGTGAATGTTTGTCAGTGTGTATCGCAAACTTTCGCCTTCATAATAACATGATTTGTAACTTCATTAGAAAATTTTGTCGTCTTTGATAATTTTCTTATGTTTAATTTTCAATGAAATCAAAACGTTGTAGCATAACAATCACTATGTAATTAATTTCCTTTTGATAAATTTATACTTAAACTAATATTGTCGAATGTGCTCGCTACTGAGGATTTAACTTGCTGGCATTCTCCTAGATCGGATTTGGTGTTTACGGTCTCATACGGGTCTGTTGGTTCTCATTTGCATTCTTGTCTATTCACTGGTGGTAGCAGATTTGAAATGTCCTTTGCCGAAATAACTAGGAATGTACCTTAGTTCAGTCTTCTTCATAACTGTTATATTTTAAGTTCTCTTAATTAATTATAATGATTTCATATTTATCATAGTATTTATTAGTTTATTACGTTAGCATTTTATTATTTTATGCAACTTAATTTAACGATACTACTTTCTATTTCAAATATCTGTTATTTATTTATTGTGCACACTTAACACAGTGTTGTCTTTTTTAACCAAATGGTTGACTGGTAGAGAATGCCTTGTGGCATTAAGTCCACCTAGGTACCACCATGGAACATGAAGTTTAAATAAATAATGTAAAGTTAAAGGACTGTGGGTTTACAACACTCATAGGTAAACTCTAGTCTTTTCCCAAGATAAAAACTCCACCTGCTTCGACTTACATATCCAGAAAGAAAGAAGAACTTTACCAAGTTTTATTTATTTATTTTTTAGGATCGCCAACATTCCACGCACATCACACAACAAATTTCTCGTATAACAGTAATCAAGTGCAGCACTTCGCTAAGAGAAAATCACAACATTAAAATAAAACAGATGACTATGGATTGAGTAATTGAATTTCATTGAATAAAAATATCAACGAAAAAAAGAACACAGTAGGAAGAAACAAAAGGAAATCTATGGAAATCAAAGTCTAAAAAACAGCCTTTAAACACTCGACTTGCACCAATTCTCACTAAAAATATGCTTAAAAACAGTCATTCTTTACTATTCCACAAAAATCTGAAATCTTTACTATCGCATCTTTTATTTACATTCGAATATAATAATCTGTAGCAACAATATAATCCTCTCTCTCTGATCTCAGACTCCTTATCGCCTCTCCCAGGTCGTGGTCCATTTTTTGTGACAAGCGATTATCAGCCGAGCCGGGTCTATGTGAGTTGACTTGTGACTGTTGTGACCACATTGCTCTTTTCCCCTTTTTGTCACATCCGGATTATAGTTTTTGCGATAAAAGACGTGACTGATAACGATTTCAAATAAATATTTGTATTGGTATTGGTAAAAGGGATGTTGAAGAAAAGGTGCAGAACAAACTGCAATAAACTTAAATAAATACAATTTGTGCATGCTAAGAGCTACGTGCCAGTTAAGCTAACAGCTTTCAATATTTTTCTTTCTTTTGAAATGCACTTCGGAGAAAATATAACAAGAATTTTCAATTTCATGGAATTCTATGATAATTTTACAAATTGCTTCAATATTAATAAAATCATTATAGATTCCGTGAACTACTACAGTATTTTCATTATTTCAGACAGTCTCAAGAGCCAATAACCTAGTTCCATGTTTTTAATTAGCCACGTTTTTTCCAATACTGAAATGAAAATCACGTATTTTGCAGAAGCTCTGCAAGGAGAAATGAAAAGTACAAGACGAGAAATATTTGTGTTTTGTGTAAGGGATTTATTTTTTTGATGAAAAGATTCATGTACATGTTATTATTTTATGATAACTAGCTTCAGCCAGCGGCTTCGCCCGCGTGGATATAGGTTTCTTTATACAAACTTTGGACCCCCGTTGCTCCTTTTAGAGGGTGAATTATGAAAATCCTCCCTCAGTGCTCGCTTACTACTATAAGTAGCACAAGGCACAAGCACAATTTTGCACAAGGTTTCTGTAAACCTTATGCATGTCTACACCCTATAAGGAACCTGCCAGCCAAATTTTAAGTATGTAGGTGTTCTAGTTTCTGAGATTTTGTGATTAATCAGTGAGTGGTATTTCGCTTTTATATATAGTTTTGGTGACGTAATGTCGATGGGGAAAACATCAAATAGTCCAAAGACAACTAATAGAACCTAAACTAGGTAAATAAAACCTAAACTAGACTCGATATACACCAGTCTAATCCGATTCCTTCTCCCGGAAATCCTCCTGATCCCGCAGCGAGGGCGTCACTCGGAAGATGTACGGCGCAATACGTCGGCGTCGGCGTCTAGACACCAGCTATGTGCTAATATACTCGGCCATACATCACGACGAACCGAGATACACTGGGTAGGTAGCAATAATGGTGATGGAAGATGTTTTGACAATCCATGTACATTTATTTAGATATGTTAGATGCGTTGTCAGTAGACAACAACACGCTATCACATATCCGTAGGCTTAGAGACGACGAGCATTAATAGCTCGCCGTCCGGCCGTCCGTTAAGGACCGAGCCCGAGTCGTTGACTGCGCGTAGTGCTCCACGCGCGCCTCAAAGAGATGTCAGCAAAACCGTAGGGCCGACGCTCGCTAGGGCCACGGGAAGTTTCTAAAAGGGATACCGTTGTCCTGGAACGTAAAAAGCAACTGAACAAAACACAGGTGGGCTTTAGTTAATAAAAGTCACATATTTCCTCTCGGTCTACCGAGATCGGAGGAGTTATTTATTTATTTATTTATTGAGTAGGCACCTCAACGACTTACTCACTAAAACACACACAAAAGAAAAAGAAAAACAAACATTTTTAGGCATAGTGAATTCGTCACTTACAGAGGTGCACAGTACTGACAAAAAGAAAAACTTAACAATTAAATTACAACAAGTACAAGCTTAAATATATACAAGACACAAGTGAGCTATTATCCGAATTCAATGAGAAAACAGAAAAAATTAATACAGTGGAAAGAGAATAAATAATATAAAGAATACCTACATTATCTACTTATATTATAAGATGTTCGTGTCACCCTGAGGTTCCAAGCTGGTTAAAAGCTTCATACGGAATGTTTGAAAGGAGTTACGAGTATATGTTGATTTCCCATACTAAGAAAAAAAACTGTAGTAAGAATCCATGCTTGGCTGAAATATTAGAAGGTATAGTTTACATTGGTGATAGAAGATGTATTAAGATAAGATAATTTATTTGCATAATAAGTTTACAGCAGAGTGAGGCCCTGACTCCTGTGCTAGGTGGAAGCACCTATGTGTTATGTTACAGGAATCAGTGTCTTCTCCCAAACATTTGGTGAATTACATATTGCGTTACTACAACTAAAATTTACTTAGATTAGAGTTGAAGATATAAATTATTATTATTTAAAATAAAAGGAGCGTTAAAACAAAACTAAATATAAATATAAGCTAAGCCGAGTATTTGAGAGTGATTTAGTATCCTTTAATACCTGTAGTACAGAGACAGAGCTTGAAAAATCTTTGTCACCAACGCTTTTCCGCAGCTGATTCTTATCACGCACCAAAGGGCTTACCCTGTTCAGTGTTCACCTCATAAAATAACCAAAAAACGACCACTACGAATTAGGGTTTAGTCTAAGTAACCTTTTCCCTTAAAACCTTTCGCACAACAAAAAAGAAAATAGCAAAAGGTTGTGTCTAACCTCACCTACGTATGTCCAATCCTCTAGAGGAAAATTGCGAATTTTCCCACGAATTTATTTCATGACGGGTACAAAAAGTCCACCGTCAACTGAATAGAAGAAATTGGGCATTTTACAGAATATATAGAGCGTTTATCTTATTGGAGGTATCGGTATCGGCAAATCTTCAGCGTGCCGCGTAAACAAACTTGTGAAGGTTGTCGAGTGTCCTACACGACCCTCCGGTGTAAGAGTACACATCCAAGTTGTAGAGCGCTCACGACAAAACAAATTGGAGACATATTCTCCTTACATATCGTTGCCTTACAACCAATCGGGAATGAAATTTTGATATTTTCATTTAATTTCATTTTTAGAAACAAGACCACGGGACGTGCGATCTAATTTTACACAAAAAAAGTTTAGCTACCCGTAGCACCATCAATGGTTTATGATAACTTCATAAAAATTCGCAAGTGCCTTGATGAAAAGCTTGCAAGTAACATTTGACGTGTTTAAGATAAAAGTTACCTCATTCACATTTATGAGGTTTTTGTTTGAGCTTTAGTGTAAATGTGGCATGTAAACAGTGTAACATCCTCATCTGACTTTTTTGTGATTATCTCTTTGATCGCTATTTCAGTTAAAGACTGTTTGAATAATGTTTCCCTGCTTAGCCTTATCCCATCACATTTGAAGTCGGATTTTCTCGAGAAGCTTTACCATACGTGTCGGTTTTGGGCCGACTAAGTTTTTTTCAGATCGACGACGAGTGACGACGTCAATCAAGAGCTAAAAGACAGTCTTCCTAAACATTACAAACGGCTAGCTTCCGAAACTTCAAGTTTCTTTTAAAAATCGATTTATACACGTGATTTAAAATAAAAGAACAAAGTGAGTAAAACTGAACCTAATTTAGTGCAAAGTAAATCAAAATTAATCTTAATCCCAATACTACATAAATTGTTCGTTTGCAAGAACCCCTCTGCAGGTGAAAGCCCCAAGGAACCCCAGCTTGCATGGCATCCTGCTAGAACCAGCCATTTTTATAATGTCGTCCGCCCACCTTGTACGCGGTCTTCCTCTGTATCGTTTCCCACTTGGACCTCTCCAACAAGTCGCCCTTATGGTTCATCGCTAGTCTGTCATTCTTGCCACATGCCCCGTTCTATTTCAGCTTATAGTCGACGCTAGACGCTTCTTATCTTTAAGTATCTTCCTCGCTTAAGGTTGCTATATTCATACCCCAAGCGTGTCCTAAGCTCCCGACCGACTTGCTAAACAAAAAAGAAAACGTACGAATGTTGTGTAGTCAGTGAATATGAATCAGTTTGCCGCGGGGGAATGTTATCGGTCTCCAGATGAATCGGCGCTACTTTTCGGAAGGAACACTATATTTTAACTGTTGACAGGTTTGTTAGCATTATTAATGCAACACTATAAATTTGTCGACCGATTTAATTGAATACATCGATTTGAAATATCATTCATCGTGTAATTTTTCCTTTTATGTCTATAAAATCGATCATTATCTTATGCTTAGCTCTTTTGACAGTTGCGTTGATTAATCTGAACCTAACAATTCGCAGCACTTCCGGAGTTATTACGTTATTGATTAATCCACTACAGGGATTCACAAAAACATGCTTACCTAATATTTAGGCACCTTATAAAAAATAAATTAAACTCATAGCAGATAATGAATACGATAGAAACACGCATAAAGATATTATAAAGGAAAAAGTTTGTGAGTGCGAGTGTGTGTATGTTTGTTACTCCTTCAATCTCAAACGGCTGAATGGATTCGAATGAAACTTGGAGGTTGAGTAGATCATGTAGATGTAGATCTGGAGTGGCACATAGGACATAGCATACTTTTTATCCCAGGAGTATTTCCCTTGGGACAATTTTCAACTTTCATGCTGGCGAATTCGCTGGCAACCACGGATATCTGGCAACAGTTAGTTTAAAATAATAATAAAACATTAAATGAATTCCACCTAAAACATAACAAAATGTATCTATCTACTACAGTCTGTATACGCAGATAGATACCAATTTATTAATTACCTGGTTGTTTTACAATCTATTCTTAGTAACACTAAGGAATACCCCGTCCTCATTTCCAGATGAATCACGATCGTATAGGAAGTATCCACTTTCCACACGACTAGCTAAAAATAGCAACAATACATCTAGTGAAAAATGTTCACGCAATTTGCGCTGGGCTACAATGGGCAATAATAGCGCCACTGTCGCCCGAGTGCATGCTAAGTTAAACGGATATCTATTTAGGTTCATACTGTATGTTTGTTGCTGAATTGTGGAGCTGCATGTGAATAAAGGAATGGTGAGTCAGTCGGTGAATTTGGTGGTTTCTCACAAAGGTAATCCTATAAGGCTAAAATCTTAGCCAGTAGAAAAGGTAGAGGAGTACCTATGTGAGGAAGATATGGAGGAGGAGGATTTTTAGAGGCCTTACTATTTCCCAACCTTACATTAAAAGAAGTAGCTAAGAACACATGAGAGACCGGACGTCCTCACGCCCCAGCCACCGTGAAAGAAGACGCCCCTGGCATCGGGAGTCACTGGACGATCCCCGGCCATCGTAGGTGCAGACGACGAGCAATGGGTAACTCACCGTCCGGACTGAACCCGAGTCGTTGACACCGCATAGTTTTCCACTCGCGCCTCAAAGAGACTTCAGCAAAACCGTAGAATCTAGTGCCCCAGCAGGTCCGATACCCGCTAGAAACACGTGGAATTTCTGAAAAGGATATCCGCGACCCTAAAATGCAAAGGACAACTGAAGGACACAGGCGCTAGCTTTGAAAATATGGTAGGTATAGAAAGAAAGAAAGAAAACATTTATTTGAGACTCGCACATGACAAAAAATAATAAAATAAAAAGTAACTACATAATCTATAAATACTTAATTTCAAATAAAAAATAAAAGGAAACAATATAAAAAAAATTAAAAATAAATAAAAAAGGTTTTACAAAAAAAATACAACCGACTTCAATGTAAAAAAAAAAACTGAAAAGTGCAAAATAACTTTAATTTCGGAAGTCGGTGTTCCTATAATAGTTTTGCCTCTTCGTTATTTAACACCTTTGTTCGTAAATGAACAAAGAAAACAATAATAACAAACCACTCCACCACCCACTTACAATGTAAACAAGAAGTAGCAATACTGCATGTAGAAGTACCTACTGTTTAAAGTAGTGTCAAATGCTACACAACATAACGTTGGTGCTACCTGGTGACTGGCACCCTATGAAGTAGAAATCAGGAAGTAACTGGAAACCTATCACTCACTCAAAACCTCGGATATGACGGTCAAACTATCATAGCTAATCAGCCTTATAATATTCCCAATGCTGCACAGTACGGATTGGTAGATGTCACAAGTCTTCGAATTTTTGGTTCTAGAACATGCCGGTTTACTCACGATGTTTTCCTTAACCCTTTTGAGAGCAGTGGTGATGAATTGAATTACACAAAGTAAGTAATGCACCTGGCTGGGCTTGAACCCGCGACCTACAATTCGTGAGTCGGGGCCGTTACCACTGGGCCACATCACACATAAAGGCTCAAGTTTATGTTCGTGTATATGTTTGTTACTTCTTCACACTCGATCAGCTGAACGGGTTTCGATGAAACTTGGTAAACGGGTAGACCATATATTGGAATAGCACATAGAATACTCTTTATCTCGGAGTTAATTTGGAATAATTAATCCCTTGGGGTAAGATTCTACTATCACGACCACGCGGGTGAAGCCAACGCACCAGCTAGTAATATTACAAATGTAAAAGTAGCTCTGTCTGGCTGTCTTTCTATCGTCTGTTTGTATGTTACTTACTACCCCAGGGCGGAGGACATCCATGAGGATTTCAATCCAGAAAAAAAAAGTGACCATGTTGCCGGCGTTCACGCGCCATTGTCTTACTATTGTGTCTCTAATTACACACTCAAAAGTTTAAATATGTTCCCTTAGTTAATTTACAAGTCCGTAATAAGACCTGTCATACTATATTGATCTGAATGTTGGGCTGTGAAAAATATGGATGAAAAAAGATCGCATGTAGTGGAGATGAGAATGTTGAGATGGATGTGTGGTGTGACGAGAATGAATAAAGTGAGAAATGAGTATATTAGAGGAAGTTTGAAAGTGGCGCCAGTGACTGAAAAGTTGAAAGGCAATCGTTTTTCTTGTTAATAAAAAAAATCTGAGTATACCTGTAGATGGATGGAGAGGGCGAGGGAGGCCAAAGAAAAGAAGGATGGATTGTGTGAGGAATGATATAAAAAAAAGGGAGTTAGTGATAGTGTGACGGGTGACAGGACAGAATGAAAGAAAAAAACGTGTTGCGCCGACCCCAAGTAATATGGGATAAGGGCAGGAAGAAGAAGAAGAAATTTGTTCCCTTGGGATAAATTTCGACTTTCACGCAAAAAATGAAGCTGCTGACAGAAGTTACTAAACCAGAAATAAAATATATTTTTTTGTAATATAATATTATTACATTCAAGTAAGGTCCAAGTTATCTAATATCCACTTAATCAACGGCTTGCTCTCCACTTCAAACATCAAACGTTCAAATACATATCCTGAAGGCGAGATCCAGTAAATCAAAAGCAACTCCGAATGCAAACACTTCATATAAATACACAAACACTCAATTTACAAACAAACTGCCGCAACTATATCACTACACCCGGTAGCAGCTCAATATCTGCGCGTGATTCACTGCAGCGGCTTACCTCTGGCGATAGCTCCGAAGTTTCCTCGACAATATAACAGTGACATTTTATAACGTTCTGTTTATCAGTGACAATGATATCGCTGTTGTTTGTGGACCTGGTGGTAAAAATGTGGATCTGCAGACCCTACACAATACAATCAGTTTCTTATTCAATAAACTAGTAGTCCATAAACAATAATACTTTAACCTGTGTTATGTTTATTTATATTTTTTTTCTTATACCGCATGTTAATAATAAAGACCTTTAAAATCAATATCAATACTGTGGTAGGCTGTCGAACCTGGCCAAAAATATGTACTGGAAGTCCTAACCAAGGAACTGAGCGCAAGGTTGTTAAAGTTATTCCTTCTGAAGTAATGTTCACAGTAAGTATGTCACTTCGGCTTTTTTTTTTCGGTGGGAAAATCATCTTATGACATCCCCCGCACTTGGGCGGAGCGGGAGATAGTGTCAGACTTTTACTGACTAATAACCCACTCCTGTTCCTTCGTTGCCTTTCGTACCAGGGCCGAGTCTTCCTTTCAGAATCAGACCCTTGGCCCCAGTAGGCTTCGACCCTGATGGCCCCTACAATTGCTGACATCTCCTTGAGGCGCGCGCGAAACAGTACGCGCCATCGACGACCTGGGCTCGGTCCGGACGGTTACCGGACGGTCGGACGGCGAGCCACCGATTGCTCGCCGTCCGCAAGCCCGCGCCTACGGTGGCCGGAAATCGGGATCAGAATCCCGGCGGCGGTTGGGGCGTGAGCACCGTTGCCTCACGCGATCGGCCGCCTCCTTTGCTAGCATTACTGCTTCGCAGAAGGAGGCGACCGCCTGCCACTCCTCCTCGCTCCGGACCATGGCATGTTCCAAGGCCCGGCGCAAGGCCGCCGATCGCCTCCACGAGGACACGGCGTTGCTCTTCCCAAGCGGGGCACACCTCCACCGTGTGCTCCACCGTGTCCTCGGGATGTCACTTCGGCTTAGAAACATGAATACCTTTATCCTAGATTAAACTAATAAAGACAAGCTACATAATACTATTGCGCTTTCACGGTTACCTAGTCAACTGATTTTGATGGGTACGTACTAAACTTGAACCCCAAGAAAGAAGATAGGCTACTTTTTATCTGGATTCGACTTCGCATCCGTTCCTACATTCATGCGAACGAAGTCATAGGCAAACGCTAGTATTATAATATAGCTATTACCAGCAACTTCGATCGCGTCATAGTAGAAAATAATCCCAAGGAAACATACTCCTGGTAAAAAAGTTTCAAGTGTGCTATTCCAAAATATGGTTTAACCTTGTGCCAAATTTCATCCAAACCCGTACAGCTCTTTTAGCGTACATATACATACATAAACGCACAAACGTTCGCCTTTATAATATTAGTGTGATCATACGACTTTCTCTCTAGTGTACACTTCCTAGACCTAATCTAAAAGCCAATCGCACTCTTCCTAAGGTTTTCAAACGATGCAATTATTAGAATTTAATTTCAACTTGATACCGAGGGAAACCAAATCTTCTTATAGTACCCTACTCACAACGATCTACGGTAGCTGATACCGATAAGAAACGCCATGAAATGAAAAGTCTGAAAGGACGCATTACTTTAATAAACCTTATAACTTTTAATCTAATTCAGTCTGTATAGCAGGAGGCGATGTAATCCCTCTTTTAAAAATGATTAATTAAGGATTAAGAAATGTATTTCAGCAGCCGCTGGCTCCGGGAAAAATATATTCCACACCTCTAGGGATCTAAACACGCTATGTAGGGATGCGAGGTTTTGATTTCATGTGCGAGATTTTAAAACTGAATGTTGTCGATTTTTTTAAGGAATTTAGAAGCTCATGTAAATATAAAATAAAAAGAGCATGCATTACACTTTGATTGGAATCTTTTGGAATCGATGGTAAACTCGTTAAACTTTTGGGGCCCAGTAGGTGGGTACTTTAACTGCAGCATCCAGCATCGGTGGCACTCATTAAGGCACTCTAACATATGGCTTATGGTGTTTCATGTTTTATTTTTAATTTTCGATTTTCATTTGCACGAATTCTTGATACCACTCATGCACAGTGTTCATATAACAAAAATTACCATAATCAGTTAATATTTAGAGGCCAATAAGTACGTTATCAATGAAGATAAATTTTCAATATTATTGTTTTTTACAGAGGAGGGAAGTAAGTTTTACTAGACACAACAACACACTAGTAACACTTACTACCCTCCATTGTAAAAACTAGCTAGCTGTAGCTGTATGAGAAAACTTTATTGGCGTTGTGCAACCTCTAAACATTAACCGATTATGGTGATTTTTGGTATAAGAACACTGTGCATGAGTTGGTATCAAAAATTCGAGCAAAGTCAAAAATCGAAAATTTAAAAAACATAAAACACCCTAATGTGGCTCATGTTTTGAACAGGGGCATCGCACTCACATTGAGTATCCGACGGGTCTATAAAACCTCATTTCGCCAAGTTGTGTTTGCAGCGGAATACCTGGGTGCGTAACCGATTTAGTGCTTTTCATATGGACCACTACAATTCACGTACAGGCAGGAGATTTTCTTGGGGTATTAAGAAATCAGATGGTGGTAGGTGAGATTCTTCCCAAAGCTTTATTCTTTCTTTGGGTGGTGGGTCAAGGATGGCCTGTGTGTTACAAAGAAAGCTCTTTCAGCTTTTAAGCCTACTTGAGGCTGTTTTGTGTTGGATTGGAATTTAAACAGGTTCTCATTTCCATGAGTAAATCATGAAAACAGTGAAATCAATCAGAGTTTGTGCGGCGTTTTGGCGACCATGACCGCTTTCCATTTTGTGACACGTGTCCTTTTACCTGTTCACGTAAGGACTAAGGATATAATGACAGCATCAGCGAACGGCATTGCCATAATCAAACACTGAGCCAGGTTAGGGATTTAATTTAGAAAATTTAGAGCCTACACCTGCTAGGGCCACGGGGAATTTCTGAAGAGGAACCCCTTGGTCCTAGAACACAAAGGGCAACTTAAGGACACAGGTGTAGAGGACCAGTCGTTGGATGATTTCCCACCTCTAAAAAATAAAAAGGTACTATTTTTGGCATCGACACGCTAAGAAGGAGAATAATACCTAGTGATATTTTCAAGACTACTGATAATAATAATAAATCATTTATTTTCAGGCATCTTAGCCCATAGATAAATATTTTACAGATTAACATATATAAAGTAAATTAAATATAATTTATTGTTAATAAATAAGACTTATGACTATGTTAGAAACTTCACATTGCACTTGTTCACTTTGTGCTGTTCTGTGGCACTTGTCCGCGGAAAGGACGGAACACCACGCCTTGCGGCCAAAAGTCTTCCTTGAACATGAGGGGCAGAAAAGTGTTCGGGACTCACACCACGAACGCCTTGAAATTGACGTTACGGTGCGACTCCAGCAGCTGTACCCTCAGTGCGAACTTCGTCTTATGGCGCACGTACTCCACCCTTGTAGTGTGATAAAGACAATAATCACAGTAAGAGCCAGTCAGAATACTAGAATACCCAAAATGCAAAGCATGAGAAGAATGCAAAGAGGATTGAAAAGGAGAAAGGTGGGCCAGTGCCGTAGGAGACTGAAAAAAAAAAAAATTACCAGGTAACTTTATAGAGCATACTACCAGGAGGTTTAGCGTAACATACACATGATTCTTTAAAACAATTGTTAAAGAAAACAACAGATATCCATACACATACGCATACCTCTCATTCAGTTCAAATCGCTAGGTCAACTACACCACGAAATCTCTTCGACAACCCTACAGGAAGTCCTTCATAAAGGGCCGTATGAATGGGCCAGTTTAATAACTAGAAGCTCATTAGTTAGAGAGGCTCCAGCGACAGGCAGCCCGAATGTTGCGCCTAATTACGGCCACTCTCTCGTATGGAGATAGGACGCGTGCCTGTGCCACTGCGATACGCCGTCTAGACTTAGTTTTTTAGAAATTAAACCTTTTTCGGCCAGTCTTTTTTAGTTTTTTTTTTTTTTTAATTATTTATGTTTAGAATAGGAATAAATGTGAGGAATAGAGGAAATTATAGGAGTTAATGTAGGGTTGCCAAGGTGAAATTATAACCAAAAATAGCAGTTTCACATGGCTTTCTACCGGGGCTATAAAACTTGTTACCTAGGGTTTAAAATTAAGAACACGAGAATTGCATAATCGTAGTAGAGTAAATAATGCAGTCAGTTCAAACTCAAGTTTTTAATGGACTTGCAAAACTTTAACTTGATTTATTTGCAATAACGTGAAATTTTAAAACTTTTGTTGAAATCTTGAATCTTAAAACTTTTTTTGAAATCATTTCAACATTGGCACTTTTTTATATGCATGTAATTTAAATTATGTTTATACAATAAAATAAAGTAATAAAATCTTGAATCCGTAAATAATGTTTTAACGACATTAAACTTAAATTAACACGGTTTTTTTACTAAAGGAACAGTTATATAATTTACTTGCAAAGTAAACAGACATCTTGTAAACAAAATTAATTGAGACAGCGCAAACGGAAAAAACATGAACAATGTATCAACCCACATAGAGAAACGTCACTTAACTAATATAAAAATATTAATAAAAAATGCACGAACAAACGGACCGATGGTATCGCGTGATATATAGCGACAACCCGCTGACTAATGTCTGCTCTACACACTACAAAAACATTAAAACCTCACCATGAAACAACGGAACAAATCGCTTAAAAGCTTATTGCGATAACCATCTCTATTTTTGTAGCAAACGATTTGAATAAAGACTATAGTGACGAAGCAATGGATTGGTAAAATATCGATAGTGTGTTCATAACTCTCGCATATGTTTGTTGTAATGTGACACACAGTGATGTCCAGTAGTATAAGCATTGATCTCACGATAATATCGACATACGATCGCCTGCGCCGGTGTTTTTATGGCTCATCATTTAGTTTTTAAGCCCGCACCGTTGTTTTGACAGTGTCGTTAAATGTTTACGCATTTTATTATGCGTGTAGGTATCGATGCAGTAAAAGTATCGATATCTGCCTTTCGATTAAAAATTATTCGGTTTCGAAATCTCGGTAGCTGGTTTAAGCTGCTATAAAAGATAGCATTTAACTGTACAGGCCGTTACATAAACTATAAACATAAGTTAGTTATGACTTAGCGTTTGACAGAAACATATTTTCTAAACAAATGGTTCAAGTTATAGAGACAACCGTTCCTAAATCCTTTAAGTGGCTTACCGACATTACAACTGTTCGTAAATCCTTGTAGCAAATTGAGTCAGACTCTAGAACTTCATGTTGGCACAGTTGTTTACTTTCTTGTTCTTGCAATATATCTTTCCATGTCTTTATCTTCGCAGCCTTACATATCTACATATTATAAAACCTCCGTCTGTTTGTTCGCGATAAACTTAAAAACTATACTGAACGGATTTTCATGCGGGGTTTACCAAATCAAAGTCAACAGACATGCGAAGCCGGGACAGATCGCTAATTTCAAGATAAATATCCATAATAGGCGCCTTTAGATAGCTCAATTGCAATCTGTTCATCAATAGTCAACACATTTCCGAGCGCTACTTCAAACTGCCATTAATCTCACCTTCTGCGAATACCATCTAATCAAAGCAATACATCTTCTGCTAAGCCTTTGTCTTTAAAAACAATTCAATCTCCTTCGTTTCTCCTCAGCATACGTCTTAATTAAGCCACAAATACATAATTAAAGTTCGACAGCGGTGTGGAGACATTAATTAGAAATAGTAGGAAAGCGGCGCTCAATTACTGGAATATTAATGAGCAATGAGACCCTTGAGGCACCACCTCTAATTATGCGCCGAGCCGCTGAGCTCGCCCCGAATTACTTCAGCTAACTTACGAATACAAGTTCTAGTCTTGGATTTTTATTTTATGCAGTTGGTGTTAATAGGGAAACGAGGAATTAAAGTAATGTGGTAGAAGTAGGAAGTCATAATTCACACTTTTTCAAACTAACAATTTTAAACACTTCTGCGACAGAGTTACCAATAAGATCTACACACGTAAAAACAAACATGATATGAAAGAAAAGGGAGTCAATGATAACGTGACTGCTGACAGCATAGAAAGGAAGAATAAAATGTGTTGCGCCGACCAAGTATTGTGCGACAAGGGCAGAAGATGATGATGTAAAGACGAACATGACTACTGAAAAAGTACTCAATATCATTAATATAACAATAACTATGAGGAAACGAGTACTGAACAACCCCTTAGACTGTTTTTTTTCTTCAAATAACTACTACCAATCTAGGTGAAGCGAGAGGAAGTGTCAGGCTTTTACTGACTCACCCGTGTTCCTTCTGTTGCCCTATAGTCAATGATTTCGAAAGGCGCGCTAGTAATATATATGTCAATGCCTATAGTGCATTACGGGCCGTGGTAACTCTTTTGTCTAATACCACAGCTCTGGCAGGCACCAAAACTAAATAATGAATCAAAAATTCTTTTATATGGTTTTAATCAGCAGTCTTTCACGCCTAGACGACTACCAACGATCCGTTTGGCCTTGATTCATAAACTAGCCAATTAAATCATTTACCATAATCCTTACATCTCGTTCTAACTCTATTACAATAACATTAACTACCTATTCATCTAACTCTTGTGTCATACATGTTCTAGGTTTCAACACTTTAGATTTCCCTACATCTCCTCCTGTCAATGTAAACTCAACTCTAACTCTTTAAATTTAAATACTAACATCACTTGACGTTAAGTTTCTTTTGAAAACTAGAAACCCAGACACTATGCTATATGTAGCTTTAGTAATATGTAAATAAAGTTGAGTTTAGAATGGTCTTAAACCTTATGATTATTAAGTATAAGACGAGGCTAGTAATCCAGAGGTCGGTGACAGAATTAGTTCCTAATCAGTTGATTTAATCTCAGTCGAGCGGCGGCTCGTTAGCGACTCGGTTGTGTAATGCGACTGCGACTAATTGCATAGCAGTCGCTTTGCTGTCAGAACTACAATTTGGGCTGTCTGAATGTTTGTAAACATCAGTTAATGATTCAGAATCTGTAGTTTGTTTAACAGGTGATTTTTTAAAGTCGTTATTTTCATTGAGATTTGGCAAGATAGAGACAGGTATTAATTACAACTGTGTGATATTTTCTGTATCAACGTTAATTTATTGATGACATTTTAATCTTTCTACTTCATCTTTAGAATTATACAAATTCATTGACTAAGTTCTATTTCATCATTCTATATTAGCAACTCTAAGATTTTACTTGAATAAATTTACTGACAAATATGCATCGCTCTTCAACATGCTACTTTTCTTTTCCATTCTTCGCTTCCCTTGTTAAAAACTCCAGCATCGTGCAAGGTGACAAATTCCTTGTCAATCACTCCGACCCGTTTCGCTCAGTCACCTTCTGCTACGGAATGTTAAACAGCCAATACTTACATTTCCTTCGTCTCTAAATCAAGTTAGAATGCCTTAGTAATAAATCTAGAAACATTTCCTGTTACATTTAAAGTGAGGTATTTGAATACGCTATCAAATGGCGAAGGCGCCGGCTGACCTGAGATACAGAGAGTACGTCACAACTCTTATGTAGGATACCTAGTACACAGACCTATTTGAGATACTGCAAGTGTATCAGCAGGTCAGACTACTGATAAGCGGAATATTTTTGACGCAGTTGAAGAGTTGAGAAAGAAACAAAGTAACAAAATGATGAACGTTACGAAACTTGGACGAGTCAAATCATGAAAATAAAATGTAAAGCCAAATGTCTAGATAGTCTGACAAATAAGCGAGTTTGATATAGGTTTTAATTAATGAGTTACGTTGTAAAACTTGATGTCAAAATAAAGTAAATTGTAGTGTCGTCATGTCGTTTGTATCATTCACTTGTAGATACGTTTCAGTCTCTTTGCAAAGCATACAATATCCATCCTTCCATACAAGATTTACTTACTGAATTAGATTCTCTTCTTAGAATTAGATTTTTTATTATGTTAGGTAGTCATTATTTATGTTATAGAGTTATTTACTAGTAACCAAGCATAAACTACTGTAACAAACTATTCAATACTCCAATAGGCTGCCATAAGATATTAAAATGATTTAATTTTCAAAAGCTGAGGTCTTTTGAAAACTTGTTAATATAAAATATATAAATTAAAAACAAAGTAAGAATTATTCCAGTCGAGCGACGCCGACGGATGGAAATAACGCTTGTCTTGAGGTTTTATGTCGTGGCAACAAAGTCGAAAGGGTTGATGATGTTAAATTACTAGATATTTTTTTGTGGGGATCTTGATTCTCCCGCTCTTGGTGGAGAGATAGGGAGTGTTAGACTTTTACTGGCTAATACCTACCCGTGATTCTTCAGTTGCACTTTGCGTTTCAGAACTTTTTCGACCAATCCCGCAAACTAGGTGTTTACGTTAATGTTATTACTAAGCAGGAAGGTGGAGAAATCGTATATGTATAACCAAGTGGCATTGCACTTGGCATATCAGAAGTGTGGGGACTGGGGAAAGAACTACCTTTGCTCCAACCGTACTTTACTCTGGTTAAGTTTAGGCTCTGATTTATTGAGTTTTGCAACAACAGATACAAGAGCAATATCCACATGGCATATGAGCAAATTGAATCTGATGAGCAAAGACAAGCTAGACATAACATTCGCAGGAAAGACTTAGGTACTTATTAACCAACCAAAATTGAATGTTTCTTCATCACAGTCCCTTTCATTACAACAAGTTGCTTTTAGAATTTAAAAGTTTAAATATTTAACTTTCAAACTTCTTTAAAAACAAATTAAAGACTTATTTATTGAAAAAGGGCTAACAGTAACGACAAACGACAACCATATTGGATTTGTGAAGACTGTGTGATAGATTGAATTTACGTTATGAAATAAATGATTTGCCACTTACCTACTCCTCTTTACAACTTAATATACCTTCTGAGCGCAGGCTATCAAAAATATAGACTATACTTACATAGAATAATAACATTTTAAAGTCATGAATAACGACATACATACATGCAAAAAAATACACAAATATATGTAAATGGAGACGAAACGTTTAAAAACAATTTATTTTCGTAAAGAAGATAAACCAATAAAGATAAAGGAACCAGTTAATGTTTCAAACCATTCAAGTAATTACGAAAACATTTCACTTATTACACTATAGCTGGTAATAACTGATCTTCTTTAGCAACACACTTTAAAGAATGCAGACGCGCGAGACTGGTATTCAAAACATATTAATTTATCTTATCATAATATCCATCTTATTATAAAGTCGTCGCTCTGGTAGCTAAATTCCACGCGGTATTCTTAAAAGATATTGATACTTTAAAATTAAAACATTCTACAATAAACGTCGTTACTTATATCTGTTATATATTATTCAAAATTATGAAAACTTTTTAACTATGGTAAGTGCAAAATTTAATGAGCCCACTCTAATCTAACGTCAGTTACGTTAGATTAGAGTGGGCTCATTAAAAGAGGGGAAAACCAAAACGTGTTAAAAACATAAAACTCGTTCTTGATTCGAACTTGACTAAAAAATTTTTCTTTATAACTCAAATAATCGTCAAAGTCTGAAAATGCTCTAACCTGCGACAAACTTGAAGAAAGACCACGAATGACATCATACGAACTAAGTTTATAAAGTTAAAATCACTAAAGACTATTCCGAGCCCATCCAATAGATTTAAAGCTAATTGTGTTGGCACAGCTAAGTGTTCGGCATCGCTCCGATAGCCGGCTTTACTCGACCAATTACTTACCACTCCGACCATTCCAACTTGTCTGGCCGACACTTAAACTCTAACTATTAAGTCATTAATATTATGTACTTCCGAACGACCGCAGTTCCAAGTCCCCAGTTATTACGTTCAAACAATAAAATCTTATTTTTAAACCTTGCTAAGATTGCACGGTTTATAGTCAACTATTTTATTTTAAACATTCAAAACTTGTTTAGCTTTCTTTAGTAGTGTTTGTGTGTATTAAACCTCGCAATAAGTACTGCATAAAATGATCCAACATTTTACAAATGTATTCTTTTTCTTCATTAAAATGCGCGCGTGCACTTCAGTTGGCAACACTAAAATTATTTGACTTTTAAACCCTAACAATAAATAAAGTAACATTACGAGTTAAATACATTATAAATCACACCTTTACGACTCATTCACAAGTATAATAGATTATTTGCAAAAGGAAAAGGAAGTGGTCCCAAATGCGCGCCCTGCGAGACACCACGACTTGTGACGCCTAAATAAATACGAATGCGTTTTGTTGGATTGTGAGAATTGATATTTATGGTCGAAAAAATGGCGTCCCGCAGCGGGACAGCTGCTCGAGCCAGGGGGATAATGGAGGGCTTTTAGAAATTATGTTTTCGACGTCGAACGACGCACTTGGAATCAAAACGATAAAGTATACGTTTAGGAATTTATACAGTAACGATTATTTCGTATTTACGATAATTTAATCGTTTGAGAATAATGTTTCAATGTTTGAGATTGGAGTAGCAAGAACGAGATCGTTGTTTTCGCAATTCACTGGAATTACGATAAACATAGATCTTGCTTTAAAACGTTCAGTTACGATTACTTATAAATCAGAGTGTTTATGTTACAATCGATACATGTTTGTGAATGTTTTCTGTTTTACTGCTTTGCTATTAACATGTCAGATCACAGGCAGAACTGAAATCATTTTTATTTCGAAGTTACACACTGATCGTGCTTTGGATCATAATATTATGTTAATCATAATCACCCATTCGATACGTGATGCGATGGAATTTTATTAACTGACTACTTAAAACATACGTGCAGTGATATTAATTGTCTACATAAAGCAATGTAGCAGTTATGATATTTCATGGTTCCTCGTTAAGTATAAAACATTATAATAACATGATAAATCCGCAACAAACTCAACCGCATTATTTCATTCAATTCACCGCGACCTCCCGCGGACAGCCTGCATAATTTGAAAGCGCCAAATATTTAATAAAATAATATCAACGAGTATCGCTTGCAACCTTTATTAAAATACTTTTGTTTCTGTTTACAGATCGAAAGCTGTTCTTATTTCTGATCGTGATTCATAATGTAAGTACTACTTAGTTTTAGTAGGTACCCTGAAAATAATATTATGGTTCCATCGCCTGAACATTCACAACACATGCAGCATCAATTTAGTTTAGCATTACTATTTTATATTTGATTAATAATTCAGCCAACTATTGCTTTGACATCGCAACTTGAAACATAACTTCTGTATATTTCTATAGAACAATATTTAGATATTGAGACTAGCGCTATTTATCTGGTTTTGATACATCTGCATCACGCAACATATAGTTCTGAAACCCACATTACGCAAACCGGCCTACTCATTAATTAACTGTTTTGTAAACAACGTATTAAAGATTAAACAAGTTAATGCTATCATTCACATTTCAAGCAATAATAGTGGATGCAATTATCAGAAAAGCTGGAATCTCGTTAGCGACACTGCGACCTTTGATTCGGACACGAAGCAAATTAATAAAATCACCTCGTTACTACATCTATACCTGCGTGGAATACTTTAATCTGCATGCAAATTAATACTGCCAATACTAATAGACCCCATACTATGGAAGCCCGGCTTCGTTCAATTTTACGCCGGTACAGGGCTCGATATTACCATCAATTTATAAGAGATTTTTTTGCATGTGTTTTAAACTCCTATCGTCCATAATTTCAGCGCTCTTTATCTTATATAACAAGTCTCACATATCCAATGTGATACTTGACATTTAATTTTAATATTAGATGCTTTCCAGCTTTTCCAATTTTATTACGGATTTTCATCTTCAATGTTTTCAGATCGTTCTAAAATAACCGTCCAATGGATAAAACAATCGCAGTAACATAGTAGCATGTATGTAAGTAGGACAAAGAGAAGTCTATGCAAAGATTATAGTCATTACCGATCGATTCTCTCAACAACTAGCCCAAGGATGGAGCATAGGCTTGCATGTATAATCAATACCACACGACCTTCCTCCAAGGTTGGAGCACAGGATGTGTGAGGCTCTGTGTAAGTCAGTGGTAGCTTCGCCCTCTGCTGTCGGGTATTAATGATTCTATTAAACTTAGCCTCCAGGCCTCGAGCAGCCGAAATTTATAGCGTCCGTAAGTTTTACTAATATCTCGTCTACCTGACTAAACCCGCGGTTTGATTTACTGATTCGTTTGTTTTAATCCATGCTTTTTAATAAAACATCGTTTATTTTATTTTTTGGGGTGGAAATTCCGAAGATGTGACTGTTGCCTCGTTATGTAGTTGCCTATTCATTTTGTCACGTCACCTCTTGCGCTTGAAAGTTGGGACAAGGTTCGTCAATTAATTTAAAATACAACATCTGAGAACTTTATACAATAGGACCTGCCCGGCAACAAATCTTCTAGGACACCTGAGATTAAGAGATATATTTGTTACATAATTGATTTAAAACACTAAGTAGGGGAACTTTTCTTTCAATAAATATCATAGACACCCACAATGAAGACATAATAAAAACTACAATCCAAAGACTGAAAAAACGTAACAGTTTAACATTTATTGGAATTACAAGAATCAACTCAACATGACATCGACAAAATACTCTCAAACTTAACAACCCCACATGTATATCCGATTTCGTTCGATTATCTCAAATCTTGAGCAGGACCGAGTTAGCCGGAGTCGGACAATGAGTAAACACGTCAGGAAAGGGTGGTGTCACTCCGAGCCGTGACGAATGCGTTTACGAACAAAACAAACAAACAGACGACGACATTTTGTTTTCTAACTACGACGAGGATGCGGGCGGTGGACATTATATTTTAAAACGTTTAAACGTTACAAATGTGTGTGGGATACCGTGCGACGTTATCTCATAATCTTTTCATCTCTCATAATCGAATGGAGCTTTTGTCACAGCGAGTTTTGTTCCCGCTGTGATAATTAATTGCCTTAATGAATTGAAAATGTGTACATATGTTGGTTTTGGTATTTCGGTGCTTTCGACAAAGAAAATGTATAAATTATATCAATATAATGTCCTTTATCTGTAATGAAATCTGTATTTTGGTTGATAAACTGTCTCATACAATTGAAATTCCCAATAATTGAGCCATAAATTTCATCTGTTTAAATGCTGTTATTTATATAATACGAAGGTTAAATAACCATTTCTAAGTAAATTGACGAAACAATAGTAGAGCTTTAAGCAGCGACAATGACAATCGATAACTGAAGGGGACGCTGTTTGGGTTATAGAAATAGTTGAGATTGCGCCACCCACTGGCGACTGGCCTCACTGCCTGCCAACCAGATGTACACTATATTATGGTAAAACATACAATGACTTGCTCACTGACATAAATGACAGCAGAAAGGAAACTGTTTTTATAAGGAATGACATAATAAGTAAAGTTTTTACTGAGCTTGATGACGGAAAAAGTATGAGATATGATGTAGCAGTCAATGTGTAGGTATCAGATAAAGATAGACTTTGGAGATAATGAAGATCGTGGGATAGCTGCAGATGATTTACGTAATGATGATAGTGTTCGGACTAAAATAGATATCAAAACAATAGTGAAAGACTTGCACTTATCTTGATAATATTCTGACCTCAATAAACATCGACTTTATTCAGATCGCAGTTTATTGTTAGTAGATCTTGGCCTAACCAGTATAGTAACTTGGCATAAAGCAGTACAATTTCATTGAACATCTTTGTTTTATGTCTCGCGGGGTGACAGGGGGCAAACCCGCGCTAACACGGCGGTGTTCTCAAAGACCAACATGTATAGCAGTGGGTTCAGATGTCGCTATAATGTCCGCTATATTGGCTACGCCTACATCAGGCTAAACTATTTCCTTGGTTCTCACTACACTTTAGTGCCGGACCTCTACTTTACTGGAAAGAGTTAAAACAAAATTTACAAGATTATTTCCTGATTAAACCAACCAAAAAAAAAAAGAAAACTAATAAGTTAAGATTTACTGGAAACTTGTAAAATTTAATCCTCATTCCAAATTGATTTCATCCACAGATTGCCACTAAATATTTATAACATGCTCGTTATTGATAAAATATCACATGTCGACCGTTTAATTTTAAAAACATACAAGCCGTCCATCTTGTGGCACTAATCACCACCGAGGCGTTGTTACGATCGTTTCGACTATTTATAATTTTTAATCTATAATGAAATCTGCATGCATAATGTGCGTCATAAAAACAGTGAGGTGAGACTCGAGGCTGCGCGCGCTCCCGCGTGCCCACGCGCACCTATTGTAGCCACCCACACCACATCCAAACAAACCAACTTAACATTTGCCGTCGCAGCACACGATCTCCCTTAAAAACTGTTATTTTTCCAACGAAAATCAACCGCAAACCTATATTTGTTGAGTTTGAAATAGCAAAGTTACTTATGCCGACAATTTAACCAGTTTCAACCCTACTGCCTCAAAACATGGTGTTGTAGACAACATTTGTGAAGTAAGCAAGTAACGTAAACTAAAAGGAACAGACACCATTCACGTCCTGTCGCGGCCATACATAAATATCGCGTTAAATAAATCATCGGCGACATGTTTTGTGACGTTTGTATTTTTAGCTTTCGATTGTAAATTGTCAGTGCCGTGTTTATTTTATGGGAGGTAAAAAATGATAGATTCTTCAGGTGAGGCGCTTTGTCATGCGGACACTCGTGGTCTCGTATGAACGAGTATTTATGAACTGGTCGTGTTGTTCGGACTAATTAAGCTGACAATGTTATATGCAAATTAGACTCGGATACTGGAGCTATATTTACGAGGACTAGATTTTTAACCAGTACTAAAACTGTCTACGACTTTATACTAACTGCTTTTAGTTAACAATCTCCTAAAGAAACAAACAAGAATAAAAGTTATTTTCCAGGCAAGCTTTATATTCGCTGAAACAAACAATCCAGCAGTCGACACCACTTAAGCGGCTATTATTATCAGCTAATCGCTAATAAACTTCTGCTAATTAGCTAATTTAACAGCCGCAATCAACTCCCGACACGCTACTAAGCTAAATGTACCACTCCTACATAAAACGTCTGCCTACGAGCAATCGTAAAACAGATTTAAACAAACGGACCACAGTGACCGCTCGCCATACGGCACCATTTTTTGCCCAGACAACCCTCGTCTTGTATTTTTTTTCGTATAGCAACACTGTCTTTTTCTCTCGTGTATTTATTGTTCCTTTTGTCTTATTTCTATGTGACTGGCTGAAGCTGCTGAGAAATAGAATTTAAAGCGGATTATCTGCCCGCATACGTCAAAATATTGAAAAGTTGTGGTTAAAGAGGATTACTTGACATCCTTTGTGTGAATTATATTATTGTTTTCTATGAGAAGAGCTTGTTCATTATAAATTAATATTCTTGGTTGGCTGCCATATTTTATATCTTCGATAGAAAGATCATTGATCCCTTAGGACGCCGCCCGACAGCATTAAGTTAGTATTAGGTAGTGCTAGTAAACGCGATCTTAGTCACAGATTTATCATATCTTATGACTACTTACGACTCGACTAATGAGACTGCAAAACACTCGAAAAAGTACCTAAGCAACAAGATCTCCACCCTCCTCACCATAAAGTTTAGCCAGCCTAAGGTTTTACTTAAAACCTTCGCGACATACCCTCCAAAAGAGATCCAGTCATTTTGGCGAGCGGGCCACAAAATGGCGACGAGATGGAGACGAGAGATAGTGGATGCAAAACCGGATTGATAGTGCTAGGTAGTGCGTCCCGTGACGTTTATAGCCATCCGGGGCCAAGAGTTATGGCGGCCCGCAGTCCCGCGCTCGCGGAAAGTTCGCTCCTAACTATTTATTGGCAACGCTCCAGCGAAGGAAGCGACGACTATTCCGCCGATATTAATTCATTCGTTGCTCAGCTAAAAAACATCATATTTCCCCGATAATAGCATATGTTGTGCCAGCCGTAATGTTCGTAGTTCGTATGCAAAGCAGATAACATCACGCTCTTGGTATTTCTTGAAGCTTCCACTTTCACACGATGCAATAAATGAATGCAATTATATTTTATTACGATATTATTTTACTTTATAATTTATTCTCTCAGCTCTATCTCTGCCGATGCGTTGATTTATTGATTTAGTATGTTTACAAATAAACCGTTTTCTCTCCGTTGCCTCCGGACGCTGTTTAACTTCGTGATCTCTGAGCCAATGACAGGATTATCTAAATCTGTCGACTGACTACTAATTTGTCGTCTTTAAAAATATGTATAACGTTTACTTTCTAAAAACTAAAAGGTAACAACAAAGGTAACTTAATTTATTACTTATAAAAAAGACTTGAAACATTTTGACAGCTTCATTACACAACGTAATTATAAACAAAAGAATTGGTAAAGCTCGCGAATCCCACAGACCGTGATAAAGCATTTCTAAAGAGATTCGCAAAAAACGTTCATTATAGTGCGCTTGGTTGTTGTGTAAACATCCGCCGGGTCGCTGGGTGAATCCGAACGCATTCGTAGGATGCCATCTTTTTTCTCGCAGTTTGGTGGAAAGATTTATGGGCAGTGACAAAGTCAATTTCATGGCACGACGCGGAGGCGATACGGCACGCCTCGGATGCCTTTATGATGGAATTTGGCATGGGCTTTTAACTGTAATTGTCCTTAAGTAAACATTTTACCTGCCAATTTGATGAATCGCCTCTGTCGTTGTGAAGAGAAGCTTTGTGCCCGGAACAATTCAATTTCTAGAGGCTTTCGTGGAAGTTCGTTTAAATGGCGATATTGTCGCGTTACTCGGTAGGAGCCTGTGCAAATGCTCTATCAGTTAAATGACTCAAGAATATCTTAGGCGTGAGTCCATTTGTATTTAGAGGAAGATCAAACCTTATCTTTTAGGAGTGAGACCTGTTCTAAAGCTTATAAACCTTTAACTGAAACTTGCCTTCGATCGAGTTCAGGTAATTTGGCAAATGTTATAAGTTAGTGTGGTAGTTGGTAGTGTTATGTGTTATGTTGTGTTGTGTGTGTATGTTATTTGGCGTATTATAATTGTTATTAACTATTAAAATTAGAACAAATAACACATAAACATTACCACTTGACTTAACCCAGGCGGGAATAATTTATTTCAATTTGCAAGCTTTTTTAAATAGCAAACAGATTACATGGGAAATCTGTTACATAGTCCAATCTACATATTTCAAATTGAGTACCTATTAATTTATAAAAGTAAACAGTATCATTACTTGAAGGAAACAGAGCCTTATTTATGTAAATAGAGTCGCTAAAAGGACATGTCAATTGACTAGCTATGTCTTTAGTATAAATTGGTAATGGTATCCAATAATCGTAAATAAGTCAAAGTTTCAAATGGTCGCTGTTTTCTGCGCCAAACCTTTATTTTAATACCTGTGGAAACTACAGTAGACATTATTAACTTTTGGTATTTCACAAAGAAAATGCAATAACAGAAGAAAACTCTTGCATAATATTCAGTGTCTACCTACCCTTTTTGGTCAAAGACCTTACCAGATTTTTTCGATTCGACGCCCAAAAACATCTAAAATATTTATTTATATCACGTAACATATTATACCGGTTTTATACACAAATCCCATGACATCTATAATAAATATTCAACGTGTTTTGATCATAAAATTCGACTAAACGGATTCTCAACTGTCGCCATATTGATTGCATCGACAATTTTATCGTTTGTTACGCAAAGCTGTCAAATGGAATCGGATTCTTTTGAATTTGAATTCCGAACACGCGATCAACGGTTGGTATGTTTTCGAATGAAGAACTCACTTTACTTGGTGCATGCGAAAATGAAATAGGTAGGAATACTAGAAGTTGACTGCACGTGTAAGACGGGTGATAACTATCAAAATAATGAATTAAGTAAAGCAGGTTGTGATTATATCTCTTTTACGTACAAATCTATTGTTATAAGTAAGTACTTAAATAAATTATATTCAAATATAATAATTTAAATCATCTCCCTTCCGAAATCAGGTCCACTAGTTTAAATTAATCAGCGTTTGATCAACTAAATCTTATTTACTCAGGTTTTGGTGGAAATTAACCAGCAATATATCCAATTTGGGGATTAGCCTGATATAATACCCCTTTGGACCGAGAATTTAATCAAGTAGTTCTAAGAGTAGTACCTGACGCCCTACCACGAGCTCCTAACGCGATCCATTTTACGACCTAAACTGAGCTGTTTAAAATTAATCTTAGAATTTGAGGCATATCCACTTTATTCTTTCGCTGTGTGAAATCAGTGTAAGTACATAAGTAACTCTACCTAATTCCGACCTCTGATAATAAGCACTGATGGAAAACCCAAAATTGACTACGGGGTCAATCGCAACGGTGCTTTGCGTTCTGTATTCACTAAACGTAGAGGATATATTCAGCATATATTATATCCGTGATTCTAATATCAACAATATCGATAGCTGAACTTGCCTGAAGTCAGCAGATATCTCCTTTTATTAGCAGGTAATTAATATGTCACCAGCGACCCCTCCTCGAAACGCCACGGTTCATGGAAATGCACCGCAGAACTAATATTATCACTACAAATATCTCACGTCTCCGCTACCAATTCCCAGAAAAATATAGTTTTTTTGTCACCAGCTATCCTGTCACTTTTATCCGTTCGAGAATTTTTCATCCGTCCCGCTTATTACGTGTCTAAATATCAAGTTACATGCCGCACCTGTTAGAGACGAGAGAGTTTAGAGGCGATAACAACGTATATATGATAAATGTCATATTATTTTTGGTGCGAACTTGGACGCTTGCATACGTCGCTCTTGGTGTTCCCCATCCATCCAGCGGTAATGAGAAGATGCGCTGATAGTGACAGCTCTGGTGTGTGGACGCGCGGCGCGTCGGCGCCTGACAGCAGGCGTGGCCAGCTAACGAGCCGTGTCTTCCACTCAAAAAAAAATAACACCGTCTTATTCAAGATATTTGTCGACGCTCGCAGTGTTTTCGTTCCAATTAATGTATCGAGAGCGCACGAACCCAGCGTAATCGATTTTGAATCTGTCACGAACCCGACTACACGTTCGCTACGACAAGAAATCGATTATAGATTAACTGAATCGACTGGTTTTTGGAGCTCAATTATTTACATTTAGTCGCATTTCTCTTTTGTCTCACAGATGATCGCAGTCGGTCGGGGAAACGTGTTCATTTGTCCCTGGCGTCACATTTTATTTGGACGTGACATAAAATCTCTCTCAGATTAATCAACGCTTTATTTATGACCAGTAAAGTTTATAAGTGTGAGAAACCTACGCTGAGCAGTAGGTGGGCACGCACGTGTGTGGATATATGCGTAGCGTCTCAACATTAATAAAGTCCGCTACTTTTCCTAATGTCTGCTTTACATGACGGGTATTAATTTCGAATGATTTGTGTTCTCCATAAAACTAGCGTTAGTCGCCATTAAATATGTTGTAGCATGTCGTATAGAATAACACGTCGTTCGATCATAAACGTGCCTGCTCAGTGCTCACTGTCCACTCGATCTTGTCGATGCGATCGCGCTCGTTACCCGCGGACGACGATACGACAAACGCCATTATTTCCTCGGCTGTGACAGCGAGGCACTTTATACAAGTCGCCAAGCGTAGGTGGTCCCTTACTCACTATCTCGGACGCTCGCGCTCCTGGACTCGACTTCCTAAGTCAACAGTCCTCGCTGTGCTTTTGTTGTCACTTCACTATTGTTCTTATGAAACAGAACCATGAACAGACCTCCAACGCTCGCCACACAACGTTCCAATAAAATCTCTATGGCTCCTTTAAAATTAAAAGCGCTCGTAAAATGTTTCAATAAAGATCTGTTTTCGCAAACATTAGGAAAACATATTTCGTTGGAAGCTTTTACGACTCCATTATCATACAGATGCGTGTGTGGGGGGTGTTATTAAAAAAATATTGGTGTGTATGGCCGGGCCGAACTGGCGACCGCTACAGAGCGCCGTTTGCACAATCTCCCGGTTAAAAGTAATATTGTTTGCATTATGAAAGCTTTTTCGCGCCATATTTGAATTTATATTGTGCGTTTTGTGTCTGCATTGGAAATGTGCTGCCTACGCATTGTTTCCGTGTAGTGTTTATATCTCACAGATTTATGATGCTATAAAGTTGCATACTTATTACTGACGACGTAGCGTTTTAGGATAGCTTTGAATATTAAGATTTCGTTTACGAAAAAGGAACTGGCGACTTGTGAAATCAAATGAGTCACGCTTCAACAAACGAGTGCCAACACAACAGGACTAACAATTTAATTGATCAATTAACACGATGAAGAAAGATTAGTGCAATTACTAAATCTTTTGAATACATATACGTTTACTTTGAGCCTGTAATCAAATTACAGGTCGATGATAATGAATTTTCAAAACAAAGTTACTTATAAAACAAAGCTTTTCTTCTACACTTGAACCCATTTGAAAGCACAAAGGGAGCATGACTTAGTACATGAATATCCGGCTGTATTGAGCCAATACCCGCTTAATAGTCGCCACGAAGTTCGCATATACCCACGCATCAGTTTACAATGATTTACCATAAAAAAGACATTATTTACTTACGGTGCGCCATAGATTGTCGCGAACATCATGCTTGCACACCACGTCACGGCTCCACCACCAATCGAATACTAATTACCATTACAAAAGTGAATAATTCATTCGTCGTGTGCATAATCAAACGCCAATCTTCCCTGGACTCTACGAAACCATTTCTTTTTAAAAGTCGCAGGTCTGTTTACCCTGGTCGGTTAGAGTGGAAGCCAAGATCGTACGCATTTGTATTTTACTACGAAACTCGTTATAAACGCGAAAGTGAATGAAGTATACGTATCGAATAATGTCGAATGTTGAATAATCCTTGATGATAATGTTCCTCGTTTCAGTGATGTGGATGTTTTGCCTACTGGTGGATTAAGTCAATTGGTTCTTATGAAGTCTGACTGTGAGGGCAAATGAGAGCTGGGTTGTGTTGTAGTGGTGGTAATGATTTGAGATTTATTTTTTAAACTTTGAAAGCTATGTTTAGGAGCTGTTTGATATTAGCCGTTCCTATTAATTCCGTAGTTTATTCACTGTCTACAATAGCTGCAGTAACTTCAAAAGACCTTATATAGATTGCGTTCGGATTCATCGTTTCCAAATTGAGATGTCCACAAAACACAAGGTTTTTACTCCAAAATAATATTTTTTTCAATTAAAAGAACATAAATATTTGGTCACAACATTTTTATCGTTCAACAGTTTACACATTGGCATCGGTGTATGTAATGTAAATAAAATCAGAACACAGGTTTCCCCACGTCCTTATTATTTTATTTATTCGTCAGGTTCGCTCATCGTTCGTTCAATTTCGTTAATTGCGGCAGCAACAATGCCATTGTCTGACTGAATGTAAACTGAATCTCCTTGTTGTACTCACGATATATTTGCTTACGTTAAAAATATATTATTTTTTAATTATTGAGACCAGACTTCTGTCACACTTGCATAATACCTATCGTATCTACTCTTACTCGACCTTATCAACAATCTGGTTAGCCCGAATAGGTATTCCAAACTGTGGATAAATCTCAACGTGTAAAATGAGACCAGATATTTTTTTCAAATTGTCAAGATACCGCTTAAAGCTCTACGACGCCACTAAGCTAGGTATACGTATACTTCCAACTTTGGATTCTCCAAAAGTCCAAATTTATTTATGGCACACCAACGTGTACATTTTTATAAAATCACACTTAATTTTTCTTTTACAGGTGTGCAAGGCATTAACATAAAAAGTGAAATGTGAAAGGATTCTTTACTCATCCTTAGACCTATATAAAAGGCAAAGTTCTGACCCAATCCCTTGGACCTAGAACGCTAAAATTTTGCACGGAGGTTCCGTATATGATGTATAGAAAGAATAAAAAAGGTTTCCAAAATTCACTCCCTAAAAGGGATGAAACGGGGTCCAAATTTTGTATGGAGAAACCTAGTTTGACGCGAGCGAACCCACTGGCTGGAGCTTGTTATAAATATGATCCATCGAGCTTACTCAACACCTCATAAACATATTAAAATACTCAATCCATAGAGAATGAAATGTGGCGTGAAAAGAGAGATTTACAAGTAGTTATATAAATTGTTGCCAATCCGACGCTGTCTATAATAAATAATGCATAAGGCAATTTAAATTTGTATTTATTTGTTATAAATAAACTGTTTATTGAGCCAATGATAAACGTTTAGAAACGCTTATAGTTTTATTGTGGGATAGCTTTTAACCGTTGCGAAGTTTCAATCTACGGAAAAAATATCTACTTAATTTTATAGCACGCTCGTATAAATACTCGTATATCGCAGATATGAAATTCCGAACGGTGCGGTGCGGTGCGGTGTCTGGTAAAAGAGAAGAAACGGATTGAGGATGTTGTAAAAATGAATAGAGGTGACAGTCTTAACACTGGAGATGATGATACACTTATCGAACTAAGCGGAGATACGAATGAACGACTGTGATTCCTTCATGAAAATCACACTGATATTATATGTTGTAAGTTGTAAACTGGGTAAGTACTGGAACTATTGAAAGTCGGTTGCAATTAGTTGATTATTTCGGTACATTTTTACTACATTGTATAAAACAAAGTCCCTTTCCGTCTCTGTATATTTACCCGCTAACTCCTTCTAAACCACGCAACGGATTTTGATGCGATTTTCACGAACAGAAAGAGCGAAAAACAAGAAAGGTTTTTGTAATAATTTGCGCCCGTTTGAAGTCGGGGTGAGTCGCTAGTCACATTAATATTAAGCGAAATATAATGTGAAATTTTATGTGTATGTTTGTTACTTCTTCGTACTCCAACAGCAGAACAGGTTTGGATAAAATTTGGCAAACGGATAGACTATGTCCTGTAATCAATGAAAACATATCATAATTTTTACCCCGGGAGTATGTTTCCTTAGGATAATTTTCTAGTATCACGCGAGCGGAGTCGCTGGCAGCTGCTAGTATTCCATAAAAGCTCAGAACCATAGCTACTGCCGAAATGAGCGGAATTAAGCTTCAAAAAGTCTCATTTTATTTAATCTAAGAATCTCGTAAAAATGTATCGTATAGACTTGGTACATACTGGCTTGTAAGTACATATTTGTTTAATCAGTTGATAGCACACGCCTGCGCAAACAGACACACACAGCGGCGGCCGTGCGTTTGTACAGCGCATAGCTCTGATTGGTCAGCGGTTCGTGGTTACTGTTGGAGATGCCGCGTGTCTCGTCGTCTTGTGTGTGTGCATGGCTTCTTATTCCAGTGGTCGTATTTAATAGGGACATGGAGGTGTATAGTACTGTGGCGTCTAAGAAGGTTTCATACTCGTTGGCTTGCATACTGACAGCATAGTTATACCTTTTAAGGTTTATGGTAAGAAAAGCATAGTTGTAGATATTCGAAACATATATTGATAGAGATTGTCAAATAAGAAAAGACTAAGCAAATGATGTCTTTTTTATAAATAATGTAACAAAGAGTGCTTCTAACAATATAATAATAGTAAATTGAACTAGAAGCCCTTTAATTGCGTCTCCCCTATCACATACCTATACACCAGAGATGTTATGAAGGTCTTTTGAAAGTGATTCATGAGAAAGGTTTAGATACACTAGGTTTTGCCCGCGGCTTCCTCCGCGTAATAATGCAGCTTTCTATCGGTGAAAAAATTTTGGCAATCGGACCAGTACTTTCAGATATTACTTCCTACAAACAAAAAAACAAACTTTACCTCTTCATTATATTAGTGTGGATGCATATTTATAGTAGAGAACTGAAAAGTTAATAATTTCAAGAATAACACCCATACAAAGCCGGTGTGGGTCACTAGTTCCCAATAACTCGAACTCATTTACAGTTATCTGACGTATTGATTTGACAAGCTCGATGATAATTAACAATGATTTAATTTTAGCTCCGAATCAGCTCGGGCTGCGGTCAGCGCGGGCGTGCCAATCAAACTGACAGTCTGACACTCAGTCCAGTTTCGAAATTCACGAAATTAAGTAGGTAGCATTAATTCGGAAATTAAGTTTCATTTGTGAAGCTCATGTTAAATAGCGACCAAGCTGTAGTTAAGAATGTAAATGAGTGAAGTAACTTAATGCGAGCTTAATGTGGTTAGTGGCGGCCCAATGGTAACGACCCCGACTTACGAGTCACGGGTTCAAACCCAGCCAGGTGCATTATTATTATTATTCCCTTTATTCATTATAGATTTTTAAATATTTTTTTTAAACAAAATAATTAAAAAATATTATTATTATTATAGCTAGCTCATATTGTCCCACTGCTGGGCAAAGGCCTCCCTCCATTCTGTCCAACGATCACGGTTCCTCGCTTTCTCTTTCCAATTCTTAAGGAAGACATCCAGGTCGAGCCACCATCTCTTTTGTGGTCTGCCACGACTCCGTGTCGCTGTGTCTGTGTACCAATCCTGTGTTTTAAGTGCTCACAGCTCGTTAGACATGCGGCAGACATGTCCTGCCCAGTCCCATTTAAGTTGGGCCGCTTTTTGCCCCACATCAACGATTTGTGTTTCGGAGCGCTTTTTCTTTTGAGGTAGAAAATCATCTAATGACTTCTCGGGTATGTCAGACTTTTGCTAAATAAAACCACACCAATATTCCTTCGTTCCACGCGCGCCTCAAGGAGATGTCAGCAACTGTAGGGGCCCAGCAGGGTCGAAATCCACTGGGGCCATGGGTGATGCGAAAAAGATCCCCGGGACCCTGGAATAATGGCAAAGAAGAAACAGGAGAAGGTTTTTAGTCAGTAAAAGTCTAACACGCCCCCCCGCTCCACCCAAGAGTGGGGGATGTTATTAGATGATGTTTCCACACGAAAAAAAAAACCCTATATTCCTTCAGTATTCCTCTGTATTGTACGACCACGGGTAACCTTTCCAGAAGTTAACTCATGAGCCCAGTAGGCATCGGCCCTGCTGAGCCCCTACGGTTTTGCTGGCATGTCTTTGAGGCGCGTGTGGAACATTACGCGCCGTCTACGAAACAGGCTCGGTCCGAACGGCAAGCTACCCAATACTTGTCGTCCGCAAGCCCGCGCCTATGGTGGCTGGTGAGCTAACAAAATATTCTAAGACAATAACGCTAACTCCCTGAACACTACTTAACGGGAAAACTTACTGAAACTGCAATACCGGTCGGAACTCTAAACGAAAATATATCGGCGTTTCCCGTGCGGTGCCGTGCTTGCAGCGCGATCCTCTCGGTGCGACAATAACCGGTTTAATTACGGCATAAATTATCGCCGGACGGTGGTGCCGGCTACCGGGCGTGCGGCGCGGCTCCGGCTGCAACACACGGTGTTACAGAATACGCCAGCCAACACTTAATGGAACAAGATATATTCATATTAGGGACTATATTTTGCAGCTAGAGTCATGTGAGTTTAGGGTAGTCACGTGGTTTAAAGTGAATTACTTTAGCACAGCCCTTTGAGCTCTCCCAACAGGGTCGAAGCCTACTGGGGCCATGGGTGATGCGAAAGAGATCTCCGGGGCCCTGGAATAATGGCAAAGAAGGAACAGGAGTAGGTTTTTAGTCAGTAAAAGTCTGACACTAGGCGTATATGGTTTTAATTTCAACTCGATACCTCCACGCGTCCTCAAGATAAAGGGTCTTGACAGACAGACAGACAGACGGACGGACAACAAAGTCCGTTTTTTCCTTTTGAGGTATGGAAACCTAAAAACGAAAAAAAAAACTACAACCTATTCCCCATCGGATTTTCGAAATAGGAACACGACTAGCCACTAGAAACAATTGAACATTTTTCACTAAAAAACATTTGGCAATTTTGAAACTAATCTGTGCACAAAGGTCGGTCGCGAGCGATCACGCGGAAATTAAGCGTCGGTATGCGGCGCGACTAATGACGCGGCGCGGCACAAATCGCGCGACTAAACGACACACGCGCGACTGATCGCGTTTACACCCATTACCCAGCCGATGCTCTTGTTTGTTTTAAACAGATGTTTTTACTACATTCCCTGAGTTATTCCTTTTATTTTGCACGTAAGTAGGTTGAGTTTTGCGACGGAATGTAAGACATTACTTAATGCAAAAAATCCACAGTTCCACTTCTTTTGAATATAATGCTTAGCATTTAAAAAGCACTATTGATCCTAAAACTGAACGTTCCATTTATACCGAACCACACATGAATGAGAGACTCAACAAGTTCTACGCGCCATAGTTCAGAGTTCTAAGCCTGTCAGCGAAAGCACAGAAAAAGAAATCAACTGCTATTTATTTCCCACAAATTCCTCTGCAAACATGGAAATACGTAATTTATTGAAATTTGAAAGACGAAAAACTTTATCTAACAAGTCCCAACTAGAGCTATAAATCAGCATGACACATGTCAGTTTCCTGTTCCCATGCCGGATAATCGGCAGAAATATCGAATAGATATTCGGAATGCGTATCGATACATCGACAAATAAATACGAGTAGTCGTACAAACGGCCAGTGTGTACGCAGCCTACATAATTCATGAGGTGGTCAGCTGTGACTGCGTACAACCCGATATTGCAAGAGTTTTGGGTCTCCACGAATTAAAAATGTAGTACATCGATCCTTCGACACTTTTGGATTAAAAGGACCGACATTAAAATAGGGATTGCAAAGTTGTTTTATCTGTTTGTTTGTCTATGGTAATCATTGGTTTCGTTGATTTCCGCCCACGTTACGGCTAAACGGTACGCAACTAAGCTTTATGTAGATTAGGGTGACCCGCGATGGAGGAGGTAATTTATTTTCAACGCTTTTGATTGGTGAATCAAAATTTACTGATGCAAATGCGGTTCTTACAAAAAGTCTCCTTGCTCCATTAGAGTAAACAAACCCAAACCACTAAAACAATATTTATGTCCCTACACAACCCCCTATAAACTAAGCACTCGAAGCATCCTCCAATAAAAAGCATCTGCATTACGAAGGCGGTAGGACTGACGTCAACATATACTGCTCTATCACAAGGAATGCCAACTAATTGCTAGTTAGCAAGAAGGTAGTAAAACGTCTCATTACTAATTCTGCAAACGAAGCTTCTGTCGACGTGTAAATTCGACTAATTTGCAAATATATATCGCTAGCGGATGCTTTAGAGGACATTAAGTCACCTTTCATAGAATTTCAATATGGTATATTTATTTTATTGTAGCTGATTTATTCTACATAAGTAATAGAACGTCTAGGAATAATAAAAAGATGGCGGTTGATAATAAAATACATAATAGTACTTTAAAGAACTTGTAGCCGCCAAATGGTGATATTACTAAAGTCAAGGTTTAATTTTTTTTATTTATAGACTTGACAAGCGAGCTGATTTTCATTATTAAGCTTTATTAGATTATTAGAAAGACATCTGCACAAAAGCAGACTTGATTATTCTTCCATGTTCGCTTTTGCTGATGCAAATAAATGAAAAGATCAGTCAGGGTCATACTTGGGGTCCGTGTCCTCAAGGGTAGCCAGAGCCAAGCTGATCTAGTACCTAAATCGCAAGGACGGTAAAATCTCTTTGAGATTAGTGTGTCCACGTAATAACGGTATTTACTGCCCAAGATGTTTCCACAGTTGTTGCGAGTAGGGTACCTCCATAAATCTATGAACCGGCTTATCAAATGGTATCATGTCGGTTAGGATTGTGGCTCCAAGGCTGCGGGATTGTCCGAAAGAGTGACCACGGCCCTGGAACGCAAAAAGCGACTGAAGGAACACTGGTGGGTTTTGTCAGTAAAATTCTGACACTCTTGCGCTGCGCCTAGAGCGGGAGAAGTTCGTTGATTTGATAGATAGTCGCTCTTTCTATGTAAAATACTAGTATTCAGCAGCATCAACATCATCGGATAGACCGGAAGCATTAAATTGATGGAAAAATTCTGGTCAGATGAAAACTGCACAAAATCTACCGAGTTATGCTAAAGTATCAAACCGTGTTAACACGTTCGAGGACGCTACCACTTGAGACTGTGTACCAAAATGACACAGTAAATGTCCATACAAATTATACGACGTATGAGTACGTAGCCTCCCATGAAAATATATTGTTTTAAAGACATCATGACACAACCGTTTTATCACGTTATCGTATAAATACGTTATGTCATTAAAAGTAAGTTAACTAGACGTGAACGGACACAACGTGTAATAACGTCTAACGTATATACATCAGGTAGTTTCACTACCTGATGTATTGCCTTGTGGGTCAAAATCTTTATCCGAACCATATTCTCCATCATCGTCTTGGTAAGGATCCGCCTCGGTAGAGTTGTCAGAATCATCGAAAATGCTCATCAGTCTCGTTTTGCGCTTATCCATCTAAAACACATAAAATAACCCATTAAACATCAATTTCACAGAGTAAAATTATTAATTTATAGTAAAATAGTATACTGTCTGGCTAAGGAATAATACATAAATCAAATAAACTAAATACTTACGATGTTTTGTCGCGGCAAATATTACGATACGCCACGAAATGTTTAGCGAACACGAGCGCACCCCGCAGTGACGCAGCCGCACCGAATGTAGGAGCGCGGTAGGCGCGCGCGACGCATTTACACGTTGTGCGTGTGTGAGTACCGTTCCCGCCCACTGTCAACGGCACTTATTTGAAATAGTTTAAAACTTACTCTACGTGACAGTAAAGCTTCGGGTATTTTAAATGTTGTGACACAGGATACATTCAATAGGATTTTAACTTGAACGTTCATCATCATCATCATCATTCATACTCCCTCAGAGATAAATTTAAAGAAATTAATATAATGACTGTACCTTCACAGTATATTTACGAGAATATTTTGTATGTACATAAAAATATAAACATGTTTAAAAAATACAGTGATGTTCATAATTTTAATACTAGGAACAAACACAAATTTGTGGTTCCTACAACCAGGCTGAAAAAAATAGGGGGCTCATTTAGATGCCAATGCATACACTTCTATAATAAACTTCCTAGTCATATTCAACAACTAAGCCTTAATAAATTCAAATTATTTGTAAAGCGAAAACTTTGCCAAAAGGCTTTTTACACTATAAAGGACTATGTTGAGGACCAAAAGGCTTGGGATTGACCTGCTCCAGTACGCACTGCAACTGTTGTCTTATTATTATTTTTTTTCTTTTGTTTTTAATTTCAATTTTGCTTTTTATTATTATTTATTACAATTTGATATTGTAGATTATTTTTATTTTGCAATTTGACTTTTTTTTTTCTCTTTCTCTATTAATTTTTGACATCAATGTTTACTTAGTATTGTAAACAATATTTTTCTTTTTATTATTGTGAACGTGAGGACTATGTTGATTGCTTTTTTTTTTCCTTTTCAGTAATTTTAACGTATGTCTGGCAATTTGAGTATTTTCTGCGGCCTACCCAAATGCCCTTTCCTTGGTATTGTTCGTCAAGTAGTTGAGCTCCTTAGTAGTCCTGAGTTGAGCTTTACGAATACTGACAAATGCTTGCACTGACTGGACAGGTCCACTCAAATCTGTAAGGTTCTTTCTTCAAAAGACCATTTCAGACAAATCTGCATGGTTCTCATGTGATTTGACCATTACATATTTACTGTATGGACTTTAAAAGAGACTTTGACCCCTGAGTTTGTTTCGGTGTTTCTTCTCAGGGTAGTCAGCTAGGAAACACCGGCCTCATCTAGTTTAAAAATGACGAAAAAAAAATTGACGTGTAAAAGTGTTTTTTTAAACCTATTTACAAAATAAATATCATTTATCATTTATCATTTATCATTATCATTTATCGAAAATGTACGTTCTGTCGTAAAGTAAAAAAAATATTTGGACGACATTGTACGTTGTGCCATATCAAAATTTCGAACGATGACGTATAATCTCGTTCTGTCCTCGAACGTGTTAAGACGGTTCTTTTTCAATCGCCTATCGTCAATATCGAGCATGGTTTAAATGCTTGTTACTTCATCTAACGCAATCCAACGCGATATTTGACGAAAAGGCGACGCGAAAAAAGAGAGATAACGCCTGAAAATTCTCTTAGCATTCGGTAATTCTGTGATTTACTCGAATATTTTACAAAATAAAAAAAATAAAAATTTTTGTCATTTAGAATCTTTATTAAAGCAAGATTTTTATTGCTATACTTTTTTGACTTTTTTATTTTTTTTGAATAAATTATGAAGTGTCAAAGTTCATGCGAAATAGCAGATTTTCAGAGGTCTTTACTGGATTAGTTTTACACAAATTATAAATTGATTTCAATAGAAGCCTAGATAACATCCACAAGATACTGTGTTTCCAAAATATCTAATGAAAAATGACGTACATAACGTCATAATCGCGTAAGAGCGGTTGTATGAATAACAGTGAAAATGTATGTCGAGTTGCATCCGCTTAAAAGGCTTTTCTAATCTTTTTCTTAGCGAAATAGATTGTACAAATAGTAAATTTTCATAAATAAGTAAATGCCTTGCCTGGCTCAGTAATCGCCACGACAACCTCGTCCGCTGACGCTGTCATTAGATCCCTACGTGAACTGGTGGCAGGCAGTGCCGTAACTAGTCTTTTAGACGCCCAGTGCGAGCTTCTATAACTGCGCCCCTAGAAAAAAGTACAATACAAATAAAAAGGACTAAATACAAAAAAAATTGCGCCCTCCAGGGACTGCACCCTGTACCTGGGCACCGCCCTATTTACGGCACTGATGACAGGACTAACTTTAATCAAGTTTTCCTAATCTTAGCCAACAATTACAAGCTCTTTCATAAAAGACATACGACGACGTATATTATGTGAGTTGCTAACATTATAAAAACGTCATAATTAGGAAAGCCGAAATTAGTCTCATGAAGCGACCTCGAAGCCAGTAATATTCATTCCTAGCTGTTTTAACTTAAAGATGCTAGTTAGGATGATGACAATTGGTTCCCAGCATCCCTTGGCCTCGAGCGAAGCAGTTTAAAATTAACTCGTTTTAGGAATTAGACGCCAGACTGTTACCGGAGCCGCCATTAAGGTCGCAGTGAAGTTACCAGCAAATTGTTTAGCTGCTTAACTAACTGAACGTAATCCCGGCAAGCTACGGTGACGTCACTTCGCTTACGAACCCGGAACTTCTACTACAGGTTTGATTAAAAGAACAAGATGAAAATTAGGTAAAATTGGGAATCAAACGAGCTTACCTGTTAAGCGAAGTCTTGATTCTAATTTTATGAGCGCCGAAACTGAAATGCAATTCTATTATTGTTCACATAATGTAGTAATATTTTCATTACGGGTCAAAGGATTCGCAAGTTTAGATATATATAAAAAAATACAATCAATGTATCCTGGCAACACCATCGCGTCTAGATGTCACTTACTTTAGAGATTATAGGACAAGGAACAAGCTGTCTTTTGGACAGACTTGTTACCGCATACTTACATTCACTATTTCCCTGTAAGGATAACTGTGAGTTAGGTAGGTTAATTATTGCAGCTTTGGGGCTATTAACTAGTGGTGGGTGGGTGATTGCATTTCAGTTTCGGCGCTCATAAAATTAGAATCAAGACTTCGCTTAACAGGTAAGCTCGTTTGATTCCCAATTTTACTTCGCGCCGAAACTGAAATGCAATTCTATTATTGTTCACATAATGTAGATGTTTAGAGTTTGCTGCAATAATTAATTGTTACGCTATTGTTAGTACTGGTACTATTAACTCAAGTGCGGTTTCTTTTTATAGTAAGATATGAGTTGATTTCAGTTTTCCCTAAGGTTTTTTTGTCGCTACAGTCATACGTTCTTGCTGGGAGTGTCCCAAGGTGTTGACTAGACTATCCGTTCATTTTTTTAAAGTATTGTGTGACAAGTAGTATTCTCGTATTGTAAAAATATATTTGATTCATTGATAGGCAACTGATTTAGATGAGAAGCATGTTATCTTCAACAGGGGCAGTTATAATACCACGGTGTGAGACGTGTATTGTAATTAATTGGATTATTCTTAATGAAAGTCACTTATGACTTACTAGCTTATTTTAGAAATATTATATCATTACTCTCAGTATATTTTAGTACTTACTTGGTTATTTGTACATCATCGTTATATGTACCTAGCCAGGGGCGCCGATTATGAGAAATAAACAGTGGGTGCCGAGCACCCCTGAGAATAGACATCAAGAAACAGATAAGTAATCGCCTTTTAGGTTACGGTTACATTATAATATTTCTTGATACTAAAAACTAGTTTCATTTTTATAAAATGATTTCATTTTATATTTTTATCGAACATAATTAGTAATTAGGTACGCAGTATGTAAGTAGGACATTTATTTATTTGTCGGTTGATCAGTGTGCATTTTTCTTCTCACACTTCGCCACTTTTTCGAGTCCATCAAATGAGCATGAGCACCCATGGGGTTTTCTAAAAGCCAGCGCCCCTGTACCTAGCCGTTGATGTCGGCTATATTACAAGGTCATTATTACTAAATGTAATCAGACAAAAAGTTACTTTGGTTTTATAGTACTGCTGTTCCCACTTAACACAAAGACAATTTGTTGAAATCTATTGAAGTAGAATAATCTCATTAGTTGTTTTTATCATACCATAGTGATGTTTTAAATGTCACTGGGGGTAATGTAATTACATTACATGCATCATATAATTAGCCTTGCATTAGGCAATGCAATTAGGTACATGCATTATATATTATCACATTCATCATTTTCGTTTCAAACGATAAGTATCTATTCACATCTAAGTTATATTTGTGTTGACATTGTAGGTGACTGGTATGGAAGTCTAGCTTATCGATTTTATTATTATTATTCCGTTTGTTCATTTAACATAACATATAAATTATATTTTATTATATTAAGTTATTATTATTATTATTATATTTTTTTTTTTTTCTCTACTGCATGATACAGCTAGTATACTAACGTTCATTTCAGCATGTATGTGTATACTTGTATATACCTGTATGTATGTGCATATGGGTCTATCTAAATATATGTAAATACAATTATTTTATACTTATGAAGACCATTTTATGTCATTTTTTTTTTGTGCCTCCCGAAATGGAAGTTAATGCGATTGTCTTCCTCTGTCATCACAGTAGTATTTTTGTGTCACAGTTTATGTTATATGTAACGAGAAACTTTGTTTCTTGAGGGAGGGGTTTATGTCATGTCGATGGAATGAACTTCCTGCTAGGGACTAGATACCTAGAGAAGTTGTATGGTCACTGACTTTTCACGAGGACCTGTTGCACTAGTTGGTCCCCAGCATACACCCCCCCCCCCCTTTTTTGTTTCAATGCAATTTTACTTTTGTATTGGTAAGTTAAGTACTTATAGTTTTGATGATACTAGTAATTCAAATGGGGTAATTCATTGCCTCAATTAAGTAAGTGTATTTTGAACATTCAGTCCCACTTAGCTATTTTAGAGAATAAAGAGGAGATAAGATATGTTTATTCTACCTGGATAAACATGAAATAAATTTAAAAGTATCAGCCAAAGAAAAGACTAGTTTTACTGTAGGTCATGTGTGGACCGGGTTTTAGCTGCACCGTAGACAAAGTTGTCTATTGCATTTCTGACACTGTTTGACAGTGACAACCTAACAAAGTAGAGAGAAGCCATAATTTCACCATATGACTTATAGGATACATATAGGCTTATAGGCATGATATTAAACTGTGTTCAGCAAACCATCCCTGTTCCAAAATTGGTGGGTATGCCATGCATGTTTTGGGAATGTCTGAATGATCTAACATAAAATCTAACATTACATTTCTTTACCAAGTGGTAGATAGTTGTCTACTTTTATGTTAAATTTTTAAGTTCAGGAGTCATGTATACTGCAAAGTAATTTTTCTATTAAGCGCAGTGAGATTTTTTGATTGTCATAGAAGTGAGTCCTTTGTGAAACAAGTTGCTTTGGTGCACACTTTTTGTGTCCCGTGGCATGAGAGCTCTTATGTGCCAAATGCATCAGAAGTAATGTTTCCATGACAAGGCCAGTTGTCTAGTCATGGGAAGCTTGTTCCTAGGTATTCCCTATAATAAGGCAATTTCCCTCCATACAATATTTGCTTTGAACACAGAAAATATTGTCAATATAAGACAATTGCTACTGGAAATGTTATACCAGTGCAGATCAAATTAAATCTGAATCTTGTTATTTCTGTTTTGTTACAACAAAGATTTCCCTGTTTATTCATTTATTAGGAGCACCAACCAGGTAAGTTTTTACAAAAGATTTGAATTTAGGTTTAGTTCTGTGCAATTATGTCAATAGCAGGCGTACACGGTTTGTGTAATTTGACATTCATTTATATTGAATTTTTAGTTTATTGAGTGATTTAGACATTAAGTACGAGTAAGGTAGATACCTCATACCACCATGCACATATTTCATTATTTAGTTGTTGTATATCATTATAAGTTTATTGCTGACTTACTCCCTTGGGGTGATTATAAGTAAGTAGGGCTGGTGGTTTTGCCCGTCAATATTATTCCCTTCTGCTTTCAACAGTGAGAAGTTACTTCTTCTTAAAATCAATGGTAGCTTCCTCAAACCGCTCAGCCCAGCGGGTGGCCACACCAATTGTGGCATTGGTGTCATACATCAAGTATTCCAAGGTGCTGGTGCACGGGTTCTTCGAGCCTGTGAGGAGTTCCTGTAATTCTGGTATTGAAACTTTAGAACCTTATAATTTTATTCAGGACTGCTGGTATCAGCAGAGGACTTAACCTGCGATTTCCTTAGGTTTTGGTTCCTTAAAAGTTAGCTTACATGCTCTTTGAGCAAGGTTTTTACTATAAGCTTAAATACTGAGGATGTGGAATGATATGCTGTACCTATGAATTTAATCCGTTTAAATTATATCAAGATTTTCCATAGATATTATTACATGGAGTCATATCATAATCAACACTTACTGATATTTGTTGCTATAAGTGAACATATCATTTGTAAATTGTTGATGAAGTATTCATGTCACTTAGTGCTTAGATATATATCATTGTGAACATCTCGTGTTCCATGGTTTGTTTTTGTTTTTATTATTTTGAATATATTGCAGGTCAGTGTACAACATAACCATAAGGAAATAATAATATTTTTTTTTTTTTTTTTTTTTTTTTTAATTGATATAAACCAGCGCTTGACTGCGATCCCACCTGATGGTAAGCAGTGATGCAATCATTGATGGTGAGGCGCACTAGTTTATCAAGAGCCTATTCACTCTAGCCTTGAAGACACCTAAATTATAGTTGGACGGGAAGATCGCAGCAGGCAAATTGTTCCAGTCCTTCGATGTACGCGGTATAAACGACGAAGCGAAACGCTTAGTCCGGACCGTTGAAGTTTCAACAACGTAAGGGTGGATACTCGCCGTACGTCGGGTTGTCCGATGATAGAAAGGAGATGGCGGAATCAAGTCATGCAATTCCTGCGCACACTCTCCAAAATGCAACCTGTAAAATACCGATAGGCTGGCTACCCTGCGCCTGTGCTCGAGGCTTTGTAGACTGGACTTAACCAAATCAGGATCCCCAATTAGCCTTTTCGCACGCCTTTCCATTGAGTCCAAAGCTGCTAGATGGCATTTTGCAGCACCAGCCCATATGTGACTGCAGTACTCCACACACGATCGAACCTGTGCTTTGTATAACATTAGAAGCTGTCCCGGTGTGAAGTACCGTCGGACCTTTGCAAGAACGCCTAGTTTTCTAGCAGCTACCTTGGCTTTGGACTCAATGAACCGCCCAAAATTGAGGTCTGAGGAGATTTCAACTCCCAAGAGCTGAAGGCGGTCGGTGCACTCCAGGGATACATTCCGAAAAGCAGGAGCCAAGGTGAACGGGCTCCTTTTGGCGGTGAACAGACACGCTTGTGTTTTGGCGGCGTTGAATTCAACTAGATTGGTTTCGCCCCACTTGGAGACTGCCTGAAGTGAGACATTCGTACGCTCCACCATAGCCTCTCGTTCGGACCGGATTAGTTCCTTACTAGCCCGAGCACCTGGAAGGTATCTCTCTACAACTGTGCTATCATCTGCATACCCATAGATACCGGGCATCAGCAGATCGTTAATATGCAGCAGGAAAAGAGTTGCAGAGAGAACTGACCCCTGAGGAACTCCGGCATTAGTGGACATGGGCTCTGATGAGCATCCATCGACAACAACTCGGAGAGACCGTTCACTCAGGAAGTCTTTTACCCAGTTAATCAGTCCAGGGGAAATGCCGTACGCTGGAAGCTTACTCAGAAAGCTGGCGTGCCATACCCTGTCGAAGGCCTTCGAGACGTCTAAGGAGACAGCAATCGCTTCTCCATTCTTCTCGAGGGCCTCGCCCCACATGTGAGTGGCATACACTAGTAGGTCCCCAGTAGACCGATTGTGGCGAAATCCGTACTGTCGGTCACTGAGGAGATCGTTACCTTCCAGGTATGCCATGAGGCGCGAGTTCAATACACGCTCCATAATCTTGCAGAGTATGGAGGTTATTGAAATCGGCCGATAGTTGGCAGGATCGGCACGACTGCCCTTTTTGGGCACGGGTTGCACGTTGGCAAGCTTCCAGGACTTGGGCACTATACCAGTCCTAAATGAGAGGCGGTACAAGCGCGTCAACACAGGAGACAACTCGGGCGCACATGCCTTGAGAACTATTGCTGGTACACCATCTGGTCCACTAGCTTTATTCACGTCTAGGCGACACAGTGCTCTCAAAACTTCTTTATTTCTTATGCGAACCTCAGGCATCGAGGTGTTGCAGTGAGGTAGAGCCGGTGGAGTAGCACTGCTAGTATCAAGACGAGAATTATGGGCGAAGAGAGATGCAAAGAGACCTGCTTTCTCTCTCGCCGAGTGAGCCAGTGTTCCATCAGGCTTAACCAGCGGAGGCAATGTGGGCCTACAGAAGTTCGCTTCGACCGATTTGGCAAGGGACCAGAACGCTCTGCTACCGGACGGCTGTGCAGAGAGCTTTGTGCCAATATGAGTAATGCGGTCGAACCGAGCCTTCTTTAGTGCCTTTTTGTAGGACTTGGCAGCATGGTTGAAAGCTCTCTTCTTTGAGCTCAGATCCGGAGCTTTGCGGTCACGAGCGTCAACCCAGGCGAGAAACGCCGAATGCTTACGCTCTTCAGCTTGAACGCAATCGGCGTTGAACCATGGGTGAGCTGAGCCTCCAACGGGTACGTCTCTATAAGGGATGAAAAACTCCATAGCTTGACGTATCACATCGGATATAGCATCCGCACAGCTCGACGGACTCTCAGAAGAGAAGCAGACCTGCTGCCAAGGATAAGATGCAAAGAAATGCCGCATCTCATCCCAATCTGCTGACCTGTAACGCCACATTCGCCGTTCACCGCGTGAGTCGCAGTCAGGTGGGGAGAAGGACGAAACAGACTTCACCAGGCAGTGATCTGAAGTTCCAAGTGGTGAGGAAACTGTTACGATACATCTGTCCGGATCGGTGGTCAGCAGAAGGTCCAGACAATTGGCAGTATGACCAACTACATCAGGCACCCTAGTCGCTTGCTTGACCAGCTGGGAAAGGCCCATCGATATTGCAAAGTTTCGCGCTTCTCTCCCAGCGTGGTCGGTCCTCTGGTATGGGAACAGCCAGTCTTGGTGGCACGCGTTAAAGTCCCCCAGAGCGACGAGCTGCGCATCAGGGTGCCGTTGCAGAGCCTTATCGGCAGCCTCACTGAGGTGGTCGAACAACCGAGTCGTCTCCTGATCACCGCTGTGCGAACGGTAGACACAGGCATAAACAATTTTGTCCGTACCAGTGTCCACCAACAGCCACAGCGTAGATAAATTAGGGTCTTCAAGGTGACGGAGACGCTGGCAGCAGATGTCATTACGGACGTACACACAGACCCCGGCACGCTGCAGGAAATGATGCTCCAGTGAGTATCCCGGGTAGTTGAGGTACGCCGTATCTGACGGACATCTAATTTGGGTCTCCGTCAAGAATTTTATTTCTTCTTGGTTATATTTCTATTGAATAGGTCTTTACTATTTAACTCAGCAAAAAATAGGTTTGATAATCGGCCACCGTTATGCTCGCACTATGGCAGTATTTTCCACCAGCATTCTAGCCGGTGAGGGTGTCAATAATTCTGCCTTGCCTTCTCCCATGGTTTTGGGTTGGCTTCTAGTCCAACAACTGGACACAGGTGGGTATCTACCGGCAATCCGGCTAGGTACATTGGATTAACTTATGACAGTTTGGAATATCTCGTATTCTTTAGCATTACTTTGGAAAGTTTATAATTTACATATTAGGCAGTATAACTTGCCACCTTATGGTGGTTTGGAATATCTCGTATTCACTAAAGGAGTTTGAATGTTTTGTAGCGATCTACACATAGGTGGTGTACTGTTTTTACACGAATTAATAATACACAGATGGGTAGTATGAACTTGGCCTTCTCGTGACCTTTATAGGCACTGATAAAGTGGAGCACGTCGAACTTAGTCTTTTTGCCATTTTTGTTCTTTGGATTATAAATGAATGGGACTCACCTGCTATAACAGATGCATACCAGATTAGCAACGTAGAGTAACGAAGCCAAGAGTATCGCGTACTAGTCTGGTAGCTTACAATCAGTTGGCGCGTAAAAATTAACGTCGCCAATGGTATCTCGTACCCTGATTGAAGATTGAACAAGGCCTCGACTCGCAAGTCCGAAAAACAGCACTCGCTATGATCACTTAGTGCCTCCGCCATTGCCCGATGAGGATCGCGTCCTCGATGACAGGTTTCAGGGGCCTTTTCAGACTAGCAACGTAGAATAAGCCGCTAAGAGCATCACGTACCAGTCTGGCAGCTTCCAATCAGTTAGCGTGCAAAAACAACTTCGCTAATGGCATCTCGTACCCTGATTGAAGATTGAGCAAGGTTTCGACTTGTAAGTCTGAGATGCAGTACTCGCTATGATCACTTAGTGCTTTGGCTTTTGCTGGATATCGGTTCTTCATCCTGTGTGATTGTAGATTCAAGGCTTAAATTCGACACTGAAATTCGTTATTGCACAATACACTTTATAGGTTATCACTTGAAATTTTGTTATTTTGCTAAAGAAGGAACTATTTCATGTATTATAAATGAATAATAAGATGTATCACTTGGGATTTTGTTAAATTGCTAAAAAAATACTATTCCATGTATCTTAAATGAATAATTAGATAGGATAAAGTTTTTTCCATGCGAAACTTTTACCGCAAAAAAAATAAGTGACATCTAGACGCGATGGTGTTGCCAGGATACATTGATTGTATTTTTTTATATATATCTAAACTTGCGAATCCTTTGACCCGTAATGAAAATATTACTACATTATGTGAACAATAATAGAATTGCATTTCAGTTTCGGCGCGAAGTAAAATAATAGAAAGTTGCGTTTGGTGTAAGCGTTTGAATCAAATACATCAATAAGGCTAAATCTAACTCAACAGATATTCAGCTGATTATCTTGTAGTATGTTAATTTTGTCTGACTTAAAGATGCCGCTCACGAATTAGCCTAAAAAGGCCACGATGAGTTGATGTCCCATGTTTCTTTTCACAAACTGCCTAAAAGTAGTTAAAATAATAAAGATCTTTGATAACGGTGAGACTAGATCGCGATCAGGTAAAATCGAAAGATGATTTAAAAACATATGAAAAGAAACTGTCAAGAGTGTAGCTACAACATAACATAACGCAACCACGATACAAGAGTAATTCAACGCAATAACAACGCAATGTACACAACGTTTTTTTTTTAAAAAAAAAATACTATCAAGTTCCAAACTATTGTCCTTATCACCAAGAAGGTCATCGGCGATGATGCACTCGTTGAGACAAAACTCCAAAGTCTTTAGCATCGACGCCGGGTTTTTAGCCTGCCGGTTTTCTATCATTTAAATTTCGGGGAGTATGCATCTGAATTGCACAATTTAATTCCGCCCAGCTCGTTTCATCTTCGGACCGCCAGCGTACCTACAGCGCCAGCGTTGCGCACCGGTATAATGATGGATATCCCAACATACGCACAAAACGTTTTGGGAACATAAGGAGTTAAATTCCATGTGTTTTCTGTGTTTCCTGATAGTCACAACCTAGGAGTCTTAAAGTCAAGAGTGAATAAGTTATTTCTAGGCAAGAGTGCTCCATCGCCGACCACATCGCTTACCATCAGGTGAGATAGTGGTCAAACGCAAGCCTCAATTACAAAATATATTTATTTATTAAAACTTCATGCAACACAAAGGTACAAAGGCGGACTTAATACTTTAGGCATTCTCTACCAGTCAACCAAGAGTGGTGAAGACTGAAGAGGAAACATGGCAGGTGCATAAAAAAAAGATTAATAAAAAAACAAGGGTACAAATGTATATAAAAAAAACTTTTTAGAAAAAAAAAAATAACCGACTTCACTAAAAAAAACACTAAAAGGATCAAAATAACTTTAATTTTGGAAGTCGGTGTTTCTAGGTATTGTTTGTTTCTTATTTAACACCGACTTCCGAAATTAAAGTTATTTTGATCCTTTTAGTGTTTTTTTTAGTGAAGTCGGTTATTTTTTTTTTCTAAAAAGTTTTTATTTCGCACTTTTTAGTTGCGATACACTTATAAACAGAGTGCCTATTTCTCATGACAATTCCAATTAACCCAAATACTGCTAGGTTACATTGTTTTATTATAAAGTTCCTGTGTCTACCTTCCTCCTTCCGGCTCCATCATCAGATCAGTTCGATAGTACCTTATAGCCAAAGAGCATCTCACGACAATTCTAATAAGCCCAAACACGGCTAGGATACATTGATTAATGACGGAGTTCCTGTGGCTACCTTCCGGCTCCATCATCAGATCAGTTCGATAGTACCTTATAGCCAAAGTGCTAACCATGACAATTCTAATAAGTCCAAACACGGCTAGGTTACATTGATTAATTACGGAGTTCCAGTGCCTACCTTCCGGCTCCATCATCATCATCAGATCACTTCGATGATACCATTTTCAACGTAACTATTCAGAATCATTCATTTATTTGTATTGTCATAGTCGCTTATCTATATCTTCATTGTGATACCTATTTGAGTTTGAAGTTCCGTTGACCATTTCTGGTCTTCTTCATCAGTTCCACTTCATCAAATGTTACTTTTTGACTGTAAATGCTTAAGTTCTTGATGAAAATACTAAAATTACCATAGGGTTGCCTATAATTTTTGAGGAGTTCTCTCGATTCCTCATGGATTCCATCATCAGAACTGGATTTTGAAAAAAATGGGACCAATCTGGAAGCATATCCTATAAAGGGAAAAAAAAATTTTGCAAATCGGTCCATAAACGACGGAGTTCTGAGGTAACAAACATAAAAAAAAAAAAAAAAAAAATGATGATAAAAAAAAAAAAAATACAACCGAATTGATAACCTCCTCCTTTTTTTTGAAGTCGGTTAATAAAATAAACATACATAATAATATATATTGACTGGCCTGTTGGTCTAGTGGTTAGTGGCCCTGACTGCTATGCCGGAGGTCGTGGGTTCGATTCCCACCCAGGACAAATGTTTGTGTGATGAGCACGATCATTTTGTTCTGTGTCTGGGTGTAATTTATCTATATATGTATGTATTTAGAAATATATAAGTATGTTTATCAGTTGTCTAGTACCCATAACACAAGCTCTGCTTAGCTTGGGACTAGATGGCGTTGTGTGATAGTTGTGGAATATTATTATTATAAATTATTATTATTATATTATTATATATTAGAATGAAGATATCCGCAGGAGAACCAAGGTCGCCGACATAGCCCGAAGAATCGTCAAACTAAAAGGCAGTGGGCAGGGCACATTGCTCGTAGAACGGATGGTCGATGGGCCGAAAGGTTCTAGAGTGGTGACCGCGCACCGGAAAACACACCGCTGGAAGGCCTCCCACAAGGTGGACCGACGACCTGGTGAGAGTCGCGGGAATGCGGTGGATGCGAGACGCAGAGGATCGGTCGTTGTTGCGACGCTTGGGGGAGGCCTATGTCCAACAGTGGACGTCTTTCGGCTGAAATGATGATGATGATGATATAATATTGCGTCCCATTCATCGTTTCCTTGGTCACTCCTACCTATAGCCTCAACCAGCTTTCGGGAATGTTCGAAAGAGACACCGCAGAACTGGAACGCAAAGGGGAACTGATGAAACAGAGGTGGGTTTTAGTCAGTAAAAGTCTGACACTCGCTCCACCCAGAGTGGAAGAAGTTTTTAAATGATTTCACGCCTTGAACAAAAAAGAAGCCTCAAGCTAACATGATATTAAATAAAATATAATCACGTGAACTTCCCAATCAGCTACCAGTTGTAACATAAACTGCTTTTGCCAACATAATTATAATCTTAATCATACCCTTGTTTGTATTGACAACCATAAAATACCAATTATAAAAATATACATTAGTTTTTATGTTATAAAAAGATAATAATATTTTTAAAAGCTCTCCTAATCTGTATGGGCGTCAAAGAGACCGTTTAATCAATAAGATTACAAAGCGATCGAGATTTTATTTATTTTTATATAAAATCGTTGATATATCTGTGGTGCGATACTATCTGGATATTGTCGTAAACAGAGAGGTGTTAATGTTGCCAGTATTTGCATATTAATATGAAGCTCCTCGTTCGTTGGTGCGTTCACCCCGATCGGCTGTTACTATTACTTTATTGGTTGTTTGTATAATTTAGCATATTATTAGTTTGCGAGACATTTCCATTTCGAGTGATTTGTTTGAGAGCGTCTTTTGTTTTGTCTCGCCTCATTGGCGTTGCGAATTCAATTTACAAAGCTGAGGTTCTAAGCAACGTAACAGTTTAGAAGATTATCAATTTTCTAGATTTTAGCTTTCTATAAAATGTAAAAGTAAGGCAATACCTGTCTCCTGTAGCATTGTCGTTGCTTCAGTTTGAAGGACACCAATTTTTCGAACACACAAGCTCTTCTACTTCATCAATAACTAGCAATGTATCGTCTAATTTCTTCCGTGGCGGTGTTCTCTTATCGTCATCCAGGCTTTTTCCCTTCACCAATCTTTAATACGTGAGAAATACTCTTTATTTACCTACTCAGGACTTACCGAACATCTCTTAACCATCTCGCAGCAACCCACACCTCTCTTTGCATAAGGGCCCGCATCTATTTATAAACTCCGATCAATTCGCCTAGCCGACATTGTATTAATTCTCTTTGCAGGCTCCGTCAATAAATCAAAGCGCGATCATACTCTTAACTTTCATATCGTTGTGTAGGAGCGCGAATAAAAGACGATCGTGGTCGTGTCGTGCGTCGTAAATAATGTGAGGTATCGATTACTATCCGTTCATACAACGCCTCACTCGAACTCCTGCTGCGTGCTCCGCGCCTGGTATTGAGGGCGTTTAGATCGTGCGATATGACGGAACGACTCGGTTTTGAGGCTAAAATTGTTCCACTATAGGCCTAAGTATCCTATTCTCCTATTAATGTACAAATATGAAATTCTGCTTGTTTGTTAACCAATCACGCTTCAACGTCTGTACTGAATCTGGGAAATATAAGTTAAGATGATATTAAGATGCATATGACCCTGGTACTACGATCCCCTTGGGATAATTTTCGGGTAAAATTATTGGCAAATAATTAAATTCGATTATAGATAAGACAGGCCTTATAGAGACGTTAGTTTTATTTAACTCAAAAATGGGGTGTAAGTATGCAACACTTACAAGACAGTCTTAATAAGGTTCTTACAGATTTTTTAGCTGCATCACTACTCAAATGTATTATCCAAAGCAGTAATAACACGACACTATATAAATCAATTTCCATCATAACCACAACACAGTCGCTCCATATAAAGCTACCTCATAACTTACGACAAAATTATTAAAATAAATAAATTAAATTATGTCCGTCCACCGGCCGGCCGGTCGTTCGATCGTTAAATAATTCAATTCTCCATCGTTGCTACATAATGTCACTATATTGGTTAATATAAAAATGTTGGAAACGTTACCTGTGCGTGTGAACGATTGCGAACGAGATAGCTTGAGAATGGCCACACAGGCGCGGGCGCAGGACTTGAATGTCAGATGATGTTACATTCATGTTTTCGGATCTTCATTAAAATGTTTCTGGGTATTGTGAATCGGAGGTGTATGTGTCAATTTCTTGTGATCTGACGCATGACTTGAATGGTTTAATGTTACATCTTTGCACCTTAGAACGTAGGTTCAACCTGGGAATCTTTAAGTCAAGAGTGAATAGGTTACTTCTAGGTAAGCTCGCTCCATCGTCGACCGCATCGTCGCTTTCCATCAGGTGAGATAGCGGTCAAGCGTGAACCTATCAAGAATAAAAAAAAGGTAGGTTTTTGGATTTGTAGCTGATTGAAGTCCAACATTATTTTACAATCGAGCAAATATTCAGTAGTTTGCCAATAAAATTTATCAATAGTGTAATACTAATAGTAAATTGTTCAAGTTTGACTACAAGATGTCCGCTAAAATATAATATAAAATCAACTTAAGTCCGAACACGCGACGCAATAACTCACAACGCTCATAAAACATGACATATGTTTTTTACTTGAGTTAAACTTGCAAATGGCATTCATAGACTGAAGATTTATCTAACATATCAAGGTATAATTTACATGTAAAACGCGGGGGGCTGCGTCGTGCGCACGCGCACTTAATCAGACGCCCACCTATGCACATTTATTGTTTATAATTGGCTCGACACGCGACTTGCGGCGTAGGAGCATTCCCAACGATACTGGCTTGGAGATTAGAGTAATCGGCACACAAGCAGGCCTAGCCAAATAACAACCGTTTCGTTTCGATTTTCTTTCGTCGATCGCCTTGAGTCGGCCACGCCTCCTATTCCTTTGTTGTATTCGTCGTCGAAACGGTTGTAACTTGGCTAGGGGGGCAGGAGAAAACTTAACGAATTCGTGGGAGATACAGAAGGAAGGACACGGGTGATGGGAAATCATCCAATGACTTGTCCTGCTCTAGGGTAGAACAAGAGGGTGTGTTAGACTGTTACTGACTAAAACCACACCTGTGTCATTCAATTGCTCTTTGCGTTCTAGAACCACGGGTTTCCATTTCAGAAATTCTCCGTGGCCCTAGCTAGCATCGGCTCTACTGGGCCCTACGGTTCTGCTGACATCTTGAGGTGCGCGTGGAACTGTACGCGCCGTCGACAACTCGAACTCAGTCCGGTTTATTACACTAACTTATTATTTATAATTAGTATATTAGTAATTAGTGTAGAAGGGGCGAAAATACCTCTACAACCCAGTTTGTAGGTAACATGATACCTATAGGAGACTGGTAAAGAAAGCTATACCTATAACTATATAAGACTATATAGCTATATAAGAGCTTCAGATCCGGGCGAGGATAGTACAGCACCATTGCTTCTTGGAATAAGTCTGCAATCACGATCAAAACATATTTTATAGTTTTTGCAGACATCTTTTACATCATGTATTTAAATTGATGAGAAGAGCAGATGCAATACTAAAGAAAACAATTACGAGCTTAGCAAGCCTAGTTATATGCAGTTGTTCACTGTTACGAAAATCTTTTTTTTTTAACTTTACTCCACACTTTGAATTATTCCTTTATCGTGAGTGCGTTCACAAATATGTAAACCATACATAGTACATTTTGATACAAGTGGGGAAACTTTGTCATTGCGACCGAGGCGGAATTCGTCTGAGCCGCAGGTGAGGGTGTTATGGAGCCGAATGCGTAACAAATTTCCACATGTATCAACCGACCGACGACGTTTTTTCAATACACTTACGTAGAAATACATAAACGGGGGCTACCTAGCGCCCAGCCAGATAAGATAAATAAAATAAATTGTGGCAGAGGAGAGGTGGCGCACATTTCCACACCAGTGTGGAAAACAATAAATTTCTTGCCTAAAAACGGAAAATGTTTCTTCCGTGCGGAAATCGTAGGTACCTGCTACACGCCGAGCAGCTGCTAACTGCTCAACCACTGCGCCAAACGTGCCGTAGGTATTAAAATACCCACAGTGCACTCATACCGATGTGGCAATACCTATTTAATATTAATAAAAACTTAATAATAGTAGGTACTACAAAAGAATCTAAAAAAGGTGTTCTTGTCAAAACAAACTTAATTTAAATAACAACGAGTTCTTGGCAGTTGTAGGTGCTCGTCTGTCGGCCCACATCTTTGATCCATAATTAAATGTTGCCAATCCTAATATTATTCAATATTCTGTCATTAGCCTTATAAAACATTTTTTTTTTAGTATAATATATATACTAAAAAAAAAATGTTTTATCGAAACCTGAATTTAGTTTGTTCAGAATCCGTAGGTAACTGAATCGATTCCAATAATTTTTACACCATGTTATATTTTTCCCAAAAATATTTAAAAAGGGTTACAAGTTGGACACCACCGACACTAAGTATACCACAGGTGACGGCAGATCATAGCGGGCATTAGGCACCAGCGCACAACTGGGTGCGGGAGCAAAACAACCCTTCAGTCGCTCGGATGGTCCGGTAAACATGTATTTGTGCGGGACAATCAGGTAACATAACAAGCTTATAAATTTGTGATTTTTCATGATACGTTATGAAATTTTGTACATATTCGTAGATTCTTTAGATCAAAATACTAGGCACGTGTTTCGGGTTTCGCATAGAGATACTAAAACTGATGTTATATTTAAACAAGTTTAATGGCTATATTGACTCTTTGGGAAAGAAAAGATAAAAATCGGATGTTTAAAACTCAGATTCTTATCTGATATAGAATCACTGTGAGATCTTCTTCAGATTGCAAACTATGGTGAGATAAGATTTCTTATCATCATCAATCATCTTTATCATTTTCTATTTACATCATCATCATTCTTTTTTTTTTATTTGTTTTTTTTTATCATTTTATTCTTTTTTTTTAGGGTGAGGGTCTGTTCGTACGCTAGCGTTCTTATTAACATTTGAGCTATAATTCATGACTTTTTGAGACAGTCTAACTACAGTAAGACTACCCTTCTCCCTCTGGGCACACCATAATCATGGCAGTAAGTCCCCTCTTTGAGGAATGGCTAGATAGATATCACGGCGTCCTCACCTACCGCATGACGCAGATCCTCACCGGTCGTGGAAAGTTTGGTAGTTCCTGCACCGGATTCAGGCGGAATCGTCCAGGTGTCTCCATTGTGCCGCCCGGAGGACACAGTGGAGGTGTGCCCCACTGGGCGGAGCACTGCCATATCCACGTGGAGACGGTCGGCGGCGGCGACCTCTCGCGCATGTCCCTGGTTCCGGCTATAGTCCGGAACGAGGGGGAGGCGGTCACTTCTTTCTGCTAAGAAATTATGCTAGTGAAGAAGTCAGCCGCACGTGTGAAGGAACGGACATCTTCACGCCCCAGCCGCAGCGACCCCGGCCGCGACTACCAGCCACGGTAGGCGCGGGTTTGCGGACGACGAGCAAAGGGTAGCCCGCCATCAGTTCATCCGGTAACCGTCCGGACCGAGCCCAAGCCAGTGTTCCACGCGCACCTCAAAGAGATGTCAACAAAATCGTAGGGGCCCAGGAGGGCCGATGCCCGCTAGGGCTACGGTGAATTTCCGAAAAGGCAACCCGTGGTTCTAAAACGCCAAGGGCAACTGAAGGACACAATTTTAGTCAACATAAGTTTGACACGCCTTCGCGCTCCACTCTACAGCGGTAAAGTCATCATTGGGCGATTTCCGACATCAAAAAAGTTTATTTAAGAAAAAGACAGTCCTCCTAAACGTTTAGGAGGACTGTACCCTGCCTACTGCCACCTCATCCTAAATCCTCAAAAACTAGGAAGTAGTGACCTACTTCGTTTTTCTGCTGGGAAGCCGACGTGGCACAACAAAGTCCCCAGCAACGTATCTGCTTAAAGAAAGTCAGTGCGGTCAGCAATACCTACAATATAATCTACGAGGTACAATATCAATACCCTAATTGGCTAAATTGACGTAGTGCCGAGTCTGTGGGGCGGGGTTGCGAAATGCTCGCGTAGGGCTCTTGCGCATGTCGAATGCGATTAGTGCCCGTATTCCTCCAATGATAGGGCTGTCACACAGGTGTATGAAAGTTTCTTAAAAAGTTTCGTCATTAAATAGCCTGAAAGGGACAAGACGAAGTGACATTCTGCAGGAAAGATTATTATCGATAAATCTACACTAATATTATAAAGAGGTTATGAAGAATCTTATTTCCACGCGGGCGAAGCTGGCAGGAGTTAGTCAGTGATAAAGATTGTCAAATAATGCTTTGTCGTTCGAAAAGCCATGCGATGTTTTAGTAGTTAATGTCAATTCTATACATTTTGGACTAGCTTTACACATACATAAGATATACGAGTAGCCTGTCACTCAAGAATAAAGCAGGTTATATCGGTGAAAAAATTTTGCAATCGGACCAGTACTTTCAGAGATTATTACCCTTTATTTACTTTCATACAAACATAAAAACAAACTTTAGGTACTTCTTTATAATATTAGTGTAGATGTAGGGTTCATTAGTATATCTATTATTGTATTCGCTTTGTCTCTCACTTTTACAGCAACTATCACTATTTTTCTCTTCACCACCCTAGGTTGACTGGTAGAAAATGCCCAAGGCGTTAAATCCGTCACTGTACTTTTGTGTGCATAAAGCATTATATAAATAAGTAAATTCATGAGTGTTAAATATTTGATCGGTTTGACATAAAACGTCCAACAAATACCATTACAATAAATTATACGACCATAAATATCATTGTTTCCCAGTTGATTTCAATACAGTATCCGATTCATTATTTTGAAGCCATTATGAGGCACAACAAAACTAATATATGGAAGCTATAGCTCATGACAAATGAGTGCAGTGTTGCCGTAACAATAATGTGGTGTGTTATATTACGATTGATTTAAAGACAATCAACAGCCTACGGGTATGATATTATTGATTTATTTTTCGATAGTATACGTAAATCGTCGGATTTGTTAATTTTTATAACAATTGGTAGATTTAGTGGAACTTCTCATACCCTATAGGTAGTGTTGCCAGGTCCGATGGGATTAATATCGGGGCAGATGTACGATTGGTTTAAAATCGAGACAAATCGGACAATTATTGTCAATTTTTTTGAGCTGGGAAGTCATCCACATAATTTCTTCCGCTATAAGATGGAATGAGAGAGCGTTTCAGACTTTAACTGACTAAAACTCACCTCTGGTCTTTCAGTTGCCCTTTGCATTCCAGGGCCATGGTCACTGATTCAAACGTTCCCGCAACCCTGGCAGGCATCGGCCCTAGTGTAACAATGCGACTGATATAAAACATGTTAATTTTTGGTCATTATAATGGTTTTTCATAAATTTATTGATTTATCGGGACATTTAGCGTCCCGATCAGGCGCAAATCGTGACGCGACTCAAGACCCCTGAAAATCGGGACGTCCTGCGCAAATCGGGACACCTGGCAACACTACCTACAGCCCTCAGGACAGCCCTACTGCGGCGTGCGCCCGCGCAACTGGTTCAAGGTTGTCCGTAAGAATGCGGGCCGCGTGCCCGCTCGCTAATTTGGTCAGGCACTCTATTGCCTTATACGGCCGTATGACGATTGTATGCGAGCAGATTAGAGCCCGCTGTGATTTATAGAGCTGTAAGTGTATGCTGGTCTCATTGTTAATTGTCTGACTGTAGGTAGGTACCTGATAAATGTATATTTGTATTTGGGTTGTACATGCTATACCCTATTCAGGGAGCCGTGAGATAAAAGGTAAACAAACCATTTATAACACTACTAAATTATAGACCACAAATACTGCAAACATTTTACATAAATATGTGACGTTTTGTCATCGGGCGGGTTTATAATCCGCCATCTTTTTCACTATCGATCAACTTTGTTGATACGAGATATTTTCATTGAATTCTTGAACACTACAAAAACTTATACTTTTCATCCTCCAAGCATCAATTTTTTCAATCTTTCATTAAACGGTTTCATAAAATAAAGAGAGAATTTTTCGAAGGCATAATATTACATGTTAGAAGCAAGAATGCCTAAAGTAGGATATTGCAGCGTCTTCACTGTTTACTTAGCAAGGTCAAACGACTACCGGCCCCCGTCAGTAGTCCTACACTTAATTGCGTCCTGTATTAACTGGAAGCCAAAGAAACCACGACAACGATGATGAAAGAGCCACGTTAGCTCCAGGCAATTCGCATGCAATTAGAACAAGATTTACGATCAAAATACAAACTAGTCTGTAAGTACGACAATACATAACAAATGCTCAATTAAATTGTTATGTAAATGGTACGGTTGAGCAAGAAGCTTGTATACAAATGTTAACCTTTCCCAGTGCCGGCAAAAAGTGTTCCAATTCTGTATTAGGGCTTGTAATAGAAATACACAGCGTGCAAACTGCTTGTTAGCTTGGCCTAAGTCTCAAATTAGGGATACTCGTTATTACCGTGTTAGAAAATGGTGGTAATTTGTGCCGGTGACTGGTGGCTGGCTTCCTGTACCAGTTAGGTACAATGGTAATCTTTGTAATCAGCAGTTGTTACGTGTAACGTGAGGATAGACAGCTGTAGTTTTCTGTTTGCTAAGAAGTATTACAACATTTTTGTGCGAGAAGAAATGATCATAATTCATTATTTCCTTAGTCTTTTCCCAACTACCATGGGGTCGGCTTCCAGTTACACCAGATGCGGCTGTGTTTTACATGGAGTAACTTCCTATCAAACTTCCACAACCCAGTTACTGGACAACACGATACTCCTTGAATAGACCGATCATATCATCCGGATGTAGACGTGTTCCACTCTAGTGTGCGATTGTTTTTGGAGAGGTGCAGAAAATGGTTTGGCGGTTGATTCGATTTTCATCAATGTTATATTGCAAATATTAATTACTAATTTTATACCTAATGATAATGATGATAATGATAATGATGATAATGATAATGATAATGATGATAATGATGATAATGATAATAATGATGATAATGATGATAATGATGATAATGATGATAATGATAATGATGATAATGATAATGATTTTTATTAATTGTGTTATTTTATGATTATTTTTTTCTTTCTAAATATTGTATTGTAATATAATAATGACTCTCTGCACGTGTTGGTTTCGACTGTAAGTGCAGAGAGTACCTGTCATAAATAAATTAATAAATAAATAAATATTTATCAGTGGAAAATTGCTACTGATGACGACGCCTATGGATGTGATACATGCAATGTAATCAAAAGTTAAATTAGTATAACATTGCGAGAGTCAGATGCGAAGAAAGCTATTTATTAGACTGATTAGCTTGTGCTAGCAGCTTCGAAATTTGCGTAATATTAGAAAATTATCTTAAAAGAACATACTTGACTGCAATCCCACCTGATGGTAAACAGTGATGTAATCGTTGATGGTAAAGCGCACTAGTTTATTAAGAGCCTATTCACTCTAGCCTTGAAGACACCTAAATTATAATCGGACGGGAAGACCGCAGCAGGCAAATTGTTTGTTGTTGAAACGACGAGACGATTCAAGAGAAAATAGAAATGCAATCAAACATACATAACCAATCAAAGGTAGATATACAGTTTCATATCACCAATAACAGTCACAAGTTGACAATGACACATAAAGTGCATGTTGCGGTCGTGTCGGGATAACGGGTCCGAGTCCCGGCGCGCTCGCTCACGGGTATACGTTACCGTAACGCGATACGTTACGTTTTTGTTAGCGATGTGTTACTGTCGCGTCTTGATGTTTTGTTCGGGTGGTCTTCTATTGTAGGAATGTGGGTAGATCGGTTTTTCGGAAAGTGGAAATTGATCTTTATTTCCATAGTTAACACTGTATTCCAGTTATTTTCTGTTTTTTTTTTATTGGTATTCCTGGTCCAAGCCTTACAAAATCCCGATAGGGCCACGGGAATTTTTAAGACTTGCCGTGGCCCAAGAACGTAAAGGGTAACTGAAGAACAAAGTTGGGGGCGAGTGGGAGAAGGCATTCAATGATTTCCCACCTCAAAAAAAAATATATTTAAAACTGGCAAGTTACCAGTTGGCGATGACAACATTAAAAATAAAATTGGGCAAGTGAGAGTTGGACTTGCGCACTGAGGGTTCCGTGCAAACTTACTTAAATTGTTCAATTACCAAATGGAGTCTCGAACATTTTTTCGAATCGCAAAAATATTTTTTTTTGTGACGTAACAAATTTACTGATTTCAGATTTATTCCTATACTTGTGCTATAAGACCTTGTTTCATACCAAATTTCAGGATTCTGGGTCAACGGGAAGTACCCTATGAATTTTGATTCCCTTGAGAGTATCGAAATATACGTTTTTTGAGACATAAACAGCCGTATCTTTTTTTTTCGTTAACTTAGAAGTTTGATTTTTTCATAGTATCAAGGGACCACAGACTTGAGTAATTTAAATTAATTAAAGTAATTTTAATTTCAACTCGATACCTCTACGCGTTCCCGAGATAAAGGGTTTTGACAGACACACAGACAACAAAGTGATCCTATAAGAGTTCCGTTTTTTTCCTTTTGAGGTACGAAACCCTAAAAAGGAAATGTACCAACGATACCCAATGATCTTTTTTTCGCTAGCCAATAGGGCTGGCCACACCTGGCCAAAAACCTACACTCTTTCCATCATTTGCGAGACCTCGCTTTCTCCTTCCAGTTCTTGTAAAAACTGACCAGTTCATCCCATATCTCCTTCCTAATCTATCGCCATCCATAACTAACTGCTTAAACAATGCAGTCATAATGACAGGTCACTTATCTAAGGAGAACATTACATTAGTGACGGTTAACGATTTGGCGTTAACTACTAACTGGTTTGAAACATTAGAACATCGTTTGTCTGGAGCCCTTCGGCTCTTGACATAATAGCATTCCGATTAGCGATAACATTTATAAAACATTAGAACCCAATATGTTTAGGATAGACAGCGTAATATTTTACTAGAACTGTAGGGTCCCAACAGGGCCGATGCCTGCTAGGGCCACGGCAAATTTCTGAAAAGGAAACTCGTGGTCTTAGAATACAAAGGGCAACTGAAGGACACAGGTGTGGTTTTTGTCAGTAAAAGTCTGACACTTCCTGTCACTCCACCCAAAGCTGATTTCCCACATTAAAAAAAAAGGGGGGGAGTTAATTGATGATAATTATTACAAAAAAAAAATGGTATGGCGTTGATGCGTAAGAAATGATAATGATAAATGATATTTATTTTGCAAATAGGTTTTAAAAAAACACTTTTAGACGTCAATAAAGAATGAGATGAACATGTCGTGAGTAAAGTTATGATCATGAATTTTGATGGGAATGGTAGAGGAAGACTGTAGAAACAATAGACGGATTCTCTGTAACATGGTGTTGCTAGAAATAACATTTCTTGCCGACCAACTGGTACTGCAGCTTGGTAGAAGATTTCGTGAACGTTTTGAAATCCGTTCCTGTGGGAAAATGAAAAGTAGCCTAAGTTACTCCTTGTAACATGAGCATCAGAAAATCCCGCCAAAATTGGTCTTACCGTTTAGGAGATTAGCCGGAACATACACTGTAGTTTAGGAGATAGTCTGTTTATCCACTAACTCCTCGTAAACTACACAATGGATTTCGATACAGTTTTCACAAATAGAAATAGCAATAATCGAGGACGGCCCAAGTGTACAATTTGCACGCATGCAAAGCAGGGCTGATCATTAGTTATTTCACAAAAATAACCGAGTTCTCAACCATTGTTATCACTGGCTGAATATCAGTTTGTCTAGACAAACTCATCCCTGAGCCTAGGCTCCGTAAACTTCTTGGCTATTCAATTTATTAGTTTGCAGTTTAGACGTAATGTGATCAATTTGACAATGCTGGAATTCCTGTGAGAAATATTTTATCGAAATACGATGAGATCGACCTGTTATTGTATTAGTGTTGATCAAGTTGCGTAAACTGTCCTTTTTTATTTGATTATCATTTTTAGTTATCACATTGAATTTTAAATGTTTCTCTAGATTACGTCCAAGTGTTTGCTTTTTCTTTGTTGTTATTTTATTTTAGTTATTATAGTTTAGGGTTATAATTAGATAATACTTTAATTATTTTTATTTTTGGTCGTTTATCCTGTGCGAGCCAAAATCAATTTTATTTCCTTCATCCTTCTTTATTTTCATTAAACTGTTAATTTAAGACAGACCGAGTAAGACACGATACACATTTGTCCACCTAGAACTAAGAGCCATCACTTCATAAAACTGAATTGTAAAAGCTACTGCCCAATTAAAAGCTTTTTAACAAATAGAAATCAAAGTGTGGTTCGAAAATACCTGAAGATGTCAGATCGCAGGGATGGCGGATTAATCTGTTCGCCAGGCGCTGCATCCGATGCCACTGTATCATAACTAGGAATACAGAAGAGAAGATCTACTTTTTAAATGATATTTACTGAAAAGTTATCAGCGGTGAGGCGTGATAGACGATAGGTAGGTAACGCTGGGGGAATGTTCGTAAAAGTCACCGCGACCGAATTGAAGGAACACGAGTGAGTTATTGTCAGTAAAACGGACGAGCAATGGGTAGCTCGCCGTCCGGCCATCCGATAATATCCGGTATATCACTCCACGCACGCCTCAAAGGAATGTCAGCAAAACCGTAGCAGCCCAGCAGGACTTATACCCCGCTAGGGCTACGGGAATATTTGAAATAAATATCATACCGTGGTCCTGGAACGCATAGGACAACTAAAGGACACAGGCAGTTTTAGTCAGTTAAAGTGTGATGCTCCCTCTCGCTCCATCCAGAACGGGAGAAGTTATTTTAAAAAAATGAGATAGATGAGGTTTTTTTCCGGCGGGAAAATCATCTAATGACATCCCGCGCTCTTGGGCGGTGCAGGAAATAGTGTCAGACTTTTACTGACTAAAAACCCACTCCTGTTCCTTCGGCCCCGGGGATCTATTTCGCATCGCCCATGGCCCCAGTAGGCTTCGACCCTGCTGGAACCCTACGGTTGCTTTTAGACCATGTTGCTGTTGGACCATGGCCTGTACCAAGGCCCGGCGCGAGAGATCACTGCCACCGATCGCCCCCACGAGGACACGGCGGTGCTCTGCCCAAGCGGCTACCGACTTATCGTTTTCTACAATTGCTGACACCGAGGCGTTACCGATTGGAGAACGGATTTCGACACGAAACGGTTGTAACTTGGCTAGGGGGGCTGGTAATTTCATTAATCTGACGATGTCGAGAAGACATTACAACAGCTTGTATATGTAAGAAAATGCGTAATGCCGCCGAGCAAACTCTAGTCGCGTTCCGTCTCAATCGCATCGGTGACGATATCGATGACGACAACGACACTATGTTAAAGCGTTCGTTAGAAAATGTGTGAAACTACCAGTTGTTGATATCGTGTCATTATTGGTATCGCCTAATGTGAAAACGGACATTGGCGGAATTAAAGGGCCTATTACACTACGCGATATTCAGCACACGATATTCAGCCTGTCTTATTTTTTGTTCCGAGTAAGACCGGTCTAACTCTTATTACACTACACGATATGTCGTATCATAGACTAAAACTGTCTGAATATCGAATGGTGGAATACGTATGAGTATACATGTGGATGGGTGGAGAGGGAGAGGGAGGCCAAAGAAAAGATGGATGGATTGTGTGAACAGTGATATGAAAGAAAAGGAAGTTAGTGATAGCATGACGGTTGACAGGATAGAATGGAAGAAAAAAACATGTTGTGCCGACCCCAAATAAGATGGGACAAGGGCAGGAAGATGATGTAATAGGCCCTTGAATTATGCAATGGAAAGTAGTTGCTCCGCGCTACGCGAAGTAAGTACTACGTGGCTACGCTTCCCGTAGCGCATGCCGCCAGCTCGCTACGAAACTGATTGTGTAATTCGCTAACAACGTATAATTATTATGATTCGCAAATTACGTTCTATTTCAGTTTTATAAAGTTTTTTTTTATATCAATCGGTGCATTAATTCTAAGTTAATAAGTCACTCCCTTAATATTTGAAATATGTATAGGTAAACAATTCTGGTATTCTCAGTATCAATACAGACATTACCTTCACTGTGTAGCTAGACAGTGTCCTTTAAAAAATTGAGAGATTAAAATAAAAGTCGTGGGCATTTTGTTTCTACGTACCCTGTGGTGTTATCGCGGTCGCCTATCTGTCGCTAGGCGGATTACGCAGGTACGCTCAAAATGGACGGGTATTAAAATATGTTAAACTTAAATATAATTTTCATAGAATTTTTGATAGTTTAACCGCTTGAGATCGGACTGTGATAAGAAAAGAGCACATGTATCTGATTACGTTAAAGTTTTAAGATTTTATCTTTATTTAATATCAATTTTAAATGTTAATTTTATTTTACTAAGGTGTGGTGACACAAAACTACAATTAACTTAGTGTTATGAATAATTTGAGTATGTAGTAACATTGCTTACTTGTTGATATTTTTGCAAAGGCATCTCTGGGCGTAGGCTGGACCGATTACTGGGTACCTAATACGTACTTAAATAAAATATAATAGGTAGTCCATGCACCATGTTGAAAAGTACCATAGTATGTAGGTAAACCGTGAGCGAATCGATGCGACAACAGTTACAAGGCCTTCATTATTCATCTTGATTATACTAGCACATTCCGCAGTAGATTTACTGAATTAATTGTTGAGCTGACGACAATATTGTCCTTAGCACTACCTAAGTAAAGCAACTGATGCGATTATTACGTCACATTTATCAGTGCAATACAACTGAATTATGTATGAATAAACCAACGAAACATGACATCACACCTTAAGATAAGGTAATTGGCAAAAGAATGACCCGTGCCTAACCAGAAAAAAACTCTCGGAATAGAAAGACTAAAGCAATTTGTGTAAGCTTGCTCAAGCTTCTTCGTTTCATGTTCTGTTTCGTGGTAATGAAATGAAAATGACTGAGTTTTATAATTTCAACAACCCAAAAATACTTAGTGACAAGAAAGTATAGTTCATTGACTCTACAACTAAATGCTTGTTAATCTTTAACATAGCCAAAGTTTGCAGGATGCTTATTATGCGGGAGCTCGTAACACTGAAACAATGGATCGTCTCCGAACTAACACACAAATAAATAATCCTATTGAGAATATCTACCTAGCAATAGAATATAGAACGTATTTGAATACCAACCAACGGTGCACAGATTAACTTCTGTCACGGCACTGTCCCGCCAAATTTATAGTCTGTGGTCCCGCATGCTACTGTCGCTTTTTACGTTGTATTGTTTATGTCGTATTGTTAGGGTGGATGATGAATCTAACAATTATTAGTTTTTGCGGATTAAAAATGAGCATTGTTTAGTTATTGTTAAAGTGTTCAGGTCAGTTTCAACAGTTACCTTACCTTTTGGGACGACCCTATGTCCGTTATTGGGCGGTAATGACAGACTTTAACGGTATAAACAGTTTTATGTCTTTGAGTCCCTAGTTGGTTATAAAGATCCATTATAACGGCAGAAATCAGGCTTTTCAATTAATTCTGACAAAAGCGGTAGGTATAATTTTCCCACAAGACTCAGGTATACCTACAACTCGTAAGTCGGCCATTACCACTCGGCCACCACTGCTCACGAGTTGTAGGTCGCAGGTTCAAACCCAGCCAAGCGCATTACTTTGTGTAATTTATTTCATCACCACTGCTCTTAAAACGGTGAAAGAAAACATCGTGAGGAAATCGGCATGTCCTAGAACCAAAAATACGAAGACATGTGACCAACCCGCACAGGGCCCTCGTGTCCACCACGAGCCCACCTTTCCTAGAGAGGAGGCCTTAGTCCCAGCAGTGGGAACATTATAAGGCTGATTATATGCTTATACTCAGGTATTCTTTTGATTAGGCTTTTTATAAATAAGAAAGGATGTTGCTGATGAAATAGGTAAGGTAAGACAGTTTTGTTTTTAAAAAAAGCGAAACGGAACGAAAATAAACTTAAAATAAAAAGCCACAGTCTAAATGCTCCAAAATTAGAACTTAATCTAAATTAAACAGAGTTACAATAAAAATAGAAGTAACCCTAACAATTACTGGCTATTAAAATTGTTACAAATCATAATTAACTAGCTAAAGCCGCGGCGTTGGCTGCAATAACTCTCGCTAGAAACACAGGGCTAATGGCTTATTGAAACCATATTGTTCATGAGTAACGAGCTGGCTCAGCGGAGCCCGATTTACCAGGATTTAACATCTGTTCGCTTAATCCCTTGGCTTCTGATAAATATCGACGTGAGCACGGATTGTGACTTTCACGATACTGATTATGATAACAATATGGAGGATAGGAATCGATCTTCGATAGACTGTATTGATCAATAATTCAGTAGTGATTTTTACAATGATCCACTTATTTTCTACCAATTTTATTTTTTGTAAGATACTGCGAAAATATAATAATATAAAAGTTATTATACAAATATTATTGGTTTAAGTACTTATACATAGTAGATAATGTTGGAATCTTTACTCCAACATTTTTTTTTTCACCTTTTTTTCAATTAATTGTTCTCATCGAGATCGGGAAATTTTGATGGATAAACTTTTTTATTTAAGCTTATAACAATCGCAAAGGTTTTACGAAAATCCATTTAGTAGAACTGGCTTCCGAGTTTTTTATATTTTTACGTCTTACGGCATTCCACTAATTGGAAAGTCGTTTCAGGAGAAGAACTCTGAAAATACTTAGTTTTTTTTTAAATATCTCAATCTAAATTTAATACAGAATTACAGATAGCATAGTAGCATAGTCGGCCTTATAATGTTCCCACTGTTGGGACTCAGGCCTCCTCTCTAGGAGAGGGAATGGGCCGTAATCCACCACGCGGGCCCAGTGCGGGTTGGTGGATGTCACATGTCTTCGTATTTTTGGTTCTAGGACATGCCGGTTTCCTCACGTTGTTTTCCTTCACCGTTTTTAGAGCAGTGGTGATGTAATAAATTACACAAAGTAATGCGCCTGGCTGGGTTTGAACTCGCGACCTACAACTCGTAAGTCGGGGCCGTTACCACTCGGCTACCACTACAGATATTCAATAATAATAATTCATTACATTCTTAAAGTTTTTTATATAACTTTACCATATTAAATCTATATAGGCTATCAATGCGAACCGGTTATCATTCGCACTAATTCACAGTATCATTCTGCTCGGACGATTAACACGGAAGTGACACATTCATTATGGAATTCTTCATTCGGTCACTAATCCGGATCCAAACTATGCATTGTCTATGAATGAATAGTTCGAGACTAAGCATGCATTACGTAGTACGTGCTACCGAGGATTAAGAACACTCTAAAACTTAAGCTTAGTCGTCAGTAACAACAAGTATGGTTTAATCACTGCAAATCTATTTAATGCTCAGATTTTACACGGTAAGCTCTGAACACTTGCCAATAAGTAGAACAAAAATGTTGTACCATTAAAATTTCTATAACAATGCTGGCTCCGAACTTCAAATTAAACTTACTTCCTCGGAACCATTAAGGCTATTCACTTCTTAGTTCTTATATAAAGCACTTTAATCAAATAGCGTGTATCGTATTTCGCCGGGCAGTACAGCGCAGTGCAGCGAGCCCACCTTCCCATTGTGTGGCGGCATGCCACATGCACGTATGTGTACATAATGGCCGTTTGTTTGCCATCGAGTGTATGGTCTGTTCGTCGGTAAGCACCGCGACCTACTACTAGCTGTCATGTGCTCCTGGTACTCCCGTGGAAAGTTTTTGTTGTGCTTTTGAATAGTTTCTTTTGCAATAAATAGCCGTTGTTTTGACAGCTAAATATGACTAATGAACTCTCGTGTATTTTTGGTCGTTGTCAATTATATTTATTTTTGAGGTCGCCTATTTTTAACTTTGAGGACAAAAATAAATGAAAGTCTTAATTTCTAATTTCTACTTTTGGAGCTTAAATAAATCTAATCTGTCTACGTGTCTGAAATTTACAATTTATGTTCAGTGATAAGATTAAGCAATGGTATGGCTGGGCTCTTATAATAATGTAGTAACAAAGCAATTCCTAACTTGCCTTGAATGCGGTGCCAAGCCGCCAAGCTCGCTAATATTATCTACTATCTACAGACTTAGCAAAATTATTATGTATGAACCATTTAACTGTTGCGCCATAAATTGTATTCAATTTATACGCATAGAATCATGGTCACTAATCTCCATCTAAGTAGTTATTCATTATAATATAAATTGTTGCCATAAATAAACACTTCAATTTATTATAATAAAAATAACGTACAGATAACATAGGTAATGAGTTCGTTGGTGTTCGTTATACAGGGCTGACTGTACGTTATCGGACAAATAATTTGATTTAATTGACGTTTATAATGTTTTTATTGAACTTTTTATTGCTTTATTGTTTCCTAGCAATCGGCACTATCTGACACATGTTCGAACATATTTTTTTATGAATTGCGATCGACTGTGATGTTAACAGGGGTTGTGGAAGCTAAAAAAATTCAAAACAATTATTAGTTCTTAGTGATTAAAAAGTGCCTCTCCATTGCTACAAGAAAGAGGGGAAGAGGAAGGCCCCAAACAACCTGGCTGTCAAATGTCCAGAAAGACATGAGAGTATTGGGACTTCACGAACAAGACGTTCGAGATAGATATAAATGGCGTCGCATGATTGGGAATGCCGACCCCACGTAACGGGACAAAGGCGAGGCAGAAGAAGGAGGAGGAGGAGGAGGATTGCCAAGCAGTTTTTCTTTTTAAGTAGGAAATCGTCTAATGACATCTCCCGCCCTTGGGCGGTGTGGGTGAGCGTGTCAGACTTTTACTGACTAAAACCCACTCCCAGTTCCTTCGTTGCCTTGCATTCCAGGGCCGGGTTTTCCTTTCAGAAGCCAACCCATGGCCCCAGTAGGTTTTGAAGTTTCGATCCTTCTGGGCCCCTACGGTTTGTTGACATCTCCTTGAGGCGTGCGTGGAACACTACGCGCCGTCGAAGACTTGGGCTCGGCCCGGACGGTTACCGGACGGTCGGACGGCAAGCTACCCATTGCTCGCCGTCCGCAAGCCAATTGCCAAGCAGTTAACGTCCACACCTAATAGTCCAGTGTGTAAGACCTACATAATCATAAATGTTAACAAGAAGCTCTAGCCTATTTTTTTTTCTTTTGTCATTGCACGGTTTGTGCATTTAGCCAGTGTCAAGGTTAGAAAGTGTAGTTTTTTGATACAGCATACAGTCACTTTATTTTCCATTGCTGTAACACATTCTAATGTTATTGCAGTAATTGGCAGCAAAATTCAGTTTTTTCAGCAATTTTCGCTGAGGTAGTCCATATACTACTATCAAATTCTCAGGTCCATTTTACCGAGATTGCGCCAGTTTCAATGATTTCATATTTTGTCCAATTATGTAGACAGTTGAGTTATAAAACTACACCAATTTTAAATTAAAATAGGGAATCAATTTTGCGCATAACCCGCCAAAAAGAAATGTAGAAATTGATTACATCATATTTGGGTAGTGTTGGTAGAACCTTTTGACAATGGTGGTCGCTGAAACAATGTCGCTTGTCTAAAGCCTCTGCATAAGTATCTAGTCATTATAGGGAATCTTAAAACTTCCTGCCGGGGCTGCGGATTATTCGAAAAAGATATCGTGGGTGGCCCTAACAAAGGGCAATTGAAAAAACACTGGGTTTTAGTCAGTAAAAGTCTCTCTCTCCACCCCAGAGCTGGAGAATTCATTGGATGATTTAGAACTTCAAAAATCTCACCTCTTACGATAATACCGGCTTACTCCACACTCATCCCCAGTCCTAACTCACCCGCTTTTTTATTTATATACTTTTTTAGCTGCAAGGGTACAGTTTGTCGGAAAAGCGCTACGACCCGCTATAGTAAACCCAGTATTATCGAAATATTAAATCGTGTTGTTCACGTTATTAACATAAACCACATAAAACCTGTTTACTTTTCTTATTTATATGAATTCTCCGATGTAGTCTAGACTAAGAACAGGGCTTAGCATTGTAATGAAACTCCGACGAAGGTCACTTTCATTTATTCTGAAAAAAAAGTAAAATGAATGAACTTTTACTTTTTGCGCTTTTTGTTCTTTTAGCATAAAAGCAACTTACGCTGGTGTGGTAAACAGTCATTCCATAAATGGTACCTATGATACCTATCTATTTTGCAAATATGTTATAAAAATAACACTTTAACATGTAAATGTTTTTCGCTAGTTTAACTTTAAACTAGGCGAGACGAGACCACAGAACCGGTTGTTATGGCGACACTTAGGGAGGCCTATTTCTAACAGTGGACGTCTTTCGGCTGAAATGATGATGATGATGATGAAACTAGACGAGGCAGTATGGTGTCCAAAGCATCAGGCACCAGGAGGTAATATAGCAACCATAAGTGTAATTTTAAAATAATTATATGGAACTACAAGGAGCAAGCACACGACTATGTAGGTATAAGCGACGCGACATGACTCTGAGATAAAGATAAGCAGAAAAGGTTAAGAAACTACATACCCACGTTGACACAGGGCAGTTTACAAAGCCATTAAAAAATAACTCAGCATTTTTTCTGGGCAGGCTGCACTCTATCACCGAATATTTCTATATCGACCGTCACCATAATTGATTTAAGGCGCTCGCCACACTATAAATCAGCTTTTATCTGCCCTTATCGCGCCCACTTCATTGTTTATGGTCGCGCCTATCATCTGTCATACCATAGAGTAGAGTAAACTTGTTTATGCCACTAGCGCCATCACCGTTTATTAATTAAGATACTGTGATAAATTTTATTTGATTGTTTAACAAGCTTCTTGTTTTGATTTTGTGTTAATTGAGATTATTAATAAAACTATCACACAATAACGCAGTCTTGTAACAAAATTAATAATGGTTAGCTTACACAAGAAGACTGACACTCGATTAATTTTGTCTGCTTACCCAGTGCGGTAATTAATGATGCTGTTAATTATTCAAATGAGCCATGTTCGCGTCATGCTTCTTTAATAAATATAAAACCACAGTTAGCTCATCACTACCTAACCGTCACAGTAACCCGTAAAAAATATATATTCCTACACCTGTTACTTGAAAAAAATATATATAACGAATGCAAACAAAATACCTACCTACATTTAGTAAATAAACAGTGAATCATACCCTTTCAAAGCATAATTTATTAAGGTAGTAGACTAAAAAAAATGCTTTCTTTCTTACTCGGTTATTCGGGCCACACATCAAGACGCTTTGTTTTATCCTAACAAGGAGATTTGGCACCACGCCGAATTATAATGACGAATTGTTGGCGCTCTTTCACAGATTTCAGAATTCAGATAAGTGTGCGGACGTTCCTAATACGGTTAACACAATAGGAAAAATGGCAGTATTAATCTAAAAAAAAAACATTCTAATGCTAACTTTCCCACTAAAATAAATTGACAGATAAAATCTAAGTTCTATTATTTCCTTTAAACGCGTTTATGTCTATAGGCGCCCGAACATTTTCCTTTATTCTCGTCCGAAGGAATGAGGAATCGAGAATGAGTTCATCTACTCCGATCGGCGTTCTGATAGAATCCATCCCGAGTACCTCCGCAAACTTTAATCGATTTCCATTCGCGATTACCAGCCCAATCCGTGATTTAATAGAATTTTTACATTTACACAGCTCTCCACGCTTCGTTTCAGAAAACGAGCAAATTTTTTCCACGACGTTATAGAACGCAATGCACACATTAATTTCCATCACGTTAGAAACGGCAACAGGAGGTGGGAAAATTTAAAATACCTAAAGTAAATTCGCGTAAATTGATTCCGGACATCGAAGGAATACGACGAATTGGAGAGTAAATGTTTGACGGGAAATAATTTGAAAACGTTTTCCTAATTTATAAGGAGGCGGGCGGACGTTTAGCGTAGCCCGCCCAGCCCTCAATCCTCACCCACGTAATCATTTTATTTTTGTTAAAAAAACTCGTTTGAGAAAACCTTGCTACGCCATCTAGCGGTGAAATACGCCGCAGTTTGTTCTTCGGTCCTTCCCCCGCGCGCGCACCGCCCTCTCCGAAGAGAAGCGAACTCCGCTCCGTTCATTCACTCATCAGTCCCGCTCCGCGCGTTGTGGTGTGTATACGCTTTTGCTCCGCGCTTGATTTACGTAAACCCGATATTGTTTCAAACATACGCTCAGCTGATCTGTGACAATAAGTTCGTATAGCAGCTACAACAGTAAAACGAACAAGCAACGTTGTGTACTCGTGTGTGTGACTAAAAACCGGACTGCTATCGAAAATATCTCATTGTTGAATGTAAAAATATACGGCGTCGCCTGAGACCCTTCGCACCGCGTGTGACTGATCGATATTTTAAATGATAACATGGATTCAATTAGGTGTTGTTTAAGACGACGGTGAAGTAAATAGTGTGTGCAGTGTGTGTGGAGTGCGACTGCCGCCGCAGCCTGGCGCCGCGAGCTGCTCAGCGGTAGGTAACCTATCTAATATTGATTCAATGTCGATGTATTTACGTATGCAGGTATTTGAGATAACGCGTTTGGGATTTGTTTTGAGGCGATAAGTGTCCGTTGACGAGATATGAACCACGCTTCCTATGCACTATGTTACTATGTACTACCTACCGAAAGCTGCCTGCAGTTCCGATGCACAATAGGTATGACTAGACGAGAGACCGTTATGTGTACTAAACACAGCTCGTTATTATCTGGTCTAGATAACTGGCATTATCTGTGTGCACGGCTTTATATCTCGCTAAAACTTTAATTCTTACGTTAATCAACTGAGAAATACCTACCTACTTTATGAAATACAATCTATTCAAACTTCTAATTCAAAACAACTGGTATAGTCACACTTAAAAATAAATCTATCATGTAATAAACACATTATTTCTCATGATCTATAGTAACGACCTAATCTTCGTTGATTTATCATAATTTGTATTAATTTATGTCCTTAGAGCTGACTTGTCTAAATAAAAATGGTAGTTGTTAATCAATTCTAAAATAAAACCAACTTTATTTTAGACAGCATTTTTTTATGATCAAATAAAAAATAAAAAAAACTGGTCAAGGTAGGCATCAGGTGTAACACGGTAATGGTAATGTCCCATCGCCAGTTACATTTGTATAATTATTCGTTTACAAAAATAATTTTATTTGCATGCACGTAGCGAGAAAACACTTGATTGCGTTTGTGGACGCGACAGTGCAACGCACTCGCCACCTGGAGCGCAAAGGAATTACACCATACTGCCTACTTATTTATGCAGAAGTCAATAAGTAGCCGTCTATGCATCTATATTGGAACATTTAACCAACCTATAGGGTTCCACTGTCGATGCACTTTCTCATTTGCAAGTCGAAAATAGCTCGAAGCAACGCCAGCGGCCGACTGAGTCACGCCTTTATTTACGAGCAGCTACCTACCACTTTCCTCGCCATCTTCCTGCCGAAGGGAGTATTAACTGCTCGCTAAGTGTCCGCGAATCTATTCGGACACTGCACTAAATACCTACCTACCTACAGCACATGTCCACGCTTATATTTACTGTTATTGCCGATAGATTGTCGAAAGTACTTACCTATGTTTTACAGCCTGTTAAAATGTTTAGACTAGATCAACTTTATTGTGTTCCATTTTTAAAACTTCCACGCTTGTGTATAATAAAATTTAAAAAAAAATTAAACGTGAACAGAATGTGTTCAGAACTAATAATAGTGATTAATTTTACAAGTCAACTGCTAATGTGTAGGAAACACTGCGCCGCACGAAAGTGGATAAAATAGTGAGTAATGTTTACAATAATCATTAGATTGGGCATCGTTGTTTGTATTCGCGAGGTAGCGTGGGCGATGGTAAGAGCACCTCATAAAGCAGTCTAATCGTATACGTAAGCGTGTAAACAATCCCCAAAACTGTTTCGAAACCGTTAAACACTGTTTCACATTTTCTAACACCTCCTAATTACAGGTAAAACGCATTAAATATAATTAGTGCTTATTTGAATGGATATAAAGGCGGGTTCGACGGCCGGCCGCTGGGCGCGCAGCAAACACGGCGGGATCACACGCACGGATCGCGCGCCCAACAATGCCGTGTTTGTTTCCCGGCGGAGGCTTTACAAATTTGAGCTCGCATAAATTACCGTCGGATTTCACGGCATATTTGATTAGCTCGTGTACATCCTCTATTAAACTCGAAGCTCCTAATTAGAATTACGTGTCAACAGGAGTTTCAACGATAAACCTAATTCTATATCAAACAATCAATTTGTTCAAATGTAATGCGTGCTTGAGTCCGGTAGCAGTAAGCCAGTTAAATTTCCGATAACAGTGGATCTATTTTTTTTTTTTGAGCTATCTTATCTCTTAATTAAACTTGCATCTGAGATAAACGAAGGGGGGCGGAAATAGTATTTTTCACTCGTTTTCCATATTAGTTAGATAGAAAACCATAAATAAACTAAATCCCATGTACCACGGAGGTAGGTCGCGAGCGCCTTTCATGGAACAGTTAAAGTCTCTCATTCGTCTTAGATCTAGTCTAGACTTACATTACACCCTCCCATCCTTATGTCATTTCAAAGAAAAACATCTCATTCGCGTTAATCTGTTCCCCCAGACGCGTCTGGCCACATGTAGGTAGGTACTGTAAGTCTAGCCAACAGGGGACGAACAACTATTAACTATATTAACGAGCTATGCACGCCTGCTGGGCTACCGTCCTGCCCGTCATTTATCAAATTATATTATTTATATCGTAGATACCCCACTAAATGCGCCCACAAGCCCACCCATAGCTTTACAAGGTTCACCAAAAAACGGTCGCTTTCGACTTTTTTTGACCATTCAGTGTTTCGCTGATAACGCCTGGTCAGGTTTTTGGATTTGCTCGTTTTTCTCGTGGACGGATATATGCGCTAGGGTATAAAATTCTTTTCGCGCGAGTGTTTTAGTCTGCAGTGTATGTTTTTGGGTCTGTTTTGAGGTTTTCTAGCGTTCTTCAGACAAAAGTAAAGATATTGCAGCGTCGTAATAAATACCGAATTCCGTAGACTTTCAAGTAGTATAATAACTACAGACAGATGCAGTCAGACTCAGGAAACGTCTCACAGAATATGGCGATAGCGATAATGTAGTAGACGCGACGAGACGCTCCAGCAAACACACTTATAAAGCCAACACTTGGTGCGCTGTGTAGACTGTAGTCCCGATACCGCCCGTCTCAACTTATGCTCATACCACTTGGAATTCTGCCCACACCCTCCGAGGCGCATAGACAGCCATATTTACATTCAAGTCGAGACGCAAACCAAATACACCGTAAACGACCAAACCTCTGCATCAAACAACGAATCCTTATAAAAAGTGGTGGCTAATCTCTGGTTTATTTAAAAAAGGAAATGGAACACCGTTTCAAATTGATTCGGTTAGGATTGGTACGTAGTTGTAGGCAGTATCGGGCGCACGGTAGCACAGTGTATCAACAGGGCCATTCATAACGATAACACTGGCTGTTGAAGACAAGTGCCCGTTAAACACCACAACACGTGCTCATACAATGAGTGTTTAGAAAATATTTGATCTGTACGTTTGTTATTCACTTGCGGACGTTACAGGGATCACTTCAAACTTGTGTAAAGAGTTTTGATGAACTTGGATAGACTTTCTAAACAAGCTGTCAGTCGTCGGAGCTCACTGGAAGTTTCGAACATTAATCTGTGAGAGAGACATTCAATTTAGGAATAAGCGAATCTCAACTACTGCGAACATTCGACCGAAAGTGGAAAGTAGAAGAAATTGGAACAGTTTACAAAACAAATCTTGTAAGCCTGAAAAGTTTCAATTACGTTATATAATAATAATCTTACCCCACAATACACCTATCTACAATTCAAAATTCACATAATTTAAGTAATACTAGGTAGGTATTGTGCTCGCTGTTAATTCTGATTTTAACGTCACAAATCGACGATTCTAATTCATATCAAAAGCTTTGAAGATAAAGTGTTTAATGAACACAAAAATTGTATTACATATCTAGACAAATAATGATGCATGTTGGTGTGAAACTAAGTGGATTATTAGCAATTAATCTCCGACAAATAAGCCAAGGCCATCTTGATACGGATATCATAAAATTGATGAGTTTTGCTGTCTTTACTGTTACCGCCATTAGCTTTCTTTTCCTTGTTCTTGTTAATTTTTTGTCGTTTAAATCCATTTGACAATTAATATTGCTGCTAATTATGCTATGATAAGTTATCTCTACAATTTGTTTAGCGTTTGTCGGAGAAAAATTTCGGTTTTTTAATACAAATCTGTTTTTAAATCTGATTATTAGCTCTCAAATTCCACAGCAAATGGCTCTCGCCTTCCGTGTTATTTTTTATTTTCATAAAAGTAAACGAGAGTCCATGTTTAACGTTAAGTAACTTTTTGTCAGTTTATTATTGATTCATAAGCTCAACTCTTTATGGCTAACACTGCTCACGGTTTTTATTGACTCTGCAGAGAATGGGAGGTTCTCATTTTTTATAGCCTTTGAATGTATAATTTTATTAATCATTATTTGTTTAGGTAACATACGAATAAATAATGTTATGACAGCAAAAACTGGGAGGAAAAAACCTTTCCAATTAAATATTTAGCAAACATCGACTCAGTTCGATCGGATAGTTAATCATGTCTATTGAAGGCGCAACTCCATAAAGCTATCTTTTTAACAGCACTAGTTCATAAAATAATCCATAATAAGAAGCCCAAGTTACAATCAAACTTATTTCTGTGTCACCATATCGCGATACGGAGCCAATATCAATAAATCATGGGCGTCGATAACTCGCCGTAATTAAACAGCACTAGTGATCGATCATAGATAGCGACGTTTCGATGTCGACCACTATCGTAGTCCTACATGTGTTCCACACTATGATAAACTACCACCAGACACCGGACACTCATTGGAATTAATAGGGATTTGAAACACGGGAATTGTCTCCGCTTATGTAGGCAAATCTCGAACATAAGCACAGAATAAGAAATAGTACAAGTACAGAAATTGCACTGCGTGATAGCAAACATACGAATTTAAACCTAATAACAATAGCGCTAATGTTCATAATACATTGCACGGCACGGACACGACCTTGATTATATTAGCCTACCAGATCCAGTGGCGCTCGTAACAAATCAAAATGCACCGTAAGTCCGCGCGACGAGAGTTTCTTTTATTATGCCCGTTATGAACCTTTGAACAAGCCGCTTCTGTTGTAGGGTTGTGACTTGTTGTGAGACACAAAGTCATTAGTCCATTGGGACCAACAGGGGCTAAGCCCTTGGTCTTAGAACGCAAAGGACAACTAGAAGAACATAGGTGTGGTTTTAGTTAGTAAAAGTTTGACACGCCTCTCGCTTTGCCATAGAGCGGGAGAAGAAATGATTTTCCACCAAAAAAGGTCGTGAGTCCATTTGTTTAGGTAGGTACTTTACTAAATGTAAACATTATTGATAAGAAATGCCTTTAGGTATGTACATAAATTATCTACAAAATATATTTTCGTAAAATGCGAAATTAGTAGTAGGTACACTACGTTTTATAGCATAAAATAAATTCAGTTTTTTTAAAAATTACATGGTAGATAAAATTGATTTACATGTACCTACCTAAGTAGTAATTTCCATACTTTAAAATGTATTTATAGAGAGACATGTTACGATTGTTTACATTTAGTTAGTTAGGTATCTAATTGTCTAACTAAACGAATGGAACAAAAGTAAAGTCAAGTGGTAGCTAGGTAGGTACTTGGATATTGTAATATAACTTTGTTGATTTCGGCCACAAAATTACCTAAGTACCTATCTATTTTATGTTTCGGCTATGCGTTCGTGGTAATTTTTAAAAGATGGTAGGTAATTCACGATTAGTAATATTGTGAACACGATTATTTAAAATACATTACCGCCGGCCGCTGCGCCAGCAAAAAATGACGAATCTACCTAATAGCGAAAAATGATGATACGAAAAGGAACACGAATCGTCCTCGTGTCTATAAACTGCAACAATAACCTACCTGTTATACCTACATAATAATTATCATAAAATAAAATGTTATAATTACTTACCTTTCGGGATCCTTTGGAAGAGTAAAGAATGAAAAGTCCACATTTTTGTTGATAGTCATGCACCCTTATGCTATGCAGTATCTTTTGGCTTTTTGCGTGCCCATATTTATAATAAAACCTCTGTAGAAATGCGAACATATTTTTTGTTAGCGCGCGTCAAGCGGCATGCGGCAGTTCGAACACGCGTGTGACACTCAACTGAACTAGCCCTGTAAAAGAGGCCCCGAGACGTAGGTATAAATTCAAGCGCGCGCCGAGAGTGCGCCGGGCCTGACATAAGTCCATGGTCTTAGTAATGACAATAAACTTCGTGTTACATTCATTCTAATTTTAAATAACTCTGTTCCCATTTCAAGTACCTACCTACATAGATGCCATAAAAACGTATTTGCAGTGTTCCGTTTTCAAAATCAAAGTTCAGTTACATAACCATGTTTTACTGCCTTGTACAACATGGAAGACACGGCCCACTCCACGCTACCGATAAAGAAATTTATTTTTTCATACAATTTCATATTGTACGTTATCAGCGCCTTATCTCGCAATCTGGGTACACACTATACCTTGTAACGATGCTCTATTACAACCGCACTACATGTTTATTTGACAAAATATCAATAACCCACACCAGCACTATTATCGCGAATGCTATCTTCAAGTGATAATTTTATAATCTTCAACGTCTGCAATACTGGGAATGTTTGGATGAAGAAAAGGAATGAACGCTTTTGCAAAAGCTGTAGTAATTAGGGAGACAGGGCAAAATAATGAATGAATAAATTCTAATGAAACACTGGAAAGTGCTGTGCTACTACAAATCCAATAAGAATGTAGAAATCGATACCGCCGGCGCCGTCGTTACTATCGAGAATGTAGGCAAGGCGGCTTGCTGACAGCCCAGTAATAAGCTTCATCGATGAAACTTTTATCGGATGTCAAGCGAGATATACGAGCGTAATGTACGATGTTTACATTAGCCAGAGAAAATTATATCTATTTTATTATAAACAATATTGCTGACGGCGCGATGACTCCCCGATTTAGTGCTGCAATAAATTCGCATGGAAATTTAGCAAGCCCACTCGGTATTGTCCAAATATTACGGCGAGCCAACACTGCACGCACGGTATTTTCGTTTAGAGCCATTAAATCGAGATGCGTTCGGTCCGCCTCATTCAAAAACTAAACGTGGGGTGGTTGCTTTATGGGTTTATTTCGTGTGACGCAGTAAATTTCGCCAGGGCATCGATTATTTGAACAAACAAGCCGGGTAATAAATCATCCGCTCCGGGTTACCTGCTAGGGATCGATACGAAAAAAGCCCCTTTTTGAAACAAAAGGGAGTGACATTTCTAACGATGCTCCACTACCGTGCTCGCTGCTCGGGCACACTCGACGTGATCAAAGATGAAATGGTATTGAGTTGTGCGTTAATTCAGCCCTGGCTGGAGGCTTTGATTCTCGAATCGAGGCCGCCACAGGCAAGTCCGGTTAAGCAGCCGACAACCTCCTAGGTTGACCTGCGAGAGGCCACACACAAAAAAAAAAAAAAAAAAAAAAAAAAAAAAAGCGTTAATTCAGACGATGATGAAAGTAACTGCCTGTGTGACATGAAAGCAAAAAGTTACCCTTTCAGTTTTACACGTCATTGATATAAATGTACTTACACTAAATTGAACTACTTCTAATCACATACCTACTATACTGTGAAACCTTGAAAGTATGTGGGTAGTAATATTTTACATGTAGAAAAAATCAAAAGGTCTATTGACGTTCTTACAATAAGCATAAACCATAGTCGCCACGTCAAGATTTCACCAGAAAGGCAGAGACATTGACACAAATAATGGACCCGAGAAGAAATTGTCTCCGAGATCGTAAAATTTGCAAACAACAAATTCATTTGATGACGGTGATGCTCCATTGTTTTCCGCTGCTCGAGCACCGTTACCTCGCCATTGTTAGAAATATTATAAAAAAATATAGAAATATTTGCAAGCATCTCGTCCAGGTAAAGCGTAATTTTTTCTCCCGTCGCTGTAAATTTTATTGACCTAATTTATTCCGGCTATTCAAATAGACGTAAACGACGAAATGAGAACTTATTAGCTGTTCCCGAATGCTCGACTCATTGTTCTTACTTTTATGGGTCCTAGTTTCCTTTGAATGATGTCAGCATTAGTTAGCACAAAGACGTAATTACTTAAACGTTTTGAAGGCTTTCAACAAATTTTAAGAAGAAGTGGACTATTTGGACCACGATTTGGACACTGAACTTTTCAAGTTTTACGATTTAGAACGCGTTTGCTAAATCGTTGTAGCGTAGCGAAACTTTAAAAAGATGCAAATTCTTGGGGGACCACTCGTGGTGTTCAATAAAATCTGATTGTCAACGAATAGTAAATCTAAAATGGTTACCTTGGTGAGGGGTACGGTAAAGATACGGGCATCCATACGGTCGCTACATCGCCTGTATCTCGAGCCGGATATCCGTAAATCTTAGCGGCCATTCTCGGGAATATCGGACGCAAACGACAAACATCTGCTGAGTGCGACCAGATGAGATCGTACCTGCGAACGTGCACGATTTGCTTGCCAAGATTTTTTTTTAAATAAGAAAACTACTCATTGGATCGTTTGCCAAGAGATTATAAAATACTTGATGAATATCGTGGTTTCAACAAATATTAGCATCTCGTAACATGATAAATTGTGTCATAAATTCAAATGTTCAACGTTTAAAATCATAATTTAATATTAAAATCGTATTCATAACAGTGGCTGGTCGGGTACACTCGACACAAAAAGCTTGTCATTCATTTCACAATAAAAATTGTAATGGAACTAGTCGTGTTTGATACGATCGCGTCGCAAAAATGTGGAGTCGCCACAACGAACCAACATTTACATTAAAATGTCATAAAGCCGGTTGTGGATACATTTTTTCAATATCAAACACACGCACGCCATCTGTCGGCGGTATTTGGTGGATTGACAAATATTGTCGACGAATGTACCACCTAGCTGAAACTCAAATCAATTTGGCCTAACACGTTTTTGTACCTATTTTTTATTGTGGGGACATCATCAACTTCTGCTTTGGTTAGAGCGAGAGGGAGTGTCAGCCTTTTACTAACTAAGATCCTGATCCTTCACTTGCCCTTTGCGTCTCAGGGCCGCAATGACTCTTTCAAGCAACAGCAGCTCACGTTTTCGTTTCTGAACTTGTGATTACTACTAATGTAAATGGATAATTCGGGCGTGTACAAAGTATTATAAAATATTTTAGTAATATTAAAACCTTTCATGAATTCTACGAAAAGTTTAGAAGTAAATTAAGAAATTCTAGCTGCCCAACGTGCTAAACGTCCACTAGGGTTAATAAGACATAAAAGCCACTTTAAACTAGCATGATCAGTTATTACAGTAAACTTCATTCCTTCAACATAAGGTCTGAAATGTTCTATTGAAGTTAAAATAGCGAGTAATTCGCGTTCTGTGGTACTATAATTACGTTCACATTTATTGAGTGATCTAGAATAGAACGCAATAGGATGCTGGTCTCCATTACCATCCTCTTGACTTAAAACACTACCAATGCCAACAGAACTGGCATCACAATGTAAAAAGAAAAGTTTTTCAAAATTAGGGCAGAAAATAAACAAGCTTCCTTAGTGTACAACGTCCTAATCTGTGTAGTTAATCCTTCAAGGACAATAAATTATTGACTATCCGAGCTGCCTCCGTTATCATCTTCCTAACCTTTTTCCCAATAAGCTTGGGGGTCGGCTTCCTGTCTAACCAGATGCTGCTGAATCTCCGTACATGGATCGACTGCCTATCAGGCCTCAAACTCAATTACTGATCATCACGATACTCCTTAGCCTGACTTTCAGAAACTAAAAAAAAAACATTTTTTATCAAGGCACAATTTACTTAATTTCATCCACCGAAACGAAAATAGTTTTCCCCAAATAGGCCTCTCAAATTTTCGGTAATATAAGTCATTACAAAAGTTTAAATTGGAAATATCAAGTGTCTCCTGTGATAGGAGACGGCAGCTGGTAGCTTAACCCTGTTAGCGATGACCGCCCGAATCTACGGAACTGTGACTCCGGGGGCGCAAACTACGCGGTGGCGCGGCTAACTGAACTCGCCAAATTGAATTTCGAATGCTGTTTTAGAACTTTAGACAGTGACGTAGAAATGGCACTAAATGCTTGATCAAAGGCCGAAATTGTTGTATTTTTATTGCAAAATTGCTGATGCCTACGGCTTCGCCTACGTGAGAGTACAAAATTATCCCAAGGGAACATACTTCTGGAATAAAAAGTATCCTATGAGCTATTCCAAGACATTGTCTACCCGTGTGCCAAATTTCATCCAAATCCGTCCGAGCGTGAAGAAGTAACAAACATACACATACAGACTCACATACTTTCGCGGACTTTCGCCTTCAGTGTGATGTATGAAGACTGATTTATAAGTAATATTTAGGTACTATTTCTTCAATTATTGCAGTGTAGCTTGAATTTGAAATTATATGAGAAAACACAAAGTTGTTATTGGTTAACACCATCGCCTCTCGTATTTTATCTGGACCAGATGTCCGCTTCGTCCAGTGCACCAGGACTTCCCCTTTCACGCCTCCCTGACTGTCCACCTTCCTATACAATTATCTCCCCCGCCTTACCGCTGCCGCTCATCAGCCAGCCCACACGCGTAGCATAAGTTTGATTTGTCAAGCGGAAAATTGCGAGGAACGAGAAAACGTTGACCCTTGTTGATTGCGTTACGTCAACCGGCCTGCGTCGGCAGTGCCAATCGCAGCACACGAATATCTTATTCCATTGCGATTTAGCTACATTTTTATACATTACCGATGCTAACAAAAAAGCGCTGAAATGTAAGTTAAAGCTTTAGCTCATTTCATTAAGTCAACATTACACAGGATTGCAAATTACTTACGTTTATGGCATTGCAAAAGTACTAAATCATAAGCTTGAGACCTTGAGACCTCTTTATCAAAATTGAAATGCAATATAAAACTTCCACGCTACCACTTTCCGACGATACCGCACTAACACCATTACATTGCTGTGTCACTACGAACTCAATGCCAAATCGTTCTTATAAAACATGGTATGGGAAGCAAAGTGCTGTTCAGTGTCAAATAATCATGTTGTAATGGATAAATGAGTGCTTGTTTTCCGTCGTGTTAGTCCGGGATAACTCGGCGGAAATGGTGATTATTAGTGCTACACATTATCCTCATTAATTTGGCATTCGCGTTTGAGTGTCGCTACTGTGCGTGTCCCTTTTACTGATAAGATTAACTTTTTTAACGGATTACACCAAAGCTTTTTAATTTAGAAAAAAAAATGCTTCACTGCGTGAAAAATAAAGCATAGTATAGATAGATTGATAGAATACACTGTATATAAAAGTGAGAAATACAATGTAATAACCTATTGTGTTGTTAACCATATGCGGAATTTATGTCAAATACCAAATTTCGCATTAAGAGAAGATAGTCATTTAATATCGCTTAAATTATTATGATAACTTATTAAAAACTACATGGCTACATGGAGGGCTACATGCTGTATTATGGTTTCTTGATTCTAGATCGAAAATCGGTGTAGACATGTCTAAAGAATAAAATAATGTAAAACGTAAAAGTGTCTTACCATTCACTGTCTTACACAATCCGGAAATATAATAAAAAACCGGCCAAGTGCGAGTCGGACTCGCCCATGGAGGGTTCCGTAGCAGCAAGTAAATTAAATGTTTTTTTTTTTTTATATTTGAGTTGATTGAATGAAAGGTAAAATGCGGTTTACGATTTATGACGTACTAAAAAAAAACTACTGACCAGATCTCGTTCAAACCAATTTTCGTTGGCAGTTTTTATAGTAATGTACATCATATATTTTTTTTAGTTTTATCATTCTCTTATTTTAGAAGTTAGAGGGGGGGGGACACACATTTTACCACTTTGGAAGTGTCTCTCGCGCAAACTATTCAGTTTAGAAAAAAATGATATTAGAAACCTCAGTATCATTTTTGAAGACCTATCCATAGATACCCCACACGCATGGGTTTGATGAAAAAAAAAATTTTGAGTTTCAGTTCTAAGTATGGGGACCCCCAAAATTTATTGCTTTTTTTCTATTTTTGTATGAAAATCTTAATGCGGTTCACAGAATACATCTACTTACAAAGTTTTAACAGTATAGCTCTTATAGTTTCGGAAAAAAGTGGCTGTGACATACGGACGGACAGACGGACAGACAGACAGACAGACAGACAGACATGACGAATCTATAAGGGTTCCGTTTTTTGCCATTTGGCTACGGAACCCTAAAAATACTTATTCAAAATCACAATAGAATTCAAGATTACTTGCCTTATTTCCGAAAAAGCTTAAATCCACGAAGCAACAGACAGTCGACACAACAATGGGTTCCCCGGACGCGTACGGGACCCTAGTACGTATGTAAATAGTAAATAACGACATCAAACACGCACGCTGCCATTGTTAGCTACACTAACAACTCTATAAGAATCGTGAAGAAAAGTTGTTTATAAAATAATGCAAGAATGACACTCTGTTGGTTCAGCGATACATCTCTATTTTTTTTTATTTACTATTTTGTGTCCCACTTCTGGGCATAGGCTTTCACCTTTCAAACCTCTCAGTCTAGGGTGATCTCTAGCCAAGTTTACCCCGCGAATATGATCAGATCTTCACACCATTTTCACTGCGGTCGACCTCGACACCACCTCCCTCAGGCGTCCAGTTAGTGACAATCCTCGTCCATCTGTCCGGGTGCATTCGTGCGACGTGGCCATTCCACTACCACTTCAGCCTGGTCGGCACCAGCTCATTCCCAGTTGCACGATACAGCTCTACGTAGAATAAAACAAAGTTGGTTTTTTGTATCTGTCTATTCATACGTAAATTCCTCCTAAACTACGCAACGGATGTTGATGCGGTTTTCACGAATAGAAAGAACAAGAAATGAGTAAGGTCTGGATGTATAATTTGCACTCGTGCGAAGCCGGGGCGGGGCACTAGTAACGTCTAAATGAAGCTCGACTAATCTTCTAGAATAATAAACTAGCATTATTCCACTTGATGGGAGCAATAGTGGCCGAGTGGTAACGACCCCGACTTGCAAGTTGTAGGTGGCGGGTTCAAACCCAACCAGGCGCATTACTTTGTGCAATTTATTTCATCACTACTGCTCTCAAAACGGTGAAGGAAAACATCTTGAGGAAACCGACATGTCCTAGAACCAAAAATTGGAAGACATGCGACATTCACCAACCCGCACTGGGTCCGCGTGGTGGATTACGGCCCATTCCCTCTCGTAAAGGGGAGGCCTGAGTCCCAGCAGTGGGAACATTAAAAGGCTACTTATGCTATGCTATACTTATGCTATTCCAGTAATTGACGAAACCATAGTCAAATTAAAAAAAAAAAAAAACTAGCCAAAAAGTGACCTTATATTACCGACTAGCACTTTACGCGCGACTTCGTTCGCAAGAATGTATTCGTAAAAACTTTAACACCCAACTGCATTTTGAGGGCAGTTTTGAAAAACGAATAGTCAAAAACTTTTATTTAGATACTTGGGTTACTATTTGCTAAGTTTCAAGAGACCCATGTAATAAAATTTGGCATACAAGCGGACTTCCCCTTTTCACCCCCTTAGAAGTTGAATTGTCAAAAACTTTTTCTACGTGCTCGCCTATATCATAAAAGGAAGCCTTGTGCAAAATTTCACATCCCTAGTCCCAGTAGTTGCGGCATATGTCAATCAGGCAGTTTCTCCTTTTAATTAAATAAATAAATAATTATTGACCACTGACAATTCGATAGCACATGTCAATTAATCCCATACATTTAAGACTTAAAAGTCTATGTTGTTTGGTTTATTTTATTTTGATCATACGATATAACAAGAAAAATAAAAACACTTAACTACTTAATTAAAATTACATAATATATACACAGTAACTCCTATCTAAAATATGGCGTCAAAAAATTCCTCCGCATCGCTGTCGACTGGAAGTGTGCCCAAAAGACTGTCAGCATTGCCACGTTGTATGGCAATGCTTAACAGCTTAATCTCTGACCGAGGTAAAAGCCAGCCCTTTGGTCACGCGAAGTGTCAACTAGCCGTTTGGATAATTCTTTAAAAAGCGCATGTGCTCTCGGACCCCACGGCCCAAGAGTCTCAACCCCAAACGGCTCAAAAATATAACTACAGACGAGGTTGTTATATTGTCTATGTTAATCTATGATAGAATGTCACTGCGTCTATGCCCTAAGACATCTTTGTATGAGGACGTCCACCTACACCCTTGTTTTTTGTTCATGTTGATGTTATTTAAGCTTTTATGAGCTTCATTTACGATTTGAGATATTTCTAGCAGCCCAACAAACTGTCAGTCCCTTAACCGCGGTATTTACGGCAATTGCCAACATGATATTTACCGATGCCATAAAAATGAGCATGGAAGACGGCTAAATCATTCGCTGAAATACTTCCCTGACACCAGACAATATTTCACCTGAAAAAAAGAGAACGACGACGGCGACAGTAGGTATAACGAGTTCCTTTACGCTGACTCATCGGCAGTTGAAACAGTCGCTTAGAATTTTCTCCGCTAAGAAAATACGCATAAAGATAAGGCGTTCCATTTCTCATATCTTCAACTTTTCGCACATACCTACCCCCAGGTCATTGCCCCCGCCGCTATGTTAGTTCCTTCCTTTACGGGATGGGCAGACCTAGTGATTGGCGCACAGCCCATTAATCACGTAGCTTGGTACGCATTTAGCATGCAAGAAGTTAGAGTGACTCATTAGTGATAATGTCACAATGGGTCTTTCTTGCGTATGCGCATCGAGATCGTCTTGTCACACCATAGTACTTAGGACTGATAAAATATTTTTATTCATTATTAATTACAATGGCGTATTGACCGGTATCTATGCTCGATGTGAACTGAAACTTCATTAAGCCTTGTGGGAAAATAATAAGCCCTTCATTGTACTAATTCATAATCATTATTTTTCGTAATGGAATTATAATGCTCTCATTCTCTTCATTGCTATGGAAGATAAGCGAGTCTCAACAGCCATAAATATCCGGTGCTGATATCTTGAAGAGAGTTTAAAACTTAATTAATAGCAGATCAACATTTAACTTTTTTTTTTTTAAATCATCAAATAACTTCTGCTGCTCTGGGTGAAGCGAAAAGGAGTGTCAGGCTCATACTAACTTAATCATATATTAAGTTAGTATAAGCCTGAGGAGGAATTGGAATTTTATTTCCTATGTGGGCTTCAGGCTGTTGTAGGATTTTGAATTTTGTGGGACACAAAATTCAAAATCCTACAACAGCCTGAATTGATTTCATCGGGTTACATCGGGCATTTGCCCAGACCAGACACAATACTCGTCTGGTCGGAGGATCCTCGCTTTTCAACAGAAATTTGCGGGGCTTTAACACCCTATTCCTAAACCTCTAAAAACTAAAACGCAGCTGAGTTCCTTCAGTGGCCCTTTCCATTCCAAGCCCGCAGTGGCTGTTATGAACATCTCGCAGCCCAAAACAAACTTTACTTACAGTTCATTCTCTCACTTCGTTAAAATATAATATGATAGAAGTCAGAACTACAAACACCAGCACAAAGAATGATTCCTTGTTGACACCTCGTCCAATTTAACAAACTTTCCTCATTTATCTCTTGCACAATCAGCATTATTCGGAGCGAACCTCGTTAAATGCAACAATACTCACGACTTGACCCACAATGCTAATATAAGGCAGCACAATAATGGTGACAACTTGTCACTTTCAAACTTCGACAATTAAAAAGTGACCAGTATTTTTAGACACTACCCCGTGGCGCTGCTTGCTAAGAGAAACGTTAACTAAACGTCAAATGTAATACGTTTTACGTTGTTTCCTAATGTCACCGCGTGTCTTCGTACGCTGGGCTCGTTTAAACAGTCCACTATCGCTGAATTATCGTGAACGGTTATTTGTTACTTTTTATTGTTATGCGACCTGGTTTATGTGGTAAAGACTTGGAAATTGCTAAAAAAAAAAGTGGAGAATTCGTGTCATGGTCTCGACATTGACTGCTTCTATCCTAAAATTTATGTGAATGTATTAAAGTTATTTCATGCGGAACCTACTAACTGAAAACTTATCGAAACAACCTGTTTTTTTTTGTTAGTTAGTGTTTTTGAAAGAAAGAAAGAAAAACGTCTACGTTTATTCGTACCTCACTCACATACAGTACAAATAAAAAAGGTATGGAAACATAACATTAAAATCTGTGCAAGGCCAAAAAGGCGCCTAACTCAGCATATGTTGCAATATTTAAAACGATATAACGCAGATAATAATTGCTTGGATACTAAGTCCTTTAAGCTATGCCTTCATATGAATAGTTAATTTGTTTACCTTTAGATTATGGATGTACACATTCTAATGTTTTGGTAGTATTTGGCAGCAAATGTATCAAATCAACCTTCTTGGCAAACTTCGCTGAGGTAGTCAACACTATATCAGCGAAGCACTAGCTTCTGACGTTTTATAAGTGCCCAAGTAGAGGCCTATGTATAATTTTTTTTTTTCTACAATAAATTGTCAGCTCCTAGTTACAGATATCGCGCCTGTTTCAATGATATGTGGATATTGTCCAGTTGCGCAGACACTTGAGATACAAAACTACACCAATTTTGCATCACGATCCACTAGCGGGCTCAGCGGCAAAATCAAATGTTGAAATATTTCAGAGGTTCCAGTCAAAAATGTTAAAAGTGATACCAAACGCACCTCGGTACGTCTCAAATTATAACAGACTCCATCACGACCTCTGCATCAAAACTGTAATGGAAAAGATTACAGAAAGGACTAAAGCATACAAAAGAACGAATCTCAAAACATCCAATCAAGCTAGCAGTAAATCTGATGGACACCCAAACAGTCGCCAGGAGACTAAAGAGAAAGATTCCTCAAGACCTCATTTAGGAGGCTACAAGAATAAACGGGGCAGTCACTGGACAGCCTGCGTACAAATCTGTTGCATTATCAAAAATATTGCTGAATATGATAGATTACAATAAAATATTAAAAAAAAGATATCCACTAGGAATCAATTTTAAGCTCCTGAACTTCATTAAAAAAAACCCGTCAAAATTTTCAAAACAACCTGTTCTAGGCAACTATGTACACCATAGAATAATGAGATACCTATATAGATTTGTCCATCAGTAGACTGATTATATGATTGATGCTTATTCGACACTACAACTAAATACAAAAAAATAAACCGCTATAAAACTTTTAAAAATAAATCCAAAAACTATTAGTCTCCTCTCACTTCATATGTTGATGTTATTCTGATACGTCAATCAAAGTCTATCTATTTATCACAAATCAAATTATTACCGTCGGCAAAACAGCACATCAGACAAACGCAAATCATCTCCAAGTCGCGTCCGTTAATCTCCTGACCTTACGAGATGTCCATCAAACATTATTCTCGTTAACTTGCAAAAAAAAACGGCCTAAACATTGCCAAAAAATAACATGTAACATGACTATCAATCATGCAAATAAGTTTTAAAGAAACAAAGTTACATAAAAACAAAAACGACTAGTCTTAACGAAGCGTAGCCTGCTTACCGGCGGGGTTAATCTCCCACATCGGTAGGTTTTTGTTCAGTTTTCATGTGTAATTAACAGTTACGTGTTCCCATGTATTGTGATGTGTGGGAGGTATCTGATTAGCTACAACGTATGTATGTAATACACAGATAATGTATGTAGATTGTCGATGGATGTTGAAAGGAAATGTAATTCTAAAACACACTTGAAAATCGGATTACATCAGCAAACCGCATGTTATGAGATTGAGATAGTATCACTAAAGATTTCGTTTTACACTAGCTAGTTAACCTTGATTATACACGGCTGTTTAAGGCTACCACAGATGGGCGCAAAGTAACGATGCGACAATCCTTTCAGGGTTCTGTTACCGTCTAAACTAAAATGTAAAGAAAGGGAGCCTTATAATGCGCCTTTCGCCCGTCGCTTTATATAAGTAGATATTGTTCCCGAAATAAAATTTGTTACAAAATTGTACTATTCCACTATTCCGTCACTCTAGATTGCGGAAGTCTTTACCCTTAGTTTGTACCAGCACACCATTGACGCACCTACTATTTTATAACCCCATTAGAAACACATAGACCAGCAACATCTCAAGCTTTTACCAGCACACAGCTACACATAAGTCAAACCGCCTTCGCACGCCTGCATGGGGTTCAAGTGTCGCCCGCTGGCATGCCGAGGCTGGTTTATAGGTGGTAAACACGGAACTGCCGCACTCCTGCGGCCTCCGCGATCCCGGCTTTACGGCCCAACAAAGTCGTAAATTATTTTGATGTCACTCTGCATATTATTGCGTAGTCTGTGGTATGCTGGCTGTAATGTGGACTGCCTGTACTGGTCATAAATTTTGGGTAAGCAACATGGGCTTACGGAAGTCAGGAGTCGCTGATCTACGCAGTGCTAGTGACAGGTCTGGTAATGTTAAAGAAATGTGAGAAACCCCTCATCCTAATTATCGTTGTCATCAGCACATTTTAAAATTTTAAACCAAGCTTTGACCTTTCTCTCTTGTCCCTGGAGATGTGTCACCATTAGGGTAAAAGCGTCAATGCGTCCTAACTTCAGCCCATAACTCGCCCTCAGGTGCGCAGGAAGCACATTACTCATACCTTGGTGCAAAATGGCCGAAGTTTCAAACTTAGCGCTCGCGCTGCTTAAAGTAACTTGCAATACCCCCGCATGTACACACACCATGTACATACACGCAATATTCTCCAGCGTTCACAGGATACGATCGGTCGTAAAATAGCGTTCGGCGACGCGACGCGACGAACTAGTCGCGCGATTTTACGACAAGACCGCGACCGCGGCCGCGTGGTCGCGAGATGTGGGCCCGCGAGCCGGCCATTGTGCAGCCTCGTAAATAAAAATAACTATAAAATGGAAGCAATAATAGTTTTATTGTACGGACGGAGGCTGTTATGGTAAGCGCGTTGTGTGAAACGGAAACATCTACACCATTTGTTTATGCACTAAAATGTTAAATTATTGCATAAGTATGTGAAGAATATGTTCTAACATCGTCACATGATGTTACAACAATTGACGGGGCTGGCGCACCATAACGTTGGAATGTAATGGGATAAACGCGCCGTCATAATTACGCGGCGATCAGTGCCGGCAATCGCGGCTGTTTAAAAACTAGCAGTTTATTCACGTAACGTGCTACAAACTATGTGAGATATGTTAATTGGAGTCACCGACGCCATGCTTTAATTGAATCGATGAGCTTGAGACTTCATATTGTTTGCATTTTATAAGTCTGTCAGCATCCTGATAGTAGATTCTACCGCCTCCACTATCCAATAAGCATAAACCTATTTCTGATTCGGACAATTCCAACTTTCTACGGAGATCTGGCGACATTGCTGTAATCTCCTGGCATGTCAAAGGATCACTAGACATAAAGCCTCCTATTTATGTCCAGCGATCCTCTGACATGCTATTGTTGGAACCTCTCGATATTAACGCCTTCGTCAATTCGTCAAATGTTAGGAGCTGTCTGGTCGAAGTCAATACTCAGAAGATTAAGAACCATTGGCATATATATTTTTTTTTTTATTATTATTGATGGGCTCGCGTTTGACCACCATCTCACCTGATGGTAAGCGATGATGTGGCCGACGATGGAGCACGCTTGCCTAGAAGTAACCTATTCACTCTTGACTTAAAGACCCCTAGGTTGTAGCTATCAGGGAACACAGACTCCGGCAGGGAATTCCACTCCTTAGCTGTACGCATTATGAATGTGTTCCCAAAACGCTTTGTACGTATGGGTGGGATGTCCACCATGTACCGATGGCGCAACGCCATACGTCTAGTGGTCCGATGATGGAACGGACTTGGTGGAATTAAATTGTGCAATTCCAACGCACACTCCCCGAAGTGTAATCGATAGAAAACCGACAGGCTAGCAACTCGGCGTCGATGCTCAAGGCTTTGGAGTTTTGATTCGACAAGTGCATCATCAATTCATCACCGATGATCCTCTTGGCTCGCTTCACATAAAGCTACAGCTATACTTTTTAATTTATCAATGAAACTTTGGGTTCCATATATTCACACCTTTCCATTCAATTCAAAGTAAAGCGACAATTTCACTAATGGAACTTACGATAATCACAACTACAAAAACTGATGACGAACAAAACGATTATTTTTATTCATTATTTTGCTACATAACTCTCCTTGTTCATGAGCTGGTGTGGGCTGCACCATATATCCGTCTCTGGCGATGAGCAGCGCTCGTAAAGCGCGCGTATCGATTGCGAACATTTGACCACGTGTACACGTCGTTTGTACGCATTTTCATTAGCAACAAACGTAGAAATGTATGGACCAAGTTTTGCGAGACAGCGGGGATAAGGTACAGGGGATACACATTAATTAACTAACAGAAATAGTTCGGAAGAAGGTGGACTAGAAGTAGATCTTTAAAAGTTATACATCGATTCTTGAATTCCAGGCAGTCGTTTCCTCCATTCCTTTTCGCTGTAGGAATGCCTTATTGGTCCATGGCATCCCTTAAACACAACGGTCCCGAACAGACGTTTTGCAACAAGACAAAACAGCAAAAACCTATTCGAATGTTACAGTCGAGATAAGAGGAGTTCGAAGTCGAGAGGAGGTGGAGGTCGAGAGTTTTAAGCTTAGAAAAAAAGATGATGTATTTGACTTCTCTAACAACTGATACAATAGATCTTTTGACCAGACTGTCAAATCATCACTTGGAACATTGATTTCGCATCACTTGACATTTAACACCATCACTCGACACAGCCACAAAAAAACTGCACATTCAAATTAAAATAGTCGCTCATGTGTAAATGTTTGGCATTGGTGGTGTAAGTTTATAAATAGCGCCTGCACAAGACCCGCCCACGTCAGTAACTTGTCCCAAAACAGAAGTCTATAAGCTTTTAAACAGTTTGGCAGGCAGCCAGGCGATCGGGCATCAACCTCGGAGCACCACGAATATATGCCAATTTCGAACCTAATCGACCAGCCAGATGACAAACACTGAGTAAAATGACACCTAAGAAGTGTTTCTTTATGACTAGTTTTTGAGATTTTTTGTGGCAACACGCCAGCCGTAGACAGGATGCAGCTCATTTATTTGAAGTCAAAGACTTTTCTAATGCCAAAATAATCTATGAAAGCTGTCAAATATTTATGATAAATGTAGCTTTCTACGCAAGATTTACATGTAACGATAACGAGTGAGGGAACGGCTCAATTTCCTGGCGAGTAACTCGTGGTACCGACACGCGAATACATTCACAGCCTCGATTCCGAACAGTCGTCGAGTTAACGCAAAGCCAGGACGCGGAACTAATACAAATAGCCCAGTTCTGAATAACTCAATAAAATTAGGTTTAAAGCAAACACGGCAGGTCCCGCGGCGCGTGGCGTGCCCGACGTGCTCGCGCTGCGTGCTGGGCGCGCGGGAACACGTTCGGGCTATAGGTGTCGTTGCTAACTCGACGCCAACTATTACTATTTCCAGTGAAGCGGAATAACCGTGCGACTGTAATAAAGGGTAGGGCACGCCCCCATTGGCAGCTGAGCGTATTGTAAGCAAAAAAGTACGACGCTCTATTTCACCCAGTGCAATTTTGAAATGGAAATGCATTCGTTTGGCTGGTCATAGCCTAGACTAGCCTGCCATTGTTCATTCTTAAATACATTTCTTTTAAGTCTTAGTTCTTGGCTTACAGACAATATCGATTAAGTAACCATTACTAACACTGACGCATCGCTTAAGTTATAAAATTATGTATTGACAAGTATCTTAAACATGTTTTAACGATCTAACATTAGACACAGTGACACATGGTTGGCTTGTTACTTGGATCACTAAATCTCTCGCTAATTCGTCTAAAGACGTTTTCATTGCGACGCATTCAATAACTCTATGATAATTGATTAGCCAATCGATATAAATACAGGAAGCAATTCGTTGCAGTCCGCTGGCAGAAAGTGCGATGCAACTTGGCACGGCGTCGAACGTGACAGTTTATTAATGGAACTAAGCACAAGTAACACTATTAAATTACATAATTGATGGAGAGAGGTGCCCTGGTACTTCACACCAGGGCAGCTTTTAATGTTATACAAAGCACAGGTCCGATCGTGTGTAGAGTACTGCAGCCACATATGGGCTGGTGCTGCAAAATGCCACTTGGCAGCTTTGGACTCGGTGGAAAGGCGAGCAAAGAGGCTAATTGGTGATCCAGATCTGGTTAATTCCAATCTACAAAGTCTTGAGCACAGGCGTAGGGTAGCCAGCCTTTCGGTGTTTTACAGAATTCATTTTGGAGAGTGTGCGCAGGAATTGCATGACTTGATTCCACCATCTCATTTCTACCATCGGACAAGCCGACGAACGGCGAGTATCCACCCTTACGTTGTTGAAACTTCTACGGTCCGGACCAAGCGTTTTGCCTCGTCGTTTATACCGCGTACATCGAGGGACTGGAATAATTTGCCTGCTGCGATTTTCCCGTCCGATTATAATTTGGGTCTCTTCAAGGCTAGAGTGAATAGGCTCTCAATAAATTAGTGCGCCTCACCATCAACGATTGCATTACCACTTACCATCAGGTGGAATCGCAGTCAAGCACTAGTTTATATCAATTAAAAAAAAAAAAAAAGAGAGAGGACTGGACTTTTCTATAGTGCAAACCACTAACCAGCAATTTTGGCATCATACATCTCTCATCTTTTGAATTCGGCATGTCCTAGAACCAAAAATTCCAAGACATGTGATTTCCACCAACCTGCACTGGCCCCTCGTGGTCATTTACGACCCATTCCCTCGACTTGAGTTCCAGCAGTGGAAACGGCATAAGGCTAAGTATTAAGCTTCTTATTTGCTCACCTCTTAGGAACCTCTACTACTGATTAATTAAGCTAATGACTAAATGTCTCCTTCCCGCTGAGTGTGGGACCTATCCCTACGTCTGCATACGCGTATCGTACCGGGAACCCGCAGTTTTACGAGCGGTTTGTTTATCCGTCTACGATACGTTTCGATTCCATTCAATTCAAATCGCTGCCTTATTAAACGCATAATGTGCGTTTTTACGCTTCATTAGCGCTTAAGCGCTAACCGTTATGCGCTGCGGACGTCCAGTCTAGAACATTTGCTAGAAAAAATATAAATGCTGGCTTATCTTTCCTGGACCTAGGCTTTTATGGTTACTCGGAATGTTGGGTAGCTTGTTGTTTCAAACTATGCCTGAATAACTTTATTTTTGCTGTGACTGCACTACTAGTAGGTACTAATCCGACAAGCATTGATGAATACCAAGCCAGACTTGGTATTGAAACCGTGCAAGGACAACAATAGCACAAAAAGGACTCTGATATGCAATGCTAGGTAAAATAAACTAAGCTGCATCTATAGACTTACTATGTCTTTGAATCAATGGCTGCATCCTTGCTTCATTTGCCTCCTACTTGATCATCAATGATCAAACAAATCTTACATCCGTGCCTGCACATAACTATAACAACTTTATGAGATTTCATTACACACTGTTTAAAATAGAAGCAATACCAGTTATAATAAATAAACTGCTCGACGTGAACCATTCACTGCGCACTTTATATTGTTGTGTTAATCGCGCCTGAATTATTGCGCGTCGCACAATAAACTCATTAATATATTGGAGAACAGACGCAGACGCTACAAAGGGTCTTTAGCAACAAACTGATACACAGTATTATTACTATCGGCTATAAACGTCCTGGTAAACGTTGACCGACCCATCCTATGATAATAATCCCTTCCTTACCCAAAGAAAGGGACGAGACGCACAAGCGATAAAATAAACCTCCCGAATCGACGAATTTCGCTGCTAACTTGAACACAAGCAGATCTCTATAACATTTGATTAGTAAAAAAGGCCTGTAATACGGTACAATTAAGTTGGTGTAACCACAGAATTTTAAATAGCTCACGGCTAATTTAATTTAACGGTGGAATCAGTGTATCTGTTTGTAGCAGCCATGTGTCGATATAACGTGTCGTTAAAAGCGCATTAACCGACAGTTTGGACGACGAGCGCGACGCGGAAAGCACAGAACAACTAGCTGCAGACTGGAATGTTTTGTGCAGACATTTTTACCTACAACCTGATTAATTAAGATTTTACAACTTGAAATGCTGTTGTAAATTATTTCAACAAACTCATCAAACAAGAGTAAAGAAACTTCGTCGTCCGTCAAAAGCAATGTAAAATGTCTTGTTAAAGAGATAATTAACTGTAGTCCTGTTTATTAAATCGCTCACTAGCTTCTACAAGCGGATTCGCCCGCGTAATTTTCGGAAATTATCCCAAGGGATTAAAACCCAGGTTAAAACATATCCTTAGGACACGGTTTACCCGTGTGCCAAGTTTTATCTATACTCATTTAGCCGTTCAGACGTTATTGAATGACATACAATTAGCTTTTCACATACAGCGGGCTTGCGGGCGATGAGTAACGGGTAGCTCGCCGTCCTGTAAAGACCGAGCTCGAGTAGTCGCCGGCGCGTGCCTCAAAGAGATGTCAGCAAAGCCGTTGAAAAGCCGTGATCTAGGAACGCTAAGGGCAACTGAAGGACCCGGGTGTGGTTTAATTAGTAAGTCTGACACGCCCTCTCGTTCCACCCAGAGCGGGATGAGTTATTGGATGATTTTCCACCTAAAAAAATAAGACATGAATACACTTAGCGTCAGTGAGACTCACCTGTTTAGGCAGAATACTGGCACCAGACACGGCATCCTTTCTCCACCAGCGCATAACTGATCTCAGCGCCATGAACCGTGGCACATGTTAGTCTTAGTCTACAAATAAATAAAACTATTTAACTCCACTAATTCCAACTCGGACTGCATCGGCATTCTGCCGAATTGTTCAGACGAATTCTACATTCTTTTTGTGTCTTTATTGCACTAAAATCTAGTTTTTATGACCATTAAGCTTATCAGTATAGAATGTCGGATTCTTAACAGTATTTTAAAACGTCTGACATTATTTTCAATTAACAAATTGGAGTGTTGTTAATGTCTCAAGAATTTTCTTCAAAATGTTTATCAAACAAAAGTACCCACGGAATCGTTTTGCCTATACCATAAAATGAAACAACTTTTTTAATTTTAATTATTCATTCGATTCATTTGTTTTCGGCGACTGTTAGATGATACTAATGTTTGTATTGACCTAATTAACAAAAACATTGACCTCGTAAACGATAATTACTTACAAATTAGAAGGAATTATCAACTCGTCGAAGATATTGCGATAGGTGAACAAGAACATTCCTATTGAGGCAATACTTACTCAATATTAACACAGTAAAACATCATCCTGAAATTCTTCTTGAAATTGCTTGAATAGACTTTAAACTATGACGTATGCAGTAAATTCGCAATACAAAGGATTCCCCAAACAAGCAGCAGAATTATCAGCAAGCTATCGACGAGGTATGACAATAAACGAACAGTAGTCGCTCCACAATGCGATGCTATGATATTGTGTAATCGGCGTGTAGCGATAGCAGCGATAAGCCGCGATATCGGCCAGATTGCCGCGATACCGCCGCCTGGAGAGCTAGTCACTTGCATCAACAATAACAATCGTGTCTGACAGTTTCATTTTACATGTTCCATCGTTGTTCGAGTGTATCGAAATTGGTGTTTTGTGCATAGCATGTTGTGTAGTGGAACGTTCTATGTAAACTGTGTGTATAAATAGTTTTCATAAAAAGATAATAAAATAGTTTTAATAAAATAATGGAGTCGAGTAAGTTGACGACTTTGGCACGCAGTGTATTATGTATAATTTATTTCTGATAAATCAAGATGCAAACAGCCTTTATATTCGCCAAAAGCAGCACAATAATTACAGTAAATAACGTGAAAATATAAAATCTATTTAAAACTTGATTAATTTAATGATAGTACATTTTATTTGAAATATCTGTTATTTATTTATTGTGCTCACCTACCACAGTGTTGTCTTTTTTAACACAGGTAAACTGGAAGAGAATGCCTTGTTGCATTAAGTCCGCCTATGTACTGTATATTATGTTTAAATAAATAAATAAAACTTGCTTTCACAATCCCCTTGAATCTGCTGTCTGTTCTGTGATAATATACAACATATTTTCACCTTGTTGCAAAAGCGACGAAATCGCGGGTAGAGAATATTTTTTCTGTCAGGGAAAGAATTGAATAGTCCAATCATCAATACTTTATCTGTCTGTCTATCAATCAGTACCTCCAAATATTATCTTTTACAAACAATTTTTAGATTGTAAAACCCATGTCCTAAAACTGTTTTCCTCTTCATTGCAGATGCGGCTCTGGTAGCACCATGACGATGTGGGTTTGGTGGGCGGTGGTGGGCGCGCTGGTGGTGCGGGGCAGTGCGCTGCAGCCGCGCTGTCAGGAGATCACCATCCCCATGTGCCGCGGCATCGGCTACAACCTCACGTCCTTCCCCAACGCGCTCGACCATGACACGCAAGAGGAGGCCGGGCTCGAGGTGTGTATCCATTCCACCAAGCCTGTCGCATCATCATCTCAACTGAATGAGGCCTCCTCTGGACATAGGGCAGCACCAGGTCTATCACAGTCCACTGCTGGTTAAAGATCTTTCCCAAGTTAGCAACACAACACAGTTTTCAGTAGCAAAACTTCAAAGAATGAATGGTTGTGTATCAATATCGCTGCGGTTTCCAATATCCCTAACATGGTTCTGTAATTACATAAATATATGGTCGGTCATTCACGACCCTCTTTGTTAATCGACAACCTCACGTATCTATGAAGTGGTTTGATCGTTCAGAAACCAACACTACACATAACAGTTCAGAATTCATTGAAACTGTTCATTAATTTCACAGAGACTTATGATCGCTCGTTAATGTTTCCAGGTCCACCAATACTGGCCGCTTGTCGAGATCAAATGTTCAGCGGACCTGAAGTTCTTCCTCTGCTCCGTGTATACGCCTATCTGCATTGAAGACTACGCCAAGCCGCTGCCAGCGTGCCGCAGCGTATGCGAGCGAGCAAGGGATGGGTGCGCGCCGCTCATGCAGAAGTACGGGTTCCAGTGGCCCGAGCGCATGGCGTGCGAGCGTCTGCCGCGCGCCGGCGACCCCGACCAGCTGTGCATGGAGGAGACGGAGCGCGCGCGCGAGCCGCCCCCGCCGCCCGCGCGCCGCCCCCCGCGCCCCGCCTGTACTGACCCAAAAAACTGCCAGGCAGGCGCCGCGGCTGCGGGCGCGGCGGGCGCGGGCGCGGGCGCGTGCGCGTGCGCGTGCCGGGCGCCGCTCGTGAGCGTGCGCGCGCTGCACAACGCCAGCGCGGCCGCTGGCGTGGCGGCGTGCGCGCTGCCGTGCCGCGGCGCCTTCTTCACGCGCGAGGAGAAGGAGTTCGCGGCCGTGTGGGTCGCCATGTGGGGAGGCCTGTGCGCCGCCAGCACGCTCATGACGCTCACCACCTTCCTCATCGACTCGCAGCGCTTTAAGTACCCCGAGCGTCCCATCGTGTACCTGTCTGCGTGCTATTTCATGGTGTCGCTGGGCTACCTGGCGCGCCTGGCACTCGGCCACGACGAGGTGGTGTGCGAGGGCGCGCTGCTCAGAACCTCCGCCAACGGCCCAGGAGCCTGCACGCTCGTCTTCGTGCTAGTATATTTCTTCGGCATGGCATCCTCGATATGGTGGGTGGTGTTATCATTCGCGTGGTTTCTCGCAGCGGGACTGAAGTGGGGCAACGAAGCCATTGCGGGACACGCACAGTACTACCACCTGGCTGCGTGGCTCATTCCGGCCGCGAAGACCGTCGCCGTACTGCTTGCGGGCGCAGTGGACGGTGACCCAGTGGCGGGCATTTGCTACGTTGGCAACTCTTCACCAGAGAACCTAAAGCGCTATGTGCTGGCGCCGCTGATCGTGTACTTCGCGCTCGGTGCGACGTTCCTGCTGGCCGGCTTCGTGTCGTTGTTCCGCATCCGCTCGGTGATCAAGCGTCAGGGCGGCGTGGGCGCCGGCTCCAAGGCCGACAAGCTGGAGAAGCTGATGATCCGTATCGGCGTGTTCAGCGTGCTGTACGCGGTGCCGGCGGGCGTGGTGATCGGCTGCCTGGCGTACGAGGCGGGCGGCCACGAGGCGTGGCTGCGGCGCGTGGCGTGCGGCGCCAACTGCGGCCCGCGGCCGCTGTACTCCGCGCTCATGCTCAAGTACTTCATGGCGCTGGCGGTGGGCATCACGTCGGGCGTGTGGATCTGGTCGGGCAAGACGCTGGACTCGTGGCGGCGCGTGTGGCGCGGCGGGCGCGAGGCGGCGCCGGCGCAGCGCGCGCTCGTCAAGGGCGTGTGACGCGCGCCCGCGGCGCCCGCCGCCGCCCCCCTCGCGCCCCTGCCGCTGCCGCACCCGCCGCCCGCGCCCACCACGGCGTCGCTGGCGGCCTCCGCGCCCCTGGTGCCGCACGCGCCTGCACCTGTGGCGCCTTCCGCCCGGTCAGGACAGCCGCTCTCCGACTACGGACCCGTCTAGTCAGTTCGGCTGATCTACTAACACATCGACTTGTCCCAACCAGCCGTTAGCAAGTTGGGACAGATGCACGCCCTCCACTCGGCGACCAGAGGTTCGTGCTAGCGTCGATCGACATGGTGCTCTATTGAGTCCGCAGTTCTCTAGACCTCGCCAGTGGGTGACGCGAAGACGTTCTCGTAAGTGGCGCGCCGCGGCGCCAGTGACGTTTCGTAACATTGTGAGTGAGCCGTCGCGCGTTGTCTAGTCCTAGTGTATCTCCGCGCGCACAACATATACGTAACTAGTGTTAAGACGAGGTGCGGCCGTGGCGTCCTCTCGCTCGGGTGCAAACTGACGAAGGACACTCTACTTTAAAAGATTTCTACACTGTGACAATGGCAATTATACGTAACTTAGACAAATGCGCCGCAAGTCACTTAAATTAAAAGTATCCTAACTAATGTACGTCCAGTTTTAGTCTTAACGACTGGACGTGTAACGTAAGAGACAGTAAAATACTCCACCGTTTAGTTTCATTACCTCATGATCACTTCACTGCCAATTTCGTATATTTTTATTGTTAACAGTGAAGTAGTTTACTGCTCTGTACTGTAACTATTATGATACCTTGACGTTCGCTAAGACAAACAACTGAGGCTCATCATCATTTCACTAACTATAATAAATTCATGTATCTCATACACATGTTAATGTTGATGAGTCCTTGTCGTTTGTGCTGACATTGTTCTGTGACGTTAGACTCGTGTGTACCGAACGCATTTTGAGCATTTTGTATCTACTGTAATGATCTCTGATGTCATATTGTAAATAGTGATCCTATATCATTTCATCCCTATAGTAAGTAGTAAGAAGCTATTCATAATCTACTTATGTATTTGTTTAACTTCGGTTATGTTATTAAAACTTGTAGAAAAGACAATCCTAGTGAAAATACCAATCTAATATTGTATTTTTCTTTATTAGTTTCGTATGACTCGACACTAGATGGCGGTAGAAGACCGCACTGACGTTACATTCTCACGCCACTGACGTCGTACAGCGCCATCTATTGTCGAGTAGTAAACACTTTTGTAAATATTATTTTGACAGAAGCCGAAATAAACTAGAACTGAATATTAAGTTGTGACGAATGACAACATTGTATTTTGTGCAATGGTTTAGTATAATCTTACTTAATTGTAAAGTGAATAAGATGTGTATGAACAAATTGTATATTGTAGCCTCGGACGCCGCAGCCGAAACCATGAAAATCATTATGTAATTTATTTTATATCTAACTGTAGATAACAAATAAAGCGACTTTTTTATGTACAAACCTTAGTTTTATTTACCGCTCAAACAGTACAATATCTGCTAAACTGACGTTTCTGCCTCTTCGAACACTGAGATGAAAACAGCCTGAGATTGTAAAAGCAAAACAGATTGCTACTTGCTTTACATTTGTTAAAGATAAACTTGCAAGCAACTACTACATAATTTGAAAATGGTAGAATCAATCCTTGAATGTTAATAAGTATAATATATTATTATTTTGTATTGTATTATTGGATAGGCTCAATTAAATCGCATTTTTCCAATCACTAGCTAATCCGAGTTAGTTTCTGTAATGCTACAGTTCTTCACTCGTCTTCAAGAAACCCGATTATGTATTCGTCTAGCCTGAAATATAAACTAGTTAGCTCTGCAGCAGATATAGGTACATAATTATATGCCAAATATGTATTCTACAAGAATTAAGATTATTCCTACATTCAAATGGTAAATAAAGAAAATTAAGTTTCATCTAAGGTTTATCATTGAGTCGCACTAGAAAGGGCTCTAACAATTTCCACACTCCCAATATGGCGGGGTAAGGATAGAGCAATCTTTACCCATGAGGGGTGCAAAACTAGAGGTCGGAGTTCTGGGGGATTCAAACCGTCCGTCAAGACTAGATAAGTACATTCTACTCGCAGCCATAGATAGACCTAGATAACCTAAGTATTGCGCCCTGTACGAAAATTGATGAAAACCAAGTTGTAGTTTTTAACCGACTTCAAAAAAGGAGGAAGTTCTCAAAACAGTTATTTTTGTTGCCTCTCGTCATATTTTGTTTGGACCTATTTGCAAAAAAAATTTTTCAATTCACTTAGGTACTCGAAATCCCACTCCGACCTCTACCGCATTTATGACTTTTCGTTACGTATTACGTATTACATGTATCTTATCAGGATAGGCGCCCAACAGCCCCAGCTAACCGCCAGGCCGTTCCCGTTTATTTATTTCTTTGTAAGTGTATTGAAAAACATGTTTTGATACACGTGGAAATTTGTCAACACTCGGCTCAACAAACTGGTTATCGACAGTTTCTCCACTTGTATCAAAATGTAAGAAACGCAGGGGTGAGTAGAAAAAAAAACTTTGATTAGGACTTTTACTAATTTCTTTTAATCTTGGTTTCTAGCTAAACTTCCATTATTTATGTATTATAATGTAAGAAATAATTGCAGTACCTAAGTGCTGCAAAAAATTCTTAATAACGTTAAAAAACATTTTAATGTTTTGTTCCTATTCACCCCTGCGTTCCTATTCATCCCGTTTCAGTGTACCTGCTATATACATTTGAAAGAACAGATAGACTTCCAGATTAATCCCATTTTTGAATTTGAATTAATGAAGAAGACCACAAATGGTCAAGGGAACTTTACACTCACACAAAAGAGGGACCTTACCACCGCGATAGTGGCGTGCCGAATGTCATATTATACTGGCATCTAAATCTATGAGTAGAGGTGTTAAAATTTTTGAGCTTGACTGGGCCTCGTTTGAATGATGCCGAAATTTCTTTTATTTTTTTAAATTGATATAAACCAGTGCTTGACTGCGATCCCACCTGACGGTAAGCAGTGTTGCAATCGTTGATGGTGAGGTGCACTAGTTTATTAAGAGCATATTCACTCTAGCCTTGAAGACACCTAAATTATAATCGGACGGGAAGACCACAGCAGGCAAATTGTTCCAGTCCCTCGATGTATGCGATATACACGACGAAGCGAAACGCTTAGTCCGGACCGTAGAAGTTTCAACAACGTAAGGTTGAATACTCGCCGTAAGTACGTCGGGTTGTCAGATGGTCCCGCGCACTCTCCAAAATGCATCCTGTAAAATACCAAAAGGCTGACTACCCGCTTGTGCTCAAGGCTCTGGATCACTAATGTCTTCTCTTTTAGTAAAATCTCTTTTAATCTAAAGCTTTTTTTTTATAGCTTGATCGTATATAATCAAACGAACTCGGGTGAACATAAAAATACCCGAGTTTTTATAAGAACAGGAGTGCTACCAGACTTTTACACCCTAGCGCTGAATATGCTTGAGACGCCTCTGGGTAAAGGGGAGGTAAATAAAACAAACATTCAGTCTATCAAGTTTATTATAGGTCTAAATTCTATACGGTGGGAGATAACGCACGCACGTTTTAAAACTAAGATTATTGCTAGTTTGAACATTGACTCGACAAATTAGTTTCAAACAAAATATCACAATTGAAAACAACGCCATCTACTGAGAAGTATGTAAATTGGGAAACGCCACCTAGTGGCTACTGGACAAATACACATAAAAATTGCTAATGTTGAACTCAAAACATATACACAAGCTTATAATAAAAACAATAAACAATGTTCTACACTTATAGATCTACAATCTATCACATTAAAATTACGTATTTCATCTGGACAGAACGTTACAATCTTATTATTAATTATTTCATATATTTCCTTGAATAACAAGAAATTGCCACTTTGCCGTTAGATTACTACACGTCTATTCGATACTTTGTTTCTAAATAAAGGCATACAGACCTTATCGTAAATACTACGTCTTCTCCTAATATTGCTGAAAATCATCACTAATATACCTACCCATTAATAATTGAAAATACCCCAAAAAAGTACAAAAGGTACCGTTTCATTTTACGTTATGGAAGAAAAATGTTTTTGAGCTTAAAAAGCACTTCTCCTAACATAGACACATCTCTTTCATCCTACTATAGAAAAAATCGATGTACCTAGGTACTGTTCTCCCATCTAGGTATAAATAATAAACATTATTTTCACTTTACAAAGCTCTTTGCTTTCTGTTACATATGAATGACAAAATAATTGAAATGATACAGTTCCGATGTATCAATAGCTATTTAATAAAATATTATTATAGCAGTATTTATGTTGTAAAAACTGTATATTTATATTATAAGAACTTATTACATAATTACGTATTTTATATTGGCAGTTTTATCTAGTTTTACCTAGCAGTTTCCTACCTTACGCTAATAGATGTCGCTACTCGAACTAAAATACTGACAACGACAGAAAGTGTGTTACACACAATCACTCGAAAATAATAATGAACTCTTAAAAAATACACGATTTAGCTGATTATATCAGAAAACTAACACCTACTTAAGTTTTTTATAATCGTTTACCATTTTTATAAACTTTAAGATTGATGAAGTTAAATAAAAATCTAGGTAAAAAGTACCTAGGTACTGTTTGCTTGCTGCTGTCCCAATGAAGGTAATACCTAATTACAGTAGCAGGGCTCATATTATAATACTGTACATAAATTAATAGTAAGCTGATAGGTACCTACCTATCTATGTAATAGTTAAAATTACAAGATTGAAGACTAATAAAAAACACGTTTGTTACAAATAATTCGTCAATCAGGTCATGTCATGTACCTAGGTAATTATGTACCTCAGTGGCCAGCAGGACTAGTTTCTTTCCTAGAAATAATCTCTAATATACAGCGAGCGAACTTAAAAACGTTCTGAATTCATGCTATTGTAGTTTCTATTTACAAATATAGTAACTTCACTTGGTCCACGCACAAATTCCACGACCAAGAAACCATAACATTTTTCTAACAGAAGACAGAACGATTTATTTATTTCAATTAAAAACGTATGGATAATCTAAGGAAATCAAGATTGGTGTTATCAACAACTGAACCTACCCACAAAATAAGTATTTGACCTAGCCAAGGCGCGCCTTATGTCAATGTTACCTACATTTTTCTTCATAATTAGAAATATGTATAACCTTACTAGCTACTGTCAGTGGCTTCGTCTGCGTGTTAGTAAAAAATTGTCCCAAGAAAATATACTCCCGGGGTAAAAAGTATCCTACACGCTATTCCAGGACATATTCGTGAACCAAATTTCATCCCAATCCGTTTAGCCGTTGGAGCGTGTAGAAGTAACAAACAGACATACTTACAATCTTTCGCCTTTATAATGTTAGTGTGAAGATAGCGACATCTAAGAATTACATACATATGAACTGGACATCATTATATTAAAACATTTTCATTCACGCTCTCAAAAAAGGCGGACTTAGTTGACAAAAAATATTCACAAAATAAAGGCTGAAACACATGAGTGACACACGACGCCACTCTAGTTCAACGACAATGGAAACCATTTTTTTTTTTAATTCTAATGACCACAATGGAAACCAGTCGATGGTGTTTGGGGTGACGTCTGGTGTCATTAATAGGTTTTCGCCTTACTAAGGTCAATGTCAGAGCCCCTCACTATTAGAGGTGTGGCCATACCCTCAGCTGGTCGCTATGCTGTTAAAACCCTGGTAGTACTGCGCGTACTGGTCTTGGTGAGTATAGTCATGCATGTGGGTGTATGCGTGCGGGTCCGGTTCCTGGTGGGTTGGTACTTGGTGGTAGTAGTGTTGCACCTCGTGGGGTTGATGCTCTTGCTCGATTTTGTGGGGGTCTTGCTGTGGTTGGTGCTGATTTTGGGGGACACCCTGAAACAGGTTTTTTAGCAGGCATGATTATATATATTGATTGATACTGGTCACGCATAATAGTAGATTATGTGACTAGGGAATTAACTCTTTGAATGCCGGAAGCGTAGATCTACGCGAGACACAATGTTTTTTAGTTGTGTCTCTAATAGCCGGCATACGAAAGGTTAAGCAGTGTTTTTAAATCACGGGCGACATGTTGAATTCCGAACAAAACAAAGGTTGCTAAGTTTTAATCCCGAACGTTAGTGAGGGATTTATATAATTAACTCCCGAGCATTGTGAGGGAGTTAATATAGAAACCTGAATAAAGTAAAGAATTGAAGCCGTCCAGGACAAAGACAGCTTTATCCCCGTGTTGGATACTCTACTATTTACACCATCTGTGAGATAATTAAAAAACATTTTACGAAAACAAATTGTATATTTTAGATATTTATAAGTATTATTTACAAGTTCATCATCATCATCATTTCAGCCGGAAGACGTCCTCTGTTGGACATGGCCTCCCCCAAGATCTGTCACTCGACATGTTTTGACATTTGAAACAAACAAAATTCACTACTCTAAGATTCTATAATTTTAATTTTCTATAAAACTCTTTCATTACCTACTTTTTTTTTAAAGACTCGTCAGTGACCATATTTTAAGTATTCTTTTTTTTTGTTAGTGGCCAGTTTGAATTTTGAATAAACTTGTTTGACTTTGACTTAAAGACACTGCTTTAACCTCTAGTCACATACATAATCTACAATTTTTTTACAAATACCGTTATGTATCTTTTTTTTTCGTTGCATTACTTTATCGTGGGTGTGGTTGGATAAATCAGTTTTTCCAACTACTTCATTAATAAAAAAATCTACAGTAAAGATACTTTTGATGAAAAGCGACATAAAAAAATAACCTATGTAGGATAACTCTGCTTGTGCAATAAAGGATTTATTTATATATGGCATGAAGTCAAATGTGTAGTTCTTACATAGCGGTATAGATGTCGACACACTTATGATTAATGAAAAAAAAATAAAGCTACAGTACCTGCATCTGATACTTGCACCTCTTGAACCTCCCGTAGAGCGAGGAGTAAGGCAGGTTGTAATGGATCGCCGCCTGGTTGATGGACATCTGCCCCACTCTGTCAATATTGAACGAGAAATGGAACGACCTTAAATTAAATAAAAAACTTTTTAGAAAAAAAAAATAACCGACTTCACTAAAAAAAACACTAAAAGGATCAAAATAACTTTAATTTCGGATGTCGGTGTTTCTCGGTATTGTTTGTTTCTTATTTAACACCGACTTCCGAAATTAAAGTTATTTTGATCCTTTTAGTGTTTTTTTTAGTGAAGTCGGTTATTTTTTTTTTCTAAAAAGTTTTATTTCACACTTTTTAGTTGCGATACACTTATAAACAGAGTGCCTATTTCTAATGACAATTCCAATTAACCCAAATACTGCTAGGTTACATTGTTTTATTATAAAGTTGCTGTCATCAGATCAGTTCGATAGTACCTTATAGCCAAAGAGCATCTCACGACAATTCTAATAAGCCCAAACACGGCTAGGATACATTGATTAATTACGGAGTTCCTGTGCCTACCTTCCGGCTCCATCATCAGATCAGTTCGATAGTACCTTATAGCCAAAGTGCATCTCATGACAATTCTAATGAGTCCAAACACGGCTAGGTTACATTGATTAATTACGGAGTTCCTGTGCCTACCTTCCGGCTCCATCATCAGATCAGTTCGATAGTACCTTATAGCCAAAGTGCATCTCATGACAATTCTAATGAGTCCAAACACGGCTAGGTTACATTGATTAATTACGGAGTTCCAGTGCCTACCTTCCGGCTCCATCATCATCATCAGATCACTTCGATGATACCATTTTCAACGTAACTATTCAGAATCATTCATTTATTTGTATTGTCATAGTCGCTTAACTATATCTTCAATGTGATATCTATTTGAGTATGAAGTTCCGTTGACCATTTCTGGTCTTCTTCATCAGTTCCACTTCATCAAATGTTACTTTTTGACTGTAAATGCTTAAGTTCTTGATGAAAATACTAAAATTACCATAGGGTTGCCTATAATTTTTGAGGAGTTCCCTCGATTCCTCATGGATTCCATCATCAGAACTGGATTTTGAAAAAAATGGGACCAATCTGGAAGCATATCCTATAAAGGGAAAAAAAAATTTTGCAAATCGGTCCATAAACGACGGAGTTCTGAGGTAACACACATAAAAAAAAAAAAAAAAAAAAAAAATACAACCGAATTGATAACCTCCTCCTTTTTTTTGAAGTCGGTTAAAAAAAAAAGTAGATACGCAAATTCTAAATTCAAATTGGCAATAGAAAAATTATGAACTGAGGGGGTTAAAAAAAAAAGTTGCGAAAGTGGACATTAGGCATTCTCTACATGTAGACCAAGAGTCGTAGAGAGATACCATGGAAAGTGCAAACCAGTAGGTGACAAGCTGCTTATTGAAATAAATCATAGAGTGCTTGGAGAGGATGAATCTTAAGATATAAAATTTTTGGAATGGTTAGGAAATTTCCTAACCGTTAGAAAATTTTAATGACATTCTGACTCTGAGTAGCATATATGTAGGGTAGTCACGTGGTTTAAGTGAATTACTTTAGCACAGCCCTTTGAGCTCTTTCAATCTTTAATAGCTCATTTCTATAAGTTTCCCTCCTCACAGGGATACAGTACGTCAGGATTGGTTGACACAGAGTCAGTAAATCATTCGAAGAGAATTTTTATCCGCTGAAAACCTTAGATTTTTAAATATGTATAAGTACGAGTCTTCTGATGCGAGAACTTAATGACTCCAATTGAGTATTCCAATATAGGTTCTCGTAGACGAACACTCAGAGATATTTCATGGATTTTACCATCGTCAACGACCAACAATTACAATCTATAGTATTTTGTGGACAGTTATGGGCTATTAGATTTCCGGTGATTTTGTAAAATAAAGCGTTGTTAGTCTTCGTAACGTTTTTAAAGGTTAAATTACTTGATAACCAATGTATTACTCTCCGTAATGTGTTTTCCAAATGCAATCTAGAGTTATCCCAACTCTTACCATATGCTGCACTAGTAGTGCAGTGTCGGCTATGTAAGTGAAAATATCTTAATTGACGAGAGGCAGTTTACAAAGGTCATCTATATACGATTGGAAGAGACTTGGGCTTAAAATACTTCCCTAGGGAACTCCGAAGATTATTTGTTCCTCTGCGGTAATTACATTATCTATCTTAACAGATTGTCTACGACCAGAGATAGTCTTTAAAGATATCAAGAGGTAGACCACGTATACTTACCCACATTTTTCATTTTCTGTATCAATTCGGAAATACAGACAGCGTCGAATGCTTTAGTGAGATCTAGGAAAATGCCACAGCAGTTATTTTTTTTATCTAATTCGTTCGCAAAAGGTTGCTACTTTTGCGAACGTGTGTAGCCAAGGCGAGTGGCTAGTATGATTAAAATTATACAAGTAGGTAACTATAGATACCATAATTATATTAATTATAATATTATGGGTACCTACAGTCGATTGGTCAATCTTTAATTCTAACGTAACTCGGAAGGTACCTGACAGCTTCGAGCGCTTCGCCCATGGCGTCTTCGGACCATGGTGTGGGGTTGGAGCGAGATAACTCGATGCCCTCCCGCTTACAGCGACCATACAATGTTCCTGCAATAGATAACATTCCGGACTTCAGTTTTAATGCACCCACCATTTTATACAGACAACCTGTCAAACAATGGCATTCAAGTCGGCGCCGCAGTGGATGGAGGCGAGCGCCAGCTGCAGGTAATAATAGTTACCTGTAGGTATCCCGTACTGCGTGGCAGCGCGCTGCACGGAGCTGGCGCCGCAGCGGATGGAGGCGAGCGCCAGCTGCAGGTAATAATAGTTACCTGTAGGTATCCCGTACTGCGTGGCAGCGCGCTGCACGGAGCTGGCGCCGCAGAGGATGGAGGCGAGCGCCAGCTGCAGGTAATAATAGTTACCTGTAGGTATCCCGTACTGCGTGGCAGCGCGCTGCACGGAGCTGGCGCCGCAGCGGATGGAGGCGAGCGCCAGTTGCAGGTAATAATAGTTACCTGTAGGTATCCCGTACTGCGTGGCAGCGCGCTGCACGGAGCTGGCGCCGCAGAGGATGGAGGCGAGCGCCAGCTGCAGGTAATAATAGTTACCTGTAGGTATCCCGTACTGCGTGGCAGCGCGCTGCACGGAGCTGGCGCCGCAGCGGATGGAGGCGAGCGCCAGCTGCAGGTAATAATAGTTACCTGTAGGTATCCCGTACTGCGTGGCAGCGCGCTGCACGGAGCTGGCGCCGCAGCGGATGGAGGCGAGCGCCAGCTGCAGGTAATAATAGTTACCTGTAGGTATCCCGTACTGCGTGGCAGCGCGCTGCACGGAGCTGGCGCCGCAGCGGATGGAGGCGAGCGCCAGCTGCAGGTAATAATAGTTACCTGTAGGTATCCCGTACTGCGTGGCAGCGCGCTGCACGGAGCTGGCGCCGCAGAGGATGGAGGCGAGCGCCAGCTGCAGGTAATAATAGTTACCTGTAGGTATCCCGTACTGCGTGGCAGCGCGCTGCACGGAGCTGGCGCCGCAGCGGATGGAGGCGAGCGCCAGCTGCAGGTAATAATAGTTACCTGTAGGTATCCCGTACTGCGTGGCAGCGCGCTGCACGGAGCTGGCGCCGCAGCGGATGGAGGCGAGCGCCAGCTGCAGGTAATAATAGTTACCTGTAGGTATCCCGTACTGCGTGGCAGCGCGCTGCACGGAGCTGGCGCCGCAGCGGATGGAGGCGAGCGCCAGCTGCAGGTAATAATAGTTACCTGTAGGTATCCCGTACTGCGTGGCAGCGCGCTGCACGGAGCTGGCGCCGCAGCGGATGGAGGCGAGCGCCAGCTGCAGGTAATAATAGTTACCTGTAGGTATCCCGTACTGCGTGGCAGCGCGCTGCACGGAGCTGGCGCCGCAGCGGATGGAGGCGAGCGCCAGCTGCAGGTAATAATAGTTACCTGTAGGTATCCCGTACTGCGTGGCAGCGCGCTGCACGGAGCTGGCGCCGCAGCGGATGGAGGCGAGCGCCAGCTGCAGGTAATAATAGTTACCTGTAGGTATCCCGTACTGCGTGGCAGCGCGCTGCACGGAGCTGGCGCCGCAGCGGATGGAGGCGAGCGCCAGCTGCAGGTAATAATAGTTACCTGTAGGTATCCCGTACTGCGTGGCAGCGCGCTGCACGGAGCTGGCGCCGCAGCGGATGGAGGCGAGCGCCAGCTGCAGGTAATAATAGTTACCTGTAGGTATCCCGTACTGCGTGGCAGCGCGCTGCACGGAGCTGGCGCCGCAGCGGATGGAGGCGAGCGCCAGCTGCAGGTAATAATAGTTACCTGTAGGTATCCCGTACTGCGTGGCAGCGCGCTGCACGGAGCTGGCGCCGCAGCGGATGGAGGCGAGCGCCAGCTGCAGGTAATAATAGTTACCTGTAGGTATCCCGTACTGCGTGGCAGCGCGCTGCACGGAGCTGGCGCCGCAGCGGATGGAGGCGAGCGCCAGCTGCAGGTAATAATAGTTACCTGTAGGTATCCCGTACTGCGTGGCAGCGCGCTGCACGGAGCTGGCGCCGCAGCGGATGGAGGCGAGCGCCAGCTGCAGGTAATAATAGTTACCTGTAGGTATCCCGTACTGCGTGGCAGCGCGCTGCACGGAGCTGGCGCCGCAGCGGATGGAGGCGAGCGCCAGCTGCAGGTAATAATAGTTACCTGTAGGTATCCCGTACTGCGTGGCAGCGCGCTGCACGGAGCTGGCGCCGCAGCGGATGGAGGCGAGCGCCAGCTGCAGGTAATAATAGTTACCTGTAGGTATCCCGTACTGCGTGGCAGCGCGCTGCACGGAGCTGGCGCCGCAGCGGATGGAGGCGAGCGCCAGCTGCAGGTAATAATAGTTACCTGTAGGTATCCCGTACTGCGTGGCAGCGCGCTGCACGGAGCTGGCGCCGCAGCGGATGGAGGCGAGCGCCAGCTGCAGGTAATAATAGTTACCTGTAGGTATCCCGTACTGCGTGGCAGCGCGCTGCACGGAGCTGGCGCCGCAGCGGATGGAGGCGAGCGCCAGCTGCAGGTAATAATAGTTACCTGTAGGTATCCCGTACTGCGTGGCAGCGCGCTGCACGGAGCTGGCGCCGCAGCGGATGGAGGCGAGCGCCAGCTGCAGGTAATAATAGTTACCTGTAGGTATCCCGTACTGCGTGGCAGCGCGCTGCACGGAGCTGGCGCCGCAGCGGATGGAGGCGAGCGCCAGCTGCAGGTAATAATAGTTACCTGTAGGTATCCCGTACTGCGTGGCAGCGCGCTGCACGGAGCTGGCGCCGCAGCGGATGGAGGCGAGCGCCAGCTGCAGGTAATAATAGTTACCTGTAGGTATCCCGTACTGCGTGGCAGCGCGCTGCACGGAGCTGGCGCCGCAGCGGATGGAGGCGAGCGCCAGCTGCAGGTCGGCGCGCCGCCACGCCGTGGGCGCCGCGTTGAATGGCGCCGACAGCCGGATGCCCTCGCGCCGAGCTATCTTGTACAGTGTGCTGCTGGGGATACCTGGTACAAGTTACAAGGTAAATAGAATTACTTCTCATAAGTTCTTCTGGTTTCCGAGATAGCGATCAGCTTGAATATTCCAGATGTGTCTTAAATAGTACTGTGGCGATTTGCCATTTAATCTTGATGCTACTGCTAAGGGATGCGATGACATTGATCGACGTCTCAGTCAAGGAGTTGTAGCTTTTGGTGCAGTATTAACTGTAGATTGGCGTTGACAGATCCATTCTAGTTTAATGTGGTAGCTTATAGTAGCTGGCTCATTAGGTTTTATCGGTTTCCTTGTGTAAGAGTGACCATAAAGTGGTGGATACCGTCTACCGATTCCATCAAGTGATCGTCGGCATAAGAATCAACTTCTCACACCCTATTAATTTAATTATTGTAATATTATTATTGGTGTACAATAAAGAATATATCTATCTATCTTCTCAAATCAAACCAATGATGTGGAACGTCATACCATAAGCTTTGCTGGCCTTGTTAGCGGAGATAGCGCCTGCCCTCAGCGCGTGCAGAGCTCCGCGCAGGTCCGCTTCGCTCCAGGACTTGGCGGCGCCTTCCTTCTTAGGCGTGTCGATGCCCAGACGATGCGCGCGCTGCCAAAGTGTAGTGGACGGAATACCGTATGTCGCTGATGCCTGTGGATACGTAATAAAGCTATAATTGAGCGCACAGCTATCGAGTGGAATTTTGTTGCGAAAGTTCGTGTTTCCTGGTAGCTATAACCTGGGACTTTTTCATTCAAGAATGAATATCGTGCTCCATCGTTGAACACGGCAGCATTGCTTACCGTCAGACAAGATTAGTGGTAAAATGTAATGTAATGTACTATTGAACTAAACAATATTTCCTAATATCCTTTTTTACTAATACTGCCAAACACTGTCAAATTTTTTACGCTCGACTAAGCGCCTAGGTTGGAAAATCCAATAATAAAAAATAATAAAAATAATAATAATGCAATAAATAATAAATTAAGGAGTTCATATCGTTGAGTGTTCTATATATGGTAGTCCTGAATAAAATATTGAAGACTCAAGAATTAAATAATTTAATTTCAAGTAAACCATTTAGGTACCTACTACTACTTTTGAATTGTCAAGATTCACTGATGATCTCAGTCAGAAAAATTATGCTAATTGCACATTCCAAAGCGTAGATCTCTATAAAGAAGTATGTGCAAGAAACTCTATCTATAGATAGATGCTCTTTAAAATCACGTGATATTACAATTATCTCGGTTACATGATGTTTCTTTCCGCTTCTATTAGGTATGTGAGAACAATGTAAATAAAATAAAAAGAAGAAGTCCTGTAATTACAACTTTCTAACGAATATTCAAAAAAAGTTTTAAAACATTGAAGATACGGAGAATATATCTCACTACGTATACAGTATTACAGAAACAAGCTAGATGTTCATAAAGGAACCACTTAACAAAGAAAGAATTGTTAAATAACAAAAGCAAAAGGAAGTGTCACTTTATCTCATCCTTCAACTTAATTGGCTCACTTCACCTCATTACAACTCTCTTAGAAACTTAATACAGCCATCATGAAATTACAAAATGTACAAATTGTACATATACGTTTCCGAAGGTTACACACACCGTCACGCATATAAAATCTGTGCTGTGGGATGCCAACCGTGACGGCTACTTCCACCAACCATCATACATTTATAAATCTCAATACGAGCACCAAAGGATTTGTACTGTCATGTGAATTCATGTCATACCTGTCTGTCTGACTTATATTGGTGAAAGAATGGGCAAAGATGACATGATGATGATGTCCATTCACTACTTTATAGTTTTTAATAATAAACTTTACCGGGCCCATATTATTTATTGTGATTGTGACAAACTAGTGTTTATAGTAGATACATGTTGAAGCCCAGCTTCGGCTGGTGCCTATGTGAAACTTTGCTAATCCCGAATTTTGCTTATAATAATTTCTTATTTGAGTTTGGTCAAATTAGAAATATTTTTACTAGCAGTTAGCAAAAAAAAATAGAAAGTTAGTCTACGCCAGCGTAAAAAAAGACAGCGAAAACTATTACTTTTTAAATTTTGTTCTTATACAAAAATTCCCTGACGGAGTCAGTTTCCTGATAGCTACCATTTAGGGTTCTTTGAGTCAAGAGTAGATATACCTATATATAATACCCAGGTCAGTTCTAGGCAAGCGTGCTCGCTCGTCGACCACATCATCGCTTACCATCAGGTGAGATAGTGGTCAAACGCGAGCCTATTCATAATAAAAAAAATTAAAACTACCCTACACAAAAGCAAGTAGGTAAGTACCTTCGTAAGGCTCATCTGGTGGTTTCTGAGAGCGTCCAAGGCTCGCTCCATGTCCTGCTGGGTCCAGCTCTTGGGGCTGTGACGCGGCGCGGGCGACGCTTGACGCCCGCAGGAGTCACTTGTGTCTTCACCACTAAGATGCGGTTGTTCTGTAAGTAATGGTTACATTTTTGGGACATGTAAAACATACAAGTATACCTACTTACACGACGCTATTTGATCTCCTTGTGGTGCGACCCGCCATTATCCGATGAAAAACCATATGTGTTTCACTGTTTCGATCCAGCGGGGCCACTTGAGATGGGCCGGAAAAAGTAGTGGCTTTGCTTTGTTTGTTCAATGTACCTCAACTATTTTGATAGAAATTACAGTTAATCGCCTCATCCATTCAGAGAGGTCCTCGGTTCTATTACGCTCGAAAACATCAAATTAATAAGTACTGATCGTAACTTTTACCAATGTTCCTCTTGATTCATGTATTAACTCCAAGGGATCTTTAACAAAACAGCGGAAACTCAACAAGAAAAATTTGTCTACCCAGCAGGGCCCTTTGTAATTTTAGTTTATATGTGCATAAAAAGTACACCATTATTGTATAGGTATATATGTATATTACCACGTATATTACCAATAAACGAATAGTAAACCATTGATTGAACCCTTTTCGTTGTCTAAAAATATACCTACTTCAGTATATTTTAAACCGACTTCAAAAAAGAGGAGCTTATAGCCTTTTTAGGGTTCCGTACCTCAAAAGGAAAAAACGGAACCCTTATGGGATCACTTTGTTGTCCGTCGGTCTGTCTGTCTGTCTGACAAGACCTTTTATCTCAGGAACGCGTGGAAGTATCGAGTTGAAATTAAACCATATACTTAGGTTTGCGGTCCCTTGAAGCTGTGAAGAAATCAAACTTAAATTAACGAAAAAACAAGAAACGGTCGTATAAGTCGCAAAAAACGTATATTTCGACACTCTCAAGGGAATCAAAATTCGTAGGGTACTTCCCGTTGACCCAGAATCCTGAAATTTGGCATAAAGCAAGGTCTTATAGCACAGATATAGGATTAAATCTGAAAACAGTAAATTTGTTGTTACGTTTAAAAAAATAAATACTTTTTTGCTTTTCGGGAATTTTACATAAGTTTACACGGAAACCTTAGTGCGCGAGTCCGACTCGCACTTGCCCAGTTTTTTTTTATTTTTTATGTATCTTCTGCGACTAGATAGTAGTCGTAGAAGAGGCCTGGACCGATTTGGAAAATTATTTTTTTGTTTGAAAGAGTACACTTTCCAGATGGTCTCACGGTTATCCCACGTCTCCTGAGCTTGGGTCAGGATTTAATTATGGGATCCAGGAGAAATCGAGCAAACTCTTCTTTAATAGACACACTTATAGTAATGGTTATAAAATTCTATTAGTGCCTTACTATAGAAATTGCACACTATTTAGGTTTAGCTATACCCCTCGTATGTACTCCTACCACAACTAAATAACGGTATCTTCGATAAAGCGCTGAATTGTAAAGTTACTTTGCATTTGTTTGGATTTTGTTTCTTGCATTGAAGTCTGTTGTATTTTTGCATAAAGTTGTTTTAATGTACCGTAAATGAGTTCAACCGTCAACCTGCAAGAGATGGTTACCTATCATGAAGAGAAAAGCGATCAAAGTGCTCTCGTTTCTCGTTCAAACTAAGCTACGGCTCGCAGAGTTTATGGGATTTCACACGATGACGACGATAACAGGTTTTGAATAAGACCACCAATCTCTTCGTGTCCAACCAAAAAATAGAAATATTCGCGCACGCGAAAGGGAATTAAAAAAACAGGTTTGATCCGTTCTAAAATAGCGTGCGTAACTACGCAGCTTACCCTGTCACTTCTTCAAATGCTCAATAAATTACCATAACTATCAAAATAAGTACCTATTACTTTCTATACGTTTTTCACATTTCCGCGATATTAATCATGCTTACCTACTTCGCCTTTTGTTTAGTCAGAAAATACAGTAATTAAATCAATAGCAATACATAGATAGAGTTTCGGTCGTACAACTTTAAAGTAATTAATAAATAAAACCCTCTGTTTTTGATTGCACAAACAAGGAACTTTTATTACGAAAATAATCAGTCTTTCTTTCTTTAATTATAATAAGTCAAAACAAAAATATAAAATCTTCTCTTATAAATAACAACATAAAAAAATTTACAAAATCTCCCCATCTTGCCCCACTTATAGGGTAAGTCAGGGTACCCCTAGGGTAAGATAGGTATTAAATATCTAATCGTCGTCATCTTCACAAACAGGGCAAATAAGGACAGCTTCATTATCGTTATCTTCCACTCCTGCACAACCACAATGCGCCCATGTGCCGCAAGTCTGGCATGTGATCCATTTTTCAATATACTCGAAATATTATCCGGGCAGTACAGACATTATGTATCTTCATCATCTGATGTCTGAGCTTCTTCGTTAACTTTCTTAGTTCTTTTATTTATTTATTTTTATTGCTTTTGTTTATCCCTTTTGGTTTCTGTGTTGTCTTTCTAGTAGTGATAATAGCTGTTTTTCCTCTTCCTCGAACTTTTCTTGTCCTATTTTCGGCCATTCGTAGCATTAACTGTTTAGGGCTAGCCAAATGAAATGTTGCATTATCCAGAGAATCATTTACTGTTGTTTGCTGTACTGAAGATGAGGTTTCAGGAGTTGGTTGAGGTGCTGCTGTGTTAATTGTAGAATTTAAGGTGGGGCAGGTGGCCGTTTGGGTATTATGGTTTGACGATGTTACTGATGGTGGGACTGTCTGTGTTGGTTGTGAGGTTACTGCTATCGAAGATGTCGAAGCTGTATCCGCCGCGGGATCCATTTCAGCGTTCAATACGATATCGGTGGCCTTTGCAGCAATGAAGTCGTCTTCAGTAAAAATAGGCGAGATACCACATGCTTTAAATGCATTGATTGCAGTTGGCATTACTGCTGCACGAATAATTAGATATCTATGCGCTTGCCCGAAGAGTTCAGTTACTTGAAATCAGGATTGGGCAGTATTTGAATTACTTGTAATTAAAATACGTAATTGAAATACAAATACGTATTTGGTATTTGTATTTCAATTACTTCCCTAAAATGTAATTTGTAATTCGTATTTCAAATACCTGACGGCGAAGTATTTTGTAATTAGTATTTCAAATACTTGAGGCTTCATAATACATTTTAACATTAAAATACATTTAACCTTCATTTAGCGATCGTAAGTGTGAGTGCGAGGCGAGAGTGCAACGATGGTAAAGCAGCTATTAGAGTTGGCAACACTGCACCTGTTATGTACCTACACTGTACGCTATGACTATTTAAAAATCTAGTGTTCATGAAAGGAAACTCTGGTTTTACTGATTAATTAATCTTGTTTTTCTCTACTTTTCAGCCCATTCTGGTCTAGATTACTTATTTTATAATATGTAATTTGTATTTTGTATTTCAATTAAAAATAGCTAAAATACTGTATTTTGTATTATTTTAATTAGTTGCGATACTGTATTTTATAATTTGTATTTCAATTAAAGCAAAGCATGTATTTTGCCCAGCCCTGCTTGAAATTGGGGCACTACTTTCCCAGGATTTGACTTTAACCAATATTTTATCGTAATTAAAGAAGTGACCAATAAGCGAGTAAGATGGGGTATCACCCCGTCTTTCCCTCAGGTAGGTTCCCCATCTTTCCCAAAGTGGACTCCCAAGATGTACAATTTAGATTATAAATATTTGTATTTATAATCTCAAAAAAAGCCGGAACGATGTTATGAATTTAAAGTAGTATAAAATAAACTAATATCAATAAAAAAATATGACACACATATTGTATAGCATACATTATGAACAGTCACGTACATAAGATACGTCAAAAATTAGATAAAACCACTCAAAATTAATAAAAATTCTTAGTAAGTTACGACGTGCACACTATCGATCAAACTTTTTGTGACACTAAAAACTTTTGCTAAACTACGTTAAATGGCGTTAAAATAAATTTTCTAGCGACATTGTATAATCTCGTATGGTTCCCGTATTACCTCGCTACCTCATCTTACCCCACCTTCCCCTAAATTTCTATCGTTAATATTTAGCTAACTTATTTGATCCTTAACACATCCTTAATGAGTAATTTCTACTATACCTATCGATAATTAAAATCTCTTCATAGCATTTCTCAAATTGATTTAAAGTCGTTAGACTTAGAAGGCGAATAATTCCAATACCCAAACATATGTGTCGTAGGCCTTGTCGTGATTACGACACAACAACACTCGTCCTATAATAATGTATAGAGTGTTGTTGCGTAAACAATATAATTAATTAATTATTGTCTATTTATCTGGTTGGTTATAACATAAGCTTAATCAGCCTTATAATTTTCCCACTGCTGGAACTCAGGCCTCTTCTCTCAGAGAGCGAACGGGCCGTAATCCACCACGCGGCCCAGAGCGAATTGGCGGTTGGTTGGTTTGGTAGATATCGCTGTCACCGGTAAAACCAATAGATTTAATTTTGTGAAAAAGTGTTCTTAATATTTTGGTACCTATACAAAATTGGTTATTCTATTCTGTAATATTATTACACATACCGCCTTCAGACGAGGGTTCATCCTTGACGGTCAGCAGCGGCATGAAGTCGGTGGAGTCAGGCACTTCGGTGACGTTCATAAAGTCTATGTGACGATCCAATAGCGACGTGCTCTAAATGAAAGGGACATTCACAAATACGTTATAATTATTATTTCTTAATATCTATTGATCACCTAAAACTAATACTTATGTGAATGATAAGCCTGTGAATATATGTATAAGTTGAAAGTATTTAATTCAAACACCCTTAGTACATTTGTAATATAATTAGTGGAATATATAAGTTGATTTTCTGATTATGACAAAAGTGTAAGATTATATTCTTGTCAAGAATTAAAGTAGGTATTGAACACCACGGACGAAACTTAAGTATTGTTTCGTAAGTAACTAATTACATGTAAATGTCGATTTCGCTTACTTAACGAACAACTATGTTAATATAGGTAAAGTTCATTAACGGTAATTAGAACGTCATCTACATAAATTAAGTCACATACACAATAATTATCTAACAGACATTTTCACTGAAGTAAACCAATGTGTCAATTGAGACTGATAGTATGTCTAATAACAAGTACCAACTACACATACTAGTTATGATTGATTACTGTACTTAGTTGATAAAGTTACGTAACTCATTGTTATAGTTAGAATTTGGTGAAAGCTCTGACCCGAATCCACTGAAATTAATTTAATTCCAGTATGCGGCGGTTAATATGGCACATTGGCTCTGTAGTTCGTCATCTATGACACTGATACAGTACCTGTTTGACAGTATCATTAGCTCGAAGTTATTATTGGCCGGATTCGTCTGAGTTGGCCGGGTACTCTTATACCTTGGCATTATGAGGAGCCGACTCGAGTGTCTCCAACGTCGTCGCTGGTGGGGACTCAGCTCGCTCCTGTTTAACACACACCGGCGTGGCAGCCGGGCCCGCCGGCGCCAGCGGTGCCAGCTCCTCCAAGCCACTGCCCTAGACAACCGACAGAGGGTCCAATTACCGTATAATTTTTTACCAAGTCAATTCAATGGACGCAAGTGAAGTGTCAAGTCTTTAAGCTTATCAGCTATATAGCTAAAAAATAGATATGGTATACGGGCCCAGATGACGATTAGAAAAGGCAATTCTTAAACTTTTTTATGATTATGCAGAGTTCTTTTGTCTCTCTTATCGTATTTATCAAATCAGTAATATATGTACTTGCAAATTTATCTAAAGGGAGGTGTTTTTAATAGGACAGTTCCTACAATTGGTGGAGTATTCCCCAAGGCACTATTCTGGGACCTTATTTATATCTTACAGAACAAACTTTAGCACTTTTTTGGTTACTATTGGTACGAATAAAAAAATGGAATTCTTATAAGAATTAATACGGATAAAAAAAAGGAATCCTTATACGAATAAGGACAAAAAAATGGAATCCTTATAGGAGTAAGGGTTCCATTTTTTTATTCGCTAGAAAGACGAAGAGTGATCCTTCACTCCTCGTCTTTCTATCGGACTGACAAAATGGCTATGACAGATGGATAGACAATCCATCTGTCACAGCCATTTAGTTTAACAACTTTCCAACCAAGTCAGTCTTAGTGTAAATTTTTTTGAACGATTTGAACGATGAAACTTTTAGAGTATTATCTATAACTTTCAAATATCAGTATTATAGAAAGAATCAATTCTTTTAACATTGAGCAAGGAGTCGCTGACACTACGGAGGGGAAATAAATGATTACATTCCCGCGCTCGCATCGTGCTGGAGCCTTGCCACTACTTACTTAATCTATTTATTCCTCTATTATAAACTAATACGCGAACAGCGTTATTTTATTACAATCAATAAAAGCACCGGGACAACGAACGTCTTAAAATACTTAGTGAAGTTAGTAGTATGTATAAGAATTTGAAGAATTTCGCATCATAAGAAGCTTACGAAAGTTTTTCTATATTAGCAAATAACGCTACTTCTACTCGTAAACACGTCCACATCATATTATAACTTTCTATCGCAGATATTGAGAATGTAGATAAACAATCTTTTTCCACGTATAAATATAACACATGTACTGCAAAGTAGGCAATATGAAACAAGTTTTTATAATTTGATTAGCGGTTGAAAAACTGTTTTACGAGATGCGGTTACGCGTGCTGACTTTCAGCGTTGAGTGAACCTAATATAATGAATTTTAATAAATTACTTTTGCAAAGTCGTTTAACTATCACATTATCACGCTTTTATGGCAGCTTAAAATATATGCGCTGCATATTTTCAAGGAATGTCATGTTCCGTTACGAATAACAAAATTTTGTTGTTATAGACTGCAAACTTTGGTAGGTAGTCCGAGCATTACAGAAACTAGTTAAAGATAACATAGAAGTAAAAACTAGTCATTCTAAAGCACTTAGACATGGTATCAAAAAACTGCAAACTATAATTAAAAGCTATTAAAAAGTAGGTATAAATAATTGAAGAGCCCGCGAAAATCGTGCAGATAAATAATAACATGCTAATAATATAAGTTACCTGACTGGATAGATAACTGTGCGTGAACTGTGAGTTGCTATCTTCTTCGTCCGAGAGTGGTTCGCACTTCACTTGTGACAGTCCGTGGCCGGGCATCTCCTAGCAAAACAAATAAAAACAAACTACTAACGTCTCCTCCTCTACTATAAAATTAAATACTGTTTCTTGAAATAAATCATTTACGGTGATTAACTCGAAGATGAAGTTCCTATATTTACGAGTTATGAATACAAGTTTATATTGACGATACAGTCGCACTTATCGCCACAACAAAAGCGCGCTAAATCTATCCTACGAGTACAAGTGTAAACAACAACGTGGCACCCCATGTTCTCCCCGGAATGTCGCAGAAATCGAACAATCGCTATGTTATAAGTAGGTTTACATAGGCAATTAGACAAAAGGAAGCGAGCTTTATTGAATTTTTTCTCGATTGGTGCACAAATGAAGAGTGCAAAGTTTTAGTCTCTCTCTCTCTGTCGCCCGCGAGCCAGACCGTCTCACGAGCTTTTTTAATTTTGTTTGTTTAAAGCCCTTATGCATGTCGCTAACGTACCTATATAAGTTCGTTGCAGAAACTTCCAACTGAAACAAACACGCGTGACGGATTCAAAACTTTATACATAGAGAAAACTTATAAGATTTGGGATAAGCAACTTTAAGAGATTGTTGTTAGCGTGTATATTCGTGCGCAATCACCTGTCAGAGGTAGAGGAAAGTAGTGAATGTAAAGTTGCGCGGTTAACCCTCTCTCGTCGCTTCACATCGTTCCATTCGAGGAGCCGGCGGTCGCGGGCACGTCTGCGCGACCCCGACACACCGCGAGATACGAAAACACATTCACTTTCACCGTCTTCCCGACAGCCCGGCACACCGCGAAGGACGGTGCGAAACGGGTGCCGATAAACGCGAGGGAAACGGAATTGCCGAAGACGAGGGCGCGAAATTCACTCGACTCACCTAGTCGGTCAGCGGTAGCCGCCGCAAGCACTCGCCCGCGCCACACATGCACCGCGGACTCGTCCCGGCACCCGCGACTGCACGGTGACCTTCGGGAAACGATGAGATGTCGCAAATGAAAGTGAATTCGGCACACACCCGGCCGACTCTGCGTCGCTGCGTGGCGCATGTTTAGGAGGTGCAGGGCGGGCGCGTGCTCATTTTTTTCCGCGCCAAAGAAATAAAAACAAACGCCTTTTTGCCGACAACCGGCCGCGCCGCACTGTAGCGGTGCTCGGTGCTCCCTCTCTCGCCGCGCCGCTTCAATGTGTTCACAGTCCACAGCCAAACTCGGCCAGCACTCCAAGTAGGAGGCTGACTAAAGTTTCGAAACTACTTTAGATACATTGTTTTTCAATTCAGGAAGTTTTGTAAAGCGACTGTAACCATTAAAATTGGCGATAGACGAAGTCTGCAGGGAGGGTAGCTGCATTATAGCACGTGTAGGTATGCAGGGAGGAGGCAGGGGGTGGTCGGCCGCCCGACCAGTCGGCGCCCCGCGCGGCGCCTTCTCTCTCCGCTCCGATTGATTTTTATTACAAGAATTTCGCTCGTGGTTTTTTTTTTGTTTCCCGCACACCGAAAGCCTGGCGACGCACACAAAGAGATTCGTATAATTCGTTTGTACGAACTTACTAATGCTATTGATTTTTATAACGAAGCGACAAAGCTTACGAGGGAACCAGCGCTGGCGGTATCTTCAAGTTACGAGGAAAAGTCTCGCTAGTATTCACTTCCTTGTTTGAAATAAGTATTTTGTTGAAGAATGCTTTTTTTACGATTACTGAAGCGGTTAAAAATTTTGGCAAAATTGAAGGGTAGTTTAAAAACTAGAATTATTTGTAGTTATTTGTATTATGTTAAAGGAAACACCAAAACACAATATTTTGCGAAACTAGATATTTCATTAGATTTCCAAGAGACTTTGGAGGCTATAAGACAGATGAATGATTATGATTCGCGTTTTAAACTAAAATAGGTTGATTTCCTTTCCATTCTCAAGCTTCCGTTTTCTACATGATTCCTTGATGTATCTCATTCTGCTTTAACTTTTTAATACACGAATTTATCACTGCATCTGTAACGTATTGTAATCGAGCTTTCTGTCCGTTTCCCGCTAAAACTTGAAAGTTTTCAAGCTCGCTAAAGTGTTTAGAAGATATTATCTAGGCTAGCGAGCAGCGTCGCTAACTTACCTATGAAAACAGAGAACAAAGGCGAGTCTAGTGGTGTATGCCTGCATTAGCCAGCTACAGTGCAAATAGCTACAAGCACTCATCTTCCAGTATTTACGTCCTAAAGAGACACATTTCTATGTGTTGGTCTTCTTCGTGGTTGTATCCAGCTCATCTCACTGTATTCTACGTGGTCGTGTCCAGCTCGTCCCACCGTATTCTACGCGGTTGTTTCTATCTCGTCCTAAAATATTTTAAGTGGTCGTGTGCAGCTCGTCTCACTGTATTCTACGTGGTCGTGTCCAGCTTACTCCGTCATGTTCTACGTGATGTTATCTGTCTCATCACGCCATCTTCTACGTGGGTGTGTCCAGCTCCTCCCGCCATCTTTTACGTGGTTATGACCAGTTCATCCCGCCATGTTCTACGTATTTATAATCTATCTTGACCTGCTACCTACGTGGTTGTGTCCAAATCATCCTGCCATGTTCTACGTTGTTGAACATGGTTGTATTCATCTAAACCCGCCACCTACGTGGTTGTGTCCAACTTGTCCCGCCAGGTTCTACATGGTTGTATTCATCTCACCCAGCCATCTACGTGGTTGTGTCCAAGTAGTCCCGCCATGTTCTACGTGGTTGTGTTCATCTCAACCCGCCACTTACATGGTTGTGTCCAACTCGTCCCGCCATGTTCTACGTGGTTGTATTCATCTCAACCCGCCACCTACGTGGTTGTGTCCAAGTCGCCCCGCTATGTTCTACGTGTTTGTATTCATCTCGACATGCCACCTACGTGGTTGTGTCCAAGTCGTCCCTCCATGTTTTACGTGGTTGTATTCATTTCAACCCGCCACCTACATGGTTGCGCTCAGGTCATCCCGCCATGTTCTATGTGGTTGTATTATTCTCGACCTATCACCTACGTGGTAGTGTCCAGCTCGTCCCGCCATGTTCCACGTGATTTTATTCATCTCAACCCGCCCCCTACGTGGTTGTGTCCAAGTCGCCCCGCTATGTTTTACGTGTTTGTATTCATCTCGACATGCCACCTACGTGGTTGTGTCCAAGTCGTCCCTCCATGTTTAACGTGGTTGTATTCATTTTAACCCGCCACCTACATGGTTGCGTTCAGGTCGTCCCGCCATGTTCTATGTGGTTGTATTAATCTCGACCTATCACCTACGTGGTAGTGTCCAGCTCGTCCCGCCATGTTCTACGTGATTTTATTCATCTCAACCCGCCCCCTACGTGGTTGTGTCCAAGTCGTCCCGCTATGTTCTACGTGTTTTTATTCATCTCGACATGCCACATACGTGGTTGTGTCCAAGTCGTCCCTCCATGTTTTACGTGGTTGTATTCATTTCAACTCGCCACGTACGTGCGTATAAGTACGTTGTTTTCTCCAGGTCATCCCACCGAAGTTCCTTGAAGAGCACGATACAAACGAAGCATCCTACAGTGTATTGTTAAAGTACCCATTTTTATAGATGTAGGTACAGCTAAGTACATATATTCAACACTTTGACACAATAGCTATTGCATTGCAGACACTTGATCGTCAATTGGTAGATTACTGACGACTTTGATGGACCTATTGTGTGTGAGTGAAGGTCGTTGCAGTACGTAGGTATTAGAGTTCGAGATTGATGATTTTCAGTAGATATTTTATTCTTATTTATTTTTCTTTTTTTATGCATATTACACAAATACACACAAAATATTGGGACAGTTTCTGCACACAGAAAAAAGAAAAGTTGTTTATTTTGGCGTGAGACATAAGGCGTCCAGTCACGGTCATCCAAGCGTCAATCAATTCCATCAATCATGAATGATGTTTGAATGACGGAATTTTATCGCCATTATGTTTTCGTCAACCAAAATATTGACTGTGGCATAACTGACAGCAAAACCTATCGTATAATGGACGCCTATGAAACATTGACACCCAGGTTCTCAACTATAAATCAATGATGGTTCAAAATAATACCCTGAAGTGATCTATTAGATAATTCTATCAACCAATCAAATCTTCTAGGTAAGCGCGCTCCATCGTCGACCGCATCGTCGCGCTTTCCATCAGGTGAGATAGCGGTCAAGCGCGAACCTATCAAGAATAAAAAAAAAAATCAGTTGACTGACATGTACCTAACAATTTGATAGCTAGTTAGTTTACAACACGAAAATAGGCAGGTTTCTGAATTGAGTATGTCAAACCCAAATGCCAAATTTTTATTGGTTTTCAGGGCAAAATAAAGTTTCAGATTAAGAGATACCTACTCAACGTTAAATACCTACTTCAGAAATCGAGGGAATATCACGCCTATATTCCTCGAAGGATTGGGCAGATATGATTCTGTACTTGTACTACGTCCCTCAGCACAGCAGCAGTACAGTAAATAGTAGAATCAGACTTTGTTACTTTCATGCTTTGTAGCTTGCTACCACGCAATCACTTAAAATTGTCAGTAGTATTTAGTTCCCTAGCAGCAAAAAATGGAGTACGTAGCCCTTTCAAGTTGTTTCAATTACCTCTACTCGTGCATTATTTCTAAAAATAAAAGAAAAAAAATAAAATAAAAATGAAATAATGTAATGTAGTAATTCTCGCGCTCATGGCGACCTTTATAGGTATGCGGAACAGAGTGTTTAAGGGACTTTATGCTCATGCCTCCGTTAAAAGGGAGGATCCGCCGACCAGACAGATTTTCTGTCTGGTCTGGGCAATTGCGCGATAGTTGATTTCGGGCTGTTACGCGAGAACTCTAATACAGATGCAAAATTTCGAATTTTAATTCTTATGTTGCGTAGATAATATCACTACAGAATTATAAATCCATCCCAACTAGTAAAAATACCGTATAAGCAATTACTCTTACGACTAAAGATAGAAACAACTCGTATAAAAGATCCTATTATTCCAAAAAGCTATATAAAAGTAGTTTTCTACAGTTTTTAGCATTCAACGCTTTTAGCTCTTTAACATGTCTAGTAAACGTGCACGAATTCATATCGCTTTTATTCGATAATCATAATAATATAATCATCTTTCGATAGCCTTCATACAATCGTAAGTCTCACAAAAGCTTTTTAAAAGCAATTGAATTGCTAATTTGTCGTAAATATAGCATTTATAGCACTATCTTTCGACATTTAATTTTTACAGCATTATTGTAGAATAAACTCCGTTCATTCGACAAAATAGCATACTAGCACTTAATGTTATTTGATAGCCTTCTGCAAGGTTTCATTGGACTTAATTATTAAAGTTGAGAAAACGCTTTAAAATTATCTATTTTAGCCCCAAAGGTGCTCTAAACATTTTTTGAAAGCCGTCTTACAGCGTTGTAGTGATAAAAAAGGTCAAAAATCTTTTTCAAGACACTTGCTCTGAAAGTGACTCTTATTGCACTACACTTAGGTATATAATGGCACTCGTTACCAAACTGTGACATTTTGATTACCATTACGCACTAGTGCTATAATGTAGTTAAAACTTTTTTGTTCAACCTTTGTTCGCAAAACAAACTTTGAATTAATATAATATAATAATATAATATAATATTCCACAACTATCACACAACGCCGTCTAGTCCCAAGCTAAGCAGAGCTTGTGTTATGGGTACTAGACAACTGATAAACGTACTTATATATTTCTAGATACATACATATATAGATAAATTACACCCAGACACAGAACAAATCATCGTGCTCATCACACAAACATTTGTCCTGGGTGGGAATCGAACCCACGACCTCTGGCATAGCAGTCAGAACCACTAACCACTAGACCAACAGGCCAGTCAATTCGAATAAAATTCCCATTATGTTATTGCGTTCAATAGTATATAAATTAGTGTCTTACTTACTTATTTCATCCAATTTACAAGTTAAAATTTGTACAAAAGATTTATTTAATAAAAAACATTTAGTAAATAAATCGTATATTCAAATTTTTTTTTGTGGTCTATGGCCGCCATTTTAAGATGCGCGCGGTTTTTAGCGTGATTTTTTTTTATTCCAGTGAAACTTCACTAAAAGACCATCTCAGACAATAATCTGCATGGTTCTCATATGATTTGACCATTTTAGCTGTTTGTTAATATGATCAAATTTTAATAAAATAATAATAAAATTGACAGATTTAATTGCTAGTCCGCTCTGCTTGCGCTAGCGATACAAGGTAAGACAGACTACATGACAATCTAAAAAAAACTGGGCAAGTGTGAGTCGGACTCGCGCACTGAGGGTTCCGTACAAACTACAATTCCTGAATGGAGTCTCGAAGATTTTACCGAATTGCAAAAAGTTTTTTTTTTTCGACGCAGGTAACATATCTTTTGTAAAGCGAAAAGTTTTACAAAAGGCTTTTTACACTGTAAAGGACTATCTTGAGGACCAAAAGGCTTGGGATTGACCTGCTCCAGAACGCTCTACAATTATTATTATTGTATTTTTTTTAAACATGGTGTCTTTGACATCGACGCACTAACGAATACCATGGATACAGTATATGATTCTGGACCCCCCAGAAGTGAATTTTTTCGGCGGTTTTTTCCAATTTGTCTTTTAAAAAAATACTCACGTTTTTTTTTTTAATTTTAACTGTATAAAATCGTTATTCTAACATTTTTAGTGAAAAGAATGAATGAATTACTTTTAAAATTAAAAATGTCACCGGGTTTGATTAGAATAACGATTTTATCTACCCCGATGACTTTTTAATTAAATATATATTTATTTAGAGTGGTTAGAATAACGATTTTACACAGTTTAAATTTAAAAAACGTACAGATTTTTTTTTTAATTAGGAAAGAGGCGATGAAAAATTCCACCACTCCAGAAACATGTACTGGATCCGCGGTATTCGTTTGTGCGTCGATGTCAAAGACACCCTGTATATTTCAATTGTGCTTTTTATTTATATTCTTTTTACAATTAATTTTGATAATTGTTTTTTTTATTCAATTTGACAAATATAATATTTTTTTTAAATTTGACATTGATATTTCCCGTTTTCCCGTGAAGCGGCGGGCCTCCTTTCTGGCCTGCCACCGTGGGATTTGGAGGCAACAGTCCTTGCACGCATGCACGATCTGCGCGTGGATATGCAACGCCGAGGCGAAACTCCGCTGCCGCGCTAAGTCGTGGCATGGTGGACAGAGTTCCGGCGCGGCGGCGGGATCTCATGGTGGAATGGCGACAGCGACTATCGCAACCTAGTGCTGGGCACGCCACAATTATGGCGTTAAGTCCCCTCTTTGAGGAGTGGCTGGAAAGACAACATGGCGTCCTTACCTTCCGCATGACGCAGGTCCTCACCGGACATGGTGAGTTCGGGAGGTTCCTGCACCGCATTCATGCGGAAGAAACGCCTGGGTGCCACTATTGTGTAGACCGCCCGGAGGACACGGTGCATACCTACGGTAGAGGTTTGCTCCGCCTGGGTAGAGCACCGCCATGTCCTCGTGGGGACGATCGGCGGCAGTGATCTCTCGCGCCGGACCTTGATACAGCCTAGGCCATGGTCCGGAGCGAGGAAGAATGGCAGGCGGTCGCCTCCTTCTGCAAAGCAGAGGAGGCCGACCGCGCGAGGCAATGATCCTCTCACCCCAGCCGCCGTGATTCCGATCCCGATTACCGGCCATCGTAGGCGCGGGCTTGCGGACAGCAAGCAATGGGTAGTGAGGTACCCATTGCTTGCTGTCCGCAAGCCCCCACCATGCAAGACCGACCGTCCGGTAACCGTCCGGACCGAGCCCAAGTCGTCGACGGCGCGTATTGTTCCACGCGCGCCTCAGGGAGATGTCAGCAAATCGTAGGGGCCCAGCTGAGTCAAAGCCTACTGGGGCCACGGGTAGTATGGAAGTGAAACCCGGAGCCCTGGGACGAAGGCAAAGAAGGAACAGGAGTGGGTTTTTAGTCAGTAAAAGTCTGACACTATCTCCCGCTCCGCCCAAGAGCGGGAATTGTCATTACATGGTTTTCCCACCAAAAAAAAAACCTATGAAAATAGTTCAATTCCCGAATTGAGTTACGAAGAGTTTTCCGAATCGCAAACAATGTTTTTCAACACACTTGCTCAGAATGTGACTCTTATTGCACTACACTTAGGTATATAATGGCACTCATTACCAAACTATGACATTTTGATTACCATTACGCACTAGTGCTATAATGTAGTTAAAACCTTTTTGTTCAACCTCTTTGTTCGCAAAACAAATTTTGAATTCGAATAAAATTCCCTCTATGTTATTGTGTTCAATAGTATATAAATTAGTGTCTTCTTGCTTATTTCATCCAATTTACAAGTTAAAATGGACAAATTTAACTTGTACAAACGATTTATATAATAAAAAATATTTAGCAAATAAATCGTACATTCAAATAAAATTTGTTTTTTTTGTGGTCTATGGCCGCCATTTTAAGATGCGCGCGGTTTTTGGCTTAATTTTTTTTATTCCAGTGAAGTTCAGTGGCTGTATTAATTAAATAAAATTAAATACTACAAAATTATTAGAAAATGTTACATCCGTATTCTATTGTCACTATTACATTATCGTAAAAAATTCACGCAAGAAAACATAAATGTAAGACTAGGCAGTATGATAAAAATACCATAGCCTTCCTCTAGGAGTAAATAAAAAAAATGATGCGCGCTTATGAAAAAGATTTTTACCGCCATGTCACAGAAAATTTTACTAGTTTTACTGTTGTTTTCTTCACAAGTGTATTGAAAAACGTCGTATGACACACGTTACAGTTCTTGGCTCTCTTAAGACCCTCGCCACGGCTCGGGTCTAAATACCGCCTCGACGGTAATCACTAACATTACACACTTATATCATAATGTACTATTATTTTTTGTGACGTAACTACAAATTTACAGTTTTCAGATTTTTTCCTATACTTGTGCTATGAGACCTTGCTTTATGCCAAATTTCCGGATTCTAGGTCAACGGGAAGTACCCTATGAATTTTGATTCCCTTGACAGTGTCGAAATATACGTTTTTTGCGACATAAACGGCCGTATCTTTTTTTTTCGTAAATTCATAAGTTTGATTTTTTCACTGCTTCAAGGAAACGCAGTCCTGAGTATATGGTTTAATTAATTTCAACTCGATACCTCCACGTGTTCCTGAGATAAAGGGTCTTGACAGACAGACAGACAGCCAGACAGACGGACAACAAAGTGATCCTATAGGGGTTCCGTTTTTTCCTTTTGAGGTACGGAACTCTAAAAAACAACAAATTTACTGATTTCAGATTTATTCCTATACTTGTGCTATATGACCAAGCTTCATACCAAATTTCAGAATTCTGGGTCAACGGGAAGTACCCTATGAATTTTGATTCCTTTGAGAGTATCGAAATATACGTTTTTCTTTTTGACAACGTATACGGCAGTTTCTTGTTTTTTCGTTAACTTAGAAGTTGATTTATTCACAGCTTCAAGGGACCGCAGACCTGAGTATATGGTTTTATTTTCAACTCGATACCCCCACGCGTTCCCGAGATAAAGGGTCTTGACAGACAGACAGACAGACAGACAGATGGACAATAAAGTAATCCTATAAGGGTTTCGTTTTTTCTTTTGAGGTATGGAACCCTAAAAAATGGCAAAATTAAAAAGCCTAACAAAAACCGGACAGGTCGGACTGCCTAATTTAACCGGATATGTAACCAAAAAGCCTGATAGGCTTTATCCGGACGCCTGGCAACGCTAGATCCATGGAATAATTAAGTTCTTTCGTCCTTGCTAAAAAAAAGTATGTTATCACGTGTCTAGCTAGACGAACCTATTAAATGATTACACCAGAATGCGTGCAAGCCAACTAATTATGTAGGAAATTTCAGTGTGTAAGTCTATATGACGATCAATTCGCTTTGTATTCTTAGCTGCTCCTGGCATACCTAGAAGTTAACGACCTCCTCAGTGATCGTCAATACGGCTTTCGCCGAAAACGGTCACCTGGAGATCTACTAGAGTATGCCATCCACATCTGGAATGAGGCCAACGAGAGGTACGGGAAATCGCTTACCGTCTCCCTCGACATCTCGAAGGCTTTGACAGGTTCTGGCATGAAAGGCTTATTAGTAAGCTTCCTTCCTTCGGTCTACCCGTAGAATTGTATGCTTAGTTTGCAGAGTGGTCGTCGATCGCTACTCGTCCGGTCGATGGGTTATTAATGCCGGTTTCCCTTAGGGGTCGGTGCTCTTGGCAACATTGTTCCTGCTGCACTTAAAGGACCTACTTAAGCCCGTTTGGGGGTATGTGGAACAGAGAGTAAAGTCCCACATACCTCCGTTGAAAAGGGAGGATCCTCCGGCCAGACGGGATGTTATGTCTGGCGGGCTACTGCCCGATAGATGATTTCGGGCTGTTCTATAATTATGTTCTAATCGCGCGGAGAACTTTGATTGCGCGATGCAGTATTAGTTCTTATGTGACGCCATAGATGTCGCTACATCACTCCCCTCCGGAGATCGGAGATCGATGGTTCTTGATGCTTCTTGATGCGTGCCAGGCCAGTGGTAGGTTGGTTCCAGTGGGTCGGAACCGAATGCCGCATAGTTCTCGGTGAGTCGGAACTGTCTGCGGTGATGCCCTAGTGAGTCGGGGTGGTGCTGTCCCAGTGAGTCGGGATGATGCCCCAGTGAGTCGGGGTGATGATGTCCCAGTGAGTCGGGATGATGCTGCAGGCTCCAGTGAGTCGGAGTAGTGCTGCTGGTTCCAGTGAGTCGGAGCGGTGCTGTGCGACGTAGGGCTTGACTGCTGGCGTCGACCAGGAGAGGTTCTTCGTAGCTCTTCATGTGACTGGCCAAAGGTGCAGTGTGCTTCGCCAAGGTTGCTGATGAGGCTGAGGGTGATAACCAGGTATGACCAGGTAGGCATGCTGGTGGTCAGGATACCCTTTAAAGCCGTGGGTGCTGGCTGTATGGCTCGCTGCTCGAAAGCTTGAGGAAGTGATGATGACGTCACGAAGTAGTAGCTGCACGAAGGCTGCGCTGACGTTCTTTGTCGAGGGTCACCAGTTTGGGGGTATGCGGAACAGAGAGTAAAGTCTCGCAAACCTCCATTGAAAAGGGAGGATCCTCCGGCCAGCCGGGTGATATGTCTGGCGGGCTACTGCCCGATAGATGATTTCGGGCTGTTCTATATGTTCTAATCGCGCGGAGAACTTTGATTGCGCGATGCAGGATTAGTTCTTATGTGACGCCATAGATGTCGCTACACCCGATATCTTTGGATATGCAGACGACAGCACTGTTGTGGAGAGCTACGTGTCCACTATCACTACTGGTTAGGTACTACTTTTAAATTTAACTAAGCTGGTTGGCTCAGCTGACTGACTTCCGCGTCCAAAACAATTTTGTTTTCAGAAAGGCCCACATTGGCACATAAAAATAAGCACCGTGCACGATTCCAATGTTATTGGTCGTTTCATAATGACCTGTGTAAAATAACCGGCAAGAAACAATAATAGGATTACACTTTAAAAAAATTCAAGTAGGTAGTTCAGTACTACTAGACTAGGTAATTGTCGATTTCTGATTTAAATAAGCATTTGAAGTTGAGTAGGTATTTCTCAAACTCTAGCCCGAAAATCTGTCAAAATTTGAGACGAAAAAAAATACCTAGTTCAGAAACCCGCCTTATGTTATTTCTTATCAATTATTTCTTAGTAATTAAAAAAAACAAGAGCTATCACTACTGCATGTGTCTAGTGTCAATCTAGCTAGCATTTGAACAAAAGGATTACAGCGCAGCGAGCGAGACAATTGAAGAGAGTTCATTAAAGTTGTGAATTTCTCATAAGCCAATAGATGGCGCTATGCGTTACGCGTAAGTCGTAATGCAATGCTCTTACAAAACATTCTAGGAGTTCAAGATAAGATCTAACATATCTAAAATTACTACAAATCACCTGTAACTAATTGAAGAAAAGAAAAATAATTAGTATTCTTAGAAAAGATAGGTATCAAACATTTTGTAATCACGAGATGTGCCGTCAAAAAGTAGGTCAAGGACAAGGTGTTCTAAATACATAATGGCAGTTGTTGTATACCATAACAAAAGAATAAAGATTTCGAAAGTTTTTATTCTAAACTTAAAAGTATTTATTTATCTAATTAATTAATTAACCGGGCATCAGTTAACTATCGCATTTACAATTTTTTCAAGCTTTCTAATTATTTGCTAATGGCAACATTTGTGGAGCTTATTTTGGGTCATTCGCGTCGCTTCCAACTTGTACTTCGTTTGGATTTTTGTAGAGGTGCCTTTCTCTAAACTTGCAACATAGCATAGTTAGTTTTAGTTTAGTGTTTTCAATTTCATTCATTCAAGAAAGCTGGCGGGTGTGCAAATGTGTTAAAATAAAAGTGGCAATTAATTATTGAAGAAATAAAAGTGTTAAAATACGTTAGAACAGTTAATGCAATAGTCAAGGTAAGCATTTTAATCTTTTGGTGTAGCGTTACGGCTCCGATAAGGGCTTACTTATTGCTAGGACTTTTCATCTTGAAAATTTCCACTCGTGAACTTTCGAAGTAAAGTTCTCAGAAGTTTCTTTGTCGACTTGAAACTTTTTCGATGTTCGTCGTGCCTTGGCAACGCGATGAACTTGAACAGTTAATGTGTGTCATGAAAAGTTTGCCCAGAAAATAGTAAAACTTAGAATTTTCGTCGCCATTTTATTTTTTGTCGCGCTGGAAAAGCGGCCATTTTCTTTGTGCCGCGTCGCTTACGACGACTCGTATGTGGTCCATAAAGTTAATTTAGTTAAGTTGGGGCGTGATCTCATCGTATGAAGTGATTCGGTGAGATAATTAACGCTATACAGTGATAATCGTTCAGAATCCAATGTTTGTGTAGTCATAGTGAAGTTTTCCTAATGGCCTAGTTATTGCGTGGTGTTATTAGACCTTGTTTAGACGTTGCTTTGATTTTTTCGTTTGTAGGGCTGAGGGCGCGGCGAGTGGCTAGACGGCATCATGGACGACGACCAACAGTTCTGCCTGAGGTGGAACAACCATCAGTCGACACTGGTGTCTGTTTTCGACACTCTCCTCGAGAAGGGAATGCACGTGGACTGCACCCTGGCTGCAGAGGGACAGACGCTCAAGGCGCACAAAGTGGTCCTATCGGCATGCAGTCCCTATTTCGAGGTACGTAAACTCATTACAATGTAGGTCAATTACAATCGTGTCTAAGTTACTTGCAAGGCAACACAGTTTTGCTCTAATAAACATAACACTTGTACCATTCTAGCTTTCATGTATTTACAATTAGGCAGTGTACATAGGTGCATAGATGAGTTGGCAACCGAAAGTTGCCTCTACTACTTTTTCTAAATGCCTGCTTGCAATTATTCATTACCTAACATCATGCTATTAGTAGTTGTTAACTTATGACATGCTAGTGTTCTGGTGCATTAACTTATTATATTTAATTGATTTTGATCTCAAGTGAAATTAAAAAAGAAAAGAATTTTACTATTAACAATGAAATTATTATTTGACTGCACCTTTCAGTAGTATTTATCAACACAGTCAATAGAAAAGTAAACAAAATGAACAATGGTTGGATGATTTTGTTTCAGAGTGTATTATCACAGCAGTATGATAAGCATCCAATAATTATCCTCAAAGATGTGAAATATGCTGAGTTACGAGCAATGATGGATTACATGTACCGCGGTGAGGTCAATATATCTCAAGACCAGTTGGCCGCACTGCTGAAAGCCGCAGAGTCCCTTCAGATCAAGGGTCTCTCTGACAATAAGCCTTCCAGGCCACCGTCGCGCCCAGCGCAGGCTGTAGCTGCACACCCGCCTCGTGTCCCCTCACCACCTCCACAGGTTTGTGATAACAATACTATTCAGTATTCTTAATCTGGTACTCTCTTTAAAGTGGAAGAGCTATAAGAATGAATATAACATACTCAAACAATGAAACAGGCAAATACATTCTAGAACAAATTAAACAAGTGGCTACATAGGAGTAGATGTGTTTGGAATGTTGACAAAAAGTTTAAATCTCACATGATTGGATGAGAATCACAAGTTATAGTAACATTCAAATGTTAAACCTTGGCACCATGTTCATGTGTGTTGGCAGATGTTGTAATGTGTAATTCGTCAACAAAAGATAAAGTTGGACTGCAGAACACATGTAAAAACATAGCAATGTCTGTTTTATTTATATTAGTCATGAAATGTTTTCAATGTAAAGCTTACATTGAATGAAAAATGAAATATATTATTTGAGCTTGCAAGTCCATGACTATGCATTATAACAATTCTTTAGTATCCATATATTTCACCAAAAGGTGTCTGAGATGTTATAGCAATTACATATAGTACCTTGTTCTCTATTTCAATATTGTGCAAGAATGCAATAATTTGAGGAAATAATTTCTTGATTTATAAATATTTACTTGAATATAACAGGAAAAATAATTAGTTTGTAGATAATAATAGCTATTAAAGAAAACAAGATTCTAGTTAGTTCTAGTACTATCTGAATCAAAGTAATATTATAAAGGTGAAAGTTTATGAGTGTGTATATTTGTTACTTCATGCTTGAACAGCTGAACGGATTTCAATGAAATTTGGCACAAAGGTAAACTATGTCCTGGAATGGCATATAGGATACTTTTTATCCCAGGACTTTCCCTTGGGTTAATTTTCTAATTTCATATGCGCAGAGCTGCTGGCAGAAGCTATAATTATGATCTGTTGCATGTTCACTTATCTGTAAAGGGCTTCCGCTAAGTGTTCTGTACTGGAACCGTAACAACAAATTAAAAAAAAAAAAAAAACCATTACTTTGTACTGCTTAGCATTAACTATTTAATAAATCATACCAGAATAAAAGTTCTAACCATTGAGTGAGGTTTCCCTGAATATACATATTTTATCATCTTGAGGGTATATAAATGAATCATCTCTCATTGAAAACTTGAGCGTATTTAAATGAACCATCTGTAATTGATTTATTTTTACGTATAAAGTGTCATCTGTCATCATCAATAGGTACTAATACTACAAAATCAAAAGTACCAAATTTAGTCTGTTTGTTACCTTTCTGGTTTGACTTATGACCTGAGTAGGGCTTACAATACTTCTTATTCCGGTAGTAAATTCCCATGAAATAATCCCAACCTCCATGAAGGCATAGGCTAAAGCGGGCAGTTCAGATACAAAGATACTAAACATAAGTTGTTTTTGATCACCAGGCCCGAGACGGTAGTATAGACAGCAGCCGCGAAGGGTCTGTGAGTCCAACACGACGTCGGAAGAAAGCGCGACGTATGTCCAACGAGTTGCCGCCAGTACCTATCCCGCCGCCCAACGACAACGCGCAAGGCAATGGAGACGATGAAGCATGCAAGGAGGAGCTACAGAGGGACGGCGTTGAGGACCTTACTCTGGACGAGGAAGCCGACGAACAGCCCGTTGTGGCGCACAATGATGTTGTACGCAGTAAGTGTTGTCTTTATTAAAATGTTACTAGTTTTTTTAAATAGTTATACCCCTTTGTGATTGACAAGTGGCCAAGATATGAACAATTGAATTGATTCTTCTAATCAAGTTGATTTATACAAAATTGATCTAAGTAAAAATGACAGTAAGGCAATTAATGCCTAATAGGAATATTAATTATGTTAACATCTGCTTCTAGGTATCACATTAAACTGTGCTTAAACACAGTAAACTGATTTAAAAATTTAGCTTTTTTTAGTAAGAGACTCATCCTATATGTTATCAAGTCGGCAGTTGACGAAAAATTGACTAGAGTTAGTTAACTTGAGTGTCATCAGCTTGTCAGATGCGTGATTCGCCTGTATGCGTGTAACCAGATGCTACGTAATATATGCAATAAGTACCTCCAGCACATAAAATCAATGCATAAAATGTCACACAACACCAGGGCCATGCTTGTATGAGCAAATCCGAATGACACCAAAACTGCCATACAGGTGGAAATGACAACTTTTAAAATATTAGCCCTTTTCAGATTATTGTTCATATCTTTGGTTGGTTGCCATACTAACCAGTTTATGTGGCCCAAACAGTTTCTGGAACGAAAATCATTGAAACGTCAAATCAATAAGTCAAATGATACAAGCTGATGGTAATTCATGCTCCTCAATCAGTTTATTTGCAATTTGTTAGATTTTTAGCGAAAAAACAAAAAAAATTAAGGCCACTCATTTCACAGAAAACAACCAAAACTGCAAATAATTTCAAGAATAAATTATTAACTGCTGTAACTTAATTTACAAGTGATGACAAAACACTTAATTTTTTTATGATTTTCATGTTATTTAGATCTTTAACTCAATTATGTTCAAAGAAAATGATAAAGGGTGTGGTAAAAAAAAGTACAACTTCTTTTAAGTTATTTGATACTGTCTAAGAGCTTCAGATAGAAATATTAATATCCGTTACAATTTGGATGGGATCTAGAATCGCACCAAAGCGCTTCTGGATCGCATAGTTCATCGCAATACTTCTTACTTGAGCCGAATATGGTATGTTCTTATGACATGTTTGACTAACGCCAAATTTGATCGTTACAGATTTCCAATGGCACATGGAACGATCTCAAGACGATATAATGAACTCGAGTGACGGCGCGCGGGAGTCGCAAGGTAAGCTCGCACCCAGTACGCGGAGCTCAGGCAACATGTTGCGTTGACACTGCTTTCGATGTTTTTTTTAATAATGTACCTTCCAACAAACAACGCGACATGTCTCATGGGATTCAATTGATAGTCTGGGACAATTAACTTTTTCTAAAAATTTTTTCTTATTATACACGTCTGTTTGTCTTATCAAAAATATACGAAAAGTTAATTGTCCCAGACAAACAAGGAACGGATGAAATGCGCAATGTCTTCCCATAATTTGAAATAGACAAACAGTCATTGCTTAAAATAATCTATTTATGTTATATATAAATATTATATTTTCACGACAGTGGATATGAGAGTGCTAGTGTTTTCACATGTGAAACTCCAATCTTATATTAATTAGTATCTAATATTATTATAAACTACTAATCTTATTACAGTTCTATATTTTATTACGTTATAAAAAATTTAAAGATTTTCCAGTGCATCAGGTAAAGGTATAACTTTGGTAATGAGGTTTTATAAAATGTAGCCTTGTAAAGGCGAGGTAATTGAAAGGTAAGTATAGGTTTACATTAATAATACACAAAATTGTTACGCTTATGTTTGTGATATGGGATCTTAGTGAATGTAGATCATTGCATGCTTCAGTAATGTAATATTGTCGTAGACAGCACGCGTTGCAATTAACTTTGGCAATTAGTGCAACTATTTACTATTTAAACACGTTTATAGTCTAACACTGGAGTGTAATGGTTTATTTTATTGGTAAGTAATTTTTTACGTATTTATTGTCAATGATAATTATTATCTTAGTAATTAGATATGTAGTTACAATTAATTATTTCAATAAGCACGACACCTCACTTCGCCCATGTTTTATTGGGTGATTAAAATTAGTTGGTTCAACTTCGCTAAGTAAAAATACCGTGGAAAACATTTTATAGCACAAGTGTGAAATTGAATGTTTGTAGAAGATTGGAGTGTCTGCACGCGGCGCCCCAGATGAAGGTAAATGTGAATTATTTACATTGTCCACGTAGTTATGGTTATGTGGCTTATTTATTTATTTTATTATTTTCGTTTTTTTTTTTGCATTCACATGTGATTTCACTGACGTCTTTTCTTAGCAATTCATGTTCAAAATTATAGAAATATTTTTCGCTGAATTTATGCATGTTCACTAGGTCTACTTATTGTTATATAATAAATAAAATTATCGGAAGCATGGTGAGACACTACCAGTTCCTAGTGGATGCGCATTTCATTTTTCAATACCCTTATGCAATTATTTCGTAGGACATTTAAAAAATGTAATGTTTGAAGCCAAGACACCAGACTACAACAGGACATAAACTTGGGGCATAAACAATGAAGTATAATTTTTTACCTTTTTGAATCATCATACACGACATTGCTAACATTACCCTACGCTTGTTTACCTTTGTGTCAACTATCTCTTGCCCGCACGCACATTACTTTAACAAACGCTTATGAACACAACATCAACTGCAAGTCATCTTTTTGACATCATGGTTTCCTTTCATTGCGAGCTTACTTTTCAATCTGTGTCACAACAATGCTTTGTAATAATATTTTCTCGCTTTCCATTTGCACTTCCAGAACTGGAAGACGTGTTTAATACTCACTATGCCAAAACCCCTTTTCCATTAACCCGTGGGTATTTTAAGAACATCGACGTTAAGATCGAAGATGGATGTGATCAAAGTGTTAAAAAGAAAGTCAGAAAGATTGTAAAAAAAAAAATGGTGACAGTACAAAAAAAATCGAAAAAGAAACGAGATTTTGCCACAACTAAGGCAGGGAGTCGTAAAAATGAGAATAAAGATTGTTTATACGTATGTACTATATGCAAGAAGAAGCGGTATAAGTATAGGAGGAACAAGTTGAGACATGAAAAGTACGAATGTAACACTGGCCCGCAGTTCTTTTGTGAGATTTGCGAAAGGAGATATTCACAGAAAAAAACATTAATCTCGCATATTGCTCAGAAACATCCCAACTGGGTGGAGAAGCCTCACAAAGCAAAATAATTGACGCTTGTTTTAGAAGCAATTGATTTTTTTTTACATTATGTTACCATTTATTACTTTTTTTTTCTTTATACAAGAGTTTATAAGACATGAATTGTTAAGAATAAGAATATTAAGTTTTTCTTTGACTAATGTTTGTTAAACTTTAGTCTTTTTGATCTCCCTGTTGATAATGTTTTTTTTTTGCAATACGTTATGTTTACTTTTATAGTCACAGTTATAACTTAGACTTGTGATTTTTTTATACTGTAGCCAGTTACTATCTCGTTATAGTTATTTTTCTATTTTTTTTCTTTTGTTTTTGAATATATTTTTTTCCATTATTATAAATTTTGTTTTTATTTGTTTTTGAAATTGAAATCTATTAGTTAACACGTAACCTTCGAAGGCTGATAAACGGACTGTATTCGACTTTTTATTGCAGGAAACACGACGCCGCTGAGTAATATCGTGACTCGTAGTAAAAAAGTAGAGGAAGACATAACAGAGACAACTACCACCACACTTGCGATATTGAAACCGGTGAAATCTGTACCGCCGCCTCCGCCGCCGGTCAGCGCGACAGAGGAGGCCAAGGAAAACAAAAAAGTGGTGGAGAATAAAAAGATTATTGAGAACAAAAGGGTGGTTGACAACAGGTCTCCGAAACCGTCTCCTAAGTCTTCACCTAAATCATCTTCTTCAGCTAAATCTACACCCAAGTCTTCACCTGATCGGCCCCACGGGAAGCCTCGTTCCTCTTCGTCCCCATACAACATATTACCGACGCACTCGGCGCTCGCGTGTGCGCAGTACAAGACTGAGAAGGGCTACAAGTGCCCCAACTGTCAGAGATGCTACAACGCGCGCAAGAACCTGGTGCGGCACGTGACGCTCGAGTGCGGGCGCGACCCTCAGTACAAGTGTCCGTACTGCCCCTACAGCAAGCACCGCCGCAACGAGCTCAAGAAGCACATCGACAAGAAGCACCCCAGCGCGCACCAGTCGCCCATGTCCGTCAAGTGAACGCGCCCGCATCACACCGCAGTGCTTTACTAGTGCCTTATTACTACTACAAAAGCTACTTGATCTTCCTTTAGATAATATTGAAGTTACATTTTATATGCGTCATGTTTTCCTATGTATTGATAAATGATTGATATTCAATATTTTTTGAGCTATTAAACGATAAAAGAGTTCAGAGACTTTCACTTTTGTATCCGTTCAATATTACCCAATCCATTCCGATAATGTTTTATGGGAAGATAAGTTTAAAATCAGTTACTGTTATTTGGATTGTGCATGTTTTGCATGAATTTAGAAGCTTCGCCTTATAATTTCTAACAGAAATTATTTTTTTTATATTTTTATTATTATAACGCATTTCTTTGGTTCCTTAATTTTATTTTAGCCTTTGGTAGAATTAACAAGACTCAGTATGTAGTTCCGCTTAACTTATTATTTGCAATACCTTTAATGTATTGTATTTCAGAGTTGCACAAGGATAGCCACCTGCCGTCGGCACTGCTGTCGCTGCTCTCGGTGCAGCAGGCGCAATCGCAGTCGCTGGTGTCACTGGTGCCCTCCTGCATCCAAGTCACTAATATCATGAAGCCCTCCGCCACCAAAGACCTCGTGCCCTATGCTTCGCCTCTGCACTTACCCAAGTTGCCACTAGATACGCTAAACTCCATTCCGGAGAATATAAAGGCGCATCTCTTGCAGCAAGCATTCATGCAGAATAACAACATGCCCATCAAACAAGACGACACAGAGTCAGACGCGGAGTACGACGACACCGACGACATAGTGCTGCCAGAGGAGTCCGACACGTTCTACGACAGTAACGGTGGCTTCCCGAGCAACTCGAGCCACTCGGACGACGCGTACGACACCAAGCCCGACATGAAAGGGCACTGGAAGCGAGACGGCAACAGCTCGGACGACGCGTCGCGACAGTTCGAGTGCAAGCACTGCGGCAAGAAGTACCGCTGGAAGTCCACGCTGCGCCGCCACGAGAACGTGGAGTGCGGCGGCAAGGCACCATCCCACCAATGCCCCTACTGCTCCTACAAGGCCAAACAGAGGGGCAACCTAGGCGTACACATTAGGAAGCACCACAACAACGAGTGGTACATATATGCTAGCAACAAAGTTAGGCGAAATAAAAAAACGTCTATTTAATCATTTAAGAAGAGAAATATATTATTATTTAAAAAAATCTTTAGACCAAAGTAGATACCTAACCAAATCGGTACTGCAATAATTTTATTTATATTTACATTATTTTTTGTTGAAGACATTTTAATATACACTAAAGAAATAGTTGTAATGTGCACATTCCCTAACGGCATTAGTGTTAATTTTGTTGTTTTTGTTTTAGAGTTTATTATGGTAGTTAAGACTGACCCTAAGTATTTTATTCAGAAGAATATGACCCAAGGTCGCCGTAATTTTAAATATTAGACAAATGGAAACTAGTTTATAGGAGCTATCCTTTCCAAAGTGATGTCGACGTAATCGTCTAATCACTAACGACCCATAAGAGGGTCAGATCAACCAAATTTTTGGAATTTCCATTATTTAACTCGAATTTGTTTAGTTTTAATGACCTATCATTCCTAGAAAGGAATAATTCCAAATTGATAATTTAGTGCAATGATATTAAATAATTAGTTATTACATTAACACTACCTGCTCTTTCAGGTATTTGTTACATTAACCACGTAGTTTCCACCACGGGTAGATTTATTTATAATGTCGACACCATAACGTCGCGACGAATTGTTAGTCTCGCTATTTCGACCCTCTATTGTTCATGTTTATAATTTATTTAAATTGTTTTCTTCCATTAATTTAGTACATGGGACCATTTTACCTTGTCTTCCTTTACTTTCTTTGTAGCAAACCCAAAGTTATTTTAATGTTGTTTATTTATTAGGATAATGTTTTGAAGGACTCTTGTCCTGTGTAATGCGTTGTTCCGAGTTTTTGTGTGATGTAGCAATAGTTTACTTGTCGCTATTCGTACCAAACTTCGGAACAATTTGCAAATTAGTTAGTTAAAAGCTCATCAATAATGTGCCTACAATGTTACCTGTAGTTATAAAACATATTTATTGATATTTTACATTATTTTCGGTTAGAATTTTTGGTGAACTGGGATATAAAATGTGTTCAAAATTTATATTTTTGTTTAAACGTGTTGTCTTGATATTAACTGATATTTACATGCAATAACATATTTTCATGTTTCGTTTAGCATATTGACTGTTGATATTTTTTGTTAAACTAGGATAACAAAGCTATTTGACCAAAGTCAGTATTAGATTTTTAACGTGATGATAAGAAATAAAGAATGTTATTTGTTGTTGAAACAAGTCATGGCTAAGCATAGAAAAATAATGTTTTTGATATATGCAATATTCCCTTCATATCATGTTACGATTGCGGTATGAGGTACAGATGTATGGATTTATATAAAAATTGGATGTTATTATGTTGTTTGTTAATGTTATTGGAGTAGTTATCGATTAGTGTGATTTTTATATGAATATATTGGGGTTTACTTGGTAGAAAAGTTTAATCAAATATAGCTATAGTATATCAGAACCAATTGTGTTTTCCTTGCCAATTGACACTTTTTTTTTGCCAATTCCAGTATGTTACATGTATCATGTTTGTAACTTGTTATGTACAAACTTGTTATTAGGTAAGTCGTTTTGTCACGCCTATTAAATCTGTTCGTCGATTAACAAACGCATGTACGCATGGTCGTCAATAAATACATCAGAACCCACTTGCTTGAGTTTTCAACTTGCGCGCGCATGTTGCATTATTTTCTTTTTCCTTTTTCGTTCATACTAATATAATTAATAATTTCAGGTAGACAAGAAAGCCCATGGGTCGGGAGACTACATTTCATTAACAAAATGTTTATTACAATGACAAAAGCTGTGTGACTAAAATGCTCCAGTAACACCATGAGATTTCTTTACATGCCTAGTATTTTCAAAGAATTTGTGAGTCGCTTCAGAAACCACTGTAAACAAGAAAATTTATTGTGAAACAGTGAATCCTCGATAAGAAAGGATAAACATAATTATAAAAAATAAACGTTATTTCTTTTTTTGTTCTTTTTTTTACTTTTCCTTTTTGCAAAGCTTTCATCACAGCACTCGGTGGACACTCACAGTAGAATATTATCTTTATTTATGATATGTGTACCTATACATCTATTTATTTGTATGTATGTATCATGTGTATTATGTATATAACAAGTATTTATGTTTTGCTTGTAACTGTTGTTAACCTCACGGGAATGTTGAATGTTGCGTTTGTGTGCGCGGCCGCGACTCGTGCCCATTTTATGATACATCTCCGCGATTTCAGGCGGCGGTGGCGGCGGGCCCGAAGACGTGTCGTTCACTAGGATCGGGGGCCTGTCGTGGGACCAGTGGTCGGCCCGGCTGGCGCTGCCCTTCGCTGGCATGAGGGTCACGGCGCCGACCTTGCCGCCCACGCCCGGCGAGCCCAGCTTCACTTGCCCCGACTGCGGAAGAGTCTACAAACTCAAGTCTTCACTCCGGAATCACCAGAAGTGGGAGTGTGGTAAAGAGCCACAATTTCAATGTCCGTACTGCGTGTACCGCGCCAAACAGAAAATGCACATTGCTCGCCACATGGAGAGAATGCACCGAGAAGTGCACATGAAGCCTGAGCAGTACATCAAGCAAGACAACGTCGACGCTTGCACATAGCTCGACGCACTCAGTGAATCTTAGTCACTAAATAAATACTCCATATTTAATAAGAACGTTGAACAATGATAAATTAGGTTTTACATATCATTTGTCTATTAAAGTTTACTATTGACACAGTTTTATGTAGATACCATTTTGAAATATCTATTTTGGCGTTAACGGATCGTTAGTTAAATTTAAAAATATACAACACGTTTAGATAGAGAAGTTCTAACAAATTCCCAAGTTATCCCTATTGTGATAAATGTGATGAAATCTCTTTTGTGATAGTGGCGTCAGACAGTCACGTTAGATATAATCGCCATTCGTGAGGTCACAAACAGTGCCTTAAATCGTTACCTAATCGAGTAATTAACGTAACAATCGAAGTTATGATGACGAAATATAGATACCTTTAATGAACTTGAACAATTTGACGAATTACTAATAGTATTCACGCTGTTACACTATTGTAACAGTGTTTGCAACTATTGCATTTATCCAGTATGTTAAGTCGAAAAGTGATTTTGTATAGTTACGGTTTTACTCTCTTTATATTTTTTTATGTACAGCATTTACTATTGTAAACTAGCATTCCTGGTTTCGTGTACGTAGTTTGAGGCGGTAGTTTGAGTTGATTTTGGATTTATGTCGTTACCAATTGCAGTTACTATCTTCTAAATCTGAATTTATAGTTAATTATGGATATTCAGTTGTGTTACAACACTGAGAATTGAGATATTGTTATGATTGGAACTTTGATATGCCAAATTGTATTCAATTTGTAAAGCACAGCTTGTCGAGTTTAGTTGGGGTTGATAATGTTGTATTCGGGTGTACGTGACGAACACACGATCGTGTATAAGCTCTATACCTACTGTATATCATAGTTTTAATGAAAATGAAGCTATTTTCGCTTAGTTAGCAAGCACTAGTTCTTTGCCATAAATGCATGTTCCATTATTATTGTAATACTCATAAGTTAATTTTTTTATTTCAATTTATTTTTAGATCTCTTTACATCTAATGCATTTATTTTATTTTTAATTTAAGCTTGATATGTTTTTGTCGTAAAATGTGTGAAGATTGGTTACTCTTTAGTTCCTCGATATGAATATCTGTTAGTACTAATACTAATTACTGCTACTAGTACTAGTAATTATAACTATAATTGATATTTGGGGCCAATTTATTAGTGATTACTAGACCAGGAGAGTGCCTTAAATAGATTGTTGAATCTTTTGAAATTAAATACACTGCCATTACAGGTTTGTTACAATTAATAAATTAAGCACAATCATGTTGGTATGTCAAGGAAGTTCCGTTAATCTTCCACATAGTTTTAAGTATTTTTATACATTACCATTTAGAAATTATTTTAAGCTTAGGAAGTGGTAGCATGTATGTAAACTCATACCGTCGTAGCTCTAGTTAACCGTTTACACATATACCGTCACGAGACATGCCGAGTTACAATTGAGTGATTTTACCAACAAACTACCACATTAGATTTTTATCCGCTGGAGTTACCATCATACAATCAAAATGTAGAGTTCACAAAGTACAACCATATAAATCTTGTCAGTATAAAACTAAGTGCCTTCAAAAAGTTAGTCATTAGGGTTTAAAATGTTTCAGATTTTAAAAATGTTCGGTTCTTCAAAGGATGACTCGTAACTTATTATTGCAAAATTTCTAGGTTGTGATATAATGAACATACAACGTCGTCAACCATTTTAAGTAAAAAAAGGTAAATGATAGACATAGGGCTTTTTTGACTGTAGTTTTTATAGAAAATATATACTCTTGACAAAACTTATACAATTTATTTTTATACACATTAATACACAAATAGCTGTGATAAAGTTTAAATTCTGTTGGTAGATAAGGCAGAACAGAGGAGTACATTTTAGTAGACAACGCCCCGCGTATCAGTATCATAACCCAAGTGATGTTACGAACAAAACGTAGTTACTCTTATCGTATAAGAAATTACTACCTAGAATATTTTTGTAGTTATTGTAGATACCAATTTACTGTCAATAAGAAGTTACAGTGATTAAAATGCATTTGATTGTATTTTTTTATAACCTTTTTTGTATTTTAAATAAAGTTGCTATTCTTGGTACGTACTTGTTTTAATATTTGTGATGAAAGGGTTGGATTTCTTACTCAATGATTCGAAGATTGTATGTTGCGAGTCTTCATTGCATTGAGTATGGTAAAAATGACTATAATATGCATGTATACATTTATATAATTAAAAAATGAGGATGGGGATTTAATAAAATTTAATTAATTTAATTTTAAATAAATTCTCGTTTAAATTTTTATACTGTAACTAATTAATGGTACTATGCATATCTGGTTGCATGCTACTTTAAAATAGAAAATAAGGGAGCTAGTATTAGATTAATAACAGTAGTACATGAGCAAATTAATGGGAGACATGGTGCATTTTCCTAAGCTTTCACACGGTAGCACTTCTCTATCGGTGGCTTCGCTTTACACACGGTGGTAGCTGTTATGTGCACGTATTTATTTTTATTTGCGTTTAATTTCAGTTGCACAGTTGTACACTCCTTATATATTGAGTTATGGTACGCCTGGGTTGAGCAGCGGTAAGGCAGGGTGGACACTGTACGAATGCGTCGACTGCGGGAACAAATACAAGCACAAGGGCTCACTCCAACGGCATATAAAATACGAGTGTAGAAAACAGCCAAGTTTCAAATGTCCGTACTGTGTGTACAGGGCGTATCAGAAACACAATCTGTTGCTACACGAGCGCCATCTACATAAAGATATGCCGGAGAAGGTGGATTTCGTGTCAGAATGACCCGCCGCTAAAGGCCTCCAATGTCAGTAATTTTGTTATTCCTTTACTAACTTTCCGACTAGTTTGCTACTAACGCGGTGCCAAATCACCCGCAGATATACTTTCAATTGAAAAGTTCCTTGTTATTTATTCTTGATGAGAATTTATCTAAACTTCTTATCACATGGCCAATACCTACCTACACACAGTCTTACATAGCAAAAACAAGCTGTAAAGTAACCAACTAATGTTTGATTATTTCAAATACCTCCTCGTTTTTTTACAAATTATACTTCTAAGTTCATTAATCATATTATTGCCTACTTATAATCACATTGAGATTATCCCAACTTTAACATTCCAACTGTATCACATTATGGTGACCTAACATTTCCACTAAGTTCTTGTATTATGTACAATAGTCTCAAATAAAGAGAAAGTTTCTTCACTGTTAATTTCTCAAGCAAATCGAAGCTTCTCAACTGTCTGCTTAGGTGTTCTTTTTTCTGTAAAGCGTCCTATTTTTGTCTGTTCCAAACTTAGTTGCATGCATTTTTTAGGTCTTATCAAACAGTTTTGCTTAGCACTATCTACACAAAATAAATCTTTCTGTAAATACAGTCTCGTTTCAAATCAATAACAATTTATATCAATAAGGCGGGATTACTAATGCTTTTAAAATTCTTCTGTTGCAGCTGTAACTGTTACCATGAAGCATAACGTCTGGACCTTATACTTAATTCAAGACTTCAAACGACTCAAGGGATTGGTGAGAATATAAAGAAAATACAGACAACATTAATTTTATTTTGTATCCAGTGCAATCTTCAGTGCCAAAGAATTTTGAGTAGGCATGTAAAGGCCGAAACTACATGAAGCGACGCCCGCGCGGTCCTCGGTCCTATACTAAAGTGCTCCGTTGCGGTGATCCACGCGGGGAACCGGGCTCCGCGTCCGTTTTGCTACGTAATAATATATCGACACGACTACATGCACATCGTTAAAGTTAAACTAGCGACACTGCGTAGGTAATAATCCTGTTTCCGCGACGGGAACACGCGCATGTAGTGTGCCCGACGCCGACGGGTGCTCGTTGCGGTCGTCCGCTTTACGTAGTTTCTGGCCTAACTATAGATCTTGCCTTAATTTTTGTATCCTTTTTACAACTTGTTTTTATAATGGTACTGGTAGGGCTGAAAATCGCTACACCGTGCCGTAGGTACTGTTTTATATAGAAAATTGTTTGACCCTGGTTGCTGACTACTTACCTTTGTTTTAAGGTCGACACGAATACTTGTCTTATGATACCGGCACAGTGCAGCTGTTATCAGACTATTCCCTGCACCACATGGACAGCGCTCCGACGGCAATGTTAATATTCAAGCACATTACCGTATCGTGGCGTGGCATTATAAACCAATTGTTCAAGATTACGCAACAGGTTTGCAGTTAATTAACTACTACTTCAGAATGTGTCCCGTAACGTCTTATAATTTTTTTTAAAGTCAAATCTTTCTAGGACGTTAATAATCGCCACGCCACGCCACTGGCTATTTGCTTCTTTTTTTTTCTTAATATAATCTCTTCCAAGTAGAAGAGATCTATTATCACTTAGGGGACCGATTTCTGAATTGGGCATTTTAAGTTTTTTTTTTACGACTACTCAAACCCTACTATGACAATTTTTTTGGTGAAAATAGTTTAAATGCTTAATTCAGAAAGTGGGATCAGTGCTTCTATTGGGCAACCATATAGTTTGTGCAGTACAGTCAAACGGGGTGAATAGGAACAAAAGTTTGAAGGGGATCTTCGCGTTAATTAACAATTTTTCCCAGCATTAAAGTACTCCTCTGGACTGTGTGTGTGTGTGGACTGGCCTGTTGGTCTAGTGGTTAGTGGCCCTGACTGATATGCCGGAGGTCGTGGGTTCGATTCCCACCCAGAACAAATGTTTGTGTGATGAGCACGATCATTTTGTTCTGTGTCTGGGTGTAATGTGTATGTATTTAGAAATATATAAGTATGTTTATCAGTTGTCTAGTACCCATAACACAAGCTCTGCTTAGCTTGGAACTAGACGGCGTTGTGTGATAGTTGTGGAATATTATATTATACTAGCGGCTTCGCCCGCGTGAAAGTCGGTTTCTCCATAAAGAATATATCTATCTATCTCCATACAAACTTTGGACCCCCTTTTCATCCCCTTAGGAGGTGAATTTTGGAAAATCCGTTCTTAGCGGATGTCTACACCCTATAAAGAACCTACCTGCCAAATTTTAAGTTTGTAGGCGTTATAGTTTCTGAGATTTCGTGATTAATCAGTGAGTGGTATTTCGATTTTATATGTATATATATTATAATATATATATAGATTACTTCTGTTTATTTATTAAATTGTAAAAATGCTTTGAAAGAGATCAATAATATAAATATATACCAAATATAATATATAAATATAATAATATAAAAACCTAACCAAAGTTTTGTTCCTATTCACCGGTAGTTATCTAATGTTTCTAAAACATCACAGCAATAAACAGGACTATCCAAAATGACCGCAAAGCATTACGAAAAAAATTTAAATTTTAGAATTAGGTATTGTATTAGTTAAACCTAGGTACCCATTGATTCTAATTATGTTGCAGTGTAACTTTATTTTGCTGTGAAATCATATTTTGTGCTGAGTTAAATTACTTACTATTTCGTTTTTCGTTTGACCATTAGGGGTACTACTGTTGAAAATATTATTATGTAGATATTTTCGAAAGACTTCAGTTACCAATATTTACGTTATAAACCACCATTATTTAAAAAAGGAATAATATTTAGGAAATGTTATTTTGTTAATTATCTGTACCTAACATAATAATATGAAAGACAAAACTCGAAGCAGCATAGAAATGTATCCTAAAGTTAACAATAACACAAGTATTACGTCACAACTAGAAGAAATATTACTAACTTTATAATTAGGTTTTCTGTCTACGAAACTCGGTAGCTTAGAAGGCAGCTTTTTGATTTACTCGTTAAGAAGAATGTGTTTATTCAGTTCAGAAGAATAAAAATCTAAGATATAGACAACAATATACATATACGTAAGACATCAGTGTTTTTCGTTTTTATTATAAAGATAGAGCATAATATTAATAGATTGTTATATTTTCTTGTTCTTGTTATTAATGTTTGTTTAGTGTGTGTTCCTTGTTACCAAAGAAAATTTATTACTACAATAGAAATTGTGACAGAAGCAATGTATTATAGATATACAGATACAGTATTTGTGTTAAAAATGTCTTATTTTATTATTTGCATTTGTTACTGTTAAATAAGTTACCTTAAAAGAGTTCAAATTTTGAATCATGCAATATTATAAACCAAAGAATCTTCCAGTCGATTCTTAGCCATAATAAGAAATTAGTGCCTTATATAATAATTATTTTATATACTATTGTTAAGTAAATTATTATGGTTATTTAATGTTAAGTTTTTGTAGAGAAACTTAAGCACTCAATGTGGTGTTAAAAAATATGAATGTACCATCAGAAGTAATAATTATGTAATGTAATGTGTGTTCACGGTATGACTACCTATAGATTAGAATTTTATATTTTATTACGAAGTTTAACCTAGAGACCCACCAACAAATTAGTTTAGATATTAATATAATCGGTGGTAGACAATCTGACTCACAAATTTATTTTAGTCAATAAATTATTAACTATGTTACGACCGCTAGGTCAATTCTAATAATTAGATCACCAAAGAATTGTATTCCCCTATGCCCAAAGATGCGAACCAATGTAATTACTTACATGCATTTGCTACACGTCATGAAACTGACTAAAATTTCCAATAATTATATTTTATTATAAAGTTCCTTAATAATCTGTACAAGCCTACGTAGGTACAGTATTTTGAAAAATATCAAACTTAATTTTTTGTTATGACCAGTAATAACCGAACTTGGTCTAGAAAAATATCACCACATTATTTATGGCTAAGCCTAAGAGATAAGAGCATAATAGTTTCGGTTATAAAGTGGATATTACATCTTAGTGAGACCAGCACAAAATAATGTTAATTATTATTAATGTTTGAAGTATTTTTTATTTTGTTTTCAGTGAAGTCGAGTGTGTTTGGTTTGTTCTTTTTAAATTGGATTATGCATGTGAATAAATGTTCTTGATTCAATAAACAACTTGTTTGTCTAACAAACACCTTGACTACCGATTGCGTCACTGACTACCAAAGTTACAGTTAAATGCAATTCCAAGTTATTGAATTAAATAATATTAACAGAAAGAAAGCTAAATAGATGCGTTATCCATTACTTAAAAATATTAACGCTTGCATAGTGACTACAGCAACATGCATTTAACCACTTCAGCTCTTCAAGTAAATAAAATAATGGGCTTGTTGGATTGATTTTTACAAAATGTTGTTTTTTTTTAATTTTTAGGTAGGTAACTCATCGTTGTGTAAATATAGTGACCCAAGTCTGGACGCGTTAACTTGAATTTGGATTATTTTATTAAATTTTGGTAAATACAGCAGTCCAGCATTCGCTTCCAGATCGAGATCACCGTGGAGACCAAGTAACTTGAAAGCATTATAAAGTTAACGCGTCCAACTACAAAGAAAACTTCTTCGGAATAACTCTCAAAGAAAAGAATCAGATTCTCATCTCATTGTTGCAGGTGATGTGGATTTCTTTAAAACAATGATGCAAAACATGTTGCCGATTATGCCAATGAAGACAAAAAATTATTGGTCACAATACGACATGTCATATGAATGTGAGAAGTGTAAACGGAAATACAGGCACAAAAGTACGTATAGAAGACATGTTACGTACGAATGCGGTAAAGAACCAATGTTCAGATGTCCGTTTCTGGATTGTACATATAAAGCGTACCAAAAAACCCATACAGACGCTCACATCAAGACGAAACACAAACTAGTGGCGCTAGAATACAAACGATGATCCATGCATGTGAGAATGAGGAAGTATTAAGAATATTGTGATATTAAAAGTTAATTAATTTTAAATTAATGTAGAAGTTTTATTTTTAAAATTAACTTTTAATTATATTGTGTGTACCTACGCTAAATGGTACGTTACCTGTTGATTATCAATTCCTTTAGCTCATCTCTACCTCGTATGGATGTCCGTGGCCACTACTGTCAGCCCACCAATGGCCTGTTTTATCTCGTAAACAAATGGAGTAATAAATGTAATAATTTTGTATTTTGGGCAGTAATTCTCGTATGAGGAAGGCGACCAGCTCCTCAAACTTTGAATCAATATCAAATATCGTAGCCCAGCGGGTGGAGCGCGCCATAACAATCGTCTACTGATATATAGGTACCTAGAATGTTATAATTGTGTACTAAATAATTCGTATAATAAGAGCGTCGTCGTCGCTGGCTAACGTACCTACTAATGTCTATTTTTTCGAAAGTTACTAAGGCCTTACTATTTTTTATTCGGATACTAATTACATTATTACTTAATTTGGAAGGAAATTGCGACAGTGTGCCACGGGATAGTCATGGACATCTATCATGAGTTTCATAATCTTTATCATCTTGATATTTCTGAACACGAGCTGGCAAAATGGCAATCAATCAAAACATATTTTCCCGCCAATTACTAAGTGTTGTCACCTGTAAGATACATTTTATTCTTTTCATCGAATTCGGGGTTACCAACAGATGAACAGACAGTTTCTCTTATGTTAACATACATAAAAAACAAAGTCCCTTTATCGCATCTGTCTGTCTGTTCACGATAAACTCAAAAATTACTGAACGGATTTTCAAGTAGATTTCACCAAAAGACTAGGGTCATGGGTTTTAAAAGAGATACCGTAGACCTGAAACGCTAAGGGCAACTGAAGGAGACAGGTGGATTTTAGTCGGTAACAGACTGACACGCCCTACTCGCTCTACCCTGAAGCGAGAGGAAATCATTTGATAATTTTCCATCAAAACAAATCGGTAGTTTAGGTTTATAATGCATGTATTATTTTAGTAGAAAATCCTAAAGATTTGTATCACCCGTGCGTGTAATCTTAGCAGACTGGGCGGAGAATGAAGTAGTCCACCCATAGATATAAGAAGTTTCTACGAGTCCACCTGTTCCTAGTTTAAGAGATAGGAACTGATTCAGTTGTCGTCACTCAGAATCTCCATTAAATGTGCAAGGTTTCTATTGATGTAGGTACATTTTAAAAAAAATAATATAAAAGTGCAGATAGCGGCACGAATCTTGAGCGCTCAGCGAAAGACCGGGGATCGTTTTGCGCATCGTACAATATCGGCGAGCCAATCACTGTACAAGGATTTCACTCCCCGCCCCCGCATCTCTCTTCATACCATTAAAGAGACCTGATATTTCAATTCTGCGTGCTTCTGCGCAAGTAGAACTGTAGAAGTCAGCGCTCAAGATCCGTGCCGGTATCTATACATTATGGAAGACCAAAGCACAGTCTAAATAATTATAAGGAATATTTATACTGTGACCAAAGTTCACGTAAAATAGCAAATTTTCAGAGGTCTTTACTAGATTAGTTTTACACAAATTTTTGTTTTGATTTCTATAAAAGTCTAGTTTTAATCACCTATACCTATTTATTTGATTTGGTTGACTTATCCGCGAGAATGCAAAAGCGAGCAAAGAATGCAGGGTTCGATTATATTGTCAACACGTCTCGGTTATGTACCTAAGTAGAATATTTCTATACTATAGATATAAATTCAAAAGCGAATTTTAAAAAATTACACATGCAAGCAAATGCAATATATGCATGCATGCATAAATTGCACAGTTGTACTTATGGCATACTGAAAGTTTATGGATTCTGATAAATAAGACTTACGGTACATTTATTGTTTTTCAAAGTGCAATTAATGCATTTTTGCATTCGATGAAAGCACTGTACAAAGCAGTTGGACCAGTATTCTTTAGGGACCTCTTCAATGGCTTTATGGAACGCATTCACCGCCGGTTCAGACTCGTAAAACGTGTGCCTCGAAGTTTGTCTTTAATTTTTGGAAACAAATAGAAGTCGCAGGGTGCGAGGTCCGAGCTGTAAAGCGGATGAGTCGTCTGTTCCATATAGCCTTCAAATAGGCTTCTGTTACCTTAGCGGATTGTGAGGATGCGTTTTCGTGGTGGAGTACAATTGCTTCGAGGACGCTTTTCGCGAACTTTTTCTAAGACTGGGCAAACAAGTGTTGACGTACCAATCTGCAGTCACTGTCCTTTGATCTTCAAGCGATACTATAGTGCTATGTCCTGATTTGCCGAAAAAAGAAGCAACCATTTTTTTACCAACGCTTCGACTTTTCTTAACTTTCGTCAGCAAATCTTCAAAAGGAAAGACCTACTCTGCCGACTGGCTTATTCTTTCGTGTTCAAAGTAGTACACCCAGGTTTCGTCACCTGTCACGATATTATAGACAGCCAATGACTGTTTTATCATTTTACGGCACCACTGGACACGCAGTCGTTTCTGGTCCTCCGTTAAGTCTTCGAGTGCAAAGCTTCCGAACGAAGGTTCGGAAGCTTTGCACCAAAAATAGACCAAAATTCTTAGATTGATACTGTTGAAATTGATGGGTTAGTATTGGACTGAAACAAACAAAAAATAAAAATACATAAATATTAGGTATAGTTGTCATATACGTAAACTACAACTATACAGACAGAATATTTGGGGCTATGGCTCATAATTTTATATTATTGTGGCCGATGAAGATCATCATCGCCACAAGCAGTTCTGGAGAGGGCGGGGACATTGATTGGGAGAGGAATCTTAAATTTCGGGAGGCGACTGTATAAGTTGGGACGTTGTTTGTGCATTCAAAAAATATGTGCTCCAGCCAGTGTGCCTTCCTCCAAACCGCACTCGCATAAAGAAGAGTCGCGAATAATATTTTTTTCCAAAAAAACAGGCGTGCAACAGAAACCTAAGCGTATTCTACAAGGACGGAGATAACAGTTTTTTGTACGTGAAGAACCAAGGTTTTGATTTTATGGTTGGTTGAACTGCGTAGTAGAATTTACCCCTTTTTTTACCAGTGGTATTCCACTGTTCCTGCCATGTACATTGAACACTTGCTTTTGGCAGATTCAGTAAGTCATACCCTTGAATAAAATTGTGTGAGAGATCAGCTGTAGTTGACGAACAAGCACCTTTGGCCAAGGCCTTCCTAATACGTATGTTATTAGACCTAAAAATATTGCAGTCTTGCGTTCAAAGGGTATAGTTTATCATTCATACAAACTTTGGCCAACAGTGGACATATATTATGACAACTTCAATTCATAGTTTATGAAATAATAAACCTGTTACAGCTATTAGGTACAGGTTTAACTAAAAGTTGGAGGAAATGAGTTAAATTAGTTTTAATTTTTATATTGCTATAGTTAAAATAGCGGCTGTAGCACAGCAAGTTAAACAAACATATTTTTATTCATGGTTAATCATTTTCTTCGTCGTTTAATTAAAATTAGAACAGCGTCTAAAAACATTATGTAAGTGACTTCTAAGTATTAGCTTATTTATTCATCAACAAGTATAATTCAACATCTAGTATTTTATTTACTTTTCTTTTTGTTAGTTAAGTATTGGTACAAGTTCTTACCTGCCGTGGATAAATCCATTCTTGTATCACAGATCACGGATATCAGCAACTTCCAAAGAATGTCGTCTCATTTGAAGCACAATTATCACAGCTTCTGCGGGTCGAAATATGGTACATAAAAAATCGGTTTTCATCTGTCGGACGCTGGAGTTAATCAAAGAAGTAGAAACAGAGTCCGAGATAGAGCAGCTGGGGTCATTGTCGTACATAGCTGCATAGCAGATTCAGAATCCATAGGCAGGTTGGGGTCGTCGGGAAAAGCGAGTGCAGAGTTCATTATGAAAGCGAATAGTAATAATAGCAAATAGTCACAAACTGAAGCAAATAGTCGCAATTCAAATGCTACGCGGCAATTATAAGAAAATTTTTTTCAATAATATAAGCAAAATAATTGTATTTTGTATGCATTTTTATCAATCGACCAAATTCATAATATTGATGTATAATAAATGATGTTAAAAAAAAAATGATGAAAATGATAAAAATAAATAATTATTTCTAGTAATTATTAAGATTTTTAGTATAAATAATAATGTCAACCTCTGGCCGTATCTTGACCACTCCCTTTGAGTTTAGAGTTAACTCTAAAGACGTCATCAGAGTAGATACTCTACGCTCACATTTTTGAACGCGAACAAAGTTCAACTGTCAATGTCAAGCAAGTGTCATTTATGGCCGATTACACCGACCTACTCTGCTCATGGGTGGCTCGCCGTCCGACCGTCCGGTAACCGTCCGGACCGAGCCCAAGTCGTCGACGGCGCGTGCTGTTCCACGCGCGCCTCAAGGAGATGTCAGCAACTGTAGGGGCCTAGCAGGGTCGAAGCCTACTGGGGCCAAGGGTCTGATTCTGAAAGGAAGACTCGGCCATGGTACGAAAGGCAACGAAGGAACAGGAGTGGGTTTTTAGTCAGTAAAAGTCTGACACTATCTCCCGCCCCGCCAAAGGGCGGGGGATGTCTTATGATGATTTTCCCAACGAAAAAAAAAAAAAACCGACCTACTCTGCTCGGAGTTAGAGTTAGTTGGGTTAACTCTAGGGTAGCTATATATAGCTACTCGAGTTACAAAAGAACGACATTTTTGAACGGTTGAAGTAGCGACTCTACCCTACTCTGGTTAAATTTAGAACGCAGGGCTGCTGGTTACTATACTCAATGTATACTCAATGTCACAAATTGTCAATGTCAATCATGAACTTGTCATGAATTGTCAAACTCAAATGGCCCTGTGATTTGTTTTTCGCTCGATTTTAGTTATTACTTGAGAAAAATGAAATAATTCTAAGAAAACAGTTCCTGGATATTTAGAGTTAAATAAAAATATCAAAATGAATCGTCTTGTGTGGGTAAACCGATGTTACATCAATACATTTAGGAGTAATTTGGTTATGAATACACCGATACTTGCTTCTAAAAGACCGATACAACCGGGTTTATTTATTAGTCGCGGATCCCATGACCAGAAACATAAGATAAAATCCACACTTAATTATATGATAGCGGTCGGTGTGATGACCGTAGGTTTAAGTTATGCTGCTGTACCACTTTACAGGATATTTTGTCAGGTAAGATAAAGATAACCTGTGTTAGATAATCGTTTAAGTATCGGTATTTGATAAAACTACAAATTATCATGGTCATGTTGTTGGAGGTGGGTCCCTTTAGGATACACACTTTCAATTAACTTCTTGGTAATTCTAGTTTAATCCATTAAACCTGACAATGATGTCAAAACTATGGAAGTTCCACCTATATATTTCAATCCACCTATAACTGTAAAACTGGTGCCCATACATAATTGCATGCCCACAGCACCAATAAACAACAAAACTATTTGTAGTGTCATGATATGCTAATTAACCTTTGATTACCATAATTAGTGAGACAATAGAAAGACAATGAGAGAGCGAACACTGGCATTCGCTTGGGGTTTAACAAATTAATAAAACACAACTGTTACTCCAGGCTTACAGCTACGGAGGGACAACGGGTCTAGCGGAGGCTGATGACGGTATTAGTAATATGAAGGCTATCAAGAATAGACCTCTGAAGATCAGGTTCAATGCTGACACGGCCTCCTCAATGCAGTGGAACTTTAAACCTCAACAGCTGGATATTACAGTAAGTTTACCTTAGATTAAAAATAATAATTCTAATGTAAAGATTATACTTGATTAAAAAGAAATTGAATCCTCTGATACCAAGAGCTGTTTTTTTTTGCTAACCCAGTTTTCTTGACATCCATCTTTTTAACTTTTCATCCATCTTGAAGTATAGTAAACTAACAATTTGTGACACTAAAGTACTGAAATTAAATAGATAATAAACTAGTTGTCAAACACTATCCAAATAATTTGGATGCATCATCACCCATGGTCTTTGGTGATGAGACTGTATATCCAGGAGATCCCGCAGAAGTATGGGAGTCAAGGCTTTTTGAATCAAATGACAATACCCTCCAGAATTGTGAGATATGTTTATGTAGTCTCAGGGAATATTTCCAAGTCTAGCTCCAGACTGTAGAGGGCAGGGAACCTACTCTCAAGCAGCTCCTGCCCAGCCTATGGTAGTCCTGTCTAGGGGGTTCAGGCACCAGACAGCATGGCAGAAAGAGTACCACCGAAATCTCTGGAGACAGTCACTGTCGCAACCTAGCGCCAGGCGCACCTCAATTGCAGCGGTAAGTGTCTCTTTGAGGAGTGGCTAGAGAGGTGCTACAGCATCCTCACTTTCCACCTGACGCAGGTCCTCACCAGACATGGCTGGTTCGGAAGGTTCCCGTTTCGAATTTAGAAACTCCCAGGTGTCACCATTGCACCAATCGCTTGGATGACACGGGGGAGCGTACGTTAAAGTATGCCCTGCTTGGGCGGAGCATCGCCGTTTCCTTATAAAGGAGATTGGCGGCGGTGACCTCATCCAGCCTTGATTCGGGCCAGGAGTGAGGGGGGACTGGAAACCTGAAAATCCTTCTGAAAAGTAGTAATGGGAGCGAAGGAGATAGCTGTAACCGCGAGGGAGCGAACATCTTTACACCCTAGCAGCCGCCACAAGAGACGCGTTGTCACCGTAGGCGCGGGCTTGCGGACGACGGGTAAACTGCCGTCCGGTAAGGACCGAGCCCGAGTCAATGGGGCGTAGTGTTCCACGCGCGCCTTAAAAAGAATAAAACAAGGGCTTTTTTTTCGGTGAGAAAATCATCTAATGACATCCGCCGATGAGCGGGCTCATCGGCGGACGGGAGATAGTGTCAGACTTTTACTGACTAAAAACCCACTCCTGTTCCTTCGGTGCCTTTCATACCAGGGCCGAGTCTTCCTTTCAGAAGCAGACCCTTGGCCCCAGTAGGCTTCGGCCCTGCTGGGCCCCTACGGTTGCTGACATCTCCTTGAGGCGCGCTTGGAACACTACGCGACGTCGACAACTTGGGCTCGGTCCGGACGGTTACCGGATGGTCGGACGGCGAGCTACCCATTGCTTGCCGTCCGCAAGCCCGCGCCTACGGTGGCCGGAAATCGGGATCAGAATCCCGGCGGCTGGGGCGGGAGGCCCATTGCCTCGCCCGTGCACGTGCGGCCTCCTCCTTTGCTAGCATAACTGCTTCGCAGAAGGAAGCGACCGCCTGCCACTACTCCTCGCTCCGGACCATGGCCTGTACCAAGGCCCGGCGCGAGAGATCGCTGCCGCCGATCGCCCCCACGAGGACACGACGGTACTCTGCCCAGGCGGGGCACACCACTACAGTAGGTATGCTCCACCGTGTCCTCCGGGCGGTCCACGCAGTGGTGACGCCCGGGCATTTCTTCCGCATGAATCCGGTGCAGGAACCTCCCGAACTTACCATGTTCGGTGAGGACCAGCGTCATGCGGTAAGGACGCCGTGTTGCCTTTCCAGCCACTCCTCATAGAGGGGACTTACCGCCATAAATATGGCGTGCCCATAATTCAACAAGGACTGACAGCTCTTTAAGGCTGCGGGAATTTTGGAAAGAGGATATGAAGAAATGTAGGTCAGTTTTTGTCAGTAAAACTCTGACAGGCCTTCACGTTCCACACTAGAGCGAGAGACTAAATGACTTATATTTAATGATTTCACACCTCAAAAATAAACAGGGAATATTTCCTAGCTTCTGATGTGGGTACTCATCGAGATGTAATGGCAGTGGACAAGGGACTCACTCTGCTCTCCTTGGCTAAAGAGAACTGGCGCAAACCTGTAATGCTTGACACTAACGATCGCAGTTAGGTATGGCAGAGTAAAGAATTTCACGGACGCTTTTTCCTCATGGGCTCGATGTAGATCAATTAGCGTCCGTAGCCTGACTGCGTTCCAGTGATCTCTTTAAGGAAACCTTGTTTCGTCTGTGCAATTATAGTCGAAGTTATTATGACGAATAACTACTGGAGATTTATTGTAAAAGACGGTACAATCTGGGAGAATCAATCCCCCACATTACCCTCTGGTTGTTCACATCTAGCTAATGGAGAATACTTGCACAGGCACAACCTTGGAGCCAGGATTATCCAGCAACTTACTCTGAAATACTCTCTTGTGTAACCGGAAGTACTGTACTACAAGTATGTGCCCGACCCAGTTCTCCATAATGGCCATATCACTTTGTACTGGGGTCAGGCCATCATTACAGACAAGACTTACTCGATAAGCCTGATATAGTGGTGGTGGACCGACAGGCGTGCAACATAGCCGTATATGGGAGGGCGAGCGGGCCGTACCCATCCAAGATCTTAGGACGTTCTCGTTAGGCGGTTGGATTCAGAAAGGGGTACTTCGGGACACTGCTCGTTTGGCCGCGGGTAGCTTGTACCCTGTTCCCAATACTGGTGGGATACTTTTTTTTTTCTTTATAATTCTGCATCAACACACATCTACGATGGTAGATGGATGGTACGATGGTGACGGGTATGGGATGCCATACCCATCAAATACACAAAAAAAAATCTGACACGGACTAAGTCACGGGCACCAGCTGGTTTTTGTTTAGCCCATCTCTATTTTTGAAATAATTCTATTTCAGGTAGTACCTGGTGAAACTGCTCTAGCATTTTACACAGCCCTCAACCCCACAAACAAACCGGTGACGGGCATTAGTACGTATAATGTGATTCCGTTTGAGGCCGGCCAGTACTTCAACAAGATACAGTGCTTCTGCTTTGAGGAGCAGCAGCTCAACCCACATGAGAAGGTAAAACAAACGAATTTCCTTTTTTTTATTTCTTCAGGGCTTTTCTAGCCCTGGAGGGTGAGAATAGCAAAGTGATATTAGTATCTGACAGCATTGTTATTCCTCCAAATATACTCCTGAGCAGGTATAGGTCTCCTCTTTGTGCCAGGCTTCCCAACAGTTTTAAACAAATGACGTTTCTGGCAACTGCCAAGTACAAAATATATAGCAATAGACGTTACCTGCCACGCCACTTGTCACGTGACTTCTCCGCGATTAATGTCATTACCATTCATGAAGTGCTTAGCGTTTGGCGGAAATGAAAATTGGTCAAGTCTTTCAGTGCACACCGTCGCCACTCATTTAAAACGATTTTCGTTTTCAGGTGGACATGCCAGTATTCTTCTACATTGATCCTGAATTCAATGATGACCCAAGGATGGAGTTTGTGGAGGAGATAGTGTTATCTTACACATTCTTTGAGGCTAAGGAAGGCATGAAACTACCCGTGCCTTCATACGTCAAGTAAAACGTTTTAGGTTAGAATTGTGAAATGAAATGAATTATGTTTACACTCACTTACAAAATTAATTGGATCAAAGCACTCATGAGATTCACAATAGGATCTGGATCAGGACTGCTTTCTGGATTGAAACAGATAACAGACGAAGATCATATGAATTATTTAGATTTAAGATGTTATTGTAGTACAAAATACGTATCTAAATAATGTGTTAAGTAAGGTTCATTGAAGTACTAAAGATGGTAGCATGCATTTTATCTTTAGTACTTCAATGAACCAGACCTTTGCAAGTGAGTGTACTGTGTACAGAAAAGCTACTGTTTTGTTAAGTTTTATTATTGAAATAGACGAAAGCCATGTTGGTCTTTATTTACAGTTATTTTTTTTTTAAATTCAGAACTATCCAAGTTATAAAATAAAAAACTAAAAAAAAGAAGTTTTTTACAAAAAAAAATACAACAGACTTAAAAACAACTCTAAAAAGTGCATAATAACTTTAATTTCGGAAGTCGGTGTTTCTATAATAGTTTTGTCTGATTCTGACTTATTCTGTGGTTATATGTTCGTTCGTAGTTTGCGAGCAATAAACGCAACCGGCTGCGTGACCGCACAAAACTCCGGTCTTGTGAGTTCAAAAGGGTCCTTTTCCACTCGCCTATCGTGAACGTCGAGCATGGTTTAAAAGCTTGTTACTTCATCTAACGCAATCCAACGCGATGTTTGATGAAGAGGCAACGCGAAAAAACTGGGCAAGTGCGAGTCGGACTCGCGCACTGAAGGTTCCGTACAAACTTGGAAGGTAAATTGCGGTTTACGATTTATGACGTATTAAAAAAAAAAACTACTTACTAGATCTCGTTGAAACCAATTTTCGGTGGAAGTTTGCATGGTAATGTATATCATATATTTTTTTTTAGTTTTATCATTCTCTGATTTTAGAAGTTACAGGGGGGAGGGGGGACATTTTACTACTTTGAAAGTGTCTCGCGCAAACTATCCAGTTTAGAAAAAAAAAATTATAAACCTCAATATAATTTTTGAAGACCTATCCATAGATACCCCACACGTACGGGTTTGATGAAAAAAAAATTTCGAGTTTCAGTTCTAAGTATGGAGAACCCCCAAAATTTATTGTTTTTTTCTTTCTATTTTTGTGTGAAAATCTTAATGTGGTTCACAGAATACATCTACTTACCAAGTTTCAACAGTATAGTTTCGGAAAAAAGTGGCTGTGACATACGGACGGACAGACAGACAGACATGACGAATCCATAAGGGTTCCGTTTTTTGCCATTTGGCTACGGAACCCTAAAAAGTGGCTATATAAAAAAAGCAAGAAAAATAAATAATTACAACTATCAATAAATAAGACGTTAACAAAATAAATTACTAACGAATTTATGGTGGTTGGGGTCTAATAATATAAAAAATATTGCAAAACAAATATGGAGCAGTTAACAGATACATTTACACAATATTATCCGTTATATTTCCGTATTCGTATAGTTTCGTTTTTTGCCATTCGGCTACGGAACCCTAAAAAGAGATAGAACGCCTGAAAACTCTGTTGGCATTCGGTAATTCAGTGAATTACTCGAATTTTTCACAAAACTTGTTCCAGCAAGTAAGTGTTTTTTTTAAACCCAACTATTAAGGGTTTAAAAAAAACACTTACTTGCTGGAACAAGTTTTGTGAAAAATTATCGTCATTCAGAATCTCGATTAAATGTGCAAGGCTTCTATAGATGTACTTTTTTATATTTTTAATACTTATATGAGTAGATTATGGTGGACCAAAGTTCACGTAAATTAGCAAATTTTTAGAGGTTTTTATTGGCTTAGTTTTACATAAATTTATGTTTTGATTTCTATAGAAGCCTAGATAATATGCACAAGATATCTGTGTGTCCAAAATATGTGGAGAAAGATGTGTAACAACATCATAATCACGTAAGAGCAGTTGTATGAAAATGTACCTCGAGTTGGCCGCTCTTAAGGTGTGGCGCATTCGCCAGGTCTGGACACACCATAAAGAAATAAAACAGCCGTTCTACCACGCACAGGTGAAAACCGCTCCGTGAGTTCTTAGACTAAGAGTATGGGACTACTATGCTGATGACCACCAAGCGTGTCTAGCGCGGTTAGAGCCCTACACTTCTTATTCCCAAAGACAAGGCGCCTTTAAAGGTGGATCCACACATTGCGAGGCATGCGCTCCGCACGGCGCACAACGCATGCCTCGCCAAGTGTGGACCTGTATATACGTGGCGAGGCATGCGCTCCGCACGCGCGAGGGCGAGCCAACGTATGTCGGCAAATGCTTCAAGATCAAAGTGCCTCAGTGCGAGCATTACGTTAGGTGTAGACGTAGCCGCGCATGCACGTTCGAGGCATGCGCCGCGTACAATATCAACGCACGCCTCGACTGCGAAAATGAAACTGCGTTTGCTCGGCCCAAACAGCGCGCAGCGCATGCTCGGGTCTATAAGATCCTAGAAGAGAATTAATTTTTTTTTTCAACTCAGCGACGGTTACATTTACTTCGTTCGCGATTATACGCCATACGTCTTCTCTTTTATTTTTATTAAAATAATGATTATGTTTAGGATCCCATAATAATCTATTACTTTCGTATAATAAAACTGCTTTTCTTAACATTTCTTCGTTCATAATGCGCGCGTACATCCGCAGCGAGGCGGACACAACCATCCAAACGCAACGCACTGCTCGCAATGAGATGAGCCGGCCGCCACACGGCGCACAGCGAATAGCGCGTGCGCGGCGCACACGCGCTGTGCGTTGTGCGCCGTGCGGAGCGCATGCCTTGCCAAGTCTGCGCGCCTACTTGCCTCGAGCATTTGCTTCGCACGCGATGGCTTGACCCGAGCATATGTTGGTATAATTTGTCAACACGGACGCCTCAAGCCGAGGCATGCGTTGTGCGCCGTGCGGAGCGCATGCTCGCAATGTGTGGATCCACCTTTAAAGGATTGCCACCCAACAAAAAAAGCACGTCAATCTTTCTACAACGACAAAAAAAATCATATCCACAATTTCAACAATTTTATTGCACTTTTAATTTGTCTGAATCAAAGTCAGGCATGGAGCAGGGTGGTGCGGCACGAACTACGACTTGATGGCGGCGGTGACGGGGTAGCCGCGGCGCAGGCCCATGCACTGGTCGCGGTCGATGAACAGCGTCGTGGCCTTGTTGCGCAGCTCGGCCTCCAGCCCCGCGCGCACGCCCAGCAGCGTCTGGTGCGTGCCCTCTGCGGTCGCGATCTTTGAGCGAAGAGACTCCATTGCCTCTTGGAGGTCACATACTTCTTTTACCAGTCTGTGAGAAAACAAACGTTTTATGAGGAAATCATTCACCCATGTTACCCAAGTCTTTTCCTCTACTCGGTTTCCCGCAATCAAATCATCATGGCAAACTTAGAATACAGGTGTTAGTTTCTGCAATTTAAGTGTGGTTCGTCGACTTTATATTACTGAAATAAGGTTTCCACTTCCACCTGCATGGGTTACAGCTTGCCCGTAATAACTTACTCACCGATACTGTGCCTTATTGCAGCTCTTCTTGAGGTGAGGCCGGTTGGTCCTAGACTGCAATTGCGTGTGAGCTGCCTTCAGAGGTTGCAGCTTACCTAACTACTACTCACCTGTACTGTGCCGGCTCTTCTTGAAGTGAGACTGGTTGGTCCTAGACTGCAGGTGCGTGTGAGCCACCTCCATGAGTCGCAGCTTGTCTGACTACTACTGACCTGTTTTGCGCCTCATCGCGGCACTTCTCGAGGTGCGGCCGGTTGGTCCTGGCCTGCAGGCGCGTGTGGGCCACCTTCATGGGCTGCAGCTTGTCCTCGATGGCCTTGTTCAGCAGCTCCAGAGTCTTCTCGACGTCGAAGATCTCTTGTTGGATCTGAAATGAGTAACGATCGTTTTTTAGTACAAAATTACTTCATTGTTAGCAGAACATACAGTTATCCAAAAAAGCTCAAGATAGTGTTTTCCGTGTGAATGTTTTCTATGACATTTCTTACGATTTCTAATCACAGTTCGAAATGTCATTATGTTGCCATCTCAGATCGTAACAATCTAAAATTATGCTAACCTAAGGCGACATTCTTTAATTCTTCTTCAGGAAACTTTCCTCACATTGCACATTTCGGAACATACCTTATGCAGATGCATTTGCAGTTTGTTCTTGATCTCTATAGTTTCTGCGATGCGTCTTGTGAACGCGCTGTTGGAGTTGCTCCATTGGTCCCAGATCTCCGTCGCCGACACGTTTATCAGATTCTCCGTATCTAAACGATCAGATACAGTTAAATAAAGAGGCACTCGTAATAGTTAAGCGGTTTTTGCAACATCAGTTGCGGCGTTCCTAACAACGTGTAACGAGGTTAAATTCAAATTTAAATTCTTGAATGCCTTCATGGGCACTGAAAAATAAACGTCAGAAGCTAGTGCACGGTTCCAAATTGGTCGTTTGTCGCAAAAGCACAATAAAAATAATCATAATAAAAAGTGAGTTGTCGTAATAGGAAGTACTTAATCTAAGAATTCGTGGAGTCTACAGTGTTCTCACATTCACATTATAAAAAAGAGGCTATATAAAAAAAAAGCAAGGAAAATAAATAATTACAACTATTAATAAAATAATAATTACTAACGAATATAAATGGTGGTTGGGGTCTAATAATATAAAAAAATATTGCATTTTTTTTTTTATTATTATTGATAGGCTCGCGTTTGACCACTATCTCACCTGATGGTAAGCGATGATGTGGCCGACGATGGAGCACGCTTGCCTAGAAGTAACCTATTCACTCTTGACTTAAAGACCCCTAGGTTATAGCTATCAGGAAACACAGACTCCGGCAGGGAATTCTACTCCTTAGCTGTACGGATTATGAATGTGTTCCCAAAACGCTTTGTACGTATGGGTGGGATGTCCACCATGAACCGATGGCGCAACGCCGTACGTCTAGTGGTCCGATGATGGAACGGACTTGATGGAATTAAATTGTGCAATTCCACTCCCCGAAGTGTAATCGATAGAAAACCGACGGGCCAGCAACTCGGCGTCGATGTTCAAGGCTTTGGAGTTTTGATTCGACAAGTGCATCATCACCTCTCCAGGCATCAAGCAAATCAATGTGTTAGAAAAAAAAAAGTATCTATTACAAGAAATGTGGAGCAGTTAATAGACATATTTACACAATATTATGAGTTACCAGGGGGCCACATGTGCAGAAGCAGTCATTGCCAAACAAGCGTGTCTAGGTGACAAACTCATCATTGTTTTAGTGCGAAAAAGTGATGAACTTACTTTACATACTATTCCGCTGTATTTATCACTTCCATAAACGGTCTTAGGTAGATAGTGTTTGCACGGGTGCATAGAAATACTTCTGTTATTGTACGGCGAACCGCACGTCATAACATAGAGATGCATTTAGCCAAAACATCACTTTGCGCGTCTTCGCCAAACGATCAAAATAATTAATTCAATAAAGGAGTGTTCGGATCGCACTAAGTCCCGTCGCGCGTGCTCCCTCGGTCTATCATCCACCATAATTAGATATTTGTACCATATTTAACAATACAGTTTTTAATGAACATTCCCATCTATTGAAAGAGGATAAGGTTTCTGGATTCTACAATCGAAGTTGTGGACGACTACGTTTATATGGGACGGACAGTCCAGGTGGGTAGGTCTAACTTCAAGAAAGAGGGGAGCGTTCGGGAAGCTTCGCAGTATATCTTCTCGTCCAACATACCAAAGTGTCTTAAGACGAAAGTCTATGATGAATCAAATGCGTGTTGCCAGCATTGGTTGACATATGGCTCCGAAACATGGTCGCTCATAATGGGCCTCATCAGAAGGCTTAAAGTCACCCAAAGGGCAGTGAAAAGGGCTATGTTCGGATTTCCCTTGCGTGATCTTAACAGAAATGAAGATATCCGCAGAATCAATGTTACCGAAATAGCCCGAAGAATCGCCAAACAGTAGCAGTGGACAGGGCACATTGCTGAATAGATGGTCGATGGGGACGAAAGGTTCTGGAGTAGCCTCCACATACCGGAAGACGCAGCGTTGGAATAGGCCTCCCACAAGCTGGACCGATGCCCTTTCTTGATGAGGTTTCTTCCGGCTTGCCTATGGCGCTGTAGCGTGGCTGCGGAGATGGGGTCTGCGTATGCACTTATCTCTATACACATTACCTGAAAGCATCTGTATGGCCTTGGCGCGCTCGGACTGCGAGCGCTGCAGTGTGGCGGCGGAGGCGGCGGCCCAGCGCGCCGTGTCGCACACTGTAGGGTCGTATCGCTCGATGCCCGCGTAGAATTGTAGACCCTGAATCATAAAGCTGTAAGTTATCATCTCTGTCTCCAAGTGAACACAAGTGGTAAGGTATAACTAAGGGGTTTCCATGGCGCAATGGCAATGCGAAATCTCCACCACCTGTCCTACTCTACGTGCCCTAAAATATGCAGCGTAAGAACTAAACTTGGCAGCATTCAACTTTTTGGTTCAGAAATAAAAATTTTGTGTTTGTATTATAAAAGTGTCGTCTGCGCTACCACCAACGCGCGACGATACCATGGCGAATTTCGAGGCAGTAGGTAAAATTTGAATTACTCTCGTGAATTGAATTAATTTCGTCGTGACGCTGGGACGCGATGAAGTTATTATCGGCTGGCTTTCAAACAGAGCGGAGCCATTGCGAGATACACAAACAGCCTTCAACAATCAGCCGATGTACATATCAATTGAATCCCCGATTGTAATCAAACATGCAGGCGACAGTTGTTAAGCTCATGCTTTAAAGAAATTGTTGAGCTGATTGCACTATTAAAATGTTCACCCAATGAATAAGTATTTTGCAAGTGTTTGCCTTGGAGAAGTTGTTGAGCTGATAACACATGTTTACTTCTTCTTCTTATAGTTTCGATGGCAAAAAAATATTTTTTTTTTTTCTTCAATTTAAATTCAGTAGCCAGTATTCGGTCACGGCAATGCTATCGACACTTGGGGGAGGCATATGTCCATCAGTGGACGTCCTTCGTCCCATGAATGCCATCCGTAGACGCTGTCCTTAGTGTTTGTCCTACGTGAATAGATAACAGGGCACGTGACGCAAGATAGAAGGTGGGACATGGTCCGCGGAGAGACGCCGTACACCATCTGTGGAGATTGTCTTTGCTACGCCCAACCTGATTGTGGAGTCTGTTTAAAGTTTTCCAAGTTGGCCATGGCAACTCTTGTCCAGGCAAGAGGCTCTCCATTGGATTGATGAAATCATCAGGAGTTTTAATCATCTCCAGTCAAAAGTCGCATCTCCGAGAGGTGGTGTTACCATGAGAGGGACTTTTAAGTCTATGCGGCACCGATCTGTAATTGTGCTTTGTATGTCAAGGGTCGTTCTGTAGTTTCCTCTTTTCTATGCGGCTAGCCACAGCCCTGCGAATTTCTGGGAGCAAACTTAAACTTATATTAATTTACTTTAGAGTAGCTGGAATCAAAAATGTTGTTTTTGTCGGATAGGTACAATAGCTGATCAGATTGAAATTTATAAACGCGCTATGATCAGTCAATTAAAAGCGTACAAAAATAATGTAGCTACTAACTAAATTCTTCTTCTTCCTGCCCTTATCCCATATTAAAAAAAAAATTACTTAGGGTCGGCGCAACACGTTTTTTCTTCCATTCAGTCCCTTGTCACCTGTCACACTATAAATAACTCCCTTTTTACCCGACTACGGAGGGTTATGATTTTGACAGGCTATGTATGTATGTGAGTATGTTCATCTGTTCCCTCATAGCTCCTAATCTACCAATCGGAACTCGACATATGAGGTATCGTTAGAACCGTCTTCATTGTCCGCTGAACATAGGCTACTTGACGTGTCACAAAAGTCGACATGACGCCGTCTAGCGGACAAAAAGTATGTGTTAAAAAATAAAAATGGAGATAAATACGCCGTGATACCAAATATCATAAAATAAATAAGATACTGAACATCTATCCACTTACCTCACGGGAATGTAGAATACTCACAGATAAATGGCTCCATACCTTAACCTATGATAAGTTGGAGAACCTAATAAAAAACTAAAATCTAAAAAACAAAACAAACTTACATCTAAATTTAAATATATTTTTCCTTGATTCCCTATACCTTCCAAAATTATTCACAATCAGACAACACACACTGTAACAACACCCACACCACACACATTCACAAACACACCCTTATCCATACCACATACTATGATAGAAGAACTGGAATTGTACTTATTCTTAAGCTGTTTTTATTTTTTGTTGTCATAATGGTTGTTAAACTTTTAAGATATTATCACTGTTTGTTGTCTTTTCTTTTTTTGTTGTCTTTTCTTTTTTCTTTTGTATTTAACTTCCATAAATTAAGCTGGAACGCCGAAGTCTATCCTCTAGGAGGTGGGCGCTAATGGCTGCGACACAGTTTTATTTTAAACTAATGTAGCTGTTAACGAGCACTATATATTGTGTGTTATGTTATGTTATTTGAAAGGGCTACATTTGTAAATTTCGAAAATATTGCTCAAATTTAAAGTGACGCCCTCTAGCGGACAAAAAGTCATGTGTTAAGTTTAACACCAAAATTGTTTAAATAAAAATAAAGTAAAAAACTAAAACCCCACTTATGAAGTATGAAAATCTTGTTTCATACTTTTTCAGCGTCGTTTTTTTTTGTCGTAGTCGGGTTTTAGTTTTTTACTTTATTTTTTCTTTGTTAAGTATATTTTATTTTTTACTAATCTATATATATAAAAGAAAGTCGTGTTAGTTACACTATTTATAACTCAAGAACGGCTGAACCGATTTGGCTGAAAGTTGGTGGGGAGGTAGCTTAGAACCAGGAGACGGACATAAATAGGATACTTTTTTTTAGTAGGGTAGGTAGAGTAGGGTAGGGTAGGGTAGAGTAGGATATAGTAGTCAGTTGACGGGAGCGAAGCCGCGGGCAAAAGCTAGTTACCTATAAATTACCATTTACAATTTTATTGTCATTCATTAAGCTGGTGAACATAATTATACATCGTGGAAAAGTTATAGGCCTGCTGGCATAAGTGTTGAGCTGATGGTACGTTAACTTGGAACATTTGTTGAGCTGCTGATGGCACAGTCAGGTTTACCTTCGAGAAGTTATGGATCTGAGGCCGAACTACGAGCGACGTGTCAATGTCATAATTGATGCCGTTGTAAAAGAGAGACGAAGTTACAGGATGAAAAGATTAAAGCCCTTTTTCACAACGAAATAATTAAAGCATTGGCACGTCATAGTAAACCTCTGTTGACACATATTTACCTTAGAGTAGTTGTTGAGCTGATGGCACATGGAGTCGATACCAAGCGCGTACTCTTTGTTGCGCATGTCCGTCTCCAGCTCGTGTTGTGTGGCGCGACAGTTCTTGGACTGCGCTCGCACCTGCACAACAGACGGTTTTGATTACTGTTTTTGCTTTAAAGTAGATGAAGACCCAGCCCTCGCTAATAGTAGTCCGAGAATCTACTGCTTTCAGTTGGCATACCTGAAGGCTGTGGCGTGTGACACCTGATTAGAGTAGCCACAGTACATTTTCATCGCCCGCGAAGCAGACCGGCGTTTTATGGTTAGCAGCACGGTTCGGAAACCGTTTGTTTTTTTTTTATTCCTCCTTGTTTATTTTAACAGCAAGTTTCTATTGAACCCAGAGTGGTAGTCAAAGATCCTGTGATACCTTTTCAAGCATATTTCGGAACTTGTCCTGGCATTCCCGCAAGATGGCGACCTCCTTGAGCAGCGACTGTTCTACTGCGTCGTGCACCTGCTCCAAACCTACCGTTAGAAAAAGCTAGAATTGAAACCTTTAAAAAACTCTTTATTCAAATTAGGCCGTCAATCACTTTCAAGGGACAAAATAACGTAAGACCTCAAGAGTATGGGCCATTGAGTTCAGCCCGGAGCCGACTACTGGTTAATACGAGTATTTGGCTGGATATGAATAACAAATTAAACCAGAGTTACGTGACTAATTGGTTTTAAAACTATATAACTACACTAAAGGTTGCTATAAGTGGTAAGAAGTGGTAAAGGAGGACCAAAACAAGAGAACCAACGAGCATGAGGACGTGAGCAACCAGTTTTGAGCTTCTTAAAGACTTTTCTTGTTGATGTTACATAAAAGGTTCAAATCGACAGAAGGATTTTGCTATTGTCTGGGTGAGATTAAGCACGCGATTCTTAACCTCACGATTTATTTTATCTGTTTTTGGTGTTGTGTCTATTGTTTTGTGTTGTCTGGTGAGGTAATCTAGTTATAAGGTTAGTTTTAGTAAATTTAAGCTTTTTGGCACTCATTTCCCAAGGGAAATGAGTGCTGAAGAACCCCCTGATGGGGGTGGAGGGACTCCTCCAGACATGGACGTCGTGGAGTCGTCTCAAAACTCTGCTGATTGTCGCAAAAGACCCGAACTCAGAAAGCGCCCCGGAGGACCATCTTTGTCGACGCAAAAAGAAACAAGCCGCCGTCTGACTCTATTCAGTCTGTAGATATACACAAAGCCAGGTTTTGAGAGCGACTCCAAGATGCTCTATAGCGAGAGTGATAGGGCACCCTACAAGGTATTTGTCTCCAGGATGGAGACAGACCCTAAACAGGGCCTAACCTTAAACCCTTTGAAGTTTGCTCAGTTTATTTATAAAAAAGATTTTAAAGGGGTAGTTCAAGGCAGTGTCAAATCTATGGGACGTAACAGGATGTCCATTGATTTTAAAACTTACAATGATGCCAATAATTTTGTAAACAACCCTGTTCTATCAGATAACAATTTCACAGCTGTCATTCCGCGCTTCCAAGTGACCCGCATGGGAGTTGTCAAAGATATTCCCACTGACTGGACTCTTGAGGAACTAGTCCTTGGCATTGAAACTCCCCACAACTGTGGAGAAGTTATCAAGGCTAGGAGGCTTAATTTTAAAAATAGAAAAGAGGACTCAGTTACTTGGTCTCCTTCTTCTACAGTAGTACTGACCTTTTCTGGGCAGATACTTCCAGAAAAGGTATTTTGTTACAACGCTTCACTTCCTGTGTCTGTGTATCATCTTCCTACAATCCAATGCAGAAACTGCTTACGATTTGGTCACATAAGCTCTCAGTGTAGGTCCAAACCTCGCTGTTACCGTTGTACTTTATCACATCCTGGAGATGCCTGCACTACCCCAGATTCACAGGTTTCTTGCCTCTTGTGTGATGGCGGAAACCACAAAGCTACTGACGATAGATGTCCAGAGCACTCGCGACAGAAGTCAATTAAAATGGTTATGTCTGAAGAAAATCTGGGATACCGTGAGGCAGCGGTAAGGTTTCCCCGTCCCAAAACGTTATACTCCAATGTAACAGCACGTCCCTCCCTATTCAAACCATCCCAAACTCCCTCTGAACCTCTCTTCTCAGCTCCTTTTATCACTCCTACATCCTCTCCATATGCATCGCCTGTTAAATCGTCTTACACTAAGACAGTTTATCGCTCCCCAAGACCTAGACCAGAGCTGGGCAAGTCATATGACTCCCAAGCCTATAGGTCAATGGTTGAGTCTCCTAAATCTTCTCAACCTAATGGTTGTGCTCTGAACTATCCTTATACTGAGACAACTCCTCTTCCCACTCCTAATGATAACCTAATAGAGCTTTTGGCTTGCTCCCTCATAAACATATTATCAAAATTCAGTGACGCAATACCGGACAATGTCGTTATTTTAGTTGAACAGCTCCTCGAATCTTGGACTCGCCAAAATAGAAAAAATCCTTCAGTGGAACTGTAGATCTATTCGTAGGAAAAAACACGAAATCATATACCTTATAAATAAATAAAATAAAATAAAAAAGCCATTTATTCTACTACATAATCAATCTCAAAATATACATCATTATTCCATTAAATTCATATTAAGCATTACTAATTCAATTCATTTATACCATAAAAACTTTACAAATTTTACACAAAATATATTACAAATTATGATAATAATACAATAAAATTCACAATAATAATAAATGTCAAATAAAAATGAAATAAATTAAAATACAATAAAATAAAAATCCTATAGTCAAAAATTAAAAATACGATACAATAAAATTCATGATAAATGTCCAAAATCTATAAAATTATTTAAGTAAAAAATTTTTTCATTTATAATTATTTCAGATGAGAATGTTAAGATGGATGTGTGGTGTGACGAGAATGGATAAAGTGAGAAATGAGTATATTAGGGGAAGTTTGAAAGTGGCGCCAGTGACTGAAAAGTTGAAAGGGAATCGTTTGTCTTGGTATGGTCATGTGAAGAGGAGGGATGAAACGCATGTTACTAAAAGAGTTATGAGTTTACATGTGGATGGATGGAGAGGGAGAGGGAGACCAAAGAAAAGATGGATGGATTGTGTGAAGAGTGATATGAAAGAAAAGGAAGTTAGTGATAGTATGACGAGTGACAGGGCAGAATGGAAGAAAAAAACATGTTGCGCCGACCCCAAATAACACGGGACAAGGGCAGGAAGATGATGATGATGATGATGATGAATTATTTCATTATTTTTGGTTTAGCATTTTTAGTTTATTTAAAATAGAAATGAAGTGTTAATCTCATTTATCTAAACTCAACGTAGTAGTCGCCTCTTTGGCGTAGGCCTCCCCCAACTCTTTCCAATATTTTCTATCTCTAGCTTTGGACATCCAGTCCGGTCCTAGCCTTTGTATGAATAGGTCTGCCCATCTTTTCCTTTGACGTCCTCGTGACCTTACTCTATCTCTTGGTATCCATTCCATGATTTTCTTGGTCCATCTGTCGTTCTGCATCCGACATATGTGACCCGCCCAGTTCCATTTCAGAGCTCTCACTCTTTCCACAATATCTGTGGTCTTAGTCCTTTTCCTGACCGCCTGGTTACTTATTTTATGCGATAGCCTTATCCCCAACATACTCCTTTCCATCTTACGTTGACATATGGCTAATTTGTCTTCTTCACATTTTCTCAACGACCAGCTCTGACAACCATAAGTCAAACACGGTAATATTGCTATTTCGAAGAGCTTTGTCTTGACGTTTATACTGACAGATTTATTTTTCATTATTTCTTTTAAGCTCCAGTATTTTTTCCATGCAATAGCGATTCTTCTATTTATCTCTTTTTTATTTTGGTTTTCAAAGGAAACCAGTTGGCCCAAATAGATGTATTCTTTTACGAATTCTACGTTTTGTTCCTCGATAGTTATAATACCGGTTTCTTCACTGTTCGTCAATATTTTAGTTTTTGTGATGTTTATAAACAGGCCTACTTTCTTACTTTCTTCTGTCAAGTGGTTTAACATAGTTTTCAAGTCTGTTATATTTTCTGCGAATATGACTATGTCGTCTGCGAAACGGAGGTGGCTTAGATATTCTCCGTTAACCTTTAATCCTTTTTCTTCCCAGTTGAGTTTCCTAAAGATACCTTCTAGGACTGCTGTAAATATTTTTGGTGACAAAGGGTCACCCTGCCGGACGCCTCTTCCTATGGGAAACTTGTCTCCGTCACGTTCTAGTCTGATTTTTGCGCAGCCTTTTCTGTATATTTCTTGCAGTATGGTTATGTATTTCTTCTCAACTCCCTGTTGTTGTAACGTCTCCCATATTGAAGAATGATTTAGAGAGTCAAACGCTTTCTTGTAGCGCTTTCTTTCTTTCATATACCTTATAAACCGTCATAAACCCGTCGTCTTTGCCGTTTCGGAGACTTGGCTCAGGCCTGGATCTCTTTTTAGGGTTCCTGGTTTTGTGTGTCTTCGGGACGACAGAGATGACGGTTGGGCTGGTTGCGCCTTATTGGTTAGCAGATCTGTCACTTTTTCCGAAATTCCTCTTCCTGTTCATGATCCTGGGCTACATGTAGTGGCCGTTAGAGTCATGAACATATCATATGTATCTGCCTATATTCCTCATCCCAATCCTAGCCTTCTCTCTGAATTCAACTCTATCCTTTCTTCCATCCCATCTCCTCTGATTGTGATGGGTGATTTTAATTGCCGTCACACCCTCTGGGGCTCTCACTGTAATGACCCGTGTTCCAGCTTTCTGTTAGACCTTTTAGACAATTGCAACCTGTGTGTCCTTAATGATGGATCTGCTACCCGTAGGGTATCCCCTACCCAAAATATTAGTGTTCCTGACCTTACTCTTTCTTCCCCTTCTTTAGTACTCTCCTGGTCAGTTCTTCCTAACTCTTATGGGAGTCACCATTTCCCCATTCTAATATCTTTTCCAAGTTCCCATCCACGTAGCCCACCTATTCAACCCCTTCAAAGATACCGCCTACCCCAAGCTGACTGGTCCAAGTTCTCGTCCCAATTGGACTCAGAACTCCAAAACTTCCCCCAAATTAACCCCTCCAACTCCCTTGCCCTTTACAATGACTTTGTTGATTGTTTGTTGAGAGCGGCTGATTCCTCAATCCCCTTGAAGAACTCTGCTCGAGACCTAATTCCCTCTCCACCTTGGTGGGATGCTGAGTGCACTGAAAGTATTCGTAAACGAAAAGAAGCAGAAAACGCTTTTTCCTTTAGTCTAGACATGTCTGATTATTCAAATTTTAAGAAGATTTCTGCTAGCACCTGTAGGCTATTAGCAAAAAAAAAGATGTGGCTGGCTCAAGTTTTGCGAATCACTTTCTCCACGTACTCCTGTTTCTCTAGTATGGAGGAAAATAAAAATCTACCGCCAAGCTTGTGACAGCCAGTCTTTCGATATTTCTTCCAATGACCCTAGTTCCTGGCTGGAGGAATTTATAACAAAATTAGCCCCCCCCCCTTCGTTCCTAGTTTTGAATGCCTTCCCACTATAGATCCTTCTTCTCCTACTTCCTCTGATAGATTTGATGACCTATTTTCCCACTCAGAACTAATATGTGCGTTAGATCATCTTAAGGACTCTGCTCCAGGTGCTGATGGAATCCCTTACTCCTTCATTTCCAAATCCTCTTCTAATTGTAAACTACTCTTTCTCAGCCTAATTAACTCTTTTTTCTCAACTGGTCAAGTCCCAGACTCCTGGAAATCACAGATGCGTTATCCCAATTCTAAAACTTGGTAAAGACCCAACAGATTCTGCCTCTTATCGACCTATTGCACTCTCTTCTGTCCTGGCTAAAATTATGGAGAATCTCATCAAGAATCGACTCGAATGGATCTTGGAATCCAAAGGTGTTTTACCCAGTTCTCAATTCGGTTTTCGAAGAGGCATGGGCACTTTGGATAGCCTAAGTGTTTTCCTATCAGATGTCCGTATTGCTTTCTCCAATAATGAAAGCGTTCTTGGTGTTTTCCTAGACATAGCCTCAGCCTATGATAATGTCCAACTTCCAATACTCAGGCAAAAGATGCTTCAGCTGAGTATCCCTGTGAGGATGGTCAACATCATTTGTAATCTCCTTATGTCCCGCTCTATTTCCGTCCGTCATCAAAACTTCCTGTCCTCCGCCCGCTTAGTGTGGAAGGGCCTACCCCAAGGGTCGGTCTTAAGCCCTATCCTTTATAACATTTACACGCACGATTTGGAGTCTTCAGTGAGCTGTTTCTGCAAAATCTTACAATACGCCGACGACATTGTTCTCTACTGTAGTTCAGCTTCATTTTCAGATGCCTCATCTCGTTTGAATTCTGCCCTTCATTACTTAAATCAGTGGCTGACCGATCACGGCCTAAGTCTGTCAGTTTCTAAATGTAATGCAGTGGCCTTCTCTCGTAAACGGAACTTTCCTCCAATTAATCTACACATTGAAAATGAACCCATACAGATTCAGGAAAAAGTAAAATTTCTTGGCCTTATACTTGACCCAAAATTATCTGGCGTCTACCACTTGGAACATATTTCCAAAAAATGCGAAAAGGGTGTTAATGTCCTACGCGCCCTTTCTGGAGTTCGCTGGGGAGCTCATCCAACTTCCCAAAAAATTTTATATAATGCTATAGTTCGTAGTCATTTTGATTATGGGAGCTTTCTTCTGGAGCCATGCAACAGAATCGCCCTTGCCAAACTGGAAAATATCCAATCGAAATGCTTACGCATTGTCACGGGTGCTATGAGATGCTCTCCCATTAATGCCCTTCAGGTAGAATGTTTAGAACCTCCACTTCACCTCCGTAGACAATTCCTCTGCGACAGATTTTTTTATAAAGTTATCGATAACAAAACCCATCCTCTCCTCCCTCTTCTACGTACTCTTGTTGATTTAATTCCTAACTCCCGTTATTGGTCCCATAAACACCCTCCCCTCCTTATTAACAGCCTCTGTAAATTTAATAATATGCACACTTCCTTAGTCCAGTCAAATTCGAACCCTTTATTTGAAGTAAGTTTTGATTCTTTGCTTTTCAAACCTAAAGTCATTCTTAACCTTGGAATCTCTAAACATGACCCTGCCGCCAACGATAAACTTAACAAGATTTTATCAGAGGAGTGGCGAGATTGGCTGACGCTATATACAGACGCTTCTAAGCTGTCAGATGATAGTGAGGTCGGTTCTGCTGTATGGATCCCGAAATACAAAATCATTCTAAATTTTCGCAGTTCCGCTTTAGGCTCCGTATATACGGGGGAAGCAGTAGCTCTTCTGGAAGCGGCCTCCTATATAGAATCACACAGCCTTAACAAATCCTTGATCCTCACAGACTCTCTAAGGCGATTTTATTAAATCCTGTAGGCAGCTATGCCTACAGGATTTAATAAAATCGCCTTTTCGCTCGCGTAACAATTTTTCCCTAACTTTAAAAATTAAAGAAATCCTTTATAGATTAGACTGTTCAGGCATAGAGGTTGCACTGGCTTGGATCCCGAGCCATTCCGGAATAATTGGCAACGAGAATGCGGATTCGATTGCTAAGTCAGCAACTCGGATCGGAATCGAGACTCATTCATCTTGTTACCCTCGTGATTTGCGCTGCCTTGCTAAACCCGATATGTTAAGGAATTGGAACTCTCAGTGGCAAAAAACTCGAATTTTGAAAGGAAAATTTTATGGCTCGATTCAACCATCCATCCCCTCTAAATGTTGGTTCAGCAAACTAAAATTTTCAAACAAATTAACTACCTCTGTTATAATTCGACTCCGACTCGGTTTTGTTTGCACTCCTGTTTTTTTGGCCAAAATCCACGTGAGAGACAATTCTTTATGTGAATGTGGTCTAGAAGAGGGTACCTTGGAACACTTGTTTTTCTCCTGCCCTCGTTTAACAATTCCCCTTTATGACTTACTCGCTTCTGATATTCCCCGCCCAGTTAATATTCCTTTCCTTCTATCTTTAGCCCATACCCCTGCAGTAAAAATTCTTTATAAATTTATTAATGTTAATAAAATCCAGTTGTAGCTAGTACTTTTATTTATATAGTATGCATCTATTTCATGTTCTAATATATATATTTTGTATTGTTTTATGTGTACTAACCAAAATTGTTTTGTCCCTTTTTAGCATGATGACCAATGGATGCCATCGCTACAAAAACTGATCAATAATTAACAGTATTCTTGACAAAGTACCGACCATTTCCACCTCATACCTTGACATTGGCAAAATCATCGGACATTCGTCGATGGAGCCATACACTTAAAAATTGAATTGAATTGAAAGGTTCAAATCGCGTAAACCGAACCTACTTTTGAAAGTTTCTACTCCTCTTTTACTTACCCTGCCTCTTCTCCCTGTGGTACAGACACTCCTGAACGATGTGCAGCGGCCCCTCAATGCCGGCGATGGCTCGCTCCAGCTGCCTGCGAGTGTCATTCAGCTTCTCACACGTCGCCACTAGGCGTTCCATCTCTATTGAGACCTGTCACCACAGCTTTAGGTAATTAAAGTATAGACTGAAGTGACTGCCGAATGTTTTGCCTAACATTCGTAGAGTCAAGATCTTGCGTGTTTAATTCTAGTCTCCAAAGAATTTCGAGAGTACTTCAGAAAAAATGACTTTGTATCTGCAAATCTTTTGCTTTGGCACTGTGTTTTGGAGTTACTGATCGTCAGATGCAAAAATGATCAGATAAATTAGTTTGCATTTAGGACAAGGTGAAAGAATTTATTTTCTTCAGGCAAAAACTTTCACGTCTTTGGGGTAACCCACGTTGTCTATCTGGAATAGCTGTTTTTCTATCATCAAATCGTGTGTTAACAGGCGACTTACCTCATTCCTCCAAAAGGTAGTGTCGGTGATTCGTTCACCGATTCTCCTGCCAGAGTCTCTCTGACCCTGTGTGCCGATCTCATCAGTTTCCCTGTAACACTCCAACTTCAGTCAGACTGTATTTCCATACATTAAGGTCTTTGCAGAAACCAAACATTTATATAAGTAAACCATTGTAAAAAGTATTTTTCCAAAAGCTTTTCGCATTTTCTTTTTTTTTCTATGTGTGTTGTCGTCTTACCTCAACATTCTCATGATATCATTCCGAACGCGTTCAGAGAAGTTCCTCTTGGCATCCGACTCGTTATAATTCTTGATGCTATTCTGGTTCCATTCATACTGCGTGTACCGCGTGTACAGGGCTGCGCGGGCCGCGTGCTCTGGGCTCCGGTCGAACCCGGTCACCAAGTTGGGGAAGCGAAGGGGTTCCGCGGCCATTCCGGCTGGAGTGTAGCATGGGTCCACCATTGTGTTGGTTATTGGCTGCGACGGCCTGGTAGACAAAATAAAAAAACTTGCATTTAAATCAAATTCGTGTTGCTGTGGTGATATGATGAAAACAGAAAAAAAAATTCTTGCTGCATTTTGCAGTTTTTTTTCGCATTTTGTGCGAGTGGTTACAGACTGCAAAAAAAAAACAGTGTCTTACATTGGCGTCACCTCGATCTCCTCGTAGCCCATGATAGGCCTCCATGGGTGCTTCTTAGGAGAGTGGAAGCAGTAGCCGACTTGTGGAGGCACACTGGGAGCCCCAGCGATTTCTTTTACCGGAGACCATTGTTGGAGTTGCTACAAAAGTATAAAATAATAAGTATTAACCAAGTAAAATATTTTAATATTATCATTTCAAGAGATAGATGTGTGGACATTACCGTACACATAGACACTTCCTTAGCCATTTTGATTATTGTTTAAAGAAACTTATAATAATTTTGAAGGGTTGATAATCATTTCTTAAATATCAAACAAAAAGTAAAATTCAAAATTGAAAATTTTCGTGCTACTAAATTGGACAACCTGACGGAAAAACATTTCTCGATCCTACGATGCATTCGTGTTTAAAACCAAATTGTAATGCGAAATGATTTTCGAATAACACAAATTTTGTATTAGGTACCACTATTGATTTAATATTATTATTTTATAAACATCACTTAAATATTAATCTTTCCAATTAAGATTTTGTAGAACTAAAGCTTATAATTATATCAACAATAATAATATGATGCATGATGAACGCCCATGAACGCAGTCCATGTTGTCCAACCAAACCACAAAAATTAGGGACTGACAGCTTTTCATGTCAGTGTCAATCACATTTCAGGTGTCAAATCTATTTAATATTTTGACAAAGTCTGAAGTCTGCTCTCAGAGTTCTTGGATTCACGACGTTCAAATCAATATAATTTGTTATTACAGGTTTTTTTATAATTCAAGAATAGATTTATGTGTCTTTAGTTAATAAGCAAACATGAGTGGCGTACCAGACAACGCTCCAAAGCGTAAGTAAATAACCTATGTAAATCTTTCAAGAAACTTAGGATATTTTCGTAAATCCCTTGCGTTTTTCTGTTGTAGATTGTCCTGGGACTCAAAGTGACGATGCTGGAAAGGCCTCAGCGTGTGCTGGATGTCCTAACCAGAACATTTGCGCGTCGGGTAAGTGTGTAAACAAACACCGATGTTGACTCAGTTATTTATTCAGTCCATGTTGTTAGAGCTGTAATTTAGAGCTTTTATTGGCTAATTGTATTGAAACTAGATGCTACTATCCGGAATTGTATTACTTTTAAATTGGCCATCATGCTTGTATGGGTTCTAGTGTGTTATAACTAGATACAGATGTGTGGCACAGCATACACACACACACACACAGACTATTATTGTATTGCTTTGCTTTCTATCCATACTCGACAGTTGTTTTAAAAGGGACCCTTCCCTAGAATTACCTTCTAGTGTGCTATTCAATGTTGATTCCACTGTGGCATAAAAAATTGGTTTCTGAATAAAACTATCTATTCCAATTTAAGTTAACTTGTTCTTTCAAGGAATGACATTGCAACATTTTTGTCATTTAACCTTTCAAGGAATAACATTTAAATTATGCTCTCCTACTCAGCTTGTATCATATAAGAATCACTGTTATCTCAATTTTACCTTTAAAATATTTTGTAAGATAATTGAGAATCCAAAATCAATAAGTAACTCCTGAGATCCTGTTTAAAATCAATCTTATCAATGTTCTCAGAGCTAGGAGATATGTTATGAATTTTTATCAACAACTTGTCTTATCTTTACTTAATAAAGTCAGTAAATAAAGTATTAAAATATAATCAAAACAGAAGCAACATGTTCCAAATGTAATAAATATATAAATAATGACTAATGAATGCTAAAATTATATTTCTACTAGTGAAAACCTATCAAAACCTGATGCATGCTTCAAGATGAGTTAGTGGATAAACAAAAAAACAGATTAATACAGAACAGCATAATAGAACTGTAGGCGCAGTAGGCTTGTGGACAACGAGAAATGGGTAGCTCTCAGTCTGGTAAAGTAGTTTTCCACATGGGCCTTAAAGAGATTTCATCAAAACCGTAGGGGCCCAGCAGGGCTGATGCCTAGTAGGGCCATGAGGTATTTCTGGAAAGGAAACTCAGGTCCTTGAACACAGGTGTGGTTTTAGTCAGTAAAGGTCTGACACACCCTCTCGCTCCACCCTAGAGCATCAAGAGGTGTAATAGAACTTTTTTATACTATTATGTAGAGATGTGTAATTTTATCACCTTAGAATTGATAAAACAATAATAGAATTAACAGAAATCACTCAATAATTGAACAACATTTTTAACAGGTGCCGTCTCAGGACCAGACCCAGCTATCCAATTAATCAAGGACCGGCTCTCAAATGTGAAGCACAAGATAATAATCTTGTCGGGAAAGGGAGGAGTGGGCAAAAGTACTGTCACTTCTCTACTGGGGCATGCGCTGGCTTCTAGGAACCCTGACGCTAATGTAAGTTACCTGACCTGACCTGTTTTAAAAACAACTGCCACATACTACTATTTGTATTTACAAACATTTAAACTTACATACATACATATTCAGCCTTTTATTGTTCCCACTGCTGGGACTTAGACCTCCTCTCTCTAGGAGAGGGAATGGGCCGTAATCCACCACGCGGGCCCAGTGCGGGTTGGTGGATGTCACATGTTTTTGAGTTTTTGGTTCTAGGACATGCCGGTTTCCTCACGATGTTTTCCTTCACCGTTTTGAGAGCAGTGGTGATGAAATAAATTACACAAAGTAATGCGCCTGGCTGGGTTTGAACCCGCGACCAACAATTCGTAAGTCGGGGCCGTTACCACTCGGCCACCACTGCTCTCAAGTCGGGGCCGTTACCACTCGGCCACCACTGCTCTTAGTCGGGGCCGTTACCACTCGGCCACCACTGCAGCAACATTTAAACTTACATACACTAATAGCCAGATCCTGTACAATTATCTGTAGACCATACAAACCGCACTGGGCCCGCGTGGTGGATAACGGCCCATTCCCTCTCCTAGAGAGGAGGCTTGAGTCCCAACAGTGGGAACATTATAAGGCCGACTATGCTATGCTATGCATACAAACAGAAATAATAATGTCTGAAAGCGCAACAACATCTATGCCATCTGGTCTCAACATTGTTATACAGGTTGTCTTTGACATCTGTATAAAATAACTATTCTAACATTTTTAGTGAAAAAATGAATAAATTAAAAATGTCATCGGTATTGATTAGAATAACGATTTTGTCTACTCCGATGACTTTTTAATTAATTAATTACTAATATAAAAAAAAAACTTTTAACTAAAAATATCATCAGGGTTGGTTAGAATAACGATTTTACAGTTTAAATTTAAAAAAGTACATTTTTTTTTGTTTTTGAAAATAGATCCGTGGTATTCGTTTATGTGTCGATGTCAAAGGCACCCTGTATATCACTAGCTGCTGCCAGCGGCTTCACTCGCGTGATAGAAGAAAATTATCTCAAGGAAGCATACTCCTGTAATAAAAAGCATCCTATGTGCTATTCTAGGACATGGTCTACTTGTGTAGCAAGTTTCATCGAAATCCGTTCTGAAAACATATGGCTATATGAATGTGAGGAAGTAACAAACAGACACACACTCAGAAACTTTCGCCTTTATAATATTAGTGTGATACATTGCTTTGCTAAGTAAGTTCATCATCATTATCTTCCTTTGCTTGTCTCATGTTATTTGAGATTAGGGGAACACACACAAGCCACCCATTTTTTCTTTGGCCACCCTCTTCCTTTCCATCCATCCACCTTGCTAAGTTGGTAGTGGTTTTTACCCACATACAATTATATAAATGTGATTGTTTGCTTATAAATAAGGTAACATTCCTATCAAACACCTCCTTATTATCAAAGTCAAAGTGTAATTTATAAATCTTGGCTTTATTTCTAGAATACTGGTTTAATGACAATGCATAAATCTTTAGTAGGTACTGGCCAGTATATTTAATATTAAATTGATTTGTAAAACATTCCATTGTTAGAAACCTTTCAGTTTTTAATCCATTGATTGAAGCGGTGTTGTAAATAAATAACCATCAGGATGTTATCTATTTTATTTACTTTTCACTTTATTTTTTATGATAAGTCTTATCTTTATGTGATGCGCCCGACCAGTGGCGTAGCTACTAAGGGGCTAGGCGGGGCAGTGCCCCGGGGCCTTCAAGTTCGGGGGGGGCCTAAAACCTGATTAGCAAACCGCTTATTGAACGAACGAAAAATTCTTCCACCTTCGGAATCTAAATAAAATAGACTGCCACACAATTTTTTTTTTATAAGGCAACTCATTTAAAAAAATACAAAGAAAGCCCCAACAAATTTCCACTTCTATTCGTTTGTGCGGAATACCATGAATAAACAACCGAAGAAGAAACTGACTGACTGACATATCAACGCACAGCCGAATTATTGATAAAGTCTAAGGGCGGAATTCACCAATAAAACTAATCGCGTTTTAACGTTTGGCTGTTTTGGACAAGTGACACTAGTGACAGCGGCTAAACGCGATTATGCGAGCCAAACGTTAAAACTCGATTAGTTTTATTGGTGAATTCCGCCCTAAACAGTTTAGGGGCCCCAGTTTGTTTTTGCCCCAGGGCCCTTGGTCACTTAGCTACGCCACTGCGCCCGACCTTCATTGACTTGCCTATGATGAGGGGATAAAAAATAATCCAAACTTGGTATAACTGATAGTTAGAACCATGGCTTAGAACATTGTGTATTCGTTTTTTTAACAATATTTTAACAATATTAGTAAAAGTGAGGGGAAAAAAAGAGTGAGAATATATGGCAGTCTCGACTTATCTAAAAAAATGTTTTGCCATATGAAAGGTATATTATTCGAGATTACATAGACAGTTCTGTTGTTCAAATGGGCGCACAGCTAGTTGTCTATTATTGTATTATAATTGATCGTTCACTTTAAACGATTGAAGCAATTTATTGTCAATTTGTTGTTGTTATTGTCACCATGTCAAGTAAGAGTTCATACCACAAGAGCGGCATGTTGCCAACGGCAGAGGTAACTAACACGGGTCGACGGCAACCGTCGACGCGTCGGCGGCAGCCGTCGACCTATGGTGACACTAGACACACACGACGGCTTTTTTTTTTTTTAAGTGGGAAATCATGTGTGCCGCTGATCTTCAAAGTTGGAATGTCGACGGCTGCAGAGTAGTTGTGTTTTTGTAGTTGTCGTGTGTATGAGCTCTAAACATTGTCAATCGCAATTGACCGTTTTGGAGATTCTTTAATGGGCGTCAATTAATCGACGTTTATCTAGGGAAGCCATTGAACTCAAGGCAATGCACTTTGATGCACTTGCGTGACTTCTGAGTTTAATTTATCTTAGGGATAACTTTTATAATTTATAACGTGTTTATAGGGGGCGTGTTTGACCCGTCGGCGTCGGATAACCCCTCTTATCCAGAGGGTTATATTTGTAACGCTTTGTTTTTATAATAATCATAGGAGTAATTAAAAATGCATTTTTTTCACTCAAATTAAGAGTAGGTAAAAATTGAATGAATAATTATAATTTGAAATATTTCTTCAATTTGTACCTACACAAAATAATGCAGTAGCAATTCGCCTTATTCCCCGTGTTAAAATTGATTGTTTATTAATTTGAAACGCTTGTGCCAGTAGTTTAATTACACGCCAATTAAAACGTCACGATGCGACAAAACGGTCCCGCTGAAGAGCAGAATAACAATGTATTATTTAAATAAACACCTACCCTATTATATCTCGAGCGTCGCTCATACGCGTTTCCAAAATCCATTTTCGCGGCAAAATATTTGGGTTTTAAATTTAAAACCGGGCACAGACAACACGTGTATCGATTCCAAACGCGCGGTGGCAAAGAATTCGCAACGTACAGCCAGACGGTGGCACTGCCTGGTACAACCTTCGTGCCTCGTATATAGGTCAGGTTTTATGGGGTAATTTATTATAGACGATGCATAAGTAGTTGTATACATGGTTGTTTTGTTTACACGCCTTCAGCGAAAACATAGAACTAAGCTATTTTTGTACAAATAAAATAACAGATCCAGATGTAAATAATAATGGAGCAAAAGTAGTGTGTAAGGATCGTGACAGCTGGCCTTCCGTAGATATAAATATTAACGTATGTACGGACGTATGTATGTATAAATATTAACACATGAAATCCTCCTTTTTTTGAAGTCGGTTAAAAATCTCTTAAAAACGTGACTCGCTCTCTGACGGCACTATTGGTGCAGTGGTTGAACGATAAGCGGCTGCGTTGCGTGTCATGGATTCGATTCTCGTACGACACAAATTTTTTTTTTTTTTTTTTTTCACGACACAAATATTTGTGTTTGTTTGTAGTTGTTCCGGTCTGGGTGTCTCGTGTATGTGAGTTAACATACTCATGAACGCACCCGAAACAAAATTCGTATTTGGAATGTTTTGAATTCGCTATTCATATAGACTCCCAGTTTTTGATTAATTTTAGTAGTGTTTCATTTGACGCTTCTGCCTCCGCCTCCGATTTCGGTTCCGTTTCCTATAAACCAATTTAAAACTCCGGTTCCAAATTCGGTTCTGATATAACCACTTTACATCCCTAATGTCTATCAATAAATTTCAGGTTGGTATTTTGGACGCTGACATCTGTGGGCCCAGTCAACCGCGAGTGCTGGGGGTACGAGGCGAACAGGTTCACAACTCAGGATCAGGATGGTCGCCTGTTGTAAGTATTTAGTAGATACTATACAACCAAAATGTTCACTGTTGTTTTAGATGTCTTCAAGGCTAGAGTGAATAAGCTCTTAATAAACTAGTGCGATTTACCATCGGCGATTACATCATTTTTTACCATTACAGCATTGGTTGGGTCGTAGTCAAGCACTTCTTCTTCTTTTCGATTCGATGGTAAACTCGTCAAACTGTTTGGGCCCAATAGGTGGCTACATTAATAGCAGCATCGGTAGCACTAATCAAATCCTCCAAAGTGCAGGTGTATGGGCACTTGGGGCATTCTAATATGTGGCTCATGTTTTGAACAGGAGCACCGCACTCACATTGAATATCCGAGGGGTCTATAAAACCCCATTTTGCCAAGTTGTGTTTGCAGCGGCCTACCTGGGTTCGCAACCGATTTAGTGCTTTCCATACAGGCCACTGCAAATCGCGCCCAGGCGGGAGATGTTCTTGGGGTTTCAAGAAGTCGGATGGTGGTAGGTGATGCTCTTCCCAAAGCTTTATTCTTTCTTTAGGAGGCGGGTCATCGATGGCCTGTGTGCTACGCAGGAAGCTCTTACGGCTCTTAAGCCTACTTAGGGCTGTTTTGTGTTCGAAGAGGGGATGTCGGGAATCGGATTCTTGAATTTTCTTTTCAATCGCGCATGCGACATCCCTACGTACAGCAGGTGGAGCAATACCAGCCAACGGATAAAGCTTATTAAGCGGAGTCGGTTTAGGCATCCTGATATAATTCAACACATCTCGTTCAGGGCGATGTCTACTTGTGTTGCGTGTACTGATCGGTGCCACACGGGGCACGCGAATTCACCAGCAGAGAGGCAAGTCAAGCACTAGTTTATATCATTAAAAAAAACAAACCCAACAGTCGCTTGGAATTAATCAAAAACTATAAGAACGTTTACGGACATCAACATCGAATTTGAGTTCCTCTTTCCGAAATGGAAATGTTCTGAATTCGCACGGACGGACTGAATGATAATTACAAGATTTACAAGTAGTATTACTTGTACTTCGGTAGTCATAGATACCAGAAAGTCTGACTATCAGTCTATCCAAGGAGTATCGGTGTCGGATAGGTGGTCGCTCCATGTAAAACACGGGTATTCAGTTACATCCGGTTATATGGGAAGCTGACCTCAAGCTAGTTTTTTTTTTTTTTTTTAGGTGGGAATATCATCTTATGACAAGTCCCGCTCTTGGGCGGAGCGGAAAATAGTGTCAGACTTTTACTGACTAAAAACCCACTCCTGTTCCTTCTTTGCCTTCGTCCCAGGGCCCCGGGTTTCACTTTCACACTACCCGTGGCCCCAGTAGGCTTCGACCCTGCTGGGCCCCTACGATTTGCTGACATCTCCCTGAGGCGCGCGTGGAACAATACGCGCCGTCGACGACTTGGGCTCGGTCCGGACGGTTACCGGACGATCGGACGGCGAGCCACCCATTGCTCGCCGTCCGCAAGCCCTCGCCTACGGTGGCCGGAAATCGGGATCGGAATCCCGGCGGCGGTTGGGGCGTGAGGACCGTTGCCTCACGCGATCGGCCGCCTCCTTTGCTAGCATTACTGCTTCGCAGAAGGAGGCGACCGCCTGCCACTCCTCCTCGCTCCGGACCATGGCCTGTACGCGCGGCCCGGCGCGAGAGATCGCCGCCGCCGATCGCCCCCACGAGGACACGGCGTTGCTCTGCCCAAGCGGGGCACACCTCCACCGTGTCCTCCGGGCGGTCCGCACAGTGGCGACACCCGGGCGTCTCTTCCGCACGAATCCGGTGCAGGAACTTCCCGAACTTACCGTGTTCGGTGAGGACTTGCGTCATGCGGAAGGTGAGGACGCCACCTCAAGCTAGTTGAGAAAAGGCTAGAGAGGGGGAAATTACGATTACAGCTACTTCGGACTGATGTTTCGGATTCAGATCGGTTGCAGTGCAAACTACAAAACCATAACAAGTTAAAAATTAAGGTAACTAACAATCGGTACTACAAAAACGACCAAAAAGCACTACTGCCGTCATAATAAAGAAGGCCGTAACTGACATTTTTGTCAAAAATGAGTTATAAACATATTCGGAATCAGCAAAGAAAATGCTATCTTATGGTCTTACACACAAAGCTGTAACTCGTATTAGACCAGAGATATCATAAGGATTTTAGCCGTAACTACGACACAAATTCTGGTTTTTTAATCTGAAAAGCCGTAATTACAAAATAACGGCCTTTTTTGTTAATATTTTCGTATTGCTAGTCAGGAAGGCCGCAAAATTACCAATTAGGGCTTTTTAACTAAGCAAAATTTTAAATTTACTACAAAAAAAAGCCCTAACTTCACAATAAGGGCTTTGCATATAAGTATTTTGAAGAGACAAGCGCGCGGGAGTGGGCGCGGGGAGAGTATATTTGAATGAATCCGCGTCGCTCAGTTGCTAGCTAGGAGGCCACGCGAGGGTTTAGTCGATACATGTCAGATTCTACAAATGTCAGATGAGTTTAAAATGCCAGATTCTATGAATTTCACTTTTTTTTTTACAATTGCAATATGATAATTTCCTTATGTGCGTGTATAAAAATATTGCTAATTTCAAAAGTTGATGTTGTTGCTGGTTGTTGTTTTTTGCATTAGATAATGTAAAATTATATTATCTAAGGTGTTTGTCAACTTTGCTAAAATTTTATGGAAATAAAAAAAGACAGTTATTGGGAAATTATTTAATAATAAAATTACAAAGTTATCGTCGTTTAGTTAAACAAAACTTGTTCTTGTTTTAAGAAAAAAAAACTTAAATGATCTATAACCAACATTAAAGTCATCAATTTCGTAAAACAAACCTTCGATGCCATTAAAAAATCATCATTTTTTTGTTAAAAAACAAACATTAATCAAAATCAAAATATACAATCAAATAACTTCTACTACCTACTATCAGAAATAAATTTGACTGCAGCAGCTGTACGTAGATTCTTTTTTTTTTAAGTCTTTGACATTTATTTCTCCCCCTTGAACTTAGAACTTGAAACTTAGAAGAAATTAGCAATATTTTTATACACGCACTTAAGGAAATTATTATATTGCAATTGTAAAAAAAATGTGACATTAATAGAATCTGGCATTTAGAGAATCTGGCATTTATAGAATCTGGCGTTTATAGAATCTGACATTTGTAGAATCTGACATTTATCGACTAAACCTTTAATTGGTTAGTACAAGTAAGAATTGATTGTTTAAAAACGCTTCAAGTTAACTGAAATTAGTTGTATGTACCTACTTGAATGTGTCTTGTGTAATATTTTAAGCTTGACTGAATACTTCAACTTATGAGACTGACTAAATTAATAAAGTACCAATTTTATTAAGTAAATATTCGTGGTTTCATTTTAATAAGTCTTCTTTACAATCGACACAATCGATTCGTAACTTACGTTTACTATCAAAAAAAGGCGCAACTGCACATTTGAAGCTTTAGATGCCAGGATTTCGGCTTTAAGAAGATCGAGTTCTTTATATGAAAAGCCGTAATTACATTATTTCACAATTACGCCCTTTCAGATAAGTATTTCACAATTTATTATTATATTTTTGCTAAAATAAAAGGGAAAAAATTGAATTAAATTAATACGCGTGTATAAATTTAAATAAATTATGGTTCATAATAACGCCTGTATTTATTAACGTTTTATAAAACAATAACCACTTACTAAAACCATTCAGTAAATCGCGGGCCTTCATTTTAGATAAAACTTTAATTATCTCGGAATCAGCATTGATGTAGTTACGGCCTTCTTTCTAATGACGGCAGACTAGTCATTCACCTAATTTAATTCGTTACTTAAGAGCGTCCTTTTCGAGGTACATTTTCATACAACTGCTCTTACGTGATTATGATGTTATTACACATCTTTCTCTAGATATTTTGGGTACACAGCTATCTTGTGGATATTATATCTATGCTGCTATAGAAATGAAGACATAAATTTGTGTAAAACTAATCTAGTAAAGACCTCTGAAAATATGCTATTTTACGTGAACTTTGGCCCTCCATAATGTACTCATGTATTAAATATATATAAAAGTACATCAATAGAAGCCTTGCACATTTAATTGAGATTATGAATGACGAAAAACTTTTAAGGGTTTAAAAAAAACACGTATTTCCCGGAACAAGTTTAGTGAAATATTCGAGTAAATCACAGAATTACCGAATGCCAATAGAGTTTTGACGATAGGCGAGTGGAAAAGGACCCTCTTAACTCCAGTTTATCACATACCACATCCATGTTACTATTGTTTCAAGTATGACAAGGAAAACTTTACGGTTTTTGAGTCGATGTTGTAGTTCATTTCACCGGCACTCGAATGTGTATATCTATAGATATGGTAAAAATAATCTTTTTAAACTTAATTTATATAATATAGTGTTTCAGTCAAATGCCAAGACAATCTTTAAATATAGTAGCTTTTTGCACGCTCATTCTAGCAAATCTTTGAATACACATGCCTACTTTTTTATGTTGCTGAAATTCAATAGGGTTATCTTAACTGAGACGGTTGTAGTGATGATTTTAATGATTATAAGTTTATAACTCAGTAAAGCCATATTTTTTACGGTCGCAAATGATAGTTTAATAAACATAGAACTTGCAAAATGCAAAAAAATACTTAAGAAAATTTGAATTTCGCGGGTTGCCCTGGAGCATTCAGCCTTGTAGCGACATCTACTATGGCGTCACATAAGAACTAATCCTACATCGCGCAATTAAAGTTCTCCGCGCGATTAGAACATAAATATAAATCATTGTAAATATAGAACAGCCCGAAATCATCTATCTGGCAGTTGCTCACCAGACATATCACCCGTCTGGTCAGAGAATTTTCGTTTTTCAACGGAGGTTTGCGGGACTTTACACTCTGTTCCGCCAGGTAGGCGGAACACAGTGCGTTCCAAATAAAAATAGGATCGATTGCCATGTTGTGACGTAACGTCATACTGTCAAATCGAAGAAATTGGGTAGGGTGAACAAAACAAGAAATTTATAAAATATCTTCCAGTTCTTCAATTTTGCTTATCTCTGCGTCACTGTGTAAAGTGTTCGAGTAGTGGCAAATGGAAAAAGAAGGCGAATTGTTCCTAACAATGAAAATAAGAAATAAAATAGTTTAAAAAAAAAAACTAATTATGACTTAAAACAAAATATTTACTTAGCTAATTTATATTAAAAAAATAACGTTTTTACTTCACCTAGATTTAACTAAGACTTAGTAATACAAAGCAAAAAAATGATTCGCAAATAAGCTTTCTTTGCAAACCGTACTTTTCACTCAACATTTGACAGATCGAGGTTATTGATTTTCCTATTCTTATTTGGAACGCATAGTAAAGTCCAAACTCTTAAAATGAACATTCGAATTTGTCCACAGTATGTAACAGACAATCTGTCGTTGATGTCGATCGGCTTCCTGTTGGGCAGTCCAGACGACGCAGTCATATGGAGAGGACCTAAGAAAAATGGTGAGCATCCTCAAACTACACAAAGCAGAGGCCCTATCAGGTGCTCATAACGGGATCCATTTGATAACCTAAACTGTGAAAGGGTGAAATAAAATGAGAATGTATTTGTATATTATCAAATATTTTTGAAGGGATGAAGCTATACAGGGTGTATAGCTTCATCCCACTTTGTCGCTCGCACGCCTGACATTTTAAAACGTCATAGTAAGGCCCCCAAAACCCGTAACTAGCCTTAACACAACGTCCTACGTGGGCGATTCAAAGCGATTGCGGTTGCGAAGCGATCCGATGCGGTCCACGTGAATTCGTGTCCTACATGCGCCTGAAGTCACCGCTTTCGGTGCAGTGACTTGTAAATGGGGACTCCATTTATATAAAACAAGTCACCGCACTGCAAGAGTTCGTGCGAAAGTATCAAACTAGCTGATCCCGATCGCTTCGCTTCGCTCATCGCCGCACCGCACCTACATGCGATTGGTCACGTAGGCCACCGCAATAGAGTATCAATTGTTTGTTCCATTCGTGTCGCGATGGCGACGCCTTGTAACTATGACCATTACTGTGGTTTTGCACATTCATAAGCCAAATCGTCTCCCACTGAGAGCTGTCTTAATATTCTCTATGTTTTGTTTCAAGGAATGATCAAGCAGTTCCTAAGTGAAGTGGACTGGGGAGATCTGGATTATCTGCTAATAGACACGCCACCAGGTACTTTTATAGAGAATTGAACGTAATTGTACTAAACTGAATATTACAGCGCTAAAGGGGTGCCGCAGATGTATAAAGTTCACACTGGTATACTCTCATTTTATTAATTACGTTCAAATTTCATGTTATTGGGGTTATTAATTCGATAAAGTTTTTGTTTATGGTCCGATTATGATGATCCTTTTGTGTTCGGTTAAGTTATAAGTCCGTGATAATCCCATTATACTTATATTGACTTCTGCCAGCGGGTTTGCCCGCGCGAAAATAGAAAATACGTAGTACCTATGTCACTCGGTCCTAAAATAGCAACCTGCTGGTAAAAAAGTTTTTAAAATCGGTCCAGTAGTTTTTGAATTTACAAACAAAAATAAAAATCTTTTCTCTTTACAATATTAGTATTGATTTCATTTGCCAATCCTAAAGGAATGTGTAAATTGAGCAATTATGGGTATTTTGACAATAGACAATAAAAAAAAAACACAAAGAAACCAATACATAACTAATTTTGAAAAACGAATAACGTACCTTTAATATAATAGTACATTATGATATAAGTGTGTAATGTTAGTGATAACTGTCGAGGCGGTATTTAGACCCGAGCCGTGGCTAGGGTCTTAAGAGAGCCAAGAACGGTAATCATTAATTACTCATGTGTGTCATACGACGTTTTTCAATACACTTGTGAAGAAAATAACAGTAAAACTAGTAAAATTTTCTGTGACATGACGGTAAAAATCTGTTTTCATAAGCACGCGCATTATTTTTTTTTTATTTACCCCTAGAGGAAGGCTAAGGTATTTTGATCATACTGCCTAGTCTTACGTTTATGTTTTCTTGCGTGAATTTTTTTTACGATAATGTCTTTTGTAGTGACAATAGAATACGGATGTAAAATTTTCTAATGTTTTTGTAGTATTTAATTTTATTTAATTAATACAGCCACTGAACTTCACTGCAATAAAAAAAAATCACGCCAAAAACAGCGCGCATCTGAAAAGGGCGGCCATAGACCACGAAAAAAAACACACAATTTGGTAACGAGTGCCATTATATACCTAAGTACAGTGCAATAAGAGTCACTTTCTGAGCAAGTGTGTTGAAAAGTTTATTTGAACTCATAATTCCAAGTCAATCCAAAGACTTCAAAGCAACCCATTTTAAAAAACGGCAATTTCACCTATTAAACATTTAAGCTGCTTACCACAACAATAGATTTAAAAAAATAGAAATGTTTTTTTTTTTGAAGCTTGTTGAATTTTTTTGTAAAAAAAATACTTACGTAAATAACCGTGAACTCTTATCCCATATATAACACACATTTCCTAGCAAGGAGATCACTAATGACATCTTTAAACATTGAATAAGTGTCGTTTATCAATGTACCCTGTACATAATATTGACGTCCCCGCTACCCAGGCACATCAGACGAGCACTTATCGGCAGTCCAGTACCTGACGGCGGCGGGGCTGAACGGCGCGCTGGTGGTGACGACGCCGCAGGAGGTGGCGCTGCTGGACGTGCGCAAGGAGCTGCAGTTCTGCGCCAAGCTCGGCGTGCCCGTCATCGGCGTGCTCGAGAATATGTCGCTGTTCATCTGTCCTAACTGCAAGGTAACTTCGTCTGTATTCATTTTTGGTTTTTAGAAACTGACTGTTACTTGGTCTTCTCACGTAACCCATATTAGAACTTGATGAAAGAGAATGAATGATGAGCTTTATGAACATTTTAATCGATCATTGTGGATATGTATTCGTAAAATGCTTGAAATATCTAAGGAAGTCTTCCGTGGGGGAAGAAACGATCTGCGCCAGCCCCGTATTTTATTCGAAATATAAATTGTTATTTTTTTAAATAAATTATGCTTAAGCATCAAAAGATCAAAAAACACGATCCATAATTTAAGTAAGTACATTCCTCTAATAAAAAATATAATTTTAATTATTAATTTTTTTATTCCAATGATTAAATCCTTGTGTTTTTACACTCATTGTAGTCATAGTAGGTTGAAAACGTCATCAAGGCGAGGTTAGTAATACGAAATCGTAATCGTTCGGGTAAGGTCGACAGACTCGAGCCGACCGCACCCGGACGAGCGTTACACAGCCGAGCGTGACGGCTCAGTCTCGTTCAATATCCACAAAATAAAATACTCGGCGCGCTTGAGATAATTATCCCTTCAAAAACATAATCTGCAGCGTTATTCTACTCACTAGTGATTACCAGCCTGACAGCCCGTAAATTGCGTACGAAATTATCAATATCCCTCATTACTCTTTTCCTATCTTTTAGACCCGCAGCGAGATATTCCCAGCTACAACGGGCGGGGCAGCTCAGATGTGCTCGGAGCTGGGCGTGGCTCTCCTGGGCAGCTTGCCGCTCGACCCGATACTAGCGCGCTGCTGCGATGACGGACGAGACTTCCTCCAGGAGCTGCCCGCTTCGCCCGCCGTCACGGCACTGCGTAGCATTGTAGGCAGTAAGTTGTTATCTATTAACTTATAGCTACTGCCAGCGGCTTCGCTTGCGTTCATCATCATCATCATCATCATTTCAGCCGAAAGACGTCCACTGTTGGACATAGGCCTCCCCCAAATGTCGCCACAATGACCGGTCCTGTGCGTCTCGCTTGCGTTAAAGCGAATATATAAGCGAAACCACGGGTAGAAGCTAGTTAAATAAATGTCATTGTGTGTAAGGTGGAGTTAATCCCCGCACGAACGCCGGCGTTCACGCGCCATTGTCTTTCTATTGTGTCTCTAATTACGCTACTCAATAGATTACAGTTAGGTATAAAGAATATGACTAAAAATTAATTTCAAAATAATAGTACATTATGGTAATCATCAGTGACGGATTAAGACTACTTGATGCCCTAAGCAATCTACGCCTGCGGGCCCCCCTATCCGTATGTCAACTAGAATCGGTCTTTAAACCTTTACCGTCTAAAAACATTGATGAGATGTAACGTACCTTAGAAGTGGAGTAGGTGCGACAACAATAAAAACCAAATTTATTATTAGGGGTTAAAGTATGAAATTGACAATTTGTACTGAAAAATTGAAATTCGTTTTTTTTTCATTTAACATATTTATTTAGTCAAAATAATTACCATATACATTGCTTCCATCTGATAGGAAGGTCATTTATGCCTTTTCGATAGAACTCTGGTGATCTAGATTCGACAAACTGTGTGAAAGCATTTTATACTGCCTCCTGAGAAGAAAACTTTATCAAGTAGAAAATTGTCCAAATCACGAAAAAAATGGTAGTCCGTTGGAGCAAGGTCTGGTGAATACGGAGGGTGACAAATGGTTTCTAATTGCAGTTCCTGTAGAGTTAAAACGATTTCTCGTGCTCTATGAGGTCTCGCATTATCATGGAGCAATAATGGTGAAGATTGATTCATGAGTCGGGGCTGTTTCACTGCTAGTTTTGCTATCATTGTTCGGAGTTCGGCACAGTAGACATCTGCCGTTATTGCTTGACCAGATCGGAGAAAGCTATAGTAAATAACACCATGCTGAGACCACCAAACAGTTACCATAGCATAGCATAGTCGGCCTTATAATGTTCCCACTGTTGGGACTCAGGCCTCCTCTCTAGGAGAGGGAATGGGCCGTAATCCACCACGCGGGCCCAGTGCGGGTTGGTGGATGTCACATGTCTTCGAATTTTTGGTTCTTGGACATGCCGGTTTCCTCACGATGTTTTCCTTCACCGTTTTTAGAGCAGTGGTGATGAAATAAATTACACAAAGTAATGCGCCTGGTTGGGTTTGAACCCGCGACCTACAACTCGTAAGTCGGGGCCGTTACCACTCGGCCACCACAGTTACCATTACCTTTTTATTGGTAAGCATACCTTTTCATAGTGCGTACAGCTAAGGAGTGGAATTCCTTGCCGGAATCTGTTTTTCCTGATGGCCCGGGAATCTTTAAGTCAAGAGTGAATAGGTTACTTCTAGGTAAGCGCGCTCCATCGTCGACCGCATTGTCGCTTTCCATCAGGTGAGTTAGCGGTCAAGCGCGAACCTATCAAGAATAAAAAAAAAAAAGCTTTGCTTTAGGACACTGTTGCGGCGTTTGACCTGGGGTCAGCCATTGCATTTTTCGCTTACGGTTACAATACATTTTTCGCTTACGGTTATCGTAAAGAATACACTTTTCATCACATGTCACAATTCGATCCAATATTCCTTTATTTCTGTATCGATTCAACAAGGCAACACAAGTTTCAACACTCGTTTCTTTCTGCAGATCAGTCAAATCATGAGGCACCCATTTTTCATATTTTTTTATTGTTGGTAAGGTAATGTTAAACCATGTCGCTAATTCCTGGGTAGTTTGGCTCGGATCGGCTTCCACCATCTCTTTCAATTCACTGTAATTCACCTTCTTCCACGTGGTTCGTTTCTTCCACAATTCACAGTCTTCCACGTGGTTCGTTCTTCAAATCAAAGTTTCCATCACGAAAGCGTTTTTTTTTTTTATTTCGAAACCAAAATTGCACGGTGCGTTCATTTGCAGTCCCCTCTCCAAACGCAACATTGATATTGCGAGCTGTTTCTGCCGCGTTAGTTCCGCGTCGGAACTCGTATTCAAAAGTCACTCGAATTTTCGAAGTATCCATCTTTCTTATCTAAGCTGAATAAAAAACAACTGAACTGACTGTTATAGGTGCCCTGTGAAAAAAGTTTCACTCAAAAATCTCAAACCATGAAGGTTTTATGTCAATTCGAAGTACCTATTACAATAAAACAGCAATTTCATACTTTAATCCCTATTATTACGTATGCATAGAAGCCGGCCGGCACAGTTACTAAAAAAACAAAACATTTGATTGACACAGATTTGCGGGGGGCCGCGGGGTAGGTGTGGTTTGTGATTGGTTGATCGCAATTTCGGTGCATTTGAATTGCCGAATGCACCAGCGGGCAGCGAGTGGGCAAGCAAAAAATTTAAAACGCGCGAATTTTCAAATTAGTCCTAGAAACTTTTTTTGGTGTGGTTTTTGGTGACGTGAGAGTGAGACGTGTTGCCCTAAGGACGGATTTTTTTTGAGCTTCTTCTGGTGCCCCCCCAGACGTGATGCCCTAGGCAATTGCTTAATTTGATTAAGGGTTAATCCGTCACTGGTAATCATCAATACTCACGTGTATCGTGTGATATTTTTCAATACACTTGTGAAGAGAAATAATTTATTTACTTCAACAGTGAAATTAGTAGGAGCATTTTTTTTTGTGACATGGCGGTAAAATATTGAATCTGTTTTCTTATGCGCGCGCATCTAAATATGGCGGTTTTTTTCTTTACCTTAATCTCTGAAAGTACTGGTCCGATTGAGGAAGTTTTTTCACCGATAGAAAGCTGCTTTATTCCTGAGTGACATATACTATATTTTATGTATGCGGTAAAGACTCAGGCAAAAGTTAGTATTAAATGTTATCTCTCTTGTGCAGCTGTTTAGGGGTTTTCCTTGTTTCGACATAATTTAGCTTGAATGAAAATTACATTTAACAAACTTTGTCAACACGAAATGAAGTTTTGCACTTGACAGATCGCTAGGTTAGATTGCCATATAAAAACCTTAATGTTAATTTCACTTTATGCCACAATCATTCTCAATCATGCAGAGTCTAGTTAACCTTCGGTATGCCTGGTGGCAAAAAGTTACACGGTATGCCTGGTGGGTTTATCAGACCCGGATTTTTAACTTGTAATTTCTCAAATATTTATTGATAAATAAGTTATTAAAATGTACTAATATTTTTACTAGAGGTGTATGTTAGAAAATAAAATAAAAAAATATTGCAAATCAACAACTTGTAATAATTATTTTTCCAATTAAACTTAGGTAGTGTTTTTAAAAAAGTTTTTAAACTTCGTTAGTCTTATAACACACTTTACTTATTAAAAACTAAAGATATCTCAATCAGACTATATAAACATATACGGCACTTCTATGTACTTATAAATAACTAAAGAATATTCAGTCTTCACCACTTCTAGCAAATTGCACATTGAAAAATTGCATGATCCAGACATAAGTGACTCTTACAGGTCTAGGTCGATTTTGTCTCTTAAAGGTCGATTTTTCTTGACTGGGCATACGTAGCATCTACGTTTTATACCAGGAGTCAATTTTTTTAACGGCGAGTCATCCTGGGTACCCAAATGACTACCTATTCGTTTGGGAAGATCTTTAGATAGGTGATTGTTGTTTTTTCTTGACTACAAATGTTTTTCAATCGAAAATAATAATAAATTACTAATATCAACATCGCACAGATAGCTCCCCATTTTGAAATTAAAATAATGTAAATAATATTATATTTAAACCCAAAAATAACTTCAATTTCCAAAACACAGACAACAAATACTAACATAGAAACGTCACGTCTTATGCCTGGTCGGGTCCATGAGACCCGTGCAAACTATATGCACATCCTACTACCACAGGAGCGCGTGACTGAGGTAGCGGGCGGTGGGCGCCTAGTAATTCATAACGGCCAGCTACAGTACGGCCGATGTAACTTGACGGCCCTGAACATAGGCTCTGCGAACTTTCGCGCATGTACACTCGTAAAAAAAAACTGTTATTGACATTAATTTTTTTAAACCAAATTACGAATAAAAATTTACTAATATAGGGACCAAGTACAAATAAAATAAATATTAAAACACTTTGAGACAGAAAGCTACAAAAATAACTTATGAATTAAAGAAACAAACCTAACACTACACAAAAAACTTAACAATATAATAATAACAACCAACGAAAACTTTTGTCACCGCCTGTGCTCAAGACAGAGACAGCGACACGAAAATAACACCAATGCTAACGTGTGAGTGAGACATATTACTGCGTACCGAACATTGCCGAATAAGTACGAAGCTTTACGAAGTTACCGAAGAGAGATGTCCAATACGCGTGTTTGATGGTGTTGTTTAATCGATTTTTTTTTTCAAATCGATTTAAATTAAGTTATATAAAAATATATTTATATTCAATTTTCTATGGAAGTTTAAATTATTCCCAAACAATCGTTATTCTAGTAATAATAATAATAACCCCATCGCCGTATCTCTACGTTGACGTCGTGGTGGGGCTTGCGTGCTCCAATATACCCTAGGTCTGTATCGGTAAAGTTTGCTTTGCCGTAATATGCCTAGGGTGAAGGGCCAGACTAAGAGAGATACAATCCGCAGTGCAGTTTTGTGGCGAACTGTTGGGCATTAGCGACCCCACGGACCCGAACTCCCGGGAGAATTCTTGTTCTTCATCTCCGGCTTGCCTTTATTGGCCGGCCGTAGTGAACACTGACGAGGAACTGAGCTCCCACCTCTCTCTTGCCTTTATTGGCTGGCTTGAGTGGAGATTCGCAAGAGCAAACGTGCTCGGGAGAAGGATGTATAATCCAGTAAGGTGCTGGTAGGGATCTTGACCGTACTTCCGGGATTGTCCTGATAGCCGTGGTATACCTCTCCACTCCTTAAGCACCTCAGGATATGTTGCCCTCTTGTTGCTACGTCACTTCGTGCTAGCGGCCGTTTTTGGGGGCCCATTTATTGAGTGTGCAAGTCACCCCCTGCCTTTTGTCGATGGATATTAAAAACATTGTTTAGGCAGGGGCCATAGTCTTAACATATTTCCTGGTAACCAGTCCACTTAAGACTCCAAAAACCATAGCCTTATATCTTAGTTTTCCATATGTCGCAATAGTTTCCCACCAACCGGGGGTTGTCCTTGGATGCACTAGCATAGTGCGTACAGGGATAATCACCGGTTCGTACCACTTTCCATTAAAAGCGTCTAAAAGGGCCTCTGCGAGTTGGTTTCGGCTCCTCGTACGCCTTCCAAAGGTCCAGGACCTTAGGGTGCTGAGATAAATAAATGTATAATAATAATAATATAGCCTTTTTATTCAGATCTCTTAGGTGATTACAATGCATTTAAACTTATAATATAATAACACTGACTCATAAACTATTTAACCTAATATCTGTTGCTTGGTTATCTTTCCTAGATCTGTTTGCCAATCGGCAAAGGCCTCCTCCAGCCTTTTCCATTATTTCCTTTCCTGTGCCACTCTGTTCCACGTGACTCCGGCCACCTGTCTAATGTCGTCGACCCATCTTTTTTGCGGTCTACCTTTCTTCCTCATGCCGTCTCTGGGATACCAGTGGGTCACTCTTTGGCTCCATTTGTCGCATCCTCTTATCACGTGGCCAGCCCATCTCCATTTCAGTCTTTTGATTTTAGTTTTTACATCTGTAGTTTTTGTTTTATTTCTGATGACGAAGTTTTTCAATCTGTCAGACTTTCTGATGTTTAGCATACTCCGTTCCATTGCGTACTGACAGGTTGATAGTTTGCTTAATATTTCATGATTTAGCGCCCATGATTGGCATCCGTACGTCAAAACAGGTAGAATACAGGTGTTAAACAGTTTACTTTTGAGGTTTATATGGAGTTTTTTATCTTTCATAGCCTCTCTCAGGCTCCAGTATCTCTTCCAGCCATTAGTAATTCTTCTCGCCACTTCCTTTTGCATGGGTTCTTTTTGAGTTATAAGCTGTCCTAGATAGATGTACTCGTCAGTATAGTCTATTTCAGTGTTTCCTAGTTTGATAGTGTACTTGCTTCCGTTTGTCATAACTCTAGTTTTTTCCGGATTCAGTGTCAGTCCCACTTCCGCACTTTCTGCCGCAAGTTCTCCCAGCATTTTGTTTAAGTCTTCTGGTGTTTTGGCAAATAGCACTATATCATCGGCGAACCTCAAGTGCGACAGCAATACTCCATTAACGTTAATACCGAGGTGTTCCCAATTAAGTCGTCTGAAGATTGATTCTAGTACAGCGGAGAAAAGTTTAGGAGATAGGGAATCCCCCTGTCTAACGCCTTTTTCTATTCTGAAAGGAGCGCTTTTCTTTTCTAATTGGATTCTTGCTGTGCTGCGACTGTATATGTTTCCTATTAGTCGGATGAATTTGTGTTCGATTCCTTGTTCTAGTAGAGCCTCCCATATTTTTTCGTGAAGAAGAGAATCAAACGCTTTACTGTAGTCGATAAACGCGATGTAATACGTTAGCTGGTATTCGTTGTACTTCTCTAGGACTTGGCGCACTACGTGTATGTGGTCGATTACTGAATAATCTTTGCGGAATCCTGCTTGCTCGATGGGTTGGTGTTCGTCAAGGGTTCTTTCGATTCGTTTTAAGATGATCTTAGCGAAGATTTTATATACGTACGGACATAAGGCTAATAGGGCAATAGTTTCCTATATCATATTTATCTCCTTTATACAGTAGGATGATATTAGACTCTGTCCATTGTAGGGGAATGGTTTCGGTGTTTATGATGTCATTGAACACCTCTGTGAGAACTGGTATCAGGATTCCCTGACTGTGTCTTAAAATTTCGTTCCTTATGCCATCGGGTCCGGGTGCTTTCTCTTCTTTTTGGGTATCAATACCTTGCTTTACTTCAGAATAGAGGATATTAGGGATATTCGAGAGTTCCACCAGTTCTATTTTGCTTTGCGTAGTATTGTTGCAGTATAGTTTTTTGTAATATGATGTAGCTGTTTCTAATATGTCTGTTCTGTGGCGGTTCCATTCTCCTCTTTCATCTTTCATTTTTACGATCCAGTCTTTTGTGTTTGACAATTCCTTGAGAGCTTTTTTGGTTCCACCTGTTCTAAATATATAGTTTTCTATCGTTTCCATTCTCCAATGTAGGAAACATTTTACACACATTATCGTTCCTAATGTTCACTTTGATTTCTTTGCTAATTTTGGCAATTTCCTTTCTTCTATTTTGAGTAGTTTCTGCGCTGAGAAGGTGCTTCCTATCTTGTAGTAGTTTCATAGTGTTTGTTGATAGCATATTTTTTTGTTTAGTTTTTGTGTTCGTTATGAGTTTGGTCTGAGTTTTAATAATATTCTCTAAGTAGTTGTACTTTTCTTGGGTTGTTAAGTTAGTAGTAGTTTCTTCGAAGTCTATAAATTTATCTCTCAGAGCGATTGTTATTTGTTCTAGTTGCTGTTTGCTAAGTTTTGTATTTCCTACGTTTTGTCTTGGTCTCGCCTTCATTGGTTGCTTTGTTTTGAGTTCAGCTCTGATTAGCCTATGATTGGTGTTGAAATTTAATCTTTTAATGACGGAAAAGTTGGTAAAATAGCTGCTTCTGTTTGTCATAATAAAATCGATTTCGTTTTTTGTTTTGCCATCAGGTGAGATCCAGGTCCACATGTTTTTCCTGTTTTTCTTGTACGTAGTATTTAGGATTGATAAGTTATTTTCCAGTGCAAAGTTTGTAATTTTCTCTCCATTCCTAGTCCTAGACTTGTTGCTATATGAAAATTGTCCTAGTATTTTCACCTGGGCGTCTTGCTCCGATTTGGCCGTTATAGTCTCCCATTACTATAAGGTTTTTATGGGTGTGCTCTTGGATGGCTTCATTTAGATCTCGGTAAAAAGAATTGATTGTTTCTAAATTTGACTGTTCTGTAGGTGAGTAAACCTGTACAATAGACCAAGGGTCCTTGTATCCCGGTAGTTTCACGTTCATAATCGCTAGGCGCTCTGAGATTCCGATGAATTCTTCTATATATTTCGTTATGTGTTCCTTGACAATAAATCCTACTCCGTGATGGCCTTGCGTCTCTCCTAGCTGGTACAGTAAGTAGTCTGGATGAGAAGTAATCCTTTCGCCCTTTCTTCTCACTTCGCTCAGGCCAACGATGTCCCATTTGATTGGTATTAGCGCGTTAGTTAGTTCAGTAAGATTTTCCTCGTTCATCAGGGTAAGTACATTAAGGGATGCTATGGATATTACTGGATTCTGGTGCTTGTTAATCTTTGGCTTTGGAGGGTTGTGGTCTCTTTCCCCCACGAGGACCAGTCGGCTTGGGGGAGTTTGGTAATTTGTTGTTTCATTGTTGGCAGTTTCTTTAGTAGGTTTTGGTTTCCGTTTACGGCTCTTTAGCTGCTATTGGTTTCCCTTAGTGTTTGATATACTCGAGAGGGAGCCGGATCTAGACCGCATTATGTCAAAAGCATTAGTTCTTATTATTTATTAAGAATTTTATCGTTATTCTAGTAGTTGTTTATAAATAACTGATATTTAACTAAATCATGTCTTTCAACCAAGAAAATAAAATTTTATTAGTGTTATAAATATCAAAAGCCAAAAATATTCACCAGCTTTATGCTGAGCGTTCGACTGTTTTGCGCGGATGTGTATATCTTCCCTATAATTATACTGATTATTATGTTTATTAGCTAGTTTTAAGATTGCGTCATTTCGCGTAAATTGTTTTTCTTTCTTTTCTTCTTTCACTAAAAAAGACGAAATATATGCAAAATATGCACAATCAACGTGCTATTTATAATTAGAATTGTCTATCAGTGATATATTCATTCGAGTTAGAGTGCAATCAGTTTATTATTCAATATCGAATAAAAACTTTTTGTTACAGAAATCGTTGCCACGTGCGAGAACACATCCAGTTGAGCCCTCGAAACAACCAATGATGCCTTGTAATTTAAATATTTATATTATGACCTAGTCAATTCTATGTTTTGTTAAGAGCACAGTGTTAAAAATGAGAACGGAGTAAAATTCGACAGTACTTACTATTTTAAAAATCAATCTGCTGAAACTGTAACCGTAATGAATTTATTTGTGAGAAATATATGATAGTTATAATAAAATGTTTTTTTATTTATGAAAATAATATATAATAACAAAGGCTTCGATCAATTACAATCGTTTTAAAATATATGTGCACCTTAGATAATTCTCAATGCTGCTGATGCACAGTATTTAAAAAAATAAATGTAATTTTTGAGTTAGCAACACTAAACGAGCTCTGTCAACTTCACGTGCCAAATTGTCAATTTTGACAGCAGTAGCACAAATTGAAAATATTCCAAAAACCGGCAATTTCACAAATTATTTAATCTAGAATTACAAAGTTTAGACGACAGTGTACATTAATCGTCTTTATTGAACGCACAGACGTTGTTGTAATGTAGTTCCGGTCCAAGACAAGCTTTCAATACTACGAATAGTTACATGGGCACGAGCGTAGTTTCAAGTCACGGAAGATGCCTCATACTCATGCCTCCTCAGCAAATGGTGATGAGGATAAGCCGTGTAGGGCGTGTTCAGATTTTAAAACTTGGGCAAAGACACAGAATAGAGTCACTTTCTCAACACCGGGCAAAAACAAACAGGTGAGGTTATGTTTCGTAACTATAGAAGTTTCTAGTGAAGTTCATAGCCTTATCCCGGCCTGAAATAGAGTACACATATAATTCTTAGGCAAAGTATAAACTGTTCTTTGATTTGTGACAATTTATTAGTTTTACATGGCTATCTGAGAATGATGCAACCTAGATGCAACAGCTGATTGTCATAATAAGTCAAGTCAAATTAGGTTACTACATCGCAACTCTAGTAATTAATTTCCCCTTTGAAATCTTCCACTCCGTTTTTTTTTCATACATAGTGGATTTTTGAGATGGAATGGTAAGGGCTATTAGCATGACCATTGCCGCTACACGTAAGAATTCAAAGGAAACGCCGACGATGGAGTACACTTGCCTAGAAGCAACCTATTCACTCTTGACTTAAATAACACTAGGTTATAGCTATCAGGAAACAGACTCTGGCAGGGAATTCCACTCCTTAGCTGTACGCAATAACCCTAGGTTATAGCTATCAGGAAACAGACTCTGGCAGGGAATTCCACTCCTTAGCTGTACGCAATAACCCTAGGTTATAGCTATCAGGAAACAGACTCTGGCAGGGAATTCCACTCCTTAGCTGTACGCAATAACCCTAGGTTATAGCTATCAGGAAGCAGACTCTGGCGGGGAATTCCACTCCTTAGCTGTACGCATAATGAATGTGTTCCCAAAACACATATGTGGGTATGCATAGATTTTGATAAAACATAACAGTGGAAGAAATTGAGTGATGTTCAAAATTAATGCTAATGGGTCCTGTTTCTAATTTCTAATAATAATAACAAAGTCTTTCAACTCACTTAGGTTTGGATACTGGAAAAGCTACAATTTGCTAAAAAATATCAGGTGTATTTATGCTTGCTATGAGGCAATGAATAGGCTTGTGGCTACACATTATGATGGCTGATGATTCTCTCATTTTAAAATAGTTTTCCTGTTCTTAAATTTTTGTAAAACAGCCATCATAAGTCATCATCATCTTCCTGCCCTTTTCCCGTGTTATTTGGGGTCGGCGCAACATGTTTTTTTCTTCCATTCTGCCCTGTCACTCGTCATACTATCACTAACTTCCTTTTCTTTCATATCACTCTTCACACAATCCATCCATCTTTTCTTTGGTCTCCCTCTCCCTCTCCATCCATCCACATGTAAACTCATAACTCTTTTAGTAACATGCGTTTCATCCCTCCTCTTCACATGACCATACCAAGACAAACGATTCCCTTTCAACTTTTCAGTCACTGGCGCCACTTTCAAACTTCCCCTAATATACTCATTTCTCACTTTATCCATTCTCGTCACACCACACATCCATCTTAACATTCTCATCTCCGCTACGTGCAATCTTTTTTCATCCGTCTTTTTCACAGCCCAACATTCTGATCCATACAGTATGACAGGCCTTATCACGGACTTGTAGATTTTACCCTTCAACTTGAGGGGCATCCGTGGGTCACAAGTTGTTCCCGTGACCTGTCGCCATTTCATCCATCCTGCGTTGATCCGATGTGTTACGTCCCGGTCTACCTCACCATCCCCTTGGACGAGTGACCCGAGGTACCGAAAGTCGGAGCAGATCGGTATGGGTCAAAAACACAGCCATCATAAGTAAAAAAAGAAAATGTTCACAATACAAATATCATGTTTTTGTTTAGCCACCTCCACGGCGGAAGGACTGTCCCCTAGACAAGGATGAAATTGGCACAGCAACATGGTCATTCCTCCACTCAATGGCGGCCTACTTCCCTAAGAAACCAAGTAAGCAGCAGTCGGAAGATATGACAAGGTTCTTTAACATCTTCGCACAGTTCTACCCATGTGAACCTTGCGCTATTGACTTCCAAGAAGAGTATGTATTAACAAATTAATAATTATGTTTTACTTATGTATTTAGATACAGTTTCAAAACTCAAACTCAACCCACCCTTTCTTTTGGTTTTGATCATGAATAACAAGGTCTATTCTACTAAGGAATAGTTTAGCTTTCTGTGGATTACCTCTTAAAACAGACACTTTTAACCTTTTTAGAATATTGGTTTAGATAGTGTTATTATTATAATAAATATATTTATTTAATCTATGAATAAGTTTCAAGTAAAGAGAGGAGGAGAGCTAAGTCCTATGTAAACCAATGAATTTATAATAAGCCAGTTCCATTTCTGTTGTAACATGTTAATAAATTACTTCACATCTACAAATCATTCTTTTATAAAATAATAACCAAAGAATTTATTTTCAGCCTAAAAAAACATCCTCCACGGACGGATTCAAAAGATGCATTCGCAAAATGGCTGTGTGAGCGTCACAACACAGTGAATGTCAAGCTTGGTAAACCAGTGTTTGACTGCTCCAAGGTTCACGAGAGGTGGAAAGATGGCTGGGCTGATGGCTCATGTGATTAACAAGAGTCTTCACAGACTAAATGTTGAATATAGACCAAATAAGCTTTTTGTTACCCATCAGTTGGTTTGATTTGGGTCCCAACATGTGATATTAAACAATAATATATTTATTTTACACTCTGTTAAAATTTAAATACATGAAACCACTAAATAAATTATTATGTTTAACATTAAGAGCGCTGAATCCTCACAGTATTTCATACAAACTGGCAAGTCCTTCTTGTTTGTACACTTGCTGTTTCTCTAAATCCTTTTCCTTTCATATGTGTACCTTGTTTAATTGAGATCTGTTTATTAATTTTCAAAAGTTAGGACTTGTCAGTTTGTATAAAATACTGTGAGAAATAAACACTCTTAACTCATATTGAGACTATCTTGTTACCATTTAGATTGATTTGTCTTGATGAAAACCTTTAATATTATGGTGAAAGTAATACTTTGATTTAAATGCCATATTGATATGAAGACATTTGTCTGTGAACACTAGTAAAGAGCATTATCAGACTTTGAGCCTAGTATTAGAGAATTTGTAAGTTAGCTCAGTGTTTTAGTCACTGTGTGATCGACCCTAGGATTCTACTGTAGTATTCATGACTTGTGATTTTCATTAGGCTTAGTAGTTCGAATGACGTTTGTACAATGTATATGTGTAAAAGAATACCTAATGTTGTTACTATTTGTTAATTTTAATATAATATGTCACTCTATTGAGCTTATGAGGCGTTTTATTTCAAAGATATTAGGACACTTGATTTTTTTTAAATCGTCACTCACAGTAAAATAATTGACCTACTAAACTATAAGGGACAGAGTACGCTGCGATAAGCGGTCGACCGCTCGGGCCCATACAAGTGTTCTGTCGCGGTGTGCACCCGCGCGAGCGTGCACCCGTCGCGGAGAGCCGCGCCCCGCGCCCTTTTTGCTACGTAATAATACATTGACGAGCGACACTGCGCTGGTAATGATCCGGTTTCCGTGACGGGGACCGCCGCACACGACACGCGCGACGTCACGCGACGGCTGCCCGTCGCGGGCGCACGCTTAACGCAGCGTCGGCCCTAATTATGGTTACACAATCAATAAACTAGGTAAAAGTAATCAATATCTTATCGTGTGTTTGCGATGTAAGCACCTACCTGGTGATTTTAACGGTTACGAACTTACTTTTTTTCTCTCTCTCCTCCCTTTTTTTTATAACCATAATTTTGTTACTATTAATTTATCGTTTTCAAAATGTTCATAGAATACCATCCATGCTCATTCTTCTCAATATAGATGTATGCTTTGGAAAGTGCACGCAAATAGCTACATTTGATTTTACCTTTTGAAACTTACGATGATGGTTCAAGTCTCTGTAAATGGTTTAATTGAAATAAATTACTTTGGGTTTGACCCCACCCTGCGGGCAACCCCTACGAACGAAATCTTGGTTGGTGTTTACAGAAGATTAATTAATAAATATGCAGTGTTGTGCTCGGCCGATGCTGACGAAGTTTATTTTGTCTAATGCATTTCTGTCGATGTAGGCTCCCAAGATCGTGTTTTTGTCTTTAATTATGAGCCAGAAATTCATGGAAAACCTTGAAGTATTTCACTAGTAAGTCATCGCCTCGTTTGAACTGAGTTGGAAAAGTACTTACCATCCATACTCGATGCCTTGAAAGGTAACGAGTTGTTTATTACCCACATTATTTGCCTTCTAAGACTTCCAATCTAGGTCGGTCGTGGCTCTATGCAGTTCTCTGCTGGATCGTTCACCCCCATAGGATAATGATGACAAAAGAAGAATAGATTCTTACCAATCTAGTTTAAAAAAAAGAAACAAGCACATCAAATGATTAAAAATGTTTATTGTAAAAATGTTAGAAATAATCAGTTCATGTTTCTACAATAAATTGTAACATTAAAAGATTCACCAACTTCAGTAGGTACATCAAACGTAAATATGATAACATCAAGCCTTAGAAACTATGTCATCTCAGAGTAAGCACTTTAAGGGATCTTTATGAAGAACTGATGGGTGGAGTAGATCACACACACACGGTTGCAAACCAATGTCCCAACAGAGGTGACCTTGCTAGTTTCAATCCGTGTAGACAGCAGGTGTAATCCATGACCTTCAACGCCTTTGGTTGGCGAGCGGGTTTTCCCGACCGGCAGTGACTGATTTGCGAACGTGTTGACGCGTGGTTTACATCCATGTAGCTGCAACACAAACCAAGGTCACCTTGGTTGGATCTTGGTTTGTGTTGACCCACCTGGTGGATTACGAAACATTCCCTCTCCTAGAGAGGAAGCTTGAGTCCCAGCAGTTGGAACGTTATTAGGCTGGCTAGGCTGTAGTGGAGGCTTCCACTACAGTAAATAAAAAGTAGCAAACTATAACACCTTCACTGAGACAGGACTTAGTAGCTTTTTTAATTTTAAGCCCCTACTGTACTTTTTAATGGTATACAAGAAAGACCATATTATCAAATTACTTTTCTAAAAGTTGATGCGTTATTTTTACGTGTCCGTACTGCTTAATAATACAGCTTACAACAGTCGTCATGGCTTACAACTAAGATGTCCATAACATCAGTTAATCGTGACATCACTTCACTGTTTCACAGTGGTTGAAGGCTCGTTGCAACTCGACGTGGAGGAATGTCTGTCCTAGGACTGTTTGGGTTGCTCTCATAAGAATTCCATTTCCCTCTCGATGCCAACGAACTTGAGTTGCTCGGTGGGCCCGTATCTGGAAAAAGACATAAACCGTTTAAGGTAAAGAAAGCACTATAATTAGAGTCATGACGGGTCGATTTTTTTGACTAAATTTAATGAAGTGGAATGTCCGATTTTAGCAAATATCATTTCCTTGACTTAATGCAGACAATAATAAAAGCAAAATAACTATATTCTGATCACGCAAGGAAACTTTGAGCATTGCCATTTCATTGCCCTTTGGGTGACGTTAAGTCTTCTGATGAGGCCCATTGTGAGCGACCACGTTTCGGAGCCATATGTCATCACTGGCAACACGCACTGGACATGGACTTTCGTCTTGAGAAACTGTGGTATGTTGGACGAGAAGATACTGCGCAGCTTCTCTAACTCTGCCCAGCTGAGTCGGATTCGACGTTTGACCTCTTTCTCGAAATTAGATCTACCCAGTCTGTCCGAGGTAAACGTAATCGTCCACAGCTTCGAGTGTAGACTATCCGATCTTGATAGCGAGTGGGTGCTACATGGTTGTTTATCCTTGCGTGATCGAATCAGAAATGAAGATTGCCGCAAGAGAACCAAGGTTGCCGACATAGCATGAAGAATCGCCAAACTTAAGTGGCAGTGGGCAGGGCACATTGCTCGCAGAACAAATGGCCGTTGGGGCCGAAAGGTTCTGGAGTGGCGACCGCGTACCAGAAGACGCAGCGTTAGAAGGCCTCCTACAAGGTGGACCGATGACCTGGTAAGGGTTGCGGGAATCCAATGGATGCGAGATGCACAGAACCGTTCATTGTGGCGACACTTGGTGGAGGCCTATGTCCAACAGTGGACTTCTTTCGGCTGAAATGATGATGAAGATATTCTGATATTTAATTAACTGGCTAAACTGACAGGAGTGGACAATGTCCAGCTGTCGATGAACAATGCATAATAGCATAGCATAATCAGCCTTTTTAATGTTCTCACTGCTGGGACTCAGGCCTCCTCTCTAGGAGAGGGAATGGGCCGTAATCCAGCGCGGGTTGGTGAATGCCACATGTCTTCGAATTTTTTGGTTCTAGGACATGCCGGTTTTCTTACGATGTTTTCCTTCACCGTTTTGAGAGCAGTGGTGATGAAATAAATTATACAAAGTAATGCGCCTGGCTGGGTTTAAACCCGCGACCTACAACTCGTAAGACGGGGCCGTTATCACTCGGCCACCACTGCTCTACTCGATGAACAATGCCCCGCTGTCATAATCATTGTTATGCTGCTGTCACTTTTGTGCACTTATTTAAAAATATTGGGCTCAACGCCATTTAGCGAGAAGGTAGCCACGCTCGTCCCTTTATTAGCATTTACCTAAATTCACGATTAAAAAAAAATATATTGGCTTCTGTGAATCACCATCAAATATTTTAAAAGATTATGGTATTCGTATTTTGATTGCATCATTCAAGTGACTTAAGAATCCGGTAACAAATGATGCAAATTTATTTGTTATTAGGAAGTATTTCATTACTGTATATTGTTTTGCGCAATAATCACACAAGTGGTAACACTAAGTGCTTTGCTAATTTGCTTCCATCGTATAATTTATTTCGTTTTGAAGTAAGGTTTTTGACAAATTTTACGACATAACATTCATCACATTTTACGACATCGTATTGTTTTATTGCGTCAGCATCCACAGAACCGTCTCGTTACCACTTAGATAAAGTGGTAACGTGGGTTTTTCACAGATATGAAGAACTGGCACCAGGCGCGTTTCCACCGTTATGGGCACGATGGATATGCCCACAAACCTTAAATAGGCTTGTGACGTCACATTTTTATCGGTAAGTAGCATCTCACGATGCTACTTATTTTTTATTAATTTACTAGTGTTCGTCCCACTGTTTTGCCCACGTAGAAACATACACTGTATAAAATCTTGGTCAGAGCGTCATACATTTTTAAAACATCTCCCTCTCATCACTTTCCTCTTTTTTTTTGTATTTTCTCCTTTCTATATCGATTATAGGCGAGATCATATACCGACTGGTAACTGGCCGATTTTCCGGTGGCTGTGAGCTGTGACCACAACCTATTTTTGCTGGATCCGCGCTAAACTGGCGTAATGCAACAAGACGTCTAACTCTTTAGTTGATTTGAGAAATTATATGAGACCTGCCTTAGTAAATTGTCGTGTAGTTTATAAAAAAAAAAAATACAAACATCTCTCTCTCTCTTGACAGTTTAGTACAGAGATGAATATATAAAACTGTTTTATATCATACCTGTAATCGAAGAATAATTCTTCTCCAGGCTGAATGGCGCGCTTGGCGAAGATGCCGATGCGATGGTCTCCGTTCACCATCATGACCTTGGCGTAGCAGTTGGGGTTGATGGAGTGGTTCGCGAAACGGATCTTGTTGCCCTTGCGCGTCGCGTCCACCACGAAATCTGCAGAAAGGTTATTAAAGTCAGCTTGTCCGTTTTGACAGGTTTAAACCATAAAAATGGTTGAAATGGTTTGATCAAGAATAAAATTTTCTGTGATGCAAACTTAGGTCCCCGAAGAATCACCAAACTTAAGTGGCAGTGGGCAGGGCACATTGCTTGCAGAACAGATGGTCGATGGAGACGAGCGTTGGAAGGCCTCCCACAAGGCGGACCGATGACCTGGTGAGGGTCGCAGGAATCCGATAGATGCGAGACGCATAGGATCGGTAATTATGGCGACATTTGAGGGAGGCCTATGTCCAACAGTTGACGTCGCATCCCAAGTATTATCTATCATGTTTAGTGCCGCAGGTATTTGATACCACTCCTGATGCGCCCTTTCATGTTCTTCGATGTTCTGAGGAACGACTTTTTAGAAACACACATCCGTACTAATTTTATAAACATGACAGTAACTGTCTGTTACGCTTTCACAGTTAAAATATTGAACCGATTTTGATGAATCTCATAGGCTTCTTTTTATCAGGCTTCAACTTCGTCTTGGCATCCTCAATAACCAACATACACGCGGGCAAAGTCACTGCTAGAAGCTAGTTTACAATAAAAGACTGCCGAAAAGAAACGACGTTAGACAATGCACGGCCTTCAAGCCACACCTCCGTGCCCGTCGGAGTGGGGAGCGTGAGGTTTTTTTCGTTACGGAATTTCTGGATTCGGTCCCCGCGCTCAAGGCCCTCGATAGAAGCTATGCAATAGCTTAAAAATAAACTCACTATAACAAAATAGCTCACCGTTGTTAAGGTTGAAGAGGAAGGAGCACATGTACTTGTCGTACACCTTGCCGCGCCGGTCAGCTTCGTCCTGTGAGATGATCTCGCCGCAGTACTCCGAGATGAACTCGTTCTTGTGAGCCGCTTCCTTCAAGAAGATTCCCCAGCCTGCTACGTCACTTGGAGCAAGCAGCAGGTGTTTGTGAAGACCTCTGTCGAGTACAAGATTTTTTTTGTTTTAAACAATAAAATTAGGGAAAGATTATTAGGCAAAAGGAGATTATGATGCAAGACGTACCACATGAAAGTGGCGGCCAAAAAACAAAAAACTATTTTCTTGGGGGAAATAACTTCCTGCCCCTTTTTACTACAGTGCGTGCGCGTGGGGAGCGTCGTGTAACAGTGTATATGTCGACACAACTCACCTCTGCACCTGCACGTTCTTACAGAACACCTGCTGCGCATGCGACCTGGCCAGCACGCTCCTGGCGGGCGCGCCCCACACGTGCGAGCCCTGCGCCAGTGCATGCGCGTGGGGAGCGTCGTGTAACAGTGTATATGTCGACACAACTCACCTCTGCACCTGCACGTTCTTACAGAACACCTGCTGCGCATGCGACCTGGCCAGCACGCTCCTGGCGGGCGCACCCCACACGTGCGAGCCCTGCGCCAGTGCATGCGCGTGGGGAGCGTCGTGTAACAGTGTATATGTCGACACAACTCACCTCTGCACCTGCACGTTCTTACAGAACACCTGCTGCGCATGCGACCTGGCCAGCACGCTCCTGGCGGGCGCGCCCCACACGTGCGAGCCCTGCGCCAGTGCATGCGCGTGGGGAGCGTCGTGTAACAGTGTATATGTCGACACAACTCACCTCTGCACCTGCACGTTCTTACAGAACACCTGCTGCGCATGCGACCTGGCCAGCACGCTCCTGGCGGGCGCGCCCCACACGTGCGAGCCCTGCGCCAGTGCATGCGCGTGGGGAGCGTCGTGTAACAGTGTATATGTCGACACAACTCACCTCTGCACCTGCACGTTCTTACAGAACACCTGCTGCGCATGCGACCTGGCCAGCACGCTCCTGGCGGGCGCGCCCCACACGTGCGAGCCCTGCGCCAGTGCATGCGCGTGGGGAGCGTCGTGTAACAGTGTATATGTCGACACAACTCACCTCTGCACCTGCACGTTCTTACAGAACACCTGCTGCGCATGCGACCTGGCCAGCACGCTCCTGGCGGGCGCGCCCCACACGTGCGAGCCCTGCGCCAGTGCATGCGCGTGGGGAGCGTCGTGTAACAGTGTATATGTCGACACAACTCACCTCTGCACCTGCACGTTCTTACAGAACACCTGCTGCGCATGCGACCTGGCCAGCACGCTCCTGGCGGGCGCGCCCCACACGTGCGAGCCCTGCGCCAGTGCATGCGCGTGGGGAGCGTCGTGTAACAGTGTATATGTCGACACAACTCACCTCTGCACCTGCACGTTCTTACAGAACACCTGCTGCGCATGCGACCTGGCCAGCACGCTCCTGGCGGGCGCGCCCCACACGTGCGAGCCCTGCGCCAGTGCATGCGCGTGGGGAGCGTCGGCTCCGCACGCGGTGCACAGGTCGGGGTCACACTCGCGCACGCCCAGGTAGCACGGGCACTGCTTGGTGTTGCACTGCGCCTTGCAGCGGCAGCCCGGGAAGCGATTTTGACCTAAGAAATAAAACGAACGTGATGAAACCAACAGCACCGAACGAGCGGTCGAGATATGTGCGCAGGAATTACATTATGTCGATGATTATAATATTATTTACTTCGACAAGTTAGTATCTTTCAAAAATGCATCCAAAAAGTCTGAAAGAACTACTGGTCTATTAAGAGGCTATTGAAGGGTGATCTACTGATCTACTGATCTCCCTGCAGCGTTAACTCGTCGATATGTCGTATAGCCTGCCCATCTACTACCACCTACGGTGCTCAGACCTGCGGGGCTATTGCGTAACTCTGTTGACAGTTCTAACAATGTGCATCATTGAATTGTCCAATAGCTAGTTTCGTATTGCCTATCTTCAGTGACCTACTGCAGTGACGTCATTAGCCACTGGTGCCTTTGATAGCCACCGTAACACGTTTTGACAGATGTTATTGTATCGATACTTTTAAAATTGCGATTGTGTAAGCTTTTGAAGCTGTATAATAGTCGATAAAATTTTAGAGTGGTCACAATTAGGCACCGTAAATTTTTATAATTCTCCACATTTCCACCGTAGTTTGTTAGTCACTTGTGTGATACGTAATACCAATTTTATGAAATTGTCAGTTGACAACTAAGTTTAGTGTGCAACGAATGCTAGTTGTCAACTGTTATTGAAAAAGTTAGCCAATAGCCCCCCTGGTCACTCAACGAATTGAAAATGTTTTACCGTAGGTTTGATAAAGAGTTATAGAACGCAATATTCTGAGTGTAAAAAGTCAGACCGAATACGGAATAAAACGCTGCACGCTGCACGTAAAAATGTGCATAATAGATGTGGGCTAAAAGGCTGCCAAGCTCAAATGGGAATGGGCGGGTCATGTCACGTCATGGCATGCGGTCATTCACAGTGATCGCTAGGCAAGAGTCGCAGCGGATTCCTGGAGAGGGAAAGCGCCACGCTATCGAGGCCGGCCTAGAAAGAGGTGGCGACATTATCTAGATGCGTACGAGAATCTAGACGAGTAGGACTGGTTCGCTACGGTACGGATGAAGAATGTCTGGAAAGATTTGTAGGAGGCCATTGCCCAGCAGTGGAATAGTAACGAAAAAAAAAAGAGTAGTTCTTAGCTCCTCAGCGAACCAGAGAAAGTTCGGATGCGGTATTAAATTTTGTTTCTAAAATAATTTTGCTGTCACTTTTTTACTATGCTTACTTATTTATATTGTACTCGAAGTAAATAGCGTTAATACCGTGATTTTTTAATATATTAAAATGGAGAAATAGGTAGTCTTGCGCATAGTAGTTCAGCACCTGGAGCGCTCAGGTAATGCACGGCCCCGTGGCGACCTAGGTCGTTTTTTTAGTTCGTCAGCTCGACTCGCACCAAAGAAAGGGATATCGTTTGCTCACTTTGCTAGTTCCACAAACCAGACTACTGGACGAACGATGAGAAGCGCACGTGCAGCGAGTAAGTATGCGGTAGTAGTGATGCGACTAGCTCGAGTGACGCTTCGTTCTCGTTCACTCTCAATTCTACAATTAAGTCCGAATGAATTATATAGTCTGTGTTTCTTCGGAGACCTGATCTTCTTCACGTACCTATCGAGAAAACTGTCTACAGACAGAACTCATACATTCAAAGAGTATGTAGAATGTTCAACACAGTGTGCCGGGATGTTGAGCTTGATTTATTTGCAAATAGTGTCCAGAAACATAAAAAAAGTTAAATAACTTTTTAACTTGATCTTGTTTTGTAATGTATCGTATTTTTGTTTCTTCTCTTCTCTTGTATTTCTATGTTTAACGTTCATGCTATGTATGCCGTTTTGTTTATTTTATTTATATAGGTATTTATTTATATATGGTCAAGCGTTTATTTTATTCTTGATAGGTTTATCAAGAATAAAATAAAATAAAAAGTTAAAACTTGTAATTGGCCTTCTTCTGCATATAATGTTTTTTACTGTGTTATATTAGCTGTAGGTTTTCTTAAAATTAATAAAATAAAATAAATGAACAAAAGAGTGACGGATCTGGGATCTAGTTCGCCTGTGGGAGCACTCTAACAACCTAGTTTGTCCGCGAACTACACACGACTGCTACGGATGACCCTCAAATTGAAGAAGAAAATCTATAGGCCCGTCATAAAACCCGTATGGACCAGATGTTGGGCTGTGAAAAAAACAAATGAAAAAGAATTGCATGTTGGGAGATGAGAATGTTGAGGATGAATGAAATAACGAGAATGGATAATGTGAGAAATTAGTACCTATACTAACTAAAAAAAAAAAAAGTAAAAAACTAAAACCCGACTACGACAAAAAAAAATGACGCTGAAAAAGTATGAAACAAGATTTTCAAGATTTCAGCATCTTGAAAATCTTGTTTCATACTTTTAGAAAAGCCGTAGTCACACGTTATAGGTAGGTAATAATCGAAACACTTTAATAACGTGTGACTACAGATTTTCTTTTTGTTCTATTCTTGTTTTTCCAGTTACCTTGTCTATTTCAGCATCTTGAAAATCTTGTTTCATACTTTTTCAGCGTCATTTTTTTTTTTTGTCGTAGTCGGGTTTTAGTTTTTTACTTTTTTTTTTTATTTAAAAGATTTTGGTGTTAAATCACTGTGCTTCTTTACTATTTATTTTGGTATGTACAAGTAAAGCCCTTTCAAATGATACGAAACACGACATATTTATCGTATTTTTTTTAACACAATACTTTTTGTCTGCTAGAGGGCGCCACATTGAATTTTGATGATATTTTTTGATAAGTACTAGCGAAGCCCTTTCAAATGATACCAAACACGGCGTATTTTACTCCATATTTATTTTTAACACATTACTTTTTGTCCGCTAGAGGGCGCCATATCAATTTTTGTGACACGTCACGTAGCCTATGTTCAGCGGACAATTAAGACGGTTCTAACGATACCTCATACGTCAAGTTCCGATAAGTAGATTAGGAGCTATGAGGGAACAGATGAACATACTCACATACATAACATAGCCTGTCAAAATCATAACCCTCCGTAGTCGGGTAAAAAAGGTTGATAGTGGAGCCAGCCAGTGACAGAAAAAAATGTCTGTGACAGTTTGATGGTTAACAGAACGGAACGAAAGACGAAAACGTATTGCGCCGATCGCAATCCCAAGTAATGTGGCCTGTGAGACAAAATGATGATTAAGTGAAAATTTTCTTTGTAAAACCTTCAGTTTGCTTTGTTAAGGTACTTAGTAGTTCTATGAAAATGACGTTAATTAACCTTAAAATCCATTCATTTTATGATTGTTTTAAATGTTTTATTTAAAAAACGCGACCTGACCCAGCTTCGCACGGGTGTTAAAGACCTTTGAAATTCTTGCCTTTTCTCTAAACTTTCCTCATGAATCACTCTGTCCATTGCTCAGAATTGCATGAAAACATGTTCAAAAGTTTTGAGTTTATCACGTTCATACAGACAGACAGACGCGGTTGGGGACTTGTTTTATAATGTGGAAGGATGATTAATGCTCTCATCTCTGGGATGGACCTGCCAAATACCAGCTGGATGCACTAGAGTCGTGCGAGTGAGCTAAGATCATCAGCAATGACGCACTTGTCCAATCAAAACTCCAAAGTCTTGAGCATCGACGCCAAGTTGCTACTTGTTAGCCTGTCCGTTTTATATCGTTTTTATTTCGGGGAATGTGCCTTGGAATAGCACAATTTAATACCGCCAAGTCCGTTCTATCATCGGACCACTAGACGTACGGCGTTGCGCCACCGGTACATGGTGGACATCCCACAAATACGTACAAAGCGTTTTGGGAACACATTCATTATGCGTACATCTAAGGAGTGGAATTTCCTGCTGGAGTCTGTGTTTCCTGATAACTATAACGTAGGGATCTTTAAGTCAAGAGTGAATGAATAGGTTACTTCTAGGCAAGCGTGCTCCATCGTCGGCCACATCATCACTTACCATCAGGTGAGATAATGGTCAAACGCGAGCCTATAGACAATAAGAAAATAATTGACTGAATTTTTCTTATTTATTTAGTATGTAACAGGATGTAAGAATGACTTTAAAGAGATGTCAGTAGAATTGACGGGGTTCGCTAGGATCGATGTCTGCTGGAATTGTTTGATATAGTTATTGTGGCCTAGAATGTAAAGGGAACATAAAAGGTGGATTTAAGTAAAAGTCTGACATTTCATCTTGTTCCATGCCAAGTTATTATTATTTGATCGACTTTTCACAAAAAAAAAATCTTTTTTTTTTGCCAAATTTTGTTTACCTATATTTTATAAATACGTAGGAAATGTTTGTTTAAAAAAATTAGGTTATATTTTTTATTTTGTTAAAAATATAAATGACCATCTTGTTATTTTATCTTTAGTCTTGTTTTTGTTAGTAATTGAAGTTGAAGATTATATGTTTAACCTTTTGATTCGTTCGTTTTTGTTGTAGGTTTTATTTTTGATATTTATAGACTACTTTGTGAAGAACTTTTTGTTTACGTTTTTTGGTAAATAACCTACAAATAGAACGCTCAATATTTTATGATTTACGTGTCCAAGCGAACGCGGAATCCACGTAAATCATAAAATATTGAGCGTTGTTTGATTAGGGTCAATGTTGTTTTGCTACTATAATTTATTACAGAGAAATGGGGTTGGGTAGGAGGGTAAAAGTAGCCTACTAACGTATTTTTAGATTTAAGAAATATACGCTAAAAACTTCATAAGAATTGGTCAAGTTATTTCGGAGGAGTTTGATAACAAATTATATGATAAACAGGAAACGAAATTTTTATATATTTGTATTAGAATATAACATGCTTAACTTAAAATTAGACTCTTGGATTTGATGAAAAAAAGATTAAAGGCTTGAGAAATCAAGGCTTTGCATGAGCGGCGAATGCCGCCAGCAGCGCCCCGCGCCGGCCGCAGCGCGCGCCGCCCGCCGCGCCGGCGAGCCGCCGCTAATGCCATTCCCGCGACATTCATGCCAATGTAGCTTTATCATAACTAGATCTAACTACTTATACATTCCCATCACACTTTTGTAAGGTGTAGCCTTACAAAATTAGAAAACTAATCTGTATAAAACTCGCTAACAAATGAAATAATTCTACAAACTATCATTTCTAACCAAAAAGAAATAAAAAAACAAACGTTGCTTCAACTACACGTCTTCATTTATAACAATTCTCCAACAAATAATGAAAAACTTCACACAGTCTACTAATCGTCCAAAATGCACTAGCACATATACATTTACACCACTAAACCTACTATAACAAATACCCAATTTTCCAAATAACTTTTCCCTCTCTGATAACAATATAAAATAACAAACATTTACCTGCTAAAACCCTCCTACATTCCTTCAATTGCCCTTCACATATCAAATTCACGATAACTCTTTCGAAAAATCTAGCAAACCACCAAATATACTCTAAATTATTATTATTAAACCTAAAGAATTAAATCAGTTCAAATAAAATAATACTACTTATCGCTAATAAAATAATAATACAATTGACAACTCTAACCTGCCTTATAAAAAATTCTTGTAAACAAACATAGAAAACAACTATTTTCCTTTATTAATAATTATCATCTCAATTTGCAGACGTCCACTGTTGGAGTATCGCCACTATCATCGGTTTCCCGCGCCCCTCAACAGATGTGCACCATGCAGGTCTACCTTGCGACCCACTCCTCCATCGACCATCTGTTCCCGCGCCCCTCAACAGATGTGCACCATGCAGGTCTACCTTGCGACCCACTCCCCCATCGACCATCTGTTCCCGCGCCCCTCAACAGATGTGCACCATGCAGGTCTACCTTGCGACCCACTCCTCCATCGACCATCTGTTCCCGCGCCCCTCAACAGATGTGCACCATGCAGGTCTACCTTGCGACCCACTCCCCCATCGACCATCTGTTCCCGCGCCCCTCAACAGATGTGCACCATGCAGGTCTACCTTGCGACCCACTCCCCCATCGACCATCTGTTCCCGCGCCCCTCAACAGATGTGCACCATGCAGGTCTGCCTTGCGACCCACTCCTCCATCGACCATCTGTTCCCGCGCCCCTCAACAGATGTGCACCATGCAGGTCTACCTTGCGACCCACTCCCCCATCGACCATCTGTTCCCGCGCCCCTCAACAGATGTGCACCATGCAGGTCTACCTTGCGACCCACTCCCCCATCGACCATCTGTTCCCGCGCCCCTCAACAGATGTGCACCATGCAGGTCTGCCTTGCGACCCACTCCTCCATCGACCATCTGTTCCCGCGCCCCTAAACAGATGTGCACCATGCAGGTCTACCTTGCGACCCACTCCTCCATCGACCATCTGTTCCCGCGCCCCTCAACAGATGTGCACCACGCAGGTCTACCTTGCGACCCACTCCCCCACCGACCATCTGTTCCCGCGCCCCTCAACAGATGTGCACCATGCAGGTCTGCCTTGCGACCCACTCCTCCATCGACCATCTGTTCCCGCGCCCCTCAACAGATGTGCACCATGCAGGTCTACCTTGCGACCCACTCCCCCATCGACCATCTGTTCCCGCGCCCCTCAACAGATGTGCACCATGCAGGTCTGCCTTGCGACCCACTCCTCCATCGACCATCTGTTCCCGCGCCCCTCAACAGATGTGCACCATGCAGGTCTACCTTGCGACCCACTCCCCCATCGACCATCTGTTCCCGCGCCCCTCAACAGATGTGCACCATGCAGGTCTGCCTTGCGACCCACTCCTCCATCGACCATCTGTTCCCGCGCCCCTCAACAGATGTGCACCATGCAGGTCTACCTTGCGACCCACTCCCCCATCGACCATCTGTTCCCGCGCCCCTCAACAGATGTGCACCATGCAGGTCTGCCTTGCGACCCACTCCTCCATCGACCATCTGTTCCCGCGCCCCTCAACAGATGTGCACCATGCAGGTCTACCTTGCGACCCACTCCCCCATCGACCATCTGTTCCCGCGCCCCTCAACAGATGTGCACCATGCAGGTCTACCTTGCGACCCACTCCCCCATCGACCATCTGTTCCCGCGCCCCTCAACAGATGTGCACCATGCAGGTCTACCTTGCGACCCACTCCCCCATCGACCATCTGTTCCCGCGCCCCTCAACAGATGTGCACCATGCAGGTCTACCTTGCGACCCACTCCCCCATCGACCATCTGTTCCCGCGCCCCTCAACAGATGTGCACCATGCAGATCTACCTTGCGACCCACTCCCCCATCAACCATCTGTTCCAGGAGCAATGTGCCCTGCCCACTGTATTCTGCGTCTTCATTCCTGATGCCATCACGCAAGGAAACTCCGAGCATAGCCTTTTGGTTGACTTTAAACCCTCTGAAGAGGCCCATTGTGAACGACCACGTTAAAGACTCATATGTCATCACTGACAACACGCACTGGTCATAGACTTTCGTCTTGAGGTACTATGTTATGTCCTTCATTGGATAAATTTTACAAAGAAAACGTCAACTCAACAGTTCGAGTTGTCATTGTTATCGTTAGTATACAAATGTACACTCCTTTATACTTGTAGCAGACACATATTGTTCACACGAAGTTATTCTCATGACGTATTAATATAAAGACGATGTACTCACAATCGCTGCTGCACTGACAAAACTTCTCGCAGAAGTTCTGCGACTGTAGGCACGGACACATGTTGTCGCACGGCTGGTTCGGGTGATCGCACGGGGTGTAGTTGTAACTGGAACAGACAGAAAAATAAACCGTTTAGTTGACAGACGTCTAAAAACTCATTCATAGGTATGTTAAAAGTCTAAAAAGATTACCCAAATTTTTTGGAAAAAAAAGATAGAAAGAACTAATTGTTAAAGGCCAGGCCTCGGCCCTAGTGGACGCCGTCAATTTTGCTTTGTGGCACGCGTGGATCACAACGAACCTTCAACCTGAGCCTAGCCCTTAGCGAACAGCGAGCTACTCTTTGCTCGCTGACCGCAAGCCTGCGTCTACGATACTGCGGCGGCTGAGACATGAGGATGTCTTCAGGGTTTAACCTAACAAGATAAATAATATAAAAGTCTTACACATGATGCGACGCGGAATCCTTCTTGAGCTGTATCTTACGGCAGTGCACGGACCACAGGCGATGCTTCTTCTTCTTCTTGCGAGGAGGCGTTAGTTCTGCTTCCACGCGACACTCTTCTTGACCGGTGTTGATCCAGTACGTGTACACCTAGTGCAAAGAAAGAACAGATAGATATTACATGAGCCAAGACAGTTTGAATACATGCAAGCCTTTGTGGTTCATGTGAAACGTCGTGAGTTCGAACTCACACACTTTATACTCGTACAATTTACTAGCGGTCCCATACGGTTTCACCAGTGTCGTTGGTTACTGCTCCGCTCCCGTAGGTCGTAGTGTGATGTTATATAGCCTCTAACCGTTGTCGATAAATGGACTATTCAATATTAAAAGTATTTTTCAATTTGAACTAATACTTCCTGAGATTAATGCGTTCAAACAAACAAACCAACTCTTTAATTTTACAATATTAGTATAGAAAAAGTATATCTATGTATATATACATATATAGGTATCATCACCACTACTTTCAAAGTGGTGTAGGAAAATATAGTGATTATAGCAGCATGTCTTAAAATTAAAATTTTGAAGACCTAACAGGATACACTCATCAACCTGGATCCTTGTGTATGATAATGATCCTCTACTTCTCTCTCTGTCATAGTGGGAATATTTTATGTGCTGTTTTATCATTATCATCATTCCAGCCAAAGAACGTCCACTACTGGAGTCGTGCGAGCCTGTGGTCCGAGCGACTAGGGTAATTATAACAAAGCTGTTAAAATTAAATATTAGCAATGTTACCTGTTGGCAAGTCTTGGAGAGCATGACCTGAGCTATGGCGCAGTAGTTGGAGGGAAACACCTTGTGCAGAGCTCTAAACAGTGACTGGTCAGAGCCCGTCCACTCCGACTCTATGTCGCCCACTGTCAAACCTGGAATACAGAACTAATTATTTGATGTATGTTTGGATTGTAACAGCGAATATGAAATTATTATTCTTCTGATTATTTCCAAAGGTATCGGTCACAACCAATCCTTACAAAAATAAAAACTTAATAATATTATGGCAAAATTGAATTTTTGTTACTGCCGATCTGATTGCTCATCACATGCGTGTGTACGGAAAAGCAACATAAAAAGGGGAATTAAACTTGTCCCATACATTGCTGGCATGTAATTTTTTTTCTTTTCGGCAAAAGTGAAACCTAAGTCATTTCTTAAAGGACTGTATGATAAATCAATAGCAAAAAGAATAATGTCTATCAACCGTAACCAAACGAAGTTAGAGACTATTTAGTATATGGCTAATGTTTATTATCAGGCGTTATTTTTAATTCGCGCAATAGTTTGCATTGGCCTTTGCAGGGGAACAACCGAGACAAAATTTCAGCGTAAAAGACGCGACCGTGCTTTAGCGTGATGAAATGACGTGAGAAGATAGGATAAGGGAGGATCTAACACTAACTTTTTTATGTAACAAACCGATTCTAAATCAATCTGCCAAGTCTTTTGCCAACTTTTTTCCAATTGACTGTCAATCAGACTTCCACATCCCAGTAACTGAATAACACGATACCCCGAGGCAAAACTAGTCTCAGATTTTTCTGGCTTCTCCCTATCTGTAACGAGAGTCAAATATCTACAAATAATAGTCGGGAGTCGGGACCAACAGTTTAACATGCTTTCTGAAAAACGGAGTTATACGATGTTATGGATGGTTATCCGGACCGTCCTCGCCAAGCGTTGCTTAGCCACGAACTCCTGAACCAGGAATAAAAACTATATGAAGATATGTAAGAACTCACCGAGTGCGTTGTACACATTCTGCTTGAGCTGACCGTTGCTGCTCCAGTTGCTGTTGCTGGAGTTACTGTTGCTGCCTACAACTGTACAACATAAACATTCGTCAATTAAAATAACATAATTTGGAACGCACTTCAATAACTTTTTTTAGTAGATAAACTAGTAAAATTTCTAAATACATATCACACGCTTAATTAAAAAGAGACAAAAAAGAGGGTATTTGAAAATTTAACCTTAATTAAGAAACATATATTATATGTTTTCCGACTCAAATACCCTCTTTTTGAGTTAGGATTATGATAAAGCATGCGAATGTATGTATTTTAATGCAATACATGTTTTTCAGTGTATTGCCATTAAATAACTAGTATTTTTTATATAAACTCGTTAAAAAATAAAAGGCCCGTTTTGACATTTGAGAACTACTCTAGAATGTAACTTGGAATGAAACTGAAAGAAACAATAAAATAATAATTACATAGATAAAGTGTTTTAAAAAAATACATTTTTTTTTTTGGCGCGTTAAATAATATGATGGAATATATTGCGAGTATTCTTTTTGCGTATTTAAGTATTCGTTTTGACAGATGTTAAAACGGGCCTTTTAGTTTTTTACCACTTTAATGTTGGAGGCTGTCTCTACCACCTCTTTTTCTCTGTCGTGACACTCTTAACAGAGCAGTCGTAATCATCTGGTAGGGACTTCTGCGGGGGTAGATATATGTCGACTCACAATCATCAATCATGAAAAGTTTAGTGCGCTGAGTGCTAGTTGTTTTTACATTATTTTGTATTTACGCGATCAAAACGCCCCAAGTAACAAAGTTCTCCTGTAGCGCACAGTTTACAGGCTCACAGCACTAGTATATCTCTCTTAGTAGTTCCAAGTTTTACTACCAAGCTTATAACAGGTTACACGGAGTTCGTATGGGTTTATAGTACATCTGTTCTTATAAGTTGACTTATACACGTGTATAGAACGAAATTATAGGCGCAGTAAAGGCTAAAATGGCCTATAAAAGTGTTGCATAGGTGTAAATAAATACACTTGAGAAAACTTGGTCCAGTAAGTTACACTTATAATCGCCTACAAGAAGTAATTATAAATCCGCTATACGCCAGTAATAGTAATTTATAGAACTAAATGCACTTTGAACCATTTGCATTTGTTACTTGACCTTAAAGGGGTGTATAAGTCAACTTTATGTGCCAATTTTAAGTGAATTAGTTCTACAGAGGTTTCTTTTAAGAGTAAGTGTACTTGGTATTATTGTGGACTCTCGAATGCTGTTATAGTCTTAATTTCTTTAAAAAGGTTTCTTATAAAACTATTCTTGTAAACCGTAACTGGTCACAATATGGCGCGATAATGCTGTTACCTTAGTAATAATATTATTTTTAATCACAACTTAGTAAATACGTCGTGTTCAAAAGGCGAACAAAAATTGAGATGTAAAACACAATATACTTCACCGAAAATACTTACGCGTTTTCCGTGCAAACATGTATGCACATATAATATTACGTGCGAAATACTTGTTAATACATTTTATATAAAATAGATGATTATCTTTTATTTTTTTTATTTTTCTTTACAATTGCAAAACACAAAAAAAAATTATGAATGTTTGAAGTAGCTAGTAATAGAAGCGCGGAGTACGTTACACGCCTGCCTGGTTCTATTAAATGCTCATAGTGAGCTTCGCGGGAGCAAATGGTTTTCCGGAGTCTAACTATAAGTGTATTATGGGCATAAGTCGTGGTGTCTGGTTCTATTAGATGCTCATAGCTGGCTTCGCGGGAGCAGATAGTTCTGCGTAGTCCAATTATAAGTGTACTAGCTGTGCCCCGCGGTTTCACCCGCGTTTTTCTCGTTTCCGTGGAAATACCGAGATAAATATAGCCTCCCTCAATAAATGGACTATTGAATATTTAAACAGTTTTCATATCAGATCAGTATTTCCCGAGATTACCGCGTTCATAACAAACAACCAAACTTTTCAGCTTTATAATATTAAGAAAAATATAGATTAAGTTAAATTGTATAAGTCGCAGGCAATAGCTGTCTATCTGTTCGACATTCAGCCAGACACATAAGAATTACGACTATAGGCGGGAGTGTCCGTCCACTTTAAACCGGGTTAAAATATTATTTTAAAGTACTTCTGAGTAAATTATATTTTTCGTTTTATTGTCTTGTGGCAGAAGAATATATTGATTGTTTCCGCAACCTGATCTTGACGACGCGACATATAGTTGGCCGTGCGAAAAACAGTCTTGCCGTAAATCTAATCCTACATATTTAAATGTTTGCCCCTGTGATTTATTTATCGTTACGGCAAAAGATAATTTAATTGGGAATTGGACTCTTTTAAAATGAAAAGGCAAATCATTTGGAATCATTGGGATCCGAGGTATAAGTACTGTTTGACCAACCGCTGGACCAGTCAAAACTGTTGCAACGATCACGTTATTGCGAAGATATTTAACCTGAAGTCGAGTCCCGTTACATAAATTTGGTGGCTTAAGATTTCTAAGTAAAATAATTGGGGCACCAATTTTTAACTTGAGAGAATGTGGGGGGAGGCCACTCGGGTTTAAAGAATTAAGAAATTCCTGTGGATAATGGACTGCATCTTCTTGATCTCATCAAAAAATATATTTCGAAAAAGATTATTACAGGATTTTATGTTGATAAAAAACTCTATGGCCCATATCTCATTAATAGGTACCAACTCTTAACATCTTACACACGTGATAACTTTTAAACGAAATATCCGATTGAGATGAAACAAAAAGTATTTTACTTCTACATAAATACTCTTGATAACATAATGCTTAATTTCGATAAAGATTAATATTACGATACATATTTAACGTAGTTTTTTTTTCTTCAGACGATTTAATAATTATTTTGAACACAAAATCGGTTATTGTGATTAAACCATGATAGCTAGATATATGTTCTCGCGGACTTTTTTGTAGGTCTTAATGGGATCTACAAACCCGTAGTACATCATTTTGTTCTATTGTCAATAGTTTTTGCAGCGCACGCAAAAATAGGTTTTCGATTTTACACCTTGTGTTACAAAATAGCAATTTTATTACGGATCCCTAATTTTGAAAAAAAACATAGCCTATAGCCTTCCTCGATAAATGGACTACCCAACACTGAAAGAATCATTCAAATCGGACCAGTAGTTCCAGAGATTAGCGCGTTCAAACAAACAAACAAACAAACAAACAAACAAACAAACAAACAAACTCTGCAGCTTTATAATATTAGTATAGATTATTGGTTTAAGTGGTGCTTGTCAAGTCTACTATAAGTGTTTTATTAGCAAAAGTACGCGTATAAAATGGGCCCTTTTCCGTGGTTATAAACTTTTACTAGCCTGTTATAGACCTGGCTCCGGAACCACTACAAGACCACATTTTGTTACTTGGGGCTTACCGCGTTTGGCTCTCTGATTGGTTAAGAGTTTGGAGCGGGCCAATCGGAGCACTGAACATCATAAACGTGTCGTTTGCTTTAACGTAAAATAAACTCGCACTCGGCACTCAAGTCATACTACACGTCAGTTTTGACGCACGCAGTATTTCGGATGATCAATCATTTGAGTTACTCATACTGTCCACGGACGCGTAGCTTCATAGACGCGTATTCGTCATTATACGCTTGGTGTACGCCTGCTCACAGCTTACATACAAAGCTATGAAGCTCTGTCGACGGAGCAGCAACGTCGTCGTTGCCCCTATGAAGCTACGCATCCGTGGACAGCATGCCTAAGTAACACCAGCAAAGCTGACCTTTCTGGAAGCGGTTGCTGTCGTTGCTGTCCTCGGAGGAGGCGTCGTTGGGCGAGTCGATGGCGTGCGACTTGCCCTTGTCCTCCTCGCCCGCAGCCTTCTCGCGTGCGAGCTTCTCGCGCATGCCTTCCTGTTCGAATCAATTTAGAACACAGAACTTCATTTACTTATTACTGTAATTTTGCTGAGGTTAGCTTCCATTCTATTTGAATTCAGCTGTACTGTACTGTATACGCTGCAACAGTAACTGACTCTAACACCGGAGTGCGACTTGTTTGCTGGGAGATGAATAGCTGTGTGTCATGAATGTCTAAGGTTTTGTGAGAAGATGGATAAAAAATAAGTGAACATTGTTTCATTTGTTTTGTGGGATATATTATTTTATTGGTGTAATGTATATGTATTTTCTTTTTATTCTTCAATGTGTTATTATTGTTTTTATTTAATGTATTTTTTTTAGTTTGTAAGTTTCTACTGTACAACACCTTGGACATCCTCCGTAACGTTGTACAAGTGCTTGTAAATAAATAAATAGTCTTCTACGACGCTCTTGATTTTGAAGAATCTTCAAGCGTTTTTTCAGAAAGATAGATAGGCAGACGAGCTAGTTAAGTCCAGTGCCGTAACTAGCCTTTTATACGCCTGGTGCGCTTGGAAGCTTCTATAACTGCGCCCCTAAAAAAATTACAATACAAACAAAAAGGACTAGATATAAAAATTTTGAGCCCCTACAGGGACTACGCCCTATGCCTGGACACCGCTGGCACCGCCCTAGTTACGGCACTGGTTCAGTCAATTGGTATCCTGATACACAACGACACTCCTGTTTTTTTGGGTAATATCTATCTATATGGCTATTTCCAACGATTTCTCGAACTAAAGCATCCTCTATGTGGACCTCAATAAATGGAGAAGTTTTATAATGTTTTTCATATCACAATTTAACGAAATGGAATTAAAATATACATCAACAGTAATAAATCAGTGAAAAAAATTATCAATAAATTACTGAGAAATTAATTATTGACACAACGATCGCAATTTCTTCCTGGCGTGTCGTCATACGTCTAAAACGAGAACGCTACACAACAAATCAATCAAATGCACAAAAGTATCTAAGTCGCACGTGAGCTCTCGCGTTTTTCCTAGTTATTTTGAGTACAATTGCTTGTTTTTGATTTATTGGTAGTTTTCTTTTTTTAGTTCAACACAACAGTATGGGGTCGTATACACGCTGCTGTAGCGCCGCGTGAAACAAAATTATTCTTGCAAGCACAACTTTAAAATGCCACAACTTTTTAATTTGTTGATATACTTTAATGATACTTACCTATTTTTCTGATATTTCTATTTTATCTTTTCTCTGACTCTTTTATTTTATCTAGATACATGAATTGTAAAAAATATTATTATTTTATTTGTTTTTTTTTTTATTATTGATAGGCTCGCGTTTGACCACCATCTCACCTGATGGTAAGCGATGATGTGGCCGGCGATGGAGCACGCTTGTATGAATTATTCTATTGATAACTATTTTGTATGTACTTATTTTTCTATTACTGTTACACACGGTGTCTACATCTCTATTTTCTTCCAACTCTCCTTTCGCAGGTGTGCTGGAAGAGATTTCATTAGAAATAAGCATCACCTCTGTACCTATTTTTCTGTTTCCTTCTTCTAATCTTTTATTTCTGTGTGTGTACATAAATCGTTAAATAAATAAATATTCTATTATATTTTGTAACATTTTACTTACTTATTATTTATTTTTCAGAATTTATTCATCTAACAAAATTTAAATCTCCGATCTCACTAGAAGTAAAACTATTAAATAATAATAATAATTGATTACACTTACCAAAAGCATGTAGCAACTGGAGCCGCAAGGTTCAGAGAACGCTTTGAGATCGGGCCCCTTTCTCTTAGTCAAGTTGGGCCCCGGGTGGCACGCTTGCAAACCTGGTATCAGAATATCTATATTAAAATCACGTCGTTAAATTTAACTTTTATTTATATGATAATGAAAAGAATAAATGCTTTCTGAATATTTATTTTAAATATAATGTGAAGTGGATAAATAATAAAGAGCATTTTTTTTGGAACAGTTAATTTTTTTTTCATCTTATGAAGATATAAGACTTTAAATAAAATATAATTATTATAAGTTGGGAATTTAATTAAACTAATACCACAGTATAGATATATGGAACAGTACGGAAACTACCTACAAATGTTCGAAACAGCTCACTCACACAAACATACGCATCGACGAGACTCCTAAGCGGCATTCGCTACTGACAGGACCGCGAGAAACGCTTAGGAGTCTCGTCGATGCGTTTGTTTGTGTGAGTGTGCCGTTTCGAATATTTGTAGGTAGTTTCCGTACTGTTCCATATATCTATACTGTGCTAATACTTTACTGACTTGTGGTTGGAAAGTGATTGTGAACTAAACTGATGTACTGAAATGTTATTAAGTGATTGTGAGCCCCTACCACGAACTCTTAACGCGATTCAATTGACGACATAAACTGAACTGTTAAAGGGATGGAACTATATAGGGTGTATAGCTCCATCAAAGGGAAGGAGGTCGCTCGCACGCTTGATATTTGAACACGTCGTGGTAAGACCTCTGATGATTAATGACGCCAGAGATTTTATTGGAGACAAATGAGTAGTTTAACTGTCACTTAATGAGCAGGGGCCGGAATTAGGTAGAGTTATTAATGTACTTGCATCGAAATGTTGATATTAATATGGATCTTTCCGGGATTTCTAACGAAAAATCCCGTGTGGCCAACAATATTACAAATAAATAATAATAAAAACCTCAGAGATAAATAAGACAAATAAAACAAAGACAATTTTTATTAGTATTTTTCATTGAAAAATATCTCTACGTCAACTGAGGTAAGGTTAATAAATTTATACACTCCCTCCTCCTCGTCATTAATGCAGGAAGAAATTTTATCTGCTATATTTCTAACAGAGTCATAAAAAAAAATCTGCTCTTTAAAATTAATCTCGGGATTTGAGGCATATCCACTTTATTCTTTCGCTGTATGAAATCGGTGTAAGTACATGTTAAACTCTACCTAATTCCGACCTCTGTTAATGAGTCATGTTATAAAACTTTGCTGATTTAATGATTTCTTTTGAGGATTTGGTGACTAATTATAAAAATTGTGTATAATCTTATACATAAATGGATAAAATAATATGAGTGATACATGAGCAAATAAAAGCATAATAATATGGGACATTGCTATAATATAAAAATTATATGTAATACATTTCATACATAAGAATAAACTTTTTGATAGGAAAATAATAATTGATAGTAATAATAGTGCAAAATAATGTTTTGGGATTTTGATATACTAGAGATGTACTGTTCAAGATCCTGTGATTTAGGATCTGATCTCTAGTCAGTTACCGATCAAAATCGACTTAATGGAAATTAAGAATTTAAAACTGCATACGAATTTGTATTTAGAGCTATTCTGTTATTTTTCATACCGCTTTTTTTTTAGGCGGGAAATCATCCAATGCCTTTTCCCACTCTTGGGCGGAGCGCGAGGGCGTGTCAGATTTTTACTGGCTAAAACCCACTCCTGTTTCTTCATTACCTTCGTTCCAGGGCCCCGGGGTACACTTTCGCACCACCCATGATATTTTCATACAGGTTAGAGAATAACGAGAAAAAAATAATTCACCTATTCCCCTTTGTTACACATGATATTAAAAGAAAATATATTTTGTGAATTCTCACTAGCTTCGCCTAAGTGAAAGTAAGTTTCTCCATACAAACTTTTGACCCCCATTTTCATCCTCTTAGGGGGCGAATTTTGGAAAATTAATATTATTACTCTGTATACATCATAAAAAGAACCTCTACGCCAAATTTCAGCGTTCTATGATCAAGGGTTTGAACTAGGCGTTGGTGAGTCTGTGAGTGAGTCAGGACTTTGCCCTGGGAAAGATACATCTCTAGTGTTGGGATTTCAGCTTGGATCACAAACATTTTGTCATAGTGTTGGAATAGCATAAATAATAATAATATCGATGGAATGTTTGTCTGTACGGCCTTACCTGCCGTTTGACTTCCTGCGCGCAAACAGAACAATAAATATGTCAGCCCTAGGAATACTCATCTTAGCTAATACTTATACTAAATATTTAGTGCTTAAACTATAAATAAGTAGTTCATTAAGTTTGGGATATAAACTAGAACAACATACTCATACATAGACAATATTAATACTAGTCTAGCAACAATCCAAATAAAAACGAATTTCCCTATGGTTTTTTGTATGTTTAGAACTTAGCATCGTAGTATTTCCCGAATTTATCATGATTGGATCTTAATTCATGGGCCTACTGGCCACAGGCCTGCTCCTCACGATATGCCAGCAAAAAACCTACTCCAAACCCAAAAAAAGTCTACCTACCTAACTACCATCTCAATTGGAAACAAGATGAAAGCCACTCACGATGTAAGAAGCAGTCGTATTTGAAGCAGCGTCGACAGAAGAGCGTGTGGAAGGAGTGCATGGTCTGCTCGCGCGACACGGACTCGGCGAGCGGCCCGTCGATGTTGGGCGTGCACTCGGGCGGCAGCGCGTTCGGGTCGCTGCGGGACGTCAGCTCGATGTACCTGCACGGGAGCGAGGTGCCATCATACGTGGTTAGTGTAGCTGATACCACGAGCATTTTATGAAATACTCGTAATAATCTGAAATTGAGTACTTGACTCAAAACTTTATCCAAAATCGTAAATAGAAAGAAATGTTCAAATTCGTTCCATATTAATAAAGTAAAAACCTTTCAAATCTGGTGGAGGGGGAAACTGTCAAATAAAAGTATAAGGGTGCACATACTGAAATGTGACGTCACCGCCATTAGGTTACGTGTGCTCGAAAGAGATGGCGAGATATTGCCACCACGCCCCCACTCTTCCTCAAACCAATATTTAAATGCTGATTGCTGCTTCATTTAATAAACAAAGAACAATGGCAGAATCTTATTTGAATTAAATTTAAGTGTCTAGAAGTGACATATATACGAAGGAAATTTAATTATTTTTTTATGTTTATTCAAGCTATCACATTAATTAATTATGGCCGTACAAAAAAATAAGTTAAAATGAAAAGTTAATTGATTACTTTCGTGGACTTTTATTAATTTAGTGTTGCCATTTCAGTTTTTTAAATACCACTTTAAAAAAAAAATTAAATGTTGCAGTTTGTGAGTCGTGGTAATGAAATCATTTTTAGTTTTAGATTATAATTAAATGAAATAATTTCTTTTTCTTAAATAGGTATTGTATTTTAGCACCGTGGGAATAAATAAATGACATGATATAATAATTCTGAACTTTTTATGAAGGATTTGGCAAAAAGACTTGTGTCTAAAATAGTCCTTGATTGAACATAGAAATTAAAAAAATAAACTGGTCGTTTCTCGTTTGGCTTGTTGACATTGACTGTTGACACCAGACGTAGACGCTTGCGCTGTGTTGTTGTGTGTTTTGCTTTCGATTGTGTTCCTTTTTTTTTGTATTCTCCTTTGACCTGGACTGCTAACGGACTCTGATATTTGCCCTGTGTGACCTGTGCGTGTTTATGGACTTCGAGATTTGCCCTGTGTGACCTGTGCGTGTTTATGGACTTCGAGATTTGCCGTTGAGACATTGTGCTGTTTTTTACTGGACACCGATTTTGCCTCAACGTTTGAATTTGGTAAACATTCTGCTACCGCTAAAATGGAAGGTCGTCGCCGTGGCGGAATAACACGAATTCTGTGTGTTAACTGTAACATTTGCGTTAATACACTGCGTCGATATCGTGCTTTAGAACTAGATACCAGAGTTACCACTTTACTCTGTAACTGGGTATACCCACAGATCGTAAGTATTTTCAATTCTTCAATAAGTCGATCGAAAAATTATACCTAGTATTTTCCGCTCGAATGTTATTCTACTTTAAATGCAGAGACATGTATTTTTTTTTTTTTCAATTTAAAAAGGCAATATTATATTATGTTACTTAGAAATGTTAATTATATGGATTATAACAGAATAAAGGTTTTCCCATTGTTTTAGATTATTGAAGATGACTATGTTTGTGAAGCATGCAGAGATCTTGCAATGTTTAGCGTCAATCATGATTTGCAACAACAAGTTACGGCTAATGATGATCAACAAGCTGAGTCAAGTCACCAAGGTCACACTCGTGTGTGTCTTTTATGTGGGTCTTCTATCTTACGTCGACAAAGTGACATAATACTGAGAGACAATCCTTCTCAGCTACATATTACAATGAGAAATATTATAGAAAGCAGAGTAGCACCTCGACAGGTACGCTAACTTAAAAACTACATAATAAAGACATTTAAAAATTAAATTAGCATTATAAATTAATAAATGGAAAGAGAATTTAGGCTGGTATCAGATAGCCTGAGTTCCCTGTCTTTTCATTTTTTATTTTTTTTTGTAAAAATATTTCTGGCTATAACGTAAACAAGAATTTTATTAAACAATTTATTTGTATTTATTATCTTACCTGGGTATTTCAAGGAAAAGCACAAACTGCATAGATGTTTAGAATGATTGGCCTATTAATTTCCTTTTATTTATTTTCAGATATCTGTATCTGACGTGTGTACCATCCTTGCTGGTTACATACACAAAGACAAGCACGACGTGTGAACATCACCGACGAAAATAGATCTTTGCCTACTAGTACCTACCCAGCAGTAGAAGAGTCTCAAGAGGATTACCTACCTGGATCCAGTATATTAGAACAATCTAATCGTCAAGCAGAAGTACAGACAATAGTCTTACCGGACTACAGACGAGCTGCTAATACTAATAATCATTGCGTTTTTCCAAATTGTCCTAGTACCACACTGCGTAGCATTAGTGACAGTTTACGTGCAATCATTTTGTGTAATCACAAATATTATCTGCCAAACCTAGCTTGAGTTTGCTCTGAACATTTGATGAGTAATACATGGGAGACACTATTCCACTCTGAGAATAGCATGCAATCTTTCACTGCACAACAGGTACAACATGTATTTTCGTTTGTAAATTCATCACATTGCAACATTGATTTTGAAAATGTGCAAGAAATAGATAACAATGTTTTTGAGTATTGGATAGGCCTAACAAAAGAGAACTTTAATGTATTATTGCAAGAAGTTTCTCGCATTTTACAAATAAAAAGAGGAAGCTTAGGTTTGGCAGCTTTGTTATTAAAAATGAGGACGGGTGATTCCGATGAGAGAATTTCATCCCTATTAAAAGTTCCACGTCGAACGTTAGAATCATTAATGGACAAGGTGAGAGAAGTTCTTCTCCAGGATTTTGTACCTGCACATTTGGGTATAAACCAATTAAGTCGGGAAGAATTTTTAGGGCATAATTTATTGATACCAAATGGATTATATGGAAATGGCAATAATGCCATAGTCATATGTGATGGCACATACATTTACATTAATAAAAGCTCTAACTACATGTTCCAAAAGCAAAGCTATTCTCTCCACAAATACCGGAATTTGTTAAAACCGTTTATGATTGTTGCATGTGATGGATATATTGTTGATTGTTATGGCCCATATAAAGCAACTACATCAGATGCTGATATAATGTCCGGTCTATTTTGCTCTGAGAATTCAGCTTTGAGATCATATTTTAGAGAAAATGATGTGTTCATTCTGGACAGGGGGTTTAGGGACTGTATAAGTTTATTAGAGGGGTGTGGCTATAGAACCTGTATGCCAGAATCACTTTTAGAAGGCAAACACCAATTAACTACTGGACAAGCTAATAGGAGTCGCTGTGTCACTATTTGTAGATGGGTGGTAGAGGCTGTTAATGGTCATTTTAAAAGGGATTTCAAACTTTTTAGACAAGAATATTTTCATCGGTCTCTACCTCACATGATGCAAACATTTCAGATAGCAGCAGCGCTATTAAACAAGTTTGGTGTTCGCTTTCAGAACAATGTATATGCAAATGAAATATTAGAAATTATTAGAGAAATGATAAACATAGAAAATAATCTGGCAAATATGGTTGATGCCTTAAATATGAATAGGAGAACATCCCAATTTCAAAGTATCACTGCTGATCGCAGTAACGTATTATACTTCCCAACCCTTGAATATAGAGATTTAATTTTATTCGCCCTGGGAACGTACCAAATAAGACAAGCTCGCTCATATTATGGCGAGCATGTACGTTTTCACGGTGGGTATAGAATCGAAGTGTCCAGTGAACATATTGATTTATCTGAATATAATTTAAGAGCTACTGGCGTGACAACACTAATAAGAAGAAAAATAAAGTCACGACACGTATCCAGAAAGCAATATTATATTTATATTTTGTTAGAAAATGATATTCCAGGCCGGACTGGTATCTGTGAATATTGCTGTAGTTGCTTAGTTGGTCGGCGCACAGTAGGATGTTGCGCTCATGTAATGACGCTGGTCTGGTATTTAGGATGGGCCAGACATCAACAAAATATTTCCGCACCTGCAGAATTTCTTGATGACATTATTATAAGAGAGGATGAAGATGAATAAATATTTTTGTATAATAATAAACTGGTTTTTTAGTCACCATCTTATTTATTAAGAAATGCTATCCTAAGATAAGTTCTTAGGTTTCTCATTCTCATTTATTAAAGCATTAGAAAAATAACGTACAGTGTTTAGTATTTGTTAGAATATTGAAACTTTTGCATATTAGTGACATTTTTTAAATACGGATAAACTAAAAAAAAAGTAAAAGTTCATGTTTGAATATCTATTTTTCTCGGCCTCCTCTAACCAAAATTCTTGTATATATGGTGTCAGGGCCTAAAGCTCAGTTAAACAGAATATTTTTTAATTAAAGACATAGAGTTTTAATCACAACTAAAACAATGTATGGGAACCTGCCATTGTTCTTTGATGTTATTTGTTGTTTTTTCTAAAATATTGTACAAAAGCACAGTCAAATACCCAATTCCCCTCCCTCTCCTAGAGAGGAGGTCTGAGTTCCAGCAATGGAACATTATAAGGCTGATTATACATATATGTATGTTATTTTCTTTGTTTTTCTACTTCGGCCACAATTCACAGTCACAAGATTATTATTTCTTCTTCCTTCCTTTACAACACATTCTTAAAATTTTCTAGGTGTAAATAATAGTTTCTTTGAACGCGCTAATCTTTTGGTTCGAATTGAAAAATATTTCTGTGCTGGACAGCCGATTTATCGAGGCAGGGGTCATTAGAAGTGAAGCAGTAACCAAGACGCTGAGGACATGTAATGTAGGATAAAAATGAAGAACACACAACCTACAAGCACACCCCACACACACGCAGCCACCCACACACACGCAGCCACAACCTTCATATTTGATTATCAGAAAACAACAAAACTTTTAAAATATGTTAAATAATTACACGTCGAAACACCTCAACGGCCACAAGTATACTGTCTAGAAGAAAAAGAATGTAAGTGTGATCGTAAGTTTGAAAATCATAGAGTAGCTTCACCACAATCTTAAGAGGGAATATCCCCCGTTTCAGAAGTGGTCAAAAGCTCGTAACTACAAAGAAAAATTAAGATGAACAGGATTACTTACTCAGAATAATAATGTAAATTGTAATTGTGTGACTATGAAATTTGATTTTGATTATGTGGACTAATTTTATTAATAATAATGGATACTGACGTGAAATATAGTTATGTAATAATACTTCATCAACTTCAAATTATGAATGATAAAAATATTGTACACCTTATGGGTATGTTGCAGCGACTCTAATGCAATTGTAAGAACTAAACCACTTGTGACAAACAATAAATAATATTGATTGATTGTTACTTACTTCTCTCGCAGCTCCTGAGCAGTGCCTTTATCAGGGAACTGAATGCTGATAGCTTGAAATATGGTGAATATAGGGAACTGCTTATCATTGATCACTTTCTTGTCCCCATCTTTGCTTACTTCTTTATCTTTCTCTTTTTCCTTGCTTGAATCTTTCTGAAAAACACACGATTTTCGTATACTTCTTATAAGAAATTTGAATTTTTTGAGCAAAAACCCCACCTGCCAAAACCATTCTGCCTTCATATTTGTACCGTCAACCGCACGTCCACCGACATGAACAGTTTTCATTATTATTCATATTTCATTATTTCAAATAAAAAATCACATTTAATTAGTTCCAATTGTTTAAATTTCGCGCCTAAATGCTCCAAGCTATCACGTAATCTTGATTACGTCACATTGTGATAAATAGACTACTTTCAAACTGTCACCCGCCTCAGATACATTAGGGGACAAAATGACCCCCATCATGACGGGTAACGCAACCCTGCGTTCAAAAATGAGGTTAGAGTTAACTCTAATGACGTCATCAGGGTAGATACTCTGCGCTCGCATTTTTGAACGCGAACGTAGAGTTCAACTGTCAATGCCAAGCAACTGTCATTCCTGCCGCTAACACCAACCTACCCTGCTCGGAGTTAGAGAAGAATATATTTTTATAAAAGAACGACCCTGGGTTGCAACTCGAAGCATTTTTGAACGATTAGAGTAACGACCCTACCCTACTCTGGTTATTTTTTAACGCAGGGCTGTCAAATTGTCCAACAACATGTCCTGTGGGACATGAATGCGTTGTGGCGTTGCGCATCATGTTAGGGGACATTTTGTCCCCTAATGTATCTGAGGCTTAAGGCATAGCTCAAAGATCAAATAAAAATTGGCAAAACCATAACAGTTTGTCTCGAGGTTCATCTCACGCCGTGACGTATCTCGCTCAGAGTGGCATTTGCAGTCACGTGATTAGTTTTAATTAATTTATTACACATATTTACACTCACAAAATATGATTTTCATCATTCTAATATTCCTTTTTACGGTATAAACTTATTTTTTTTAATATTTGCAATTCATGTCAACATCCCATTTCTTACTAAAAACGTGCGGTTGTCAATACCAGCAATAGAAAAGGCAAAAGCTCACCTCTACTTCCTTTTCCTCTTTAGTTCCCGGATCCTTGAACTCCTCGGCTATGTCATTGCTCTGGAAGGTCATCACTGGTACCTGTTTAGTATACATGTATCAATAAAACAACCCATCTTACTTCCCCTCCTCCTTTAACTCTTGAAGCTCCTTTCCTCCATTCTTCTTGACATAAGACCTCCTCCGTGTGCCTAGTTAAGTATTACATGCATTAAAAAAGTTTTCTATGTTACTTACTGCTTTTTCCTTGTCCTCTTTAGAGTTTCGTGCCTCTCTTCGGTCTTCAGTTTTGTCCTTGTTTGTCAGAACCTGGATTTTATTACATGTATCAGTAAAGTATTTACCCTGTTTTAAATTACACACCTATAGATCATGTCCACGTCATCAGTCAATCCTTACATACATATATGTAAATCCATACATTAAATTTTCCTTCAAGCGTAAAACTCGGAACTACTACTTGAAGTCCTCTCAACCTTAGTTTGGTCTTCGTCATAATTGTTATATTTTAAGTTATCTTAATTATAATGATTTAATATTCATCATAGTATTTATAAGTTTATAATATTAACGTAGATAGGTATATTATTAATATAAGCAACTAATTTAATGATACTACATACTATTTGTTATATCTGTTATTTATTTATTGTGCACACCTACCACAGTGTTGTCTTTTTAACCCAAAGGTTGACTGGTAGATAATTCATTGTTGCTTTAAGTCCGCCTATGTACCACTACTGTACATGAAGTTTAAATAAATAAATATGTTCGCTACGAACTCAAAAACTACAGAACGGATTTCCATGCATTTTTCAACAATAGACAGAGTGATTCATGAGGTACATTTAGGTGTTTTTTTTTAATTGGTATAAACTAGTGCTTGACTGCGATCCCACCTGATGGTAAGTAGTAATGCAATCGTTGATGATGAGGCGCACTAATTTATTGAGAGCCTATTCACTCTAGCCTTAAAGAGACCCAAATTATAATCGGACGGGAAAACCGTATAAAACATTTATATTATAATAGAAAAAAGCCGACAATTTCAAAGATGTGTAACACCCGTGCGAAGCTGGGGCCCCCGGTATATACGAGTACGAATAACGAGACACGCCTGTCGTGACGTGACTGACGTGTGTGTGAGTCAATTCGACTTAATTATTCATTTTTTGATGTGACTATATCATTAACTCGATGTGGACTTGTCTGATACGTGTACTTACAATCAATCTTACTTCTCCTCACATTTCCCAGTTAGTAGATACCATATCTTCCTGATTAATTTGGTTAGTATGTATATTGTTTATGATAAAGTCGATAATGGTACTTACTCCTTTCTCCTTATCTTCTTTAGAGTTCCGAGCTTCTCTGTCCTTGCGCTCCAATATTCCTTTTTCTTTAGCCAAAGCCTGGAAGTAAATGATGTATTCAATGGTTTCCCACTAACGCAATTTAATTATGCTTTAACAGTTTAGGTTAGATATAAAATAATATCTTCAGCGCTGAATTTGGAAAGGACATTCAAATTCTCCAACTATTGACAAAAACTAAAAAGATTTTATGAACTAATCAGTCTTTTTTACTTCATATATGAACACAATAAAAATATCCTATTACAGTTTTCAGATTTTTTCCTGTACATAAGAAAACTTATTAATATTACTACTACTAATACTTTCTACTATTATGGTTGTCTGGTAGATATTGCTGTCAGCGATTAGACCATCTAGATTTAAATTTCTGTAAAATTGTTAGTATTTTGGTTGCCAATAAAGTTTATTCTATTCTATTTTTACTGTTTAAATTCAATTCAATTTATTACAAATCACATGTGTTTTTAACTTATTATAAAAAAAATGGACCCTATCGGGCACAGTAATTTTATACAAATAGAGTTACAAATAATAATAATAATAAACAAAATGTCAAATAAATTAATAATACAAATCAAATGGAATAAAAATACAAGTCTCAAAAATAGAATAAGTAACTACATGTAAAAAAAAAGCATTAAATATCAAAATAAATTCATAAGGATGTCAATAAAAGTCAGTTTATGTACACTATCACTCATTGTCTTATCAGACAGTATGTTCACAGGCTCGGCGTCCATTTCACGAAAGATAAATAAATCATTTTGACAATAAATTCACTCAGTTTAATTTTACACGTGCCGCGTCAACATGATTCTCGCTGTCGGTTACTACCTTATGATAATAACACTAATTTTATTTTTAATCATATTTCTCTTGGGTTTAACTCTAGTGCTATACGTAAAACTAAAATTAGAGCCCGTAAAAGGAGTGTGTACATCTAATGTACGCCTTGATGGAATGGTCGCTCTCGTGACCGGCGGGAACCAAGGCATTGGCTTGGAGACCGCCCGCGAACTCGCGGCCAGAGGAGCACGAGTGGTCATCGCCTCCCGGGACGCCAAGAAAGCCGCAGAAGCTATCGCCGATATAGCAGACACTACAGGAAACAGCTTCGTCGAATATAGACATCTAGATCTAGCAAAATTCAGCAGTATACGGAAATTCGCTGAAGACTTTAATAGCTCCTATGACCGTCTCGATATTTTAGTGAACAACGCTGGCTGCGGTGGCCTCAACCAGGAGCTCACTGAAGACAGGATAGATGTAGTGATGCAAGTCAACTACTTCGGAGCCTTCTTGCTCACGAACCTGCTGCTGGACAAAGTGATCGCCTCCAAACCCAGTAGGATCATCATAGTGTCGTCCTGGCTTCACATGTTCGCAAGATTACGTGTCGACGATTTACATAAATTCGAAGGAATTGGATTTATTGGACAATTTTTAACTTACTCCAATAGCAAGTTGTGTGGTGTTCTTTGGACAAAGGCAATGGCTAAGAGGTTACCTGAAGGTGTGACAGTGAATTCTTTACATCCCGGAGTTGTTAAAACTGGTCTATTTCGACCTGCTGTTCTACGGAAGGTGATGCATTTTTTTTGCGACATATTGTATAAGATGCCAAAAGAAGGAGCACAGACGACGGTATACCTGTGTGTTTCTGAAGAAGTGGAAGGCGTGCGAGGAAAGTACTTCATGGAGTGTAAGGAGGCTGAGTACAACAGGAGGGCTGATGACGATGAGTTAGTGGAGCAAGTGTGGAACAAAAGTTTGAAGGTAATAAATTTGAGTTAGCCACAAGTTACCTACCGAAACAATTATCTGTATTCTGTAAAATAGTAAATAGGTTTTTAAGGCGTGTCGGCCCAGAACTACGATAATAGTTTTAAATACGTTGTCAGAAAAACACAGTATTCAAATAAAAGTGTGATACACCTTTTTTTCTCTCTTGCTGTTAAAATAATGATAAGAGCAGTGGTGGGCTAGTAATAACGGTCCAGATTTATGAGTAGTTCATGGGGTCAAACCCAATCCCGCTTTACTTTGTGTAGTTTATTTCGTCACCACTGCTCTAAAAACAGTGAAGGGACATAGTGAGGAAACCGGCCGGAAGACGTGACATTAACCAACCCGCACTGGGTCCGCGTGGTGGATTACGGCCATTTCCTTGTCTAGAGAGGAGGTCTGAGTCCCAGCAGTGAGAATGTTACATGTCTTTGGCTTGAGCCAGAAAGGGCTGCTCAGATTTGTGATCTCGTCAATCGACTTCAAAAATATGTAGGAACCGAAGTTTTTGAATTTGGTTTATCGAAATCAAAACCGGAACCGAAATCAGATGCGGCGGCGAAGGCAGAAGAGTCAAATGCACCACTAAAACTAATAAAAAACTCGGATAAGTATAGATGTAGAGCAAATTCACAAATGTTTGACAAACATTGCAAATACGAAACCAAACAACAAGTGAAAAAGTAATCGACTGAAAGTATAAACTTGTTTGTAACTCCGATATAAGTTCCGATTAAAAATGATCGGAACCGAAATCGGAATCGGAGGTGCAAAATCAATCGATATTTTTTTTAATTGGTCTAAACTATTGCTATAAGACTGCGGTCCTACCTGATGGCAAGCAGTGATGCAATCGTTGATGGCGAAGCGCGCTAGTTTATTAAGAACCTATTCACTCTAGCCTTGAAGACACCTAAATTCGGACGGGAAGACCGCAGCAGGCAAATTGTTCCAGTCCCTCGATGTACGCGGTATAAACGACGAGTCGAAACGCTTGGTCCGGACCGTAGAGGTTTCAACAACGTAAGGGTGGATACTCGCCGTTCGTCGGGTTGTCCGATGGTAGAATCAAGTCATGAAATTCCTGCGCACACTCGAAAATGCATCCTGTAAAACACCGAAAGGCTGGCCAACCTACGCCTGTGCTCAAGGCTTTGTAGATTGGACTTAACCAGATCTGGATCATCAATTAGCCTTTTTGCACGCCTTTTTACCGAGTCCAAAGCTGCCAGGTGGCATTTTTCAGCACCAGCCCATATGTGGCTGCAGTACTCCACACACGAACGGACCTGCTGTGCTTTGTATATCATGAAAGCTGTCCTGGTGTGAAGTACCGTTGGACCTTTGCAAGAACGCCGAGTTTCCTAGCAGCTACCTTGGCTTTGGACTCAATGAACCGACCAAAGTTGAGGTCTGAGGAAATTTCAACTCCCAAGAGCTGAAGATGGTCTGTGTACTCCAGAGATAAATTCTAAAAAGCAGGAGACAAGGTGAACGGGCTCCTTTTAGCGGAACAGACACGCTCGTGTTTTGACGGCGTTGAATCATACCAGACTGGCTTCACCCCACAACATTACTAGCCCAAGCACTTGGCAGGTATCTCTCTACAACTGTGCTATCATCTGCATACCCACAGATATCGGGTATCAGCAGATCTTTGATATGCAGCAGGAAGAGAGTTGCAAAGAGAACAGACCCCTGAGGAACTCCGGCATTAGTCGTCATGGGCTCTGGTGAGCATCCATCGGCAACAACTCGGACAGACCGTCACTCAGGAAGTCTTTTACCCAGTTAATCAGACCAGGGGAAATGCCGTAAGCTGGAAGCTCTAAAGGCTGGCGTGCCATACCCTGTCGAAGGCCTTCGAGAAGTCTAAGGAGACAGCAATCGCTTCTCCATTCTTCTCGAGGGCCTCGCCCCACACGTGAGTGGTATACACTAGTAGGTCCCCAGTAGACCGATTGTGTCGAAACCCGTACTGTCGGTCACTGAGGAGATCGTTACCTTCCAGGTATGTCCTGAGGCGCGAGTTCAATACACGCTCCATAATCTTGCAGAGTATGGAGGTTATTGAAATCGGCCGATTGAAATTGTTCCAGTCCTTCGATGTACGCAGTATAAAGTTCCAAACTTTCGGAATCGGAATGGAATCTCCGTAACATCTCTGCTTCAGACACAGTCAATAATGATGATAGGTGTAGCTACAACGACATTAGTAAACGCCATCCTCCATTTCATAATTTATAGGAAAAAATCGTTATCTAAGCTAGAGGAAGAAATGCCCCCTCCTAAAGGTTGTAGCAAGTGGTCTGATCAGTAGCCAAACTGAGCAGTATCACCAATTCGACTACTTGACGTTCTGTGACTTACTTCCTTCTCCTTTTCCTCCTTGGAGTTCCGTGCCTCCCTATCACGGCGCTCTTCTGCAACCTCCTCCTTGGTCTGGAAGGCCATCAGCGCGTGCACGAGGTCCACAAACAGCTGGTCGTCGATGAAACCACCTTCTTTGTCTCCTAAGCAATAAGATTTAGAATGTTTATTGATATAGTGGAAAAAAATAATACTTTTATTAAGTGCAGACTGCACTATGAAGAAGATCATCTTCAATTTACTGCACAATATTTTTTCAGTTTTTGTTTTACAGTTCTGGTGTACAATAAAGTATTGTCTGTGGTTTTCAACTCCGTTTGCAACTTTCAAGTAAACTTAGAAAATGATTAAAAAAAAATTTTAATGAAATATTATTGAAGCTTTTATTACTAAATATTGAATCAATGGCTGTTCTTTTCATAGATTTAACATTTTGTACAAAGCCTTATGTGCGTGAACTAGTTCTAAAGGTAGTGAATAATATCTATGAAGCACGACAAGCGTGACTGTGTGAGTGCGAAGGCCTATGAAGTGTATAGAATACTGAAATTTTATGATATTTCTCAAGATTTAAGCTTTTAATTACGATTTCTAAGTTAAATGAATATTACTTTCTTTTGTTTATGATAATATTTCAAGAACCAAAGACATACCACCTGATATATTTTATTTTGTAATTCGTTTTAAATTACTTAACTACAGTAGTGGCATGACTTTAGTTCATGAAATTATATATATTGTTTTATCTCTATAAGCATAGATGTGTGCACCACACACCAATGTGTATTAAATTCATGGAGTCTGTGGACAGAGCCATTGGGGTACAAATCTACAGTTACACTGCCAGTAACATATAATTTTTTTTATTGGATTAAACAATCTTGATATCAGTTTATTAGATTTAAATATTTATTGCACCCCACTTATAAACAAACCATAAACAACAAGAGACTTTGATAGACAGTGTGTATTGTTGCTTTGGATCTAAGATGTAACATAGAAACATAGACCATAATCTAGTTTGTAAAAGAATCATGCAACAAAGATCGGCACAGTCCACAAACATAAGAGTAATGATGTTAAGCAGATGTACCATGCACTTTCCCGTCGTAGTTCTTTATGAGCTCCTCGATGAATGTACCGTCCTGGTCCAGGACCTCGTCGCCCATGTACGGGATGTTGTGGAGAACTGTCTCATCTTCCACCATGAAGTTCTTCTGCGTCGGTGCCCATGTGTACATTGTTGGGATTGGGTTCACAGAGTTTATTATGCGGATTGGGACTTGCTGTGTTGTTACTACTCCTGAAGCTGAAGAGAAATTATTATTTATTTATTTGATTCTTTAGGTGCACAAAACTACAGAGGTAGACTTAATGATAATGATAGTGATAATGATTTGTATTAAAGTCGTTGACCTTGAGCATTGGTCTATCCCTCTTCCCCTATATTATTACACTTGAATGATAAATCTATGTAAATACAGAAGCGTTTTGTCGAGAAAAATTACGTACGTCCACAAGTCCAAAGGAATAGGCGACCTATGATTTGACATTTTGACGACTACGCGCTGTGGTGCAGTCGTGATTTATAAAGCCGAGTTACCAAGAATTAAAAAAAAACTAGTAAAAAAAATATTTGTACAATATACAATTCACAATCATTATATTCTCTATAGACAGGTATAAATTTCGTGTTGATAATAGCTTAGGTAAAAAAGTTGAAACACAAACAATAAACGCAAATAGACATTTTTTTTAAATGAAAAAAAAAATTAAGGTCATGAATCAAAGTATTGCATCAATTTTTTTTTAAATTTTATGATGACCTTTTAAGGTACTTTATACAAGTTGAAAAACATATACTATGCATTCCAAATAGGAATGGGAAAGTCAATAGCCTCAATCTGTCAAATGTTGACTGAAAAGTATGGTTTGCAAAGAAAACTTATTTTGCATATTAATAATGTTTTTTCTTTGCTTTGTATTACTGAGTCTTAGTTAATCTAGGTAAAGTAAAAACTTTATTTTTTTAATCTAAATTAGCAAATACCTATATTATTTATTACGATGGATGGTGGATTACGGCCCATTCCCTCTCCTAGAGAGGAGGCCTGAGTCCCAGCAGTGGGAACATTAAAAGGCTGATTATGCTATGCTATGCTATATTATTTAAGTCATTATTAGTTTTAAAAAAAATCTGTATGTTTCTTTATTTTGTTAGGAACAATTTGCCTTCTTCTTCCATTTGCCACTACTCAGATACTTCACACAGTGACACAGAGATTAGCAAAATTGAAGAACTGTATTCTCCCCGTGTTCCGAATTGCGTCAAAAGCGATTATATCGCGAATCCAACCAAATTTTATAGTCTCAAAATAAAAGGGCTATTGAGTAATAATTGTGACGTTGCGCATTGGTCGGATTCGCGATATTATCGCTTTTGACGCAATTCGGAACGCAGGGTCTGTATAAACTTTTTTCATTCATGATTTGTAAATAAATACACTTCTGGACACGTCTATTGGCCCACCTTAGAGTTTAGGTTTCGATGGCCCCTACCGAAATATGATTGCTAGATTGAACAAAAACTGTTGATGCAGTTTTAAACCTGATACATTTTACCATCTTTTTCGATCGTATTGTTTTAAATTTGAATTCAGAATACCATACGACATGGAGCTACGCCTAACAAGTCGGATATGCGCCTTGTTAAAGGCAATTGATTTTTGAATAAAAAACATGTTTTATGAAATAAAGGTTTAATTTAATAACGCGTGTTGCCTCCATGGGCATCTACCACAGCTCTCATACGATTAGGCATAGAGTTTATCAACCGCTCTATGAAATTTAGAGGGATCATCTCCCTTCCTCTTCCTCTTCTATGGCAGTTTTCAACTCCTGCATCGTCTGGGCAACTGGCTGACGAGCCCTAACACGTCTTTTTAGCTCGTCCCACATGTGCTCAATGGGGTTCATGTCTGGGCTTCTGGCTGGCCAGTCCATAACTGTGATGTTCACATCCCGAAGATATTCCCTGACGATGCCGGCCGCATGGGCTCTTGCATTATCATGCATAAAAAGGAAATTTGGGCCCACATAGTCCGCGTATGGTATCACGTGAGGTTCTAAGCACTCATGAATGTACTTTTCAGCATTTAATGTTGGCAGCCGTGGTCCTGTAACAACCTCAAGTTGAGTTTTGCCGCTCGCGGATATACCGCCCCAGACAGTCCATGAGCCACCGCCATAAGCAACCCTCTCTTCAAAGCAGCATTGTGCGAAACGCTCTCCCTTACGTCGGTAGACCTTCTTCCTTCCATCATAGCCATGTAACACAATTTTAGACTCATCAGAATAGAGTACACGGCTCCAATCTTGCTGTGTCCAATTTAAATGACTGCGTGCGAAATGAAGGCGCGCTGTTCGGTGGGCTCGCGTTAGTTTGGGCCCATTAGCTGGCTTGTGTGGTACCATATCGCGTTCTTTTAACCTTCTCCAAACAGTTCGAGCGCTCACAGATACTCCGTGGAAGTCGCGAAGTTGGTTTTGTATCTCAATGGAGGTAAGGTGACGATTTCTCAAGCTGGTCGGCACAATGAATCGATCCTGCCTTTCAGTTGTGACCCGAGATCGTGGCCTTCATTGGCGACGAACAAAGCCGCCAGTCTCTAGGTACCTCCGATAAACATTTCGGACCGCAGATCGACTTAAATTAAGTTGAGCACTCACGTTTCTTTGGCTGTGTCCGGCCTGAATAAGTGCCACAGCTTGGGCGGCGACTTCAGGTCAAGTATCCATAGATTATTGATAGAACCTCACCTTAATGTTAAGAATAAGTAATGTTTGTTGCAAAACCAAAGATATCAATCACTTTTTCAAGAATTAAATCCAAGTAAACCAATAAAACCAAGTTTTCTTAGTATTCGATTGTTTGATATCAACAAACAGGCTCCAAATTGTCTTTTGTTTCTTTAAATTCTGTGTTCGAAATTCAAAAAAAGACTATTGAATGAAATTGTGAATGTGCCAGGTTCAAAACTGCATAAAAACTTTTTGCTCGACCTAATATAAAATTTTAGCTAGGACCAAACGAAACTGAAAATACAAGGTGGGCCAATAGATGTGTCCAGAAGTGTATTAGGCAAAACTGTACTATACTGGACAGCGAGTCTTACGCTCATAATTTTTTATTGAAAAGGTTTATGTCTATAAAGTAATTAGGCAAAGTCTCAATGTCAGGAAACATATAGTTTTTAAGAAAAAAAAAATGAAAATCGATAATTTTTCGAAATATTTGACGCTATTTTGACAGGTTTCGTTCACTTTTTACCTTGTTTGTAGTACTATGACAAAGGTATTAGTTCATACAGCCACAATTAATATTTAACAAAACAAAAATTTACTTTAATTTACATTAAAAATGACAAAATGTAGCCAAATGACATATTATACATAATTAAAGCAAAGAAGTGAATTTAGCTTGTCCAATGCTAATAATAATATCTGAAAAACATAAAAGTATACAACTGCTACTGTGGGGGGGTAGGTTAAGCTTATTTTTTTTAAACCACCCTGAAAACTATATTTCAGTGCACAAATATTTTTATACAATGGTAGAGTGCTCCCCGACACAACAAAATTTATTTTTTTCATTTTTAAATACATGAAAGTATACAATTGCTACTGTGGGAGGTTAGGTTAGGGTTATTTTTTTTTAAACCACCCAGAAAACTGTATTTCAGTGCACAAATATTTTTATACAATGGTAGATCGCTCCCCGATACAAACAACATTTATTTTTTTCATTTTTACATACATAAAAGTATACAAAGGGAAGGGGGGGACACGCCCCCCTCCCCCCCTCCCCTAAAAATCCCAATACTTCACTGTCCAGTATAGTACAGTTTTACCAAATATTATTTAAAAAAACTCTTGTCTTTTCACCCCACCCAATTTTTCAATTTGACAGCTATGAAATCACAACATGGTGTAAAAATTGATGTGACTCAGGTTGGCTGGACAAATCTTCAAAATAGCTTGCATTTAACTAGGTCAATAGGTCACTTTATGTGACGGCTAAACACCCTTATTTCAGAATTTGTGACGCTACAGAATCTTAGATAATCGATCGAAAACGTGTCCAGCCATCTTGAAAAACTACTTTTCGCTGGTCTCTCAATCTCGGTAACGGAAGTGATTTTGACAACTTTTTGCATATCAACGGGCGTCACATTTTGTGACGGGCACCGAGCTAAAAGTTTTGTGATAAGTACAGTGGTTTAGTAGAAAAATGCAAAAATCTGTGTCCAGCCATCTTGAATTTACGTATAAAACTTATGGCTGGCACTTCCGAATCTCAATAACGGGGGCGTTTTCGAATATGGTTCCTTTACTAATACTTGGTGACGCAATGTGTGACAGTAATAACGTTTGATTTATGGCGTCACATGTAAGGGTTTACGAGAAATCAATAAAAACTTAATGTCCAGCCAACCTGAGTTCAAGATGGCTGGACACATGTATCTCCGTCACAACATTTTGAACACATTTCGAAGGTCGTAGATCATCAGGCAGTGGAGATACATGTGTCCAGCCATCTTGAACTCAGGTTGGCTGGACATTAAGTTTTTATTGATTTCTCGTAAACCCTTACATGTGACGCCATAAATCAAACGTTATTACTGTCACACATTGCGTCACCAAGTATTAGTAAAGCAACCATATTCGAAAACGCCCCCGTTATTGAGATTCGGAAGTGCCAGCCATAAGTTTTATACGTAAATTCAAGATGGCTGGACACAGATTTTTGCATTTTACTACTAAACCACTGTACTTATCACAAAACTTTTAGCTCGGTGCCCGTCACAAATTTATGTGACGCCCGTTGATATGCAAAAAGTCGTCAAAATCACTTCCGTTACCGAGATTGAGAGACCAGCGAAAAGTGGTTTTTCAAGATGGCTGGACACGTTTTCGATCGATTAACTAAGATTCTGTAGCGTCACAAATTCTGAAATAAGGGTGTTTAGCCGTCACATAAAGTGACCTATTGACCTAGTTAAATGCAAGCTATTTTGAAGATTTGTCCAGCCAACCTGAATCACATTAAAAATTGATCCTATTCCTATTTGGAATGCATTGTACTTTTAAAGGGAGCCCCTAAGTCATGTGATTGATATAACCAATATAGGGTGACTGGCAATTAGTGTATGATACTTAAACACGTGATTGTGCTCATGATAACCAACAACTTTTACTATGGGAACAAATCTGAAATCGCGAAAAAAGATCAGCTGTTCAGTACATTTATATTTGCCTAATGTACTGAACAGCTGATATTTTTTTTGCGATTTCGGCTTTGCTCCCATAGTAAAAATTGTTTGTTATCATGAGCACAATCAAATGTTTAAGTATCGTACACTAATTACCAGTCACCCTATATATAATCAATGTTTATCTGTAATAAAAGTCTTAGTATAATTTCGTACAAGATTGTTACAATTTATTAAAATCCTAGCATTATATGGCTATCCTGCCAGGATTCGAACCTCGAATCTTCTGTTAAGGTAGACAACGATACTTCGGGTAAGGAAGAATATGCTAGCCAGTATATTTTGTCACAATTCTTTGACATTCCTTTTTTCCAAATTTTTTTATATATAAGATAGCGACAATAAGACCGTCTCAATCTTTTGTACAAAAAATTAAATCAATTAAAAAAATAATAATAATATCATGGGCTTGATCCAGAAAGCGGTACTCCTGGACACGGCTCGTATTGTTAGGAGGTTCCTTTCTCTGGAGCCCTGATCGCCGGTAGCTTGGACCCTGTTCCCAATACCGGTGGGGCACTATTTATTATATTTTTAAATGTTTTTTTTTTTTATTGAAATATTTAAAAATATAATCTATATGTAGTAATGATTAAAAGAAATAATAATAAAATACTTACCATCAGTGTAGGACACCTCAGCTCTCTTCATTAGGCTCTCATGATTGAGGACAGGAGCAGCTGGTGGCCAGAAAGGCTTCTTCGGACGATCATTGCTCTCGGAATCATGTGCCTCCACTGACTCCGACATTATCCTCAGGTTGCGCGCCCATGCTACCTTTACCTCGTCTACGCGTTTGAAGCGCTGCAATGTTTAAAATTAACCGAATGTTAAACGAAAAATACATGGTACAACGAAATCGGTTAGATTATGTGGAAGTGAATGAGACAATAGGTGCTCTTAAATTTCTACATGTGTTCATGTATTGTAAGCTAGTCTTGGGAACGATGCTACATAAGGGCCAAGTATGCTTGGTTGCCCAGTACATAAAGCGGTCTTAGAACTCCTTTTGTTTTAAACGTACCTTCACTTGGCGTAGCCTCATGTATTCCGATTTCACACGTTTCTTCCATTCTGCCGACACTTTAGATTTACTCATTAGCAATAGTTATTTAATAAGTTGAATTCCCGTAAAACAATAAGAAAATCTCTAACAATCACACCGCACCAAACAAAATGGCATGACCAGAGGCGGGCCGGTTGACATGTCAAAGTTTTGACGATTTCTTGACAGCTGCTGTCATTTACTGTTAATGTTTCTGGCTTGGACACTAAGTCTTTTAAGCCGTGTCTTCGTATGAATAGTTCATTTGTAGTATTTGGCAGCAAACGTATCAAGTCAGCCTTTTCAGCAAACTTCGCTGAGGTAGCCAAAATTACAATAAAATTCTCAGTCCCATTTTACCGAGATCGCACCTGTTTCAATGATTCCACATATTGTCCAGTTGTACAGACACTTGAGATACAAAACGACACCAATTTTACATCACAATATCCACTAGGAATCAATTTACGAATAATTAAAACAGCCACTCGAAGAAATCCCGGCAAAAACTCCTAGCCACAGAGTAACTGCTCTTAGCCACCAAGCCACATAAGCCACAGACTATGCAGAGATACTACGCTCCCACAGCTGTACAAAATGTTCCAAATAAGAATCGGATCGATTGCTATGTTGTGACGTCACATTATACTGTCAAATCGAAGAATTATTATGTGTTCCGTTTGACGTCCGAAGTCCATTATGAGAGAGTACATCGTCTTTTTTCCACGTTTATTCGCTAGATAGTCCTACTTCCGCTACGTAAATCGACCTCAGCGCCACCCGTGGCGGCACCTGGAACTAACTAACAGCGCAGAGCAAGCCACCATTCCTTTATCATTGTTGCGTCATTTTTCATACCACGCGTATGTCGCTAGATTTTGAATTTAGTAAACATACTAACCTCCATTTTGTTTAATTTTTTTTATTAAAATAAGTTCGTTCGTTCGTTTTTAAAATGGACGACCGTTAACAACTCCGTGGGCGTTTAAGTAGTCAGTAATCATTAATTACTACTCGGCTCGGTTATGTAGAAGTGTTAATGTACGCGTGAATGCGTCTATTGAGCAAGTTCATCAGATTTGAATTCAAGTTCGAGTGAAGATGATGAAGCCTCCGTTAAAAGGCGTCGGACCCGATCACAAAATAGGTTTGAAGTACAATATCTGGTAAGTCATTTTACTACTTTATTTTGGCCGAATGTTCTTTGTTCGAGTATGGCGCCTGCAAATGTTATTGCCGAGCAATTCGTATTTTTCGAGGTTAATATATCATCATCATATAGCTTCAATAAGAACAGTTAACTCTTTGGATTAGAATGGAGGGTAATATCTTGCCATTCCGACGTATACAATGCAGGAATTGGATGAGGATATGAGAATCTTTGGACAATTTATTTGAACCAAGTTTATGAATTTTTTTTTTTTTTCTTTTCGGAGTACCTGCCAAAATTTTTAAAACGACATTATTCGATCTTTAAAGTTTTAAAATAAAGAAGTTGTAGTACCTCTCGACTACATAAAAACACTCTTCTTTTTGCAATAAAAATAGCCCAGGAAGGATCATCTAATCTCGCAACTTTTGATGATCAAAAGAAAGGCGGGAGCCGAAAATGTACAATTACCAGAAGTAAGCTCAGTGAGCCTTCTTCGGGCAAACTAAAATTAATGTCAAATTGATTTCTATGCCTTTGGCTTTATCCACTATCACCACTTTTAATTTTTAACAAAAACCAGTGAAAAAGCTACGCCTAATTTTTACAAACGTGCTGAGAGGTTGAGCTTGATCCAAGCTCAACCTCTCAAGCGAATTTCACAAAGAGCACTGTCTTTTCTTCGCATAAGTTAAGAAAGTCAACTGCTACCAATTACATGTCTTCCATTTGGTCATTCCATGGCGCTGGAAGAGTTTCCATCAGTTCCAAACTGGACTACCGACGTGTAACGCAGTGCATGAGCTGCGTAACGTTAAATACCTCTGTACCTGGGCTGACTGGTCATTGCCTGGTCCTATTTTAAGACGAATATACTTAATAATTCTCCAAGCAAGGAGTCCTTAAATCTCATGTAGTTATCACCATAAACCGGGAACTACATTGGACCGAAGCATACGTGGGCGACGGCTGAGTGGTACGTAGCGTCGCCTCGGCTGGCGTCGCGTGGGACGGGTCTGATGTAGCTCTACAAGTCTGGTTGCCATATATAAGCATCCGAAGTTTTTAAAAATCGTTAGTGTTAAGACTTTCTTAGCAGCTGGCAGATGGATTCTCAAACAGGCGCAAAGCCTTAAAGGGTATCTCTACTTTATGACCTTCGTCATCCCTTGGGGAAGGTTGCAATGCCGTAGCTCGCAGGAGTTTGCCTCCAAACAAAATTTTGGATTATCTGTATTGACATTTTGACTTTCTTAGTAGCTGGCAGTCGGACCCTCAAGCAGGCGCAACGCCTCAAAGGGTATATTTACTTTGTGACCTTCATCACCCCTTGGGGAAGGTTGCATTGTCGTAGCTCTCATTTAGTTTCTGGAAATTGACGCTATTTAGCTCCAAGAGATTGTCTCCAGACTTAGCTTTGCATGATCCGTCAGTGCCAATACACTTGCTTAGCAGCTGGCAGTTGATCCTTCAAGCAGGCCAAGCCTCTTAGGGTATCTCAACTTTGCGACCTTCATCACCCACCGGGGAAGGTTGCTTGCCGTATCATGCATTAAGCTTCTGGAAATTTCTATAAGACACGTGGTCCCATTTCCGAGTGTTGGCCCCCAGACTATGGTTTTGCATTATCCTTCATTGCCTATGGACTTGCTCAGCAAACGCCTCTCGGTGTAAAGTCTGCTGCAAAAGTGCATAGGAAGTACAGAAATAAAATCGTGTGAAGCGAGAAATGACGCCATCTAGCGTAAAACCTGATTGAAATGTTGCTATCGACAACATTACATTATACTGTTAATAGATGGCGCCGCTGTGCTTCAAATGATTAATGCTTAATTAATGCTTATTTTTGTACTTTCTTTTTGTTTCTTCAAACATTGAAATAATTTATAATTTCTTTTAAAGAGATGAAGATATTAAAATTGAATATCAATTTATAAATATTTGATTATCTATGTGTTTGTTTTCAAACTTGAGGGGTAGGTTGAATATGGATTTACAGTGAGGCCGCAAAAGTTAAAGATTACATTGCTACGAACCGAGCGAGCACGCACGACACTTCCGTGCGTATGTGTGCGCGTGTATGAGTATCCACATTCCACAGATAACACATACTAAGGAACTGTCGTCGCACTGAGCTTAATAGTAGATTATGTGACTAGGGGATAAAGCAGTGTCTTTAAGTCGCGGGTGGCGGATGTTGAATTCCGAACGAAACGAAGGTTGCTAATTTTAATCCCGAACGATAGTGAGGGATTTATATAATTAACTCCCGAGCATTGCGAGGGAGTTAATAAAGAAACCTGAGTGAAGTGAGGAATTCAAGCCACCCAAGACAAAGACAGCTTTATCCCCGTGTTGGATACTCTACTTTTTACACCATCTGTGAGATAATTAAAAGACAATTTAGTAAAAGAAATCATATAATACAGAAATATAAGTATTATTTACGAGTTAATCTTAACTATCACTCAAAATGTTTTGAGATTTGAAACAAACAAAATTCACTACTCAAAGATTCTATAGTTTAAATTTTCTATAACGCTCCCGCTTGTTCATTACTTTTTTTTTTAGAAACTTTTTTTATTCTGTTTTTTTTTTGTTAGTGGCCAGTTTGAAATTTGAATAAACTTGTTTGATGCACTACATTTTAATTCACATAATGCTGACGGTTTTTCACGTTCCAAATTCAAATCTCATTATTCCCTAGGGATCGCCCATACTGCATTATCTCCCTAGGGACATAATGACTTGCTTTAAGTGACGGTTGTATGACGTATAAAAGGGCATTATCGAGCAGGTGGTGTAAAAAATATCATTATTATTTTTCTGTGCCATTGAATATGCATCACACAGTCACAGAGGCGACTTGTTCTTACCATTGCATTGATAAAATTCACGCAAACGTGTCATGTGCTGTTAGCCGTATGAACTAAGTGTTGGATTCGCAAACAACGTAGCCCGAGTTCAAATCATGGTCGGTCCGTTGTGGTTATTTATTACTTATTCCCAATCTATATTAATATAGTTGTTTTTTATATTTCTATGAAAAATACTATTGCATTTTTTGCACTAAATAGTTGCAAATTACGAATAATAATATGATCTATTAACCACAAGAAGAACACATTCGTAATTTTCAATTATTTAGTTGTTACATCTTTTCAATGTTGTAAGGTGGAAATAAAAAGACGTGTTTAATAAAAAAAAATATTCTTTATATTTACAAATTAAACATATATGAGAATTGTGACGCCGAATTGTTACCTAGACAACAAAATTATCTTGTAACCGTTATCTATGTTACGTGTAAGATTGTTTGTTGGAAGTATATCCACTTAGACCATTCATAATATGAATAACGTAACAATGAAAGGATATTAAAATTTTAATAAAATAAAATATAATTGTTTATATCCAGTTATTTATTGAAAAGTGATATATGATTTAGACTTTGTAAACATTTTATTTGTATGTAACGTCACAATGAATGTATTGAGGTCATAGCTTAATTGTTCATTTTCTTGACGAAAAGAAGATTGAAACTAAACCTCAATTTCTGTTAAAAGAACTTTAGTTCTCACAAGATAATCGTCAATTAGATGAGAAAAATAAATTGAACTATTATGTTAGAACAGTGTGGGTAGAAGAATAAAAAACGAAATAGAATCATGATTATTGTCAACAAAATTGATAGCGAGTTCACTGCATTCTTAAGATAAGGCGATGGCACAAGTTAAAATTTATAGCTGTTTTAAACGAAAGTAAACACAATATAATACAGTGTTTGTTAACGAATAATCATTTAAATATGTTAAAATAAAATGGCCTACTAAATATTTAATTACACCGACTGATTTTACTAAAACTTAATATTTTGTATAACCCCCATTATTTTCGATACAGTCAAGTAGACGTTTGCGCATGGACCCAACCATATTACCGCATATTTCGCTCCCTCTAAAACTTTCCCATACCTCCATGCAATGGGTTTTTAATTGTTCCGTAGACCTCTCATTCCGCGAGTCCCACCTTTGCACCATCAAACCCCATAGATTTTCTATGGGGTTGAGGTCGGGTGATCGCGCTGGCCATGGAATAACAATTACTTCCGGGTGATTGTGAAACCACTCACGCACAGTACTCGCTCGGTGAATAGGACAATTGTCCTGGACAAACGGAAATTGTGCTAACTCATCAGCTGGGTAAATGTTGCGCACAGTAGGTAGCATAATTGAGTCTAACACTTCCACATAAGTTGAACTGTTTGCGCGTGGAGGAATGAAAGCCAGTTCTCCTGGTCCTGCTGCACTCATCCATCCCCACATATTAATTGTGATTCGACCTGATTCGGTGTTAGGTATAATGTTTTTATCACACCAGCGAGTGTTATTCTTGCGCCATAAGTGAAGCCTGCCCTTTTGACTGGATTTAAATGTTTTTTCATCTGAAAATACCGCAGTATTCCAATCAAAATCTAAATAATCACGTGCGAAACGTAATCGTTCCTGTTTATGCCTCTCTGTCAAGTACGGCTTTTTAGCAGGTTTTCTGTGATGCACGCCTTCAGCGTGAAGTGCACGGCGAACAGTATCAATCGAGGTGTCATATAATTCCGCAAAATGTCTCGTTGGTGCGAAACCATTTGTTTCGTATACGTCCACCATATGTCGTCGCTGCGCCTCGCTAATAAGCTTCGGTCTCCCACTTCTCTTTCGACTAGCAAGGCTACCTTCTTCCTCATATCTTTTTATCCAAAGACTTACAGTATTTTTCTAAAACAAAAAAAAATATATTAGGCAGCTATACCTACTTGACTTCATTTTCATTATATAAAATGTTAACAATCATAATTATTGAATATAATTTTAAAATAAAACTGCATTTATAAATCCAATAACCAATCCAATAAACCCAACGATTTATGTATTTTTCTTTTAAGCCTCATAAAGATACGATGGATGGATTCATAAATGGCATACTTACATTTTAATTAGAAGATTAATTTATAATAAAGTTACAATTCATTAATAGCTATTATACTCACATTCAGTCCGGTTTCTTCAGATATTTGTGTTTTATTAAGACCGCTTTTATGCAGCCCAATGATAGTCGCCCTCACTTCAATACTAATATTAGCCTGCATTTTGCGAATATTACAATACTGTTAACCACACGTCACTAACCAACAACTACAACCAAACGACAGTTCATTTCGGTCAAGTTAAAACTTATGTCTACCTCGCAGAAATCTAATTCTTTATTTAGTTTTTTTGTGATCCCTTTCTAACTCTAAGAAATGTGTGAACAAGTTAAAGAATAATTTAATATAATAATATGTAATGCTAATCCATAACTTCCAATCGGGTAAGAACTTACAAAAAGTCAACAATTGCGTGGGATTTGAACTTGCGGCACACTGATTTGCGCTTCAATCTGTGTGCTCCTATACCACTAGGCCATCTTGACTTATGCTAAGTTGATGAAATTATGAACTACAATCAGTTGTTGACGACAATGATGACGCATGTGTCTATCTATTTGTTAAACTAAAAGTCAAGTTTATACTTTGTGAGATTGCCTTTGCTCGCCACTTAGCTGTGAAGAAACCAACGCCATCTAGTTTAATTTTCGAAAACTTGAACTCTAACGTGCAAGGGAAAATAGGCGTTAAGGTATCTAAGCACTTTTACACCCAGATTGTACATCAACTCTGTGACGTTCATCACCGCCTGGGAAAGTTTGCATTATCGAACCTTGTATGTAGTTCTTGAAGATTGTGACACTCGAACCAACTGTAAAGGGTTAACCTCAGTATCCATCAGAGCCTATTGATTCGCGAAGCAGTCGGCAGTTTCTCAAACAGGTGCAACACCTTTTTAAGGTACCTATGTCAACTTTGTGACCTTCATCATCCTTCGGAGAAAGTTGCATTATCATACCTTGTGTAGGTTTTCAGAAAATTTAGGACACGCAATCCAACATCAAGAAGAAGGAAGACCGTGTTTGTAGATTCGCTTAGCAGCCGGCAGTTGATCCCTCAAGCAGGCCAAGCCTCTTGGGGTATCTCAACTTGCGACCTTCATCACCCACCGGGGAAGGTTGCTTGACGTACGTAGCTACAGCGATTCGCTTAGCAGCCGGTAGTTGATCCCTCAAGCAGGCCAAGCCTCTTAGGGTATCTCAACTTTGCGACCTTCATCACCCTCCGGGGAAGGTTGCTTTCCGTACGTAGCTACACTAATCGTCTTGGGAGAGGTTCAAGTCATCCGACACAGTTTGCAGACAAGTTACGCGGACTACTACATTGGCGAGAAAGAAATCCTGAGGATAAAACTGTAAGTAACACCGACGGGCCTTCTGATATCTGTTCTCATGTATTGGGACTGTACAATACAGAACGAGATCTGCTAAGCGACGAGACTACATTGCACTAACTCTTTTGCCACTTGTGTTACGTCACCACCTCGCATCTAGGTGAAGTTCATGGCCTACAGCTGGAAACCTGACCAATTCGATTACGACTCCCTAGCAGGAAACTGGTAAAGTGAGGTTTAGGAAGTTTTGGTTGGTGTAAGAGAAAGTTTCAACACTTATACATCCATATAAAACTGCAGATGGGTGCTGGGACCACCACCAACTCCGTCTGATATAGTCCAGTATTTATCAAATCATTATTTTAGCTTAGTGTACTGTTCTCACTGACAAACAAGCTACAGCATCAGTTTCTGATTAACTCTGCAAAAATTTCTTTGAAAATTTGCATATCTACGTGCATATGTGCTACGTGGCTTACTGCTACTATATTATTGCTAGCCTTTGTTTGTAACTCAAAATAGTTGTCTTTGATTGTAACTCAAAATTATTTTGTGGACAATAAAGTTCCAACAGCCTTGCATCCGGAATTTGGCTTTAACTATTTGATTAGACGTTATTATTTTTCCAGACAGAAATGCTATATTTTTGTAAAGAACATTAATAGATGGTTAACAAAATATCAAAGGTTCCCTGAAAAAATATTTTTCACCTACAACCGAGTCTCGTCAAACAACTAGTACTACTAGTAGATAAAACACTATTTCCGGAATATACACTGTTTCCGGTACTTACCAATGTGGGTCAGCCATTTCATCACGTTACTGTTACGTAGCCCGTTAATATACATATTCAAACTAAAGTTTCCTTTATAACTTGTGCAGTAACAAACATTTACGAAATATCAATGCAGTCCTGTTAAACGCCGATTTCATTAATAGAACGGAATCAGTTTTATTATAGTCCTATATTCTTTCATAAACAATTATAGGAATATTGTTCACATTGTTGCGTTTTACTAAGCAAGCCACCAGGAGATAACAAACAGATCTCTCATAATGTACTTCGGACGTCAAACGGATTACGTAATATAAAAATTTTACCATAAAATAAAATTTGTATTAAGTTTCCTAAGACGTCCGAAGTCCAAATAATTTCTTCCTGGTGTATATCAATTATTATCATTATGAGCCGAACAATGATAAAGGAATGGTGGCTTGCTCTGCGCTGTTAGTTAGTTCCAGGTGCGGCCACGGGTGGCGCTGAGGTCGATTTACGTAGCGGAAGTAGGACTATCTAGCGAATAAACGTGGAAAAAAGACGATGTACTCTCTCTTAATGGACTTCGGACGTCTTAGGAAACAATACAAATTTTAATAACAGGTAATTTTTTTATATTATGGTGAACAAAACAAGATTTTTTTTATACTTAATTTATTTACGAACTGTGAACGAAAAAAGTTTAGTCAGAATCCAGTTCTTCAATTTTGCTCATCTCTGAGTTTTCAATTTTGCCCATTTTCTAGCGATTTGACTGGATTTGACAGTATGACGTGACGTCACAACAACGCATTGTATTTAGTCAGTTACGTCGCGTTCCGAATCACAAAATTGTTAAGTAGACTATGTGCGATAAAAGAATGGTTGTGGCGTAAAGAGATTCTCTTTACGCAAGCCTATCAATAATAAAAAAAAGACTTTTGTATATAATAGTGTTGAGCGCATCATGCATGCATGAGGTTGCGGGTTCGAAATCGTGCAAAAAGTACCAATTTGAATTCAATTCATTTGTACTTTTCTATGTTTAATTTATCTATTTGACATTATTATATCATTATTAATACTGGACAGCCTCGGAAAGCACGTAAAGCCATTGATCCCAGTTGTCTTTCGTAGATCTTTGACAGTATCCAAGGAGTATTGTGTTGCTTAGTAACTGCGTTGTAGATGCAGAGGTCAAATTGGCATTCTCTCCATATAAAACACGGGTATTCAGCCGCATCCGATTAGACTGGAAACCGACCCTAAGCTAGTTGGGAACAGGCGTTCGCTTGGGGTTTAATGAATTAACGAACGGATGAACCAATTTTAATAATTCTTTTTTGTTCTCAACCATCCCTGTATGGATGGTTGTATGGTAGGTAGGTAGCGTAGGGTAGCGTAGAGTAGGTAGGGTAGGGTGAGATAGAGTGGGGCCCTAAATCGGACCCTAATTAGGATGCTTCCTTGCTAAATGCGATTAAACTTCCCTGAATTTAGGTATAGGTACGACTAAATATTGATCCATAAATTTAGAGAGGTGTAATACGCTCTTATTCTGGGACTATATATATAGACCACAGAGCGATACTACGACACAAAAGTTAGATTCGCTAGCAATAATAAGTTGCTACAAGGTCCCTGAGGATCAATCCCTGAGACAAGGTCAAGCAAAAGGGAAAATACAGATAGAAATACGATATACAAACATTAGAATCCAGAAAAACAAAGAAATATTCGACTAAAATAAAATGGATAGTTGTTAGAGGCGGAGGTTATTTTAGTCTATAGTTTTATATTGTTTGTGGAATTGTTTATGGGCTTCTTACAGCGAATGTGTGCGCTGCCATTTTCTGTTGAAATATATTGTTGAGAAAAGGCTATTTTGTGAAAAGGTGAGCATGTAACAGAGGTATTCTATTGTTATTCATCTATTATTTTACTCGCTTTAAATGTAACGCATGCTTTAGTGGCGCATTTTGTACTCCGTCTTCGGGTTACGTAATTTGTTGTTTCTCGTCATAAAATTATTTATCTACGAAACATGAAAAATGTAATCGATGCGCGAGGGTGTCTCTTGAGCGAGGTAAATGTAGAGCTGCTGTCTACACCAAAAAGTTATTCTGTTTGTAGGTGTGTGCGCACCTACAAACTGCCGCAGGTTATGCGAGGAGACTTTGATAAGTATGTCCTCGTATCGCGGCACGGAAGGCGCGAGCGGCGCGTGGGACGGCGGGCCGCCGGGTGCCGAAGCGGACTACCCGGGCGCGCCGAGCTACGCGCCCGCCGCCCCGCCACGAGCCATGCCCACCACGGATCCCTGGACTGGCGTCAGCTACAGCCAGTACGGTGCGCCGCCTTACGACTACCAGGCGTACGCACCCGGCTACACGTACGCCTACGACTCTAGCTACTACCAGCGCCCCGACGGAACCTACTATGGAAAGTACCCCGAATCTGGGACCTATACTCAACAACCAGCAGGTTATGAGTATCAGACCCATAAACGTGAAAGAACTCGTTCGCCTCTTGACTCCCACAGATATGAGCGCCGAAGGTCTTACCGAACCAATTCTAGAAGTGCATCTCCCTATGATAGAAGGGAGAGAAGTTACTCAAAAAAAAGGGACAGCAGCTATGAAGAAAGTCGCCGTCGTAGGTCAAGAAGCAAATCCACAAAACGCAAAAAGTATTCTTCCAGTGATCGGTCTAGCACATCCCGGTCCCGTTCACATTCATATTCGCCGCAGAAAAGAGAGAAGAAAAGAAAATCAGTTTCATCCAATTCTTCTACTTCTTCCAATAGATCTTATAAAAAAAAGTCTAATAAGACTCGTGCTCGTGATCAGTCTGTGCCACCAAGAGACAGAAGTTCTTCAGGCTCTCAAGATGAATTTAATGTTCATAGATTAGCAAGTGTTGACAGACTAAGCAAATCCTCACATGAAGAAGATAAAAAAAACAAGGATGCTAAATCTCATTCCAAAAAAGATAAGAAAGCAAGAAAGGTTACTACACCAACAAGAAAATTGAAAAAAAAATCTAAGGCTTCTCACAAAAAGGTGAAAAAGTCACCTCTTCCACAACCACCGAAAGTAAATAAAAAACAAAAGGATAAGTCTGATACACCTGCCAAAAAAGGCAGAGATAGTTCATTGACCCCACCAAAAATGTATAGGAGAATGTTATCAAGTTCGAAATCTCGTTCTAGATCAGCGTCAGCATCGGAGTCGCCCTCGCCGCGCCACTCGAAGCGCAAACGATCGCTGTTGAGGAGCCCACACCCCTCGCTCTCACGCTCACGCTCGCGCTCCTCAAGTGGGTCAAGGACGCCTGTGCGGCGATCGCGATCTAAATCCAAACGGAAAACGAAACGAAAGTCGCGATCAAAAAGTCGTACGAAGCGGCGATCAGCAAGCAAAGCTAGATCTAAGTCGAGAGGTAGTCGCTCTAAGTCCCGCTCGAGATCAAAAAGTTCTCGTTCCCGCAGTCGCACGGGATCACATAGCGATGATGAGCGCCGCGGACAGTTTACAGTGGCTGACAGGAAACGTTTCTGGAAAATGCACAGAAACAGACAAGAAGAAAAGGATAAAGAAAAAGAACCTAAAACTCCACCCAAAGAACTGAAACCTCCACCAGGCGCTGTTGAATCAACAACAGTTGATGACATTGAATATGGCGACCCTCCTGAAGTAGAAGGCCCTAATTTTGCAGAATTATTGATCCCTGATCAAGCTATGCAAGCTTCAACCTCTAGGTCCAGGCCTGGTCCAATTCCCATAAAAAATGATGGAAGTTTCTTAGAAATGTTCAAGAAAATGCAGGAGGTGACTAAAAAGGATGAACCAGAAAAGAAACCAGAAATAAAAAAGCCAACATTGCCTTTTATTGGAAAGAGACGTGGTGGCAGGGTTTTGAAGACTGGATTAGTGAAAAAGGCTAAAGCCATTGATGAACAAACCGCGGATAATGCACCTAAGGATGCATGGTCCCTTTACATGCAGGAAGTGAAGAAATATAGAGAGACTTCCTGTGAGGAGGAGCGGAAAACAAGACCTCTTGTGAAATAATAATTTACTAACTAAATAATAGTAGGGTTAAGATTTTTATTGTGACCTCTGCAATGTATTTACATATATTACAATTTTTATTTTCGTCTATAAACTGTTTATTGAACTAGTATGTCTAGATGCCAGACTTATCTTATTCGTTACGGAAATGATTCCAAATAAAGAATTAAGAAAATGACTAGGTTGTGTTTCGTTGCAGCATCATGCCCGAGATGATCAAATCACCCGCCGACATCAAAACTGCACCTTTCGACCCGCGGTTCCCTAACCAGAACCAGACAAGGTAACGTAAGCTTTATTTTTGTGACACGTGTGTTTTCGAAGACAAACCCAGTGATGACCAACTGAGAGCTTTAAAACGCAAGTAATAGAGTATATTTTATCAGTATCTTATCGGAAGAAGAATATCATGACAAACTTGGCGCGACGTGGCGACGGTGACCAACGTAAATTAACGCAATTGTAAGTAAATACATCAAATTTTTATATGATATTTATTTTGCAAATAGGCTTTGTGTTTCCTAGCCGACTATCCTGAGAAGAAACACCGAAATAAGGTCAGGGGTCAATCTCTTCTAAACTCCATACAGCATTCATGTTAGATATTAACGGCCAGGTACCTAGCTACTTTCTCAATGAATGCTTATTACCATGACTGCCCATTGTTGTTTATGATCTAATTTTCTGTAGTTTACATAAAATTCCTCATTACGATATAGTTTAGTTACACTTAATCTGATATAAAAAAAATGATATGCTATCAGCACTTGGGAGTTTTTTCCAAGTAGGTAGGCTATCTATCAATAAAGAAAAATAGAAATTATTCGATTTTAAATTATAATTTAAGAAAACAGTTCCAGGTAGATAACCATGATTAAATTTATAAAAGCAGTACTTACGATATCCGACCGTAGCTAACAGCCACAATCGTCATTTATAATTAATAAAATACGCAACATTATGATGTTTACCTTCGGAAGTAGGCAGAAAGTATGCTTTGATAAAATATCAACGATACTCAAAACACCTGAATTCCACAGGTACTGCTACTCCAGCTACCTGGACTTCCACCGTTGCCAGAAGGTGCGCGGCGAGAAGTACGAGCCATGCTACTACTTCCAGCGCTGCTTCAAATCTCTCTGCCCCAACGAGTGGGTCGAGAAGTGGGACTCCCAACGCGCTGAAGGCACCTTCGCTGGAAGGATTTGAAGTATTCCAATTTCACCACTGACTTGTTAATTTATGCGAGTTTTATTTTTACTTAGGCCGAATTTGTGATTTAGGGAATAAATGTGTTAATTCCATGCTTTTGTTTCATTAAGTCTTAAGGAATTCTCAACTTTTCGTTATAAAGCAGCTGCTTTACAGTTAAGTAGGTCGCGTTACTTAATTACCTATTATCACTATTGTAATATTGTTTGTGGTAAATAACCAAGACTAATAAAAAAATGCTTTTAAAATCATTTAATTCAGAGTCTGACAACTACTTCGTCTCATAATGGTCCTGGAAATGCTCCTTTCTCCCTAAGGTCGTCCCAATGACCTATCCAAACGTTCGGGCAGATAGTCTCGAAGTACCGCTTGAATATCTTGCAGTCATCGACGTCGCCTAACAATCTTCGGCACTTGTAGAAGTCGCAGTAATTGTCGTAGCATGCTCTGAAAAATTATATTACCTATAAATAACGTAAGAGATAATGCACGAGGAGTCAAATACAGACTAGTGCACCCTTTTGAAACTACAGGTATATTACCGTAATATACTTACCTGGTCTGATTTTGATTTGGATAGCGCGGGTCAATTCGCTGTGTCCTAAACTCTTGGTCACACATGTTATTGGTTTAATTGAACGTGAAATAAAAAGAGGAAGATTTATAAACGTTGTAAAATATCCAAAAAAATAAACTGATTGACAGATTTGAAACAAAAGATTTGTCATTCAAATTTTTTGTCTACTTGGTTACTTACCATCGAGATACGTCTTTGATTAAAACCTTAGGGAGCATTTCTTCATGCTGCGGTAATAACATTTACTTATACGCGCGAGTGGCGAGGCGAACTACGAACACGCGGTAAACAAATAGCGTGCTCGATATTCGGATATTCGTTTCGCGCACTTTTTACACGAATGTTTCATCGAACGACAAGGCGAATGGCGAGCACGAATGTGTAAATATGCGGTATTACCATATTACGTTAATCAGACCCCTATGCGCTATTTCAATATAATGGCATTGTGTCCGCACTTGGCTCATCGCCAGCCAGCAAATGTGCAATCAATATCGTATAGAGGTGACATTCTTAATGTATAGGTAACGACTTAGCGGCCCTGCTGCTTGTCGCGCAACACGATAATTGAATTATATACCTAACTAGCTCTTGTCAGCGGCTTCGCCCGCGTGAAAGTAGGTTTCTCCATACAAACTTTAGACCCTCGTTTCATCTCCTTATGGGGGGGGGGTGAATTTTGGAAAATCCTCTCATAATGCTCGCCTACGTCATAAAAGAAAGTTTTGTGCAAAATTTTACCTTCCTAGCCCCACATGGGTAGTGTGAAAACGAAACCCGATGATTTTCCCACCTAAAAAAAAACCTTCCTAGTCCCAGTAGTTTCGACTGTGCGTTGATATGTCAGTCAGACAGTTTCTCCTTTTATATAAAGAAATAAAAAGAAAAGATTATAAATGTTTCCATAATTAATTTATATTGTCGGCGCTTACTTGAATGTATTATGTTTACTGACGTATCTTGTTTGTGGGTAGGTATATTTAAAGTAAGCTTGTGTATAATGAGAAGACTTTTATTACTTTAATTCGCTGCTATTATTTTCTATAAAGTTACAATTAACCAAAGATACATAAAAAATTATATGTAGCTCGGATTAAAACCGAATTTACATGAGGGTGTAAATTTAAAAATTACAATAATGTAGAAAGTTATCAACTACAATTAAAATTAATTACATAAAATATTTACAATTTATACGACACCAACAGCATATAGCTATAAGGAAAACATGAGGATATGTTAACAATGCTTGTCTTTTGAAGCTATAAATTACATAAATTGTGGAACAATACACCTTTTGTAACTTTAACAAAACCTTTCATACTATGAAGTCATTAAGTACATAATTGCCAGCCACCACCAAAGGCATACAAAACAGCAGCATTCACGCGTCTCAACATGGCTTACACATAGTCCATAACAGCAGGCCTATTCTCCAATATTTGTCTTTATAAATTGAACACAAATATTTTTTAAATCCTTTCTACAAAAAAGGTATCATTCCACATTGTATTGACAATACTATACCATTACATAATAAGTGAACAACTAATAACTAGTGGTGGTCAAGCTCGGAGTGTTTACTCGAAATACTGGCTGTTGTGGAGTACTGCTGCTGTCGGTGCAAGATGCCCAGGCATTGGAGCAGGCATTGCATGCTAGCAGCTGATGTAGCCTGGGGAAACATTTTGTGGGTTATATAGGTCTTATGGGATTTTCAAGGTTATACACTTCAGCAATTAGGTCAGGGTTACTATAACTTCTGGATGTAATAAATAACTGACTTCAAGAACCACAAAACTAGAAACTTTTCTTTTATTTAATAACTTATATTTGTTTATTGTGCAAACCTACCACAGTGTTGTCTTTTTTAACCCAAAGGTTGACTGGTAGAGAATGCCTTGTTACATTAAGTCCGTCTATGTGCCACTACTGTAGGTACATGAAGTTTAAATAAATAAATAAATAAAAGCTTGGGTATAATTTGGGCTGATATAATTGCCTATTTTTTACACAAGTTTGGTTTTGGTTGGTTCTGTTTTCCAAGTTACTAAACAATTGAGAATTGAACAACTTTTCAGGAAACAATGAAAGTCATTCATAAAACATATTTAAAGATATTTTATAGAAAAAAAAAGACTTACTTTTAAAAGTAATAAGTCAGGATCTGTGTGTGGGAATGGTGAGTCAGCAGATTCTATGCACCTTGCTAGAGCTGCATCACTGGAATAGCAAACAAAATAGGCATTAGTCATCTTTTAGTATAATAAGAATATCTTGTTTATTATCAGTAAGAAGAACTTGGAAACTAACCATTCTTTAGGTGTTTTTAAAAGAAAGTAGATGAAATGAATAATTTTTATTTCTTCCTTTATAGTAGGCTGGTAACATAAATTTGACTAATTCAACTTTATAGCTATAATTCCACGATTGAATAATTAATCAATTTCGCAAATAATTGTTACAGTACATAATTTATTATTATATATAGGGTGACTGGCAATTAGTGTACGATACTTAAACACGTGATTGTGCTCATGATAACAATCAATTTTTATTATGGGAGCAAAGCCGAAATCGCGAAAAAAATATCAGCTGTTCAGTACATTAGGCAAACATAAATGTACTGATCAGCTGATTTTTTTTCGCGATTTCAGGTTTGTTCCCATAATAAAAGTTGTTGGTCTTGGTTATCATGAGCACAATCACGTGTTTAAGTATTGTACACTAATTGCCAGTCACCCTATATATTACTATATATTATTTCTGAAATCTTGAGTGCTTTATTTATTTTACTAGCTGCTGGCAGTAGCTTCGCCCGCATGGTAGTAGAAAAATATCCCAAGGTAACATACTCCCGGGATAAAAAGTATCCTATGTCCTATTCCAGGACATGGTCTACCCATATACAAAATCTCATCCAAATCCATTCAGTAATTTTTGTGTGAAAGAGTAAAAAACATCCATACATACAAACTTTTGCATTTATAATCTTAGTAGGATTATTAGATATTTACCTGAGTTCTGTAGACTGCAGCTGGTTCCTAGCTGAAGCCATGGCATCATGCACTGCAAGCTGTTCTCTGGGCTGCAGCGGGGGATTGGCTCCCATGGCCTAGCAATAGCAATAAGGTGAATCATCACAACATATTGTATAAAGTAAGCAAAAAAAACTGTAAAAAAAAAACCTGTTCCATGAATAATATTACACATTTTATCTAGGTAACTGCCTTACTTTTCTCAGTTCAGTCCAGAGGCAGGTCATATTTGTGCTTTCATTAGTCCTAGAATTAATTCTGTGTATAAAAAAAAAACTACTTTGTCAAATCTTACATCATATACCTTAGTGTGTATCTCAGCAATAGCCCTCAGGCCATTGACCCACTCCTGCCTGGCCCTGGCATCAGTGGCCCGCAGCTTGAGCATGTCTCCGGAAGCACAGTTGATCGTAAACGTACGAGAGTCTTCATCACTTGGGCATATCACTGCAGCTGCCAAATGTGCCTGAAATTAATTATTTTTTATTACTCACCCACATTTTTTTGAAAAAGGCCATTGTAGCTTCCGATTTTTATTTGTTGTTATCACTAGATTTTATTATCTTGGCTGATTAATGACGACTCAAGATAGCATACCTACTAGTGTTTCTAAAAAAATAAACAAATCCAAGACTGCAAAACATTAGGTACGAGCCTTAACAACTAAAGTACCTACTGATTGTGCATTTAATTTATGACATAAGAAATACTTTACCTCGCCTCTAGCTGGCTGTCCTGGCTGAATAGTGTCTCCAGGTCCATCAAAAAGGTAATATGATAGAACTCCTGTTTCGGGGTCGACGGCAAACCAACGTTGCTGCCAGCCTTTCACAACGTTCGTGTATTTATATAACTGACCAGATAGTGGTCTGTGTGCCCCTGATCCCGTTGTTTTAATCATTTTATTATTTACAAAGTAATCCAAGAAATAAACTCTTGAGTAAAAACTTCGATTATTTTTCTTCTCAGAATTTTGACTTTTCTTATTTTACGTTTAGTTGAGCATTAAATGAAAATTTTTTTACTCGATAATTTCGTGAAGATGGTTATTCTATCAAACCTGCAATATTTTTATGATATGTACTGATTTATTATTGTACTAATACGGTATTTAGTTAGTAGTAACAGGAGTATTTTTTTAATGAAGTTTGACGCCCCTAACTCTGATGTTAACAAAACGTTTATAGAGCTCACTTCATAGATTATATTATACTTGCTCACTTCATGCTCAAAATGTTTGGAGCGCTACAATCGCGACTGATTTAAATTGAGACACAGTTGAGAGATGTTTTTATCGAGCGCGCTGTTTTCACATAACGTGCATGCTACTTGCCTCGTCACTCACGCGAATGTGTAAAAGCGGCTTTAGGTAAAATCTAAAATAATTTATTTTATCACTGGGTATTTATTATCCTAACCATAACATAGTTTAATACCTTTAATTTTTTACTGCCTCAGAGTAGATCTGTAGAGTATATTAACTCCTTGAATTTACTACAACTGTTAGAAGAACCGTTAGAACCATTGCTCGGTTCTAACGCTCACTGTAGTCGCTATTCGGCTCGCGCCTTTTTTAACATTTGTATGCAAATGTTCAGTCGAACGAAGAGACGAGTGGCGAGGTGAATAACGAGGCGAAAAATGAGCACGAATTTGTAAGCTTTGATGTTTGTGAAAATTCGGTTAGTTTAGTGATGTAACAAGCCGTTAAACTTCGTCTTCAGTTTTCATTGTTGATTGTCCGTTTGCCCCAAAGACTGTTTGTCTGGTTGACTTCGATTGACTTGAACAAGTATTAACTTGTTTGTTTTGATGTTATGATCTGTCAATGTCAAATCAAATTTACCTAATATTGTCAAAAGCTGCATCGCTTTTTCTCTCGTATAAAAAAAATGTTTTAATGTCCCTAACAATAAAATGGTATTCAAATTAGTGCGAATCGATTCACAGGAGCCTTGTAAAATACAACTGACGATTGGCAAACATGTCATTGGAAGAGGGAAGTTTCTTCACGTAAGTTTCACTGGGGAAAACCTTGTTTCTCTATTTTTAATGATTATCAATCGATAAATAGCCTTGAAATGTCGTTTTTAATACATTTTGTTACATTTACCTTAATTGTATACATATAGGCGGCGTTTTATATTTAAATAAAATAGTCTGTGTATGAGTCATCAAACATTGCTTAACATTTTTTTTTGTATAGAACGATGAAACTGATAAAAGAGTATCGCGAAACCATGCTGAACTCGTGGTTACACCTGATACTGTCAGCCTAAAATCTGTAAGTAAGAGTTTGAATATTTTCAAATGCTTCATTATTTTTTTGAAAATACCTAAATCATGGTTTTGCAAGTTAGAGAAGTCTAAATTATAAACATTATTTTCAGTTACACCAAAACCCATGTTTCTTCATGAAGAAGAGCATAGAAACACATTTACTTCATCAGGACACCACAGTTTGTCTCTGTCATGGTGACAAATTTGGTCTTCTCCCTGACCATTTCTGGTACGAAGTTCTACATTGCCCTGATCAGGATAGCATTGAAGAGAGAGCGACCATCTCTGAAACTACAGAGAATGGAGTACATAATTATGAAGATGAGGGAATGGATCAGGCACTGGATGTAATGGAACACAATAATGTAACCCCAGACATAAGTACAGCTGCAGAAGAATCCATCAATTTTGATGGTGGTGAGGAAGAAGTGGATGCTATCAGGTCTGCGTCACCATCATTGTTGCGTAAGTTTACTCATACACATTTACTAGATTTTTAGGTGGGCAATCATACAATGACTTCTGCTGCTCTTTGGTGGGGCGGGAGGGTGTGTCAGACTTTTTTTGACTGAAACACACTCCTATGTTCCTTCTTTCTCTTTTTTCTCTTTTTTTTAACTTCAATTATTTATCAGAAATGTGTAGTCTCTGAGAGAGACTACACATCGTATTAATAAGTTTATTTTGAGCCTGACCTTTTGAGTTACTCTGGCATCATAATGTTTGTAATATAAAGCACGAAACCATGCTATATATAAAAAGATATATTTAATAAAGTAGTAAAAAGGGTCATTTAATTCTAGCTGTTAATGAGGAAGCAGCAAATCAAGCAACTATTGAAACAGAACTTACCAAACCAGAATCAACTGTTGAACCAGAAGTAACAGCACAATCAACTGTTGAACCAGAAACAACAGAACCACTAACAGTGAAACAAGAATCTGCTGACCAAGAAGACCAGAATACCGAAAACTATGATCCACCAGCACAACAGCCGAGAGTTGATGATGCAAGGACTCCAACTAAACGAGACCACAGTTCCAATGAACCTAGTCCTGTTGACATAAAGAAAGTGAAAATTGAGCGTGTTGATGCAGGGGACGGTGCAGCGGGACCTAGTAATGGACAGGTAAGACTGCGCATGTAATTAAGTTTGGTTTTAAAGTATTGCATGCCATACTAGCTTTATCCTATGAATTTACTTCTGTGGCCTAGTTAAAAAAAAACATATATTATTTGGAGATAATAATTGGGGATAATAATTTGATTTGGCCCACAGGCTTTCTACCAGTGTAAGAATTTTCGAACTTGGACCAGTACGTCTAGTTCTTGCAATCACACACTTACTTTTTTATCATATTTGTTACACCTATACTCCATTTGTTTATGTACACAATCTTGTAAACAATCTTGACATTTCCTTTATCTAAAAAATGTATCTAAAAATGTTTACAATTAGTTAAACCTATTACTTAAACCTATGTTAGGTAATTAATTTTTAAATAATCTTTGTCTTTTAGTCGATTTTTTTAAATAAAAAATATCAAGATTGTTTACGTTTAGATAAGTACCTAAAGAAATGGAGTATAGATCTTTTCTCAGTAAATGGGCTATCCAACACTAAAAGAATTTTTCAAATTGAATCAGTAGTTTTTGAGATTAGAGTGTTCACCCAAACAAACTCTTCAGCTTTATAATATTAGTGTTTCATAAAAACTAGTTTTATCTACTAAGTCAGCACTATAGCAGATACAGCTACAGCCATCATTAGCCTTTGGTTTCTACACCAATATAATGACGTCATATATTCTTATTTTATCCTAATTTTTAATTCACCATTTTCCACTTGTTTTTTTTGGTGCCCTCTTTACCAAATCTTGTTATCTATTGGTGATATTGTGTGAGCATAATCTCTCTGAGTAACTTCTTTTGAATTAAATTATGTTGCAGGCTTCATCAGATAACGACACTAAAGACAACATAGTTGCGGCTGCGCCGCTGCCGAAACCTACCCCGCCTGCAAGGGAAAGGTGCATTTATGGAGCCAATTGTTATAGGTGAGTTGTGATTATGATTAAAATTATCAATAAGTTTAGTGATTGATAGACAGACGCAAACAATCATGCACAAACTTATGTGCCCTGTCATTGAACATGTATTAAAAGATAGCCAGGTGAATTCACACTTAATGACGGCTGTGAAGTACCCTTTCTACTGCGTAGTACGGAGTACCCCACCCCTAACTTGCACTGCCATATGGATGACACAACTTGTGTGTTTGGACCACCAGTAACTTTGAACCTTCCTATACTTAGAATGACACTCGGGCGGATACGATTGTGGCTCCTCTGTAAACACTTACTTTCACACTGGCACTCTTTTTCGTTGAAGTGGGAAATCATCAAATGACTATTCCGCTCCAGAGCGGACCAAAGGGCGTGTCAGGCTATTACTGATTAAAACTCACCTGTGTCCTTCATTTGACCCTTGAGTTCTAGGATCACGGTAACTCTTTAAAAATTCTGCTGGGCTCCTACGGTTTTGCTGACATGTCTTTGAGGCGCGCAGGGAACAACAGTACGCGCCTTCGACGATTAGGGTTAGGTCCTTCCCGGACGACCGTATGGCGAGCTATCCAGCCACTCTTTAAAGATTGCATTTACCGCCGCGTTTGTGGCGTACGCAACTTGGCGCGTCTTTGTATGGCCACTTATGATAGTATGAAAGGACTTGTGTCTAGCTTCCCCAGACTATTTTCTAAAAGCTGCACAATTATAGTACAAAAACAACCCCTTTGTAAATCTTTCTTTTCCACTATACAGACGCAACCCGCAACACAAGGCACAGTTCAGCCACCCCGCCGACGCGGACTGGGGCGCCGGCGATCGCGGCGTGTGTCCGTACGGGCTGGCCTGCAGGAAGGCCGACCCTCGCCACTGGGACAACCACACACACCCGCCGGGCATGCAGCGGCCCAGCGCACACGCACCCAGACCAGGTGAGAATAATATCTTATGTACAGGCAGATGGTCTTTTTAGTCAGCTGCAACTTGAGCCATTCTTTCTTCAAAATCAGATTCCAAGCTGAGATTCTGCTAGGAAGATCTGCTGGCCCCAACCCCAATCTTCATTTTTGTTTTTATTGTCCTTGAATCTAAATTGGCAAGCCTATCTTACAAAGTATAGTCAGTAACATCATCAGTCGCTCCACCGTCATCGTCGTCAAAGCACATGAGACGCTACTGAGAACCTAAGGTTTCATCCATGTGAAAATAAGTTATGTCAGACAGCTCTGGGATCTTGGTCTATATTTGATGTTATACTCCATTCGAAATAAGATGACACATTTAAACAAACCATTTTTACTGTCCGTTCAACCGATTTTGACTTCTATTCCGTAGGCATAAGGATGGTACTAAAAGCAAAAAAGAGGTTACAATACCAACTATTTACTGCAGCCGCCATTTATCATGCCACCAACGCAATAAAGGTCAAAACCGGTTGAATGGACAGTAAAAAAGGTTCGTTTAAATATCTAATCTTATTGCGAATGGAGTAACATGTAGTATTGTGGACTTGTTACGCGGCTTCTTACGTGGATGCGGTTCACGCGAATACGCGATGCGGCGGCTCTGTCCTTCATGCGCACGAAGTCACTGCTTTATCTGTCATTTATATAAAACGGGCTGCAAGAGTTCGTGGGACAATATCAAACCAACTAATCGCGACCGCTTCGCTTCGCTTCGTTGAACGCCGCATCACACCAAAGTGTGGCTGATCACGTAGACCACCACAATACAGTATTAAGTTTGTTCCATTTGCGCCGGAAGTTGTATATAAGCATTAACAAGTTTTTCTTATGTCCCACAGGTATGCAAGTAGTCCAACGCCACGGCAACGTATATTACATAAACGCACATTCCGTTAATTTTTACGACGACCATTTCCAAGTCGAAGACTCAGACGGCGATAGTGTTGATTACGATTACGAATTTTAAATCGATTGTTGAATGAATTTATCAATGTTGAATCATGATTGTGAAAAGAGAAGTTGTTATAAGTGTTCTGTTTTTAAAGTGAGATTCATTTAACCAGGTCATAGACGAAAAAGAAGGCAAAGGAGAGATTCTGTTAGTGATAATGATGACGACGATTCTCCTGTCCGTAATCTTATTGTGACGGGGAAGAGAGCCCGGAAAACTGTACAGAGACAAGGTTGGAGCGGCGCAGAATCAGAGGATGAGGAGGATCCATATGGAACAGACGAATCGGACGAATGGCAGCCACCTAGTGATGTACCGACCAGTCAAGATTTCTCGCAAGATTTATGAGTGCTTAGACACTTCAATAAATATAATTTTTTCAAAGAAAGTTTTATTGTTTTTCATAATTTGAGTTAAAACTATATCACGCTAATATTATAAAGAAGACGAAAGTTTGTGAGTGTGTGTATGTTTGTTACCTTCTTACGCTCGAACGGCTGAACGGATTTCGATGAAACTTGGTATACGGATAGGCCATGTTCCGGGAGTAGGTATGTTCCTTTAGGATAATTTTCTACTATCACGCGGGTGAAGCCGCTGGCAGCAGCTAGTGAAATATAAATGATGAATAAATGATTGCCAGCTAAACGTTCTTAGAACTTTAAAAATGAAACACGACAATACAAATCAACATATTTTTATTTATATTCAAGCTTATCCTAAAACAAAAAGAGAATGATTGAAGTCTCGCCCTGAGGCTATAGATTGACTTTTTAAACGATTGAATTTTATGTTGGAAGTAATTAGATCAAATAAGTTGATCAGTATTTGAATGCAATATTTAATTGCTGGTTTCTTTCTATAAATTGACTAAATATAAAATATACATTTTGGTTATTGTTTTTTCTTTTTTAAGACACAGTTTAACATAGATAGTCAACTATGTTCATCCCTCCCTCCACGCCACACAAACAACTGCAGTCCTCAATAGTAACCCTCATCGTCAGACAAATTGAGCGGCGCCTCCCAGTCGGCGGGCGCGGCCGCCAGCAGCAGCGGCGCGGGCGCCTCGCCGCCGCGCACGCGCAGCGCGTACACCGCCATCTCCACCTTGTTCACGTTGGCGCGAGTTGTGGCCAGCTTGCGGATCAGGAGACGACTACCTGTTATACCTGGAAAGAGAGTTGAAGAGAACTGTCTTGCTGCTATCTAGTCTCAAGATATTTCGCATTTTCTAATAATGAATTGTGGAGATATCAAACTTAGTGTTCAGCTACATTTGGTTGGCTGCATTGAGAGAAAAAGAGTAGTTGTAAAGGCTGTAATTGCTATTCTTGCTGTTGACTGTAATGGATTGCTAAATCCTGTAAAAAGCAGATGTTTTCTGAAAAGGATGACAGTGATTATACAAAAATCACTGTCATCCTTTTCATGTAAGGTTGAACACGTTCAGGTAAATCATGTCAGAATAAACTTGTGCAAAGAAATCATGTCAAATCTCACCCAAATATCCAGTATACAAATGCCTGACAACATCACAGGCCTGGAAACACTCTTCACTGTCCCCACTAGATATACTGTTGATGGCCTTCCTCATCAATTCTCCAGTCAGATCAGCTAGACCCAGCATATAGTCAGAGTCTGGTAACATAGTCACCACTGGCCGTTGATAGTCATCATCTGTGATATAATACTCAAATTCTTTCTGACATTCCGGGTATGTAATGATCCTTTTGTCAGTCATTAAAGATAGCAGGGTTCTAGCTTCTATATACTCCTGGAAACCAGCAGTGACGGCCCTGGAGTGTAAGTGTGCTGGGCTGTACTCCAGCTCCAAGCCAATGCTTCTGATGGGACCATTAATTAGCTTCTGAATGCGTTCTTTGGCTTCAGTCAGTGTATTTTCGGAGGATTCTTTTCTAAAAATGTATAATTATGTTAGTTAAAAAGTTTTATAACATCTTTGTTGTTTTAAAAAAAGTTATTGCAATTTTGTAAATGGTGCTTTTAGTGTCAAACAAAAACTGGTTTTCACAGCCGGTATTGAATATTTTGAGGAATCACACAAGAAGAGTTCCTGAAAGGACTTTGGAGAGGCCTTTGCCTAATAGCTCGACACTATTGACCAATAAAATAATAATTGAAAGGGAAAGCATAGAATTGATTGCACATAATTCTTATTGGACACAAAGCAGTGGTAAAGGAGCCAATGAAAAACCAATCAATTACAAGCAAGAGAGCTAAGTGAGGCTAAAATTAATAAAAACACTACTAAAGTGTAGCATGAACTTTAATCATATGAAGGAACATAAGTAGAGGTTCCAATTTCTAAAGGTGTCTTGTTTTCATAATGTTTGCTTACGTTATAGGCGAATGTAATAAGAATATGATCCGTTTACTCTCAATAGTGATATCGCGCGACAATTTGACGAGTCGCTCATGCCTATCCTGGCGCTCATTCAGTTTGTTAGCAGCCTCTTTGAAAATGGCCAGCACGGGACTGTCTGCTGGCAAGGAGGTAGCGGTCTCTCGCGCCACGGAAGCCAGCGTATGACCAGAGCTGTTGGCACCTTTGCGATTGCCGCGGTAATGTTTTCCTGAAACATTTTTATCGAGGTAGGTATGTGGCGCTTACAATACAAGATATTGAAAATAAAACAACGCTTCTTGAATATAATCAATATGCTACCATTCGAAAATCGAAAGAAAGTTTGATAAATGTACCTGGACCTGGCATAGTTTTTTTTTTAAATTTAGTTACTTAATCGCAAAGGTTTAGGACAAGTTGGTATGTATAGTTTTTTGCCGAATAATTGCTTTCTTTCAGCAAAATTAAAAATTCCGCTAACGCGTCTAGTTTATTTCTAGCTGTCAATGTCAATTTGTCAGGTCAGTTCACAGACTAGAGCATTGATGAATTGATGACCTCTGTGTTGATGACCTAAGATCTCAATGGACTAGAGAGGGATATACTATGGTCAGTTCGATTGACATGTTTTTTTTTACTTGACTGCAAGCAAGAAGGTTATTGTATAGTTTTCATTCCTAGACTTTTTCATCATGGCAACTCAGTTGAAGACAAAATCATTATTCGTTTGTAAATATTGTAATCGAATCGCTAGAGTGAGTCGAGTGACTCATTACAATGAATTTTCATTCGTTAGTTCAACGTCAGTTTAGTTTACGTCAGTTCGACGTTTTGTGGTTTCGTGTTCTAAAATAAATAGGTAAATAAATGCTGAAAATCGTTGTAAATGAAGTCTCGTCATAATTGCAGTGTTCTGGATGTGAATTATATTATGTGTACTCTTTCAGGAATTCGTGTCGACTGCCCAGAGTCCGCGAATTTCTGCTTATCTTCTGATATCGTTGGGTGTGACCGACTTCCCGTTTGCTTAACAACTTGAGGTAAATATTCACAAAATGTGCAATTTTTTTAAGGTTCCCAATTTCTGCGGTGTTAAAAATATTACCTTTATAGTTTCAGATATCTAAACATGTCTCAAACTCTTACATTTGGTGACTCAGTGGCACCGGTGACTTGTCATGCATGGAATAAGGATAGAACGCGTAAGTATTTCCACTGTTAGTTAAAAAATAATATTTTAGTTATTGAAATATACTTCCTTATAATTTGGATTTTTACCTAGTTTCAATTATATCTGTTGGGTCTGTGTTCTTTGGTCCACCATTATTCTAGCACCCCATGCTGTGATTGAATAAATTGAGTAATGCAGCATACCATCTGTTATTCTAGGTCTTCTAGCTATAATTTTAAATGCATAAGATATTTTAAATTACATGTACTTAGTCTCAATATAAAATTCAAGAAAATTTTAAACAACTTCATTTAAAATTTCAGAAATTGCATTTTCACCTAACAACAATGAAGTTCACATCTACCAGAAGGAGGGCAATGATTGGAAGCAAACCAACAACCTAGTTGAACATGACCTGAAGGTTATGGGCATTGACTGGGCCCCAAATACCAACCGCATTGTCACTTGCTCTGTAGACCGCAATGCTTACGTCTGGACTCAGGGAGACGATGGCAAGTGGTCAACTACTCTTGTACTGCTCCGTATCAACAGAGCTGCCACCTGTGTCAAATGGTCCCCAATGGAAAACAAGTTTGCTGTTGGCTCAGGAGCCAGGTTGATCTCCATCTGTTACTTTGAGAAGGAAAACAACTGGTGGGTTTCTAAGCATATCAAAAAGCCCATTCGGTCCACTGTGACCAGCATTGACTGGCACCCTAACAATATCCTGTTGGTTGCTGGATCAGCTGATTTTAAAGTGAGAGTATACTCAGCTTACATCAAGGATATTGAAGACCAACCTGGACCAAATGTTTGGGGAACCAAGCTTCCTTTGGGACAAATGCTGGCGGAGTTCCCCAATTCTCCAAATGGTGGTGGATGGGTGCACAGTGTATCTTTCTCAGCAGACGGGAACAAAGTTGCATGGGTGGGACATGATAGCTCCATAAATGTAGCAGATGCTACTCAAGGGAGAGGTATCTTAAAAATGAAGACTGAGTACCTGCCCTTCCTGGGATGCAGTTGGGTGACCAACAACTCCCTGGTGGTGGCAGGACATAGCTGCATTCCTTTATTGTACTGCCATGAAGGTAATCAGGTTAAGTTTGTTGCCAAATTGGATAATACTCAGAGGAAGGAGTCTGGAGGATTATCAGCCATGAAGAAGTTCCAGTCTCTGGATCGCCAGGCGCGCATCGAAACTAACGACACTCTGCTAGATTCTATCCACCAGAATGCTATCACTTCCATCCGCCTGTACGAAGGCACCAAGGCCAATACCCGCAAGTTCAGCACTACTGGACTGGACGGACAACTAGTCATCTGGGACCTGAACTCCTTGGAAAGGTCTATTGAGGGACTGAAGATTATTTAAATCAGACTAAGTTTAAATTTATGATTTTTATTTTAAGGAATAATATAATAATCAGTTTGCGTGCGAGTTCTGAAGTCACTCCAATAAAAACGATAAACATGGAAAGCCGTGACAAAATAAAACTTTACGATCACAGTCTGATCAGTCTAGCTAAAGAAATACGAAGCAATAGTATGTAGCAGAGAGTGAGTTCAGCTCCCCAGACAGTAAAAACTTTCAAATATACAGAATAAACTATTACAATTTATAGATACAACTTTTATGCTTTTATAATATACAATTAAAAAATTTAACTTGATAATCAAATCAATAATTTATAATATAAATTAGAAATAAGACAACTACACCCTATAAAATATGATAGATCACTTTTAATACTACTGAAGTACTGATTGCTGTCAATATTACATTAAATTTTAAGGAATCAACTGAAGTATTATTTTTAACATTAACATCAAAGTCATACTTTATCCTAGAGAACTATAAGGCCATATTGTTTGTTAGTGTCGCGTGGTTATTGGGCGTTGCTGACGATGTTGAAGACGGGCCCGATGCGGATGAACACGCGCCGCAGCACGGAGCGCAGCTCGGGCTTCAGGTCGAAGCAGGTGATCTCACACAGCAGCGGGTAGTAGCTGGACACGTGAGCCGCAAACTGAAACACGTCGCATCACTCATTACTGTTTGCATATTGATAACATACGCGGACATGCTCGATGATCTCACTTTATACGCAACGTAAATGGGTTATGGTAATCTTCACTGTAATCCGAAAATCCAAACTACATGACTGTTTCGTGCAGATAAACACAGATCAAGTCCTCAGACTAACTCATAAATATCGGTGCTATTACGTTATCGATTAGGGCTTATGGAATACGCCATCTGTATATAAGCGTATTGATTAGAGTATAATTAATTACCTATTTATGTTTAGATTTTACCAAGCCACAGAAAAGATTTTTGTAGGTGATATTTCGGTTAGAGAACTTAATAGAAATAGTCTTTACCTACCCCCCTAGCCAAGTCACAAGCGATAAACGTAAACTCTTAGTAGTCTTTAATAGATTTTCAACTTTATGTTATTGGAAATAAAGTTGAAAATCTATTGAAGATTACATAGTGTTTTTGTTCGTTCCGGTCGCTAACGCTCAGTAGTCTTTAATAGATTTTCAACTTTATGCTCTTAGGTATAAAGTTGAAAATCTATTGGAGATTACTAGGCGTTCACGTTTATCGTTTGCAACTTGGCTAGGGGGGCTAATCTATTACTATGACCTCATTTATAAACGAGGCAAAGCGACATCGACTGGTTCGATTCTCGTCAGAAGATTTGTAACTGGTACTCAATATAGCTTGCTTTTCGTCGACTTAGGTATTCTGCAAATACTTGTTATACAAGTCACAATGCAAAAACTTTATTTGCGCACCTTGTGTCGACCATAATTTATGCTCATCAAATAAAGTTACAAAGCGTGACGGTAGCGATACATATACATTAGGTAGATATATTAAATAAAAAAAAACGTTACTTTCAATCAACAACAATTCTCACATTTTATCGCGAAACGTGTTTTCTATCTGCAAAAAATATACCTACTTTCTACATAACAAATTGTTGATAGCTAGTCTATCCAACGACACGTGAATATTTTCGTAATACAAACCGGCGCGACTCTTAAATCGCGACACTATCATATCATAACCGATAGCATCGACAATCTTATTCCATTATATTGCTTCGATAACAATAAGTACATGAGCACGAGGTTACTAAACAAAATGTACTTACTCTTTCGTCTGGCATCTTCAGTATTCTTGTGAGGATCAACAGCAGGATGGACGTCCACGCGTCCCGGTGCGATTCGCTCGTGACTCCCGCAAAGTACTCTAAGGCTTCACAGCAAATGCTGATGAGACTCTTCTGGACGGCGGGCCAGTGGTCTCGCCGCGTCTCATCGCTGTACATCTTGAACAGTATCCGCAGCACGCATGCCAGCGACTGCGTTTCTTGTTTCAACATATTCGGTTTCACAGAGCCCTTGAAATTAGCTTTCCATAATACATTCCTCTGCGCATTGTTAGTGTTAAAGGTTTTAGCGAAGCGGTGACTGCACATCAGGCATTCGACGAGTCGCAACAGATGTGGAGAGCTAAGCAGTCGATACATTCCTTGTTCTTCACGCTGACATTCCTGCTCGGTGCCCGGCGTGCCCCCGGTCAGCTCCGCGGCCGCCAGCGCGAGCGTCTCGGCGTCTTCCTTCCGTGACGTGGCGGGGTAAAAGACAATATTGTCGATGGTTTGTATGAGCTCCAACTGTACCACGCACTTGATCAGCAGACTGTTAAATACGCGGTTCGAGGACTTGATCTCGTCTCCTCCCTGGGGTTTCTTCAGGATGCCGTGTCGCACCTGAGGCGTGTCGTTTTCCTCGTTCTCGTCGGGTTTCCACGTGAGGAGTGTTGTGGGCAGCGTGCTGTTAAAGATGTCGAGCATGATTTGGCACGTATTGCTCCATGTGTCCTCTGTGAACTTGGTGCCGTTAGAGATGACGAGGTTCTCGAGGCAGTTGGTGCCGGAACGCGCCAGCTGCTCGTTGTCCTGCTGCACGCACCAGTGCAGCTGCGAGTAAAGCTGCTCCAGCAGGAGCGAGCCCAGAATGTCAAAGTATTGCGTGAAGACGTCGACGATTGCGTACAACGCGTGATTGCATGTCGTAGTCATCCACTCGTTTTTCTCCAATTGATGTTCAGGTAACTTCATGTTGTCGAAGATTCTGAACAGAATGTTAAATAGATCTCTCCACCAATGGGGACGGAATGATTCTCCGTGAGTTTTGATAATCTCAAAAAGGACAGTGAGTCCTCGGGTGCGTACATCTAGCTTGCAGCGACTGACGACACACGATAGGGAGAAGAGGAGTGGGAACCACCCCCTGAGCCACACCCTGTCGACCTCGGGCGCGCCGGGCTCGCCCTCCAGCCCCGCGTGCTCTACGAATAGCTGCGGCGACGTGCCCACCGCCGTCGCACAAGACCGTACCAGTCTGATCGCTTCCATAGACGTGTCCGGGAACTTCGCATTACAAGCAAACTCTGACAAACATTTAACTGCATCTTGGAAAGAATCTATCATCGCAGGGAACTGTCTATCGTACAATTCATTTATAATTTTGCCGGTAGTCTGGAATGCTAAGTCGACGATTGCTTCGTCTTGATCGCTTGCAGCCAGGTGAAATACAGAGAATATATTTTTCCAACCTGACTTAATGTTGGGCGCCTGGGAGTTAACCATCTGGGCGATACAACGAACAACCATATCTCTGATAGTTGGAGAGCTGTTTTTCTTCATAATGTGCTCAAATGGCCTTAAGAAATCTTTTTGGAATTTGAAATTAGAAAACTCTCCTTTTTCGATGAATTTCATGGACAGTTGTCTCAATGAATCCACTGCGAAGAATGCTATATCTTCGTTGCTGCTGCATCCTACTTTGTTGAAGTGATCACCAAGCACTTGCCATATTCGAGACCACTGCAGCCTGATGCGTCCCATGTTATAGTAAGATATTTCGACGATTTTCTGCAGTGAGAACATTCGAGGATTTGTGGGATGGCTCAGTTCATCAAGAGATACTTGACATAACGCTTTGACAAAGTCTACGATGGCGTCACCGTCAAGTTTCGTGGATCCCGTAAATATTCTATCTACTGCTACGACGACACTTTGTGAGCTGGTCTCCCCGATGTGTTCTTTGACGCTCGGATCCAGCGACATTAGACTAAACTTCAGCGAGTCGGGTTGAGGCTTGATGCCCGAGCCTGACAGGAACTGTGGTCGCACTCCCGTTCCGATGAGCTGCGCTAGTTCTAACTGAGAAATGCATTTAACCACATCCAACCAACTAGTTCCTAAGTAATTGCCGTCCGTGTGCGCCACGGTGATTAAAGTCTTTATTGTGTCGATGTTCTTCGCCTTCATCTCTGTGATGGGCGAGTTGGCAGTGAGCAGCGTGAAGCGTGCGAGAGCTTGCACGTATGCGTCCCTTTCAAGCGACATGTGGAAGATGCAGGCAATGCGGATGGCGCACCTAATACCGTCCAAGCACAACGACGCGATTTCAGGGTCATCACAATCCTGCAATCCTACTGAAAACGCTGCCAGGAATGGTGTCCACGCCATCTTGAACATAGGACGCACATGTTCCACGTGTTTAGCCGTCGTGAATGGAGTTTGTACGTGAGATACAGATTCCATTAAATTTTTCGCCGCTGTCGATATCACGTCCATCTCCATATTCCAGATCAGTTTTCTCTTCTTCTCGTTAGCGATCATGTGTTTCCCGGGTTTCGAAGAACTCTTCATTTTAATCTCGTGACCGGCTATTTCGTCGTAGATCTGTGACAGATACTCACGTGGCAGGTCATTATTGTCACTAATGCCACTATTCAACTTAATGTATTGTTCTTTTGTCATTTTATTCTTGACTTGCGGCGAATGTAAATCTGTTGTCAGCATTATTATGGAAAATGCTAAAACGTAGACGGTGTCCGCACTCATGAATAACGTGTTGTTAGGATTGCACTCACAGTAGCGTGACGCGAACTTTTCCATTAGCCTGTCAATCTTTTGGGCCTCACCGGGGAGTCTGAATCCTTCTAAGAAATAACGTAATGCAGCCACAATGTCCATGCTCGCGAAATTCATTGAATCTACGTAAGAGTACATCACTTCCTTCGAATGATCCTCGTTTTCACCTAAATATTCACCAACGAATGTTTTGTCGAGTCTTTCGTCGGTAAGCAACCACTCAGCGATTTCTTTCGTCGATGTTCCCAACAGACCTTGTTCTTGTAAGAAAGATACTCCTCGTTTTGGTTTCCTGTTAAATAGGTCAATGCCAGTTTCCCAAACCTCTTTCTGCTGTTTCAATACTTCGAATTGTTCTGGAGAATCCAATGTCTCTCTATTGCCGATATTACTGGATCCCGTAGAAACTAGACTGAGACTAGATCCCCCATGAGATTTGATACTATGATGGTCATGGTCTTCCTTTGCGATTCTCTCACCCAAAGTAGTTTGTAGGTTTGGATTGATATAAAGCTCTTTGCTCCATTCAACCATACATTTTAATATCGAGACTAGACATTCGAGTCCACGTATACGCATGGACTTCTCTTGGTTGGGCGTAGCGCCCAGTTCTAAGGCTTGCCTTCCTTGGGCAATCTTAGAAACATCATTAACCAATCGCTGGAACAAATTGGCTGCTGATAGATCACAGTCGTAGTTCACGTATATGTCTACGACGCTCTGCGCGTCACCGCAGATCCTGGTCAATGCTTGGATCACCATCCACTTGTGTTCGAAAGACGAGCTCGAAGTCTCCAGAATGTTCATAAAGATCTCTTTGAAAAATACTTCAATTTGCTTCTTTAGGTGCACTTTGAAGTTTTGCAGAAGAGCCAAGAAAATAGCTAAGGATAGTTCAAATACTTCAGGTACAGAACTGACGCCGTTCTTTGACAGCGCCACACAAAGATACTGCTTGATAGCAGTGATAAACATTTCATTGTTTCTAAATACTGGACCAGCATTTTGTAAGATAGACAAGAGAAGATGGAGAGAAAGAATTTTAGATCTTAGTTCATGTGATTTAGGGTCTGGAGTCCCTTCAGGTAGAGGTTTCATTGATAGCTTGCAGAGAGCTCTGAATACTAGGAAAGCATCTTTCTGTAACACATGAGTGAACTTTGCTGTGACTGAGTTATCATTTTCTGAAGCAACATCGACACTTTCTTGCGACGGTATTCTTTGTATAGTGGCTTCAGTCGGCACTTGGCCATTACTCTCTTGAGAAACACTCCCACTGTCTTGAGAATCCGATGGATTTTCATTATTATCAGGACTATTTGTTACATCTTCTTCAGATGTTTTCTTAGTTGCAATACTTATGGCATTATCTATAACTGAATCTACTATTTGTTTAGCAATTATTTTTGCTTCTAATACTTCGTCCACTTCTTCACCTTGCGTTTGTTCAGAATCTTTAACTTCCTCAGTTGCTTGCGTAGGTGATTCTTCTGATACAACATTACCGTTTGGCAATTTGTGTGGTATTTCTGTTACGGTATTGCTATTACTGTTGCCATTTGCTTCTGACTCAATGGCTTGGTTCTCCATTTTTGTGAAAATAACATTCAGCATCTGTGTCAGGGTTGCTCTCGCTGTGGTTTGATTGATGAGGTTTTTGCTTGCAAGGTAGATGTTGTAGCATGTTCTGACCGCAAGGAGTACTGTGCCTTCGTGAACTTCGACATGTTGGCTTGTGATCACTGTTAGTAGTGCTTTGATTATTTGTAGCTGCACTCCTTCATCAGTCTGTGGTCCTGTGAAACAACTGCAGATTGTTTCAACAATTCGGTCTATGAGAAGTTTCCTAGGTGTGGTTGAGTCGGGAATGTTTCCGGTGAGATGACCATACGCTATAAGTTTCTGTAAGCAGTCTAGAGCTGTGACGACTATCCTGGCTGCCTTGCTCTGGCACGCCAGTTCGAATGGTAAGAAGTATTTTTCTGCTGTGATAATGTTGGAAGCGTCATTCTTGGGTAGAGGCAGAGTCCCTGATGTAGGACTCTCTGATGACTCAGGTTGACCTCCATTTTTCAGTTCAGTTTTGATTTCCTCTGTAAAGAAAAATAAGGTTTTTGAATAGTGTTAATGGAATGTTACACACAAATGGTTTTACAAGGCAATGTAATGCACATTTGGATGTGCTATATCTTTGAGGATAGTGATTATAAATAATGTACTCAGATAAAAATTAATAGGTTTTTCAATAAACTTTTATCAACAGTCAATGTCCTCAATACTCACTTTGATAATTTTACATCTAAAATTGTCAAAATACTTTTCTTTTTTAAATTAAATCAATCAAGATAATTCAAGGTCAGAAGGAAAGGTCTTATTATCAATAACAATCAAAATGTTTTCTTTGGGTTTCTGTTGACAATTTATAACATGTAAATTGTGATCAAGAGAAGCGTGAAACAATAGGAACAGAAGAATTCATGTAGAATAACATTATTTTTGTAAAACATTGACTCAAGCTAACTGAAAACAAAAATCAGTATAATAGAAGCATACAAGGTGTAAGGCAATATTTGAAAAGGAAGTTGACCTTATGTATTCTAATATTCACGAAGCATTAGTCTGTGCAAAATTTGATATTGTATTTACTACTAATGCTTATTAATTTTCTGAAAGCAATTAATAAAATGTTTACAAGATGTTACATCATTTAACTATATATTTAATAAACCATAGTGAATCAACACGAGAATAAAATCATATTATCTTGAAGTCAGTACAATCAATGCAACAGGAAAAACACTTGAAAATTGTAAGTGCGCAACTATCTGTAATCATTTCACAATCAATAACAGTTTCACTGTACTTTCCTTAAAATACGACTCTAATTTCCGCATTTTATCGGCTGGGAACCAACTATTTTAACATTAATATTATAATTCAAAATTAGCTTTTTGCCCTGTGGATGTAACCGCAATACGCACACTCTCCAATTTCCGTCAAAGATGCACAAGCTGGTAAGCCTAAGCTATTCCCGGAGAGAGGTGAGCTGGCTGGAATAAAGCCCTCTGAAAGATAGCTACCATGGCCCACCCACAATGGTCCATCATGGGTTAAGTGCGGAAACTGAACTCCAATGGAATAGCAGCTTTCTGCCCAGTAATATGCTCACACATTGAGCATGTTAATAAATACATTGAGCATGTTGAGGGCACAATTTATAATACTCTCGAGAGAACTGTAATGCTTCTATAGACTTATGTAGCTGCAGAAAAAACTAGATATTTAGAAAATCATGTTTGTATACCAAAATTGAAACATAAGCTGCTAGGCACAAGGTTCCACTCATCATTAATGGTTCATTGGTTTTACTATTTAACTTATTCCGCTTGGAGCGCAGTTGTAGAATACAATTGAAAATTATAATACATCATAACTTAAAATTTTAGCTTACTTAAAACATGAACAGAGAGTACTGTTATGCTAAAGTTAAACTGAACATACATATTAATGATGTGCCTCCCGTTGCACTGAGTGCCAAAATTACAAATTAACTGTCAAGCTACGCATATAAGTAGGTTATTTACATAATATAGTACCCCAAGTTAATCATGCCATAAGCATACAGGAAGTATGGTTGTTGATACTAAGTTAGATATTGTATGTTACAATGTTATTCAAGCCATGGGCACAGCATTGCAAGTGTTTTTTGGCATCATTCAAACTCTTTCCTTTCAGTAAAATAATTTATTTTTCAAACCAAGATTTTTGTTATCTACCTCACTTCAAAGAAATCAAATATGAAGACAATTTATTATCAATAATGCAATTTTATAATGATTTATTGGGTATTTTGTTTATGGTTTATTTAAAGGTTTTCCTAGAGTTTATATAAAACTGTTAAGGCTTGTACTGTGTGTTTACCAATGAGCCAGGAGATGTTTGTGTGCTGCAGTTGACTACTACATGTTGATAATGATGTATGTTTATAAAGTTATGTGTAAATAATATTGTAATTACCAGACTTTGTAAACCGAGTCTCAGCTTTAGTGATTGCAGTAGAAATACAGAAGTTTTCATACCACATTATTTAATGTTTCATCCACTCTCATTTGTTATTAGTATTTCAATGCTAATTAAAACTTTGGTAGTTTTATTAGACTTAACAGTAACCTAGGTGTGATGTAATGTTTGTTTGCAAAGTTTTACATGTAGCTGTGACTTCATATCAACATGTATGCTCACCCAACATCAGTAAGAGGTATCTTTCAGTGAACATAGTTCTATTACATACAATCACACTAGGTCATGTACAAACTATACACATTATTGCTTCCACACACACCACTGACATTTGATCCACTGCCTGCCTCGCTCGACACTGCGTCGAAAACACTTCACAAGATACTATGATAACGTAAAGTAGGTTTCGACTTTTAAAACCAAGGTCAATACATTCACTATCTAATACATTATCAATAACAATAAAACTATCGTATTGTAGATTTTAACTTAATTAGTGACAGGTGATAAATACATGTACAGCACAGAATATATAACTTATTACGTTATTGAATACTGTAAAATGTCACTAAGTCTTACCTAAAGCGACCTCGCAGGACTTCTTTAGTTGGCTGTGGTAGGATCTTTTTATGTCCTTATCAGCCAAAATCTTTTCCAAAGCTCTGACTATAAACATTTCTTTAGTTTTCAAGTTGGTTTGCATCGTTATTTCATAAGTTGATCACTCCATTCGTCCCTATCGGAACCGACTTAGTTGCGCGGTGGTTTTATATTCATTTATATTACTTATTGAGGCACTGTTATATTGTAATCGTATTACTGTATACTCGTATCGAGATAGCACAAATGGAACATCACAAAACTTTAGGGAACTTTAGATTTTTGTGAAATCATTTCTGCGAGACGGAGATTTCTTTCTACGATTCACACCTCATCACAAACATGTCAATTATAAAGGTGCGTTCGTAAATGTCACTACATTGCACAATCCTGTCTGAAGTAATTTTTAAAATAATTAGGAACTTTTGTGTGATCTATCTGCACTGGTTTATAAAAATAATTATGAAGACAGCTAAAAACTTATTTTTGCATCGGTTTTTGAGCGTGAAAGATTAGATTTTTGATGATTCAGTTTTGGTGCGTTCACATTTACATGTTTTGACGAATATGTTGATTTCATTACGTCACCGTAATTAAGAATTGAGAAAGGGTTTTTAAGCCAAACATAGTAATATTCGTATACAAAACTAAAATAACCATACAAATTGATGCAAATTAACAAGCACAAAGATTTTTTTATTTGAGTAAATATTAAATTATTTCCTTCCAACAAAAAATGCGTTTAGTTTCTTTAGCTTCATGTCATGTCAAGAAAATTCAGTCAATTGTCATTTTGAATCTGTTGTTTCGCTGACGGACCGACTCGCTTGCGGTTAACCCGCTATTTACGTTAAAAATCGTGAAATTCTTCTTAAAAGAAGACCTATTTTTATATTTTGTGATATTTTAAATTAGCCAACAAAATTGCTTCCACAATGACAGTGACGCGGGTTGCGGAGTCCCGCACCGAGTTCAAATTGAAGAGTTTACCTGACGATGCTATATCGAGCGTTAAATTCGCCCCGAAATCCAATCAGTTCTTGCTGGTATCGTCGTGGGACTGCTCCGTGAGGCTGTACGATGTCACGTCGAACACAGAGCGCCATAAGTACAATCATGAGTTGCCCGTCTTGGACGTCTGTTTCCGGGTAAGATTTCAGTTGTTTTTGCATGCTTTTGTACTTGAATGCTGGTTATTTAGTGCATGCAGTTGCTTCACTTTATATAAATGGCTATATTTATGTTGGCCTATCACTTGTTGTCATATGGAAATTAAAAAACTGTTGTACAATAAGGATAATGCCTTAAAACAGGTAATTTGGAGAAACTGATTAGGTAAGCAGGTTTTTTATTAAAATACACAGGATGTAAGCCTATTATGTTTATGATAAAGCAGCAGTAATCCTTTTATAAATGGGCAGACCACCAAATAAGTATGTTAAGCATGACATCTTGGCAATAGACCAACTTTTTGAAGATTTCGGTAACACATGGTCTTTCTTTACTTAAGTTTTAATTTCCACGTAGCATTACAATAGACAGCAAAAAATGGCAAATATCTATTTGCTCTACTGATTTAATTTCATTCACTTTTTAGGATGCCGTTCATACCTATAGCGGTGGTTTGGACCAGACCCTCAAGATGTATGATCTCAACGCAAGTATGGAGACAACTTTGGGTGAACATAAAGGAGCTATCCGATGTGTGGAGTTTGCTTCTGAAGTGAATGCAGTGCTCACTGGCAGCTGGGATGGTACTGTTAAGATGTGGGATAGCCGTGTGCCGAATTGTGTTGGAACTTACAACCAGGGAAATGAGAGGGTATGCTATAAATGCCACAGCTGCTTGTTGGTTTTATTCTGTGTTCAATATTTTATGGTTATTGCATTAATTCATTAAACCCCAAGCGAACGCTGGCTTCGCTCTCTCATTGTCTTTCTATTGTCTCTAATTACGGTATTCGAAAGGTTAATGAGGATAAAATCTGATGAAATTGGTGATAAAAAATCAAAGATACTGTAGACAAAGTGGTTGTTTTAGTAACACATCTCCTGGTATGAGACCTGGTGCTGCCCGCACTAATGTTTGTTCTTGAAGTGTCTCAAATACATAAATAAAACATACCTAATTATTAATGCACAATTAAACTAATTTATTACTTGGTTTTTTAGTATAAAGTTAAATAATTAATTATTATGTTTCAGGTATACACAATGAGCATAGTTGGCGAGAAATTTGTTGTAGGCACATCAGGCCGTAAGATCTTTGTATGGGACGTAAGAAACATGGGCCATGTTAACCAGAGACGTGAGTCCTCCCTCAAGTACCAGACACGGTGCATCCGAGTGTTCCCTAACAAACAGGGTTATGTTCTCAGCTCCATCGAAGGCAGGGTTTCAGTGGAGTACCTTGATAGTAATCCAGAAGTTCAGAAGAAGAAGTATGCATTTAAGTGCCACCGTATTAAGGATGGAGGTGAGTATAATTTTTAAAAATGTCTAAGTTTCAAAGTTCAAACTAGTTAGTTTTAACTATGGCGGTAAGTCCCCTTTTTGAGGCGTGGTTTGAAAGACCTCACGGCGTCCTCACCTTCCGCATGACGCAGGTTCTCACCAACACGGTAAGTTTGGGAAGTTCCTGCACCGGATTCGTGCGAAAGCGACGCCCGGGTGTCGCCACTGTGTGGACCGCCCGGAGGACACGGTGGAGCACACGGTGGAGGTGTGCCCCGCTTGGGCAGAGCAACGGCGTGTCCTTGTGGGGGCGATCGGCGGCGGCGATCTCTCGCGCCGGGCCTTGGAGCGAGGAGAATTGGCAGGCGGTCGCCTCCTTCTGCGAAGCAGTAATGCTAGCAAAGGAGGCGGCCGATCGCGTGCGTGAGGCAACGGTTCTCACGCCACAACCGCCGCCGGGATTCCGATCTCGATTTCCGGCCACCGTAGGCGCGGGCTCGCGGACGGCGAACAATGGGTCCACCGTAGGCGCGGGCTCGCCGTCCGACCGTCCGGTAACCGCCCGGACCGAACCCAAGTCTTCGATGGCGCGTATTGTTCCACGCGTACCTCAGGGAGATGTCAGCAAATCGTAGGGGCCCAGCAGGGTCGAAGCCTACTGGGGCCACGGGTAGTGTGAAATTGAAACCCGTGGCCCTAGGACGAAGGCAAAGAACGAACAGGAGTGGGTTTTTAGTCAGTAAAAGTCTGACACTATCTCCCGCCCCGACCAAGAGCGAGATTTGTCATTAGATGATTTTCCCACATTAAAAAAATAAATAAAAAATTAAATTAATTTCAAAAATGCCAAAACCATGGAGCCTGAAGTTAATACTGACTGGATGAACCGGAAAAAATTATCTGCTACTTCAAACTTATTTTGATGTTTGTCAGTTAATGCAAATGGTTGAAATTAGCTTAAAACAACAATCACACACACTAGAGATCAATTGTCGAATCCGGCTCGGCTGGGCAGCGTTCGGGAAGCTGCGCAGTGTCTTCTCGTCCAATATACCACAGTGTCTCAATTCTATGACCAGTGCCTGTTGCCAGGGATGACATATGGCTCCGAAACGTGGTCGCTTACAATGGGCCTCATCAGAAGTGGTGGCGCCTAACACCGATTACTTGATGCGGAAATAATATAAATTCAATACGGTTGCCCTGGCGCTGGGTTTTAGGCTGATTTGAATAAAAAATGAATAAAGTGGACTGTATTGATGCGGTGTAGAAAATCGTAACTATACGTGGCCTTGCAAAATGCGACTTATGGGCGACGGAAGCAGGTTTTGGGCCTAGGAAAATTGGGCTAGGAACGCACACTGACCTGGATTCGTCCGTCGAAGCGAAGGCTTGATCATGGCTAGATGGAAGCTCTCGAACTGTCTCCACGCACTTGCAAATTCACCACGATGTTCGTAACTGCAGCTAGGTTTTAACACTCGTAACAGTTCGCCAATCGAAATATATAAGAAGATATTAAGCTCTAACGCGTGGCACACATCACATAGGTTTTTATAAGAGTGAAGAGTTGTTTTTCATAGAAGTTTCCCGAACGACGATAAAAGAGCAAAATAATCAATCAGCGTGCGCGTGGGAAAAGGATAGATATAGGTGGGATAATTTTGCATTTTGCATGGCACGCAACTTCTACTCTATAATTGGAATTATAAAAGTTATGAAACCCAACAAGAATCGCCAAACTTAAGTGGCAGTGGGCAGGGCACATTGCTTGCAGAACAGATGCTCGTTAGGGACGAAAGGTTCTGGAGTGGCGACCACGTACCGGAAGACGCAGCGTTGGAAGGCCTCTAATAAGGTGGACCAATAACCTGATGACCTGGTGATCGCGGGAATCCGATGGATGCGAGACGCACAGGATCGGTCGGTCATTAGGCGACACTTTGGGAAGGCCTTTGTCCAACAGTGGACGTCTTTTGGCTAAAATGATGATGATGATGATAAACAAACACTCATGCAGTCTATTATTATACTACTAAAAATCAGAACACAATACAATAAAGTTGTACAGAAAATCTCATTCCATATTTTCACATAAGTGCATGCACTTACTACTACTCTGTACTACTACTCTGTATCATGGGTGCTGTCACCTTCATCTGGACTCCTTAGTTTATTTTAGACTATAATTAAAAAAAAAATAACCTTCATTTCAGGTCTCGAAAAAATCTACCCAGTGAATGCAATAAGCTTCCACTCCATCTATAACACCTTCGCAACCGGAGGCTCTGACGGCTACGTCAACATCTGGGACGGCTTCAACAAGAAGAGGCTGTGTCAGTTCCATAGATACAACACTGCAGTCTCATCGCTAAGCTTCTCCCACGATGGGTCAGCACTAGCTATCGCTTGCTCCCAACTTGACGAGACACAAATAGAGGACCCGAAACCAGAAGACACTATCTACATACGATATGTGACAGACCAAGAAACAAAACCTAAATGAGAAGTGGATTATGCCCGACTAGTCTGTTATTAAATGGCCATTTCAAAGTGTGTGTAACTTAAGGTATGGGTGAAATTGGACTCCTGAACTTTGACTGACAATTTTGACGAATGATTAATTTCCATGTTGAGGAGCTAGTTTTTCAAGATTGCTGTGTGTCTGATTTTCCTCTGTCCATTGGATTCCAATTGTCCCAATAATAATAATAAATATTCCTTATAATGATAAAAAAATTGTAGCATAGTTAAATTGGAAATGTTTTGTATAATTGATTGCATAACAAGCTAAGTATTGGTTCTTTTGCGCTTGTTTTAATAGTGTCCTATGCTTGTTTTAATAGTGTGGTACGCTCATGCGTGTAACATTTGCGGCGCGTAACGTTTACAGGTAAACGTTTACAAAGCGAACGACTACTTTATTACTCGTGTTTCTTTTGAAAATGCTCTAACTTCTCGAAAAGTAGCAATAAAAAATACGCGCGTAGAACGCTTTACTTAAGTCTACCAATCCTATGACTACACGTCCTATGTGTGAGCATCCAGGAAGCCAGAATATTGTCTAGGAAAGTTGAAAGTTATGTAAATAGTGATTTTGTTTAAAGAAGTACACTGAATTAAAGCCGTTAACAGACTGCCGGGTGACAAGATCTTTGTGAATGAACCGTACAGTTCAATTAGGGTAAATTTTAGTTGTAAGTGATTAATAAAAAGTAATTAAGTTTCATAAAGGTGCGTTTTTTTACTTGAAATTAAACTTATTTGGTCTTTAATTTTATCACAAGATAGTCCCACGTCCACAATCTTTCAGGGTCTTAGCCTTGGGCAATATTCTTCTTTTAAATTACACTGGACCATTGCGTTAACCGCATTCAAAACATTTCGAAGCCCATAGTTAAAATTGGAAATTTTAATTGCATAAAATGCATCTCTTCGTCACTGCTCAGTACTCGCATTCATGCAAATAGCAGTTAGTAGTAAAGATAAAAAAAAAATATTCTTAGTAAAACTAAATACTTTTTAAACTTGACAAAATGGATATTTTGTCAAGTTTAAAAAGTATTTAGTTTTAACATTCTATTTAGTTTATTATTTCTGTTTCGATGATTCTACATTATTGTCCAGTTGTGTAGACGCTTGAGATATAAAACTACAATTATATAGCACAATATTCAATAAGAATCAATATGCGAATAATTAAAACAGCAACTGAACTTTACTCGAAGACATCCCGCCAAAAAATAGTGGATATTATGATGCTCCAATGTCTAATATCTATCCATTGAATGATAGATGAACAAGACCCAGACTTCAACAAAGCTTTTGACGTAGTCTCCGTCCCATTGTTGTGAGCTAATCGGAGAGCTTTAGTTTAAGGGATTAGCGACTAAAGTTTTCCTCGGACTATCTCAATAACTGATTCCAGAGTGTTAAAGTTGATATGTGGATTAGTTCTGATCTTGCTTTCGTCCATGACGTCCCACAGGGTAGTATTCTCGGCCCCACTTTAGGGCCAACGCTGCGTTAAGCGGGCGCCCGCGCGGGTACCCGTCGCGTGACGTCGCGCATGTGTCGTGTACGGTCCCGTAGCGGAAACCGGATTTTTACCTGCGCAGTGTCGCTAGTTCAACTTTATCGGTGTGCATGTAGTCGTGTCGATTGTATTATTACGTAGCAAAACGGGCGAGGGGCGCGGACGCGTCATACTAGACAAGAGTTTTAGTTTCCACCCGCACATAGATCGTGCTCTGTCCACTAGAATTAGAAAACTAATCTTTATTTTTAAAAACCATTGTTATGTTGCGGTCTCGGGTATATCGCAAGAAGTATATTTTGTGCTGTGTTACTCGCTAATCTCTTACTGTATGAGGTGGTGCGACAAAAACATCTTGCTTCGAATCGAACGAGCACAAAGGGCCGTACTAAAAGTTAGCAATTTTCTGCCGTTCTTATTTCTCACCAAATCTTTACGAGCGTAATGAAGTGTTATCTGTACGTCATTTCACTTTTATTCCCACGGTTCCGATCCTACGCAAGCACTCACTCCTTACCTACCTTATTTAAAGGTACCTAAACGATGTAAGCACACAGTCTGTTCCTCAGTTCGGTTCCATGCAACTTTTGCCCGTTGACATTTTAATTTTGGTTATTCCGGAAAAGTTCTGTCAATTTATGCCCTTCCAAAAGAGCTTTGCAAAAAAGAGCCTCAGCCTGGTTACAAAAGTTAGATCATGGATTCCACTGAGTAGTTGTTCTTTGTTTCTCGTAAGACGTGTGTAGGTAGGTAGGTACATACCCTACACGCACTCATTCACGCTCATGGTTTTTGACGGGATTTTTTTGAAGGAAGTTCAGTGGCTCTTATTTATTTATAAATTGATTCCTAGTAGATATTGTGACGTAAAATTAATTGGTGTAGTTTTGAATTTCAAGTGTCACTCAACTGGACAATTACAATCATTGAAACGGGCGCGATTTCTGTAAAATAGAGCTGAGAATTTCATTGACTGGCCTGTTGGTCTAGTGGTTAGTGGCCCTGACTGCTATGCCGGAGGTCGTGGGTTCGATTCCCACCCAGGACAAATGTTTGTGTGGTGAGCACGATTATTTGTTCTGTGTCTGGGTGTAATTTATCTATATATGTATGTATTTAGAAATATATAAGTATGTTTATCAGTTGTCTTAGTACCCATAACACAAGCTCTGCTTAGCTTGGGACTAGACGGCTTATTATTGTAGTATTGTTGACTAGGTACCTACCTCTGCGAAGCTTGCCGAGAAAGGTGACTCGATATATTTGCTGTCAAATACTGCAAAAAGATATAGAATATCTTACCCGCATTCTATGCAACTGAAAGTAACTCAAAGTGACTAAAAACTAAATAGGTACTTGATACAAGCATAACTGTGTGAAGCCAAAACAGAAAAACAAGAAAAACTATCTAGGTATAAACCGAAATAACCGAACTATCCTTTTCTATATGAATATGCTTTGTTTGGGAATGCAATATAAGTTCACTTCGACAGATGTAAATTGGAGGCAAAATAGGACGAATTCTTATCTACAATGTTGTTTTAAACCGCCTCATTACAAATAATAGCAACATTTCCCAGATCTACTGCTTGCAATGACTCAGACTGACGGATGTCTTTGTATCTCGAATAAAAGCGCGCTTTTATCAGCAAACAAGTGCCGCTGCTGTGGAATGTGCACGCCATATAAGTGCATATTAAAAGCATACTGCATTGCTTTGAATTAACACATTCGCGAATACACAAGACGTGTGCGTCCGCAGTGTTTCGCAATTAAAATTTAAGAGCATTTATGCTGCTTTCTTTTGCGGAGAATGGAACTTCTTTTGTAGTAAAGATAATGGTGATTTTCCCGTGGATAGTTAGTAAGGATAAGTTTGTAGTTATGAAAGCTCGACCAGTCCAAATTGGCACTCAAACAAAGCCAATGTTTGCGACCACCTAAAGGTTTCTTAGATGTTATTATAAACGTTTGGTGCGTCAAACCAAACGAGTGTTAGTTGTTTACTGAGCACGTTTACTGCTGTTGTAATTATATTCTAGTATACCTTCGAACACTTGTTAATTGAGGAAGTTGTAGCTAATGCGGTACTTCGATCATTTGTTTGTTTAAACACGGATTTCTTAAAGTTTCTCCTCATTGTTAAGTTTTAATAAGCCCTGGTGTGATGTGGAATTAACTCGCAGCTTTATTAACTTACTAATTATACAGTTGTGAAGATATTGCGTCAGGTGAGACGAGTAGATATGGATGTCTAAATAGAAATCATAGGCTTGGCATTTATTGCGCTTTGACTAGAAGTTTATGTGTTTACGTACATATTAGGTATTGGAGAAAATTGCAGGTTTAGATGAAGATCGAGAACCTATTGTCAGAAGATAAGATTTATATAACACTAGGTGGTCTCGTCACTATAAGGAACCTCTCGGTTGATTGATGGGATAGTTGATGACTATTTTTTTTTTTGACGGTGGGAAAATCATCCAATGACATCCCCCGTTCTAGGGCGGAGCGCGAGGGTTTGTCAGACTTTTACTGACAAAAAACCCACTCCTGTTCCTTCGTTGCCTTTCATACCAGGGCCGAGTCTTTCAGAAGCAGACCTTGGCCCCAGTAGGCTTCGACCCTGCTGGGCCCCTACGGTTTGCTGACATCACCTTGAGGCGCGCGTGGAATAGTACGCGCCGTCGACGACTTTTGCTAGGTCCAGACGATTACCGGATGATCGGACGAGGTCCTCGAAGGTCATCGAACTAGTTGAAGTAACGAGCTGTAAAGGGTGTATGTCTGTCTATCTGTATATGTACATATACCTATGATTATACGACAGATGTAAAAGGTAACTAATGTATTGCTTCAGCACAGTACCCAATAAGTACATAAGTAGTAAATAATAACAATAAGTACATAGTAGTAGTAGCTTAAAAGCCTTAAAATATTTTTCAATTCACTTCCTCGAAAATCCGCTCTTATCCGGTGGGATAAAAGCAGTGGCTTTTAGGCACACAATTGACGGTTTTTCGTACTAGTGCGAAAAAGTGCGCAGACTCGCTTCTGCCACCATTTTATTACATTTATCGTATCAGTCTGGACGCGCGTCGAACCCATGAGTCGCGAGTCAGCCTCCGTTTATTCATGTCTTCGTAAGTGTATTGAAAAACGTCGTTTGATATACGAGAAAATTTGTCACTGCAGCCCTTGGCTCCATAACACCAGAATGAAGAAGAATAATGCCGCAAATGAAAGAATGTCGCTTCGGTTGCAAACAAACTTTCTCCACTTGTATCAAAATGTACTGTGTATTTCCTAATCACTAATGGCGGTAAAAAAGAAAATACGGGGAAAATTTCGAAGAGGTTTAAAGTACTTAGGTTTGTCCTCTTAATCGACTGAGTGGTCGTGGTCATGTCTCGGTCGAGCTTTGCCATGCGACGCCATGCAGCTTTGTGTGTTGGCGGCTTGGATGTGAGCTGAAAATTTAATGAGGTCCGTCCACCGTGTTGGAGAGCGTCCACGTGATCTTTTGCCCTCGATTTTCCCTTGCACCACCAATCGTCCCATCGAGTCCTCATTACGGGTGATATGCCCGAAGAGCTTGAGGATTCGTATTTGCACAGACGACGACAATCTCTCTTTGATATTGAGATTCTTACAGGATTGAAACATTGGTAAGTAAAACTTAATTAAAAGTAGTTAAGTACCTATCTAAAAAGCAATGAAAGCAGCTACTATCTATTTTCAAGCTAACTTACTGGCTAACCATTACTGGCTCACTAACCACTAGATCAACAGGTCAGCAGGCTGTTGGTCTAGTGCAGTGGTTCTTAACCCTATAGTCATGAGGGACCATATGACCAAATTTTTGTCGGTAAAATAAATGAACGGTTGTTCCAATTCATATATATATATATATATATTTAATTGATATAAACCAGTGCTTGACTGCGATCCCACCTGATGGTAAGCAGTGATGCAATCATTGATGGTGAGGCGTACTAGTTTATTAAGAGCCTATTCACTCTAGCCCTCAAGATTTATTTCCGACCATTCTTATTTATTAGGATGGCTCCGCGGACCATTTGGGATGCTTTCAGGGACCACCAGTGGTCCGCGGACCACCGGTTAAGAACCACTGGTCTAGTGGTTAGTGAGCCTGACTGCTATGCCGGAGGTCTTGGGTTCGATTCCCACCCAAGACTAAAGTTCGTGTGATGAGCACAATCATTCGTTCTGTGTCTGGGTGTAATTTATCTATAATAAGGTAGATATGTTTATCAGTTGTCTAGCACACAAAGCACAAGCTCTGCTTAGTTTGGGACTAGATGGCGTTGTGTGATAGTTGTGGAATATTATTATTATGCATTTACATATCTCAGGAGCCTGAGGTCCTGGACCTTTGGAAGGCGTACGAGAGGCCGAAGCCAACTCTCAGAGGCCCTTTAGATAATTTTAATGGAACGTGACATCAACCGATGATCATCCCTGCACGCGCTACGCTACCACTCCAACCCAAGGACAACCCCCGGTTGGTGAAAAACTATTGCGACATATGGAAAACAAAGATAATAGGGCTATGGTTTTTGGAGTGTTAAGTTTAGTGGTAATCTGGAACTATGTTAAGACTATGGCTCCTGCCTTAATCCATCTTCTTCATGAAATCCATGTTATTAATCTATCGAGAAAAGGCAGGGGGTGACTTGCACACTCAATTATTATTATATTATTACATGGAGTGTCTAGGACTCTAATTACCTACTAACTGCTCTCAATAGAATATTCAACGTACCTAAATAAAACTTCTACAAACATTTTCCTGCGTTTCATTCAGCACTACGTTTTATAGCCGGGCCTGGCGTGGGCGGGTATCCTATGACTCGGCGACTTCGGGTCTACTCCACTACAACCAAGATAAAGTATTTATATTGTCCATTCATAATGTATGAGTAGCGATAGAAAAATGTCGGTAAGAGCTTGGGAACTTGGCTATTTTTAAAGATTTCGTCGTTCACGTCACCACAGAATAAGTAATAGTACCTACTCACATACCTATTTAGGTATCTTTCTATCTAGGTTTGTATTTTTGAAGTTTTAGATGGAATTATCTATTAATGAGTCTTCTACTCGTAAATCTATTGTTTTATTAAAGCTACCAGTGTCCAATTAGTTTTGAACAGTTAATCTCAATCGAAATCTAAAATCTTTTTAAATATAAACAAACCTTTATATAATGAGAATATTAACTTACTCAAACACAACTCAGAAATACCGGTCAAGAGCGAGTCGGACTTACGCACCAAGAGTACCGTACAAACTTAGCTATGTAAACTAGTTAAATTCCCGAATCGAAACGAACATTCCTTTAATGAAAAGATTAACTACCTATACCTACTGAGGGACAAACTGAACTTAGCCGATGGATTGACATTGACAGGTCAGGTTTTGCTAATTGTAAATAAGTTTATATTGATGTAACTACAATGACTGATAATCCGTGACTAATAATGAAATTGGGCAGTGGGTCCAATCGACCTATTCAAAATGTGATTGGGTGGAGTGATCCCACGTGTCCATTTCGAGCGGGTTCTGCCCCCCTAGCCAAGTTGCAAACGATAAACGTGAACGCTTAGTAATCTCCAATAGATTTTCAACTTTATACCTAAGAGTATAAAGTTGAAAATCTATTAAAGACTACTGAGCGTTAGCGATCGGAACGAACGAAAACACTATGTAATCTTCAATAGATTTTCAACTTTATATCCAATGGCATAAAGTTCAAAATCTATTAAAGACTACTGAGAGTTTACGTTTATCGTTTGCAACTTGGCTAGGGGGGCTGGTACTCTTATCCAAAATATACGTCAGTTTAGACAAGAATAAAAGCAATAAAAAATAGTAAAAGTGAAAAACACCAAACAATAATCTGGGCTGTTTTGAAAGAACACGACGTGATGTCACCGCCCCGCGTTCCCCTGAACTTGCTTTTCTGATCCTGCCCAGAATCATCTAAGTTACTAGACCCACATTATCTAGCTTTATTACAACTGGTTTACAGTGCTGGTTCAGGCCACGTAGCAAGAGAAGCAAATGCTACGGGCCCCAAGTATTGGGATGGGCCCCTCTTGGACGTACAAAAACAAGTCAAAATTCCTGCGCCATATGAAAACTAACCAACTTCGGATTTTAAAAATTTGGCCAATGGTCTATGCACCCTTCGCTACTTATGGGCACTGCAGCCTGTATGAAAAATAAGTCAAAGAAGTTTTAATTCGTTATCATTTATAAAGATTTTAGGCCCTTTCTCGAATTTGCTAGAGGCCCCACGACAGCAAATCAGGTACTGCTGGTTTACCAACAAAACTAATAAATGCGTATGATTAATATGATTATTTAGTTCTGCTATCTTCGTCGTACGGTGACAGTGATCCAGACTAACTTTCTTTTCTTTCGTGAACTTTTGAATGATGAGTAAAACCGAAGATCTTACCTAATGTAGGTAGGTACTAAGTAAACACTCCGTTATCAAATATAAATATATCGAATAGGTTATAGGGGCCGGGTTGTTGCAGGATGCTAACTCAACATCTTAATTAGCAGTGGGACGAGAAAACACGATGTTCTAGTATTAAATACTGGATATTAGCAATATGTTGGTAATTGACCTAAACTGGACCTTATATTGCTATCTTTGCCGCAAAACGCAACCTGTGACCTGTTACTATTAAATGTCATACCTAACTAACTGGTACACAAGCTGCAAGCACCTATACTCCATTTGTTTAGGTAGTTAACTAAACGTAAACAATTTTGATGTCTTTTTAATAAAAAAAAATCGTATAAAAGACATACAAAGGTTATTTAAATTTAGTTAATTACCAAACTTCGGTATAGGTAAATAACAAATTGTAAACATTTTTAGATACAATTTTTAGACAACTTTTAGATAAAAACATGTCAAGATTGTTTACATTTAGTTAATTACATAAACAGATGAAGTATAGATACTAACAGTCTAAAAATAAGTGTGTAGGTAGGTACTGTAGAGACTCTTTCATCAGGGCCTAGCGATGACGTGTTAAATGTCAGTCATGCGAGATAGAAAGAGGGATGGAGGTAGGTATACACCCTATACAACATTATTTTTATATGCGAAACCTGAATATAGTTTGTCCAGAATCTGTTACTGAATCGATTCCAATAATTTTTACACCATGCTATATTTTTTCCAAAAATATTTTAAAAAGGTCACAAGTTGAACACCACTGACACTAAGTACAACACAGGTCACGGCAGGTCATAGTGAGCATTAGGTGCCAGCGCACAGCTGGGTGCGGGAGCAAAACCACCCCATGGGATGGCCCAGTAACCATGTATTTGTACGGACAACCAGGTGACATAACAAGCTTATAACTTTGTGATTTTTCATGATACAGTTATGACATTTTGTACATGGATTCTTTACATAAAAATACTAGTCACGTGTTTCAGGTTTCGCATACACTAAAACTAATGTTGTATAGCTTTATCCCTATGACAGTTCAGTTTAGATCGAATAAAAACTTTTTACAAAAAAAAATACAACCGACTTCAAAGTAAAAAAAAACACTGAAAAGTGCAAAATAACTTTAATTTCGGAAGTCGGTGTTTCTATAATAGTTTTGTCTCTTCGTTATTTAACACCGACTTCCGAAATTAAAGTTATTTTGCACTATTCAGTGTTTTTTTTTTACTTTGAAGTCGGTTGTATTTTTTTTGTAAAAAGTTTTTATTTTACACTTTTTAGTTATGGTACCACCACTAAAAAGTACCCCTCAGCCAAACTTAAATACCTTATAGCCAGAGTGCATCTCATGACAATTTTAATAATCCCAAACACGGTAAGATTACATTAATTTATTACAGAGTTCCGGTGCCTAACTTCAGGCTTCATCATCAGATCAGTTCGATATATTCCCCCTCTACTTTCAGTCAGTCATCGACTACACGTATAAACAAAGCAATTTTACTTGTTACGACGGTTCTGCTGTGATCCTATGAGGAGTTCTGTTCCATATCTTCGAAGTTCATGATCAGATCATAACAATATTTCTATGGGACTAATTCGGAAGCATAACCTTTCAATCAAAAAAAAATAATTCAAAATCGGTCCACAATTGACCGAGAAATCGGTGAACATACATAAAAAAAAAAAACATACATTCAACTGAACATATAACCACCTCCTTTTTGAAGTCGGTTAAAAATGGATCGCGTGATTTGAACTCACATCACATTACACATTATACATGAAAGAAATAAATACTAATTCGTTTTAAAATAAAGTTTTTTGATGAGTTTAATGCGGCATCCTAATTAGTGGGCGATTAAATATGATTGCGGTTCTGAAGCGATCCGATGCGGTTAGGGGTCTTTAAGTCAAGAGTTAGGTACTTCTAGGCAACCGTGTTCCATCTTTGGCCACATCATCGCTTACCATCAGATGAGATAGTGGTCAAACGCGAGCCTATACAAAATAAAATAAAAAATCGGGCAAGTGCGAGTCGGACTCGCGTACTGTATCAAGGATTCAGTACCGAATCGAGTATCAAAGATTTTTACGAATAGCAAAAAAGTTTTTTTTTTTTGACGTGACGACAAATTTACAGTTTTCAGTTTTTTCCTATACTTATGCTATGAGACCTTGCTTCATGACCAGGATTCTAGGAAAACGGTAAGTACCCTTTGAATTTTGATTCCCTTGAGAGTGTCGAAATATACGTTTTTTTGCAGCATAAACGGCCATATCTTTTTTTCGTTAACTTAAAAGTTTGATTTTTTCACAGCTTCAAGGGACCGCAGACCTGAATTACCGACGGACCACGAAGTGATCCTATAGGGGTTCCATTTTTTTCTTTGGAGGTATGTATATTAACCCTAAAAAATAGCTTATGAACGAATATTTTTTCCTTTGACCAACAATTTATCAACAAATTACCCATGCTAGCAACAAAGCATCGTAAAGTACACGCTGACTTGTTTGTTTGGTATAACAGAACAAATTTTAAGAAATTTTAACTTCCATTTCCTTCCTCTATCTCAACGTTATCACTAGTATATGCAGCATTGATCGTCTTTACATAGGATCACTGCATTCTCGCCACGTCTTATAAACAACGGTACCTAAGTTACACGTTAATTGAAAAACATTAAGCTTATAAATGCGTCACTGTCTTGGCTTTATCTTCATTAGAGGTAACACCTATATCATGATAGCTTGGAAGTGCGCGAAATAATTCAATGGGGATGGGAGTGTGAGAATGTCCTGGAATCCATTGAAAAGAAATGGTCGGTGTGTAGTTTAAAGTCGCTTCTGGTTTCTTCCTTAAAGTGAAAGCATTTAGGTAGCCCATGAAATTAAAATTTTCTTAATTTTTTTACATTTTGTAGGTCAGTGTCAAGGTGTTGCCTAATAGATGCCCAATCCTGTTTACCGTCAAGTTTGCAGCGCGATTGAAGGCGGCGTCAGGTAAGTTTGACGGTGTTTGGCTATCAGTAAGCATGACAAGTCTACTGTCTGTATAGGTAAGTGATGAAGAATGCATGACGTTATGGACGCCACACATGATCCAGTTTACTGGATGCCGCTTCAACCGCGCTGCAAACTTGACGGTTTCTGCCGGAAAACCTGTCAAACTTTGCTTTTGAAGCCGGGTTTGAAATGTTCTCAATTCTGAAAACAACCATCCGTCTCTTTTAGGAACTAAAATGAAGGGAATCTTTCTTTATTTTTTATGGCGTCCAATACATATAAATACAAATACAAAAGATTGGTTTTAAATACTCATCCTTCGCCAAACTTAAGTGGCAGTGGGCAGGGCACATTGCTCGCAGAACAGATGGTCGATGGGGACGAAAGGTTCTGGAATGGCGACCACGTACCGGAAGACGCAGCGTTGGAAGGCCTCCCACATGGTGGACCAATGACCTGGTGAGGGTTGCGGGAATCTGATGGATGCGAGAAGCACATCATCATTTCATCATCATTGTGGCGACATTTGGGGGAGGCCTATGTTCAACAGTGGACGTCTTTCGGCTGAAATGATGATGATGATGATGACTCATCCTTCTTTCTATCTCGTGTGTCCTGTGATCTAATTACATGTCTAATTGAAAAAGAACATGGATAATCGCTAATATTATAATAAAAGTCATATTTAGACGGATGCAAAATAAAAAAAGAAATCTGCAATAATGCGATTTTTTGATAATTACAAAAACTTACTAAAAATATTAGATATATTCCACAACATGGCAAATCTTTTACCACGTTTAAAAAGTGCAAAAAAAGCGATATCAGTAAAAATGCAATATTTTTAGTAAGATACTGCCATCGGAAAATCTACTACTGCTATCATTCAAAGCTTTATGTAGGTAATCTCTCGTTATAGGAGTCAACGAATTTCAAAGTCATAGTAAGCCAATCGGCAAAATCATCCCACCCGATCTTTACCCACAGACGCACAATTACAAGCTGCATTAGGTTTAGAAGCGACTAAGTCCTAGCTCGTCGAACAAATGTCTCGCTATCTAGTCATAGGTTTACTCCTTATATCTTCATTAGACCTCACACTTTATCATGTGACAAAGTGAAGCGTGGGCGACATAATTAAGTTAGGAGCTGACTTATGCATGTACCAGGGAATGGTGAGGCGTCAATAGTTTTACTTTAGACACCAAACACAATCTGGCTAGCTCTGCAGAGATTATCCGTAAATAAACATACATTCAACTTTTTGAATAATTTTACCTCAAAAACGGTGGCTCGTAAGAAAAAAAGTATTTAGACATTTTTGTAAATAATTATATCTGATCTACAATTTTGAATGAGTTAATTTTGTGATAAAACTTACCGTTTTGCTGAAAATCGCGAAAATCTCGTTTTTGTGACCTTTGACACCGAGTATTTTTTTTTCAGCTGGGTGCGAATTATTGTAACCTTACCCCTATTTTTTTGACCTGATTTGGCTGGACTAATATTTATGAAAGCTCTTTTTTAAAGAGGTATATTTTCTATGCTCAGTGTTCAAATGAAACACAATGCAACGACATACAATACATAAACCATAACTCTGATATGTTAACGAGTTAAGACTTAGATAAGATTCTTGTTATACACAGACTGAACACCATCTGACCTTTGCAAGCCTCAGTGATTAGTTAAAAGCACTTGTGGCTTGACGCTAGCGACCGTATAATATTCACACTTACCTACATTATTACGTGTTTGCACACTTGGAACGTCGTAGTGCTTTGTTTTCGCATTAAATAACTTATAATTTGTATATAAATTATCTCATCATCATCATCCACTGTCTGACTTCACCCACTGCCTAGCGTAGACCTTCCTTTTTCTGTAGGTACCATCCTCACGTTTCTGTGCCAACGTCATCTGATTACATTCGCGATTGCAATTGGTCGTCTCTCAATTCGCCGCCGGACGACAACTACAGGGTCTTTGATTCTTCTTCTATAACCCCTCCTTTTCCCAATCCTTGATTATGCCGATGTCAGTTATTTAGACCTAACTGAAGTGCAGTTAGATAAGCTTGAGCGACTTCAAAACTTTTGTATTAGATTCATATTTGGATTGCGCCAATATGATCGTATTTCTGAATTTCGTATAAGCTCAAGTGGCTGCCAATCCGCCTTCGCCGGAATTTTATCGTTGTGTTACAGTGTTCTGTTTATTCCTACAACTCCCTCTTATCTTAAAGAACGTTTTAAGTTCCTTCATGACACACATTCTAGACACTTGAGATCATCGGAGAATTTGAAATTTTTAATGCCCTATCAAGCTCAGTGACAATTCGTTCACGGTCCAAGCGGTGCGATTGTGGAACGCGTTGCCGATGCCAATTAGGCAAGCCCAGTCACTAGCTTCTTTCAAAAATCTAGTCAAAGATCATTTCCTTTCACTCATACCGCAGACTGCCACCCCCCCTTTTTCTATTTCAAGTTATTACAGCCCATCCTAAGGTTGTCTGGTAGATATCGCTGTCAGCGATAAGACTGCCTTTGTACTCATAGATTTAAGTTAGTATAAAATTTTTGTTACTATTTTGGTGTACAATAATAGTACATTATGATATATGTGTGTAATGTTAGTGATTACCTTCGAGGCGCCCCATTAATTACTCACGTGTGTCATACGAAGTTTTTCAATACACTTGTGAAGAAAACAACAGTAAAACTAATAAAATTCTGTGACATGGCGGTAAAAAATTGTTTTCATAACGCGCGCATCATTTTTTTTATTTACCCCTAGAGGACGGCTAAGGTATTTTGATCATACTGCCTAGTCTTACGTTTATGCACCGTTTATGTTTTCTTGCGAGAAAAGTTTTTACGATGTCTTTCGTAGTGACAATAGAATACGGATGTAACATTTTCTAATGATTTTGTAGTATTTAATTTTATTTAATTAGGTAATACAGCCATTGAACTTCACTGGAATAAAAAAACCACGCGCATCTGAAAATGGCGGCCATAGACCACAAAAAAAAACAAATTTTATTTGAATGTACGATTTATTTACTAAATGTTTTTTATTAAATAAATCGTTTGTACAAGTTCAATTTGTCCATTTTAACTTGTAAATTGGATGAAATGAGTAAGACACTAATTTATATACCTACTATTGAACGGGAATTTTATTCGAACTCAAAATTTGTTTTGAGTACAAAGAGGTTGAACAAAAAGGTTTTAACTACATTATAGCACTAGTGCGTAATGGTAATCAAAATGTCACAGTTTGGTAATGAGTGCAATTACATACCTAAGTGCAGTGCAATAAGAGTCACTTTCTGAGCAAGTGTGTTGAAAAGTTTATTCTATTCTATTCTAATATTGCCACGAGCAAAATTACTAAGCCAGTCTGTAAAGTTGGTACAGCAGCAAACTCCTTTCGGATCGGACTTTTCGAATTTGGACTTGAATTCCATTATTCTTGTGAGCTGCTCTGCATGTAAATGCATCCGATTTCCAGAGGTAAAATTGGTTTTTCATGTATTATTAATTTAAAAGGGTAAGCAACGCACCTAACGTTGCTGCTTATGTTATCCTGTACTGTTACTGTGTTTTCATTTTTTAAAGTTAGGCTCCCGGTATTGCAGATGTGTAACTTACAAGTGTATAGGGACCATCAAGTTAGCCGCCTGCTTGTTTGCCATTTGTCCCTCTATTATGCAATAAACAACATTGACAACAAAATCAATGACGAAGCTTTTTGGCAGTTTTCTCTTATTAGATGTCCTTAATTAGTTTTGTTTTGTAAAGACGCACCTAGTCAGTTTCATTTTGACATCGAAATCATGAAGCAATCAATTCTTCAAACTTCAGCTGTAATACATTCGTATAAGTTCCTACCGTATGTACTCGTGGACTCTCGAGGCCTCTGTCCGAATATTATTGTAACATCACAAATTATCTCACAATGCAGAGACAAGCTAGAGTAGAGACAAAAACAACAATGGCTCATAGTTTGAGTGATAGGGTGACTAGCTTATATGTTACTAAGAGACACTTTACACGATTAAAATAAAATATTGAAATTTTTTCACACAATGATTTTATTTTCTGCTATTTTTCTTAATGTAAATCGCATCAATCAAGTACTTAAGTAATTTTGAAAGAAAAACAATGATTTTCACGCAGTGTGGTGATGCTGTCTGTCGTGCCCAATAAACGACGACCTCCATAACTTAAATGAGGCTGATGGAAGAGCCACATCGCTACTAACTAGTCGGAGGAAAATATGTGTATATCGACTTGCAAGGAAGACAGTATGATAGTGGCAATAAGATTTCTATTCAACTTTGAATGGAATTTAAAGCGCAGAAATACACTTCGTACCAATTCAAATAAGCACTCTTACGACAAAAAAAAAGTTTGAGAGAACTACCGTCCAATTTGCACTGCATTAGCAAATAAATTGCTTGTAATAATTTCCTATAAAAGCCCGAAAGCACAATCACCGTACAAAGCTCAGTCGAGTCCAGTCATCGCGCCTGGGAATCGCACTTATTACTCGCACTCGCACCCGATCTTGAACAGACACTTGTGGATCTCGAAACACAGGCCGGTGTCGAATCAGCCACTCGTCCAACTTTCCCGTCTCGAGGGCCCTCCTCAACGAATATCTAATGAATACTTACAGAATAAATATGATAACAATTGTTTTATAAAAACGTACGCTTTCACGTGTGGGCGTACGAAAATAAAGAGTTAAATTAAAAGAGTCCATTAGTCGAGTGTGCGTGTTAGGTCATTGATTTGGCGAATTGAAAGTGCATGGACTTTTTAATTTTAAGTAGCGGTTAGCTTGAGGCGTGGGCGTTAGGACTCGATATCTAGTTTGACGAAGCTGTCGGAGAGATTCAAGTTATTCGGTCAAGATGAGGATGAGTCTTATTGTCTTGCTTTAGATCTTGAATGTTTTATGCTGTGAATTCGACACTAGACAAGACATTTTATTGATGAACTTGAGGAGTTGGTGAAAAGATAATAACATTAATTACCTCTGCTATTACGTTACAAGATTTGTCTCACTACTCTGAATTTCCTTCCCAAAGGTTGAACTCTCTTTAACATCAGTTATTATTGCTATAATTATGCCCCAACTAATTCAAGATAGCTGGCATCAATCACGAGTGTGCTATGCGAAAGCAGGAGCTTTTCATCCAGAAGCCTAAAACGTAACATCTTCCAAACAGCCATCGACATACCTTAGCTTCCACACTAAATATCGGTTAACAATAACAATAAATACAACACGTCACAACCACTGAGTAATATGTCCCGTTGTCAGCCAACAATAAAGCACTTTCTCACGTCCAGTGACAAATAGCGAGAGAATTAATACCAACTCGCTTTTGTACGAATAAATCAAATGTTGAGCAGCGCACGGCAGGTTGTTTTGACCGGCATGTAGAACCATTTAACTTGTACACTTTGATTAACCTCTATCGCAAAGACATAAGGTCTTATTGTAAAAAATCGAACGATATTTGACATTGAAATCTGGAGTGTAACCAACAACGTTACTTTTGCAGTCGTCATTACTTTTATAATCTTCTACTAAAAGGTTGTTTTAGTTCGTTTTAAGGCAATAGGTTGTTTTATAGTGTTAAATATACGCGTTCGTGGGAGGATGTTATTGCTCAGTGTCTTCGACAACGTGTAGGGATGCAGCTTACTGCTGAGGTGATTTACTTGAGCAGTTATTGCGAAGATGATATATTTAGGCTTTAATGGTATAAGCTGTATTTTTCTGGGTTTAATCTGTATAATATCATAGTTTCTCTGATATATTTTGTCGCAAAGAGAGTGTTATGCCGAGAGAAAAGAATAAGGCTTGGAACCTCGTGTTAGTAGCTCGCATTTTGTTTCATATCCTATGTAAAGTCTTACAAGTCCTTCATCTTATTGGTTCCAAACAGTTTCAGGTCTTTGAAATATCTAATCTAGTTATCTAGTTTATCTATATTTTAGTTGTTTTGATGAATCAATCGACTCCGCCACAACTGTACAGCTTGAGGATTCTGAAATCAGCAATGAGCAATTTAAGAGCACCTAACAGGCATAGTTATTTGCAGAAACTGTACCGAAACTCAGGACGCATCTCCTACTCCAAAAATATTTTAATTCAATATTTTTCTTGAGTGGTCAGTACATCCCTAGTATCCGCACAGGGTGTCCCCCAGACAAATGTGTTGGAAGTTCAACAAGTGGTGTGCACAATTACGAGCACTGCAGTTGGGGGTTAATAGTCTCAATAATTTGACATATTGGGTGGTCGCCCTGCTAGGCCAGCACTCGCAGTCGAAGCAAATTAATAAGGGATCCGATACTTTGCGAATAGATAAATTTTCTAGGTAAAAAGATGGTTAATCAAAGGATATTTGAAACTTTTAATAAACCTCTGTAATGTGTGTAATTTGTCTGTTTCAGTGTTAGTAATCTCGCACTATTAAGTGATGTTGATATTGATACTTGTGATATTAAAGTTGCTGTAGGTATCTATTTCATGAGTATGCCATCTGCTCTTAGATATTTTTAAAACCGTTCAAACAATGTAAGTGGCTACCATTTGTAGATCTTTGGTAGTTGATACAGGTAGTCTCAGAATTGACAACTAGTCTTGTCAAGGAGTATCGGGATTCTCAGTTCTCAGTTCCATCTGGGTTGTGAAGGTCAAATCGGCAGTCGCTTCTTGTGAGATCTTGATAGTCAGCTTCATCTGAAGTTGGAAAAAGGTAGGCAGATTGATATACCTGATACCACTTAATGACTGATTTTCTATTATTTTATCTCAGTCAAATGACCTCACGTACCTATTCATTTCTAAGAACAGATACATAAAAGGATATAGATAGCTGTTCAGTTTCCTACACATTAAATTCACCATAAAGACACGCACATTAAGATCGACTAATAAAAGCGATTACAGTAGTTAAAATCACTGAAGTATTACTTGACATTACTGCTGAGTTTAAGAGCGATATTGACTGATACGAGGAAATACAGACAGATCACGGAAGCGCATATTAAGTTCAATCTCGGATCATGAACTTTACAATATTTGTGTAGTCCGCCGTGCAAATAACTAAAACTTTATGAGATGCGACGCAGATATCCAAGTGACATAAAGGCGTAACCAGATTGCAGTTGATCGACGTGTCATCTTAAAAAAACATAATCGATCGTCCAAATCAAGTGATGGTCGATCGATGCACTGGCTTCCATCGATTGACGAACGATGAACCATCATCTATATTCTATTTCAACGATATTTGAACCTCTGATTTTTTAACTTTATCTTTAACTAAGAATTACTCTTGTATGGTCCATACGCAAGACACCCAGACCCGGAACACCTATCTGTAGGCCATGCTAATTTTTGTTCCAAACGGGAATAGAACCGGCAACACAGAGTGCAGCAGCCAATTGCTCAACCACTGCGCCGAGTGTGCTGTCACATCTCGATCTGTTACTCTCTCTACCAAGTTTTGTCTGCTGGTTCCATTTGGGGTCATCTCTTCTCACCATTCTTCGGTCTCCTGTTTTTCGGTGTGTATTTTTCTTACCCCTCAGCTATTTTTCTCACGGCAGTTGATTCATTTCTTCGAAATGAACGTTCGCGCTCCTGGTTGGGAGCGCTCCTCATTCTTCCTTGTGTATTTTTCTTACTCCTTAGCCATCCGTTTTGGGTTTAACGGTAGTCGGGTAATTTATTTAGGTATTATACTTGTTGAGTTGTATTCTCTCGGCGCTTTTCCGATTGACGCACTTTTGACTCTGATATTCAAGCGTTATACTGATATTTTAGTGTGGCATGTGCCATAAAAAGTGTGTCTGTTTGTAGTTGTTATGACGTGCTTCTTGCATCGATCTGACCGATCGATGTCGTCGATGGGGCCGCAGTCTAGGCGCACCTTTATCCACGACGTATAGGTGACATTTTACAGTAATGGCCGCCATAAACCGTCCAGCTGTGACATGCGAGCTCTAATTAGTTTTACAGCAGCGGTGACATCACTCAATATTGATGCCATAAAATATTAATTCAATTTGAGTGTTTGAACGGTTCGGACAACGGAGTTTTTAGTTGATCTTTTTTGTCGTGTTTGGATTAAAGTGTTTTTAATTATATGGGTCGTAAAGTGGAGGCTTTATTTTGATAACAATTTTTCTTGGAAGAAATATGTGTCATGTGTAGGCGATAGGTATAAATGTTAAAGTTGACTCCACTATGTAGCATGAATACAAAAACATTGCTATTTTAGTGACAAGATTAATTGTAAGATAATTATAATATTAAATAAAACTTTGAACAACCCGCATTAATTGTATGTTTAATATAAAATCACTAAATCACACTTAATTTTTGTAACGAGAACTGTTTACTATATGATTTAAAAGCATAATATATTATGGTAGAGAATGATGTCCAGTTAAAATCTTTTTTCTCAGTTCCTTAGTTATAGAGCCCTAATTCCAGTTTATTCAGGCTCGGTGCAGCATGTCTTTTTAACAGACTTATGTATTTACATTTCAATTCACCATCATTTTAAAAGTCAGCTCAATTCCCGCTATGTCATCTTTAACTCAATCCATTCTATGTGTATCAGATCTTCTTCTCTAGTTCTCTAGTTTTATGACTGACTATATATGCATATTATATTAGACAAATGCCGAAAATTTCAAAGACTTCTTACACCCGTGCAAAGCTGAGGCGCATCGCTAGTGGAGTGTATAAATAGACACAGGGCATAACATGTAAATCTGATCTTTGAAGTGGCTTAGATTCATGTCGTCTGAATATTTTAGCACTTCAATACAGAACGAATTAGAATAAAATTCTGTTTTGCGATGTAACGGATGCACGGAGTAAACACGACAATAAATTGGTTAGCACTTACACGACAGATTGTGATTTAGATATTGAAGGCACAATGTGGAATTAACATCAGATTTCCTTTACAAATAATACAAAACATATCACAATGGAAGGTACACTGATTGGGGATATAGGTAATTGTCTGCTTGTATCATCTTACTGCTGAGATACACATATAATTATATCAGTCCTTAGTCGTAGCATAGCATAGCATCATCAGCCTTATAATTTTCCCACTGCTGGAACTCAGGCCTCCTCCCTAATAGAGAGACTGGGCCGTAACGTACCATGCAGACCCAGTGGGGATTGGTGGATGTCACATATCAGTGCAGGACATGTTGGTTTTAGCACAATGTTTTTTACACCGTTTTTTGTGTAGTTGTGATGAAATCTATTCTAATATTATAATATTTTATGTTTTTTTGTTTGTAGGAGGTAATCTTTGAAAGTACTGGTTCGAATGCAAACATTTTTTCACCGATAGAAAGCTTGCTTTATTCCTGAGTGACATAGGCTATATTTTATGTACGCGGGTGAAGCAGTAAGCAAAAGCTAGTAATTTATACAACGTAAAGTCTGTCCGGGTTTGAACCCATCACGTATTCCTCCAAAGATGGTGCCGATACCACTGGTCTTTAGTCAATTAAGTGAAAAGATATTGATAATGCTAATTAATATTTAATCAAATAAGCAATGTCTAATCGATCGAAAGATGTACCTAATTCATTTTATTTTATCGTGATGACCATTTTCCGATAAAGCGATGTTGACAAATGATCGCAATATGATACAACTCAAAGTCAAACTAAAAACTAACGTAAAAGCAAATAAAAATGTCTGGCATGAATCAAAATCACCATTTTAAGAGCTAGTTCTAGATTTAAAATAATTTGTAGTAAATGAGATCAATAAATCAATTACACGATTCAATATCTTTAGAATTAATTTATCGTTTAGACTTAGCGGTAATTGATTATACTGTAATTAATGTAATTTAAATTTATAACATCGTGATTCCTCATTATAATTAGGTATATGAACTCTTGAGGAATTAATTCCACGTCTTTTACACGACAGACTAATTTTGCAACAGCAATAACTGTCAGTTTTGTAAGTTTTATTACAAATCTGGATCATAAATATGTAATAAATATGGTCGGATTAAAAATCGTCCAAATTAAATCAATGCAAATTCAACAGATATTGGCAGCTGTCAAAAACATAAGATATTTGGACGGAAGACATTTCTATCAAGTTTTCGAACACTATTGGAATTGGAAACTTTCAGTACATTTGAAGTCACTCTAAATTACTACTAGAGTTTGGTATTGGACTCGTATGATTACAAATTAATTAATAATTTTAATAATTTATTAATTTTGTGTTGTGAATACAAGGTGCATTGTTCTTTAAAAAATATTTGGTCCATCCTATGTTCCACCGAAAGGTATACAAAATAGTGTTATTAATGTTAATATTATCAAAAATAGCAAGCAAATATATATTTATTTTGCATCTTTGATAAAGGATACACAGTTATATAGAAAATTACAATGACACGGGTTCTTGGGTTGCATGTTGGCGATTACACAAAAACGTAAGCGTCAGGACCCCTGGATCACTAGCGATATTTGATGTTTAGAGAATACCAAAATTAACTACCTTTTTGGTACTATTTGGTACTAATCCTGACGTCAGAATATCTGGCCACTTTCTTCTGGCGTTTTGTCGCTGTCAATAGAGGTACCAAATATTTGAAGGTAGGTACCAAATAGTAGCAAAAAGGTAGTTAATTTTGGTATTCTCTAAACATCAAATATCGCTAGTGGTCCTGACGCTTACCACAAAAACAACTGAATCAATTTGAACGATTTGCTTATTAACATAAACTGTACAACTTTTGTTTGTATTGAGTTAGTTAGACACAACCTAACTATATGGTACAGACAGATACCTATTACGTGTTGTTTAAAATTATTTTTTAGATATTTTATATCCTTATGTGAATTAACGACACAAATTCAACTCTTGAAATGTTAATCAATAGTGCAAACAATAAACTAGGCTTTATTAATTTGAAGGTTGATTTGTTAATTAATGTTACAAAATATACAGACGTTGTTTGTTAAGTTAAAATTAAATTGTTGTGATTATTACGTCACAACTATAATCATTTTTTGTGTAAAATATGATGGTAAAAAGTCTGTCTAGTCTTAAGCAAATTAATTATTATCTTTTTTAATTTTATTTCAGTACCTACATATTACCTTTTGAAATTACCGTGGCCCTGGAACCCAAAGGGCAACTGAAGGAACAGGGGTGGATTTGAGTCAGTAAAAGCTTAACACTCCCTTTCGCTCCACCCAGAGCGGGAGAAGTTTAAGATTTGCCATCTTAAAATTTAAAAAGGGTGTGCCAGAGATTTATAGCGAAAAAATTCTTGAGATTATATCCAAAAGCTAGCAATGTAGTTTGATGTAAGACTGAAACATTTCAGTCATACATACTACATTTAATTTTGATTCACTAGTGACTAAATTGCAAATGAGCGGAGCAATTCGATGGTAACTAACCGCTCCGCTAGTCACTCCACTTGTTGCTCCACTAGTCGCTCCTCCAGTCGCTCTACTAATCGCCCCACTAGTCGCTCCGCTACCGCCCGATCTTTGCACCCGCCACTCCGCAGGTCGCAACCTGTCGTTTATTATCTCCAGCGATACGAAGCTGCTCTATAAACCGAGTCCTATCTATCATTTTCTGCAGCGCCGGCATTTTGATAACACTACAGATTTACGAGCAGCTTACGAACCTACTCGTATCTTAATAGACTAAAAACAAAATAATAAACACCACAGCACATTGTTGCGTGTACTTTGTTGTTAAATACTGAACATTGTCTTTATTGTGGACCTTTATTGGCCGTTATTAGATTTGAGATCCTTTGGTGATGTAAGGAGAAGGTATAATACTTAATTTATCAAATCTTTGTATACATGCTATAAAGTTAGTAAGGGGGAAATTAGTCTGGTGTATAAAGATCGGGAACTCGAGGAAGGAGAAGGTATTTTAGTCTTATATATATAATCGTTTAGAATTTTAATAATGTAAAAAAAAGTAATGGACAGTGGAGTCCCAAGACAGTCTGAATGTATGGATTAAGTACGTTGAACGTTTGAAGATAGCGGAACTAGTCCTGCCCCCCAAGCCAAGTTACAACCGTTTCGTTTCGATTCTCTTTACATTGATCACCTCGAGTCGGCCACGCCTCCTATTCCTTTGTTCTGACCACGTGATTGAGCGTTGAGATGACATCAGAATAAAGAAATCGGGGCGTGGCCTACTCGAGGCGATCGACGAAAAGAGAATCGAAACGAAACAGGTTGTAACTTGGCTAGGGGGGCTCGAGTAGGGATTGTTCGAAATAGTTACCGCCACCATGGAACACAAAGGGTACCTGAAGGAACACAGGTAGGCTTTAGTCAGTAAAAATCTGACTTCATACTCTCTATCTATAGCGGGAGAAGTTACATAGTGATTTTTCACCCTACGAAAATAAAGGCACAGATTATACGGATCTTAATTTTATTTAACACCCCATAGATATGACGTGAGAGAAAAATCAGGGATGTCTCAAGACTAAAATGTTGATGAATGAAACAGACTTACGATGAGTTAGCTGTAGGTAGAATGAGAATAGGTTCTTGTTTGCTACTGCCTCCTATAACCGTACAGTACACTAAAATATCACCCTAGATTTTACCCCGATTTAAACAAAGATTACCCCACGTTAATTAACTGTACAGATAAGTTAGACAAGACAACACAAGGTGCTATTATAAACGAGTCACCCTATAACTCAGGCTTACAACCGATAAAATACCGCACACATATAGTGGCGAATATCATCCTCGTTCAAGATAAAAGCTTCTTAGTTCAGGTTCAGTTTATATATCCTTTTAATATTTTTTCCTATATATCCCATTATCTTCACAGGTTCACGTAACAAGACCAACTTTTCAACTTCAAGTTAAGAACGTTGTAAATTGTACGCATTTATAGAGGCTGTGCGCGCCCTGGGTGGCGAGCGAAAACCAACGAAAACTTGACTGCCACGACAAGACTTGAGTAACTTTATTTTAATAATAATAAGGGTGAGTTTCATTTGATGGGTTGTTGGTACGGGTGCATAGTTACAATGGTGTATGGAAGTAAGTTTCAGAAAGGATTATGGCTATTGTAAATCTATCTGTGTGCTAATGACTGTGGTTGCGGATTAGGTCGATACTCGCGAGTTTTTTTTACCATTTTATTGCTTAACGCCTTGTTATTGTTGAGAATTTTCGATAGTAAAAGAAAAGTGTGTTGTCGCCTTGATTGCGTGTGCGCATCGCTGTAAAGTTGTAATTTGACGGCGGTTCAATGTGTCATTGTCTTCTTTGATCGGCCGCAGTGATTGATTATCTGCTGTTTGGTGTGTAAATCTTTTTAGAATTTATTGTTTTAACTTGTTATATTCTAAGGCGATTTATTTAGGAATATTCTTTGTTATACCGTGAAATGGGGTTACTTTTTCCCTGGGGTATAACTTTAACCCGACCTCATTAACCAATAGAAACACAGTAAACACAGTTTCTCATGTTCCTATTGGTTAATAAGCTTGAGCCAAAGTTAAATCCAAGGGCCAAAGTTACCCTACTTTACTCGGTATATAGTCTTGCTTTTTATTTAAATAAAAATGTAGTATTTGAGTTAGTAGTAGAGTAATATTTTAACTAATTTATTTTTAAATAACTAGCATCAATTATTTTTTTTTTGTTATTTTTTAATTTGTGAAAGCAGCGACAGTAATTAAAAAGATTAATGCAATTATTTCAATACAGGATGTTCACGTTCACAAACAAGACATTTTAAATGATAATGTTAATTAATTTATGTTCATTTAAGCACAAAATCTTTTTCATTTTTACAAATTAAGCTCGTTTTTTTGTATTATTTTCTGAACTAATAATACAGATATATAAAAAGATCGCAAGCCGAGATCCTGGTTTATTAATCCTTTAACAAGATATCTTATTAACGCATTAATAAGACGAATGCAGTATAATGTGAACTGACAGCAGTAATTACTACTTATCGCACTCGTGCATTAATCAGAGGAAGAAAAAATAAAGCTTTCAGAATGGAAAAGGGTTATGTCGTGGTTACTTAGTGCGCGCTGCCCAGGCTGCATTAATTTGTTTACTGCACTAGCTGGGGCTTCGCCCCCGTGATAGAGTAAGTGAAGAGCAGTGGTGGCCGAGTGATAATGGCCCTGACTTACGGAGTTGTAGGTCGCGGGTTCAAACCCAACTAGGCGCATTACTTTGTGTAATTTATTTCATCACCAATGCTCTCAAAACGGTGAAGGAAAACATCGTGAGGAAACCGGCATGTCCTAGAACCAAAAATTTGAAGACATGTGACATCCACCAACCCGCACTGGGCCCGCGTGATGGATTACGGCCCATTCCCTCTCCTAGAGAGAGGAGGCCTGAGTCCCAACAGTGGGAACATTATAAGGCCGACTATGCTATGCTATGGATCATACTCCCGGGATACAAAGTACCCTGTGTAATATACGAGGACATGGTATAACCGTGTTTCATCGAAATCAGTTCGAGTGTAAAGAAGTAACAAACATAAACACATACACACACAAACTTTCGCCTTTAGAATATTAGTGTATTTATTTATTTATTTTATTTGATATAAACTAGTGCTTGACGATACATATCTGGTTTATGAAACTGATCGCTATGTTTAGTACCGTTAAATCGCGCCACATAGGAACTAAAATTCAAAATCCTGCATCGCGATATTAGAGTTATCCGCACGATTAGCACATTACAACTACTTGAAATCAAGTATCGGGCAGTTGCCTTGACCAGACACAACACCATCTGGTCGGAAGATTTTCCTTTTTCAACAATGTTTACGTGGCTTTACACCCCGTGCCGCATACTTCTAAACTGGGTAACCCCGATGTGGAGATTGATTGCAAAACTTATAAGATGGCTCTTTAGTTACATTAGTCATACATTTTATACTTAACACAAACGGGTGCGATAGTGTATAATACTTATTTTAATTGATGGTCCAAAGCTTGGAGACACTTCTAACGTATATGTAAGAACAGTGAGAAAATAAAAAAGCAAGAGTTTGATTTTCTTTATTTTCTCACGAGCATTAAGCACCCACTGCACGTCTAAACACCTTAAACCTTTAATTCTAAAGTCAACCTTTTCACTCAACCGACTTGACAAGTCCACAACTTAAGAGGGCCACAAGTAGCACTCCTCTCGCGACAATATCTGTTAACAGTTCCATCATAAAAGCACGAAAGCTCTTTAACACTACATTCCAATGAGACAATTTATTGCCATATTTGACCCGGCACACAATGCCGCCCACGCACCCATAGCTATAAACTTTACATTGAAAATCAATTTTTACATCAGCCAGACAATGTCTAGTGGACAATAAATATGTATGTTACGGTTAAAGTTTGAGCTGCAGAAGTTGGAGGATTGTCTGGTTAGATATTTTATTGTAATTGTATGTTTTGGTATCAACGTAGTACTCGGGAAATCTTAGGCGTTTAAATATGCAGAGGATGCACTTACTAAATGTTGATTAAGATGTAAGAATCCACCTCCATTCAGCAATGGAAAGAATGAGGGGGCAGTTCAGGCTACCAAAAATATCCACGTCATTAAGTAACCTGTTCGGAAGGGTGTATTACTTACTAGACCGTACCCAGAGAAAGCTTTTTTTTTTTGTTTTTTTTTCCTTGAGATTTTTTATTGTGTAGTACTTAAATGGTGAACAATCTTGAATTTAAGGTTTTTGTTTGGTAGAGAAAACATCTAATAATTTCAAACTTATACTGGTTAAAATCTACCCGTGTTCCTTTAGTTTCCTTTTGCGTTCCAGGCTTTCGAACAAGTAAAAAAACCTGACAGTTGACCGCTTGTCCACTGTTCAGACTTGTACAGTAACATGCACATATGACAGTTTAGTGGAACTATAGTACCGTTATAGACATAATTGAATTAACATAAGAGCATAATGTTAACAGTAAATGATTTTTATTTTGCTACCGGGTAAGTGATGCTGTGATGAAGGTAGCTAGCATATGGTGGGATTGTGTTGTGTTCAGTGGGTTTAGTATCCAATATTATATATTTTTTATAAGCGTTTTATTTCATTCCCTTAGTAATAATACATTTCAATTAACAATACAATACCATTGATTATAACCTACCACAGTGTTGTCTTTTTTAATCCAAAGGTTGACTGGTAGAGAATGCCTTGTTGCATTAATTGCGCCTATGTACCACTACTGTACATGAAGTTTAAATAAATAAATAAATTATAGTTGATATTATATAAGAATTATATTAATTAATTATTTATTTATTTATTGAAACATGCACTACACAATTTTAATAAAAAAAAATGTTTCATGTAATTGACTTTAATTATCTGTGGGCTTAGTAACCAATAGGATATGACAAAATGCATCTACCGTCGCGGGGCTTTTTGGACTGGGACCGCGGCCCAAACTTCCATTTATATTTTTTTTTTTGTAGTTTTTTCGGCAGAACGCGGGAATCCGATGGATGCGAGACGCACAGGACCGGACATTATGGCGACATTTGGGGGAGGCCGATGTCCAACAGTGGACGTCTTTGGGCTGAAATGATGACGATGAATGATGAGATTTTTGGGACCACAAATAAAATAGATACAGTTTTTTAGGTAACTGTACTTTATTGCCTTTTTTCTTGTGGTCCAAAACTATTAACAAAAAAATATATGTGAGCCACGGTCCTGGTCCAAAGATCCCCACGATCCCTAGCATAACAATGCATAATCATTATAATTTTCCCACTTCTGGGACCTAGACGTCCTCTCTAGGAGAGGGGATGGTCCGTAATCCATCATGCGGACTAGTGCGTTTAGGTAGATTGCGCATGTTTTCGGATTTTTGGTTCCTAGGCATGCCAGTTTCATCATGATGTTTTCCTTCACTGTTTTGAGAGTAGTGGTGATAAAATAAATTACAAAAAGTATAGCGCCAGTCTGGGTTTGAACCAACGACCTTCAAGTCGGTCATGGGGGTTCAGGGGTCGGGGCCTTCACTTCTGGGTCACCACAGCTCTCACTCGTCTACCTTATTGGGTCAAACATTTGAGGATTTTTATCATCTTTTGTTTTTTCTGAAGTTGGAAAATCCGTACAAGACATTATGGTTGATTAATCAAGACATTAACTTCCTTAGCGTCTTTTCTTTTTCTCAAACAGTGTAATTAGAATAAACATTAAAGAGTTTTTATTATAAACAACGGTGACCTTTCTGTCTTTCTTTCCTATATGTTTCTTGAAAGCTAATAATAATAATACCGTACTACAGGTATGTGCCCGACCCAGTTCTCGAAAATGACCATGTCACGTTGTACTGGGATCGGTCTATCATTACTGACCGGACTATTGTAGCCAATAAGCCGGATATAGTAGTGATAGACCGATTAGCGCGCCGCGCAGTGATAGTCGACGTCACCATCCCGCATGACGAGAATCTCGTGAAAGCTGAGAAAGAGAAACAAATCAAATATCTCGACTTAGCACACGAGGTTGTCGACATGTGGAATGTGGACTCGGCTATCATTGTGCCGATTGTCGTGACCGCCAATGGTCTTATAGCCAAAAGCTTCGACGACCATCTGTCGAAGCTGTCGTTGCGCGGTTGGATCAAGGGCCTGATACAGAAGGCAGTACTCCTCGATACGGCTCGCATTGTGAGGAGGTTTCTGTCTCTGGAGCCCTAACCACCGGTAGCTTGGACCCTGTTCCCGACACCGGCGGACAACTATTTTTATATTTTTAAATGTTTTTTTATCATGTTTTTTTTTTAAAAGAAATATTTAAAAATGTAAATGATATGTGTATAAAAATGAATAAACGTAATAATAATAATAATAATGTTTATTTTACCCAAAAAGATTGTACAAAAGAAACTTAAAATTTAGTATAAGCTATTATAAATACAATACAGTATAATAGGTGCATCTGTAACCGAACTAGGTAAAAGCTGCTTAAAGTCAGCACCTCATTTAGATCAGTATCGTAACTTATCTATACATATAATAAAACAGTAAAATGGTGGAGCGTTGGTATTAGTTGGCGAAAAAACTACTGAACCAATCCTGTTCAAATTTTGCATACATAATCCTTATAGGCCGGGTCAACTGTTAGGCTACATATTATCACGCTATTTGCTATGGGGGGTGAGCAATAATCCAAAATGTCGACATTGAACGACATTTGCCACGTTCGATCCCCAGCTACAGTTAAAAATTTTGTCATTATTTTATCTTCTTTTTTGTAATAAAATAACTTTTACCATTTTTTCAAAATAAAATTGACATTTCTATTCGATATCTTCTAAATATTTTGTAAAAACTAATCAAAACACATAATAAAATCAAAGCGGCGAGTAAAATCACGTACTAAAATGTAGATACTCGCAACGCCATCTAAAGACTGAAAGTAGAAATAATGATGACAATGATAGTTGAACGTCATATTTGATAGATGGCATTGTGTATTTTACGTAATTTTCTGAGTGGCGGAAGAATGACCATCGCCCAAGTTTGCAGACAGTTTTATTGTTTAAAATTGGACGAAAACCGTTATGATTAAACTGGAGTTAAACGGAGACATTTTTAATCCTACTGCTTTTTTTCCCCGTTGTTGTAACAAACTAATTGACCGTGATTATTCAAGGGATACCAACCAAAGGCGATAAAAGTAAATACTTATATGTATTTAATTATTGACTTTAAACATGGCCAAATTTTCGGAAGGGGTAGCATGGCACCTTGCGTTGGAAGGCCCCCAGGTGGACCGATGACCTGGTGAGGGTCGCGGGAATCCGATGGATGCGAGACGCACAGGACCGGTAATTATGGTGACACTTGGGGAGCCTATGTCCAACAGTGGACGTCTTTCGGCTGAAATGATAATGATAATGATGGCACCTTTATTTTTCTTTTTTTAAGGGTGGAAGTCATCCAATGACTTCTCCCACTCTGGTTGGAGCGGGAAGGCGTGTCAAACTTTTACTGACTAAAACCACACCTGTGTCATTCAGTTGCCCTTAGCGACATCACTTTGAGGAGCGCGTGGATCACTACGCGCTGTTGACGACTGGGCTCGGTCCGGTCAATTACCGGACGGCCGGACGGCTGTGGACGACCGATTGCTGGATGTCCGCGAGCCCGCGTCTACCGTGGCTGGTCGTCGGGGTCAAAATCTCGGCTCGGCGTGAGGACGTTCGTTCCCTCACGCGTGCGGCCTCCTCCTTCACTAGCATTACGGCTTTGCAGAAGGAGGCGACCGCCTGCCATTCCTCCTCGCTCTGGACCATAGCCCAAAGTCACAAGGCCCGGCGCGAGAGGTGACTGACGCCGATTGCCTCCACGAGGACAACACACACCTCTGTGTACTCCACTGTGTCCTTCGGGACGATGGCACCTTGCGGCCTAATAATGGTGTGTTTTATTATTAGCAGTCACTGCTTCATATCAAACTGGGTCGAAAGGTTTGCGTTCCTGATCACAGTTCGACTACGTATGATGTATCTCAGATTCCTTGCAGCCTTACGTCGACATCCGTACGTTACCTCCTTGCAGTGAGTGGTGACCAACACTGGAACCACCCTTTGAGGGAGGCCAGTCTCAGGGATAACACTAATCGGCTGCTACATTTGTTTACCGGAATTTAATTGTTTTATGGATACACTAGCTCAGGACTGTTGAGGGTGTTTCACGCGGTTTCTGTTCCGGATTCGGTTGGAAGTACTGTGATATTACCATTTTACAAATCGCCCGGAGGACCCGTTGTAGCATGCGGTGGAGGTCTATCCTGCTTGGGTGAACCGCCGTGTCTTCATAGAGGCAATCGGCGTCAGTGACCTCTCGGTTTGGCCATCAATATGCGAGTTCGATTGGACAGGGATACACGCGTTCAAGATTTCACCGAAATTCATTACTCTTCATAGGGTAGTTCCCACTATGGAATAACATTTGTCTGATATACGAGGACGTCAGTCAAATACACACCAAAAAATCCTAGGTAAATGAACAAGTAATTTTTACGCCCCAAATGATCAAGCTGCAACAATCAATTCAAGCATGCTCTCGCAAATTCTTCATAAGTACTGTTGTGGAGGAAGATAGTTGCATGATGATGATGGTAATTTTTGGATTCACTGGCTTTTTGGCTTTGCACCATCAGTGCAAACGTTATCCAGCTGAAGGTCGGTGTCCCGATTATGTTCCTTCGTTTACCTCTACCAAAGCTGTCTGACGGCTTAAATTCTTCAGTGAAACATTATTGAGGCGAAAATTTTACAGGAGGTAACTCTTTCGAACAATCTCGCAGCCTTAGCAGACATTGGCCCTAGAGGGCCCTATCCATTTGCTGACATCATTATGAGTTGCGCGTAGATTACTACGCGCCGTCGATTCAGGATTGCTTTGACCAGATGACCGGACGGCTCCACCGCAATCGCCCTGCGGCTTTCAACACCTGGAGCATCACTTCCCTCATCATCCTTCATAGTTTCAGCCACCTTCTTCGATCGTAGTGCTTCACTGAAGGAGGCTACTGGTTGGCATTTTTTCCACTAATCGCCTCCATGAGGACACGGCGGCGCCGGCGCTTCTACCAAGCGGGACTGACTTCCACCGTAAGTTCCATCGTATTCTCCGGGCGATCCGCACAATGGTGAGACTCGAGTGTTTCTTTTCGCTGAATTTGATACAGATACCTCCCGAAACACCCACATCCGGTGAGTCCTGCACAAAGAGAGGATGCCGTGATGCCTCTGTAGCCACTCCTCAAAGACAGGCATTACCGCTGCGATTGTGACGTGCTCACTGTGACAATGTTGTTTTACCGGAACATAAACCAGAAACATACATAAACTAGTGCCTTTTCCCTTGGGGTAGGCAGAAATGCCAACTGCTACGACCCTTACATACTCTTTCTATTCATTGACGTTCATACATCTGGATCTGGACGAGTACATAACATGTATCCTGAAGGTAATTTGCGTTTTTATCTTTAACAGTTTTATGTGAAAGTACAATAAATAATTACGATGCTTTCAGAATAAATTGCAAGCACAGAATGATTGTACAGTTTTACTAATTTAACGTAGACGAAGTCGCGGGCAACAGCTAGTAGAACATATAATTAATATCACATATGAAAAAATTAAAGCATTATCACGAGGCGATCACCTAGACGTCTATTGCAAGGAAAAATTTGGGAGAGGCCTTTATCCAACAGTGGGAAAGAAAACACTGAATTATAAAAAAACAATTTGAAAATGGAATATAATAAAACATTAAGTATTTATTGTTGTTTCAGCTGGGCTATAGTTTTGTATTCAATTTCGAAACTATTCAAGATTTATTTATTGAAGCTAGTTGAAGCTAAACCCATAGAGGTTTTAACATACACCTATATCTTGTCAACCCTACCCTACTCTGAGATACCTCAAACCGAATATAATATATAAAAAATATATATTTATAACTCGACTGATCCTATTCGTAACGGTCGGGAGCGAACTCAACATAAATTATGTTCAAATTGTTGCGTATGCGCCTCGAATAACTCGGATAGGATGTCGCTACTGATTTCAAACCATCTTTATTTTGCGTCCCATTTATGATAAATCCAACTTTATGCTGAAGAGAACAAAGGTGTTGTGCGGTGAGAAATATAGTTGTAATTTCCGATAACAATATTGGGATGTAATATGTAAGATAATATACCGATTATACATATAAACTCAATACAATCAATTTTAAACGTTATTTATGATAAACGCTAGATTATTTCACTTTGAAAAATCTTGTTGTAATCCTACCTTAGAAAGTGTAGGTCTCATAAAGTTACATATTAATATCGTAAGGTGCACTCTTTGCTTAAAATGATCATTTTATGTACTTTCTGAAGATAAGCTTATAGTTTCAAATTAGCGGGATTTCCATTGATCTGTGAGATTATTGGGTTTCCCACGGTTTTCATTAATATGTATGCTGATTTTTTGGAAATATATACGCTGTCGAGAATATAGAACTATCAATATGACATTTTATTTGGCGTTACAAGCGTTTTGAAGTATAGATTTTTATTTAAGATTAAAGTTCGCGAGCGTATTCGTAAGAAGTTAGCAGTAGTGTCATCACAACGTTAATGTTTCTCTGTTTGTACCCATTATACGTAGATAAAATACAAATATTATACAATTGTATTTTATCTACGATTAATTTTTATATCTTTTTTTTATTCACCTTTTTTCTCTCTCTTTTATTGCACTTACGAAGACTTAAAGTCACCAAGAGGGCAATACTTGGAGTTTACTTACGTGATCGAATCAGGAATGAGGATATCCGTAGGAGAACCAAGGTCACCGACATAGCACGAAGAATCGCCAAACTTAAGTGGCAATGGGCAGGGCACATTGCTCGCAGAACGGATGGCCGTTGGGGCCGAAAGGTTCTGGAATGGCGACCACGTACCGGAAGACATAACGTTGGTAGGCCTCCTACAAGGTGGACCGATGTCCTGGTAAGGGTGGGTTGCGGGAATCCGATGGATGCGAGACGCACAGGACCGTTCATTGTGGTGACATTTGTGGGAGGCCTATGTACAACAATGGACGTCTTTCGACTGATATGATGATGATGATGATGATGATGATTGCATCTACCACTATTTTTCTCTGCATCACCTAAAGGTTGACTGGTGGAAAAAGCCTAAGGCATTAAGTCCACCTTTGTAACTTTATGTACATCTACACTAATATTATAAAGAGGTAAAGTTTGTTTTTTTGTTTGTAGGAGGTAATCTCTGGAAGCACTGGTCCGATTGCTAAAATTAATAGCTGTTCGTTAGTCTCCCTAAAACTCGAGAACGGCTGGACCGATTTGGCTAATTTTGGTCTTAAAATATTTGTGATAGTCCAGGGAAGGTTTAAACGGTGAGTAAATATGGAAAAACTAACGAAAAAAAAATCGAATACAACGCCATCTTTAATTAAAATGTCATTTTAAAATGAATTAAGCTGTTATAGTAATACCAATAGCTGGCGTTATCCTTTGATAGTTTAGCTAACACAACATTCATTGACTATTAGGCGGTACAAAGTTCACCAGGTCAGCTAGTATGTAAATAAAAAGGCTCTTCAAAAACCGGAGTCCTTCCTACAATTAGCGGAAGTAAATACCAAAGTACTTAGTATGCACAAACATGCAATTTCAGTTCCCTACGGTGATTATTTAATAGGCTAACAGCCTTAATAGCTTGTGTAACATCGCTATAGCGTGATAGTGATCTGGAGCGCTATTGAATGTTAATATGTTATGAGCAGAATATTGTACCAATTACCTAACGCACTGCTGGTACGCGCACGTGTAAACACGTGCCGAGATAAGTATGAGAGTAACGGAGTAGGCACTGTTAGGGGAGCAGAGTGACCGGCCAAGTGCGAGTCCGACTTGCGCACAAAGGGTTCCGTACCATTGTCTATAAAACATTAGATATTATATTATAACTATTATTAACTAGCTTTTGCCCGTGGCTTCACCCGCGTACATAAAATATAGCCTATGTCACTCAGGAATAAAGCAGGTTTCTATCGGTGAAAAAATTACAGCAATTGGACCAGCCCCCCTAGCCAAGTCCGTTTCGTATCGAAATCCGTTCTCCAATCGGTAACGCCTCGGTGTCCGCAATTGTAGAAAACGATAAGTTGGTAGCCATGTTGACGCGCCTGAGTCGGCAGCTCGTTCTGTATGTAATGTAGTTCTATAATAACAAAGGATGTAGCGTTGAACATTGTAGAAACGATAACAATTCATTCTATCATTTTGAACGATGTGAATTTGGCTACGAATTTTCTTTTCGTTAGTTCTGACCACGTGACTTAACGTTGAGATGATGACATTCCCATACATTTCGACTAGCGTTAACGATTGCAGATTATCAACTTGGCTAGGGGTGCAGTACTTTCAAAGATTACCGCCTACAAACAAAAAATATAAAAAAAAAAAACAAAAAAACAAACTATATCTCTTTATAATACTAGTGTAGATATCGAGCCAAAAAACGGCAAAAGAATCACGTTTGTTGTATGGGAGTCTCACTTAAATGTTTATTTTATTCTGTTTTTAGTATTTGTTGTTTGCAACAGAAATGCATGTGAAAATTTCAAATGTCTAGCTGTCACGGTTTTTGAGATACAGCCTGGTGACAGACAGACGGCCAGTGGAAAACATATACTTTTAAACATTATGCGCATAAAGAATAGGTGTTGGAATTTGATTGGTTTTAATATTAACTAGCTGTCCGTCGCGGTTTTACCCGCGAATTCAGTTACCTACTGCTCCACTTCAGTGGGTCGTAGCGGGATGTAATCTATAATATAATTCGTGGCCAGATCTTAGAAATTGATTTCTTCATGATATGGCCAACTAAAACTGGCCAGATCGTTTTAAACGTTAAAATTTGATGATATGTCAATCTTCGTTTGGCCTCGAAATTATTTGCAAGCGGTTTGGATGCATTAGCATACGCTTTTTGTAAGTTTTGAGAGAGTCTACTATTTTATTTTTAACTGTTTTTATTTGTAATTCACGGTGAATTCTTAGTAAGTAAGAATGTACATGGTGGACATCCCACCCATACGTACAAAGCGTTTTGGGAACACATTCATAATGCGTACAGATAAGGAGTGGAATTCCCTGCCGGAGTCTGTGTTTCCTGATAGCTACAACCTAGGGGTCTTTAAGTCAAGAGTGAATAGGTTACTTCTAGGCAAGCGTGCTCCATCGTCGGCCACATCAACGCTTACCATCAGGTGAGATAGTGGTCAAACGCGAGCCTATCAATAATAATAAAAAAAAAAGAATAGGATTTGAATTTGTTAAGAAAATAATTGAATGGTTTTAAAGTAAGTTTTGATAGGCCATATAATAGCAGTACTGAAAATGTAGACCATTGGAATATTGTGCTCGATCCCTCTAGCCAAAGCTACAGTCCTCACAGTGTTACTAAAGGTTAATCGGCAAGTCAGTGTTAAATACGAAATAATATGTTTAAAGCAGGTTGTAAGTTCATTTAGGGTCGCCGTACACGGACCACACGCGACAGCCACAAGCGACGCCACGAGAAGATAAAAACCAACCACAAAGGAAGCTGAAGCGCGCGACAGCCACTGGTGGCCGGTGGCTGCTACTTTTTTTAACCCATACGCGTAGTATCATAATGGACTCTTACGAAGAAGGTTTAAATACGCGAGTGAGAGAGTTTTGTATTGGCTTTTAGTGACCAGTGTGGGCCACAAGAAGCGAGCAGCGACGATTTGTAGCATGTGGCGGCCACTGGCATCAACCGTGTGCGGCGAATCCATATAAAATATATGAGAACTATAGGAAATATGCTGGGTGGCGGCGTTTTGTGGTTTTGGCCGTGGGGCCCGTGTGACGCGACCCTTAGGCATTGAAGTATTTTGTTTTCGTTGATTATAAGTTATACTAAAATGTAATTGCAAGTTTTTATAAAACACTTTTACGAATACTTGTAAGTGTAGTATAATTCGCTTTTGCGTTGCGTGTTGCAGTCTGTGTGCGTTGAAGTCTTTTGTACCGAAGGTTGATTGCGTACTTATTTTTCATTTTATATAATTATCATACTAAAATCTAATAAATACACATATGGTCAATCAAAACACCAATCCAAACACTTTAAGTAATGTATAGTTTTCTAATGTTAAATTTTTTGTTGAAAAGAAACACTAAATTAATAAATTTACGTTAAAAAAAAAATACACAATATACTTAAAATCAAAGAATCAAAACAATAAAGATATACTATATCTTTATTGTTTTGATTCTTTGATTTTAAGTATATTGTGTATTTTTTTTTTATATATTCTGTTTGAGAGCTAGAATTGCTAATGCTATGTACGCCCTTATTGTCTCGTATATCATACTAAATAGTGAAGTAATTGTTTTTCTGTTATTATATTAAATGTATAAATATGATGTGGTAGTACTTTAAATAAATAAGTAAACATTAATAATATTATTCCATTTCAAAATTCACAAATAACTTTGCTTTACAAACGTTTCAAACTTCAAAATCAATCATTTGTATAATTTTGCTCCTCAATACCAAATCCATCAATGCGAGCGCGTTGATGTCTTTTCCTCGCACATTCGCTTCAGTGCCGACGTCAGCCGTGTCAAGGCGAAACAATCAATATAATGACTGCCGTAGATCAAAATATTTTATTTATTTATTTATTTTACAATTTATGAACAGAAAAAGACAATACATAATAGACAAAGGTACTGCTTATTTAAAAAAAAAAATGCTTCCAGCAGACCTGCGGAATGAAAATATTGTGTTATGTTACTACTAACTTTTGCACGCGGCTTTGAAAAAAAAAATAGCCTATGTCACTCAGGAATAAAGCAGCTTTCTATCGGTGAAAACAATTTTAGCAATCGGACCAGTACTTTCAGAGATTACCTCCTACAAATAAAAAAACAAACTTTTGATTTGACTTTGACTTCTGTATTTAGACTTTTAGTGGTACAGGATACTTTGTATTTAGTAAACCAAATTATTTAACCAGAAATTATGCAGTAATTTATGTAACAGCGTTTGTTTCGTTCATACATAGAAATGGCCATATTTTCAAGTTTATTAAAATTACCCAACCTCAACTCGGCAAATAGTTATCTATATACTGGGACTAGGAGTATGAAATTCTGCACAAGAAATTATTTTATGACTTAGGCGAGTACTAAGAGGGGATTTTCCAAAATTCACTCCCTAAGGGGTTGAAACGGGGGTCTTCAGTTTGCATGGAGAAAACTACTTTCACGCAGGTGAAGCCACGGGCCAAAACGAGAGAGAGAGATAGAATGTTTAGAACTATAAACATTCTTGAAATAATCTTTGGATTACTTAAGAAGTCAAAATTATCTCATAATTAAAAACAAAACTGAAAAATTAAACGGCAACTCTTCCGTAACTCACTCAAAAAAATTCAAAAATTCACCATTAAAACTAAAAATCTCATAACGATAAATCATTTAATATATAATACACAATCTGTATACGCATCATTTAATATGTAATCATCTATATCATTAAGGCAACGCGTCGGACACGCGACTAAATCCTCCATATACATAGGAATCACCGTAAAACCGTACTTTTGAGCCGTAAACCGATGGGAGGTCCCTTAATTGCTGATCATATGCAAATATGACTATTAACACAACTATATATTATAACAAAACTATGCCTTATTAGCGATGGGCCATTCTGAGATGTTTTAACAATCGAAAGAATCAGAGTCGTTAAAATAAACCATCGAGTCAACAATCGACTCGCCGTTCTACAAAATAATCGAGATGTTTTTCGATTGTTTCAAGTCAACGGAATCGATCGCTAGTTTTCGATTGTTCGAATCAGTCACTCACGGCGAAACTCTAAACCATCGAGGAATAACTCGCGAATGAACACGCCATGCGCCAATCGCAATAACAGACCGATTCGAACTCGAGTCAAAATAGAAACAATCGAGAATAATCGAGATCTTCGAACAGTCGAATAAAACCTCTCGCCATCGCGCATCGCTATCTTAATATATCAGAGTTGAATTTGACCTGAATTTTTCCGTTTGTTATTTTTATTTTTTCGTTGATTAAGAGGCTCTATAATGTATTGTTTATATTTCACGGGTTAGTCAATGACGTGCGGTCGATATTAATATGTTTTCTATGAGACTTGTTAAGGTTTCGACATGTGAATTATTGGGCGGCGCCGCGGGAGGCCTGTGTTTTATGATGGATAGAAGTTTTGTTTAAATCTGAAGTTCTGTGTAATTTTGCGGGAACAATAAAATTATATGTTTGTTTTTAAATGTTTATTCAGATTACACCTTTGATGATGGATAGAAGTTTTGTTTAAATCTGAAGTTCTGTGTGACTTTGATTTTGCGGTAATAATAAAATTATATGTTTGTTTTTAAATGTTTATTCAGATTACACCTTTGTATTTACAACAAAATGTTACTACAATACATTAATAAATAACTCAACTAATAAGAATCTTGACTATTACACTTATTATACTTATTATAGAAAATGATGATAATAGTACAAATGCTTATAAGGAGAACTCATTGGGCTTCGAAAAATAAATCCGTATCGTTGTCAATGGGAAAAGAGCACAGAATGCAGGTAGCATTGTTGCGTTGAATGCAACACGCACGTGCAATACTGAATTGTTGGCCAAAGAAACCACCATTCATCAGGACAGGTGAAGGCCCTTTTTGTTGACGTGGAAAATCATCAAATTCCGCTCTGGGTAGAGCAAGAGGGCGTCTAAGACTTTTATTGCATAAAACCCAACAGTGTTTCTTCAGTTGTCTTTTGCGTTCCTGGGCTGCGGTTACTCTTTTGAAGTATCACCATCATTTCAACCGAAAGACGTCCACTGTTGAACATAAGCCTCCCCCAAGTGCCGCCACTACAACCGATCCTGTGCGTCTCGCATCCATCTGATTTCCGCTACCCTCTCGTCTCAGATTTCTTAAGTCTGAGATTTGTCTGAAATTTCATTCTGCTTGCTGACAACAAATGGTAAAAAAATAATTGATGTCATAGTTTCCAGCTGTCTTCAAAGCTAGAGTGTTCTTAATAAACTAGTGCGATTCACCATCAACGATTGTATCACTGCTTACTATCAGGTGGGATCGCAGTCAAGCACTGGTATAAATCATTTAAAAAGAAAGCTGTCACAAAGTACACATGTTATTCGTCATTATATTTGAATACGATTCATATTATCACATTAGAGCATGTTCAACACCATTCAACATGCTTAACTCCTACGTAAAATCATAACTAGTCCATGTTATTATAACTTATTGTTTGACAGGTCTATTATTATCTATGATCTTATTGGTCCATCATAAAAATCAGCAAAAAGTTTCATTCATTACAAAATTAATATTGACTGCCTTGTTGGTCTTTTTTTGAGGTTGGAAGCTCATCAATAACTCCTCACGCGCTGGATAGAGCTCGAGGAAATGTCAGACTTATGCTTACTAAAGTCCACCCGTGTTCCTTTCCGCGGTGACGCTTTCGAACGGTCCTGCAGTCTACTGCCTCGTTGGTCAAGCTAGGTCTGCTACCTACTAAGCGAGGTCCTGGGTTGGATTCTCCGACCGGGAAAAGTGCCATTGTGACTTTGTATATGAAACTAGCTGACCCGGCGAACTTCGTACCGCCTATCAATCAATGAATGTAGTATATCTTTCGATATAGTCAACCGATTGCGATGAAACAAAACATAAGTAATATATCAATCATGTACTTATTTCGGTTTTAGTATTAATAGTTTAGTTAATATTTAAGTTTTATGTAAGAGAGTGTTTTCAATTTGCAAAATAAACTTCTATGTATATATGTATCTTTGTAAGGAAAAAAAAAATCAATTTACACACAATTTTAATGTATAAAAGTTATCTATATCGATTTCGTACATTTTACGTGATGCGCGCACAACTAAAAACGTATTTTCCTTCTGTTTTCTTTGTGCTTGGTTAGTGGCAATAGACTACATCCAACTATATGGAACTTAAAGTAACTGGCGTAATGTAATGTAAATATGGTATACTACAGATTGGGGCTGCAGGATTGTAAAAAAAAAGGATTGTTCGTCAGATTATAATTTAAGTGTCTTCAAGGCTAGAATGAATTAGGCGCTTAATAAACTAGTGCCCCTCACCATCAACGATTGCATCACTACTTACCATCAGGTGAGATTGCAGTCAAGCACTAGTTTTTGACTAGTCATTTGAAGATTAATCGAAAAATGTATGCTATAGGTAGGGTTACCAGATGAAATCAAATCAAAAGTCCGGAGAAAAGTCACGATTTCCATTGAAAAATACGGAGATTTTTTACAGTTTGAGAAGTTTTTCACACTGCGGGTCTAACTCGTGTGTTGCATATCGCACTCAAAGTGGTGGAGGTGACAGCGAAACCCTCTTTGCCAAAGGAAGATTAATTTTAGTTTATTTAACTTTTTATTAAGTTTTTTTATTAATCTGTTTAAGCTTGTTTAACTTTTAAGTGTACCTAAGCTGTATTTTATTGAAAGCTAGCTTCTGCCAGCGGCTTCACCCACGCGATAGTTGGTTTCTCCACACAAACTTTCAACCCCCGTTTTACCAACTTAGGGCAGGGTTTCGTAAAATCCGTTCTTAGCGGATGTCTACACCCTATAAAAAACCAGTCTGCCAAATTTCAAGTTTGTAGGTGTTATAGTATCGGAGATCTTGTGATTAATCAGTGAGTGGTATTTCGCTTTTATATATATATAGATTCAAAAAATCCTGAGATTTTATGAGATTTGAAAAATTCAGCCACAATCCTGAGAAGAGTCCAAAAATCCTCAAATCTCTGAACAAATCCTGAGATAATGGTAACCCTAGCTATAGGTACATCTCTGCCTGACATCTCGGGAATACTTATACACGTTTGTTTTTTTTTTTTTTTAGGTGGGAAAATCATCTAATGACATCCCACGCCCTTGGGCGGAGCGGGAGATAGTGTCAGACTTTTACTGACTAAAAACCCACTCCTGTTCCTTCTTTGCCTTCATCCCGCATCTGCGTCATGCGGTAGGTAAGGACGCCATGTGGTCTTTCCAGCCACTCCTCAAAGAGGGGACTTACCGCCATAATTGTGGCGTGCCCAATCTCGGGAATATACACGTGATGTTAAGTTATAGTGGACATCACAAACGTGTCACGAACTTCTAGTCTGAATTACTAGTTTTATAAGTTAAAAGGTAGGCGGTTATATAAATTATAATTTGAGACTAGCGCGCGCCGCGGCACCGCCCGCTTTAGTGCTCAATTAGAGACTACGCCCACGATACATTTGCATAACGTTATGTTTTAGTTTGAGCGTTTTTTTGGCTGTCGGAAATGTCGGGCACCTCTTTACATAGGTAGTGGCCCAGTGGTAACAGTGCCGACATACAAGTTGTAAGTTGTGGGTTCAAACCCAGACGTGTTTTTTTTGTTAGTTGTTCGTTCTGTTCAGTCCGTTTCCTTTCATCTTTTGTGGGCCCGAGCTTCGTTTTTCCAGTTTTGGCAAAATCTCTCCAGTTTGTCCCGCTAACGATGCAATGGAAGGGGCTATGCTCGCAGTTTTCTAGCGTGATCGAATCAGGAATGAGGATATCTGCAGAAGAACCAAGGTTACCGACATAGGACGAAGAATCGCTAAACTTAAATGGCAATGGGCAGGACACATTGCTCGCAGAACGGATGGCCGTTGGGGCCGAAGGGTTCTGGAATGGCGACCACGTACTGGAAGACGTAGTGTTGGAAGGCCTCCTACAAGGTGGACCAATGACGTGGTAAGGGTTGTGGGAATCCGATGGTTTCGAGACGCACAGGATCGTTCATTGTGGCGACACTTGGGGGAGGCCTATGTCCAACAGTGGACGTCTTTCGGCTGAAATGATGATGAAAGACCTAACAACTACATCAGCCGATAACTAGTTGCCTATTCTTGTTGCTGAATCCTGGGCCAAATTACATATGTGGTTAAAATTGTATAAGAGCTATATTTTATTATATTACTATATTATTGCTTGCATTTGTAGGAGTGTAATGTGTATGTACTAATGCACTAATTATTTGGGAGAAGACACTGATTCCTCTAACACACGTGTTTCCACCTAGAACAGGAGTCAGGGCCTCACTATATCAGTACATGTTTGTTTGATGCTAATAAATTTATCCTTTTTTATCTTATCTAGTGTACATATCTCTGGAAGTACTGGCACGATTTAACAATAATTATTTTACTGATAGGAAATTTTACCACAGGTATTGCGAATTGACAAGCGGCAAAAGAAAGCTCTAAATGTTCTTGATATAGACAAACAGACACGCTAGCAAGAAGTATGAATCAGAGGTAACATACAACATATACTATAGTTTTATCATTTCTTGACTCTTGCTAAAATTCGCAGTTTTTTTAAATGTTTTGTTAAATGGTTGAGCTGAGTGGTGCTAATATTCGCGTCAGGTCCGTGAACGGGCGCTGTCAGTTGAGACTGGTCATCTCTTAGCTGCCAGTTGCTATTTTAATATCTATATTTAGTTTTTATTTTTACATTATTGACATTGTTCTCACATGATAGCGACAAGAAACATGTAACAGAGATATTTGTAATTGCAAAACATGATTGAAAAGAGTGTCCATGGAGTTTCTTGCACATTCTTCTCCATAGAGATCTACGCTTTGGAATGTGCAATTAGCATCATTTTTTCTGACTGATTGACTTCTTGACATTTCAAAAGTGCCTGTAAATGGTTTATTTGAAATAAATGCTTTTGAATCTTTTGTCTGGATGCTGATCACAAACATATTTCTCAAGTGTCTATAGGAGAAATCTAAAAAAAAGTAAGAAGGTAATTTTTTTGTAGAAGATATTTTCTTGAAAATCAGAGGGGTAATTCTTATAATTCTAAGGAATATTCGCATTCAGACCACAGTCGCAATTTGTCATACATCTCTCTAAAGTTAAACATTTTGACAAGTCTTCGACATTGATTGTCATTGAGATGATATTGCGATTTCAATCTGAACGTTTTTTTAATTACGAGAATTGGTCCGATCACGAAAATGAATCACGGAAAATACACGGTCCCTATGTGGTATGGTACAGGAACCAAGTTTGACAAAAACAAATTACACACCACGCCATTAGCGCAAACTACATGATCTACGTAAAATAGATCATTATTGACAGCTTTTAAACCCGTGTAGATCAAATCAAATCTAATCTCTAAGGTACTAATGACTGTTAATGCTCTAAGTTCTGATGATCATCTGTTCTACAAGCCATTTGCTCAGTCGTAGACTATAAATGCCCAGTGATTTCATTCAATATCACCCAAATGTCGTATAATTTACGTTTCTGTCGATATAAAAGTCCAAAATATATGACGATGTCAAAGTTCGAGTGGAGACCGTCACCAATCTATATTGCCGTCAAATAGCATCGGAATGTCACCCGACGCCACGCCATAGACTAAATATATAAAATTGTTGTATTTTAATACGGCGCATAAAACGCGGCCCGACTTTATACCAAGTATCTGTAATGGCCGAGAGGGAAATCCGAAAATGTCACTTTAAATAATCGTGTTCATTAGTAAACATTTAAAACACGCATTAGGAACGCTGGGTGCCGGCGCCCGACACGATCACAATCTCGGTACACTCAAATGTATAGCCATCCTGTTCACTCTGGTACTGTGAGCTTGCGTGCGAGGGGGTCGACGCCTCCTAAGCCGCGGTTTCGAATAAGGAATAGAGAGGTGAGACGGCGATTGCATCGACGCATGCGCAGGGGATACGTACTAATTAAGCGGCCGACTCTTAACGATAAACTGCCCCAAAAGATCCTCTCCTAAGATGTTGCAATTAAGACATACACTCAAAACTCGCGGGCGTCGAGAATCGGTACGATTTAATCGATTCCCGTTTAAATTAAACGTCGATTAGTATTTAAATTCGGACACACAATGTTTGACGACCCGCCGTGAGGTAATTGGTGATAATTTTTTTAATTGATATTGTCGTTTGTGTGTCGATTGTGGCGATTTATATTATTGGTAGTCGCCGCTGTCGTGGTTCGTTCGTAGGCGTGTCGGCCACTCATCGTGCTGTATTATGTAATTTTTTTAATTGGTCACAGTTGACATTTAGCATCGTTCAATTACTTATTTAAGATATGAGAGTTTCTTTTTTAAAAAATAATTGTCGTGTCTCCCTGCAGGTCTTTTATGACTAAATATAATAATCGTGACTGTTCGTTCAGTTCAGTCGTATCGGACAGAGTGACTTAATTGATGCATGGAGACGTTGCAGGTTGTTGTGAATTTTGTATAATATTGTGAATGTTCTGTGAGCTTCATAAGCGTGTAAAAACTGGGTAAGTGAGAGTCGGACTCACGCACTGAGGGTTCCGTACAAACTGAACTATGTAAATAGTTCAATTACCGAATGTGAAAATAGACATCAAAACGGACTGTCGAAGATTTTTCCGAATCGAAAAAAAAAACAAATTTACTGTTTTCAGATTTATTTCTATACCTGTGCTATAAAAACTTGCTTTATGCCAAATTTCAGGATTCTGGGTCAATGTGAAGAACCCTATTAATTTGGATTCCCTTGAGGGTGTCAAAATATACATTTTTTTGCGACATAAGCGGCCGTATCTTTTTTTTCGTTAACTTAGAAGTTTGATTCTTTCACAGCTTCAAGGGACCGCAGACCCTTTTAATTTTAACTCGATACCTCCACGCACTCCCGAGTTAAAGGCTCTTGACAGACAGACGAACAACAAAGTGATCATAAGGGTTTCGTTTTATCCTTTTGAGGTACGGAACCCTAAAAATGTCGTAATGATAACTGAATAACGGAGACTGATTGTTTCATGGTTCTATTGGATGCGGTAACGTTCATGTGTTGAGTCGTAGCGAAGCATAACAATTTGCTTGTTAAGTAGAGACAGTTACTTGTTTTACGACGGTCGATGTTGGTGGTCGAGTTTATTTGCATGTGAGGATATTATGGGAGTAGTAATCGATCAGTAGATATTAAATATTTAATAAAGCAGTCATCAGTAGATGATTAGTATGGCTGTAATATATTTAAGTGAACTAACGTTCAAGCCAACTTATAAGTAGTTATAACGCACCACTTAAATATGAGTTTAGCACTAAAACATCCAATGAGAAGATAAAACGGGATTGAATCGTAAAATGAGAGTTTTCTTCTAAAGTGAGGAGCAGTGGCGGCCTAGTAGTAATGGCCCCGACTTACGAGTTGTAGTATTACGAGTGTAGGTCGCAGGTTCAAACTTAGCCAGGCGCATTACTTTATGTAATTTATTTCATCACCACTGCTCTCAAAACGGTAAAGGAAAACATTGTGTGAAAATTGGTATGTCCCAGAACCAAAAAATCGAAAACGTTTGACATTTACCAAACCGCAATGGGCCCGAGTGGTGGATTACGATCAATTCCCTCTCCGTGGGATATTATAAGGCTGAATATGCTAAGGGATATTTTAGTCATGACATAATATAATGTGCTTTCGTAAATAATTACTTATTCCAATAACCGAATTCTGTTTCTTTTCTAGATATCACGGAAAAAACATTATGTTTTAGGTAGGTGATTGTTCTGAATATAATTAACAGAAAGGTTTCAATTACATACAGACTAGAAAAAACCTTTACTCTGCATTTGACAGCCAAACCTAACCACGTAACCATTGAAAGTAATTTAAAGAATTTTGAAACTGCACCGACATTTGCCATGATTTTGCTTCAAAATTCTTTCGTTCAATTCCATCGGCATTTGTCCACCAGCCACAATACCCTTCTGGGCGGAGAATCCTCCCTTTTATAGTAGAGGCTGCGGGAATTTCTAGCCTGTGCCGGATACCTCTATAAAACTAATAATCCTCCAGGTCGAATTTTGATCACGGCGGTCAATCTCAACAGAGATAACCAAGTACACAGGAGATGTGTACCTATAATGCACAAATGCGTGCGCAAACACAGGTGCACTCTCTGTTCTTTTACTCTCATTGTCCATTGAGACGGCCATCCAACATGCCCGAAGAAAGATTAGGCGTAGAACCAACGGCTTTAGGCACAGGGATTACATCACCCACCAAAAAACTTATAGAGATCTAAAACATATATTTATATTATATTTTGTATAAAAAATCCTGTCTATTTTCCTAAAAACTTTAATAATCCGATTCGTAATAATCTCAATAAAATCGTATCTCAGTTAATTCCGTGAGGACGGATGTGCCTATCCGTCGGATATCGCGCGTTAGGAGGCGATCGTTAACTGCACTAATTGAACATGTGGTAGGTAGCTATTATGATGAAGACATATCAGTAGGTACTATGGGCGTTCTCACTGGGATTCTGTAATCGTAGTTCTATACACAGTGGCTTATAATTCATGCGTAAATGGAATGGATTAGAGGGGTGAAACTATTCAAGAACTAAAGAGACTTTTACTATTCGCCGAACTCTAAAACCGGGTAAAACAATTAGCTATTATATACATTTAATAAAGTTAGAACTAAAAAAGATCAGAAGCAGTTAAACCTCTAGATCTTAGACGGTTCTCTCACGACGCCACGCACAGCCACGGCGGGCGGTGAAGCGGATCTCACGTCATATTGGCTTTTTGTTGGCAAACCATTGATTCCTAAAACACGTAGATCGCCCGACCGCGCGCATCAGCGACACAATTAGCTGACTATAAATATATTTAAAAAAAGTTGAAAAAATCATAAATAGCCAACTATACAGTGATTAAAAAAAATATAATATTCTGGTAGGTGAACAGAAAGGTTTTCGCAAGGAAAAATTAATAAACATGACCATTTATGACCTACTCAAAACTGTTTTGATCGCCATGGACAAAACAATACCAACATGTGCTATCTTTATGGATGGCAAAGTCTTTGACCGAGTTGACCATAGGATACTAATGCAAAAATTAAGCATGTATGGTATAAGAGGCAAAGCGCTAGATCTCATCTTTTCTTACCTGCATATATAGAAAACAAATAGTAGAAATAACACAAATATGTCAGAAAACATGAAATGAGATTAAATGTAAGTCAAACTCGAAAATAATAAAATTTAAAGTTCCGCAAGGAAGCGTCCTAGGCTCTTTATTGTTCTTGATATATATCAACGATCTTCCTAACCACATCAATCAACCAATGGTGCTATTTGCAGATGACTGCACAGTCATAATTAAAAGAGACAAGGAAAATTATTACGAGCACGTTGTCAACCAAACACTAAATACTATTGTACAATGGTTAACTGAAAATAACCTTAAAATAAATATGGACCAAACGAAAATTACTCACTTTCACCAGAGAAGCCAACAGACAAATATAAACGTTAGCTACCATGGCGAAATAGTACAACTGGTGACAGATATAAAGTTTCTAGGAATAATTAATATTGACAATAGACTGACATGGAAAACACATTTAGAATATGTTTGCAAAAGAATCAATAAATCCTCATTCACACTGTACAGACAATCAAAAATTGTTAACAAAGAAGCTGTATTAGTTGCTTACCATGGACTTGTTGCGCCTGTCCTAAGATATGGTATAATATCTTGGGGCAACTCAGTCGATAAGGAATCTGTATTTAAAGCTCAAAAGAAATGTATTAGAGCAATGTGTAATGTAGATAACTCCACCAGCTGTTATCCTTACTTTAAAAACTTAAAAATTTTGACACTACCTTCGTTATACATAAACGAACTTAATGTTTTTGTCAAATTAAATTCTAATTATTATAAGACTGCTTTTAAAAGTTACTACAGACAATTACGTGATAAAATAAAATTAAAAATTGTTATACCATATGGGAAAACAGTACTAATCAATAAAAGTATTCTTTGTATGTCATCATTGATTTATAACAAGCTGCCTGACGATATCAAAAGGTTACCTGTTCACCAATTTAAGTCAAAACTGCATACATTTCTAGTGAATAAATGTTATTATAATGTCAAAGAGTACTTACAGGATAAAAATGTAGATATTGACTTACAATGAGGCTAATTTAGTCATTGAATAACAATTGAATAATATTGACGATAAAAATAACGTGATAAGAAATGATAATTTAATTTGACATCTCTATCTGGACCAATATTTTAATATATTTGACAGTTAAGTTTATGACATATTTTATAACTCATCTGACAATATTTTTAATTTCAAACCTTTGACATTTGTAATATTCTGAATTTATTTAATTTTACATATTTCATTCTTTTTTAATTTTGCAATGTAATGTTAATAATTATGTATTTAACTATATTAAAAGTAATAAGTACAATATTGGCACACCTTATTAAGTAATAATGCAGTGTTCTCTATATTAATTTGTAACATCTGTTTACCTGTATTATGCAAATAAATGATTTGATTGATTGATTGTCTGCAATCAGCTTCCTCGCCTTCACCCTCTGTTCTGTGGCGTCGTCTGTAAACCACCTTTCAGTTGTCCTTTGCGTTTCAGAGCCGCGTTGATCAGATTATTTTAAACAATCCCGCCGCTCTGGTAGGCATCGCTCTTAGCAGGCCCCGTCAATTATGCTGACATCTTTGAGGCGCACGTAGAACACATCGCGCCGCGCCGACCCGGTGTGTGAAAGCTTTAGTGAAAAACCTCGTACGGAAAAGTATTAGTAGCAGCATACCTGAAGCTCCAACCGAATAAACTTACTACGTTGCGGTATGAAGAATAAGTAAGAGATCTGGTATAACTTCAGGCTAATGAGAAATTAGCTTTAAATGTCTCTAGAACGTTAACATCTATAGTTTTATTTAATGATATAAACTAGTGCTTGACTGCGAACCCACCTGGTAAGCAGTAGTGCAATCGTTTATTGTGAAGCGCACTAGTTGAATAAGAGGCTATTCAATCTAGCCATGAAGAGAGTTACTGCAGTCGACCACTGGCGTCGGTAACCACTTACCATCAGGTGATAAAAATGCACAAGATTCTTTAATCTCAACCTCAGTGTGTTGGCAACCTATTAGAGGCAAAATTATATTATAGAATATCAAATAATATAGTACATAGTTGCCTACGGATTATCTTATTTGATCTTCCGGTAGCCTGTCACTCAAACCAGATATGTTCTAGTATAAGCGATAGGCTACCGGAACTACTCGTATAATTACAGAACAGCAATGAATGAAAATCTGTTTAGATCAAGGGCAGGAAAAAAACAATGCGGAATTGTTTGAAAGAGTCAAAGGGCAACTGAGAAGGTGGGTTTTAGTCAGTAAAAGTCCGACACACCCTCTCACTCTACCTAGAGTTGGGCAAGTCACTTAATAACTTCCTTACTAAAAAAAAATGTGTCTCGTATCAGCCATATGTTATCAGATCAAGATATCATCACTCATACCTGCTAAGATTGTAACAGAAAACAAGCATAACCATAATGATATTTGTAGCCTCCAGTCGAACAATATTGACCCAGCTGATCTTAAACACGGTCTTGCTAAACGCAGTTCATACATCAACCGGTAACCAACTTTTGGTAAGAAACCAACACTTTTGAATCCAACATATCGGAATTAGCGTCACTCTGTTAAACTGTTAATGTGATCGGTAATTCCAATTTATGATGAAACTCAAGATTATTGCTAGCAAGATGATAAACGCTGACTTTAAGTTTTTTCAGTCTGTAAATAGCAATTCATAGTGCAGCGACATCGATGGCGGTTCATAGGAACTAAACCTAAAAAATCCTGGATCGTGTATTAGAACATAATTATACAATATTCGTAATCCGAAAACAATTGTCCGGACCAGACAAAACCTTTTTACTAGAGGTTTGCGGATTTTACACTCTGCTCCGCATACCTCTAAACTGGTGACCCTCGAAACGCCTGTGCAGCCTTCGTGCAGCTTAGGTACGAGTACCAGTTTTCTATCAAAACTAAACTTAGGCAATAAAACAAAGTGTGTTTCGTAGAAACAAACAACAAATCAGTCTACTCCAATTTAGAGAATGTTAAAATCTCGTGTGTTTGGTAATTGATACGCTGTTCAAACTATTTGTATAGAAAGCGTGTGGCCAAAAGGTTGCATTTAAGTAATCTCAGGCGATCACGATCGCGTGACGAATAAATTCCATCGATATATCGATTATATATCGATTTTTATCACGGTTTACGGGAACACGGACCGATATTCCGATACCGATGTGTGAGTATAGATAAATGCTTTCAATTATATCGATAAATCCTCTATTATAATTAACTAGCGTTTACACGCGGCGTCGCCGCCCAAATGTGAATATTTTAATTTTAGAATGAATATGCTGGATTTATTAAAAACTATTTCGATTCTAATGAGGATTTTAAATTATGTACTCAGCAGCTGTTAAACTCAGAGAATCGTTTAAATGTAATTGAAACACCTACTGGCTTCACATATATTATATGAAGGTGTTATTGACTGAAGTAACAGCCGTTTCTAATGCGTTTCGATTTAGAATTTAAAATTTGTTGCGAAATCTCAACGGTAATTCAAAACGCAATGTGATGCTAATTTGCAACACAAAATGTATGTACATACAAAAAGACGAATCTTGATGAAGTGATGTAGATAATAATGGTCAGAGCAAATATAGATTTTGTTCTCGCTCGTCTGTCAAATGTATTTCACGGCGTTTTATATATTTTTATAGCCGGCAATTTGAACATTTCCACAGTGACGAATCGATTCAGTGTAACAGTTCTATCAATCCTAATAGAACCGAATAAATATTTAATTATCGGCCTTTACAGTGAATGGTAACGCAACGGATTGGATTGCTTTGTTAATGATTTTAATTTGTTCGATCGCCGATTTGCTATCAGTTAGATCAACTGATATCGGATTGCGATCAAAGGTCATTGACAAATTGTTCACACTCATTTCTAACAAGAAAACTCTGCGATGTTTAACTAAGTGGCGATTGTATTGTATCGCGGTGAACTATAACATTTTTATAGTTATAAAGTGTAATGAAAATCGATTGTGAAAGTTATCGATTGAAACCATCGATAAAACTGGCCGACCGTGTGAATTTCGTCGTCTTAACGTTCGACTTTAAGATTTTTAAAATGTGTTCTAAAGGCGTTACTTCTTAACGTGCAGCGCACGAGCTAATGTAAAGCTAAACTTGCGTTAATCACAGTTATTACACGTTTATTATTAGCGCGGGTTTGTTAGCGGCCAGCACTAGGCACGTCACTTTACATATCGATATACCTGAGAGTCGGGACTGTAGCGTAACGTTTTATCACTAACTATTAACATGTTTGCATATTACGTTTTGGTATGGCGCACTATAAACTTAACATGAGTTCAAATTACTCATCAAGGTTTTATTATTTGAATATATTAATATCGTAGTCGAATGTATCGATATTCTATCGATATGGCAGCCATCAATCACGCGTCGGTTTGCATGAAAGGCGATGAAGACATTACCCTCAATAATAACACCTCAAACCTTAGACGGGCCGCGTTTATTAGATCAATAACTTTATAATGCAAAACGATTTATTATTATATAATTATACAGCCATAATCGAGCAACGATTAATTGGAGTAGACGTATAATCGATCACATGGCGTGACGAATCGGGTTGTTTGGTATCGATTTTTTCGACTCGACTCGACTAATGCGTAGAGGGCAGTATGTTTTAATGGGTACGATTTAGTTTATCGTGTGATCACGATGTTAATGAGTATTCGTTTGGAGTTTATTTAATCAGTGCTCTTTGAATAAATGAGATGTTCCATTGGACTTATGTGCGCGCGCGCAGTTGTTTATTACATGTTAATATTTTCACTCTGTATTACATTTCCGCTGTCGCCCTGGTGTTTGTAATTAACTTTAGTCCACACGACATATATCACGTCTGCCTTTCTCGTTCAGATGCTTTATCGATAGATGGAAAGTGCTTATCGATAAATTCTTTTTTGCATTTAATTTAGAACTGAATTATGTTAGTGTTGTGTACGCGTGTGAGGCACAAATCTTTATCGATTAAGAGATAAAACTGAATTAGGTACTTACATCAAGTTATTCAAGAGATGGGAAATGGAAGTTGATCACTATGGCACTTGTAAATGTAGCTGTCATTTGATAGTATTGATTCTAGTAATGATATTGATCTGGTTAACGATACCATTTTTTTATAAACCCACTCGACCATTCTATTTTCCAGTTTTTGGAAACGTAGTTCGACTCTGGAAGTATCCTTAGTTAGGTACGGCGACGAGAATAAAAGTAAATTGAACTCAAAAGTCAAAAATAAAATAATTATACAACAAAGGCGCTTCTTGTAAACAAAAACGACCATAATCACATGCTACTTAACCGTTTCTTTAAGTAAAAAAATATTTTGGATCAACTTTGTTAAAATGAAGTGCACCACAATTCGCATATATGTACAAGGTATAGCTACCACCAAAGACCAGGTTGATGGATCACGAGCATAACATTACTCACACGAGCTCACATCTGGAGCACGACGGGATTAAAGACATACAGGAACTGGATGTGGTATATGAATACCCTAAACTACAGAACCGAACCTGCTAGGATCCCTCCATACTCCTTAGGAGCCGTTAGAAGTTAATAAGAACCATATCTACAGGATAACAATATTTGCAGTAATAACATACATAAAACAGTCTACCCTATAATGTTCCCATTGCTGGGACTCAGGCTTCCTCTCTGGGATTAAGACGGAGAGTGAGTTAGTACCTAAACTCAATACAGGCAACGGGTATCCTCTGAAGTCTTCCCTTGTCATTGCAGTCTATACATATACATATGTCGTATATATTTAACTATTAATTGCTTTACTTGACTTGAAAAACCGTTCGAGTATATGTGTGTATTGTTTAGTGATAGTGAATAGTGTACTGTGTACAAGTGCTCCCTAATAAACATAAGCACGAAGTGTTTTTGTTAATAGAGACGAATGAGAAAAGTGCTATTAGACACATTCTTACTTAACGACAATTTATTAGTTAAGAATGTCATTAATTTACTTATTAGTCTATATACAAGGCTAGATTGCAATAAGATTAGAATAGAATAAACTTTATTGTACACCAAAAAAGTAACACAACTTATACATAAACTTAAATCTATGGGTACAATGGCGGTCTTATCTCTGACAGCGATATCTACCAGACAACCTTAGGATGGATCGTAAGAACTTAAAATAATACAGTGGGTAGTCTGTGCTGTACTGCTAAAATTAGGGTCCGTGTTTTGGATGTACTCTAGGATAAGGAAAAAAACTTGACTTATGTTAAAATTTAAAGCGCCGACATTTTCTTCCCAGGGATAGTCTAGCATCATATGAGAGCACATCCAGCGACCACTCATCTCCGGCCGAGGTGAAGGGTCATCAATTAGGGTGAGCCCTATTTTTAACCCACCGCCCGCAACCTCTCATCGTTGAACCGGCGTGCAATCACGGATTAACCCTAAACGAGAGTAAATAGAAGCAATCTCGTGGTGAAATGCACCGCATTAACGTTTCGTAGCGAGGTTGCCAGCGCTCCCAGCTAGGCGGAGCCAGTGATTTCGTTGTAAGCGGTACAAGGAAAAATTTCCATCTTATGTGCAGGTGGAATCGTGCATGGTAGATTGAGGATAAGATTGGAGTTCATGTTTGAGTCACAGGGTTTTGATAAATTTTTGCATGTTGTATTTAATTGTAGCAAATAACTGCGAATGCTAAATATTTTAAACATAAAAAAGACAGAAAACCTTAAAGAATGGCGATGTTCCATCCAGTTTTGGTTGATTTAAATTTCATAGTTGTCCAACACATGCTTAGGAAATTGGTTGATAACATTCCAAGCATGTTGTTAGATCATTATCAGTAACAAAAGGCAAACCACAAACTCTTCATCTTATTTAGAAAGTAAGCACCTATTCCGAAGGCATGACAATATTTTTCCCGTATCAAAAAAATATCTCACCGCATCTATTCCCATTTCTCAAATCTATTAAGCTGTATCTGATAAATTTGAAATAAACTTAGAAACACACAAAAATGTCGTCCCAAACGCGGGGCATAAACAAAATTTTATTCAATCGACAAGAGACATTTTGAATCAATTAATAAATAATAAAAGTTGTTCGTAAAGCGGGCATTACCGGAGAAGAAACAATAAAATGCGGGGCGACCCATCCCCATAAATCGGCGTAACAAGTGTCCCACTGGGCCACGCTGGGCCGCACTGGGCCCCACTGGGCCGCACGGTGGCATAAATTATACGCGACAGTGCACGGGTTGGGTGCAAGGTGTGGACTAGTGTGGGGATGACCATCATTCGGGAGGTTATGTTGGTAGTAGTACTAGGAGTCGATGGTTTTTAAAACGCATTTGTTTTTTATTGTTAATGCTTTTGGCTTCAATACTAAGTCCTTTAAACCATGTCTTCGTATGACGTTAATTAGTTGACCATTAGAATATGGATGTACACGTTTTAATGTTTTTGTAGTATTTGGCATCAAACGTGTAAAGTCAACCTTCTCGGCAAACTTCGCTGAGGTAATCAACACTACAATAAAATTCTCAGCTCTATTTTTACGAGGTCGCGGCTGTTTAATGATTCCACATATTGTCCAGTTGCGCAGACACTTGAAATATATAACTACACCAATTTTACATCACAATATCCATTAGGAATCAATTTTCGAATAATTAAAACTGCCACTGAACTTCACTCAAAGAAATCCCGCTAAAAACCCTGATTTATTTGTAGGAGTCGTGAAAATGTTCGTCTAGTCTTTTATAAAAGGAAAAAGTTTATAGAAATTTTATTTTTTCTGGATTTTTTTTTTGTCAAAAACGAACGACATTATTAATATCTAGTGTTTACCTGGAAAATAATAAGCTAATTTATTTAGAAATACGTATCGTACCTACATTTTAAATAGTTCAATTTTTTGCAGACCCGAAGATCCAAATTGACAGATTTAATAAGCAAAAAATTTAAATCATTAAAAATAAAACCACTTCCAGCGCACCCATATTCCATAGGTTAAAATAATTACATTAGTTTGGTGGCAATAACAATAATTTTGTCCCGTTAAGGACGTCCCCGCGGGGCACTGTGCGTTCACAGATCACCAGATATGAACTTTGAGTTACACGACAGCTTGTCCCTATGTTGTTGGGACAAATAGTCAACTAGGCTGTATGGACATAGATGCCTTTGATGTTTACGAAAAATAAAAATAGTACGAGGATGCGATGTACGTTCGATGTTGTTGGTCATTGGTGAAAGTCGGGTAAAAATTTTGCATTGTGGAAAAAAAAACCGTCTCGGCAATATAACAGTAGGTAATGTAGAAGAGTCTGGGTGAAAAGAGAACCGTCATAAGATTTGAGAGCGCAGTTGTGTATAAAACAATAATGTTTTTGTTATATTGAGGTCACTATTACATTTGTAGTGCGACTGTAACTCCTAACATTTAGAAACTAAACTCGTTAAAAAAAAAATAAAAAGCCCGTGTTGACATTTGAGAAATACCCTAGAATGTAACTTGGAACGAAACTGAAAGAAACATTAAAATAATAATTAATTACATAGCATAGCATAGCATAGTCGGCCTTATAATGTTCCAATTAATGTTAATTACATAAAGTGTTTTAAAAAACTACATACTTTTTTTGGCGCGTTAAATAATAATGGAATATAATGCGAGTATTCTTTTTGCGTATTTAAGTATGTCAAAACGGGATGTTTATTTTTTAACAACTTTATGTGAGACTAGCTCCTGCCAGTTACAGCGCCCGCTAAAAAAAAACCTAGCCTACGTATTATTGTGACTTGTTACATGTTAGTTCCATTTTATGCCACGACAGTTCTCTTTCTGTACAGACTCTATCACTCACTAATTTCTATGTCTGTATTTTCTCTGAAATGAAAACTAAAATCGAATCAGTTAAAATCGGAAGGGAATCGTCTTTGTTAAGCGGAGAATATCCTTCGAAATTAAGTATGCTGCAAACAATCTACCTACTACTAATTTAAAGACATAATAAAAGATACAAAGGCGGTTACAACTTAGATTCTAGACATTAATTGCATAATTTATGCCCTAGGGCGTGCATGGATCATGAGATGTGAACTTTGACTGGTATCACAACTTGTGACAAAGCAATAAAATTATATTCAATGGATCTATTTAGAGATTTGTCTGCTTTCAGTTGATATGTCAAATTCAAAGCATTTATGTCAAACTAACTGCTGCCACCGGCTTTGCTCGTGTGAAAGTATAATTTTTCCCTAGGATACATAGTCCAGGGATAAAAAGTAAAATAATCCTATATGGTATTCCAGGACATGGTCTACCCATATGCCAAATATCCAAATCCTTTCAGTCGTTCGAAAGTGATTCTGCGACAAAAAGAGTGATAAACAATTTAGCGATTTTTATCATTATCCTGAAAATCAGAAAATGATATTAGGTTTTCAGCAATTTGAAAGTTCCTCATATTATTTTTAAAACAAATTCATTCCGCTCATTACTTACACAAACATAAAATTATAAACGGAACTATTTACAAATAAAATTGTGTCATAACTGTGTAACACCCAACATAAAACACGAGAGAACATCGTTTTCTTTTTAACGACCCTTAAATTACCCTAAAATATGTTGCTTAATTAACGGTGTCATACTCCAATAAAACTAAAATAAAATCATGTGGAATTTATCAAACACAACGTGAAACATTTGTTACCAACAATTTTATCTCAACTCGAGCGCCCCGTGAAGATAATATATGGGCATAATGACAGGAATCCTTTGCCTAAAAAAAAAGAAACTGACGCCATATTGAATTTGTGGTATTTGTGAAATGTTCAAAACGCGCGCATTACTCGTTCGTTATTTAAATTATTAAACGCGTTCGCGTGATGTCAAAATCGTTAATTTGATCTATTTATTTTGGATACTCTGAATTGTTAATGTATTTGGTTTTCCCACGAATCGATTAATGAAGTAACTGTTTATTTAGAAAATCTACGCTAGTTAAATATGCTTAAGGTGCATCGGTATAATGAATTGCTGTTACAAACTGTCACTGATAGTGGTTTGATTTCGTTAAGCCCCATCGATTTCGGAACGTTCCCAATTTCCCATGTTGATTTGGTAATTAATAATATTTATCTGTAGAATTGGGAAATGCTAGGGTATATTAAGATATGTACTTAACTAATTGTAACATAAAATGATAATTAGTTTATTTTAAAAGCACTATCACTAATTGTATGAAATTTTTATTTATGTGTAAGCTGTGTACTTCTTTAAGTGACAAGTTCACCATAATAACAGATATATATGTAAGCTATTTTTTTTGTAATATGTAATTAGTGAATAAGTCGTTGGAGTACCTTAATATAAATAAATAAATAAATGTATGTATGAGGAAAATTTACACTTAAAACTGACTCCTGGTTACAGAAGTAAACGATGACAAAAATAATTATAATTTGGATGTCTTCAAGGCTAGAGTGAATAGGCTCCTCATTAACTGGTGCGCCTCACCTTCAAGGATTGCATCACTGCTTACTTGAGATCACAGTCCAGCACTAGTTTATATCGATTAAAAAATAAAATATGGAAGGATTGTACGCAAGATGATGGCTAAAGAGGAGGTGACAATTAAGACGACGTAAATAGAGAATTGGGGAGGAAAAATTCGTCACCAAAAATAATGGGGAAAAGGGAGATGAATTATATTTGAGGGTAAGTTAAGTAAGTATAGTTAGAAGAATTTAAAACAAGAAAAAAATATTTAGACGACTTGAGATCCTCCTCTTTTTTGGAAGTTGGTTGAACATAGCACCTGAAATGACCAAAAAACATAATAGTACCGTGGCTATGATTTTATAGCCTTCGGTACTAAACTTGTCGAACTAAATACGCCCATTAAGTCAGAACCGATTCCAATACTAGCAACAATTTGCAATCGTTTAGAAGCTTTTTACGCGGGAAACTGCAACTGATGGACCGCCATATTATTTTGTTATTACCAATTTATTCTTACGCGCCAAAAACCGTTTGACAAACAATTTTGATCCGTACAGTGTTGTATTTACGATGATATTGTTAAAAATTATATAGAATGTTTATATTTGTTATAATATTGTTCAGCAAACTTATTTATGCGGGTATCAAAGACGAAGGTTAGAAAAATACGTTCTAAATTCAAGCTGGCAGGATTCAAAGATGGCGGTTGAATTAAGACATTAGTTGTAGGATTAAGTTCGCGAAGTTGTTCGGCGATGGACGCGTAATGGTGGATAATTGTCATCGGCATGCTTCGCCCTCGTTTCGATAACAATTTATGAGTATATTTTGGTCACGACCTTTAAGTAATTGTTGAAGGATCGTCCCCAAGTCTCGGGGCACGACCGGCTTGATTTGTTGCCTTGTTTTCGTTACCTGAGTAATTTTAAAAGACATATTTTCGTTGATAAACACTGGCAAATTATAAGATGACATTTGTTAAGATTTCTTTTTTGAGGAGTTTTGTGAGTTTTCAGGGTTCCGTACCTGAAATTTAACCAATAGAACCCTACAAACATTTAAATTCTCATACCGAAACACAGTTATTTTAGTTTTTGTTCTATCATAAAAATGGAAATACATTTTAACATCACCTTCACCCTTCACCCCATCACCACGAAAAATCACGTTTATTGTGATTAAATTAAAAATAAAAGGGCCCCGTTTTTATGTAAATTTAACTATGTTTTTATATTTTTTTGTTATAACAGCAATAGATATACGTACCCCGTAGCAATAGGATTCCATTGGTAAGGAACCCTTGTAATAATCGGTCAAGATTAAGACTCGCGTACCAAGGCTTCAATACTGCATTTTCGACACTCGCAAAACCTATAGAATTCTTGTCTTTGACCTGCAATGTTACAGAATACTTTGTGTACGTGTACAGCTCGCACATGGCTTGTTTTTTTCTTACATAAGTACCGAAATATTGTTTTGTATTCTATCGTGAATTTTTACCTAAGACTTCTGATTGCCTTTCACTGAAAGACGTCCACTGCTGGACATTGGCCTCCCCCAAGTGTCGCCACAACGAACGGTCCTGAGCGTCTCCAACAGCCTTTAGATCACTTTTAATCACCAATTATCATGACAGTTCTCTTCCATTACCCTTTCACCTAAATATACTAAATCACTTATCACGATAAAAACGATCCCTTAAACATTTCCATCCGCCTTAAATCACGAAGTATGTTTAGGCATCTCAATTTGTCAACGATACAAGCCCTGCCCTCGAGTCGACACGAGGCGACCTGTCGCTGAGACATCGCATACCTCACGGGCGGGTCGCAAGCGTCATTTTAATAAATAACGCTCGACAATTTGGCCAAACTATAAAAGATAACAGACCGCAAGACGTTTTTCCGATAAGCGATGTGACCGACAAATGTGTAGAGTAGTGTTGGTAAACAGAGGTCACGCGGTTTTACTTCCATCATCATTTCAGCTGAAATACGTCCACTACTGGACATAAGTCTCTTCTAAGTGTCGCCTCAACGATCTGTCCTGAGCGTCTCGTATCTATAGCAGATTTTAGAATCCTTTACCTACCGACGACCTAGTCCACTTAGTGAGATGTTTTCAACGCTGCTTCTTCCGGTAAGCGATTGCCAGTCCAGCCCTAGCCAAGTTACGATCGTTTCGTTTGCGTCGAACGCCTGCAGTAGGCCACGCCTCTGATTCCTTTGTTCTGACCACGTGACTGAGTGTTGAGATGACGTTAGAACAAAGGAATCGGAGGAGTGGCCTGCTCGAGGCGTTTGACGAAAACGAAACGATCGTAACTTGGCTAGGGGGGCTGAACTTAAGATCATACCATAATGACGTAGCCGTTTAAAACTTCGGTGAAATGCCAGCAGAACTGAAAAAAAGTATGCAGTAAATTCAGCAATCGATCAAGTAACATTCCATTTTATTTAAAAAGTGGCTTACTTGAAAGCAGATTTATAGTCTTTAGCACTCATAAATAGTGCAGCTACATTAGCGAAATAATTTTCGGAATCGGTTCATATTATCCCCTACATAAAATTTACTTTTACCTCTTTATTTATTTATTTTATTTTACAAAAGGCTGACAAACTACTTAATAAAAATAATATAAGTATGAATAATAATAGTCAGAAAGAGAGAGAGAGAGAGAAAGTCTCTTATCTGCATCAAAGTATATTGATATCGACTCTGTACATCTGTTTCAATTTTCCGGTGCAACAGCAATCCCGTCACAAAATCCGTAACGGAAAAGAATCGTCGTAAAAATCTTTAAGAAATTATTATATAAGAATCGTCTAATTACTCTATAAATAAATAAATCCTTTTTTATTTGAACAGGATATCACTTCTTCCTGCTATAATTAAAATGAACAGCGATCAATAGTAATTTCCTTGACTTGGAGCGTAGAGAATTAAAAAATCACAACAATTTGGATATAACGTTCAACATGTTTGTATCTTTTGGTTTCTCCACGGTTATTTGATTTTACGGAAAAAGCAGAACTTATATCATAGTGGGTTATAACAGCTATTATTAAATATGATTCGGTACTTGTTTACCTGGTTTTGTTGTGAAAGCACAACAATCTGAATAATACGAGCTTTTATATTAGAATTATTTGATTTCGTTTTTCAAATGCGTTTATGCAGATCGCTTTCAGGTGTAATCATTTCACTTTTTTATTATTGATAGACTCGCGTTTGACCACTATCTCACCTGATGGTAAGCGATGATGTGACTGACGATAGAGCACGCTTGCCTAGAAGTAACCTATTCACTCTTGACTTAAAGACCCTAGGTTGTTGGTGTTGTCTAGTTCAACACAAACAGACTTATACGTGTCACGATTCAATTTTCAAATACTTCATTTTTGAGTTAAATCTCTTTAAGATTAAGCGTGCGATTTTATGATATTAGTTTCTATCAAAATAATCAAGGATGGTTGATGGTATGATCAATGACGGAGGTACTGCCAAGGCTCTTCATCAATATAATTATTTCCGAATGACGTTATACGCTGGTGTAAATAACAAGAATTTATGCATTCTGGCATAGGGCGAAGTTTGTACTAGGTACACAAGTTTTCTTTAACATTAAAATGCTAAGTGAATGCCTAATAATTTAACGGTGCATTAATATATTTAGACTTTCTATGACGACGTTAGTGTTAGGGTAGTAGTGTTTAGGTAATTTCACCACCTCCCTAGCTTTTTCCCAACTAGCTTGGGATCAGCTTCCTGTCTAACCGGATTCGGCTGAATACCCGTTTTTTACATGGAGCGATATGAGCAACACGATACTCCTTGGATATACTGATGGTCAGACTTTCTGGCGTCTGACTAGCTGGTGTTTATATATCGTGCGGATTTTATCACGCATGCGGGTTTGCTCCGCATGTAGAAAGTTTCGAAATGCAAAAAAACGCGTCCCGCGTACGTATTCCACACATTACAATAAATACTTGTATGAAATGGACATTTGCGGAGGTTGCGCGTGCGGAGCAATCCCTCATGCGTGATCGAAACCGCACGATATTAAAAACACCCTAACGACTGTCAAAGATCTACGATTTACCACCGGGCCTAGCAGCTTTACATGTTTGTCGAGGCACAGGGTGCCACTAACGTCCTAGATAAACTTATAAAATTACAAATATTATAAATAATTGAAAAAATCACATTGCTGCTTACCAGGTTTGTTCCGTAATGTCAAGGTAATTTGAAGAACCTAATTAATACAAAACTATATCATAAACTACTATCTCTGTCTCTTCAATTACTCTGTACACTCATTACCCGCTGATGGCACCGACGTAATAATGTGAGCTATCCGTCAATGCGCGCGCAAAGGACACGGCTTTCTCAGCGCGGGTGGGGCAAGGAGGGGCGGGGTGGGGCAGCCTGCGGCGCGGGCGCAGCGTTTTGTTCGCCTGTCAACTGCAGGTGAGGGGTCAAGTGCTGGACTTGAGGTTTGAAGGGTTATGATGTGATTTTGGAGTGATACAGTTTGGACAGACGGAAAAAGGAGTTTCTTTTTGGGTTGGTTACTTTACCAATGTTTTTTTTTCTTGATAACTGCATGAATTTTTGCAGCTGAAGTTAATTTATCTTCGGATAAGACAGATGAAATAAGAAATTAAGTATGTATCCTGCTACAAAGCTTTTATTTGTAGAATTCGAGCTCAAACAAAAAGTCTTGGAACAATTGGGTAAAAATTGTGAACTCTCTGGATCATAATTAACATCTGTGCGCACTTGCCAGGTATAATCACGGTAGCGATGTTCACATTAAATTAAAAATATATTTTGAAATGGCCCTACATTTATGCATAGCTTGCACAATTTGTTTATCGTAGGCCCAACTTTTGGAATGAAATACATCTCAAAATTAATTTGAGAAAAAGTATAACATGTGTTAGCTGTGATGCGACAGTGAAGTGATGACAGAGAACTATATATTTTTTTTAAACTAGTTAAAAGTGTCAAGTGTGGGGCAACTACACTAGGAATTACACCTGTATTGTGGGCGCGGTCACACACATGTAAATTCACATACACAAGACACCAGACCCGGAATACATATCTGTAGGCCAAACAAATATTTGTTCCGTGCGGGCATCGAACCCGCGACATGCAGCGCAGAAGTCAATCGCTCAACCACTGCGCCAACCGGGCCGTCAACGTTAAGATTCGCATCACTTCCCTTTTTTTTTTATGTGGGAAATCATCCTATGACTTTTCGTTCCTTCACGCGTGCAGCCTCCTCCTTTGCTAGCATTACTGCTTCGCAGAAGGAGGCGACCGCCTGCCACTCCTCCTCGCTCCGGACCATAGCCCGAACCAGGGCCCCACGCGAAAGGTCGCTGCCGCCGCCGTCGCATCACTTCACTTGTGATTAATTTTTAACTCATTCTATGACGCATAACATCTTTCCAAAAACCGGGAGAAATCTTTTAAATAACGATCATTTAATCTCCTTAACAATTGACGTCCCCAACAAATAGTTCTAGACTCGTTTTCCGGATCATCGGTGACATTACGTCCGTTTTTGGCGCGAAGTTGACCCAACCTCTTATTGTTCGAGAGAAATTGACCTCCTAATATGGCGGAGAAGCCACTAAAAATAATGATTCATTCCAAGGTAGGGTTGCCATCTCTAGCATCTGGTGACCAGGACAAGAAGCGTATAAACCCTGGATTTTGGAGCTCAGAAGTTCAGAACCCGTACATATCATCACTTTTTTTAAACTTACTCAGTACCATAAAAAAATATTTGCGATTGTTATAAATTATTATTTTATATATTGTCAAACAAATTAAACAGAATTTACAGACGAGAGTTAAAAAAAAATCTTAATTTGTTTAGTTTTTGAATTACAATACCTACCTTGTAAAAAGATATATCTAGCGAGTCGCTAACACCCGGCGGGGGCGTCACATGGTTTGAAAATTTTATACCCGGACTTCAAATGGGACCCGCCTGGACGCTCCCCGGACGCCCTTTAAACTAGGACAAATCTGGGGAAACCCAGAAGGATGGCAACCCTATTCCAAGGCAACATTAGCGGCTTTATAGACGCCGCTTTTGTTACTTTTTGGAATGGTTTAGAAAATATTAAGGTAATGGTCAGCAAGAATGAAGAGGTCAGGCATTAATGGGATCACAGACAGACAGTTTTGTGTGAAGTGCCGAAATTGAGAAATTAGCGACCAAGTAGAACGGTACGTGAGCGTCACCAGTTGGAGATAGACCTTTTTAACTGCTTCCGTAATTGCTGTAATTTATCTTGCTTTGTAGAAAACAAAACGAAGCTATTAGTAGGTGTTGCAGGAGAAACTGCTCGTCGATGTGAGGTATTATTATAAAAAAAAGTATAGTAATACTGCAAAAGTAATACAGTCAACATAATCAGTCAAAACGGCTGGGACATTCGCTTCCACTCTGTTCCCCTTCTCAGAGTGGGACCATAATACACTACGAGGGAGGTGGACATTACGTGTCGTTAAGTTTTAGGTACAGTCAGGGATCAAAAGTGCACTTGCGCTCTACCAATGCTAAAGTGTCTAAAATTTCTTTGTTGTAGAAGTTCATTAGTCCACAACTAGTTTATTCAACACTTTAGATTCTATGCTACCAATTAAATCAGTCATGAACCATTGACCCTCTTCTACAAAGAAATTTTAGACATTTTAGCATTGGTAAGGTGGAACTGCACTTTTGACCCCTGACTGTATATGCCAGTTTCCTCACGATGTTTTCCTTCACAGCTTTGAGAGCAGTGGCGATGTTATAAATTTGTAAGCGTCACGTAGCTGTGTAACACAAATGACAATTTAAGGAATACGGGTGGGTTTAGTCAATACAATTCTGGCCGTCTCTCTTCACCCAGAGATCGAGAAGTCAGTTGATGATTTCACACCATCAAAAAAAGGTGGTCCATCCACAGATCACAAAGCACATCTGGAACAAATTCATCAACGGATTGTTGTATCCCACAATCGATTAGCGTATCGATTACAAACAAACGTAGAATATCGATTTCGATATGTTCCATCGGCGTGCAAAAAAAATCTATAATTAGTGAAGTTTACTTGTATTTAAATGTTTAGATACGCGTTTGCAACTGCTCAAGCAATTAACTAGGAGCTAACAGTAGCTTCCTGGCAACATTTCTGCATGCAAAACCTTCGAAAAATGAGTGTTAAGATTGAAAATCCAGTTACACGCATGTACCACCATCAGCCTATAGGCTAATTTCGCCATGATACGGTAACGATTCCGAAAATGCCAAATTCATTAAGCGAAGTCTGTATGGGAAGTCATTTTGATGGTAAGAAGTTATATTTTTTTATTACGATATTATTGGATTTATACAAGGCTTACCATCTATGCCCTTGCGCATCTATGCCTTTACTTCTTCATAAAATTTCACTTTGATAAAGTTTGCTGTAGCTCTAATACGGTCTAAGCGGTCTATCCATAAAGTAAATAATATAAATATTCAAAATCTGATTCATCTCCTGGTCCATTTTCTGGTTATTAATTCAAGTTATTCTGATTTTATTTTGATTAAGTTTTAAACGATCAAACACGAAATTCAATTAAAATTATGAAAAAAAAAACATTTTTTTCTTAGGGTCAGCTAGAAAACACCGGGTCCAAACTTATAACCAACCCCCTTTTTACAAAATAAAAATCATTCGTCATATAAAGTTATATTTTAAGTATGACCGAAAAAAATAAAGCCTTTTGCAAAATAAACGGGCACTATACATTTTTTCTTTACTTTAAGAAAGAGGTTTTATTCATTGACGTTGTATTGGCATGTTATTTAAAGCATACTAGCTAAGATTATTCCTTACGTTCCAAATTTAAATTTTAACATTAACTAAAGATAAATAATGATTATTGTAAAATTGTTTTACTAATATTACATCGAGTATGGTTTAAAAGCTTGTTACTTTATCTAACGCAATCCAACGCGATGTTTGACGAAAAGGCAACGCGAAAAAAGAAAGATAATGAGATACGTGGTTTTTTTAAACCTTAAAAACTTTTGAAAAAAATTGTCATCATTCAGAATCTTGATTAAATTTGAAAGGAATTGTTAAACATTTTTACTTTTTTAATTTTTGAATAAATTATGAATTATCAAAGTTCATGCAAAATAGCAGATTTTTAGAAGTTTTACACAAATTTATGAATTGATTTCAATAGAAGCCACAAGACCCACAAGATACTGTGTTTCCAAAATATCTAATGAAAACTGTGTAATAACGTCATAATCGCGTGTAAGACTGGTTGTATGAAAAACAGTGGAAATGTATGTCGAATTGCATCCCCTTAATAGCGTAAATGCTGAAACTGTTTTGTACTGATTACTAACATTTTAAAACTTTTTGGATATTTTTGAGGGGAGATGGGGTTAAGATAATTTAATCTTAACCCCAAGTCAATAAATTAAAAGAAAATCTCAAAAAAGGTACTGTGAGCCAGGTGGGCCTGTCAAACAAAACACCCACCCACGCAAACAACGGGGTCAGCAAGTTCAATTGAAATAGGCGTATACGCGACTCGCCAAATACCTACTACGCCGGAATATAATCCCCTTAAATCACCAGTTTTTTTATCGTTGCGATATGTTTAGCGATAAATCGTAAGATGTATCGATCTCCGATGTCAGATGTAGTCATGGTGATAGATTAGCATTCGACATCGGCAATTTGTCGGCAGTTTATGCGTAATCGTTTGATCGATGGCATCTTTCGACGTTCTCGTCATACTAGTACCTACCTGTCTATCCATTTTGTTAGTGGGTACACATGCAGCATTTACGAAATTTACCAATGACACTGTTCTATTTACTCTTTATCTTTGGGTGTTTTTAGGGTTCCGTATCAAAAGGAAAAAAACGGGACCCTTATAGGATCACTTTGTTGTCCGTCCGTCTGTCTGTCTGTCAAGACTCTTTATCTCGGGAATGCGTGGAGGTATCGAGTTGAAATTAAAACCATAAATGCTCAGATTTACGGTCCCTTGATACTGTGAAACAAATTAAACTTTTGAGTTAACAAAAAAAAATACGGCTGTTTATGTCGCAAAAAACGTATATTTCGAATACTCTCAAGGAAATCAAAATTCATAAGGTACTTCCCGTTTACCTAGAATCCTGAAATTTGGCATGAAGCAAGGTCATGGAGCACAAGTATAGGAAAAAATCTGGAAACTGTAAATTTGTAGTTGTCACCAAAAAAAACTTTTTTCGATTCGGAAAATCTTCGTAACTCAATTCGGGAATTGAACTTTTTTCATAGGTAAGTTTGTACGGAACCCTCAGTGCGCGAGTCTGACTCGCTCTTGCCCAGATTTGTTGAACCATATAAAAAAATGGTTTAATAAAAATCAGGAAGTTTTCAGCGACAAATAGTTGCTAGAAAACTACGTGAATTCTTAACTCACTGTCCCCAACGCTTATAAAGATTAGTTAAAACATTAATTATTTTACTCTATTTAATCTTAGGTTTAGAGAGCAGTGGTGGCCAAGTGGTAACGGCCCCGACTTACGAGTTGTAGGTCGCGGGTTCAAACCCAGCCAGGCGTGCATTACTTTGTGTAATTTATTTCATCACCACTGCTCTCAAAACGGTGAAGGAAAACATCGTGAGGAAACCGGCATGTCCTAGAACCAAAAATTTGAAGACATGTGACATCCACCAACCCGCATTGGGCCCGCGTGGTGGATTACGGCCCATTCCCTCTCCTAGAGAGGAGGCCTGAGTCCCAACAGTGGGAACATTATAAGGGCGACTATGCTATGCTATAATCTTAGGTTTTAGAGGCTTCAGTGGGCTCTTGGTGACAATGCGAGCCTCATAGCTTCAACAAGCAAAACTGCAGTTACTAACATGCAGGCTGTAGCAGCAACCAGCAAGCTACCAATTGCACTATTCTACTACAACAGTATAACTGCGTTGGAAGGCCTTTCACAAGGTGGACCGATGATCTAGTGAGGGTCGCGGGAATCCGATGGATGCGAGACGTAAACAGGACCGTTCGTTGTGGCGACACTGGGGGAGGCCTATGCCCAACAGTGGACATCTTTCGGCTGAAATTATGATGATGATGATTAGATACTTGCTACCGTTAAAATTCGCATCTATTGAACTTATTTCACTACAACATCCATTCACTCCATCAAATGAAATCCCAAGACCACTAGACGTACGGCGTTGCGCGGCATCGGTACATGGTGGACATCCCACCCATACGTACAAAGCGTTTTGGGAACACATTCATTATGCGTACAGCTAAGGAGTGGAATTCCCTGCCGGAGTCTGTGTTCCCTGATAGCTACAACCTAGGGGTCTTTAATTCAAGAGTGAATAGGTTACTTCTAGGCAAGCGTGCTCCATCGTCGGCCACATCATCGCTTACCATCAGGTGAGGTAGTGGTCAAACGCGAGCCTATCAATAATAATTAAAAAAAATATCTTATTTCATTCTTTCTACATGCTTTCAGAGTATTAAAAGTACTCTTACACACTTCTGAAAGAATTGTTTTACTTGAAAATGTCAGTTTAATTCAGATCGTTATCCATATAGGTCACAAAATCACTTTCATAAGAAAAAAAGTTGAATGAATAATAAACCTATCAGAAATAATAACGTTTGCCGGTCATCCATCTTGAGCAGTTTCTCTTAAACTTTCGATAGTGCCATAAATGAAAATAAGTTAAATGTATCGTCATCGACCAATTAGTAAGACGGGCTATTGCGCGCGCGCCGAGAAAAATGGCCGTCATATCTCATAGGAAACAAGATCAGAAATTACGACATCCATACATAGTAGGCCTGTTGGTCTAGTGGTTAGTGGCTCTGACTGCTATGCCGGAGGTCGTGGGTTCGATTCCTACTCAGGACAAATGTTTGTGTGATGAGCACGATCATTTATTCTGTGTCTGGGTGTAATTTGTCTATAATATGTATGTATTTAGAAATATATAATTATGTTTATCAGTTGTCTAGTACTCAATAACACAAGCTCTGCTTAGCTTGAGACTAGACGGCGTTGTGTGAAAGTGTGATTATTAGAATCCTAACTATAATATTTATAAACACAGAAGTGAGTTTGTTTGTTACACTTTCACGGCTTAACTATTCGACTGATTATTCATGAAAAATCGCATACACCTTGTCAAGGGTACAGGAAAAGACGTAGGGGGTACCCTATGCCCTTCTCTGTACCCCTGACAAGGATAAAAGTAATTTAAACCAGAAAAAAAAAAATGTTTTCGAGTAAACTATATTAATACGAGTGAAGGCGCGGACAAAACCTAGTTACATTAATATTATAAAGGCGAAGTTTGTGTGTGTGTTTGTTACTTCTTCAAGCTCGTACGGCTGAATTGATTTGAATACAATTTGGATCGCAAGTAGACCATGCACATAGACAGCAGGATACTTTTTATTCCAGAATTTTAGTATGTTTAATTTTAGTATGTTTAATTTTAGTATGTTTAATTACCCGACTGTTTTTAGTATGTTTAATTAGGACAATTTTCTGCTTTCACGCTGCTAGTAATATTGTAAATGCGAAAGTAACGCCCTTTGTCCAAATGACAATGGAAAGGGCTATGCTCGGAGTTTCCTTGCGTGATCGAATCAGGAATAAGGATATCCGCAGGAGAACAAAAGTTACCGACATAGCACGAAGAATCGCCAAACTTATGTGGCACTGGGCAGCACATTGCTCGCAGAACGGATGGCCGTTGGAGCCGAAAGTTTCTGGAATGGCGACCACGTACCGGAAGACGTAGCGTTGGAAGGCCTCTTATAAGGTGGACCGATGACCTGGTAAGGGTTGCGGGAATCCGATGGATGCGAGACGTACAGGACCGTTCATTGTGGTGACACTTGGGGGAGGCCTATGTCCAACAGTGGACGTCTTTCGGCTGAAATGATAATGATGATGATGAAAGTAACGCTGTCTGTCAATTTGTTACTTTATATAACGTCTTAATGGCAGGATAGATTTGGATAAAACTTGGCACATAGTTAGAACATGTCCTAGAATAGCAAATAGGATACTTTTTTATCTCAGGAGTATATTCCCTTGGGATGAGTTCTTCCACCTTCGTGCGAGAGAAGTAGCTACCAAAACAAAGGTAATTTTTTCATAATCTTTACTATGAACTATGACCCGAAGTAAGTTAATTATTATTTATTAAAATAAGGTATTGTAAACTTCCATAAATTGTACGTAATTAGAGGCTTGCCTCCCGGCGTTGTCTCATGTCTGCTGATTTTAATTTAGTGTTCGAGTCCTCAATGTGTTGTGATGATGTATGGCTTATTATTAACACCAATAGTGTGTTATTAAGTGGGAATAATTATTCAAATTAGCGAAAGGGATTATGTTGTTTATGTTTTATTGATCTTGTGTAAATGTGTAAAGATTACTGTCAGCTAAGTTCAAGGGTAAGCTGCCCAGGGGCCGGGTCTTAACATGACGTGTTCGAATATCAGGCGAGCGAGAAGGAGGGATGGAGCTATAAACCTATATAGCTCCACCCCTTTAATTAACAGTTCGGTTTAGGTCGTCAATTGGTAAGGGTTAATTGCTCGTGGTAGGGCCTTAGGATGTCCCGTTCTTACTAAGGAACGTCGCCCTTGAATTCGAGTACAGGAATAAAAGTTTCGGTCGTGACAAATATAATTTTGACTGTCATGGTGAGCAAAGGTTTAGAATAGTTTACATGGTATAAATGTAATAAAACAACAGACACTGAAATCACATTAATATTATAAAGGTAAGGTAAGTGGTGGTGGATTCCGAACAGCAGGAGCCGGCGACGGTAGGCCCAGAAGGAGATGGCGTGACGATTTGGACTCCAGAAGTAGCTAAGGACAGGAAAGAATGGAATAACGGAAGGGAGGCCTTTGCCCTGCAGTGGGACACAGCGGGCTCATAATAATAATAATAAGTGGTGGTGGTATGTATCTGTGTGTGTTTGTTACTCCTACACGCTCAAACGGCTGAACGGATTGGGATGAAAATTGGCGCACGGGTAGACCATGTCTAGGAATAGGACAAGGGATAGTCTTTTGACCTTTGGGATAATTTTATAAATACAGAGTCGCAGGGTGATTTCCAGTCACCGTAGGCACGGGCTTGCGGATGACGAGCAATGTATAGCTAGCCGTCCAGCAGTCTGGTAAGGACAAAGCTCGAGTCAACAGCGCGTACTGGTCCACGCGCGCCTCAAAGAGAGCTCAGTAAAACTGAAGGGGCTCAGTAGGGCTGATGCCTGTAAGGGCTTGAAAGTGAGACCGTGGCCCTAGGATGCATAGAGCAAGTGGAGGACACCGGTGGGTTATAGTCAGTAAGTTAAGAGGTAAGTTTTAGTCAGTGTACTCGCGTGCCGCGGGGTATTGTTATTACGTAATTGCGCGTTTTTACGTAAAATCAGCAAAAAATATAATTAAAAAATAATAAAAAATCTTTTTCACTTTTTTCCAGGAAAAACGAAGATATAGAGATCAAAATTTTCGGCCAAATAAATTTCTTACACCCGTGTGTACAATACGACAATTAAGCGTTTTTCAACGTCATTCAAGTTGTACAACCGTATGTAGAATCGGCGCTCGAAGGGGTCTGACATGCCCAATCGTTCCATCCCAAAGCAGGAGAAGTCATTTAATATATAGATTGGTATGTAGAGGTTAGTATTCTTGATACACAAAATAGGTTAATATTTTTGTCCATTTCTCACCCAAGAACAAACATAAAACATTTAGACTAACGCCATTTCGGTGATTAGATTAATGATCCAGTACCGCGTGCGTGTGATAACTCAATCGCTGGCGCTCATGAATAAAAAACCCATTTAAACGATGGTGTGATAAACAGTTCGGGTGCCGGTGAATTATGTCTGTGTGACTCCAAGTTAAGCTGAGCTATGAAGATTTAAAACTTGGAAATAAGCTGGGTAAGTATGCTGTGCTTTTGTACGCAATGATTTTGGGTGGCTGAGAAAAAAGTCACTGCTGTTTCGCTGTGCGCGCTGTGTGTGTTGTTTGTTTGTTGTCTGTGTGTTTTGTTGTTGTTTGTGTTTGTTTTGAGGTTCATTCAGATGTATTAAAAGTGTCCAACAGCTGCGGTTTATAGATTGAACTTTAGAAGTTTAGAACGTGTAGGAGTCTATACTAAATGGCATATTTTCATGCTAAAGTAAAGTTTCATTTCTCAGCTTTGAATTCTCAATTCAAAAACCGGAGGACAATCTGAGAGTAGCACTTTATTAAAAAAATATAATTTTAATAATTTGTATCGTAATAGACAAGCTAAGGAACATGCTTTTTGATAATATCAAAACACAAAATCAATTATTCAAATACGATTTTCAATCTAAACGCATCTGCCTCCCTAGCCAAGTTACAACCGTTTGGTTTCGATTCTCTTTTCGTTGATCGCCTCGAGTAGGTCACGCCTCCTATTCCTCTGTTCTGACCACGTGAATGAGCGTTGAGATGACGTCAGAACAAAGGAATCGGAGGCGTGGCCGACTCGAGGCGATCGACGAAAAGAGAATTGAAACGAAACGGTTGTAACTTGGCTAGGGGGGCTGTTGTGTTTTAGCTGCGAAGAAGAACTGCCAAAACAAACATCCCAGGAGCTCTTTTTTTCTTTTTAAACCGAAAAAATAAACGTTGCCACACTCTAAAAAATACTGCGTTTACTAAAATGAGAATTCACATCATACAAGACACCCAGAGTCCCAGACCCGTAACAACCATCTGTAGGCAATACAAACATTTGTTCCGCGTGGGAATCGAATCAGTATGTTGCAGCGCAGCAGCCTATCGCTCAACCACTGAGTCAACCATATCACCACCATTCTGCTAACGAAGTCAGTAAACCTTTTTTTTTTGGTAGGAAATCATCCAATGACATCTCCTGCCCCCTTTTGTGTCAGATTTTTTACTGACTAAAACCCACTCCTGTTCCTTCTTTGCCCTCTTCCAGGGCCCTGGGGTTCTCTTTCGCATCACCCATGGCCCCAGTAGGCTTCGACCCTGCTGGACCCCTACGGTTGCTGACATCTCCTTGAGGCGCGCGTGGAACAGTACGCGCCGTCGACGACTTAGGCTCGGTCCGGACGGTTACCGGACGGTCGGACGGCGAGCTTCTCATTGCTCACCATCCGCAAGCCCGCGCCTACGGTGAAAGTCAGTAAATCTTAAACTGCATTTGGTCATGTACAAAAAGTAACTAGTAAAACATTCAATATTTCTCTGAATATTTTCACGTTTCATCTATGAAAAAAAATGTAGGTATTCAAAGACAGACATGCAAAGCTCTTGTGCTGAAGTCCACCTCTGATTGCTAGGTAGCAGTGACCTGCCACGCTCGATTACCACCTCCTTACAAGCAGTTTTCTTCATCCACTCGCAAATCTAATGGATTATTACATTCAAACATACATAGTGAGGCGCAATGCGAAATTCCCATTGGCATTTAATCAATTTCAATGTCGATAAAACTTTCTATGGCGCGAAATTTAGATGCGTGTCGACTGTGCACGCGATAAGCCGTCAGTTCATTCCGTTCTTTCGGTATATTAATTATTTTACGAGTAATTATAGATTAACGTGCAGGTTGCTGACTTCTCCGTGTAAATGGCGGTAGCTTTGGATGTGAAATTATCGTATTTACTGTCATACTTTCTTTGTGGGTACGGATAATTTGATTTGGTAGCACGAGAGCCTGTTTGCGTAGCGACTAACGGTTGTAGTTCATCTTATTTCTTTGTACAATCATCATCATCATTTCAGCCGAAAGTTGTCCACTGTTGACCATAGGCCTCCCCCAAGTGTCGCCACAATGAACGGTCCTGTGCGTCTCGCATCCATCGGAAACTTAACTGACAAACTTAAGTTAATAAAAAAATGGTCTGTCGGTCCCGTTGTTGGGCAAAGACAAGACAAGATTTTACTTATGGTGGATGCTATATATGCCAGGGTATTATCTCCCTAGCCTTCTCTCAATGCGCTTGGGGTCGGCTTCCAGTATGTTTTCACGCTTCATCGTGCTTCACATCATTGCGGCACTCGGCACTTTAGCCCGACACAGTGCGACGTCTTTTTGCAGACAGAACAAATGTTGCATCAATTTAGCCTGTGAGCTTAAAGTCAAAGTCAAAGGCAAAACTTTTTTATTTCACATAGGCCTACATGCGCACTTATAAAAAGTCAGAAGCTAGTGCACGGTTCCAAATTGGAAACTTACCTTGCTTGCTATCTGTTATAATTCCATCTTTGAACAACCAAATATCTAAGTCCTATGCTTATCATTCAAGTAGGCTACATTTAATACTTGAAGTCGGTTTAGTTGCTATAAAAGAAGAAATAACACAAAAATTCAACACAAATCACAAAAACATTAGTAGAGTATATATACATAATCCACATCGGCAGACAAAGTTTAAAATAACAATTAGAATAAAAACCTCCCAAAAAGTACGTGATTCCTACAAATTGTGTAAGTAATACCACAATACGACTACCGTTGATCCACCACAGGCATAATAATTAAGAAAACCAATAGCATTGACCTTTCAAAAAGTTGCGAAATATTCATTATCAGCAAGCATATAAAATGGTGTCCGGCCGTACATACGTTCATGTACTACAATAAATATATAACATACATATGACTAGATGTTATAACAGAGATAGCATCCCGTCTGTCACAACATTTAACGACGGCATTTCACTTGTATCAATAAGAACTATTAATTCTAATATTTAACGTAATACTCATCTAGGTTTTGATAACTTCATTACCTTTGCTTATTATAACGGTTTTAAAAGCGGGATCAGATACAAATGTGACTCAGGCACTGTTAAATGTAAACAAGTTAACTAATTGAATGACATTTCACATAAATGTTATGTAAGGTTTTATTTTGAGCCTTTTCGTGCGATATTTTCCATCTGCTAAAATGAGGATCTTTCAACAAAACGTTTTTTGTTCAAATCATTTATGGGTTCCATTTTTCCTTCGTTATATGAGGTAAATCTTGTGCAAAATGTTATGCTTCGAAGCCTCGCTCTGCTGTGCGCTTGCGGTCGGCGAGGAATGGGTAGCTCGCCGTCCGGCCGTCCGGTAACCGTCTGGATAGAGCCCGAGTCATTGACGGCGCGTAGTGTTCTACGCACACTTTAAAGACCCAGTAGGGCCGAAGCCTACTGGGGCCATGGGTTCGCTTCTGAAAGGAATACCCTGAGGTCCTGGAACGCAAGGTAAACAAGGAACATAGGAGTGGGTTTTAGTCAGTAAAAGTCTGACACGCTCTCTCGCTCCACCCTAGAGCGTGAGAAGTCGTTGGATGATTTCCCACCTAAAAAAAAAGCCTCGCTCTGCTGGGTGCAGGACCAGCATTTTAGACTGTGTGTAGATGATGATAGGTTCTTTTTGTCAATGTACTAATTAGCCTTTCAGAAATATTTTAAAAGGGCTTTCTTGCAAGAGTTCAAAGCAAATTGGAATTTTTACCTATTTCAAAGTTTATCTTCAACAGTGTCTCGTTTGAACTACGCCTTATTCTCATGTCTCGCCCCGTTCCGCCCAGCTGGTGTACACAACTTGTATGTAATTATAATTACTACGACACAAATAACTTAATATTGTGCGTCATGTTTAACATTCTATGACCGATTCACGAGGTTTATGACTTAGGAGACAAATGCAATGATGCAGACATTAATGAGTTCCTCGTAATTCACGCTTCAATATAAAAGTCTTTGTTATAAGAATCGGAAACTATAAAATTGATGTCGGTACAATTTATTCTTTAGATAACAGAAAGTATTATAGAACAGTCGGTTTCCAACAACTGTCTGGTTTTACTATCTCTGGCTCGGCGGCACATAAATTAATGGCAAAATTAAAGCGCTCTATTGGATTTTTAACTCATAAAGTTGAGCCTGAAGTCTAACCATGCGCTTTCATTTAGGATTCATTTTTCATTTTATTTTAAACTTTTTCAAACTCCAGGGAAGGTGGGTGTGTAATATCTTACGTGCTGTACGTGTACTCGTATCATAGCCACTTGAGCATGACTTGAAAGAGTAACAAATATACATACAGACACACGCATAATACCAAAGAACAACGGCGAGAAAATTGTTGATGAAATTATTAAGTGTCTACATAAGTTATCATGATATATACCGGCAAAATAATTAACAAAGTTTTATCAAATCAAGCTAATGGCCAGTCTAATGATCGCAAAGAATCATAATTTAAGATTCATAATTGGAAACTGAATTGACTAGATTTTTACGATAGTAAATAATCCCCTACAATAATTCCCTCTCCTAGAGAGAGGAGGCCTGAGTCTCAGCAGTGGGAACATAAAAGAAAGGCGGATTATGCTTATGCTTAAGCTTAAATAATCATGGCTTAGTTTTTGTTTTGCTTGCTTGACTTCATGACTTTTGGCTAAATCGAACTTTTAATGTTGCCACTAATATAAATTTTGGTTAAGTAACATAATATGCTCTGCTTTATGTATTGATAATAAATACTTTGGAAATACATTTCTGCATTAAATAATAAACATAAAAAATAAAAATTGCTGTTTGTGCTTGGAACATAGTGGTGAAAAAGAAAAAAAAACATGACATTATGACATGACATCTAGTCGTTCGTTCAAAAGTGCGTTTAATAATTTTTTAAATTCATAAGGAGGTACGTAGGTATTATTGACATAATATACGTGTTCTCATCAACTTTAAACTGGAATATCTTTACTACGAGGATTCTATTAATAGTAATGTCTAAGACAAAATTGTTTGGAAATTTAAAAAAAAAATTGGAATTCGGAAAAATCTTCGAGATTCGGGAATTGAACTTTTATTATTTACATAGGTAAGTTTGTAAGGAACCCTCAAAACGCGAGTCCGACTCGCACTTGCCTAGTTTTTTTACTTTTGTTCTATTGTATTTAAAGAGACATTACGCGGAGCACACATACAATTCAATACTCAATACTTGATTATTTATTGCATTCAAACGACAACCCACTTGTCCGAAGCTGATAAGTAGTTCAGGCGCTATGCAGAGACGTACCAACATCCATTCAAAACTAGACCACCAAACGTATAACCCTCCCAGTATATAGTCAGATAGTTAAATAATTACTCTTCTTCTTTTTCTTCTCGTATCAATACTAAACTCCTTGATGTGGCAATGATAATTGCTACATCAGTGGCTTTCATTAAGTCCTCCAAACTGCAGTTATATGGACACTTGGGTACTCAACCTTGTGGCTCATGTTCTGAATAGAATAGAATATTGATTTATTTGCTCAGAATGCAGGTATTTACAGTAAGGTGATAAAATATTATTAAAGTATCCTTGCACATTCTACCATTTTGGCATGCAAACATTGATGCAAGTTCATCATCAAACTTATAATATTGATGGCATAGCATATGCATAGCATAATCAGCCTTTTAATGTTCCCACTGCTGGGACTCAGGCCTGCTCTCTAGGAGAGGAAATGGGTCGTAATCCACCACGCAGGCCCAGTGTGGGTTGGTGAATGTCACATGTCTTCGAAAGTTTCGGTTCTAGGACATGCCGGTTTCCTCACGATGTTTTCTTTTACCTACCGTTTTGAGAGCAGTGGTGATGGAATAACTTACAAAAAGTAATGCGCTTGGTTAGGTTTGAACCCGCGACCTACAACTCGGTAAGTCGGGGCCGTTACCACTACTCATTGATACACAATTAAATTTTATCAGCTAGAAAATTCGATACGGAGTAGTAACATTTGTTTAATAGAAATGCAGTTAGTTTCTTTTTGCACTATAAAATTGTTACTGTACTGTTCGGTTTTTTATAGAATTAGAAATTTGGTTAAAAATAGCCGGTGCCATACCAAAAACACTTTTCCTCAACAGAGCAATCCTATATCCACCTGTGCGTAACAAGTGAGGACTCTCATTGGGTATCCGACGGGTTTATAAAACCCCATTTCGCCAAGAAAGAAATAAGAACATAACTTGGTTGCATAACTTGATTCCGCAAAACTTAATTTATCATCATCATTATCATCATGTCAGCCGATAGACGTCCACTGCTGGACATAGGCCTCCCCCAAATATCGCCACAATGAACGGTCCTGTGCGTCTCGCATCCGTCGGATTCCCGCAACTTTCACCAGGTCAGCGGTCCAAATTGTAGGGGACCTTCCAACACTGCGTCTTCCGGTCTTCTTCTTTTCGTGTCGATGTACTCTAACTAAATTTTATCTGACCAGTATTTGGCAACCTCTACGGCTCTGTTATTGGCCTCGTATAGATCCTGAAAACTGCAGGTGGTGATCTACAAAACTTAATTATTTAATTTAATTCCATCAGACGCACCAGACGTACGCCATACGCGTAAAACGTTTTGGGTAAACATCATTGTGCTAACGGCTAAGGAGTGGAATTACCTGCCGGAGTCTGTTTCCTTATAATTACAACTTAAGAGTCTTTAAGTCAAGAGTGAATAGGTTAGTTCTAGTCAAGCGTGCTCCATTGTCGACCACATCATCACTTACCATCTGATGAAATAATGGTCAAGCGCGAGCTTATAATTAATAAAAAATAATTATTAAATAATTATTTAAAACTTCTAGTTTTGCTAGCCAACATTGCATTGTCATCAAAACTAAACATGTAAGCAAATATTTCTTCTCAATCTGTTAGGGATAACTGTTTGGGTCTCTTCAAGGCTAGAGTGAATAGGCTCTCAATAAATTAGTGCGCCTCACCATCAACGATTGCATTACCACTTACCATCAGGTGGAATCGCAGTCAAGCACTAGTTTATATCAATTAAAAAAAAAAAAAAAAAATTGACACTAACAAACTAACTAACAATTCAAATTAAATAATATCTTGTTAAAATTAATTCTTGCAACAGAAGCGGCAGTGTGCATACCATCGCATTAAAGATTTAAAACAGTCGGTGAAGTGTCGATGGTCTGCGCTTGGCCTTATCGTCGTTATACTGCTTCGGGACCGGCGCACGCGCCGCGGGACGCTACAGTGATAAAAACAAACGGACCGCCTTGTTTACCACTTTTAAATACTTCGGTTACATTAATATGAACTACTATTTGTTTGAGAGAGGTGAATTTCGAGTGAGATTAGAAAAGTTTGGGGTTCTGTGCGATGATGATGATGAGCATGGTTTTCTTATTCTAGAATGGTTTTCCATAGTTCACATATTTCCGATAACAAGTAATCATAGTTAATGATTACTTGTTATCGGAGATTCTATGAGTGATCACTACTGGTATCTAATATTAAAGAAAACACAGATTTGGAAAGTTTGGAACTTGTTCCCGGGATCTCGGTGGTCTCTCCTGGCACAAACGGAGAGGGAACTTCAAACTTACCTCAGCATCATTATTTCAGCTGAAAGATCTCCACAGCTAGATATAGACCTCTCCCAAGTGTCGCTACATCGACCGATCCTGTGCGCCTCGCATCCATCGGATTCCCGCGCCCCTTTCCAGATCATCAGTCTTCTTCTTCCTGTCCTCATCCCATATTACTTGGGGTCGGCGCAACACGTTTCTTTCTTTCATTCTGTCCTGTCACCCGTCACACAATCACCAACTCTCTTTTCTTTGATATCACTCCTCACACAATCCATCCATCTTTTCTTTGACCTCCCTCTCCTTCTCCATCCATCTACATGTATACTCAGAACTCTTTTAGTAACATGCGTTTCATCTCTCCTCTTCACATGACCATACCAAGACAAACGATTTCCTTTCAGCTTTTCAGTCACTGGCGCCACTTTCAAACTTCTTCTAATATACTCATTTCTCTTTTATTATTATTTTGGATAGGCTCGCGCTTGACCACTATGTCATCACTGGCAAGCGATGATGTGGTCGAAGGTGGAGCATACTTGCCTAAAAGTAACCTATTCACTCTTGACTTAAAGACTCTACGTTGTAGCTATTAGGAAATACAGACTCCAGCAGGGAATTCCTCTCCTCACCAGTGGGTTCTCAAAACCACTTGTTTCAGGTCTTCCAACGTTGCGTTCTGTTTATATTTGACTAAAATAGTACCGTACAAATATTGTTGGTGAACCACAAAGTTGCTATCGTGGTTTCAAGTCTGATTCGTTACTGCTCGACCTCTTTCATCATTGTCAGACCAGAGAATTAGCCACAAAACTCGCAAACATTCCCATGGTAGTGGACATTATCAAACGTTCTCACGTAGAAAGTTGTAGTTATGGATCTAATTATATAATATGTGTTGCTTGACCCCCATCTTATTTGTCTGTCTGTGCGTCACAACTGTTGTCTATGACAGATTGGAGGCGCCTCGAATGTTTTGTTGTTCAATATTTGGAGCAGATGACGAGAAACATGACGTTTGTGAGAATGGATGAGCTTTAATTATATCTTACCTGATTATGGAGGCGGGATTTGCTAAGACCGAATCGACATAAATACAACAGTATAAAGTAGGTTTTGGTGTAGCAGGTTGTCTTTGGACGAATTGTTCCGAATACGAAAAATCTTTACACAGAAAGCTGTATCAGTGATGAAGATTATTTACATTTTTTTTTATATCGAAGACCTGCACGGTTCCGTGGCATATGTGTTGGGGATGAAGACACGAGAAAAACATACTAAAATAATAAGAAGGAAGGTACGTGCAGTTTTAGAATTTCGGTGTGGGATCACAGGCCAAGGCACAGACAAGTAGAAGCTCTGTGTCTATCTATGCGATGGTTTATAGCTCTGCAGGAGATGTGATTAAGCTATGATTTTTTACTTCAGAAGTGATTATTAGAAAGTGAAAAAATGTTTTTCTTAGCCTATATTATGTAGCACTGTTGTGCAAAGGCATTCCTCTTCTAAATTACTTTGTCGATCATGATGGGATCGTCACACCACCTTCTCACGGTCGACCTCGACGGCGATATCCTCCCTCAGGCGTCCAGTGAGTAACGACCTTCGTCTATATGTTCCGATGCATTCGTGCGAAGTGGCCAGCCCACTCTCATTTCAGCCTGCCTATTCTTTCCCCGACATCTGCTACTTGAGATATAGAGCGCGGAGCAGAAAATGGGGTGCGTACCATTTGACATAATAACAAAAGTTCTAACGATCACAGTCATGGCCTAATTTCATTTAATATATTTTTTTTTAGTATAACGATTAAATGATATAATGAATTATTGATGTACTTTCAGTTTACCTAATTTTATATGGTTTAATAAACATTTTCTATAATGCACATTTGAACTAATATTCAGTTAGTATAATATTTAGTTAGTACAATATACAAATTCTATAGTAACGTTTAATATAATTTTGAAACGTCTTGAAATTGAATTCCTTCGAGCTTTGGCCTCTAACTTAAAACTGAAATAAGGTTAGTCAACCTTAACATAGTATTTTGTATTCACTTATAACATTGTTGTATGAATAAATAACTACGAATTAATATGTTTTTTTGTTCTTTCATATTCACCTCATATATACCTGCGTCAGATCCCTTCTATTGTTGGTGAATCATTTGGGTTAGATGAGGTTATAACAGTATGATTTTTTCTGATATTTACTTATTCACTACAGAATTTGGGCAGAAAATGAGTAAATATGAAAATTAGGTCAAATGAAAATTAGGTCAACTGAACGTTATATAAAAAAAGTGTGTTAAAAAGCAATATACTAATTGAAAATTATATAAGATGAACGTTATACTAAATGTTATTAGAGCAAAAGAAGTTTATATGAAATGTAATATTAGATCACATGAAATTAGGTTATTTGTTTTTATAGCATATGAAAATTATATCATGTGAACGTTATTTCAAGTGATAATATATTATCTGTTATTATGGCATATATTACACACCCCAGAAAATGGTTACATATTCCAATTTTATTATTTGTTGGATAACACTCGGTCCTTCTTTTCAACTAGGCCATTTCTTCGATTTCATCATAGAATGAGCAAAATAAAGATTTTATCGACTTGGTGCTTCCAGTTTCGATGACTAATGAGTAGGTATTACAAAGATAGAGCTAACAACATAGTTATATGGTTATGATCTGAAATTGACAGATGATGTAATAAGAAAACGAGTAGGTATTAATAAGGAACTCATTTTTTAATAACACTTGATTGGTTTGTTTCTCAAATTCTTTGCTAAATACTAAATTTAACGTATGAAGATAGATCGGATTGTATACTATAGAGGAACCATATAAGGAGATGAACGGAAAAGATAGCTTCCAGTCCTTAGTCATGACTAGGAAGTTGTCGTTGGTCTGTCGTCCTAATGATATAGCATTGACCAAATACTGTAGGATAAGAATATATTGTTATTATGAAACATGCCTTGTTCATAGCCCAGGAGCTGGTGAACCCAGGGCTGCAAAAGAGTCACCATAGCCCTAGCTGGAACACAAAAGGGCAACTGAAGGAACGCATTTTATAGCCAGTAAAAGTCTGGCATTTCCTGTCTATCCACCCAGAGCAGGAAGAGTTATACTACCACCACTTAAAAAAAACCGCTCAAGTGCGAGTCGGACTCGCGCACTGAGGGTTCCGACAAACTTCCCTATGAAAACAGTTGAATTCCCGAATTGAGTTACGAAGATTTTTACGGATCGCAAAAAGTTTTTTTGTGACGTAACATCAAATTTACAGTTTTTAGATTTTTTCCTATATTTTCGCTATAAGACCTTACTTCATGCCAAATTTCAGGATTCTAGGTCAACGGGTCCCTATGAATTTTGATTCCCTTGGGAGTGTCGTTTTTAGCGACATAAACGACCGTATCTTTTTTTCCGTTAATACAGAAGTTTGATTTTTTCACAGCAACAAGGGACTGCAGACTTGAATATATGGTTTTATTTTCAACTCGATACTTCCACGCATTCCCGAGATAAAGGGTCTTGACAGACAGATAGACATGGACAACAAAGTGATCCTATAAGGGTTCCGTTTTTTCCTTTTGAACCCTAAAAAGATGCTATGTGACACAGCTTGGACATCATCAAGCAGTCAAAACCCTTTTTGCAGCGCATCGGTTTGCATATTCTCTGTGTATGTCTTAGTGGACGCAAGAACGACACTAGAGCGAGCCGAGTGTATTCGCATTCGCAAACTTCAATTATCTTCAATTATGGCCTTGTCGACACTACGCCTATGATTTGATTAATTAACCATATTCATAGTTTGAAACACTTAACATATTTGCTCAACTCATAGCGGAAGAGAGCGTGACCATCTAAATAGCTTCAAATCTTCAAAACAGACACTCCTTCTCCTTGAACCACATTAATTGCCGAAAGCGCTTCATCAAAGGACCGATTACAATAACGAACACCGATTATTCGATAAAAAATCAATATTATTTCGATATATCGATACCATATAAGGTATGACTTCATCTTCTAAATAGTGCCAGGTGCTCACGATTGAGGATCATGAATAAGTCATTAAGGCTCCCCCGTGAACCCATGACCTATGTCTCCGTGGAATACAATCGCAGATACATAACGTATCGGTTCGCGATGAGCGGCTATTATGCGAAATACTCGTTATTTCATATAATTTTTTGAAAGTATGACATTGGTTGTTATTTTTTTCGGGTTTTGTAACCGTCATTTATCATATTTTCGTTATGTAATGTTTGACAGAGTGTTAGTTAAATAATTGGCTTAATAAGTAGGTGCGTTTGCATGTTGTTATTATTAATATTTTTTGCACAATATATTCGCAAACAACTGATCTCATGCCTCTCTAATTAATGAAGGTTAGTTATAAGCTCAGTCAGAAAAATTGACGAAGCCATCTAGGGTCGATGCCTGCCAGGGCTAGGAGATTGTTTGTAAGAGTTACCATGAAGGGCAACTAAAGGAACACAGGTAGGTTTTGGTCGGTAAAAATCTGACTCTCCCTCTCACCCAGAGCGCGAGAAGTTATTGGATAAAAAAGGGGTCTGTTTCTTGGCTAAACCTAGTCAACTACAGGTACCTACAGCGAATCGTCAAAGTTAGTCAAATGGCTTCTTCTGTTCCCTGAGCGGTAGGAGGCATTTAATGATTTCCCACGTAAAAAAAAATCTATATGCTCCGCAAAAATTTCTGTATAAGAAGTACGGAAGGAAACTTTTTGGTGAAAACATTGTAAATAACATTTTTTAGAAGATCAATGCTAAGGAGCGGCTTCTGAATTCAGTTTTTTAGACTACATTAGTCTTCTTCTTCTTTTCGTGTCGATATTCTCAAACTTATTTTTTTCTGACCAGTATTTGACTTTCGAACGTTTTACGACTAAAGTAGGGTTTGGCAAATACTCAACTTCAACTTTTGATTGAGAAATAGGGGGTTAGTGTTAATGTTGCTGGATTGTTCGAAAGAGTTACCGCGGCCATGGAATGCAAGGGGCAGTAAAGAGTTACCGCGGCCATGGAACGCGAGGGGCAGTAAAGGAACTCAGGTTTTAGCCAGTAAAAGTGTGACACTCTCTCTCGCTTCACCCAGAGCGGAAGAAGTTATTGCATGATGTCCTGCGTGACTTCTTACTTATCTGTTTTTAATTTTAATTCTAATTTTATATTTTTTCCGGAATGTTTTTAAATGGTGTAATTGGCTTCGGCCGTTCTGTTTAAATAAAAAAAAAAAAGAAAAAAAAGTGATTTCCCAGCTAAAAAAAACAAAAGAAGGTTTAATTGTCTGTCAATACATACCTAAATCTTTACCTTCTATCGATGTAGTCCACTCTTCTAAGTGAGATACACACAATGCTACTCAATACATCAGAGTGGATCTAATACTATCTCATTAGGATCGTTTAGCGGAACAAACAGGCGATGCTCAGTTGATCGCTCGCTCGATAAATGCTCTATAAATACAGTTGTTGGCTTAATAGCACGAGCGAGTGAGCTGTGGAAGGGATCACGAACTAGATACATAGTATTTTAAGTAGAAAGAATATTGAAAAGGATTTCGGTTTTTATGGTGTCTTTTTATCTCCAAAAGAAGAATAAGTAAATCATCTAATAACATCTCCCGTTCTAGAGTAAAGTGATATGGCGTGCGTATTAAGGGATATGGCTTGTTAGTAAAGTGATATGGCCACCACTGCTGAAACTTGGTCTTGTCACTCTAAATTATATGTGTCATGTCAACCACACCTTTAGTACTCAAAACTGCAGTTTATTCACATAATAAAAACATTCCGCAACTTCTCAATAGTCATGTTCATCAATAAATCTCGCATAGTGAACCTAATAACCCCTCGTGAACTACATGTTCGGAGCACGTCGGGCTAATTCGTGAGTCTTCGGGTGACACAACAGTGGATTCAGTTACAAGATGTTTCTAAGCTATTGATGGATTCAAACTATCAATTTAGTTTACGACGCTATTTTGTTTAGGTGGTTCTGTTATTCTGATTGGAATGTAGTTTATTTTGTTGGATTTGTAAGGAATGGAATGGAACTGTGGTTTGTGGATAACGTTATCGTTTAAACCGCGTACATCAAAGGACTGGAACAATTTTTCTGCTGCGGTCTCCCCGTCCGATTATAATAATAAATATTATTATAATTTAGGTGTCTTCAAGGCTAGAGTGAATGGGTTCTTAATAATCTAGTGTGCCTCACCATCAACGATTGCATCGCTGCGTACCATCAAAGTGGGATCGCAGTCAAGCATTAGTTTATCATCATCGTCAACTTCCTGACCTTGTCCCGTTTTATTTGGGGTCGGAGCAACACGTTTTTTCTTTCATTCTGTCTTGTAATCTGTCACACTATAAGGGGTCATATTTTTATATCATTATTATTTTTGATGACATGGGGGATGGGGGGAATCTAGATGGTGATTACGTCAGCAGTATATATTTTCTTTAATTTTTTAAGAAAACAATGTCGATGTTCCGAAATCACAAGAAAGTGAGCATACTCACATCACTGAGCAGCAAACGTCCAATGTCATTGAAGATTTAGAGTCATGGATTCGTGTATCATGGACTGAGGGACTGTTAATTTGAATTAATATGTCAAAATTTTAAATGAAGTTTGTTTTTCTTTATTTCAAGCCTATTCCTTATTTCTAGACTTACAACTACTACTCATAAATGAATAACGAAATCAACACATTGACAAATGCTTGTACCAATGTTTACGTAAGCATGGGGAGGGGAGGGAGGGGTGAGAGCTTTGTTTCTTTTTGCTGACATGGGGGAGGAGGGAGTTAATATTTGCAAAAAACCTGCTTACATAATACCTGAACGGCCCCTAACTCCCTTTCAAGCTCAAAGAGTAGTGTTTTTTTTAACCGACTTCAAAAAAAAGGAGGAGGTTATCAATTCGGTTGCATTTTTTTTTTTTTTTATCATCATTTTTTTTTTTTTTTTTATGTGTGTTACCTCAGAACTCCGTCGTTTATGGACCGATTTGCAAAAATTTTTTTTCCCTTTATAGGATATGCTTCCAGATTGGTCCCATTTTTTTCAAAATCCAGTTCTGATGATGGAATCCATGAGGAATCGAGGGAACTCCTCAAAAATTATAGGCAACCCTATGGTAATTTTAGTATTTTCATCAAGAACTTAAGCATTTACAGTCAAAAAGTAACATTTGATGAAGTGGAACTGATGAAGAAGACCAGAAATGGTCAACGGAACTTCATACTCAAATAGATATCACATTGAAGATATAGTTAAGCGACTATGACAATACAAATAAATGAATGATTCTGAATAGTTACGTTGAAAATGGTATCATCGAAGTGATCTGATGATGATGATGGAGCCGGAAGGTAGGCACTGGAACTCCGTAATTAATCAATGTAACCTAGCCGTGTTTGGACTCATTAGAATTGTCATGAGATGCACTTTGGCTATAAGGTACTATCGAACTGATCTGATGATGGAGCCGGAAGGTAGGCACAGGAACTCCGTAATTAATCAATGTATCCTAGCCGTGTTTGGGCTTATTAGAATTGTCGTGAGATGCTCTTTGGCTATAAGGTACTATCGAACTGATCTGATGATGGAGCCGGAAGGAGGAAGGTAGGCACAGCAACTTTATAATAAAACAATGTAACCTAGCAGTATTTGGGTTAATTGGAATTGTCATTAGAAATAGGCACTCTGTTTATAAGTGTATCGCAACTAAAAAGTGTGAAATAAAAACTTTTTAGAAAAAAAAATAACCGACTTCACTAAAAAAAACACTAAAAGGATCAAAATAACTTTAATTTCGGAAGTCGGTGTTAAATAAGAAACAAACAATACCGAGAAACACCGACATCCGAAATTAAAGTTATTTTGATCCTTTTAGTGTTTTTTTTAGTGAAGTCGGTTATTTTTTTTTCTAAAAAGTTTTTTTCAAGCACTAGTTTGAATTATTAAAAAAAAAAACCTCAGTAACATACCGATAGCTTTTATTGGTCTAAACTCATACTGTGGGTTACAACGAAGGGTCGTGACCATGTCACAGTTTCAAGAACTTTTTCTTCATGATTTTCCTCCACTTGTCCCTACTTTTAACAACATGCATTGGTTCAATTGGCTTTGATGTTAGGTGAGGTTTGGTTTTGGTCTTGAGATGCGGTGATCACCTTCTGCGAAAATGTCATCTCGCAAAAAGAGGCTGCGGAAAGGGAAAGGGAGAAGAGTGGTCTCCCGCCCCGTACCAGGTGCACCAGGCGTGAAGGGCAGACAATGCCTTCTTCTAACCCCCCTAAAAAGGTCCAGGGTCGACGGTTTAGGGGACATCCGTCGGCCTCAACCTGGACCGCTGTTCCATGCGCGCCTCTCTTAGGTGTATAGGAAAACTACTCTCCAATACGCAGTGGGTGGTGATGCGCGGGGGTCGGATCACCACTAGTCCAGGGCTGCGGAAGTCAAACTGCACCTGCAGCCCCCGATACAAGTGTTTGAGGGAATACCGGGTACCTCAAGGATGTCCTCCACCTTGAGGATTTCCACCCCCAAAAAAAAAGGGTTTGGTTTTGGTCTGGCCAGCGCATGGCATTTCTTCTTCAACTTGATCACTGACCTATAAAACGTTGTCATCAGTTTCATCATCATCTTCCTGCCCTTGTCCCATGTTATTTGGGGTCGGCGCAACACGTTTTTTTCTTCCATTCTGCCCTGTCACTCGTCATACTATCACTAACTTCCTTTTCTTTCATATCACTCTTCACACAATCCATCCATATTTTCTTTGGTCTCCCTCTCCCTCTCCATCCATCCACATGTTAACTCATAACTCTTTTAGTAACATGCGTTTCATCCCTCCTCTTCACATGACCATACCAAGACAAACGATTCCCTTTCAACTTTTCAAGTCAGTCAGTCACTGGCACCACTTTCAAACTTCCTCTAATATACTCATTTCTCACTTTATCCATTCTCGTTACACCACACATCCATCTTAACATTCTCATTTCCGTTACGTGCAATCTTTTTTCATCCGTCTTTTTCACAGCCCAACATTCTGATCCATACAGTATGTCATCAGTTTAAAGAATTAAATACCTTTGCAGAACATTCGAAAGCAGGAAAAAATAAAAAGCTAAAAGTTAAAAATAACTCAAAACTCCTGCGGTATCAATTTTTTCGTTCTGCGTCTTTCTGTAATACATCATTTCAAAATCTTGGCTCAATTTGAAAATAAGGAGAACATTAAAGGATGTGATTTTTGACTTATACCTAGTTTTTTCCCGTGACTTCGTCCGTGTGAATGATGGTTATTGCAGACGTAAAGTCGAAGTCAAAGCCAGATAAACAGTAGCCTGTGCCCTTTATTGGGGTTCAATATTACTTCGTACCAAATTTCATCAAATTGTTTCAGTGACGTAACAGGCAGAGTTACTTTCACAATTATAATATAATTATGGATTAATTTCCATAAAGAAAAGCTTTTGACGTTTCAGCACAATAATATTTTCTTCTATGTGACTACCGTTTTTCATTAGTTATTTATCTGTTGTCTTAGAAGTATATGATGCTTAATTCAAGAAAATAAAATACTAGTATTTTTTTGATGTAATCTTTAAGTCCTACTACTTCCTGGGTAGCGGCCTTGGATGTCAAAGAACAACTGAAGGAACACAGATGGGTTTCAGTCAGTAAAAGCCTGACACTCCCTTTCACTCCACATAGAGCGGGAAAAAGTCCTACGGCTTTAGAACTATCTATCTTGCAATGAACACTGATGGTTGCGCGTATACTACTAATATTGGAAGTGGACTGTATTTTGCGGATTAGCGTTTCTCAGATAATGTACTTGACACCTTGCAGTAGATGGATCTTATTGGAGCTGTTTAGGATTAGGGAGCAGAGAAAAACAGCTCGTATATGGGAGGAAATTGCACTAACCTTTTCAACTCGGAGGTGTCCATGTGCCAGCCGGCCGGTGTTCTCTGGATTTCGCGACTCCTGCTCCAGTGACGAGGAGATATAACACTCACTGAACACTGCACAGTTCTCAAGCACAAAGCGTTAGCGGTTTTATTGTCTTTAGCGGATAAGTTCTACAATAACTATTTTTTCTTGTAAAATGCGCGGGACGTCGTCTTAGCGATGCGAGCGGTACCGGGCGAGACTATATGCGATCTCTTTCACCCGAGGTTGTGCAGGAAAGGGATGCAAAATGGGAAGTGTTGCAAGTTGTCACACAAACAAAACGCGGTATTTAATTCTATGCGGCTAATTACAGAACTAATTTTTACGCGGCAATTACCAAGCGATATAGGCGCAACCAACTGATAAGCCGATCTTATAAAAAACAACCAAACTACAATCTTTAAATAACATGGCTAACTGTAACTGATACCATAGATTTTGTAGTAGCAGTCCGCCATAACAATATATCACAGAAATACACGGGCCTTTCATAGGCGTAACCTATAAAAATAACATTCAAATTAAAACTGGTAGTAATGTGATCCGGGTATGCCAAGAATTTACTCTTATTCGCCTAATTTATAGAAAAAGCCTTATATATATATTTACATAAAATATTAGTGTCTCTTGTATTTTATGTGTTTTAGTGTTATGTTCTTGTTTTAATTAACATAAAATGGGTGAGCTTATGTGTCATTTGTTTTCGTATCTTAGGACTAGGAATGTCCTGTGTCTTTGGCCGTTTTTTTTTTAATTTTTGATAAGCTGGTGGCCGAGTGGAGAGCAGTGGTGACCGAGTGGTAATGGCCCCGACTTACGAGTTGTAGGTCGCGAGTTCAAACCCTGCCAGGCGCATTACTTTGTGTAATTTATTTCATCACCACTGCTCTCAAAAACGGTGAAGGAAAACATCGTGAGGAAACCGGCATGAACCAAAATTTCGAAAACATGTGATATTCACCAACCCGAAATTGGCCTGCGTGGTAGATTATGGCCCATTCCCTCTCCTAGAGAGGAGGCCTGAGTCCCAGCAGTGGGAACATTAAAAAAGGTTGATTATGCTATATATGCTATGATAGCCTCGTGCATGACCACTATTTAACCTGATGGCGAGCCGCTGTATTCAAAGCATTGCAGTAGTTGCTTGCTCCATCGTCAACCACATCGTTATGTGGTCGACGATGGAGCACGCTTGCCTAGAAGTAACCTATTCACTCTTGACTTAAAAACTCCAGGTAGTAGCCTTGTAGCTATCAATACACACACACTCCGGTAGGAAATTCCACTCCTTAGCTGTACGCACAATGAATGTGTTCATAAGATGTGTGTATACGTATAATGTGCGTGTGTAAAAGAAGACGAGTTGATTTCTGAAAAATACTGATTAAACTTGATGATAAGCATTCTGGTGGATGATGCAGTAAGTCATGCACTGTTGGATATAGGCCTCTCCCAATTGCGCCACAAACGAACGGTCCTGTGCATCTCGCATCCATCGGATTCCCGCGATCCTTACCAGGTCGGCAGTCCACCTTGTGAGAGGCCTTCCAACGCTGCGTCTTCCGGTGTGCGGTATCCACGCCAGAATCTTTCGGCCCTATCGACCATCTTCTGTGAGCAATGTGCGCTGCCCATTGCCACTTAAGTTGGCGATTCTTCAAGCTATGTCGGCATCCTTGATTCTCTTGCGCATATCTATATTCCTGATGCGATCACGCAAGGAAACTCCGAGCATCCATTGCCCTTTGGGTGATTTTAAACCTTCTGATGAGACCCATTACCCAAATAATGTGTAAAATATTATGAAGGGGTTTAATCTTAACGGGTACATTTATCTTTACGGGTTTCATTTTAAAAACACTGAGTACGTGTTTTCAGAACAGTTTTTGGTCTTGTTGTGTGTGTGCAACTTGTGTCCTTTAGTAGCAGTGTTTAAAAATCTAAACCATTATTACTTCTTACAGTTTTAAGACATTTATCGTTACTTCGAAAGGCGGACACATTATTGCTCATGTTATATTATTATTTAATTAATAATGACACTATGATTGCCATTTAGAGTTAAACTACCGATAAATAGCTTATTTAATGTGATGTACGAATAACTTAATTTTTTAGTGTCCACTAGTAAGTAGGTACATGACCATTACATCTTGAGACGTGGTGGAATTTGAAACTATTGAAATTTATTGAATTTGACACTTGAATGATGTTTGCCTTAGCAAGTAGCGCCACCCTAGAGAAGTATCAAGTTATGTTGGTCAATTAAATGCTTTTTTTTATTGCTGTATTATGATCCTAATCAGTTTAATTTCGTAATCAGTGAGTGTGCGATGGCAGCCATTTTATGACATGGCGAAGTATATACTGTGTGACATATTGTTTTTAATTTGTGCGAATTTTAATTGCCTGATTGATTTTATTATCTTTTTTAAACGTGGGAAGATACCGTTTAGAGTTTTTTTCTTAGAAGTAGATATATTTCGTCATGAAAGCTTGTGAAACTTATTTTGAAGTTGAAAACCAAAACATCATCTACACACTGTATAACGATTTTATACAGATTAAATTTTAAAAAGTACAGATTTAAAAAAAAATAGTAAAAAGCCGACAAAAAATTCCACTACTGGGGCGTCCAGAATCATATACTGGATCCGTGGTATACGTTAGTGCGTCGATGTCAAAGACATCGTGTATAATAAACGGGTCAAAAATCAAGCATGAATATTCAAACAACTTTATAAAATAGTTCTAACTACCAATTAAAACTCCTACCAACAATCTACATACAAACAAGACCATTACGAACACAAACATACCGCCACAATTTTAATAGCAATTACCCATGATTTAGTCTATAAATATTTCACAATACCGTATGGAATATCGGCCAAAAATCCAATCGTTGGACCCCGGTGACCCTCGTGACCCCGGGTCGTGACCCCCGCAGTATTAATTACGTCGCGTGCCATTTCCAATGTTTCTGCGCTTGCGCAAAGATGACACATCCGTATAGAGAGGTGATGCGCTGGTTGAGTTTGAATTGCGCACTAAAGTAACTGTCTATTTGTTACGTTTTCAGGCCTCGCTGTACCAATTTTGATGAATTTTGATATAGAGATAGATTGGACGTTGGAGGTACTTCTACTAGTTTCCATGGCTTTTGTAAAGGCGGTATGGTTGGCTCAGTGGTTAAGCGTTTGGCCGCTGAGCTGTGTGTTGCGGGTTCGAATTCACGCAACAAATATTTGTACGGCTTGCAGATAGTTGTATCGGGTGTGGGGATCTTGTGTATGCTGGTTTTATTATCTTTGAACGCCTCCATGATACAGAAGTAATTCCTAGTGTTGGGCAAGATTTTTTTAAAGTATTGTGGCGTATCGCCTCGTCGTTTATACCGCGTACATCGAGGGACTGGAATAACTTGCCTGCTGCGGTTCCCGTCCGATTATAATTTGGGTGTCTTCAAGGCTGGAGTGAATAGGCTCTTAATAAACTAGTGCGCCTCACCATAAACGATTGCATCACTACTTACCATCAGGTGGGATCTCAGTCAAGTACTAGTTTATAACAATTAAATAGAAATCAACAGAAGCAACACACTGTGGGGTTTACTCAGTAACATTTTAACAGTCCCTCTCGCTCCAGCCAGAACGGGAGGAGTCATTTTATTATCTCATACGTAAAAATAAGGAATAAGTAAATAATTGCTTTAAGATACTTTCAGATATTTATGACGGCGCAGCCGCGGGCAGAAGTTGTTTAGAAATATAAATGTTCTTGGTCGGAGGTTTGTTGAAAGCTGTCTGTTTATGATGGTTCGAGTGATTTGTGAAGGTTTACCTATGATTCTTGGATGATGCAGCGTGATTGTGTGGCAGATCGCGTATTACATGTTATAATTTATGATGTTCGGAGCTGAAAAAGGATAAGTTTGTCTCTTTTTAGACTTTCCGTCTGTAAGTTTCTGTTCGAAAAAAAAGGAAACTATAACATGTATATTTATTTATTTGGTCTACCAACAATTCAACGTCCAACGTCTCATTTCAAGTGCAGTTCTCAAATATTAGAGGGCTGCACTCCAATCTCGTTGCGGTCCACCACCATCTTGAGACTGACAAGCCACACTTGCTTTTCTTGACGGAGACCCAAATTAGATGTCCGTCAGATACGGCGTACCTCAACTACCCGGGATACTCACTGGAGCATCATTTCCTGCAGCGTGCCGGGGTCTGTGTGTACGTCCGTAATGACATCTGCTGCCAGCGTCTCCGTCACCTTGAAGACCCTAATTTATCTACGCTATGGCTGTTGGTGGACACTGGTATGGACAAAATACTTTATGCCTGTGTCTACCGTTCGCACAGCGGTGATCAGGAGGCGACTCGGTTGTTCGACCACCTCAGTGAGGCTGCCGATAAGGCTCTGCATCGGCACCCTGATGCGCAGCTCGTCACTCTGGGGGACTTTTACGCCTGCCACCAAGACTGGCTGTTCCCATACCAGAGGACCGACCACGCTGGGAGAGAAGCGCGAAACTTTGCAATATCGATGGGCCTTTCCCAGCTGGTCAAGCAAGCGACTAGGGTGCCTGATGTAGTTGGTCATACTGCCAATTGTCTGGACCTTCTGCTGACCACCGATCCGGACAGATGTATCGTAACAGTTTCTTCACCACTTGGAACTTCAGATCACTGTCTGGTGAAGTCTGTTTCGTCCTTCTCCCCACCTGACTGCGACTCACGCGGTGAACGGTGAATGTGGCGTTACAGGTCAGCAGATTGGGATGAGATGCGGCATTTCTTTGCATCTTATCCTTGGCAACGGGTCTGCTTCTCTTCTGAGAGTCCGTCAAGCTGTGCGGATGCTATATCCGATGTGATACGTCAAGCTATGGAGTTTTTCATCCCTTATAGTGACGTACCCATTGGAGGCTCAGCTCACCCATGGTTCAACGCCGATTGCGTTCAAGCTGAAGAGCGTAAGCATTCGGTGTTTCTCGCCTGGGTTGACGCTCGTGACCGCAAAGCTCCGGATTTGTGCTCAAAGAAGAGAGCTTTCAACCGTGCTGCCAAGTCCTACAAAAAAGCACTGAAGAAGGCTCGGTTCGACCGAATTACCCATATTGGCACAAAGCTCTCTGCACAGCCATCCGGAAGCAGAGCATTCTGGTCCCTTGCCAAGTCGGTCGAAGCGAACTTCTGTAGGCCCACATTGCCTCCGCTGGTTAAACCTGATGGAACACTGGCTCACTCAGCGAGAGAGAAAGCAGGTCTCTTTGCATCTCTCTTCGCCCATAATTCTCGTCTTGATACTAGCAGTGCTACTCCACCGACTCTACCTCACTGCAACACCTCGATGCCTGAGGTTCGCATAAGAAATAAAGAAGTTTTGAGAGCACTGTGTCGTCTAGACGTGAATAAAGCTAGTGGACCAGATGGTATACCAGCATTAGTTCTCAAGGCATGTGCGCCCGAGTTGTCTCCTGTATTGACGCGCCTGTACCGCCTCTCATTTAGGACTGGTATAGTGCCCAAGTCCTGGAAGCTTGCCAACGTGCAACCCGTGCCCAAAAAGGGCAGTCGTACCGATCCTGCCAACTATCGGCCGATTTCAATAACCTCCATACTCTGCAAGATTACGGAGCGTGTATTGAACTCGCGCCTCAGGACATACCTGGAAGGTAACGATCTCCTCAGTGACCGACAGTACGGGTTTTGCCACAATCGGTCTACTGGGGACCTACTAGTGTATACCACTCACATGTGGGGCGAGGCCCTCGAGAAGAATGGAGAAGCGATTGTTGTCTCCTTAGACGTCTCGAAGGCCTTCGACAAGGTATGGCACGCCAGCCTTCTGAGTAAGCTTCCAGCGTACGGCATTTCCCCTGGTCTGATTAACTGGGTAAAAGACTTCCTGAGTGAACGGTCTCTCCGAGTTGTTGTCGATGGATGCTCATCAGAGCCCATGACCACTAATGCCGGAGTTCCTCAGGGGTCAGTTCTCTCTGCAACTCTTTTTCTGCTGCATATTAACGATCTGCTGATGCCCGGTATATATGGGTATGCAGATGATAGCACAGTTGTAGAGAGATACCTTCCAGGTGCTCGGGCTAGTAAGGAACTAATCCGGTCCGAACGAGAGGCTATGGTAGAGCGTACGAATGTCTCACTTCAGGCAGTCTCCAAGTGGGGCGAAACCAATCTGGTAGAATTCAACGCCACCAAAACACGAGCGTGTCTGTTCACCGCCAGAAGGAGCCCGTTCACCTTGGCTCCTGCTTTTCGGAATGTATCCCTGGAGTGCACCGACCGCCTTCAGCCCTTGGGAGTTGAAATTTCCTCAGACCTAAATTTTGGGCAGTTCATTGAGTCCAAAGCCAAGGTAGCTGCTAGAAAACTAGGCGTTCTTGCAAAGGTCCGACGGTACTTCACACCGGGACAGCTTCTAATGTTATACAAAGCACAGGTCCGATCGTGTGTGGAGTACTGCAGTCACATATGGGCTGGTGCTGCAAAATGCCATCTAGCAGCTTTGGACTCATTGGAAAGGCGTGCGAAGAGGCTAATTGGGGATCCAGATTTGGTTAAGTCCAATCTACAAAGCCTCGAGCATAGGCGCAGGGTAGCCAGCCTATCGGTATTCTGCAGGTTGCATTTTGGAGAGTGTGCGCGGGAATTGCATGACTTGATTCCGCCATCTCATTTCTACCATCGGACAACCCGACGTACGGCGAGTATCCATCCTTACGTTGTTGAAACTTCAACGGTCCGGACTAAGCGTTTCGCTTCGTCGTTTATATCGCGTACATCGAAGGACTGGAGCAATTTGCCTGCTGCGGTCTTCCCATCCAACTGTAATTTAGGTGCCTTCAAGGCTAGAGTGAATAGGCTCTTAATAAACTAGTGCGCCTCACCATCAATGATTGCATCACTGCTTACCATCAGGTGGGATCACAGTCAAGCACTGCTTTATATCAATTAAAAAAAAAAATATTTACACTAACAACTTGAAACAAAAATAACATCTCTATAAAACTTTAAACAGTGCAACAATTACTTAAAGTAAACACCACTTGAGCAAAAAAAAAATACGTTAGTGTACCTAAGCTGAGCTTATAGGTACATGTAAAGCTAACATGCAAAAGAACAATTGAAAAGAACTGTAAGTACTTAGGTATATAATTATTAATGTATATGTTTCATGTTGTAGTTTACATAGATAATCGCACATCAGGAAAGTAGTATGTTCAGAATCTGCTACGGAATCGGATTTCAGCTGTTATTAACGTAGGTAATTTCTTTTATTGTAAAATAATCAAGAATTCTCAAATTTAATAGAGTGTTTATTTATTTTATAATAGAGTATTTATTTATTTTATAATAAAATAAAAAAATACTCTATTATTTGAGTTAATTCAATGTTATGTACCTATGTACTTTTTAAATTCTTTCGATTTTAACACTGAGAAAATCATCTAATGACAAATCTCGCTCTTGGGCGAAGCGAAAGATAGTGTCAGACTTTTACTGACTAAAAACCCACTCCTGTTCCTTCGTTGCCTTCGTCCCAGGGCCCCGGGTTTCGTTTTCACACTACCCATGATCCCAGTAGGCTTCGACCCTGCGAGATTTTAACGCTTATTTATAAACTCGGAGCTTGAAGACAAATTCTCGTACTTACTCGTACGAAACTTCCGAATTCAAATCGTAGTCACACTCAATGTCAAATAGGAGCTGTGTGTATAGACCGATTGTGACTGACACAGATTCCTTAAAAATGCGAGAAGTCCTTACCGAAATAGACTCAGTATTATATCATTAAAACTGACATAGACTTGGTCAGTCCCTCTTGCCACCATTTTTTTTTGGTATTGAGAAATTATCAAATAACTTCTCACGCTCTGAGTGCAGCGAGAGAAGTCAGACTTTTACTGACTAAAACCACCCGTGTTCCTTCAGTCACCCTTTTCGTTCCAGCCCCCCTAGCCAAGTTACAACTGTTTCGTTTCGAATCTCTTTTCGTTAATCGCCTCGAGTCGGCCGCGCCTCCTATTTCTTTGTTCTGACCACGTGACTGAGCGTCGAGATGACGTCAGAATAAAGGAATCGGAGGCGTGGCCTACTCGAGGCGATCGACGAAAAGAGAATCGAAACGAAACGGTTGTAACTTGGCTAGGGGGGCAGGTAAATCTTTTGAACAATACTGCCTGGTTCTACTCATTACACCATGTATTTGCGATGCTCCTCGAACAGCCACACTAACCCAATCAAAACACAAACGTATCGCACAAATCTCCCATATTTTGTCCTCCTTATACAATCTCATATAATTATCAATTTGCCTGCCTTCCACAGTCACGCGACTATATCGTAAATACTGCGACGGTTATTAGCAATAACGGTTGTAACTGTTTAGTTAAAAAGGCGGTATTTTGTAGACTGCTTTTGATATGAAGCCGTGTAGTATGCGTGTGGTTTTGGATGCTAGTGTGTCGGATGAACATGCTATACAAATATTGGATGTGTTTTTGTCATGGTGGTAAGTATTAAATAATTATAGTGATAAATGATAAATGATATTTATTTTGTAAATAGGTTTAAAAAAACACTTTTACACGTCAATTTTTTTTCGTCATTTTTAAACTAGATGAGGCCGATGTTTCCTAGCTGACTACCCTGAGAAGAAACACCGAAACATACTCAGGGGTCAAAGTCTCTTTTAAAGTCCATACAGTAAATATGTAATGGTCAAATCACATGAGAACCATGCAGATTTGTCTGAAATGGTCTTTTGAAGAAAGAACCATACAGATTTGAGTCAGTGCAAGCATTTGTCAGTATTCGTAAACCTCAACTCAGGACTACTAAGGAGCTCAAAGACTTGACGAACAATACCAAGGAAAGGACATTTGGGTAGGCCGCAGAAAATACTCAAATTGCCAGACATACATTAAAATTACTGAAAAGGAAAAAAAAAGCAATCAACATAGTCCTCACGTTCACAATAATAAAAGGAAAAATATAGTTTACAAAATGTAATACTTTAGCAAAGTAAACATTGTTGTCAAAAATTAATAGAAAAAAAAAGTCAAATTGCAAAATAAAAATAATCTACAATATCGAATTGTAACAAATAATAAAAAGCACAATTAAAAATAAAAACAAAAGAAAAAATAAAAACAAAAGAAAAAATAATAATAATAAGACAACAGTTGCAGTGCGTACTGGAGCAGGTCAATCCCAAGCCTTTTGGTCCTCAACATAGTCCTTTATAGTATAAAAAGCCTTTTGGCAAAGTTTTCGCTTTACAAATAATTTGAATTTATTAAGGCTTAGTTGTTGAATATGACTAGGAAGTTTATTATAGAAGTATATACATTGGCATCTAAATGAGCCCCCTATTTTTTTCAGCCTGGTTGTAGGAACCACAAATTTGTGTTTGTTCCTAGTATTAAAATTATGAACATCACTGTATTTTTTAAGTAATACCTAGTAGTACCTAGTATCATGTTGGAGTAGCGTTGAATAAAAATAATAAAATCGAAGCACACCCATTGCTCCTCATCCACCTCCGCGCCTACGCTGGCCGGAAATCACCCTACAACTCCTGACACCCGGGGACGGGGACGCCTTCTTCTGCGGCGGCTGGGGCGTGAGAGTATCCAATCCAGGCCAATCCTTTGCTCGTATTACTCCTTCACAGGAGTCGACTGCTTCCCTTTCCATCTCGCTCCGGACCATGTCGCCGCTGCCGGTTGCCTCCACGAGGTCACGGCGATGCTACCCCATAGAGCAGTGAAAGATCAGACTTCTAAGTCAACGCGAACTGAAGATAAGGTCGTGTATGCTCCATTTATGGCGTATATCTTGCGTAGCGTATTCGCAAGGTCGCGGGAATCCGATGGATGCGAGATGCACAGGACCGGTCGTTGTGGCGACATTTGGGGGAGGCCTATGTCCAACAGTGGACGTTTTTCGGCTGAAATGATGATGATGATTCGCAAGAAAATCCTATAAGATATTTTCCGTTGACCTAAAACCTTAAAATTTGGCAAGACGAAGAACGAAAGAAGTTCTCATAGCACAAGTAAGGGAAAAGTCTGAAAACCGTAAAGTAGTAATAATTACTTTTTTGCGTTACGGAAAAATCATTGAAACTCGATCTATTTACATTGGTAAATATTTACAGAACCCTCGGTGCGCGACAACTCGCACTTGACCGGTTTTTTTTTATTATTGAATGGCACTTGACCACTATCTCACCTATTGGTAAGCGATGATGGAACATGCTTATCTAGAAGCAGCCTATTTACTTTTGAATTAAAGTTATGTTTTTCTAATGGCGATGTAGTTCACAAATTGCTATTTGTTTTTAGAGCTAGATATTCGTAACGCACGCGTAGTGCTGTAATACCTAATAGGCATTTAAATGGCGGGAAAACTAATACGCATGCCGAAGGAAATGGCAGACAATGGCTGACACTGATTAAAATATTATGTAGGTAAAGATACTTCAAAATCATCAAGAAATAATCTATGAAGCTATACGAGTATATGGCATAATCAGCATTACATTGTTCTTACAGCTGGGACTCGGGCCTCCTCTCTAGGAGAGGGAATGGGCCGTAATTCGCTACGCTGGCCGCACATAGAGATCTATACTTTGGAACGTGTAATTTAGCTTCACTTTTTTTGACTGACCGACACTTTGACAGACCGACATTTTGACAATTTAAAACTGCCTGTAAATGGTCCATTTGAAATAAACGTTTCTGATTTCTAATGTTCCACATATCTCCAAGACTATATAGGTTAAAACAATGCCACCATCTTCTTGTAGCCTCACTAACTCTGTCCAGGTCCTCTATTCTTGCATCACCTCGACCGTAGCATAATATGCAACGACGTTGTTTATTATGAGGTGACGCCTTCCATAAATCCTTAAATAAGAAAAATTCTAGATTTTCATTAGCAAAACATCGCCGTCGTCTAAATAGGATTTATGGCGCATTGCGTCTTGCGCCTGCAGCCGGTACTGTTAGCGTCGCGCTCGCAGGTCGCGTGTGATGTGAGCGGCGCGCCTTGACCCGCGCCACGAGCAAGCACATCTCCGCACAGCGATCTACAGGACTGGATGTCCCATATAAAGAAAACAGATGATCAAAAAATTATCAAGGGGTAAATCTGGAAAGAAAAACTGATACAAGTCACTGTGAAATCCTGTCACATCGTGAGAAAAGATGGACATAACCTAGAACTGGTGTTAGGTATCGGCAAGCGTTCAACTAAGCTAAAAGCGTCCACTTAGATGATCGGACCGAATTCGTAGATAGAATTTGTACTTCAAAATGTTAAAGGCAGATGGCGAATCATCATGAAGATAATGATTTCCAGTACCGTAACTAACCTTATATAAGCCCGGTGCGAGCTTCTATAACTGCGTCCCAAGAAAAAAATACAATACAAGCAAAAAAGATTAGATATAGATTTTTTGTGTCTCTCCAGGGACTGCGTCCTGTGCCTGGGCAGTTACGGCGCTGATGATTTCACGTCATAGCATAGCATATAATTGTAGGTAAATGTAAATGATATGACCTGTTTTTTTTTGCAGGAAGTAATCTTTGAAATCTGGAAGTATTGATCCGACTATCAAAATTATTTCGCTAAAAGAAAGCTACACTATTGTCTTAAGCTATTTGTAATTCCGGAAAAATATTTAGTTCCTGTGGGATTGATCACTTGACTGAATCCGCTAAAAAGCTAGTGATCAACATGAGAGTGTCACAGTCTGCAGCCATGTCTCTCTACTTCTTACAATTCTTCATTTACATTTATTGAAACTAACACAAAGGACCTATAACTATAGCTGTCTAACTTTGGGAGACCGAACGGTAAATTTTTCAGAAAAATTAGAAGAGTTGCGGGAACTAGAAGATCATCGGTAATGATGCACTTGTCGAGTCAAAACTCCAAAGTATTGCGCATCGACACCGAATTGCTAACCTGTCGGTTTTCTATCACATCGGTTATATTTCGGGGAGTGTGTATTGGAGTTGCATAATTTAATTCCACCAAGTCCGTTCCATCATCAGACCACTAGACGTACGGCATTGCGCCACCAGTACATGTTTGACATCCTACCCGTATGTACAAAGCGTTCTGGGAACACATTTACTGTGCGTACAGCTAAGGAGTAGAATTTCCTGCCGGAGTCTGTACTTTCTGATACAACCTAGGAGTCTTTAAGTCAAGAGTGAATAGGTTACTTCTAGGCAAGCGTGCTCCATCGTCGGCCACATCATCACCAGCCCCTCTAGCCAAGTTACAACCGTTTCGTTTCGATTCTCTTTTCGTCAATCGCCTTGAGTCGGCCATGCCTCCGATTCCTTTGTTCTGACGTCATCTCAAAGCTCAGTCACTTGGTCAGAACAAAGGAATAGGAGGCGTGGCCGACTCGAGGCGATCAACGAAAACAGAATCGAAACGAAACGGTTGTAACTTGCTAGGCGGGCAGGTAAGATAGTGGTCAAATGCGAGCCTAACCATAAAAAAAACCTTTACGGCCTCATCTAGCGTCCTACGTCCGCGTCCCAAGCGATACCTAACGCAAGTAGAAACCACTTGTGTAACAGTAGTAAAGTGTGCGCACAATAACCATGTTATAGGTCATTTTGTGCCGATGCATACGTAATTAGGACCAAGCCTAGCCCACGACAACGACCGGTACCGTCCTACTGTTGTTTTTAATGAGCATACTTCGAAATATTTCACATAGTTCGTCTTTAATTCACTGACTTCATTTTTGCATCTTTTTAAAGTCAATTTTTATGACAGTAATTAACGATTAATATCGGTTGGAGAGCAGTGGTGGCCGAGTGGTAATGGCCCCGACTTACGAGATGTAGGTTGCGGTTTCAAACCCTGCCTGTGTAATTTATTTCACTTAAAAACGGTGAAGGAAAACATCGTGAGGAACATGTCTTAGAACCAAAAATTCGAAAACTTGTGGCATTCACCAATCCGCACTAGGCTCGCGTGGTGGATTACGGCCCATTCCCTCTCCTAGAGAGAAGGCCTGAGTCCCAGCAGTGGGATGGGATCATTACAAAAGGCTGAGTATGCTATATCGGTTGAAAGGGTTCAAAACTGTTATATCAAGTTTCTTGTGAGTGAGCGGCGACAAGAACTGATGGAAGCTAGTGAGTATTTACTACGTACTTGCAGGCGCGATAAGCATCTGATGGAAACAAAATCGTAAAGGTATACACCCCTTACGGATCTGAACCCGCAACACGCAGTGCAGCAGCCAACCAATTAACCACTGCGCCAACCGTGCCATGTTTTGCGATGGCGATGCGTTTTTATATATGTGTGATAATTTTGTACAAAGGAGGAAATTAATTATGACTATGACTACTTCTAGGCAAGCGTGCTCCATAGTCGACCACATCATCGCTTACCATCAGGTGAGATGATGGTCATACGCGAACCTATCACTAATAAAAAAAAAAGTGTGGCACTCGGGGACTGCCGCGGTAAAGCTATTGCAAGCATTTTGTATCAACTTATGCAATTATAATTATTTATTTATTTTATTTATGCAGTATTTCTTTTTCTTTGATATTAATTCAAGTTACACTTTTTGAGCGTGGTGACCGATAAGAAAACAAATTTTTTTCTTTCTTGTTTACTTCATAAATTGCTACAAGTATGTTCAGTTGTTATCATAGAACAACTAACTATAATCTATTATATAATACAAAAAGACTATTTTGTTTGACCGAGATTTGAACTCGAGGCACGATGATAACATAGGTAGAACGCTGTACCAATGCGCCACAAAGGTCGTTAACGACTTTTCTAAAATAGGTGTTCGGTCTCTGTCGGCCTTCAAGCCACACCTCCGTGCCCGTCGGAGTGGGGAGCGTGAGGTTTTTTCGTTACGGAATTTCTGGATTCGGTCCCCGCGCTCAAGGCCCTCGATAGAAGCTATGCAATAGCTTAAAAAAAATGACTAAAATTTTAATTACAAACAAAAATTTTGGACACATCAATTTTATACACCCCATGGGTATGTTACAGCGATTCATAACTAGCTAATTATACGTAAGAAGTACACCGGCACCTGTGTTATTTATGTTTTTGGTTTGTTTATTCAGAGATTTTAAGTATATAATATGTAATCCTTGCTGTCCGATCAACGTCTCACCGTCGATAACGGCTGGTGCTGAAAATCAGCAATGTGGCTCTGTCTTACACGAGCCCCGGCATTTTGCTGAGCGCTGGACTTTTTGCGCGGATGTGACTCATATTCGACCACTTATATTGTAAGTCGTTATTGTAATTTGTTTTTATTTTTTAAGGTATGCGCCATGTTTGACGTGAATAAACTCTTTTTCTTTCTTTCTTTCTTCTTTTTCTTTCTAACAAGCAATGAATCAATTGGAAGATTTAAATGATTGTTTTGAGGAGCATTTAAATGAGTAGTAATTCTAATACTAGCATTGGGTAGCATATCTTAACAAGTATATAAGATACGCTTGCTTTAAAAAACTTTATGGTTCCTAGTTTATGATTTAGATCGTTAGCTCATATTGGACGGCTGACAATAAAATCTATTTGTCTGTTTGAATCAATTTTATGATTGATGTTTGCAGACAAACTCCAAGTTTATTTACGATGTCAATTGACTATTTGTAATACAGGAATGCAATGAAATAGGACCATCTTTCACGATGTTTGATCGATATTGTGTGTTGAGTGTATTGTGTGAAAGTTTAACGATTTTCATAGTTGTACCCAAGGCTATGAAATAGATATTTAACTTCTAGAAAGTAACTGTCAGTTCGGTCGTAAATCTGTGTGTTGTTCTTATAAACACAACTAGCTGTTGACAGCGACTTCGCCCGCGTGTTTGTAGAAAATTATTTTAAGAGAACGTACTCCTGGGATAAAAACACAGTAGTCTGAAGTCACAAAAAAAAAACACACACACACACACACACACTAGATACCTAAAATTGTGACATCGAAAGGAGATCGCATGAGTTTTTTTCTTAATAGCTAATGGACTGGCTTGATAAATATACTTTTAAGGATTTCGTATTTACTAGGCCTTTTAGCCTCGACTTATTTACATTCTGACATAAAATGGTTTTAGTCTATTTACATATAAATTTCCCTAAATCCCTAATTAGGGATATCTAGAAATGCAAAAGTATATTTATCAAGTCAGTCCGTTAGCTATTAAGAAAACAACTCTTGCGATCTCCTTTCAATATCACAATATCATAAAGGCGAAAGTTTGTATGTGTAAGTATGTTTGTTACTCCTTCACAGAAACGGCTGAACAAATTTGAATGGTACCAAGATAGCTTATATCCTGGACTAACTTCTGCTAGACTTCGCCAGCGTTATATGAAAATAATATCCCAAGGAAACAATACCGTGATACGAAGTATCCACTGTACAATTCCAGGAAATGGTCTACCACTGTAACAAGTTTCATCGAAATTCGTTCAGCCGTTCGACAGGGAAGAAGTAACAAATCTACAAATATACACACAAACATTCGCCTTTATAACATTAGTGTGATTCAAACTGCAATAACCAATATAATAAGACCGTCGGTCAAGCTTCTATAGGCATTAGCAATTTATACTGGACCCGATGTTTTTCAGCCAACTAATCGTAATAATGTTACAGCCAGTCATAAAATAACTCCACCCGCTCTGGGTGGAGCGGGAGGAAGTCAGACTTTCACTGACTAAGGCTCAACTCACACTGGCGGACAGTCGAAGCGTTTTCGCCTATAGCATATTCATCTCTATTTTCCCATTATTAAGGTACAAATTTGCTGGGCCCTGGTACAGGCCAGAGCGAGGAGGAATGGGAGGAGGTCGCCTCCTTCTGCGAAGCAGCGCGAGGGTACGGCCCTCACGTCACAGCCGTCGGGATCCCGATCCCGATTTCCAGCCACCATAGGCGCAGACGTAGCATTGACGTAGCGTTGGAAGGACTCCTACAAGGTGGACCGATGACTTGGTAACAGTTGCGGGAGTCCGATGGATGCGAGACGCACAGGACCGTTCGCTGTGGCGACGCTTGGGGGAGGCCTATGTCCAGCAGTGGACGTCTTTCGGCTGAAATGATGATGATGATGATGATGATAGGCGCAGACTTGCGGACGGCGAGCAATGGGTAGCACGCCGTCTGGTCGTCCACAGTCCGGACCGAGCTCAAGTCGTCTAAGGCGCGTAGAGTTCCACGCGCGCCTCAAGAAGATGTCAGCAAATCGTAGGGGCCCAGCAGGGTCGAGCCTACTGTGGCCATGGAATAAGTGAAAATTAACCCCTGGGCCCAAGGCAAAGAACGCAAGTTGGAACGTAAGGCAAACAAGGAACATAGGAGTGGGTTTCAGTCAGTAAAAGTCTGACACGCCCTCGCGCTCCGCCCAAGGGTGGGAGATGTCATTAGATAATTTCCCACCCAAAAAAAGGTACAAATTTGTGTTATGCAAATATTGAATCGCGCGTCGACGCTTGGTTAGAGGTTATCCAGAAGGGGCGAATTCACGGCGATTCTCTCGTGCGTATCTCCTGCGACCGTTGCTTTCAGAAGGAGCGTACCAACGCGAATTTCCATATCAGAATTTAGGCGCTCTATTTCCCTCGATACGTGTACTTTGCGCGTTAACTGGATGATACAAGGCGTCTCTAGTATCTCGACTTGCGTGCAATAGGCGCGAATCAAACGCGAGTCGAGAGTGGCGAAGTAGATGCGATTTACGTGCGTTTTTTGAATTCGCGCGATGCTTGTGGACGCAAGGTGTTGGCAACTTGGCACCTAGTATCTCGCTAACGCGCGAATGAATTCACACGAAACGTTTCGCGGCGATTTCGTCCCTTCTGAACAAGCTCTTAGAGTTGAGCGGTTCCACGCGTCACCGTGCGGTACTCAAGCGCAGTGTCGCGTTAACTGACGAGCACGTGCGTCATTCACGAATGTGCAAAAGTTTCAGATTTGGTCCAGCGCCAGCGTTGTGATCTGGTTATCGCGCGACGGCGCGCGTTGTAGTTGAAAAACTGGTCTCAACGCGACCGCGACGTTTCGACTCTGCGAAAGTGTCTGTTGAGCCTAAGGGTCACCGCATACGGGCCACCGGCCACAACCACAAAACGCCGCCACTATATTTCCTATAGTTCTCGTACATTTTATATGGATTCGCCGCTCACGGTTGACGCCGGTGACCACCACACGCTATAAATCCCCGCTGCTCGCTTCTTGTGGCCCGCATTGGCCACTAAACGACGATACAAAACGCCGTCACACGCTACTCGCGCATTTAAACCTTCTTCATCAGAGTCTATTATGATACTGCGCGTATGGGTTAAAAAAAGTAGCAGCCACCGGCCCCAAGTGGCTGTCGCGCGCTTCAGCTTCCTTTGTAGTAAATAATGAGTGTCCGCGGCGCGCGCGCACCGCGGACACTCATTATTTTTAAAACATAGCTCACTTATACGGTGATATTGCTGCAAAAAGTTGGTATATATTGCTGTAAAAAGCCTTCAGTCGCGGGAAACTTAATGGCTGCCTGTTATACGAGATTCCTTGCGACTGCGCATTCGTAGCCATTAATACGATTTTCGATTAACTGAATGTGTTGTTTTTTTTATGTAAGGCGCATATTTCATTCATAAAGTGTGATTAACGCCTTATTATGTAGACTGGCTTGTTTTGGTGATGTCAGGAGTTGTATATGATTGGATGTTGTCGAACATTTCTAGTTTTGTTTTTTTTGCGTGTCATTGATCTTGATCAGTCTTGTTTTGAGCAGATTCAATGTCTAGCGAGACTTGTCCTTATTTAGCTGCTGTAAAATCGGAGGCTGTAACACTATTGCCAGGGCAGCGAGATTGTGTGACAAAGTCACTGTGGCCCTGAAACGCAAAAGGCAACTGAATCAGCACGGGTGGGTATTAGTGTCGCCGCACACGGACCACACGCAACAGCCACAAACGCCGCCACGAGAAGCTAGAAGTTGTCACAAAGGAAGCTGAAGCGCGCGACAGCCACTTGTGACCGGTGGCTGCTACTTTTTTAACCCATACGCGCAGTATCATAATAGACTCTGACGAAAAAGGTTTAAATGCGCGAGTGGCGTGTGACGGCGTTTTGTATCGTCGTTTAGTGGCCAGTGCGGGCCACAAGAAGCGAGCAGCGGCGATTTGTTGCGTGTGGCGGCCACCGGCGATTTGTTGCGTGTGGCGGCCACCGGCGTCAACCGTGTGCGGCAATAAAATGTACGAGAACTATAGGAAATATGGTGGCGTCGTTTTGTGGTTGTGGCCGGTGGCCCGTATGCGGTGACCCTTAGGCTCAACAGACACTTTCGCAGAGTCGAAACGTCGCGGTCGCGTTGAGACCAGTTTTTCAACTACAACGCGCGCCGTCGCGCGATAAGGCCTTAACGACCCCAGATCACACGCTGGCGCTGGACCAAATCTGAAACTTTTGCACATTCGTGAATAACGCACGTGCTCGTCAGTTAACGCGACACGGCGCTTGAGTACCTACCGCACGGTGACGCGTGGAACCGCTCAACTCTAAGAGCTTGTTCAGAAGGGACGAAATCGCTGCGAAACTTTTCGTGTGAATTCATTCGCGCGTTAGCGAGATACTAGGTGCCAACACATTGCGTCCACAAGCATCGCGCGAATTCAAAAAACGCACGTAAATCGCATCTACTTTGCCAGACTCTCGACTCGCGTTTGATTCGCGCCTATTGCACACGAGTCGAGACACTAGAGACGCCTTGTATCGTCAGAGTCTATTATGATACTGCGCGTATGGGTTGTGGCGGCGTTTGTGGCTGTTGCGTGTGGTCCGTGTGCGGCGACACTAATACCCACCCGTGCTGATGCAGTTGCCTTTTGCGTTTCAGGGCCACAGTGACTCTGTCACACAATTCCGCTGCCCTGGCAATTATGTTACAGCCTCCGATTTTACAGCAGCTAAATAAGGACAAGTCTCGCTAGACATTGAATCTGCTCAAAACAAGACTGATCAAGATCAATGACACGCTATAAAACAAAACTAGAAATGTTCGACAGCATCCAATGATATACATCTCCTGACATCACCAAAACAAGTCAGTCTACATAATAAGGCGTTAATCACACTTTATGAATGAAATATGCGCCTTACATAAAAAACAACACATTCAGTTAATCGAAAATCGTATTAATGGCTACGAATGTGCAGTCGCAAGGAATCTCGTATAACAGGCAGCCATTAAGTTTCCCGCGACTGAAGGCTTTTTACAGCAATATATACCAACTTTTTGCAGCAATATCACCGTATAAGTGAGCTATGTTTTAAAAATAATGAGTGTCCGCGGTGCGCGCGCGCCGCGGGGCGTTGAATTATGGAGACACCCGTCATAGATCACGCTGTAGGTACTTTCGTCTTTGTTACGCGACGATAAACGCGTTTTTCTGTAATAATCAACAATTTATATCGTATTAACGTTATTGGACAGTTTTTAAAGCGGCTTCTTAAAACATAAACTTTTATTAAACGCTTTGTTTTAAATTTACTTTTATTTGTACTGTTTTGGGAAGTTTTGAAGTCTTCCTTGTTAGGTCGTGGATATTTTAACCTTTTTGTGCGTATAGTCTAATTATTGTTTGTACCATAATTCAGGCCTCCTAAAAACCGGTGGACCGTTGACCTCGTGATGGTCGCGGGAATCCGATGGATGTGAGACGCACAGAACCGTAAGAAGTCTGCTTGAAGAAATGTCTTTTGAAATAAGCAGTACCTATGTGCTTTTCTTGTTTATTATTTGTTATTTTCTAAGCGTCGATTATCGTCGTATTGTCTAAGTATCGTCGATCTCCTACGTTAAGCAACGCTTGCTGAGGTCGGTCTGTGGATGGGTGACCATCTTAACTGATCAATTTGGAGAGTGTGCGCGGGAATTACATGACTTGACTCTATCCATCGGACAACCCGACGTAAAGCGAGTTTCCACCTTTACGTTGTTAACATCGCTACGGTCCGGACTAAGCGTTTAGCCTTGTCGTGTATACCGCGTATATCGAAAGACTAGAACTATTTGTTTGCTGCGGTCTTCCCGTTCGATTATAATTTAGGTGTCTTCAAGGCTGAAGTGAATAGGCTCTTAATATTGCGCTTCACCATCAACGATTACATCACCGTATACCATCAGGTGGGATCGCAGTCAAACAGTAGCTTACATCTAAAAAAACATCGTAACATACCTAGACTCGTCCGTGCCTCGGTTAAGCATGTTAAGCCACTGGTACCTACAGGCTGTCATTTGTGGATCTTCGACAGTCATTAAGTTAGAAACTCTGACACCAGTCTTGTTAAGGGGAATCGTGTTCCCCAATTACCAGGTTCTGGAGACCAGATACGCAGTAGCTCCATGTAACATACTGTTATACAGCTGCATTCGGATTAACTAGAAGCCGACCCCAACACGGTTGAGAAAAGTCTCGGCACTACATAAATTAATAAATAAGAAAAAACTGGGCAAGTGCGAGTCGGTCTAGCGCTCTGAGGGTTCCATACAAACTTACCTATGAAAATAGTTAAATTCCCGAATTGAGTTACGAAGATTTTTCCGAATCGCAAAACAAGTTTTTTTTTTGTGACGGTACTACAAATTTACAGTTTGCCATCGAGATATAAGTACTAACGTACGTTAGTACTTATATCTCGATGCATTTTGCAGATTTTTTCCAATACTTGTGTTATGAGACCTTGCTTCATGCCAAATTTCAGGATTCTAGGTCAACGAGAAGTTCCCCATGAATTTTGATTCCCTTGAGAGTGTCGAAATACACTTTTTTGCGACATAAACGGCCGTATCTTTTTTTCCCGTTAACTCATAAGTTTGATTTTTTCACAGCTTTAAGGGACTGCACTACACTGACTAGAGTATTTAGATGAGTTTAATTTCAACTCAATACCTCCAGCGTTCCCGAGATAAGGGTCTTGACAGACAGACAGACAGACAGACGGACAACAAAGTGATCCTATAAGGGTTCCGTTTTTTCCTTTTGAAGTGCGGAACGCTAAAAAGACAATCGGATATTGATAAAAACTTAAGAATGCAGATGTTCTGAATGAAAGCTCACCCATTGATAACATTACATAACAAGATTACAAGAATCTAGTTACCTTAACAACTTCTTAGGAAGACTACATAAACAAGCGCACATACTGGATGCAGGCTTTTGCCAACAAACAAGCCAGTCCCTTTAATTAGTCGTACCGATGGTCACAAAAACCTTGGACGTACGCGCTGGACATTCATCCTTAGTTGCGGATTAAGCTAGCGTGGGGCCTGTAGCAAATTTGACCAAGGGGCTCCTGTGTAAGCCTATTTAGTACGATTGTTCTCATTCTTATTCTCAATAACTCAGCGGATTTTAAGATTGGGTGAGATAAGTGGAAAGTACGGTAATGAGGAAAATCTAAGATTTATCATTTCGTGCTAAACAGTCACCAAAATTATATATAATACGAATACAACACGTGCAACGACCCACAAACATAACTACACACTTTCAACCACACATCTGTAACACGCACATTCTTTTATTTATTTACCCTGTTGCTGTTTGCTGTACTTTGTACTAATTATTTTGTCTCCTATTTTATTTTAAGGTAATCCGCAAAGGAAACTTGTATTTTAATTTAACGATCACGCAACTCCGGTCCCCAAGATACAGGCACCGCCTAGTTTGGGGGCCATTGTAATAATTCTGGTAAAATATAACTCCTGTTACCGATATGTAAATATGTTTAAGAAAATACTTGTAACAATGGTTAAATAAAAGTTATTATTATTATCATATTCAATGAAATAATCAGCTGGATTCGGGTTATAATATATATACATTGACTAGATTTTTTTGCGTTCAAGTGCAGGATCCCCGAACCCGCGGGGCCCCCGAATGCGCGGTGCTTGTAGCCTTTGCTATTCTTGCTACAAGGCTAATCCGCCACTGTTCATCCTATTGAATCTCAGAGCACAATCCATGGATTCAGTCGTAGACGCACAAAAAATGGTCGGGTTTGTCATGAATATGCATCAGTTGTCACAGCTAATGACCTCAGCACGCGACCTACCGCAATGGTGTTAAGTAGAGATTTATCAAATTAATGTTTCAGCTCCCGTATCAAAGGAATAAAAGCCCTAAACAGCTTACATCCAATTTTAAACCGGCGGTCCAAAGTCAGCTCAAATACAAAATTGAAGATGTATACAACGCTAGTCAGACCTTGCATTACATACGCGGCCCCAGTCTGGAGCAGTACACGCGACAGCAATTACACGAAACTACAAGAGGTCCAAAACAAGGCTGTAAAAATATCTTTTAATACACCCTTAAGAACTAATCTTAAAATGTTACACAATCGATTAAATTTCCCAACATTAGAACAGTTTATTACAAAAGTCACTAAAAAGTTTTACCTTCAAACCAACCCTAAACATCATAATCCACTTATTTCTAATATTGGACAGACACGATTTAAAAATTTAAAATACATCGACACATATCATCGATACCGCCTCCCACATCACTTACTGCTCCCCTAGCCAAGTCACAAACGATAAACGTAAACTCTCAGTAGTCTTTAATAGATTTTCAACTTTATGTTATTGGATATAAAGTTGAAAATCTATTGAAGATTACATAGTGTTTTCGTTCGTTCCGGTCGCTAACGCTCAGTAGTCTTTAATAGATTTTCAACTTTATGCTCTTAGGTATAAAATTGAAAATCTATTGGAGATTACTAAGCGTTCACGTTTATCGTTTGCAACTTGGCTAGGGGGGCTGCTATATGAGTAACAAAGACGGAACGACTCCATGATCGGACATTTTTTACAAGTTCGACTGAAATGTAGGGTAGATTTTGAGCGAGACTCGCGCGGTACACGAAGTTCACTTGCATTTTAGATAACTTAATTACCATTATTTAGCCTAGTCGAAGTCAAATTAATCTTAAGTAACAGTGTACTTGTTACTATTACTTATAAATAGTGTATGTGGTTCCGTATGGTGTTCGGACGTTAAGAATAACACCATCCCATCTCTTCCCGAGGGTGTCGTAAGAGGCGACTAAGGGACATACCAGAGAATGGGCAGCAGCATCCTCTGTGCATTACAACAACCAAACTGCGATCGCCAACCCGTCTGCCAAGCGTGGCGATTATGGCAACCCCCCCCAACATGAAAAACAGAAGGAAAAAATGGCCCCTAGTGCCCGGCAGCCCGTCTACCCTTGACTCCGGTAGCGGTCAAGGCCACGACGAGGCAAGGGGTGCGAAGAATCTCCGGATGAGATTTGGCTACCCATCTATTAAACGACTCGACCTGGCAACTTTCAACACGCGTACACTGAGGACTGACGAGAAGATCACCGAACTGGAGGAGGAATTGAGCAGGTTGCGATGGAGTATTGTGGGATTGTCTGAAGTCCGAAGACAGGGGGAGGATACGATAATTCTCAAATCCGGTAACCTGCTCTATTTCCGGGAGGGTGACCAGCAGTCCCAGGGTGGTGTCGGGTTTTTCGTCCACAAGTCCCTTGTGAACAATGTCGTGAGGATCGAGAGTGTGTCGACCAGGGTGGCGTACCTTATACTCAGAATATCATCAAGATATTCGCTGAAGGTCATACAGGTCTACGCCCCGACCTCGACACATCCCGACGACGAAGTAGAATCCATGTATGAGGATATATCAAGAGCCATGCATGGTTCTAAGACTCACTTCACCGTGGTCATGGGGGACTTTAACGCGAAACTGGGCAAACGAGACGGTGACGAGCTGCGAGTGGGGCAATTTGGATTTGGACGTCGGAATCACCGGGGACACCTACTGGCTAGCTTTATGGAGAAGGAGGGCCTCTATATGATGAATTCCTTCTTCAAAAAGCATGAGCATAGAAGGTGGACCTGGCAAAGTCCTGACGGTGCAACTAGAAATGAGATTGACTTCATCCTGTCGACGAAAAAGCAAATATTCAATGATGTCTCTGTGATCAACGCGGTGAAAACTGGAAGTGATCACCGCGTCGTAAGAGGCACATTGAATATTAACATTAAGCTTGAAAGGTCTCGACTGATGAAGTCTACGCTCCGTCCAGCACAGATCCAGATCCAAAACCCCGAGAGCTTTCAGCTCGAACTCCACAATCGTTTCGAGTGCCTAGGAAGCTCCGTGGATGAATATAACGATGGGTTCGTGGAAACTGTCCATACGGTCGGGTCTAAGTTTTTCAAGACTCACCGTACAAATAAAAACAAGAAGCTCTCCGATCCGACCCTCGAGCTAATGAAGAAGAGGCGTGAGATGATTCTGCAGTCTTCAGACGATGCGTGCATATACCGGCAGCTCAATAGACAAATCTCGAAGTCCCTGAAACGTGACCTTCGCCGCTTTAATACCGCAAGGATTAAGGATGCGATTGAGCGGAATAAGGGCTCTAAAGTATTTGCACGAGATCTGTCTATTGGGCAAAGCCAGCTCACTAAACTGAAGACCGACGATGGCAGAGTCATATCCGCCAAATCGGAGCTTCTGGGAGAGATCGAGGCTTTTTATGGACAGTTATACACGTCTACCGCTAAACCCGCTGTAAATCTAGTAAACGACCCAAGAGCTATATTGACTCGACACTATACCGAAGATATCCCGGACGTCAGCCTGTACGAGATTGGGATGGCTCTGAAGCAGCTGAAAAACAACAAGGCGTCGGGTGAGGACGGAATTACGGCCGAACTCCTGAAGGCGGGTGGAAACCCGGTCCTTAAGGCCCTTCAGAAGCTATTTGATTCCGTCATACTCGAGGGGAAAACGCCACAGGCGTGGAGCAGAGGCGTGGTGGTACTCTTCTTTAAGAAGGGCGATAATGCCCTGCTTAAGAATTATAGGCCCATCTCGCTTCTGAGCCATGTCTACAAGCTGTTTTCCAGAGTTATCACGAATCGTCTCGCGCGCAGGTTCGACGACTTCCAGCCTCCCGAACAAGCCGGATTTCGAAAAGGCTTCAGCATCATGGACCACATACATACGCTGCGGCAGGTTATACAGAAGACTGAGGAGTATAACCAGCCTCTCTGCTTAGCGTTTGTGGACTACGAGAAAGCCTTTGATTCGATTGAAACTTGGGCTGTACTGCAGTCTCTCCAACGGTGCCAAATTGACTATCGGTATATCGAAGTGCTGAAGTGTTTGTACAAAAACGCCACTATGTCAGTCCGACTACAAGACCAGACCTCGAAACCTATCCTCTTGCAGCGGGGTGTGAGGCAGGGAGACGTTATTTCTCCGAAACTGTTCACGGCAGCAATGGAGGATGTCTTCAAGGTTTTGGAATGGAGAGGGCTAGGCATTAATGTCAATGGCGAGTACATCACTCACCTTCGGTTTGCCGACGACATAGTAGTCATGGCTGAGACTACGGAGGAGCTCAGTACAATGCTTGGTGACCTCAGTAGAGCTTCCGAAAGAGTGGGACTTAAAATGAACATGGACAAAACCAAAGTCATGGTAAACAGCCATGTAGCACCCACTCCTATCAAGGTCGGGGACTCTACACTCGAAGTTGTAGACGACTACGTTTACCTGGGACAGACGGTCCAGTTGGGAAGGTCTAACTTCGAGAAAGAGATCAATCGTCGAATCCGACTCGGCTGGGCAGCGTTCGGGAAGCTGCGCGGTGTCTTCTCGTCCAATATACCACAGTGTCTCAAGACGAAAGTCTATGACCAGTGCGTGTTGCCAGTGATGACATATGGCTCCGAAACGTGGTCGCTTACAATGGGCCTCATTAGAAGGCTTAAAGTCACCCAAAGGGCAATGGAGAGGGCTATGCTCGGAGTTTCCTTGCGCGATCGAATCAGGAATGAGGATATCCGCAGGAGAACCAAGGTTGCCGACATAGCACGAAGAATCGCCAAACTAAAGTGGCAATGGGCAGGGCACATTGCTCGCAGAACAGATGGCTGTTGGGGCCGAAAGGTTCTGGAATGGCGACCACGTACCGGAAGACGTAGCGTTGGAAGGCCTCCTACAAGGTGGACCGATGACTTGGTAATGGTTGCGGGGGTCCGATGGATGCGAGACGCACAGGACCGTTCGCTGTGGCGACGCTTGGGGGAGGCCTATGTCCAGCAGTGGACGTCTTTCGGCTGAAATGATGATGATGATGATGATGAGTGTATGTGTCAAAAAAGTGCGTTTTGTGTCTTATCATCGCGCTGTAAGTAGATACATTAGTTATTTAACGTAAGTAAAAAGATACCGAAGATTTATAACAAGTAGTTTTGTACATTACTTTACGTATTCTTAAATGTTTTATATAGGCGTCATAGTCTGCAGAAAATACGCATTCTTTATGTTTAATGCTTTTAGAATAAGATCTAATTGTCGTTTAACTGTTTTATTTATGTGAAAATAAAGAAATTTCAAATCAATCAAATCAATGTTTCAGTTGAAAATGGATAGAATTTTCCTTTTGTAACTTGTACCGGATCTTCTTGACAAAGCTTGCAGTTACGAACTTAATATAAAGAGTATTTAGGGCTGCTTTTTTGAAAGATAATTTTTCAAGTAGATACACAAACACTTATATAATAAGATTATCATAGTTTTAGTAACATAGGGGTCACTCCCCTAGCGAGCCGTGACGCCCCGGACGTCGGGGCTCGCAGGACGACTACCGGCCACTGTCAGGCGCGGGCTTACGGATGGCGAGCAATGGGTAGCTCGTCGTCCGGCCGTCCGCGGGTTACCGTTCAGACTAAGCCCGAATCGTCAACTGCGCGTACTGTTCCACGCGCGCCTCGAAGAGATGTCAGCAAATCCGTAGAGGTCCAGCAGGGCCGCTGCCCGCTAAGGCCGAGGGAAATTCAAGAATGGATACAGTGGTCCTAGAACTCAAAGGGCAACTGAAGGACACATGACGTGTGTTTTAGTCTGTAAAAGTTTGATACGCCCCTCTCGCTCCACCCTAGAGCGCGAAAAGTCACTGGATGATAGGTCTCAAATATCTACCCTTTAGAGAAAACAAAGATACTATCGGCTAAAACTATGAACCTGAAGCCACCACCTTTTCAACTCGCCTCTTATCCAGAGACCATCTTGCCTTTTTATAAAGTGACCTCATCATCATCTTCCTGCCCTTGTCCCGTTTTATTTCGGGTCGGCACAACACGTTCTTTTCTTCCATTCTGTCCTGTCACTCGTCACGCTATCACTAACTCCTTAATTAAATAAAATTGTATTCTCGACTTTAGTTTGAGCTAAAGATCATGATTTTTTAGTTTATGACGCAAGTGGGTCACATTTTCAATGAGATATGAGTTGCGTCAGTTAGCGCGAATATGACTATTATATTTTTTTTTTACTCTAACTAGTTATTAGGTGTTAATCTTAAATAATATTATAATGATTTATTCCGCGCCTGTTACCATCAGTTTTTGTTAATACCACTGAGGACGCATTTATTAAATGTTTTATCATTTTAAAGAATAAGTCTCTACCTAATATTTTGCTAATTTTGAGGTATTTTTCCTTTTTGGTGTTCCACTTTTACGGAAAAAAGTCAACATGTTTACACCATTTCTACGTTTATTATTTGCTTTTGGCGTTTCTGAGTAATTTTATTAATCATTCATTCGTTTAAAAAGCGCTGTTTTATCTTGATTTATTACCAACGTTAACTACTTTCAGACTTTTTTTTAATAGCCTATACTGTCCCACTGCTGGGCAAAGGCCTCCCCCAACTTCTTCCAGGTATTCTTTTCTTGAGCCACCTAAACCAGTCCTTGCGGTAGGCATCTAGGTCGTCTCGCCACCTCTTCCCACTTTCAGACTTATCGATGGTAAAAGTTAAGTAAAATTGTGGACCCTAGTTGGTAGCAGCAGAAATAAAACAATGGGGTATCCTAGACCCTTCCCAAACTCAGTGCCAGAGAGGACAGCAAAAGTGTGGCCTAGAATGCACAACGAACTGCATCTTTCACGATGTAAACGAAGGCAATGATAAAGCTACCCAGGTGGCTATTTACTAGTTAAACAATATTTGAATCAAAAACGAGAAGTCAATTTTGCTGACATTATTCATTATCATTATCATCATTTCAGCCGAAAGACGTCCATTGTTGGACATAGGCCTCCCCCAAGTGTCGCCAAAATGAACGGTCCTGTGCGTCTCGCATCCACCGCTCTCCCACGACTCTCACCAGGTCGTCGGTCCACCTTGTGGGAGGCCTTCTAACGCTGCGTTTTCCGGTGCGCGGTCGCCATTCTAGAATATATCGGCCCCATCGACCATCCGTTCTACGACCAATGTGCCCTGCCCACTGCCACTTTAGTTAGGCGATTCCTCTGACATTATTATGTACCACAAATATATCATTTGAGGCGCACGTGGTACACAACGCGTTCTTGACCCGGGTTTGGTCATTACCAAATGGGAGAAAGGCCAAATGGTGACCTTTTTTAGTCGGCTGTAGAACTTTAATTTCTTGATCAAATCTCCTTGGTCTTGTACCAACCTCCTCCAGGTTCTACCCACGCTGTCAACAATGTCATCTGTCAATATCTCGCCGGAAATCACAGGTGTATTAATGCCTACTAAACATCACAATTATGGCATATTAAACATGATCGAACCGTTATTGCTTTAATAACTCATCCAAATAGAGACACTTTTGTATGTCATCAAGATCCTTATTAATATGTCGCATCACGCGTGCCTATGACATATTTACTATGAATAACAATATGACAATAATAAATAGATGGTACAAAGTGGCGTGGGAGTGGTGCATGATGGGCCATGGCCCGCCATAACGTGGTTGTTAATTGGTGTCGCAGACCCTTGTTGTACGATGTAGGTGAAATCGTAAGTTATGTGAGAACATACACAGGGCAGTAGGCTCTTGATGTTTTTTTTTCGAATTTAGGTTCATGGACAGTTCGAATAAAAAAAGGTTCACAGCTAGTGGCTAAGTTTGTTTTTTAAATGATATAAACTAATGCTTGACTGCGATCTCACCTGATGGTAAGCAGTTATGCAATCGTTGATGGTGAAGCGCGCTAGTTTATTTAGAGCCCTCTAGCCTTGAAGACACCAAAATTATAATGGGACGGGAGGATCGCAATTGTTCCAGTCCTTCGATGTAAGCGGTATAAACGACGGGGCGAAATGCTTAGTCCGGAGCATAGAGGTGTCAACCATGTAAGGGTAGACACTAGCCGTACGTCGGGTTGTCCGATTGTAGAAAGGCGATGGCAGAATCAAGTCATGTCATTCCCGTGCACACTCTCCAAAATGTATCCTATAGAATATCGAAAGGCTGGCTACTCTACAACGCCTGTACTCCAGGCTTTGTAGATTGGTTTTAAAGAAATCTGGATCACTAATTAGTCTCATCGCACGCCTCTCCACTGAATCCAAAGCCGCTGATGGCATTTTGCAGCACCAGCCAGGATATGTGGCTGCAGTACTCCGATTACACACGATTGCAACAGGTAAGTAATCACAGCCAAAGGGATCGATCTTTAAAGTTAGGCAACGTTGGCCGAGGTCGGTTCGTGGATTGGTGGACCATCTATTTTGGTCCACCAATCCTGAGTGACGTAGCAACGGCCTCACTTATATTGCTAACTTTAGAGACTATGCTCTTTACCTTGATCTGGTTGCCCTTTATTTTTTTTGAGGCGGAAAGTCATCAAATAATTTCAGACTTTTACTGACTAAAATCTACCCGTGGTCCTTTAGTTGCCCTTTGCGTCTCAGGGCCACGGTAACTCTCAAATCCCGCAGCTCTTTCTGATTGCTCTTAGGTTTGTCTTTTATGATTCATCCTATTGGTATGATCTTAATTGAATATATTGTTTATATTATAAATGAGGCAGAGCAGTGGTGGCCGAGTGATAACGGCCTCGACTTACGAATTGTAGAACCCAGCCAGAATTACTTTGTGCAATTTATTTCATTACCACTGCTCTCAAAACGGTAAAGGAAATCATCGTGAGGAAACCAGCATGTCCTAGAACAAAAAAAAATTGAAGACATGTGACATTCACCAACCCATACTGGGCCCGCGTGGTGGATTACGGCCCATTTCCTCTCCTGGAGAGGAGGCTTGAGTCCCAGCAGTGGGAACATTAAAAGGCTGATTATGCTATATGCTATAAAGGAGGGTGACTTTTGTAAGTTTGTGTATATGTGGAGGATCCTCTCAATTTTAAAGTTGCCATACATTATTTCAGATGGACATAACGCTATGCAAGACAAAGCCGGAGCGGACCACTGTCTAAAATAATCTATCTACACTTCTACACTAATATTATAAAGAGGTAGTTTGTTTTTTGATTTTTTTTTGTTTGTAGGAGGTAATCTCTGAAAGTATTGGTGGAGAAAGTTGCTTTATTCCTGACTGATAGACTATATTTTAAGTACGCGAGCAAAGCCGCGGGCAAAAGTTAGTACATAATAATATGCAATATGCATGTCCTGAATTTAAAATATTAGGTAAATTAAGTTTTTCCTCTCAAACATTACACGCGATACCTTGTTACGTGATTCAACAAATATGGCATTTGGCTTTGAACGAAAATTTGGTTCCAAGTAATTTGAGTCATTATTTCTGTCGTATTTATGTAAAATACCTGACATTTTGTCTGTTTTTTGTTGTTACAAATCTCTAGATTTATTAGTGAATTGATTGTTAGCGGCCGCACCTTGGTTTTGTATTTGCATGTCAATCTATCAATTATTATTACAGATTGGGTAAAACAAAACTAGACAAGATCCTTGTAACTGGGAGGAACCGTTATTTAGTTGATAAGTGGTGTGTTCACTTTGGTGCAGCCATTTTCATTAGGTATCACCTATTATTTGGCAATTAATAATAATCTGTTTAGTTGTGTAACACACATTGGAGGAATTAATTAATTAATTTTTGGATTATAGAGATATCGACAAAAAAGGTTGGAGCTTTAGGCATCGTCGGTTGATGGCTTAGTTATCATCTTCTTGCTCTTGTCTCATAATACTTAGGTTCAGCGACTCAGCGCAACATGTTTTTTCTTCCATTCTGCCCTGTCAACCATCACGCTATCGCTAATTCCCTTTTCTTTCATATCACTCCTTACAAAATCCATCCGTCTTTTCTTTGGCCTCCCTCTCCCCCTCCATCTCTTTTAGTAACATGCATTTGATGGTTTATTTAATGTACACTATTTTTAAATATTGACATTACACATTCATATTTTAACTCACACTTTCCGCCTAGCCGTTGCCCTACGCTTAGGCGCACCTTTCTGTTCTCCTCATCGCTGCCACTGTGGTGAAGTTGTCAACAGCCCTGGTCACCACGGGCTGTCATGCAGTCGAAGCGCGAGACGGATAGCACGGCACGCGAATATTAATGACATCAACGGACGAGCCCTTGCCACTGTCGGCGTTCCGGCTGTTTTGGAACCTCATGGCCTGGCACGTGACGATGGTAAAAGACCGGACGGTATGTTATTATTTCCGTGGAAGATGGGTAGGCCTTTAGTGTGGGACGCTACCTGTGTCGAAACTCTTACGCCATCCCATCTTCCTAGCTCTTCGTGCTGTGCTGGTGCTGCCGCTGCGGCTGCGGAGAACCTCAAGCGGCGGAAATATAACAACCTCGTCGGCAGTTATATTTTTGTGCCGTTTGGAGTTGAAACTCTTGGGCCGTGGGGTCCGAGTGCTCATACGCTTTTTAAAGAATTATCCAAACGCTTAGTTGACATTTCGCGTGACCTAAGGGCTGGCTTTTGCCTTGGTCAGAGATTAAGTATTGCCATACCACGTGGCAATGCCGAAAGCCTTTTGGGCACACTTCCAGTCGACAGCGATACGGAGGAGTTTTATGACGCCATATTTTAGCTAGTAGTTTTTGCCTTTAGTTTACATATAGTTTTAATTAGTTAAGTGTTTTTATTGAATTAAATAAACTGACAGAGTTGCACTTTATGCGTTTAGTCTATATTATTTTCTATTCTATTTTCAATTGAACGTTCCGTAAGTGTATCGGTGGCATCACAGCGGGCCCTACCAGGAACCAGTGCTGCGTTTAAACATATATGTGTATATAATAGGCAGGTGGTAGGTGTCTTTTTTGGCCTCATATAGATTTTTGAACAATAGTTTTTTTATTTTAATTTTTTGCTGTTTTTTTATTATTATCATTACTAATTATCATTTTGTTCTTGTGTTCTTTCTTTCTATATATGAATCCCATCTCGATATATGTGTTTCTTCCAACGATGTTTTTGGGAGGTAGGTAAACATAATATATGTGGACAGTCTTATTCTCAGGAGATGGTACGGTCTTCTTTTTCCTTATCAGAGCTGCGGAATAGTTCGATAGAGTCACCACGGTCCTGGAATATAAAGATAGAGTCACCATGGCCCTGGAATATAAAGGGCAACTGAAGGAGCACAGATGGGGTTTTTCAGTAAAAGTATGACCCTCTCGTTCCACCCACAGCTGGAGAAGTTATTTGATGAATTCCTACCTTAACAAAAGTTATGTAGTAATGTGGAGTGAGACTCGTTCTCGGTCATATTTTGCTATAAAATAGGTAATTCTACAAATTTTGAGGCCTTTGTTACAACGAGGCTCAAACAACCTGAAGCAAAGCCACGTAAGTCCAGCTTAACGGAAGGCAGTTACGGTAACCATAAAATTGCAGCTTAAAACTAATTTTAATGTCTCGGTAGTATATAGTAATTAGTTGACTTTTACGACTCATACAGTTTCATTAGCGGCTGACACGTTCTAGTTTGTCGTTTTATTAGATCTGCTGCAACTGTTGTAGCAAGTATTTCATTTTAACTATTTCTCGTTTAGATTTCTTTGAAAGGTCTTGATGAAATGGTGTTTCAGCGGTGTAGGTAGATGATATAGATTGTCTGTAAAAAATCGCTTTCTGCGATAGAACCATCTATTGACCCTGATAATCTTAAGCTCCTACTGTATATTTTTTTTTGGTATACCTACTATAAAGACTATATCTATCTATCTTTCTGTGATAGTCTGTTTACGCTTGGTATAAAGGTATTTAATTTCTTACACCAACCATACTTTATTCTTTCTTTTTCACCTTTTCTTCTTTTTTTTTGTCCCTTTTTTAATGAAATTGTGTCACATATTATAATATGTATGTATATATTTACAGTTATGTATTGTGTTATATATATATATATATATATATATACTAGCTTTTGCCCGCGGCTTCGCTCCCGTCAACTGACTACTATATCCTACTCTACCCAACTCTATCCTACTCTACCTTACTCTACCCTACTCTACCCTACTCAAAAAAAAAATAAAAAAAATAAATAAAAAAAAGTATCCTATGTCCGTCTCCTGGTTCTAAGCTACCTCCCCACCAACTTTCAGCCAAATCGGTTCAGCCGTTCTTGAGTTATAAATAGTGTAACTAACACGACCTTCTTTTACATATATAGATACATTATACGTACATGTATATAGATATTGATCAATTTGTTAGCAGTACACCGGACATTACCCACTGTATTATGTTAAGTTCTTACGATCCATCCTAAGGTTGTCTGGTAGATATCGCTGTTAGCGATAAGACCGCCATTGTACCCATAGATTTAAGTTTATGTATAAACATAAACGAACGAACGTGTTTTTGTGTTTGTGTGTGTGTGTGTGTGTTTGTTTGTGTATGTGTTTGTGTTCAGTTACTTTTTTGGTGTACAATAAAGTTTATTCTATTCTATTCTATAATGGGATAGTTTTTTAAAGAAAAACCAAAGTCGAGTGCATGAATATTTTATTTTGTACGTCTCCGTGGAATGTATTCATTACAAAAATTTGTTTACGAAATAAAACAACACTACCTATATTTATATTTACAAAAAAAAAACACGTTTGTCAAACAAAGTATTACATTTGAGTATGAATGTGTAGATAATTTCACTACGTTGAGTAAATGGAAATGTTTATGAGAATAACATCAATAACATTGAGCAAAAATAGGAATGTAACAATCGAGTATATACTTTAGATCTTACCATCTCTTTCTAATGTAGAAATGAAAACAGAAACAAAATTCCATAAAAAAAATAAAATTCAAAAAATCTAAAAGAGATAATAAGGGGTTTTTTTACAAAATCAATATAAAAGTACAGCCGACAGTCGTGATTAAATAATAGAACTTAGCTACAGATAGAAATACGAAGACTTAGAAAATATAAAAGGTTCCACAATGCACCCGAAGTTAACACTTTACAACCACAAACAACACTTCAAAATTCTACTAGAAAATAAATTATATTCAAACTTTTATACAAAAATATATAAGATTCTTTTCTTAGTTACGGAATGTTGCAACACCCGGCTGTCTTCATTCTCCAAAACAACAGTAATCATTATCTATAATAACCTAACTTACACTATACAAAGAATAATTTATCTATTTACATTCGTTTTGTACATAACCTTACACCGGGCGCGTACAGTACCAATAACATAGTATGTATTTACTAAACATTACTTATTATACGTATTTGGATAGACTCTTTCAAGCGATAACAAATCAAACAACAGTCGAGTGTTTGAGCTTAAACAAAAATCACATTCCTCTATACTGGCCTTCGATTCCTTCACTGACATTTTATACAGTCTATATAGTAGGGCACTAGGTGACGCAGGTGTGACGTCAGACTTTGGTGGTGAGGTCCAGAGGGTGCAGCTTGATCCTCTTTATTTGTGAGTACGATACATCCTCCTCCTCGCTGGCGGAGCCCGCGCCGCTGCCGGACTCTCCGTCGTCATTGTCTTGTACTATCACTTCACTGTCGTCTGATCTTCGTCGCGCGGAACTCGACCTGCCGTCAGATTTAACTGACAAGTCCATGGGGTTCTCCTGCAGTGGAGATTCAGAGGTTCTCCTCTCAGCCGGCGGCGTCGGAACAAATTCCGCTTCAGAGATCACGTCCTCCTGAGGAGTTGGCTGCGTAGACCGCTGCTGTTTTAGAATCTCATCCAGGAAGAAACGTTTCGACGACTCTGTTCGCTCATTGTGGTCGTCGATTCTTACATCATTGTTGTTCTCTGCAGCTTGTCGTAGCGCTGCGTGGTCTAACAGATGTCTTGAGTAGATCGGATGGAAGCCTGGTGGGAACAGCAGTGGATGGTTGTGCGCGAACGGGCTGAAGGGCGGCGGGGGTAAGAAGGGTGAGTGGGGGAAGTGGGGCAAGGAGGCGATATTGGCGAGGTGGAGGGGGACGAAGTTATCTCTGGGTGGCGTCAGCGGCCGGTCTGGTGGCCGCGACTGTGTGAGTCGGGATTTCTCGTCTAATTTTGGCGAAGACCCGCTTTTATGCGAGTCTGGTGACGCGGAGCAAGGAGGCTTGTAGTCATCTAAGCCGAGAAGTGCGAGTTCTTCTTTTGTGCGTGGTCTCGCGAGTCCTGGGAAGAGATGAGGTGGGAAGGGAGGTGCGAGTGGATGATGCGGGGAAGACGGCACTCTTGGGGGTGATTGAGACTGTGCTGCTTGCTGTTGCTCTTGCAACAGGCAGTGGATCTTGAACCAGTTGGAGCGGCGGCCGTAGCGCGAGCCGGACTTGGACATGCCCACCATGAGGCACTTGCGCAGCCGGCACGCCTTGCACGCCGTGCGGTTCTTCTTGTTGATGACGCATTCTCCGTTGTTTTTGCACTCCGTGATGGAGTTCAGGTTATTGTAGGAGCGACCGAAGAATGACTGGAAAGACAGAAAAAAAATCAAAATTAGTTTATGCGATCTCGGAATAAACACCTTGATTTCCAAGCCGGGAATACAAAAAATAAGGAAATTGTTCTACAAGATAAACAGCCATATTATCCTTTCTCTTATATATTTTCATTCAGTGAAAACAAATCTACTTGTAATTGAAATCAAGACAAGGCAATATCCTTTAGAATTGCTTGTTGGTAATATCTACGAAGTATGACCGACGCGCTACCCCTCTCAAAGCCGATATAATTTAGCTCTATGCGATGAAGCAACACATTTCACGCTCCACCATAATGAACAACCATCAATTAGCAATTGTTTGTCATATCGTTAATTAACCAACCGTAAATAACTGTCAACTCTAAAAGCAATTGCTTTATTTAATTAAATTTAATCAGCGAAACGGGTAGCTACCGGTTGCATGCATATGCATAGTGCTCAATTGAATATGTATAATTGATATGAAGCCAAGAATTATGGTTCATGTGGCGAATAAAATTGAAAATGGGAGGTCGTAGGTTACTCCTAGCTTACGTTGCTAATAAAACTGACAACGTTAATAATAAATATCGCGTTATATGAAGCTCGTTATTGTAGGAATGTGTGATTCTAGTGTATGTTTTCCTCAGTGAATGGATTGGAAAATTGTGGCGTTATTTATGCTGTTTTCATCGGTGATTTGTTGTCTTCTGTAGTCTATAGCAGCTTTTGATTGAGATATGTGACGAGTTTTTTTGGCTCAACTTTTTTCGACTGAAGTTCAATGGTTGTTAAAATTATTGGTAACTTGATTCTTTGTGTATAGTAAGAAGTAAAATTGGTGTAGTTTTTTTTTATGACAAATGTCTGCACAACTGATCAATATGTGGAATGAAAACAGGCGTGATCTAGGTAAAATGGTGCTGAAAATTTTATTGTAGTATTGACTGCCTGATACCGGCTGACTTGAGGCATTTGCTGCCAAATACTGCAAAAGCACTAGAATGTTAACGAGTACATGCTAATGGTAAATAAAGTGACTATATTATACCAAGACATGGCTTAACCTTTTGAGTGCGTAATTAGAGACACAATAGTAAGACAATGGCGCGTGAACGCCGGCGTTAATGCGGGGATCAACAGCTTAAAGGACTTAGTATATAGGGCAAAAATATTTAAAAAAAAGAGCTGTGACTGGCTGGCAAATGCTTGATACTTTTTTGTTTTTTTTTTTTTTATTGTGGGTGTTTGAAAACGCATTAATCTATCGATTAGCAATGTTATGTGAAAATATGATTTCCCAAAGGGTTAGAGGTCAGATGAGAGTCAATATGAAACCCGTCGCATCATGATTACAAGAACCGGTCAAGTCTACCAGTTCTTTGACTGGCTCAGATGACATACAACATTATTTCATACCAGTAAATAAGTTTACAAGACTGTAAAGAGGAGAGATGAAACGCATGTTACTAAACGAGTTATGAGTATACAGGTGGATGGGTGGAGAGGGAGAGGGAGGCCAAAGAAAAGATGGATGGATTGTGTGAACAGTGATATGAAAGAAAAGGAAGTTAGTGATAGCATGACCGTTGACAGGATAGAATGGAAGAAAAAAACATGTTGTGCCGACCCCAAATAGGATGGGACAAGGGCAGGAAGATGATGATGAAATAAGTTTACAAGACTCACTATCAGGACAACTTGGTAAAGTTTGACCTAAAGCCGTATTTATCCGGCCGGTTAGCGCCCGCCGGACCGCGTAACTCTGATAGTGAAAACATTGCCTTACGAATGTCGTGTTCACGGGTAAAGACGTCATTTCCGGTCGCCGGTGTATATGGGCCGGTACGGTTCCGGTCTGCTACTCGCATTTAACTACGGTTTTGTTTTCATGTGACCTTGATTTTTCGGCGATTTTCTTACGTAAGTGTTGTGGCCTATTGTTTTAGTTTTTTTTTTGAGATGAGTCTTAGATTGCTGAGATTTTAAGTGCTCGATTTGTTTGATTACAATCGTTATTGTACTTGATACTGTTTTGTTTTACGAGTTTTTCTTCGTACACTAAGTTACGATTGTTTTTTTTGTGGTTTATTTTACAACTGACTTGCCTGGCCTCGCACGGTGCAACTTAAACACTTCTAGCTTTTGCCCGAGACTTCCACCATGTGAATGTCGGTTATAGCGGGCGGGAAGTTTTTTTTGTTTTTCTGTGTGAAAATCATCCTATGACATCCCCCGCACTTGGGCGGAGCGGGAGATAGTGTCAGAGTTTTAGTGACTAAAAACCCGCTCCTGTTCCTTCGTACCAGGGCCGAGTCTTCCTTTCAGAAGCAGACCCTTGGTCCCAGTAGGCTTCGACACTGCTGGGCCCCTACGGCTTGCTGACATCTCTTTGAGGCGCGCGTGGAACAATACGCGCCGTCGACGACTTGGGCTCGATCCGGACGGTTACCGGACGGTCGGACGGGGAGCTACTCATTGCTCGCCGTCCGAGCGACCGGGAGGTGGAAGCCAGAAATAAAGTAGCCTAAGTCCTTCCTTGGAGTTCAAGCTTACTCTCTACTAAATTTCATCAAAATCAGTTCAGTAGTTTAAATGGAAAAGCGTAATAGACAGAGAGAGTTATTTTCACGTTTATAATATTAATAGTATAGATATAAAACTTCCTCGTGTATTGTCCCTTCTATTGGTGAAAACTGCATCAAAATATATTTCGTTATTTAGAAGGAGTTAGTGGATAAATTCACTCACTCTATTGTATATATTTATTTTAATTTTTTTTAAGTTATGTTCCATGTTTGTCGTAAATAAACTCTTTTTCTTTCTTCTTTTCTTTTTTTTTAAATACAGTATGCAAAAGCAACGTTGTTTCATAGTATGTAAAAATGTATAGCCGATGTTATTTTACGTCTTTTTTTAGGAAAAACAATCATAACAATTTTGAGTTGGAAACACTAGGAAAAGGGCAATTTATTAACCGCGCCTAAATCCTATAAACAACCATAAAATTCATTCTTCTTACAAAAATTAAAGTATCAAACACAAGTAGGTACCAGGGTAACATGAAAAACGAGCGTTAACTAAACATACACGCGTTAACATTACCGAAATGGTTGCAAAACGCCACCGCGTCGCTTGAATGACAATCAGCTGCCACCTGCTATAGACGCCATGTTGCTTCCATAAGTGGGACAGTCCCGAAATGGAAGAACGAAAATGGCCGGTTGTATATTTTTTTGTATTTCTTGAAGATTTTATTAAAAATGAAACTTGCAGTGTCCAATTGACGTATATACATAAGTTTATTTATCTTTATGATTATAATTCTTCTGTACATGTGTTTGTCACCTAATTCCTCTTAAACAGCATAACTGATTCGATTGGAATTTTGTGTGTATATTTCAGTGAGTCTCTGGATGGTTTAAAAATAAAATTGGACCCGGTAATTGGCGCTGGAATTTGGTTCTCAATTTTTTTTTTTAATATTGCCAGTTCTTGGGCAGGACAACGTCTGTTGGGACCGTTAGTAGATATATACATATAAGTAAGTATTTATTTGTGCTTTCATATATTCTACTTCTCTTGTTTGCTTTGCTTTCGCAGATCTGGGAGAAATTTCTAAAGTGATAAACAGTTCCTATGTACTCATACTTATCACGTGTTACCTACTACTGTTTCCATGTGTAATAAATAATAAAATATAAATAAATAAAGCTGTGTTAATTATTGAGTTGTGTTAGTTATACTGTGTGCTTTATTACTTTAGTAGGTTTGTATAAGTTGGTGCAATTTCAATTTTAATTGTAAAGTTTATAACAAACTTAATTTGGCTATAGAATATGCAATTCGTAATAGCAACTATTATGTTATTAAGTATTAAGTATAAATAAGTATTGAATGTTAGTTAAAATCCGCTAAATATTCTTGAAAATATTGAAAACCATTACAAAATTGATTGGTAAACTTCGGTAAATGCATCAGTAAAATAATTTATTTTCAGACTTTAACGTATTTAATCCTCACGTAATATCTAACTTGGCCTTGTAATTGCGAAATTAAACATTCTCATTCTGAAAAATTGACAGTTGAATATGCTAAGAAGTGTTAAGAGTATTATTATTTGTTATGAAATATTACGATCTTCAACATTTGACCAAGAAATTATACAGCGTAATAATTTAAAACAAAAGAATAATTTGACCTAAAATTTGAACAGAAAAGTGAGAATTTTTTTTACTTATGATTAATGACCATCTTCAATTTAAAACAAAAGAAAAAAAAATGACCTAAACCTTACGAATAAACTAAAAATATGTAAAATAATGCTAAAACACTAATAAATATAAAAATAAGTTTAAAAATGCACAAAAAAACAGTAAATTGTGGGAAACCCCGTATGGTGACCCTACAATTGACCAATTGCAGGATCACGTCATAGATGAAGAATTTAAACTGAAACAATGCCATCTTTGAACGTGCTGCGTGCGTGATGCGAATTATACTGCGCGCGCTACGTATTATACAAATAAATACTGACAAAGAAGAATAACCCTTATAATAAGGTAATAAGAGTGGATTCACGTTCGTGGACAAAGCTTTATTTTGGTGATGACATCGCTTATTTAAAAGAAAAGATAATAATAAATACTTATAAGTCGTCTGTATCATATTGTTATACAATGCTGATGTTTATTCGTATTTTCTTAGTTTGGTTTGACTTTGACACATTAGGTATCAACGAAATTTACATTACCTTAAATGTCCTAAATCAAATGCAGTCCTACCTTTGTATCTATACTTGAACAGTGTTCTTTTATACATTTGCCCAGATAAAGAACATTCGCACACAGCTGCTATTGATAAGCTCCCACGCAAACATATTTAAAACGTTTAAAGTAATTAAAGTAAAGTGTCGTGCAATGATTCAATACGATATTTAAATTAATTGAGTAGATAAAAGCGTGGGGAATCGCAGCCGTCGCATGCATTATATAAATTGCATCATATGTTTAATTCTTAGGTACAGGTCCGTATAGAAATGATTCGATAATAAATATATTTTTGTAGTAATATTTTTACTGACAGTGGTTAGTGTGATATATCTTTGTTCGACCTAAACAAAGAGTAGCATTAAAATTATTATGGAGTTTGTAAATAACATTAATTGTTGTTAATAGCCTCTTCAACAGTTTGTGGTGCTCAAAAAAAAAATGATAGTTAATTTTAATGTTCTTGGACTCATTCAGTTAAATTAACTATCTATTTAAAATTACATTCGTTGCGAGCAAGGTGTCGTTTTTTAGACTACACCGATAATTTTTAAATGATTTACTAAAGAAAAAACTCAGGTTTTCACAATGGTATTAATTGCTATTAGTGGTGGATATCACCCGTCAGTCTTCAAAGCCAGTCATCATGCATTTTACTGAGCCCACTCATTTCATCATAGATCTCATGCATCGCATTCCATCAGGTGTGAATGCGGTCGGATCATCACGGAAAAGAAGTCCACCATTAAGCTGTTGATCCCCGCATTAAATTAACGCCGGCGTTAACGCGCCATTGTCTTTCTATTGTGTCTCTAATTACGCACTCAAAAGGTTAAGACACTTTATTAGTCTATTAAGACGCCAAAATTTAAAATTGTAAATCGAAAAAAAAACATACAAACAAAGAGCGTCTTTCCCTTTACCGTATTTCATAAAAACTCGAAAGTCCTTAGTCTTTGGCTCTTATTCCAAAAATCTCAGCATCACAGTATAGCACCGTTCCTCATATGCACGTGGCAGTACTTGTAGTTAATAATCAGTATGTGCATAAATTGGCTGCGTTGCGCAAGAGTCGCGGGCGGCACCGGGCGGCGGGTGAAGTTACGAGCGACCTGGCCGCAGCCACCTATGACCTGCGCGCGCGCCGCTTACCTACAGGTGGGGGACTGCCTGCTTAGGGTGGGTGCTGATGATGGGTAAGGAATACTCAATGGTTTAATTTTTTATAAGCCTTAAACATCATCATCATGATGTATGATGTTTAAGACTTATAAGTCTTTTTTATAAGTCTTAAACCATTGACTGTAATTTCTTAGTAAAGTGGAAAAACTGATTAAATTTAAGTGAATCAAAATTAAACTAAATTTATATATAAAAAATAATAGAAAACACAGATGAATTTGTGTACCATTTTAGGATTCATAGAGATTTTAAAGATACATAGATCGTTGTTGTGTGTTCATAAACCACCAAGTCGCTACAAAAACATTACTTCTGAGAATAAAATAAATCGGTTCAGAAAGTTTACTGGACCAAACAAAACAATATATTTCTGTTCCTAGTCCGCAATTGTGCACTAAGCGCTAGCTCGCGGTCATAAAAGCAAAGGATGCGCTGGCGCATCGCTGGCGAGAGGTGAACGTAAGAGAACAATAAATTATCCGTTGCTAGGCAACGCGGCGACTCGCTGACGAAACGCGAACACTATTGTTTCTGTTCGAGCTTTGATTTTGTTATGGATTTTTCTGGGAATCGTTTGAATTGTGGTCACCTTAGTCAGATTTATAGTTCGGGATTAATCAATTATAAAGATTTATTCTTATTTTATTTATACGCAGTAAGCAATAGTGCGTTTTAAAATTGTTTAAGATGTTTATGTTGTCGTACATCGAAGGATTGGAACAATTTGCCTGCAGCGGTCTTCCCGTCCGATTATAATTTAGATGTCTTCAAGGCTAGAGTGAATAGGCTCTTAATAAACCAGTGCGCTTTACCATCAACGAATGCATCACTGCTTACCGTCAGGTGGGATCGCAATCAAGCACTTGTTTATATAATTTTAAAAAATCCTGCGTTTACGCCCGCGTGAAACAAAAAAAATCTACTGATGAAAGAATTTTTAAAATCGGTCTTGTAGTTTTTGAGTTTATTAATTATAAACAAAAATAAAAATAATATAATATTAGTATGAATTTATTTACTAAGTATTGGAATATAATTTACGGCAAATAAATCAGTATTAATGTACGGGGTTGGAAATAAAATTATGTGAGCACTATTTACACAAGTAACTGTTGATGCCGAGCGATCACTAGATGGCGTTAGTTGTCTTAAAGTTCAAATGCACCCTTTAAATTAAATGGCACGTATTTCGCTAGCATTATGATTATGCCCAAAGGATTATCCTTTGGACTTTCCGTGTACGTTTTTCTCTATCGAGAATTACGCTTTCTGATTTTTTTTTGTGATTGCTGATCGTCTCCTTGATAATTCGTGTGGTTTCATTGAAATAAATACTTATTTTGGGTTAACTCTATTAATTTATATTTTAAATGATTTCTGCTCTGAGTGGAGTTGAGAGGTTTTTTTTTTACTGACTAAAAACCCACTCCTGTTCCTATTCTTTGCCTTCGTCCCAGGGCCCCGGGTTTCACTATCACACTACCCGTGCCCCCAGTAGGCTTCGACCCTGCTGGGCCCCTTGGACTTGCTGACATCTCCCTGAGGCGCGCGTGGACAGACTTTTATTGAGTAAATAAAGAAACTTGGGTGGGTACGTAAGTTTCTTCATTTGTCCTTTGTGTTCCAGGCCTGCGGTGACTCTTTCGACAAATCTCGCTGCCAATAATTTACATAGGTATAATAATAATAATTTGATAATAAATAAAAAATAAATAATAATAATTTATAAAGAATAATAACCGTACTCTTAACTTCAATTCAGTTCAGCGCATCATTGAATAAATTTTAATCCATAAATGGTTGTTAGGTAGTTATCGATAATGTTGCCAGTTTATATCAGGATGACCTGCACTTACATTTTTATGGTTTGCTTATTATTTATAGGTGGTAAGATTTTAATAGACTAATAATAGCGCTGCTGAAGGTTATTTATTTCACGCCCTTTAACCTTTTGAAAATTCATTTAAGTTATTTTCTCACTATCATCATACCAAAATGTCTCCAAATATATGAGCCAATCCTACCGGAACTTCTTTGCGATGATAAAATGAAAGAAGAAGAGAAGATGAAAGAGAGGGAAAAGAAAGAGAGAGGGGAGAAGTAGTGAGATGGTTCCGTCAGTGAAATAATTATAATAATTTACAATAACATTAGTTTTGTGAGAAATTTTACCACGTATGATATTACAGTATTTTCCAGAATCATGACCGTATTATGAACGGAGTCTAAAACCCCCACCGTGGGTGTTTTAATGCCCATTAATAAGTCTAACAGAATTAAATTTTCTCTAACAAGACCGTGCCGCGAAAATTTATAGTATCATACCCATAACACGTGAAATATGGTCCTGTGTATACTTAAACTGGTCTTTTAGACCCCATCGTAACAAAATGTAGCGCCATAACTTTGTAGTGGCGTTTTATGGAGTATTAATAGGTGATGGACCCCACAGGTTTATGGGGATTACTTTGTAGGTTAGTGTAAGTACTTAACGTATGGTATGGAGTCTATAGGGTTTTGGTGTGGATGTGGACTGAGGACGATGAATGGTTGTGATATAATTATGGGAGTTTTAGTTTTCGGGTTAAGTTGGCATTAAGTCTGATTCATTTAACAACTGGTTTTCTATCAGCGGATTCGTCTGCGCGAGTGCCAGTTATTACGGACCTAGTCGAAGTTGAAGCCAGAATCGATTCAGTAGTTTAACAATGAAAACGTAACGGACAGACAGAGTTACTTTCATATTTATTATAATAAACATACTATTTACATGATTAAAACAAACTCATAACTAACTGAAAACAAAGACAAATATGCGTATATAGGGTGACTGGCAATACTTAAACACGTGATTGTGCTCATGATAACAAACAATTTTTATTATGGGAGCAAAGCCGAAATCGCGAAAAAAATATCAGCTGTTCAGTACATTAGGCAAACATAAATGTACTGAACAGCTGATTTTTGTTCGCGATTTCAGGTTTGTTCCCATAGAAAAAGTTGTTGGTTATCATGAGCACAATCACGTGTTTAAGTATCGTACACGAATTACCAGTCACCCTATATATTTTCGAGCCGTTTCGGATTGAAACTCTTGGATTAGGTATGGGATCCGAGTGCTCACAAATTATATAATGATCTATCTGAACGCCTTGCTGTCACTTCGCATGACCCAAGGCACCCAAGAGCTGACTTTTACCTTTTTAACTTTTCTTAATTCTTCTTTATACACAAAAACATATATAGTACACTGTGATAAATACAGTTTATGTACAAAGGCGAGCTTAACAATGAGTTTTCTCCCAGCAAACCTTTGAATAACAGAGAGAGAACATATTTGAGGGTAGGATCCAGTGCACAATATAAACCTTACATAACTAAATCTAATATATAATCATATTATACAGAAGTCTAATATATAATTACAATATACATACTAATATATTAAAATTCGAAGACATGTGACATTCACCAACTCGCATTGGGCCCGCGTGGTGGATTACAGCCCATTCCCTCTCCTAGAGAGAAGGCCTGAGTCTCAGCAGCAGTGGGAACATTAAAAGGCTGATTATACTATGCTATGCTTATGCTATACCTACTAATATATACTAATGTTATGTCAATAATCAAAAGAAGTGCTCTTTCTTCTTTTAGGCACATTACCAATCCACAACGATGTGGAGGAGTTTTTCGACGCCATATTTTGTATTGGTACGGTTTTTGGGGTTAAGAGGAGTAAGAACAATCTATGGGTTTGTGTTTTATAGAAGCAGTATACCTACAGGGTCCTTACTAGGATATGATAGAATGTCAGTTGTGTGAGCATGAAAGAGGGATGGAGTTATACACTCTATATAGCTCCGGCTCTTTAACAGTTCAGTTTAGGTCTTAAAATAGATCGTGTTAGCACTCCAGCTCCCCTAGCCAAGTTACAACCGTTTCGTTTAGATTCACTTTTCGTTGATCGCCTCGAGTCGGCCACGCTTCCTATTCGTTTGTTCTGGCCACGTGATTGAGCGTTGAGATGACGTCAGAATAAATTAATCGGAGGCGTGGCCTACTCGAGGCGATCAACGAAAAGAAAATCAAAACGAAACGGTTGTAACTTGGCTAGGGGCACTGTTGTGTTCTGACAGGCGTGCTGCGAATGCGACAATGGCTTGTAAAGAAATTAATTCTGATCCGTTAAATCATATCTTAAAAAAAATATATTTAAGACCGAGGTTGGCAGATATCGACATCTTGTACATAGAAAACCGTTGTTAGAGTATGCTTAATTACTTAGAATGATTCAGTGTTTCAATATCAATCATTTAATAATTCCGTCGTTAAGACTTGTTCGAGACAAATTGGTCATCCAAACTAATCCATCCATTGTTAGTCTTCAAGGAAAACTTTTAAATAAACTACCGTCTCATCACAATGCAAATTATAATTTAACATTGATTCATTTTGAGTTATATCGATTTTCGACGCGATTTTTATCGATAAGTGTGACAAATCGAGTGAAGACCTCGTGTGGACTTTCCAAATGAACCGTTGGCTGCATCACGCACGCGAAACAAGCGTGAGAACGACCAGATAACATTAACAACATCAAATGTTGACCTTTCTCCTACTGTGGTGACCCGTACCAATACCATTTTGCACTCTTACAACTTCAAGATCATCAATAATCCACCTTATCCCTGGCTGACAAGCCTTAAAATTGATTGCATCAAGGTTTTTTCGATGGTAAAGTGATGTTGGCTTAAAACGCGAGCGCGTGTCATCCCGCGTTTGCGTTCGGAAGCACTGACCTGCACCGCACTGCGATGTTTTGATTGGCTCTGACATTCAAATACAATCGATTATTCGTTTAATTTGAATCGATACCGCTCGTGAGTTGCTCGGCGGGGAAATCGAGGTTCATATTCGAAATTGGAACATTTTTTTTATTCAAATGCCTAGACAATGATGATACACTTATAAGAACTACAATTGAGGTTTCATTCGTTTGAAAGATACTAATGTTGCCAGGATGAAATAAATAGGATGTGTGTGTTTAATTGACCGATATAAATCCACCTGTTAACATTTAATTACTGACCTATCAATTTACGTTAAGAATTACACAATAGCTGACGTTATTAACAACAATAGATCCTTGAACCCGGCACAAACGTATAAATTATGCAACAATACTAATCGTACAACATGTCCGACGGACGCCGCTGTAGATTTCGTGACGGGAATAAAAATTATTGCCATGCTCCAATAAGTTGATCGGTGTGCCAACTGCGTTGCGTCCGTTGACAATTTCGACACGAAACCTCTCTAAAACAATGACAATCATTAACCGGCCTGCCAATCAATTGTCGACTAGAAATTAATGATTTAAAATTCAAATTCGCGTGACTAATCGTCGCCAATCGATACAAATAAAACAAGACCGTACACGCAAAAGTGAGTAAGTGCAAATTTGAATCGATTGCGGGCGCTGCGGAGTCGCGACGAATCGATTCACCCGTGAATTGTATTGCAAAGTGAATCGCGGTGTGTCGCCGCCGCAGTGTCGCTACTCGCTACTGTGACGGCCGTCGCGGCAAATGAACCGATTTATATTGATCTCGTTTTTAATTGATACCTTGTCGCTGCAAGGTTGTATGCTAAACAAATATTGATAATGTCATCAGCATAATGTTATTTAAATGATAGATTATACAAATAGTAGTCGAGCAGATATGCATCAGAATTAATAATTTCTATTCTATAATGTGACTGTTATGTCGAATAAAAGCATTTCCCATCAGGAAGCCCGTATGCAAATGAGCATAAATACCTACCCTAGTAGGTATTGATTGCAAACATTAACTGCTTGCGATTACCGTACATAAAAAGTCACATACCTAATCAAGCAATACTTTTTCACAGATCCCGTATCAAACGAATCCAATTAAAGCCTAACCAGTACTTACTGAACATCTAATTGAAAACTAATTAACTCAATATAGGTCATTATCGATTTAAATATAATTAGATGTATGGAAGCATTAAAGCCAATTAAAATGGTTGTATTAATTAGCTAGCGAGGCTATTAAGGTTTGTTCTTTTCGCTTTGAGGTTTCTCGTTGACAAATTACGCGACGGTGCCTTTCATGGCAGTTGGCGGCGAGAGGGCAATTGTCTCCGTACAATACGATTACACACACAGATAATTCTAGAAAAACCTTTAAAAGCAAATTAGAAGCGATGATTTATTACTGAACAGGTTACGAAATGTAACTGAGCGGGTCATTTAGGGTGTGTGTAGATGGTACGGTTTTTGGCAGATGCGAGATCAGTATTGTTGTGGACCGAATTAGGTTTTTTGAGAAATATTAGACATATCTTTGAGATACCTAAAAAATACAGGCATAGGGCTTGTTTCGGGATTATCACCCATCCTGATCTTGTATATGTATAATTTGGTATGACTTTTGGTTTGAGAAAAAATAATAAAAACTAGTCTTTAAATCAACAGAGCCAACAATCTCAGTAAGCAATTTTCCTCTGCAAAATGTCAGTGTAGCTTCTTATCATTTTAACATAAGCTCTTCTTCCCAAGACCCGCTTACACGTGTATTTTTCTTGAATGTATCCAGCTTAAAACTGATGACACCTCATCAAAATATTACATCACACTATTCCACTAGCCAGCACTTTGCCTTACACGCGTCCTAACCGTCAAATATCTTTTCCGCCAGTGTTTCCCGATCGCGTGCTCTACCGCAATTTAAATGTGCTCCAAATTTGAAAATAATTCGTTTCGCCCCGATGACGCGCGGCCGTGCGAATTAGAACGTTTATTGGATGAGCATTTGACAGTGACAGCCTTGTTCTGATGTTTGACAGTTATGTTAGGTTACCTGTGGGGATGGCAAGCAGAGACTAATGATGACTGGGGACATACCATGATGTGTTAAAATGTCAGTCGTGTGAGCGAGAAAGAGGGATGGAGTTATACACCTTATATAGCTTTATCTTCTTAACAGTTCAGTTTAGTTCGTAAAATGGATCGTGTTAAGAGCCCGTGGTAGCACTGCTGCCCCCCTAGCCAAGTTACGACCGTTTCGTTTCGATTCTCTTGCGTCGAACGCCTCGAGTAGGCCACGCCTCTGATTCTTTTGTTCTGACGTCATCTCAACGCTCAGTCACGTGGTCAGAATAAAGGAATCGGCGTTCGACGCAAGAGAATCGAAACGAAACGGTCGTAACTTGGCTAGGGGGGCTGAGCAGGACTCAGTCATCATCTGTCACTTCATGCTAATTTATCTATGGATACTGAATTTTAGATGAACTTGCAGAAAGATGAAACATCTCAAGTTTTATCGCTCTCTTACATTATGATCAATGTTACGTATTGAGAATTTATAAAAATAATCTACGTAGTATAAAAAGACAGAAGTATATTTTATGAGCTTCATTTCTAAAAATCCTCGTATCTCGCAACATAACTTCAAAATAAATCCGTATAAAATCTAAAAGCTATTTCTAGCAATTGACGCAACCCCATCGAAGGACTCAAGTTGAAACTAAAAAAGATATCAACAGTATAGTTACTTGTACGAGTAGTGGCCTAGCGGTGGGTTCAGACGGCCAGCTAATGGCAGGCGTGATTGATGCTGATCGCCGGATCTCGGCAAAAACGTGTGAACCCGTCTTAGTGGCTGTGCTCCAATTATTGCGTAACTCTTGGATGTACGTTATCATTACGGCTGCTGCTTTATGAGGTGAGCTGGGGTGAAGGATAGTTTAACAAGAGTGGTCTTTGAGAGATAAGTTGGAAGGGAATAGGCGGTCACTTAGACAGTTACAAAGAGTTGTTGGTAGGCATTTGTTTAGAAAGAGGTTTGGAGGAAATATTATAATTAGGTTGTTCATTTTTTTTTTTACTAAATGCATATGAAAGTATGTTCGATACCGATAGCAAAAATGCTTTTTTTATTTTTATCTGTTTGTTTGTTCAGGCTAATCTCCGAAACGGCTGGACCGACTTTGAAAAGACTTATAATCGTAGAAAGTTACATACTTTTTTCCTATATTTCAACTTAAACTCCATAGAGTTACTCTTTTAACTTATATGACTTCAATTTGATATCAAGACGATAAAAAAGAACCACTCCACGAAGAACAAACGCATCTATCTCTCATTCAAAGTTTATTGCAATAAAAAACACAAGCCACACATCTCAATCATCGAAAAACCGACATTTAACCTCAACAATTCATCGTAACCGACCCAAATATGCACGGCCCATTACCCAGTAACCAGACGATAACCATCAACAGTAACCAAAAGGTTTATGGTGTAAGGCAGCGTTGCCAAACCGCTACTTAAGTTCACGAGCCGGAAAATAGTCGACGAAATATCGAAACTGATTCAGAATCCATTTTGAAAATACTACGCAACTCTATGTAAGATCTAGGTTGAGAATTTGTCCGTGAAATTATTTAAACTAGTGCTGAAAATTGGTTAGATTAATATTCTGACTAGGTTTGACCACAGAGGTACTGGTAAAATTTTTCAGATTACTTCTGCTTCAACGTGGAGAGAGACTGAGTGTCAGACTTTCGATAACTAAAACCCACCTTCCTTCAATTGCTCTCTATGTTCCAGGGCTGAAGTGACTCTTTTGAAAATTATGAGTTTGTTTCGGTGTTTCTTCTCAGGGTAGTCAGCTAGGAAACACCGGCCTCGGCTAGTTTAAATTGACATGTAAAAGTGTTTTTAAATTCTTTTTGCAATTATAAATATCATTTATTATTCAATACTGCAGCCCTGTCTGCATTAAAAATGTTGTCAAGTACTTCGTCGATTCCGCCGCGTGCGATCGCACTCCCGCTCTCTTTCTCACTCTAGTGATTGACGGTTTTAAGGGATTGAAGCATAGGATAGTGTGATTGGGTATTGTATTTCAGCCCTAATGAGGCATTTCTTTTGGTGGTGTGACTATTATTACGAGGTGTTTACTACTCTCCATGAGCTGTGCTGTCTGAACGTTTGTCCATCTAACAAAAAAATACACCTCCTTTTTGAAGTCGGTTAAAAAGAGGTGATGACGACATTTTAATAGTACTCTGTTTTAGGATATATTATGTATCTAGCTGTATTCTTTTCTTGCAGATATTCTTAAAGAAAAAAAAACAGAGATCTTTGCTATAATATTGAACAGTTTATTAAACCATCCTTTATGTTCTGAGCAGAAACAGTTAAACAGCTTTCCAACACTTAAAATATACTTCAAGTAGCAATGAATAAGTACAAAAAATAAATCTATCAAGCAACAAGCACAACAATCGACCGTTCGGTCCGTGGGTTCGAGTCGCGTGCTACGTATTTACATACAAACGGGTGCGCGGGCGCACGCCACATTTAATTACACGACACGGGACAAATTGACGACCGCCCGCTAACGATCACCGGTAACCACTGAGCTGCAGGAATAAAATAGCTCTTTTTATGTTTTAATTAAATAGTTGAACTGGTTCTTAAGTTTAATGCCGATAATATTTTGTAGGAAGAGAAAAAATAGTTAGGTATATTTAGTACCACCTGGTGCTCATAGACTGGTTTCAGGTGCAAGACCATTTTATATTGGTTTAAAAAAATATATTAATTTGATGTTGTCTAGACAGATTTGTCTTATAGATCTGAATCCATTTATTCATATTTATCATCTATCTTCGACCAAATAGAGTAGTGGTGACCCAGTGGTAACGGTTTAAGAGTTGTAGGTCTTTTTTTATTTTTCTTTGGGAAATTCATCCAATGACATCCGCTCCCGCACCCGCTCTTGGGCGGAGCGAGAGATAGTATCAGACTTTTACTGACTAAAAACCCACTCCTGTTCCTTCCTTGCCTTTCATGCCAGGGCCGAGTCTTCCTTTCAGAATCAGACCCTTGGCCCCAGTAGGCTTCGACCTTGATGGGCCCCTACGGTTGCTGATATCTCTTTGAGGCGCGCGTGGAACACTACGCGCCGTAAACGACTTGGGCTCGGTCCAGGTGGTTACTGGACGGTCGGTTAATCCCGGCGGCTGTAGCACGAGGGCCCTTGCCTCGCGCGTGCTCGTGAGGCCTCCTCCTTTGCTAGCATTACTGCTTCGCAGAAGGAGGCGACCGCCTGCCACTCCTCCTCGCTCCGGACCATGGCCTGTACCAAAGCCCAGCGCGAGAGATCGCACAAGTTGTAGGTCTTGGGTTCAAACCCAGCCAAACGCACGTCATGTCATTTTTCATCACCACTGCTCTCAACACGTTGAAGGAAAACATTGTTGTGAGGAAACCGGCATGTCCAAGAACCAAAACTTTGATACAAATACAAAAGTTTATGCACACAAGTACAATTTAGATGTTACAATTATTTGTATAGTGTATCTGTGTTCTGCCACAGTAAGTGGTATACAAATATTAACAAAATAGGTATTTTATTCTACTGATAATAAGTACCTACGCGAGTACACAGGGTCTGCTTATTCATTTAAACGGGTCATCTTTATACAACACATGAAGACATGTGACATCTACCAATCCGCAATGTGCCCGATCTCCTAGAGAGGAGGCCTGAGTCCCAGCAGTGGGAACATTAAAAAAGCTGATTATGCTATACTATGGTCAAATTGATATGTCAATTTCTGAAAAAATCGATCTGTTTGATTTGCCTTTTCCTTTTAGATAACCTACTTTATTAACCTAAAAACTAGTTGATTACATAACCTTGGCAGCCATTGTGAGTCGAGACATCCTGAGACAGTATCCACCCTTGCACAAGCCATTGTCGGTCAGTTCCACTTGCATTCATACAAATTGCGCTTGCGCAAGAAGGAAATTGTCGTTTGTATGGACTAGTGGGTTTACTACAGTTCGCCCTTGTTAGAATAAATGTAGCGGAAGATTGATTGGTAATCGAGAGTTGTTTGCCAGAATTGAACGAGATTTTATTTAAGAACGTATATTTTAATACCTACATTGAAGTCTTTCTTACTATGAAGGGATTTTATTACCGTTTTGTATGTACAAATATTATCTACTAGCTTTTACCTGCGGCTTCGCCCGCATACATAAAATATAGCCTATGTCACTCAGGAATAAAGGAGCTTTCTATCAGTGAAAAACATTTTCGCAATCCGACCAGTACTTTTAGAGATTATCTCCTACAAACAAAAAAACAAACTTTACATTTTTATAATATTAGTGTAGATTTAGTAGTGTATGGATTAGAATGTTGGGATGTAAAAAGGACGGATGAAAAAAATGCATGTAGCGGAGATGAGAATGTTGAGATAGATGTGTGTTGTGACGAGATGATGGATAAAGTGAGAAATGAGTATATTAGAGGAAGTTTGAAAGTGGCGCCAGTGACTGAAAAGTTGAAGACGTTTGGGTTGGTATGGTCATGTGAAGATGAAGGATGAAACGCATGTTACTAAAAGAGTTATGAGTATACATTTGGATGGATGGAGAGGGAGGGCAAAATGAAGATGGATGGATTGTGTGAGGAAAGAAAAGGAAGTTAGTGATAGCATGACGGGTGACAGGACAGAATGGAAGAAAAAGAAATGTTGCACCGACTAAATAACACGAGACAAGGGCAGAAATATGATGATTAAGATTTATTATTTCATGTTTGTGGGAAGTGTACAGGTACAGACACGCGAGTTCAGCCGAAAACTAACCTCATTTAGTACGCATCAACAAAAAAAGTGTAACGGATGATTATGCGTGCTGATCGAATTATCGATGTGCATCTCCCGGACATTGTCGATATCTACACATTGGCATTACTGCCTGCACTTCATAAAAACCTTATTCTTTAAACAGTAATGTTCAAAATCGATCAGCTATGGCGCAGTACAAGTGGCAGGGCTGAGGATGAATCGAGTTAGAATCGGAATTAAAGCAATTATCGATATTAATAATCGATCACGGAATCAATTTTTTTCATAGTTGCCGTTTTTTTCACGCTGTAGCGATTTTGATGCGATTATTTTTTGCATATATTTTTTTTTATTTTTAAATTCATGTTTTTATAATCATTGTAATTTGTTACACTATAGGTTGAAAGCCACATTTCTGGTTTCTATATCCAAAAGTCTTCAAAAAGAATTACCACGCAATTTTTCAACCTGCCAACGAAATTAGAATTAGACCATTAATCAGATGTTCCATATCGATTAACTCAGTCGTACTAATTATATTCGAATAAGGTGTCAATCGATTTATCGTCATTTTAATGAAGTCACGCAAAGTTTATAAATCGCCATTTATAGAGACAAGAAGTTTTAATTATGTGTTCATGTTTATTAAAGAAAGGTTGAGGACCTTTTGTATTGTAATAATTGGTTTCTGGTCAGGTCTGGTGCCTTGAATGAGGTCGGGCTGATGTTCCAAGGTCTTTGATTTGGTTTCTGATTGCAGTGTGATATAAATTATGTATTAGTTGATGGTTACCTACTGAAACGGTTAAAGAGCGTAGTTACAGGTGATTTTGTATTGAGAGAAGAGTACAGAATTTTCGTCACTAGTGCTTTTGAGTCCAATTTTGACTGCGATTACGCTTGATGGTAAGCGACAGATGAGGCTAGCGATGGAACAAGCGGGCCCAGAAGATATCTGTCGATTCTTGCTTTGATGGATTACGAGTAGAGGGTCAGAAATAAAGATTCTGGGGAAGGTTTTATCTATTTATCACGACCAGCTTAGCAGTGTTAGAAATCTTTGATTTTTGGGCTTGGCTTTGCTCTACTATAAGATGCATGTATTTTACTCCTAAATCTTCTTCATGAATCACTCTGTCTATTGGTGAAAACCACAAAATACGTTAAATAGTTTATCATGAACAGACAGACAGAGACGGTGGGGGACTTTGTTTTAAATGTATTTATAGATAAACTTAAAGTAATATTAGAAGACTAAAGGATTTGTTTGCACGCGTTAATCTCAGGAACTACTAGTTCAAATAGAATTTTTGTTTAGCCCATTTATCGAAGAAGGCTATATATACGATATCACGTTACGACCAATAGGATCAGATCAGTAACCAAAGACGCGGGTGAAACTGCGGGGAACAGCTAGTATAATTTGTAAGGTATATATTCATACGTTATTGTTGTTACTCACAATGACATAGCATAAACATTTATAAAAACAAATGTACAATAGGCGTAGTGTTCCACGCGCAACTCAAAGAGATGTCAGCAAACTGTAGGAACCCAGTAAGGCCGATGCCCACTAGGGCCACGGGGAAATTTCTGAAAAGGAAACCCGTGATCCTAGACCGGTGGGCTTTAGTTAGTAAAAGTCTGACATTCCCTCTCGCTCTACCCTAGTGCGGGACAAGTCATTGGATTATTTACTACCTTTAAAAAAAGATTGTATATTTTTTTTTGCGGTAAGTATTATATTTGCGTTTTAAAATCGTCCGTTTGCAACAAGCAATGATCCTTGATATGATTGTTGAAATTTACATTTCCGATTTTCTGTTTTCATTTCCTAATAATTAGAACGAATCGCATAACTTTAGTTTAGAAAATAAAGTGCTAGTTAAATTAATGATTACACAGATTTTTAATTAGTGGCCTGTTCGTGTTGCGTTCATGCAGTTATTGTAGTTTTAAGAATGGAATTACGTTTCCTAATCTAGGATATAATGTGAGGTATTATGAAATAAGTAAGGATGACAGAAAAACCTTTCTATATTATATATATTTTTTTATTATTGATAGGCTCGCGTTTGACCACTATCTCACCTGATGGTAAGCGATGTTGTGGCCGACGACGGAGCACGCTTGCCTAGAAGTAACCTGTTCACTCTTGACTTAAAGACCCCTAGGTTGAAGCTATCAGGAAACATAGACTCCGGCAGGGAATTCCACTCCTGAGCTGTACGCATTATGAATGTATGTATGGGTGGGATGTCCACCATGTACCGATGACGCAACGCCGTACGTAATTATAATTCTTCTGTACGTGTGTTTGTCAACTAACTCCTCCTAAAAAGCTTGATTGATTCGCACGATATTTTGTGTTTATACTGTATATTTGAGTGGGTTCCTGGATAGTTTATAATATAATAGAAGCGAAGCGATAGTAGGTGACGCTGCAATCGCGATCTAATTTTGTTTTGAAGGTAACTTTCGGGCAGATTCCGGGCCCGCTAGTGTAAGTATATTTATACGGCTTAAATTGATTTTTATCCTTGAAATAATATAAGTAATAAGTTGTGTTTAGTCCATCATGAAAACCTGTTTCAGCAATTTACTAGTTTACGTGGTCATACCTACTGGGTTTTCCCGTCAAGATCGGTTCTTGTCGAAGTCTTAGAAGACCCTTTCAGGCTTATGGCTTACAACTGTATTGGTTAACATAAACTTAGATAATTTAGATGGGTATATTTTCCTTAACCTTGTATCTGTATATATAAAAGGCCATCTAGCGGCTTTGGACTCAATGGAAAGGCGTACGAAGAGGCTAATTGGTGATCCAGATTTGGTTAAGTCCAATTTACAAAGTCTCGAGCACAGGCGCAGGGTAGCCAGCCTTTCGGTATTTTACAGGTTGCATTTTGGGCAGTGTGCGCGGGAATTGCCTGACTTGATTCCGCCATCTCCTTTCTACCATCGGACAAGCCGATGTACGGTGGGTATCCACCCTTACGTTGTTTACACTTCAACGGTCCGGACTAAGCGTTTCGCTTCGTGGTTTATACCGCGTACATCGAAGGACTGGAACAATTTGCCTGCTGCGGTCTTCCCGTCCAACTATAATTTAGGTGTCTTCAAGGCTAGAGTGAATAGGCTCTTAATAAACTAGTGCGCCTCACCATCAATGATTGCATCACTGCTTACCATCAGGTGGGATCGCAGTCAAGCACTGGTTTATATAAAAAAATAAAATAAGGCAAAGTCCTGACTTCAGTCACTGACTCATCAACGCACAGCCTGAACCCTTAGACCTAGAACGATGACATTTTTGGTCGAACGATGATTTTTTTTAATGTGGTTTTTTAACAGACAGAGTGATTCACGAGGAAGGTGAGATGTAAATTTTTTTCTAATAGAAAAAAAGCCGAGAATTCCAAAGATTGATGAATGACATCCTCGCGAAGCTGGGGCAGATCGTGACTAAACTATAATTTCAATGGTCTATTCCATTCTTGATGATCAAGTTTGAAGCATAATGATTTTGACGACATTGTTTTGCCAATTTTACTCCAAGGTTCATCATTAAGGCCCACTATCCACGGACGCGTAGCTTCATAGACGCATTTTCGTCATTATACGCTTGGTATACGCCTGGTTTCGCGTAATACGCGTCTTTAAAGCTATGCGTCCTTAGAACCCAAAAAAAATTTAAGGCTGTCCTTTATAATCTTAGTTAGCACTTTTGGTCTGTTTTAACTTAAATACTTGTTAAATATTTACCTTGCATCCTTCACAAGTGAACGCGCCAAAATGGAAGCCGGCCGCCGGCTCTCCGCAGACTTTGCACTTTTGGTTCATCTGGAAAAGACAAGAACATAGTTAAATAGGTAGAAAAGAAGATGGAAATAGACACAAGACAATCGTAATTGGTACAAATGGGTTTAAGATGGCGAAATCATCAATTGATCAGAACTAACGAAGTTGTATATATATTGAATTTAAGGAGGCCATTTTGGGAAAATGGGATAAATTAAGAAATATGGATAAAAAAAGTACTGGCAGCTCAAGGGATAACGCTTATGGAATAATTGTATTTAGAATATAAAAGGGCCATAGCAAGAACTAGAGCAAACTAGACAACATTTTTTTTTCATAAAAAGGGAATAAAATTAATACAAAGTAAGAAAAAAGCATTTAAAAAATACACTCGCGGCGCGCACAGAACTAACCAATATTGTTGCTCTTATCGCTCGACATAAACGAATATGCAACTGAAAATCCGCCACAGAAACCCAATTCACTGTTAATATGCCGTGACCGAGATCGGCCATTTCCAATCAGTCATTTAGTTGTTAATTTCGAAGAGCATGGGGCATGTTATTGGTTGCATATGCGATAAAATCGTTTTGTATGTATCGATTAAACGATATTAATTGTTGCGATTTATTTCTTATGCGTTACGTGTCGCGCTCTATGCGTTCCATATTTGAAAATTCACTGCGACGCATTTTGACAAGATTTCTTTTTAAATATTAAGCCTACGCTTTGACACAATGAATTTTGTTTTATCTGTGCTGTATTGGCGATTGTCTTTTTATGATCATCTAATGTATCATCATTGCTGTTTTTTATTTCCAAATGAGGTAAGCAGGCTACAAAATAAATGCCTACGGTCAACCCGTCGGCATCGCTCAAAGTCGACAGAAAAAAACCTAAAAAAAGCTTTTTCATTTGCATAAAATTCAGAATGAATAAACTTTGGTACGCATAAATGAACAAATTTAATTAAATCGAACTTATTTTAACAAAATGACGTCTGTTTCGTATAAAAATAACAATAAAGTCGTAAGTAGTGCCTTTTCTGTCATCATGTGAGTTATTTTAATGGTAGGATCACATTTTAATGGTTCTTTCAACGGTTTTTACACTTTTTAAGCTCATAATATAATGTAATGTGCATTGTAAATCCAGAAAAACGTCTGTTATTAACGAAATTATGTGATTAACACTGAAAATATGTAAGAGTTGGAGTAAAAGGAGAAGTTACGAGCTGACGGCGGCCATGTTACGATGGTCACTACGTCAGCTCGTTAAAGTATCCCGAGCTGGTTGGGGATCCTTGAGCGAGCCAAACTAATGTGTCATTTAGGATCCATTTATTTATTCACGGTCAATAAAGTAATTTGTAAGAGTCTGAGTGTTGTCGTCATGTATACTTAGTGTTGCCATTTTCCGTATTGCAATTTCTGTGATTCTTGGGATAACTCAGTCAGTTTGTATGTGTGTATCTTTGTTACTCCTTCATACTCAAACAGTTGAATAGATACGGATGAAATCTTAAGGGTCGTAATTAATAAGGGAGAAGGGTGAAACAGCTGTCAGAAGGTAATAAGTAGGAAGACTTCAGTTAAACTCATGTATTCGGAAATTTCATTGTCTTTTACTTGTCACTTGTTGCAATTCATCTGATCTTCATCGTCGTTGATGATGACTATTGGGCTTAAATAGTGTTTTGGTTTGAATTTAAAGGACTCTACATTTAGTACTCTAAGGACGCGATTACTTCCGATTCCCTCTCATTACCAGAACCTGAAGCAGAGCCCAGTAACTCTCTCCAGCATATGATATGCCAAGCCATCCTTCAATTCTTTATTGTACACAAAAACATACATAGTACACGGTGATACAGACAGTTCATGTACAAAAGCGAGCTTAACTCAGCAATGAATTTTTTCCCAGTAAACGTTTGAGTTACAGAGAGAGAATATATTCGAGGGTAGGATCCAGTGCACAATATAAACCTACATAACTAAGTCTAATATATTATACATATGTCGTAAGATATAATTACAATATATACATATATTATGTCAATAATGAACGGAAGAGTTCATTAAGTTCCATCCCAGAGAGAGAGAGATTCAGTGAAAATGAGTTTTAGCCATCTAATAGGTAATAACAGAGTGGTCAGTAGCGCCTCTAGAACGCAAAGGAAACTGAAGGACACAGATCTGGTTTTAGTCAGAAAAAGTCTGACATGCCCACATGTCCCTCCCACTCCACTTTAGAGTGAGAGAAGGTATTGGATGATATCCCACCTTAAAAAAATTGCTGGTGATAGTTCCTTCATGTTTTAATATACGGAATCTCGCACTGAATTAACTGAAACACTAACCAACAGAAACGAGTCCCGCGCGTCAGTTTGATAGTAATCGGTGATAATATACTGCGATGCAAAATATGAAGAAAGCATTTTTGGGGTTAACTCGTTTAAGTAATTAAAGTTAATGTTACGAGGCGCCTAACTGTTTGAGGGAAATACTTTAAATTGCACTGATGTTGAAGATTGATTATTTTGTGCATGTTTGGGAACCCCGTAACTCACGGCTGTTTCCCTGAGACATAGCATAGGTGTCCTTAATAGTGCACCTACAATACGCCATTTGTGTTTAGTTCCATGAAATTAAGCAGGGTTTACTATTTTTAGTGAGAAATCATCAAATGACTTCTCCCGCTCTGGGCGAGCGAGAGGGAGTGTCCGACTATCACCAACCTAACGAAATAGAGCGTCCTTAAATTCTTCTGAGTTATAAAATTGCCTTCTTATAATTCTTGTAAATAATTATAATTCCACAACTATCACACAACGCCGTCTAGTCTCAAGCTAAGCAGAGCTTGTGTTATGAGTACTAGACAACTGATAAACATACTTATATATATTTCTAAATACATACATATTATAGATAAACTACACCCAGACACAGAACAAATGATCGTGCTCATCACACAAACATTTGTCCTGGGTGGGAATCGAACCCACGACCTCCAGCATAGCAGTTAGGGCCACTAACCACTACACCAACAGGCCAGTCAGTACTTCATAAACCAGTGCGATTCACCATCAACGATTGCATCACTGCTTACAATCAGGTGGGATCGCAGTCAAGCACTAGTTTACATCATAAAAAAAAAATTTTTCGAGAGAAGAACTTCCACTAACATACGAAACAGAAATTTCCCAAGACAGCCGATAACATTTCCTCTAAAAAAAATATTTCCAATACTATACAATGTTGCAAACGTACAAAACATCGCGAGATTTATCCGCAGACACGGGAATAAACTTTGAGAAAATTCCCGAGATTCCAATCGAGACAAAACGAACAAAGGAGAGTTGGTACGAAGTAATCCGTTTATCTAGCTAGCGAAGATCGGCTGAGATGCAGGTGGACGCGTATGGGCAGTAACAAGGGACTGGAGGCTTAAAATGTTCAAAGATTTTTTTTGAAACTTGGACTAACTGTAATCCTTATAATTGTACTTTACGTTTGTATAACTACAGTAAAGAGTATTAGTTCAGAAAGTTTTTTAGAGGGCCAATTCCCATATTATTAAATACGAGAAGTGACGAAATTATACAAAGCTAAAAGGGGGTGCCCCAGCCTAGACTAGGAGGCTGCGTCTGAGTCGCGTGCGTATCGCGTCTGGTTCGCGAAAAACGCACATCAACGGCGCGTTTAAAAAACGTGGTGTGCACAGGCTCTTACAGTGAAAACAAAAAATTGCATAAAACCACCAGGCCGAGGACAATCAAGGTGTTTTCTACTGTTTGTGATGGGCCAAAATAACATGTGCTGTTTTACGAATCTGACGCGGACGAAATTGCAGGCACTAGCTAGTGTTGAGATTCAAAAGATTCAAAACATTTTATTTCAAATAAACCATTTACAGGCACTTTTGAAATGTTAAGAAGTCAGTCAGTCGAACAAATGATGCAAATTGCACATTCCAAAGCCTATCTCTATGGAGAAGAATGTGCAAGAAACTCCATGGAAACTCTTTTCAATCATGTTGTATGTATTACAAATATCTCGGTTAAATTTTGCTATAAAAACTTGATACTATTGAATAACATTATAATAATTAAGTCCCTGACACTACTTCCCCTGTTCCCATAGTTTACAGTCGTCGCCAAGGCGAAGTAAATCACGCAGCATGTGCCCTCGCCCTATCGCTCTGAGGATCGTGCGCGCCGCTAAATTAGAACTGGGTTTCAGGGGTCGGTGGGGTCCAGGGATTGTACCAACGCAAAAATCAACTGAAGGGTGGGTGTTAGTCAGTAATAATCTGCTCACTCCAGTGAGAGCTGGAGAAGTTAATTGATGATTTCCCACTAAAAAAGGGGTCTAAGTTAGGTTTTTTATTTTAAAAGAGTAACTATGGAGTTTCTTGCCTGTTCTTCTCCATAGGAAACGACCAATTTGGAACCGTGCACTAACTTCTGACGTTTTATAAGTGCCCATGTAGGCCTATGTGAAATAAAAACATTTGAATTTGGAATTGCTAAGCTCGCGCTTGAGCACTATCTCACCTGATGGCAAGCGACGATGCGGTCGGCGGTGAAGCACGCTTGTCTAGAAGTAACCTATTCCCTCTTGACTTAAAGATCCCAGGTTATACAGCTATCAGGAAACACAGACTTCGGTAGGGAATTCCACTCCTTATCCTCCTATCACTACTCTTCGTTGCTTATTTGGATAAAATTAATAATGATATAATAATAATATTCCACAACTATCACACAACGTCGTCTAGTCCCAAGCTAAGCAGAGTTATGAGCACTAGACAACTGATAAACAAACTTATATATTTCTAAATAAAAACATATTATAGATAAATTACACCATTACATAATTAGGTAAAGCATTACTAACACATGTGCATTACTAGGTATATTTATAAGAAGTTGCCTATGCCCAGCAGTAAGGATGTCTATCGGCTGAAATGATATTGAAGATGATGACGGTAAACCACCAATTATTGGAGTGGAACCTTTAGTAGAACAATATTTAGGTATATTAGCAAGAGATTGTCATGTAGATACGTACGTCTGTCGAAGACTTTATCATATTTTATAAAGTATTATGTTAATTGGAGGGGCACCAAAAAAAAAGAATTAAGTACACTAAAAGATATTGTAGCTGGAAATAAGGGGGCATATATCTATGAATACGTTGAAGTCTTTTTATAATTACAAAGTGAATCAATAAAGTTATTGTGATAAGTAATATTTCCTGCTACTGAACTCAGTTTTAGAAGACTCAGAAAAGAAGAGCTGCTTTCGTAATCGTAAATATGTTTCTTTAGACAATGTTTTATTCAGATCACCACAGATTAAGTGGTGACGTCACAGCGTTGCGCACATGTAGGGATCGATTTCAATAATCACCACACACGTAATAACCGATAATTGGCCCAATCAACCGCATACATAAAGGTTAGGTCACTTTTGAATAATTATCATATTTTTTTATGTAAAAGGAACAAGAATGTACAGGTCACTATGACCAACACATCGAAAAAAAAATTAAATTTGCGTTTCAAATTTAAAGGAAGGGATCATTAATTCGTAAAGTTTGTCATTGACTGGCCTCGTTATAAATAAAAAATAATTGTTTAACACGTCAAGGTCAGTGACCTAATAATTGCAGAATTCAGCGCCGGCGCACATCGCCCGAATAATCTCGATATGCGTCCGTGTAACACGATGCAACAGATCGATTCCCTTACTACATGACTTAATTAATTCTCAAGACCGTTCATCTTTTTAGGGCACTCCTTATACTGCAAAACACAATGCAAAAACAACCAAATACTGATGAGATACAATTCATATTACAGTGAATCAATTCGGAGTTTAACGAAGCAAATAAATTGAATGCCCACGACAAGTCTCGAGTCGCGAAAGCCTCGCAGTCGAAATGGCTGTCACCGGTGTCAGTCCATCTCCAATCATATCTCTCGTTTATAATCTGGAAATGCAATTAGCATATTAATCGCTTCATATTTCGATGATTAAAACCAACGTTTTATTTAAATCGATTTCATTTGATTTATATTCGAATAGGATGCTGGACTTAAATCCAAATATGTGTGATCAGTTACTAGCTATTATTATGACTAGTTTATTTGTTTGTGTTTAACTTTTTTTAATTGATTATAACTAATGCTTAACTGCGGTTCCACCTGATGGTGAGCAGTGATGCAGTCGTTGATGGTGAGGCGGACTAGATTATTAAGAGCCTGGTCACTCTAGCCTTGAAGACACCTAAATTATAATCGGACTGAAAGACCGCATCAGGCAAATGGTTCCAGTCCTTCGATGGTGCCTATTTTTTATAGTGCCTATTTTGTGCTTTTATAAAACAAAATTTAGACTAGTCAATGTGTTGACGAGCATGATCTGATCATTTTTAATGGGGCGACCATTTAAATATGATCAGATTCATTGGCATTACCGACACTACTCTAGCTGGAAGTATATTGAGTCAGGTTACAGTTAAACCCGTGAATGCGTAAGAGACGAACATCTCATTTCATAGCATTTATTAACATCAGCTTCTGTATAAATTATATCGATAAATTGCCTCACTGAAACGTGTCGATATTACAATCTTTAGACGCGTTTCCAGAAATCATCCATTCTACAGTATGAAACATCGTGGCGAAATCCATTAAGTGTTGAATATGTGCACTCTTAAAGACATTAAATCTTGTACTCCAAGGACCAATTTCCGCAGTAACGGTCGCAGTTTAAATCAAAATTATCGGTTTATAGGTGCTATTAATCGTAATATCGATGTTTTTGTATAGATCGACCGTACGCAGTTGGAGTACCTATGAAAACCCATTATATAGAGAGATTTACAGAATGTTGTAACGAGATGAGTTAATCTGCAAATTAACGCACACAAAGACACGTTTTTTTTTTAATTGATATATTCTAGTGCTTGACTGCAATCGTTGATGGTAAAAGCACACTAGTTTATTAAGAGCCTATTCACTTTAACCTTGAATACACCTAAATTATAATCGGGCAGGAAGACCGCAGTTAGCAATTTTTTTTTTATTAACTATCTGACTTAATACACTTACAGCTAACTTGTGGTGTCAGTAATGCCAGTGGATCAGCGGCCATAAAAATGATCAGATCTTAATGCTTGTCAATAATAAATCATCCAAATTTTATATGCCACGCAGCACCAACTGGTGTGAGCTGCAATAAATTGTAACAAATCCTTGTACACTATGCTATAAACCTCTCAAGATACTGCTTATGAGGCAGAGCTTCTAAATCTACATATTTAAACGTTCCCGGGCCACAACAGCGAACTGTAAGCGTTTCCTGTAACGGTACGAATATTAATATCCGTAGTGTCGACTACATTTCACACCAGATTGTCTTCAAGAAACGCTTTGAGAGTTTCATCAATAACTTCATTGCGGCGTGGTTTCTCTTAGACAAGTTTATGTTATTATTATAGGGTCACTTCCTCTAATGGTGTAACTATATCTATAGCTATATGTTTTACTCTAGAACTGCCGATGTTCCGGTAGACATGTTATTTGTATCGTGTGAACGACGACGCGGCCTGTCATTTGGCGTGACCACCATTATCGATGCTCGGCGGCGACCTCGTGGGAATCTATGGGGTTTATGGGATTCTGAGGCAGGGTTAACAGGTGCATTTGTGGAGGCAAGCGCTGACTGATGGCATGTCGTAATGCAGGATTGAAGTGGCGTTTGTGAAGTTATTCCTATGGATGTTTGTGGTTTCTTAGATAGTGTTTGGATTTTTAAATAATACGTGATCTTTGGTTACTAACTACTACAATCACACTAATATTATAAAGGCAAAAAAATGTATGTATGTGTATGTTTGTCCCTCCTACACGCTTAAACGGCTGAACAGATTTAGATGAAATCTTTACAATGCACAAAAGCAGACTACGGAATTTTATTTCGGAAATATGTTCCCGTGAAATAATTTTCGACTTCTAAGGGAGCAAAATCGCTAGCAGAAGCTAGCTACTTAGTATTGATGAATTTGGTTCATTAGAAGCTGAAAGATATTTTATAGAAAAGTCTCAACTTTAATCAACAGAATAATCTTTGGCTACAATGTCATAATCGTGATTCCACAAAGAAAGACGTATCTAAAATCTAATCTAGATACAGAACATAAATGAAGTCAGTAGATATGTTCGCTATGATGCATAAACTCGTATTTTGACGGGCACACGTCACAGCCGTCATACGGCCGTAGTTCACCACGAACGTGAAACTAATTTGATACTACATTAATGTAATGGGCAGACATTTGAGAACCTTTGAACCGAAACATGTTACACTATGAGAAATATTTAGAGCATATTTTTTTGCTGGAGATTGTTGGAGAAGATTACTTGAATAGACATGCTTGTAGATCGTGTTTTTATGATAATAATTTACTCGTAAACACTAATACAGAAGATAATGAGTTTAACACATTCACGCATGTAAATCCATATGATATAGACTGGCCTGTTGGTCTACTAGTTAGTGGCCCTGACTGCTATGCCGGAGGTCGCGGGTTCGATTCCCACCCAAGACAAATGTTTGTGCGATGAACACGATCATTTGTTCTGCGTCTGGGTGTAATCTATACATATAAAAAGAGGAACTGGCTGACTGACATATCACCACACAGCTGAAACTAAATTTTGCACAAGGTTTCCTTTTATGACGTAAGCGAGCACTAAGAGAGGATAATCTAAAATTCATCCCCTAAGGGGATGAATTTTACCGTACAAACTTTGGGCCTCCGCCCAAAGTTTGTACGGAGAAACCTGCTTTCACGCGGGTGAAGCCGTTGGCAGAAGCTAGTATATCTATGATACGTATAGAATTTAGAAATATATAAGTTTGTTTAACAGTTGTCTAGTACCTACTCATCTCAACACAAGCTCTGCTTAGTTTGAAACTAGATGGAATTGTGTTAAAGTTGTGGAGTATTATATAAGATACTGATAATAATAAAACAGACAATATAGACGCTCCTCCCAACCAATTAGATTCAAAACATGACAAAGAAACAATCGATCAGAATGAACCCGCCAATCTCCACCCAATCGAGATATAAAGAGAAGCAGCCAATACTTATATAGAACCCCATATTTTCATCCAATTCCCATAGCTTACCAGAACAGCGAAGGTTCTCACAAAGACAAGTACGAGCAGAGTTATAAGTGAGCGCGACGAATGGGTAATGGCGCGGGAACCGAACCGCTGCAGCTACGGGGGACAAAACATAGAGAGAAAATGTATTAAGCTTTGTTAGGTACTGGATCAAAATGTACACTACATAGGTTGTTTATATTGGTGGTTTATTTTGTTTTGTTTTAGTGATTTTAGTTGATGCAAAGACAGTGAATAGGCTCTTAATAAACTAGTGCGTCTCATCATCAACTATTGCATCACTGCTTACCATCAGGCGGGATCGCAGTCGCAGTTAGCACTGGTTTATATTATAAATAAAAAGATGAAGTTTGATTAGATAGCTTTGGAGGAAGCCTTCACCCGTAGAGGGGTTTTGCAAAATAAATTAGTTTAAGATTCATTATTGTAAGTCAATGTATTGCAAGAAATAAAAGGTTTTTTATTTTTTAAATTTAAAGAGATAGATTTTGTGTTTGATTATGTCTTCGTCGTAGCATGTTGATGGCAAAATTTGTATATTTTTTTCTTAAGTAAATTCTTTGCCTGTTCTAGTATTCTGCCACGGTAATACCGTCCTCTGACGATATCATTAGATATCGATATCTACATGAAGAGATGGAAAGAGGGATATTAATTAGAATAACAAACGATGTATTTCTGCTACTGCTATAACCAAAAATACTAAAAACAGAATAAAATAAATATTTCAGAGGGGCTCCAATACAGCAAACGTGATTTTTTTGCCGTTTTTTTTTCATTAAAATTTGAAGTGTATGCAAAAAAAATACCACAATCACAAAATTCATTTTTTGATATCAAATAATCTAAAACATTTAGCAAAAGATTATAAAGTAGTAACTATAAAATATATTTTCCATACCATCTCTACATTACGTTGCTGGCTCTACATAGAGTCGGCTCTACTCTTGATTTCGTTTTGATAGGTGTTAATTTGTCATGCTCTTGTGCTTCACGCGCATTACACCTGTTAAGCGTAACAATATTATTACCAGCTGTCTGTTTGTCTGTCCGTATGTCATCTTGAAAACTATACTAAATTGCTAAGTTACTTTTGTAGATAACAAGGTTTTTATTCCAAGTGTGATTGTGGGTAAAGAAGTATTGTAACTAAATGAATTATGGACGCATAATTTACTGCGGAATGAGTCGCGGATGAATAAATAGCAAGTAATAAAAGTCAAGTACAGGATAACATTCTAATGAGTTTTATTGGTTTTGCCTATTAAGTTATTAACTAAATCACGATTATTGGTCATTCTAATGAAAACGAACTATTATATTTATCGCAAAGGCATTACTGTGGGCAATTTTAAAATGAATGCGATTTCGAAATCAATAAAGTAAATGTCAGTCCTCAGTCATTCTCATTAGGTGGCGTTACAAACAGAAGTAATGAAGTTGAAGTAAACGGAATAAAAAAATAAAAAAAACTAAAGGCAAGTGCGAGTCGGAGTCGCACACGAAGGGTTCCGTACGGTCCGTAGCAAAAAACGAGCAAACAAAATCACGTTTGTTGTATGGGTCCGCCCTATAATATTTATTTTATTCAGTTTTTTAGTACTTATTTGTTGTTATAGCGGCTAAAAGAAATACATCATCAGTAAAAACTTCAACTGTCTAACTATCACGTTTCATGATATACAGCCTGGTGACAGACGGACAGACAGACAAACGGACAGTGAAGTCTTAGTAATAATAATAATATTTTTTTATATTTTTAAATGTTTTTTTTTTATGTGTTTTTAAGAAATATTTAAAAATATATAAAATATGTATCGAAAATAAATAAAGAGAATAATAATTTATTTTTTATTTTTCAAATTTAATAATAATAATTTATTTTCAAAAAAGTAATAGGGTCCCGTTTTACCCTTTAGGTACGGATCCCTAATAAGCAACAAATCTAAAACTCGCTCGCAAGGACATCAAAAGGACCGAAGTTCAAAGGTACTCCTGCGCAGAAACGTGTACAAATGTCCAATTAAATTGATCAATCGGTACATGCAGCTTCAATTAGTGTAATAACATGTGGCGAACAGTTCAATTAATATTGCCAGTTTAATTGGTCTAAGTTTGCGGAGACCTATGCTGAAATGTGTATGTAAATTATCACGATTATTTCTGAAGAGATACGAAGGTAATTTTTTTATAAATAAAGTGCTTTATTTTGTAAATGCTACTAGCATTCAATTAAAATTGCGTAGGTAGTAAGTGCATAGGTATTTTTAGATAATTAGTGCTTGCTAAAAGCATCTGCATTATGTAAACTGTTGCATGCTGTTAATAGCTTTATGTTTGTTTTTTTTTTTGGTGGGATTTCATCAAAAAACTCCTCTCTGGTTTCGGTATTGAACGGTGAGCTATCTATATCTCATGCTTTCCTCTGCCGCCTTCGCTCGTAGTACTTTGTGGCAGGAGGCGAATGTTTTCATTCCCTGTCACTCCCATATCATGGCCTGAATCAGGGCCTGACGTGAGAGGTCTCTGGTGCTGATTGCCTCTTACAAAAAGTACGGTGCGGTGCCCAAGCGTTACAGATCTCCACCGTATCCTCCGGGCGATTCGCATAATTATAATACCCGGGCATTTCTTCCAGCCGATTTCGAAATAGGAAACTCTCGAATGTGTGTTTTAATTAAATCACAGCATTTATTTAAGATAATCTAGTATCTAGAATCTTTTGAGGACAAGATAAATTATTTAGATTTACTGAAAATCCAATTAAACAAGGGACTGCAGACTTGAGTATATGATTTAAATTTCAACTCGATACCTCCACGCTTTCCCGAGATAAAGGGTTTTGACAGACAGACAGACGGACAACAAAGTGATCCTATAATCGTTCCGTTCTTTTTCTTTTAAGGTACGGAACCCTAAAAGAAAAGATACTTATTTTTCGTTTTTTTTTGTTAATACGTTTGGCTTCGACACTAAGGTCTTGTAAGCCATGTCTTCGTAAGAAAGTTAATTTGCTTACCATTGGAATATGGATGTACACATTCTAATGTTTTTATATTATTTGGTAGCAAATGTATCAATTAAGTCTGCAAACTTTGTTGAGGTAGTCAACACTACAATACAATTCCCAGCTCCATTTTACCGAGATCGCGCCTGTTTCAGTGATTACACATACCTATTGTCCAGTTGCGCAGACACTTGACATACAAAGCTACACCAATTTTACATCACAAAATTCACTAGGAATCAATTTACGAATAATTAAAACAGCCACTGAATTTCACTCGTAGAAATCCCGCCAAAAACTCCCAAAAACATAGTTACTACTCATACATTGATTACAAACAGTTCAATTATAAAGGCTGTTCACTACTCGTTCACTCACTCACTCAATCACTCTCGTTCACTGGTTCACGAACATGGCGCAGTCATTGTGTGCACGTGTTACAGTAATTAATTGTAATTTGTAATGAATACTCGGCGCTAAAGCGTTATTTTTCCGCGCTGTTTGAGCGATTGTTATACTAATATGATAATTGACTGTTGATGGGGAAATTGCTTTGTTTCTTTAATGCCTATAATATGATAGCTTGAAAACTTTACTGAGTATCAAAGAAACCATGATTAAAGGGCCTATTACACTACCCGATATTTAGACAGTCTTAGTCGATGTCGCGTAGTGTAATAAGGGTTAGACCGGTCTTACTCGGAACAAAAAATAAGACTGAGTCTGAATATCGTGTGCTGAATATCGCGTAGTGTAATAGGCCCTTTAAGTGCGCACTACACCACCAGTACATGGCGGACATCCCACCCATACGTACTACAAAGCGTTTTGGGAATAAATTCGTTGTGCGTACAGGTAAGAAGTGGAATTCTCTGCCGGAGTGTGTGATTGCTGATAGCTACAAGCTAGGGGTCTTTAAGTCAAGAGTGAATAGGTTACTTCTAGGCAAGCGAGTTCCATCGTCGGCCACATTATCGCTTACCATCAGGTGAGATAGTGGTCAAACGCGAGCCTATCCATAATAAAAAAAGGGATGAAAGTAAAGAACTAGGAAAACTTAAATATGCGTGAGGTGTGCGACTTATGCAGATTAAAAAATTCGAAATATTTTTTCTCACGTTAGCACAAAATGTCACTACGCAATATTGTAAACTCACCTCGTAATGTTACCATAACCTATAATATTGTTAATGATGAATGAAATAAAGATTTGAAAAGAGATATAAAACGAAAAGGTCATCAATAAAAAATGGGCACACACAAACTCAACGATTTTTCATTCGATTATTTGTCATATCAAAAGGGGCTCACCTCTGATCTTAAACGATTCCGTTAACCAATCGATTATCGATAAAACGGATGATTAATCGTTCCTAATTGATATAATTCATCCCTTTTGGCAGCGGGACGTCTGTCACGTGACTTGTCAGCGTGACACGCGATTTTTTGACAGCCCGTGACAAATTGTTGTGACAAAATATTTCAACAGTTGCGTCAATCGGAATAGGAACAACCCTCACGGAATCCCACGTAGCTCAACAATTATAATTTTTATCCTTCTAAAATATTTGACTCTTATATCATTGTGATAAAATTCAAAATACGATAGAAAACCGTTTTCGCGATTGCAGTTTAAAAATAGAAAGCAAAGGGACGAATGACGTTGCGCAATTAATTCAAAATTTTGGAATTTAAATGAATGAATGAATGTGCGTTTGGAATTGTAGAATATAATTGATCATCTGTGTGATATGCTAGGTATTCGATGACTTGGAACTTGTGTTATGCAGATGCATATTGCGTGCATATTGAAAGAATTTAATTTGATATCAAAAGAAAAACGATTCATCGACATCTGCAGTAGTGCAGCACGGTAAACATGATTTGAACATTTTTAAGGTCACTGTTAGTTTAAATTAGAATTGATCTTTCCTGTCATTTGAAATGAATATTTATAATTTAAGTACATCTGTGTGTAATATTATCCAGTTACTTGGTTGTCGAAGTTAGATAGACAGAAATACTATTTTTCGATACTAAATCTCAGTATTTCCATTAAAAGGATGATGTTGAGACTTCTGATTTAGAGCCGTAAATCATTATTTTTATAGTGATTTAATGCGTGCTATGTTAAGTATTCGTATTAAGCTGCATCCGGGTGGACTGGAAACTCACCCAAACATATACACCCTTAGTTTTTAATTAGTACAAATACTTTAAGGGCTTATTAGAGAAGGTTTTGTTATTATTGAAAAGTCTCAAAAAATTATGTTCATAAACAGCAAAGTTATTAGCGTTTTTTTATATCCCAAAATGTCACTCAACTTGTGAAAATATTGTACAGGCAATGATTTATGAATGAATAAATGACGATTAAAATTTAAAAATACTGCGCGTAGTATTTTCTAGTAGCAATTGTTATGAATGTTGATTCTATTATAAATTTACCAGTTATAAAAAAAAACTCCGTGGACAATTTTAGGATTTTATTTTTTTACTTTTGACTACACAAATGTGATCAGTAACGGGTATGGATAGAGCCCTATTTTTTTTTGTACTAATTAAAAAGTAGGGGTGTATAGTTGGCAAAAGATTGGCTGATTGGATGAAAGTGAATAGTGATAGTTGAATTGCAATAGACGATACTGCAGTATTTAGTTTAGTTTTATTTTCTAAGTTAGTAAAAATTCAATATCTGGTAGACACTCCTAATACCATAATATACATAGTACAGCCTGCTGACATCCATAACGAAAGCTTCAATAATACCCAACACACCTTATCTCCCATCAACGATTACCAGCGAAAAATCAAAGAGAATTAATTCATTAACCTCTATAGAACCATCAGATGTCTCTTAAAAATGTCAATAGACGGACAAATCCCATTATATTAGTACGGATTTAAATAATAGACTAGATTAGACCTTTCTACGTCTATTATATTATTGTTACTCGTAAGTTCGGCGCCGACCTTTGACTCTGGAATCAAATCGATGAGTGGTACAGAAAGTATTATGATATGCCGCGGCTTCACTTGACTAGCTTTTTTGTTATTACTGCTATTGTTTGATGTAAGTTATACTTTGCTGGTTTTTAAGGAGGAGTTTCGTTAAAGCGGTTTTTTGGTTGGAGGTAATGAAGGTCTATTGAAGCATTTGTAGTGTAATTTTGTAAAAAAATATCAATATTGTATAAAGAAAAAGTTAGCAGATTTAATTTTGGCAAGACCAAAAGTAGTCGAAAGTTAAAAAAAACGGTGACACACTAGCAAAGTATTAAAAATGAATCTCGACTAATCGCTCCAACAAAACAGCACCTTAAGCCGGACTGGACATTATGCTTAGTCACCTGCTCGCTTCCCATGACAAGTGACCTGTGTCTCTATAGCTATCTCAGTGGAGCATCGCGATTTAGCGATAGCGATATGTAGCGATACTATTTGTGAAGCAGGTCCTTTAGTAGATGGCGCTAGGTGATAGAAAGAAAATTGCGATGTTACAGAATAGTTAGAAATTTATAAATGCGTTTTAAAATGTCTGATGACGGTTGATAACTTGATTATCAATTCTGTTCAATGTAAAAATGTCTAGTAATTTCTTAATAAATTCGTCATCAAAAAATTTCAACCAGAGACAAGCACATCTAAAATCTAATAAATATTTCCATAGATAATTCCAAACTTAATGGAAGAAAGAAACGGTTATAAGAAAAGTAAAATCTCTATAATGTTAAAATGATTCCTATTAATTTGGACGACAGCTGCTTCATTACACTAATAAGAATTAATATCCAATCCCCTACACCCGGAAAACGATCAAATGACATCACTAACAAATCTCATTTAAAAACATGAATACATTACAACCATTAAGTCATCAAAGTAAGCGAGTGTCAAGCGTGTCATTGTCAGTCACAATGGCTGCACCGAATCGATTCAATTCATAATCGGATCGGAATACAATGATACCGATACCCACGCGATCAACTATATTCGGTTACGTTGAAAGTATTATGTAGTGTGTTGTACTGATTAATTAATTTGTACTGATCTGCATGTACCCCGAGTTTGAGTCAAGTGGTGTTGTTTTGTGTTTGTAGGTGTTATTAGGAGGCAGGCCCCGTCAGAAAGGGTCGCTGTGGTCTTAGAATGCAAAGGAAAACTGAAGGAACACAGACAGGTCTTAATCAGTAAAAGTCTGACACTCCCTTTTACTTCACCGAAGTTTATTTTGATGATGTCTCACTTCAATTATATTATACACATGACTGTTCAGATGTCCCAGGTATCAACTGACCTCTGTATCTTAGGTGCTACATACTTGAATATGTATGCAGTAACGGGTATCGGATACACCTCATCGTTTCTTCACAGATGAATGTCTAAATAATTACAAACAGCTGGCACTCAAATCAATAAGCTTCAATGTTATGGTTTGAAGGCAATTGAACAAGCAGGTTTATGAATACCAGCCGCAAAGTAAGAACGTTTCCCTTTAGCTTTTACTATCACAATAATAATAAACCTTTTCCATTCAGATCAAAGAATGAAAGTAACGTATGAATGCATAACCTTTTGCGCAAGTCGTAAGACTTAACTGAGGAAATGGTTTGTATTGGTGTAGGCTGAGCTGGCTAACTCTTTACTATTTATGACGGACATTACTACACATCAAACAATGAAAATATCGCAACAAGCTGGTCGGTCAACTTCAAATATCTAAAACACAAAACACTAACTATTTTATTAACAATACAAGCTCATTACTTCAAATAGAAGAAGGAGTTAACATGCAAAAATTTGCACCAACAACAGTTGAGGAAATAGTAAAAAGTGTTATCACCACTGAACCCCTTCGAACATAAACCTAAAAGTTAGCGCATACTCGAATAGTAAAACAATTTGCACTAAAAAGGTTTAACAATGAGTAATTGTGCCGGGCGTGCGAGTAAAAAAACGCAAGTGTCGGCACATGAAAGGACAAAGGCGGTCTGCGCGCGCGCCGAAACAAATGCCGTCGTAAAACAGATCTATTCGCTGAAAAGAAATTTTGCACAAGTTACGCTTTAGCGAAGCATTGTGCTGGCCTTTAGAGTTACCGCTAAACGGAAAGTGCTGAGAAAATGTTGCTTTTATCGCTACCAGTGCTTACTGTACGACAGATATAAGTACGTCTGTACTATCACGCTCATGATCAACAGGTGTCACAGAAACTTTTACTGTGGAAGCAGGTGAAGCTATGTTTGGAAAATATAGGCATAGCATAGCATAGTCGGCCTTATAATGTTCCCACTGTTGGGATTCAGGCCTCCTCTCTAGCAGGGGGAATGGGCTGTAATCCACCACGCGGGCCCAGTGCGGGTTGATGGATGTCACATGTCTTCGAATTTTTGGTTCTCGGACATGCCGGTTTCCTCACGATGTTTTCCTTCAACGTTTTGAGAGCAGTGGTGATGAAATAAATTACACAAAGTAATGCGCCTGGCTGGGTTTGAACTCGCGACCTACAACTCGTAAGTCGGGGCCATTACCACTGGGCCACCACTGCTCTAAAAATATAGGCGGTATGCAAGTATTGACATTGTTTGGTTATTAAAAAAGTAATATATATTTTTACAACGTAGGCCCAAGCATCAAGATATTGAACTTTAGTAAATTTTTTTTAATATTTTTCCATTAGAAAGTCAGTTAACGGTAATTTAAACTATCTAAAGCAAACCTATTCGTTGAAGACTTATAGCAGTCTGGTAAATAGTTGCCCTTCAGTGGCCTACTAGCTCATGATAAGAATGACAAAGTAGATGACGTTTAGATTCCAATTTTCAATCTACCTGATAATGATCATCATGATATTAATAGATCTCAATATCTTATTGGCACAACTGACAGCTGACGTCACCCTAAAAAGCCGGATCCTCAGATAGTCGTAGGTATAGCGGGCACGCGCCGCGCATGCGTGTGGCGCTGACGAACGATTGGTCGCTGTCGCCCCGCCTCACCTTGCGCAAGCGCACGTTATCGTCCATACTCGACAATTAGTTGTTAATGGCGAACTGGTTTTAAACGATGTTATAACAAGTCTGTAAAGGGTATGGATTTTGATGGCCCTAAACGCTATTAATGAATCTGCGTTTGTTGTCGACAAGCTTTGGGTAAAGACTATGAATTACGAATAATTCATAGTCAATATTAAATGGATTTTCAGATTTGACACTTGAAGTACCATGAAGAAAATTGAAACATCTTTTGTAAATAATTGGAAAAGTCATATTAATAGTATTGCTAAGTAAACTAATTAAAAAAATATATAATAATTAAAACGTGGTATGAAATAAATTATCATTATAGGAATTAAACTTTATATAGATCGATAAGTTTACGCCTGTGGTTAGTAAAAGCTATCTTCACAGATTATTTTTGCACCATAATGAGGTAGACGAACACATCAAAGGCTTCATTAATGAATTAACAGTGGAATTAACGACTCAGTGTTAAATAATGAAAACTAGTTCCATTTCATTGTATTACAAGAAAATAATACCTAATTAGATGCATGTATATTTGTATAATCAACAATTATATACGTAAGTTTCTAGAACCAGTCGGGTGCATATGCAAGCAAGGTGTATGAGCATATATTTCGCTGTATAAATAACAGATACTTATTAGGTACCTACAATTGTTAGGAAATTATAAACGGAATGTGGGTACATGTGCGCGTAATGTAAGATTTGTGTTATGCATAATGGTGTGCAGGTTTCAATCTGTATTCTATATTCATGGTGTTTCATATTATGTTATGGTGATGACGTTACAAGGAATGTTCTGATAATTATATTTGTTATCTATATTACCTGCCCAGCTTGCACAACTACCTGCACCTTCCACGACTTATGCGAGGCCAACAACAGAGCTGTCCAGGTGGCTGAATATTGGTCGGACCAAATTCGAGTCAGACCGACACGAAAGAAGAAGAAGAAGATCTACATTATAATTTCTTTTCATTACAGTGGCAGTGAGAAAGTTGATAGAAAACGAAGTTTTTATCTTTCTAGTTATCTCAAAAAAAATAATAGACTAAGGCATAAAGCTATAGCAGTGCGAAACAAAAACGTATCCTTCCTTCAAATCTGGATTCAAAGGCAAAGCCGCTGCAAAACCCAAGAAAAACTCGTGACAAGCCGCCAATCCGCCATATTCCATAACGCGTCATTTCCATGATCCATTTCCCACGCGTGTGCAATATTAAAATGCATTAGACATCACGCTCGTATGGAATATATCGCGATCTAGATCACACAGTGCCGCCGCAATAACTCATAGATCGATCGATGGATCAATATGGATGAGGGGCGCCGAGCGCCCGGGATGCGCGCGCGCATTCAACTGTCACCGCTCGTGCGCTTGCGCCGCGGATTCGAATTCATAAATAGAACGTCCGATTTAATGTACTTATATATAATTGTGTTTGTTCGTTGGTTCGTTGAAGGGCTTTAATGTTTTTCATATTATTCAACGTAGCCTGAATTTGAGATTAGTTTATAAAATCTTGGAGATTAACGTTATTAGAATTTACACCGTCGTGTATAAATATATCATATAACTCAATTTTTTTTTTCGTGACGCTATATGATAGTCGCCAACGGACTCAATCGTGATGACAAAACATAAATAAAGTTACGTCTGTTTATGCCTAATAGTATTTTTTAAAGTAGCTTCGTTTACGGTATCATGCTGCATAAACATTAGTATTTATGAAACGCATAAGTCAATCAAACTGAATTAAAATCAACATAAAATTGCAATAAAATAAGTAATTTTTAATTCAGATATGCAATAAATGTAGCTTAATTAACTAATTTGATTGAGATAATCGTGACAGAAATAGCTGATCGGATGATTTTTGTGACATAAACATCCTATTTGGTTCTGTGTGGTCTTGAATAGAGAATGGCTCTCTTAATTTAATCGCATACATATCAGAAGAGGATGCATATATCAGTGTGTACAGCTAATCCATTAACATACCTACAGTATACTCTGGTTTCTTACTGTAAAAATATACCTAATGATCTAAACATCCTCGCAGCAATCCAATAGAAAAATATACTACTTTTAGCTCCAAATTACAGTGTCGATTTCTATAAGACAAAGGCCACAAAATGTGCGGATTGTGAAATATCTCATGAGGTCAGAAGACGTTTAGTTGTATGTACTTAGCCGACCTTGTGTCACATCGGAACATTTGCCGTCGACAACCTTCGCCGGCTAATAACGAGTCATCAAATTCTTATTACGACATTAAATAATATCAATGTTGTGTGTCAGTCAGGTCGAACGCCAGTGTACGGGCTTGCAGGAAATTGTTACATTGTAGCGGTAAGGAATCTTTGAATATTTTGTGGTGACCTCTTATTTTGCACTGCAGTGCATTCGTGCAGGAACGTCGAGACGAATCAAGTTTAGGAAATATGGAATTCTCTTGGGAATGATACGAATTATTTTGTGATCATTTGCTTAGTAAAGAAGAATTGGAGAATATTGCAGAAGGCAAATTCTTGTTCTTAAAATCGTTCTCAATCAAGTCGCGATCTCATTTCGCTCAATAATCAATGTCAAAAACTTGTCAAGATGTACGGAAATTTGAGTCATTTTTGACAGTTTGCAACTGAGATGCGAATGCGAACGTTCTTTACAGATACGAGAATCGCCCTTCAGAACCTACTTAAACTGTATTGTATTTGGAAAGGACGACAGAACTGATAAAACATAATTTATCGAAGAACACAAGGCTTAAACTGACGAGACAGACGGGTCATCGTGTATTTCTTAATCACTGCTACATAAACATATTGATTTATTACCATAAGAACGCAAATGATCATAAAACTTCAAAACCTTGGCTCTCGAGTGGCTCTAATGCAGCGTTTCCATCATGCTCTACTTGCAAAAAACATCCTATTAATACCACATTAGTATTCCAGCAGCTATTAATGCTATTAAATCATAGCAGAGGATGTTTCTACTTAGCTGCAAGTTGAGAAACCGTCCTTTATTTCCGATTTATGTATGTTTATGTGTTCGGCAGCCGAGTCCGGCCGAGTGGAAGCGTCCCGTCCGGGAAGCAGTGATGCAAATGTTCGGCGCACTGTCAAGCAGCGTGTACAGGCTGTTTCTATATTGATGCCAGGTTTTTTATACTTTTAAGACAGAGTTTGTGTTTGAAAATCAGCGTGACACTGTCAAGATAATAGTAGTAACAAAAATACTGCCGGCTTTAATCCTTCTGTCTATCTATTTGCGTTCAAAAATTACTGAACTGGCAATTATACAGAATGATTCATGAGGAAGATTTAGGTGTATAATACATGCATATTATAGTAGAAAAAACTGAGAATTTTCAAGATTTGTAACACCCGTGCGAAGCTGCAGCGGTCGTCACTAGTACGATAAACTACAGATTATTTGATATTAACTACGGATTACTTGTTGGCAATTTTTCAATTGTGAAAACCAGAACTCAATTAGGGCAATCTGTCGGCAATATTTATTTATCTACGCTTGCTGCAATTGCAAAGCAGAAAGTAAAGAGTCCTTGTCTATCGACATGATTAATAAAAATACCTATTTGTTTAGATTAAGTTAGATATCAATTGACGTAAGTGCCGAAACCAACAACAAGATTTTTTTATGCCAGTGGCAAACAGGCGGTCCACTTGATGATAAGTGGGATCTGGCGTGCCACAGGTGCGTTGCCCACCACTTCTGAAGAGGATTCTCTTAAATTTAGAAAGTGCCGATATAATGTTAGTATCTTTGAAGACCTATACTTTAGTGCATTCATAGTATATCGCATCATCCCGTACACGATCGAGTGCGCGGAGACGGTCACGGTGGCTGAGCTCGGATGTGAGGCAAGTGTCGTCGAGGACGAGACAACTGTGCCAATAACACGTGCACCCACCCTAGCGAGACAACGTCGTGCCGGTCGCGTATATGGACTGAGGACTTATTGGTCCTAAGCTATGTGAAGTTATCATCGATTCTTGTGTTTGAGGCTTCAGGTGCAAGCACCAGAGCAGACCGCGAAATTCAAATTTTCTTCTTCGTCCAATCCTATTAAATGGCTATTTAAAAAAACATTAAATAGGCTTAGGTGAACTGAGAGTGTTTTAATTATTATTTTATTAATTATAATTCCGTAGATAAATACGTAATACGGCCCCCAATCATATTTTAATTATCATACAACTTGACAGGGACCAGTAAAATGGAAGAAACTTAATAAAATTTGAATTATAACTAGACTAAAACGGTTTACTTAAACGTCACATATTCGTATGTTAAATACTACAAACAATATTTTAGGATCGGCAGTGGTCTTCACATGATTCTAGCGTGACCAGGTCGTGCCTTTCATATGTCATTTATATATGCTGAGGACTTATTGGTCCTAAATAGACATAACAAATTACAATGTTCAATTTAATAACACGTTCAGAAAATGCGGGGCCGCCATGTCGTTGGAGTGCGTCAGGGATATTTGCGGTAGACTATTTTTTTTTTAAATAGTGGGATCGCAGTCGCGCTTGTTTTAGTGCTTGACTGCGATTCCACCTGATGGCAAGCCGTGTTGCAATCGTTGATGATAAAGCACACTTATTTATTAACCTTTTGAGTGCGTAATTAGAGACACAATAGTAAGACAATGGCGCGTGAACGCCGGCGTTAATGCGGGGATCAACAGCTTAAGAGCTTATTCACTCTAGCCTTGAAGACACGTAAATTATAATCGGACGGGAAGACCGCAGCAGGCAAATTGTTCCAGTCCCATACTATTTTTATGCTACAATGCGCAAGCACACGGTATCACTGGTAGTACGAGTCATGGGTGGCTCTAACAGCTGATGTTGAACATCTTAATTGATGATGTTGGGAACTATGTATGGGTCTGATGATGATCTCCCTACAATAAGACATTATGCCAAACCTTATCATCGTCTCCATTTCTCATTCATTCTTCAGTGTGCTGCGCATCAGATGGTCAGGTATTAGCATACAATCTAGCGGTGTTTCAATAGAGCTTAGTACCTATAACTAACACTAGCCGGAGTGAAATAGTGAAATGTATTGAATGCCGCGCGGCTCGGCGTTCTACAGTGTGTACATAACTTGAACTGAGGTAAGATGCCTAAGAACAATTTAAATTTTTTAAGGGTTTTTCACAAGATGTAATAGAAGTTTTCTTTAATCCTTTTTTAATTTTTAAATTATTAATAGGCTCGTGTTTGATCACTATCTCACCTGATGATAAGTGATGATGTGGTCGACGGTAGAGCACGTTTGTCTAGAAGCAACCTATTCACTCTTGACTGAAAGACCCCCAAGTTGTAACTACCAGGAAACATAGACTCCAGTAGGATGTTCCAGTCCTTAGCTGTACGCACAATAAATATGTTCCCAAAACGTATTGTGCGTATCGTCGTTCTGGTGGTTCGATGATGGAACGGGCTTGGAGGTGTTAAATTATGCAATTCCGAAGCACGCTGCCCGAAATGCAACCGTTTTTTTAAGGGTGAGAAATCATCAAGTAACTTCTCCCCCTCTGGGTTTTTACTCATTAAAACCCACCCGAGTTCCTTCAGTATCTCTTTGTGTTTCAGGGCCACCGTGCCTCTTTCGAACGATTCCGCAGAAAAGAGATCCATCTAGTGAGATTCGCACTAGACACCATAAGCAAGACATGACAGTGTATACTTTTACGTCAAGCTATATTCGGAAGAAGCTAGCATCTTTGGTGGCTAGAAACTGGGCCAGTGGCAACAGCATTCTAAACACAGTCGCGGGGAGTGTGGTTTCTCCCTTTTTTGGACATTTTGTGGAAAAGATGAAACTGGAGCCATCATCTGTGCTGAATGCTTAAAATAGTATAATTATATTATAAGACTAACACTAGGTTTAAGCTAATTGTTTACTAACATTATGGATCATTTGTTGTCTGCGAAATAAATAAATAATTATTATATTACTTCGGTCCCAACAGGGTTAGTTAGGGCTACACCATAACTATAAAAATGGTCTCTCTTGTAGATGTTATGGTGAAAATACTTTTGCCGCGGGAAGTTTTGATAGTTTTACCGTGGTCCTGGAACGGAAGGGGCAACAGAAGGACACAGATGAGTTTTAGTCAGTAAAAGTTTGACATGCCCTCTCGCTCCCTAGAGCGAAAGATGTAAATTGATAACTTAACAACTTAAAAAAATTATGAAATATTTTTAGTAGATATAAACTATGCAATCTTTGTTTGTTTCTAATCAATTATAAAACTCATCATCATTCAGCTGGAAGATGTCCACTGCTGGGGATAGGCCCAAAAAACTCGTCTGGAAGAAATGGTTTTGCGTCCGTAAAAAGCCAGGAAGAGAACGGTTCAGGACTTGCTATTTGAATGCCAGCCACCGGTCACTATTGTTGCATTAAGATGCAACCTACCGCCTACTAAAGACAACAGGTCAATTACGTGATACCAAATAACCTTTATCTATTCGAAAGTTCCTCTTCAACAATGGCCACAAACCAGCACCCTTGTTCAAATATCAACGGACAACATTCTCTAAGAAATATTCGTGCCCACTGGCGAACAAACCACGCGTGAAAGGTTGGTATCATCCCGCGACCCTCACGGAAACTACCATGCCAGTACCTTCGGCCCATGAAAAAGTTGCCCTGACAACCTGTAACCAACCATAACCTACTCATTATAAAGTCTAATCTTAAGTAGCAAGTTAGTGAAGATGACAGCGAATGTGTTAGGCGAATTTGCATCTTGTTAGAGGAGGTATAAGGTGGGATGTTGTGTGGTGGTGGTTTTGCACTAGAAAGTCTGACTCGAGTAACCCCAGTCTGGGTCTAGTTGAATAAGTAATAGTAAAACTGATTTGGGATTAAACGGAATTCATTAGAATTATGTTCAGCTGGTTAAGTGTGATTGTGGGTCTGCCTGTTCACGATTTAAAGGGGTAAACAGGATACTAGGCTGGTTAAGGCTTGTTTGTTTGGTTATAAATGATGTTTACAACAAGCGACAAATTAGTTAAAGAAAAGGTCCTGTGTAAGAACTACAGACACCATACCATTTCTACTACTGATAAATCTTAGGATTATAACATGCGGAAGACATTATATATAATTGTTTTAATGTGTAAGTAGGTGACAGTATACAGGTTGCAAGTGTTTTTCGCGAGTTCCATTGTCGCATGGAACCTATCCATGCGGCAATAGAACAAGCGAAAAACAGTGCAGCGGCCAATCGCTCAACCACTATTTTACATCACTACTTTATATCACTTTGCCAATAAAATTCTTCACCATTCTCAAAACCATACAGACCATCTCGAGAATATTGTGCAGTAACAATCTAAACCAGTATATATAAACAAAAAATATAAATCAGTTCGCCATATTTCTTATTGTAATTGGCGTAAAGATTAAGTATAATTATCTCGTTGGAGACTCGTATATCGTGGACAATGTGGAATTACTTCACTCTCATTGTGGTACTTTGTATTATAATGCTAGTGCTTATTGCAGAGTAAGCAGAGTTTATTATAACATTAATTTACATATGACTGAAATGAAATAAAACGACGGACTATAGCCTGAGAGCTGACAGAGAGAGCAGTGGTGGTCGAGTGGTAACGGCACCGACTTACGGGTTGTAGGTCGTGAGTTCAAACCCACCCAGGCGCATGACTTTGGGTAATTTATTTCATCACCACTGCTCTCAAAACGGTGAAGGAAAACATCTTGAGGAAACCATATCCTAGAACCAAACAATTCGAAGACATGTGACATTCATCAATCCGCACTGGGCCCGAGTGGTGGATTACGGCCCATTCCCTCTCCTAGAGAGGAGGCCTGAGTCCCATCAGTGGGAACATTAAAAGGCTGATTATGCTATTATACTATAGCCTAAGGTGTACATATATACTTGTAAATATTAAAAAGGCGAAAGTTTGTAAGTGTGTATGTTTGTTACTTGTTCTTGGTCAAATGGCAGAACGGATTTGGATGAAATTCGGCAAAGGATAGACCATATCCTGGAATAGCATATACGACAGCTTTTAATCCGGGAAGAATGTAAATGGGACATTTTTTTACTTTAACGCGGGCGATGCCGTCGGCAACAGCTAGTTAGAATGGATTAAATTTATCCTGGTAACACTCGCATTTACATTATATATGCGAAACCCGAAACACGTGTCTAGTATTTTTATGTAAAGAATCTGTGTACTAAATTTCATAACTGTATCATGAAAAATCATAAAGTTATAAGCTTGTCATGTTACCTGGTTGTGCGCACAAATACATGGTCACCGGGCCATGCGGGCGACTGAGGGGTTGTTTTGATCTCCCACCTAGCTATTTGCTGGTGCCTAATGCCTGCTTTGAACTACCGTGACCTGTATTGTACTTAGTATCGGTGGTGTCCAACTTGTGACCTTTTTTAAAATATTTTTGGGAAAAAATGTAACATGTGTAAAAATGATTGGAATCGATTCAGTAACTGATTCTGAACAAACTATATTCAGGTTTCGCATATAATAAAAATAATGTTGTATACATATTATAGATATCTATCTTAGTATTCTTAAGCGACATTGCAAATAAGTCAATAAGCACTCATTTGCCGCATCTCTGCATCAGTTTAGCATTAGTGAGCAGTGTGCCACCTTCGCGACTTGCTCGTAAAAATGATGCTAGCACGACCAGAACCTTGCGAGGATGCTTTCCGGTATATGATTAGCCGTGATATATGATGTTGTTTATATATAACTAAAAGGGGAGGCCCTTGGCGGTTTTATATTAAGATTGTATAATTAGACGCTGCTTAGCAAGTGTAAGGTTCAGGATGGTTTCCGGTGAGATGAGAATAATTTTCTTTGACCCTTCCTGTTGGTATAGTAATGAGGAGCGTATTTAAGATGTTTTGGGATAGATTGGCAAGAGTTAGCCTAAAGAATTAAAGAACAAAAAAATAGAAAAAAAAAAAGAAAAAGAAAAAGAAAAAGAAAAAGAAAAAGAAAAAGAAAAAGAAAAAGAAAAAGAAAAAGAAAAAGAAAAAGAAAAAGAAAAAGAAAAAGAAAAAGAAAAAGAAAAAGAAAAAGAAAAAGAAAAGTTAAGAAACTTCAAACTGCGAAAGAATCTAAAATTACCAAAGTCCCACATATTAGGCGACAACAATCACTACAACATTACTTCAGATTAATCCCCTACACATGCCGCAACAATAATTGACCCACCACATTAATTCCTTTTTCAGCATTAACAATTAAATAGGCGACACTCCGTAAAGGTCCAATTGGACCCTACATTTAAATTGAATCTGTGGTGAGCGCGTAACGTGAGTCGTTTAAGGGACTTCCTTACACCGTCGGCGGCTTTGTATCGAGTAATGGAAGACGGATGTCAATCCAGTGACACACGAATGTTTATTGCTAGGCTTCGGTGTGATTGAGGAGCAAAGGGCGGGAGTGCCCTGGCTCGGAGATAATCTAGGTAATATAATGCTGCCTACGCGGTAAGAGCTGTTGCTATCTTGATGGTTCTAATGATATTATGGTCGCTTTGCATTTGCTGTGTTCACCTTCCTCTTCTGCTGGCACTTAAATAGTTGCATTTTTTGTTTTTAATTAAGACTATCATATATAATTTGCATATAGTTTTTTTTCTAATTCAAATTCAAATTGCTAAGTTACACAATATATTAATTTATACTTACTAAACTGTAATCCTAAAAATCTAAAAAAAAGCTTTAGGTCGAATAGTTAGGTACTAAGATGACAGAAAATTTTGATCGCTCTTCGCTTCTGCCTTTCATCCCACTATAAAGTGCTCGGTCTAGTGATCAAACTTAACATTTCAGCGTCCAATCGCGTCTCGCCGATAGATTGTAAATGTAATTGGAACTACAAGGTGGCGTACCGGCTGCCCCTGCCCTGCGTGCGCGCAGGTCTTTATAGAATAAGAGGTATTCAATTTAAGTCTGAAAGCTTTGGCACCTGTATTTGGGACATCATTATAATATTTGTAGCTATATTAAAAGGATATTAGATACATAAAATATCTTATTTATGGCCTCTGTCTTGGTCTAGATAGAAATTATCTCTGCTCTAAATTAATTAATCCATTTATTAATTCAAATTTATGTAAAACAGAAATTTATTACATGTAAACGTATTTTCAATCTTTTTTTCTTTGTTTCTCCACTTTATTCAATAAACATAAAGGTCTACAAAAACTGTCGTCTTCCCAAAAAAGTGCCTCCCTAATAAAACTGCACCGCATTGTAACACTAATTCCTAACGACGCGACGCCACACATCAATTGTTTATTTTTATTTATTTCAAATTTCATCGCAATATTATTAACTTTATCGCGATTACGATCTTGAGAATTCATTTTTGACATTTTTATTCGAATTTATGCGATTCCTTACAGTGTTACCAACTTACATCGTCCTGTTTCTAAAACACGTCACAACCTTAACACATGGAAATAGGGTAGAAAACAGCACGATTTTATCAAAACCGATGTACGAATATATTTTGGTCGCTATGACTTCGTGTGACTGCTCTAAGATTTTATTATTTAAAAAATTGATATTTTATTTTTCGTATTGGACTGCTAACGCGCTCAGCGGGTGGTTAGGACTTCTTGGAATGACTTCGAACCTTATCGGAGATACTTTAAGGTATGTTTTGGGTTATGTATCATTCTGCCCTTTGAGGGACTTCAAGGAATCGAGGCTGGGATCAGCGCTTGCTTATATTTCCAGCTCAGTTGGATGTTTCGATGTAATCTGTGGAATTGTATAATAGTTATACGTACATACCGGCGTGGCATAACGTCTAGATTTTTTATGATAAAGTATTTTATTGAGCGACTTGTAAAATGATCCAGATTGAGGGAACCAGCGCCAGCGTGGAGTTTATAGTTTTTATTCCAAGCCGTTGGATCTGAACAGAGATAGCCTAATGGTAGGAAATTTTAAAATGAGTATGTTTACTTTTGTAATTTATTATGTATTTAAATCCTAAGACTGTTAAAGTCGAGCATCTTTCTAGACAGTCTACATCCAATTAAGCATTTACTACCAACTCGTAAAAATAACCTGCTTTCCTATTCACAGTTTGTAGAACACCCTGTATACGAAAGCTACCGCGAACATCTCTGACCTCTTACCTTATTACTATTCAATCCGATCAAATAACTTATGATTAATACCTGAATTATTATCAATCGATTTTATATACTAAACTGACAATCATATATCGCCGAGAAAAAGCGGTCGACTCTATATTATTGTAATAATATATCTTTATGATAATAAAGTACAGAAATAATACCTATAAATATCGAAACACGTGTTATTTTTGTAATTCGTTAAAATATTTATGTACTGATTTGTTTATTGAGATTGAGAGAATAAATTGTGTATGTTGCATGTGTAGGTAACATGTAACACAAAATTGGTGACCTGAAATCGCACGACGGGGTTGCGGCAGACCACGAAAGAGATGGTGGGGCCACTTAGATATCTTAAGAATTGACAAGAATTGGTCCAGAGCCGGGAACAATGGAAGGAATGGAGTCCAGCACTGGGACCGTATGAGCTACATATAATAATCTTATATGTGATCTTATTAAAGTGGGATTTAGCAAATACTGACTAGTCTACAGCACTCGTGTTTTTATCGTAGTCGATAGAAATGTCAAAACGGGCTTTTTATTTTTTGACAACTTTAGTCATCATTTCAGCCGAAAGATGTTCACTGTTGGACATAATCCTCCCCCAAGCGTCGCCACAACGATCGATCCTGTGCGTCTCGCTGTTGCGCGCTGTCGCGCGTATCTTAAGCGCGCGACAGCATCGCTACTAACACGCGTTAGTCGCATTTGCAAGCGCTATAGAAAAGATACCAACGCGCTACAGCATCGCGACTGTATCGATGTGATCGCGTTACAGCATCGCTACAAAAAGTCGTCGTGGACGAGGGGCCTAAGAATCTTTTAGAATTTCCTAAGGTTTACCTACATTCTTTTGCGGCTGGAAAAGCCGCATGATTTACATACATTTAAATCATAACACATATCAAAGTATTAATAATTACAGTATCGAATATAATTCAACTTTATGTTAATAATATAACCGTAGTTTTAAGGCGTGTACTGGCGGCAGAAATCGACGCCAGTAACATAATCTATTCAGAATTCGATATTTTACAATAATATTATGATTTTTTGGGGTTCCGTACCCAAAGGGTAAAACGGGACCCTATTACTAAGACTCTGTCTGTCTGTCTGTCACTAGGCTGTATCTCATGAACTGTGATAGCTAGACAATTCGAATTCATAGATAATGTATTTCTGTTGCCGCTATAACAACAAATACTAAAAAACAAAATAAAAGATTATACTTACTACTGGTAAGATACTGTGATGATAGGTTTAGTAAGGCAGTGATCGAGTGGCGTCCAGGGAACGGAAGCAGAAATGTTGATCGTCCAGCGGTGAGATGGGCAGATAACATTTTTGTTGATTAGAACGTGTAACTCATATTCAGACACCATTTTTTGGGTGGGAAGACTTCAAACAATTTGTACCGCTTTAGGTGGAGTGAAAAGGTGTATAAGAGTTTTTCGTATTCATTTTTGCCATTTACGTGTTTCGAATAATCCTACAAAGTTAAGACACTCTTTATCTTCATCATCATTTCAGCCGAAAGACGTCCACTGCTGGATACAGGACTCCCCCAAGCGTCGCTAAAATGACCCGGTTTGTGCGTCTCACATCCATCAGTTTTCCACGACCCTTACTAGTTCGTCGGTCTACAAGACACTCTTACTCACTTCAAAATTATTATGTACTTTTTTTATGTGGGAAATCATTTAATGACATCTCCCGCCCTTTGGCGGAGAGGACGTGTCAGACTTTTACTGACTAAAAACCCACTCCTGTTCCTTCTTTGCCTTCTTTCCAGGGTCCCGGGGTTTACTTTCGCACAACACATGGCCCCAGTAGGCTTCGACCCTACTGGGACCCTACGGTTTGCTGACATCTTCTTGAGGCGTGCGTGGAATACTACGCGCCGTCGACGACTGGGCTTGGTCCGAACGTTTACCGGACGGTAAGACGGCGAGCTACCCATTGCTCGCCGTCCGAAAATCATTACTCTTAACGCCGATTTGCAATCAGCGTCTTCTCGAAGACAAGAAGACACTGAATTTTCACAATACATTGCATCGTAAATCGCATATATTTGTATCGATTGCATTAATCGATATGTTTATACGGAAAAACAATGAATGTAGGACAGAATATTGGCCTTATGCCAAGCCTAATGTGTATGTTAATTGCTTCGACCTAAGCGTAATGTCATGTAAACGAGTATTACTAATGTATTGATCCAGTCTTGACGCAATGGCCTAAGTACTTGTAATTTGCCTACCGGTTTTAACTTTGTGTCTGAGCGAGCTTGTAGTGTCTGAAGGGGTGGCCAAGAATATCGTGTGACCGATGAAAATGATATGATACCTAGAAATTTTCGTCTGAAACGCCGAATTACCTAGTTCCGTTAGTTCTATTCTAGTAATGTGAGAACACTGTAGACTCCACGAATTCTTATATTACTTCCTATTACAACTCACCTTTTTTCAATATGATTATTTTTATTGTGCAATGTGGGTACAATATTGACTGGTCTACACTGTTCTTACATAATAACTATTAATACTGTAAAATGAAAATATTGTAAACAATTTAAAAGAGTAACCATGGAGTTTCTTGCCGGTTCTTCTCCATAGGAAACGACCAATTTGGAACCGTGCACTAGCTTCTGACGTTTTATAAGTGCCCATGTAGGCCTATGTGAAATAAATATATTTTTGATTTTGATTTTTGATTCTTTTAGAGGCCCAACTACGAACTGTTAAAGGGATGGAGCTATATAGGGTGTATACCTCCATCCCTCTTTTTCGCTCGTATGACTGACATTTTAAATTTTTAACAGATAAAGGTAAGGCTCCAGGTATCACACTAATATTATAAAGGCAAAAATTTGTGAATGTTTAAGTATGTTTGTTTAAGTGTATTCCTTTACAATATTGTGTATGCATGCTCCTTAATATTAGGTATCAAGTTAATGTTTGATTAGCGTTTTAAGTCTTTTACTTGTTTCTTATTAATAAAATACTAATGCATTTTATAGAGAACAACTCTGATTGACTGCTAATAGTATAATTACTATTGGTAGTCAATCAGAGCTATTCTCTTTCAAATATACCCTACGACCCTAAACATCTCATGGCGACCCTGCCTAGGGCTGTCCTTGGGTTTCGGCAGTAAAAATTGGAAGTTAAAGTATATAACTATAATTATCTAACGTTACTACATCATAATAATTAAAGAAGATGTGTGTGTGTGATGTGTGTTTAATGTTTGATGAATATACCCTAAACATCTCAGTGTTACTTCTTCGTGCTTGAACTGTTGAATGAATTTCGATGAAACTTGGTACACGGGAATATCATATCTTGGGAGTATGTTTCCTTGGTTGATTTTCCACTAACATGCGGGTGAAGCCGCAGGCAACATATAGTATGTAATAACACTAGAAAACTTGACATAGATTTAAGCAAAACTGTGTTTACTGTTTTACCTTATAACTTGAATAAATTGTGTTATTATTATTCATCCCTAGCTTCTTACAGTGGCTTTGCCCGCGTGAAATTACAAAATTATACTAAGGAAACTTAGGGCCGAATTCACCAATAAAACTAATCGCGTTTAGCCGCTATCACTAGTGTCACTTGTCTGTATTTTTCTTTTGTTATATTTTTACAAGTGACACTAGTGACAGCCGCTAAACGCGATTATGCGAGACATACGTTAAAACGCGATTAGTTTTATTGGTGAATTCGGCCCTTACTCCCGAAATAAAAACTTTACGTGCTATTCCAGGAAAATTTTATCCAACGCCCTTCAGCAGTTTCAGCGTGAAGGAATAACAAATATATAGATTTACAATTCACAAACTTTCACATTTATAATATTAGTGTTTCAGATCAAACGGATCATTTTAGTTGAGGTTTTTCATATAGTAGTAGATTTTTCATTAAGCTATTTGAAACTCCTAAGATCATTTGACATCTTTGGAACTATATTCTAAAGACCATCATCGTCCCTAGCAATGCCTCATCCCCCACACCTGTAACCCTACGCCACCCCGATACAATCGCAGACAGTCGACATCATTATATTCACAGCGAACTACTCATAAAATTAAAAACATCATGATACCGATCGGCGAACATCGGCAATCTTCGTACAAGATCGGGCCGCGATCAAATAATATCACATGTTTATGTTGAGATTCCATCTCTATAACGTATTCTATGCGCTTGCGACGAATATTTTTCTTAACAGATATTCCCGTTAGTGACTGTCGTTAACCTATGGTTTACAAATCGTGTTTTTGAGATTGCAATCAGTATGCAGCTTAGATACTTGTTTTCTCCCTCGGCGATGTCTGGTTTGAATGAGAGTACGTAATAAGATCTGGGAAATTAAGACTTCTGGTTCGCTGTCATTAGTATTTTTAAAGTCTGGTTTAGATTAAGATTCTATTACGGGCTAATTTCTAAGTCTCACCTACCTATGTGATGGTATGAGTAGATAATACGCCGTAGGTCAGGAAGAGGGTAATAGAAAATCTAATCATTTCTTAAGCTCTTATCTGAAGATAATACAGGAAAACCTTTATTGATTCCTACTCAACGTATGCATCAGTCAGCAAATAAATTGCAACAATCAATCAAGAATAGTTGCAAAAATTTCAAAAATCATACTGAGACAGTATGATGATTTTTTGGTAAATATATGCAGATTGGTAATACCAACAACCAAACTTAAGAACGCAAAGGGCAGCTGAAGGAATGCAGATGGGTTTGATTCAGAAAAAATCTCTCGCTCCACCTAGAGCGGCAATAATTTTTTTTATTTTTTATTTATGTATACCAGTACTTGACTGCGATCCCACCTGATGGTAAGTTCGTAGGGGCCCAGCAGGGTCGAAGGCTACTGGGGCCATGGGTTGAGTGAAAATGAACCCCGGGGCTCTGGAACGCAAGGCAAAGAAGGCCTTCCCGCCCCGCCCAAGGGCGGGAAATGTAATTAGATGATTTCCCACCTAAAAAAAAACCTGATAGTAAGTAGTGATGCAATCGATGATAGTGAGGCGCACTAGTTTATTAAGAGCCTATTCACTGTAGCCTTGAAGACACCTAAATTATAATCGGATGGGAAGACCGCAGCAGGAAAATTGTTCCAGTCCTTCGATGTACGTGGTATAAACGACAAAGCGAAACGCTTAGTCCGGACCGCAGAGGTTTCAACAACGTAAGGGTGGAATCGCCGTTTATTAGGTTGTCTGATGGTAGAAACGAGATAGTGGAATCAGGTCATGCAATTGCCGCGCACACTCTCCAAAATGCATTCTGTAAAATACCGAAAGGCTGGCTACCCTACGCCTGTGCTCAATATTAACTAATTATTACCTTAACAACATTTAAAATAAGCCCTGTGCTAGCCTAAAAAGGCTCCTGTCTCAGTATATTCAGCGATATTTAAAAAAATTACGTAGCGCTGGTACTCCGATAGGGCTTGTGCATATTTGCATCCTCTCCATGTATCAAAGCCCCAGCTTCGCTCAACAGCTCAATAAACTCACTTCTCCATCCATCAGGCTCGAACAAACACCAATACACAAATCGCCTACAATAACAGTTATAAAGTCCACATCTCACAGAAGTCTCAATTACCCTTCCCTCCTCCCTCTGCCCTCCCGTTCCGTCCCTGGTTTCCCATAGTGGTCGTGTGAGGGAATCGTGCGCCATTACGAGAGGACCCACGAAACGCTCCGAGCTACCGGAGCTAAGAATTTCCCAGGTTAAGCTCTGGTTTAGTACGGGAAACAGTTTTGAAGTTCATAGGTGTTGTATGGTGTGGATGTAATATGTGAGCTAGTCAGCAGAGATTTTAAACTCAAGGAATTTATTTGAACACTATGTTTATTTAAGTTTATTACGAACTAGCTGAACCGACAGACGTTGCCCTGTCTTAACAATGAATATTGAATTGGCATTAATAAAAAAAAAAATGAAAGAAATGTCAAAAAAAAAATCTACTACGTTATTGTTGGGTCATTAAGTTCCCTTCAAAAAGGTTGAGCTGAGTGGGGCGGAAGCACGTGTCATGCTCGTGAACGGGTGCCGTCAGTGAGACTAGTCATCTCTTAGCTGCCAGTGGCTTAATTCAATCACTTTTTTTTTATTTTTTTTTTTAAATTATTTTTACTTATCTACATTGTGCTCAGTCATATTAGAAACGACAAGAAATATGTAACCAAGATTTATGTAACTATGATTTAAAAGAGTGTCCATGAAGTATCTTGCACGTTCTTCTCCATAGAGATCTACGCTTTGGAACATGCAATTTAGCTTACTTTTTTTTTGACTGACTGACATTTTGACAATTCAAAAGTGCCTGTAATTGGTCTATTTGAAATAAATGTTTCTGATTTCTACGTTCTAGAAACGTAACACAACTAAAACACATTACTGTGCCTTTGAAAAGTTGGGTTATGTTTATGATTACATATCTAGTGATATGCATTATGTTCGATAATTTTCCGAGTACCGATTAATCTTTACAAACAGTTAATAAAAGTTAGAAGACGATTTGCCATTGAATTTATCAATGAAACCATCTCTGCATCTTATAATAATTATTGCTTTATTTAACTTCAATGAGTTGAATGATTGCCTATGCGATCAATCCGCCTAGCGTCTTTCCTGCTATGATGGAGATGCTCACATGATGCAGCGAATTAGCAGAATTTTACATGAAGCAACTGCCCATCAGACCTTTACAACCTAGTAACAGGTTAACACGAAAGCCTTTGATAAGACTGGTCCCAGATTTTATGCCCAGGAATAATATATGGATTCATTTATGGTCAGGAAATCATCATTAATCATGAATGAAGATATTCGCAGGAGAACCAAAGTTATCGACATAACCCGATTCGGTATATTGCTCGCAGAATAGATCGGTTATGGAGCAAAAAGGTTCTGGAGTGGCGAGCGCGTACAGGGAGGCACAGTGTTGGTAGGTGAAGACAAGGCAGACTAATGATCGAATCCGATGGATGCGAGACCTATATCCAAATATAGGCCTCCCCAAAGTATAGTCACAACGACATGTTCTGTGCGTCAATGTGTAATGTTGGCATTAGACGTCTTTTGGTTGAATATCGTAATGATAAGGATCTTTAGCAAACAATTCAAATAAAACTTGCTAAAACTACCCTTTCACTACAAAACGGTTTCTAACCGTCACCATAAAGCTCAAATATAAAGCTTCCGGATGGCAAAGGCACCATAAGTAACTAACATAGAATTAACTCTAGGCAAGCAATTAACTCGAAACGCTAGTTTTCATAAGGGAACGGACAGACAGATGATATTTCAAGATAAAAACTATAAAGATTTAAAGAGCTCAGATAGTGTACCTGTTTGGGGACGACCCGATATGCGGGGGGAGTTTTGAGGCGGGTACGAGGTGTGTGTTTTGTTTTTCCATTTATTTCTAATCTGTTAATATTTGTGATGAATTCATCAACATCATTATCATCATCATTTCAACCGAAAGACGTTCACAACTGGACATAGGCTTCACCCAAATGTTGCCAAAACGCTAACAGTCCTATGCGTTTTGCATCAATCGGGTTCCCGCAACCCTCATCGGTCCACCTCGTGGGAGGCTTTCTAACGCTGCATATTCCGATACGAGGTCACCACTCCTGAATCTTTTGGCCCCATCAACTACCACTGATCCTGCCCTGTCCACTGCCACTTGAGTTCGGGCAATTCTTGAGATTATGTCGGTAACCTTAATTCTCCTATGAATATTTTCATTTGTGATGAATCCACTTGACGTATGTTGACAGTAGAACCATAACATTAGCATATTAGGAAAATACTGGTCCTGATAATATAAGTACATCTAATGTGGAGTATAGTACAGCGAACAACTGTGCTTGTGTGCAATGGACAAAATAAATTCACAGGGGCCCAAGTCTGCTATTTTTATAAATTCGTCATTCCAACACGATCCCACTGTCATTTTGCTAAAAGTTCGTAATCTGCTAATGAATGACAATTTTGAGCTTATTAAAAAGCAATGACTGCACAATGACGTTCTAATGGTAGGTCACTGATCAAATGAACTGTCAAAATTATTTATTTATTTTATAATTCATGTACACACAAATATACAGAAGAAGATAGGTGTCTTAATATAAAGTTTGTACAAAGGTAGTAATTATAGAAGATTACCGCATACGTCAGATATTCATTTGTCAGTATGTATGAGATTATCACTTCTTGCAATGGAGTGTCAGTGGTTGACCATTGGAAAGTCATAATGACGCCATTATATTAGTAGATTACCAAACTTGTCAAAATCAACAATCATGAAATCAATGATAGACCATTCTGATACTATTGTAATAGTAGACTTGAGGCCCAGGTTTGTTTAACATATAGAATATGTAGTTTAGTAACAGAAGTAACAATCATTTAAAATACTGTCTCTATTCTGATTTATTTACGTTTTTTGATTGTTTATACAAATAATAAAGTACTCAACCAAGATTATCTGAAAACTCATCAACATTTCCATTTCTACTTATTTACACGCAAGGTATAGGCTTACCTGTATTTTCCAACCTAACCAATTAGATTTTAGTGTGGTATTACAGGATGGATTCAACTTCTCATTATTTATATTCGCCAACAACAATTATTTACTATACTATCGTAAGCCAGTCCAGGCAATGGACTGGCTTAAATTAATAAATGATAATTATATTCCACAACTTTCACACCAAACAGTAGTCCCAAACTAAGACAACTGATAAAAATACTTCTATATTTTCAGAATATACACATATTATAGATAAAATGCATCCAGACACAGAAAAAATGATAGTGCTCATCACACAACCATTTGTCTTGGGTGGGAATCGAACCCACGACCTTTGGCACAGTATTCAGAGTCACTAACCACTACACCATAAGGCCAGACAAGTAAATTAAAGAGAAAATATTCAGTTCAGCCAATATGTGGAATGTCTGAAGGCATAATTTTATAGTTATTTCATACATATTACCGAGTTGTTTGTTTTAGCAATAGACGCTAATATATTTCCTCAGTGTAAATTGTATTGGCTAAAAGAAAATGCTTGTGTTTTGTCTGACGCCTAGACGTTAATTTCAGTTGGTGTTTAAATTTATTTAACTGTAGGCTATATAACATTATGAAGATTATCACTAGGGGTTTTTTTAACAAAGTTAGTTTTGGCATAAAAAAATATATTTTATTTTAAAATCATTTAAAAACTTAGGGTTAAACCAAAACTTTTTTTAATTGATATAAACTAGAGCTTGACTGCAATCCCACCTGATGGTAAGCAGTGACGCAATCATTGATGATGAAGCGCACTAGTTTATTAAGAGTCTATTCACTCTAGGCTTAAAGACACCTAGATTATAATCGGACGGGAAGACCGCATTAGGCAAATTGTTCCAGTCCTTCGATGTACGCGGTTTAAACGACGAGGTGACTTACAAATTTCAATCTAATTACAGATATTAAAAAAATATAACATTTTTTAAATTAAATGATAAAATCTGAAATAAAAACTTTATCTAGAACATAACCACTAAAAAGCGAAGTGTAAAGTATGATCATAAGGTTATAAATAAGGCTGTAGGTTGGGCGGGCGGCGTGGGCGGGAGACCGTGAGAAACCGTTCGTTAAGCCTCTCAAGCGAACCTATGTATTAATATTACATGGACATAGTGATTGATTTCCTATGAATATGGATTTTAAGGCTATCTGTTTAATGTAATTGGATAGTTTTGGAGTTTTAGTAGGGTTTAGGTTGATATTTTAATTAGTTTAGGCGTAGTAAATAATACTACAATTTAATTTATAATACTATGTTGTTTGCTATTTACTATATAGTTTTAATTCACTGTAGATTACATTAATTTTGACCAAATACAGTCGACCGCATGTCTATGGTAACATTTTGAGTTAGCCGAGCGTAGTAGGTACTTTTTTACCCGCTCTAGGGTAGAACGAGAGGGTGTGTCAGACTTTTACTGACTAAAATCAGAATGTGTCCTTCAGTTAGCCTTAGCGTTTTAGGACTAGTGCACTAGCTTCTGACATTTTATAAGTGCCCATGTAGGCCTATGTGAAATAAAAACATTTGACTTTGACTTTGACTTAGGACCACGAGTTTCCATTTCAGAAAATCCCTGCTGGGCCTCTACGCTTTGCTGACATTTCTTTGAAGAGCGGATGGTACAGATTTTCAATGGAATACATATTAGGTCAGCTTATCTTGATTTTATTACTACTGACATCCGACTGACCGTTTCTATCAACGTAATACTGCAAATAATAATTCAGAATCATCATAAGTAACATTATTATTTAGTAACCTAGCATAATCAGGTCTTACCTCAAAAATAACCGCATAGCATAGCATAGTCGGCCTTATAATGTTCCCACTGTTGGGACTCAGGCCTCCTCTCTAGGAGAGGGAATGGGACGTAATCCACCACGCGGGCCCAGCGCGGGTTGGTGGATGTCACATGTCTTCGAATTTTTGGTTCTAATACATACCGGTTTCCTCACGATGTTTTTCTTCACCGTTTTGAGAGCAGTGGTGATGAAATTATAAATTACACAAAGTAACGCGCCTGGCTGGGTTTTGAACCCGCAACCTACAACTCGTAAGTCGGGTCCGTTACCACTTGGCCACCACTGCTCAAAAATAACCGCTTAAAATTCTAAAATGATGAACTATCACCACCCATCACAAACTCTAACCTCGACCCAATAAACATGATGAAAACACCCGCCTCCGCCTGTGCAACAGACTTATGGCTTTCAATTTGTAGATAATCTTTGTAGATAGTGATCGATACAAGTGTAAACAATAGACAATCTCGTACCCACACACACACATACATACATAGAAGAGGCGCTGTGTTGAACAATATGTTGGTCCTTCGATTCGAGATACGTGGATAGAAAGACCAATTCGAAAGCGAATCTGTATTTGTCAATAATTTTATATGAAATGTTTCTTACAATTATTTCATTTTAATTAAAGCTTCAGCAGATTTAGTTATTTTACGACACGATTTGTATCTACCAATAAAACCAATTTACGCAATTTAAAATAGACAATTAATTCGATTTTAGAACTGATTGTAAATTTAGGACCAAGCTTAAAAGCAATTTCGTTTTAAAAACCAAGATTAGAAATATATTTTTCTTGAATCAAAATAGATATGCAATATGATAAAGTTTAATACAAAGACTCCATAATTTATGCAAAATAAAGGGACCATTGCCATTAGGACTAAAACAAGACCTGGTAGACGCCATCCCATTTGAGAACCGTAAGTTACTTATAATTCATTTGTGAAATAATATCTATATTTCAGGATCAGAGGTCAATTTACAAAAATGACAATGCGAGAACCCCGCATGACAGAGATGGAGATATGATCTCTCATGAGTGAAAGAGGGATAGCAGTAGAGTCGTGCCAAACGCCCTAGGCGCCGCACTATGCAGCAATGATGATATTACTGCATAGATGCACTTGATTTTACCTTGAAAATTTCACAACCTGCCATATTGAACTTTATTTTGTGACAGACAAGGTTGAAGGTTACTTGGTCGTTTTTGACAGCTGCAAAGTAAAGTTGGTAAATTGTGCGAAGTGTTCAAATGCATGGCTTTATTATGTGTTGAACAAAATGAGGTTATTAAGGCTTATTGTAATGGGTTGAAAGTTGAGGCTCTAAGGGATTGATGGAAACGACGGGAAATGGACCGAATACCAGGAATGATTTTTGCGAGAGGTTCTATGTTCTTAGTACTGAAGATGATACAGTTCCAGCCGAGGGGGACTTAAAGTGTGAGAGAATCTACGAAGCCTATGATGTGACAAGAGTTTGATGAAAATTGAAAGGTTTTCAGGAAAATTTTGTAAATGTGGAAAGTGAAACTTTTTGATTTTGGACTATAGTGCTCCATTACTTGACTATACTTAGGTTCTTCTTTGGAACTGGTTTTTATCTCAGCATTGTTACTCAAAGCAAATTTGATAGCCTGTTGTAACAGAACATTCATTAAAGTGATCTCTCAATAAAAAAAAATTAAAAAACAGAAAATTCCCATGAACTAGAACATTAAAACGGAACAACTCTTTAAAAATAATTTAATACAAAACAACATCTATCGATATAAATTAATAACGGAGTTAAACTCAAAGCAAATATTAAAACATTATTATGAGCGGCCGGTGCCATCGTACGGTTAACCTGCAATTAAAACTCTGGTTATAATCACCGGTGATCGAGATCAAACAGAGACATTAAGCGCTACAGTTAATGTTAATAGAGGTGTGCTACGAGAGAATTTGATTAGATAGTTGAGATAGTTTATATTTTTTATAATTTTTGTAGAGATTAGATTTTGTATAAGTTGTGACTTTTTATGTGGTTTTACGTTATCTTGGCGCCTGTATCCTAAGATCAGCTTTGGTAAGTAGAGTTTTCCAGACAAAGTCATAAATTAAAGTTATTTTTAAGTCGATTAGTAAGATTTTTTTTACCAAAATTAGTTGATAAAGATGCAGTTATGCCAAAGCATTAATATCTATCTTTGACGTCAAATGGAATTAGAAGGAAACTTATTCAAAGTCGATGTTTATTAACAATCTGTCAAAGGTACTATCATTTATCTGATTAATACTAAGTTGACTCTGTATAGTTTTACATAGATTATTAGTGATCCACAAGGGCGGGGACAGTTGACATAGCAATGAATTTTAAATTGTTATGTTTTTTCATAGCAGTATGTACGATTCAAATAACAATGTTAATGTCTACACTTTGACAGAACAAATGATCGGTTCATTGTCACATTGAAGTGTGACCCGAATGACAAATATTATTTAACGAACATTTACATGACATCTGTCACTTCCAAAATCAAAGTACGTCTACGTCTGTATTTATGAATAGGTACATAGTATTGTATAGTACAACCCTAATGTAGTTTGTTTATAATGTTCCAAAGATATTAAATTACGTACAGCCTCGGGTCAAAAGTGATTGTATACAATTACATCTTGATTACAATTTAACCTTTTGTTAATTACGGGAGCGATGTAAACGGACGATTTTGTTTCAACTATTTTTAATAAGCGTGCGAATGCAGTGTAATTATTGTCTCGAAGGCGAAGATATTAAACTATAAATCGAATAAGAGACCTGTAAGAGAGTGACGCAACAGGAATCGATATTATTGATGTTGAGAACGTGTCGACATCGCTTCACACCTCGTTGTACAGCAATATAACAATATCGATTCTCGACCGTTAAGCACCAGACAATCGATAAAAAATAACTTGCTACAAATTCCCCGATGCGTCGTTCGATATTTCATTTCGAAAAAAAAAGCTCAGGTCGAGCACGGCGCGAACGTAAAACAATTGAAGCATAATTCTATCGGCGTCTATGGCGACCTGACTGACCCCGAGCAGAGCCGAGCTCGCCCGAGAATAGCCGAGTGAATCCCGCCCACCCCTATTAGGTATTGCTCAGCTAATAACTGTTTTTAAGGGGATTTTAAAATGAAATTTGTTCTATTGCTTGGCTTGCGAGTAAAGCCATCTGTGTAGGTAGTTTATTTGCGAAATGTGGCGAATGAGTAATATGAAAAGCATAAACTTTAACGTGTCTTTTACTAAGCAGTTGTGCTCAATAACACTTAACTAGCTGTTCATTTAATTGATGAATTCGTGTAGAATTAAGAACCTTATTTACTAATCCTACTTGATTTTATGTAATAGGTATTTTTTAATTGAAAAAATATATTTTTTAATTTCTTACCGTATTGTTCATCATGAACGAAGATGGAGAACATACCTGCAAAACAAAAAATAATTATTATAAACAGACAGAAATTCTTTAATACTTCATTACTCATTCTTTTTTACAGAAATGCTTCAATGGTTCACAATTACCTACTGACAGAAAGTCCCAGAATTCACAAAAAGGATGCTTATCTTATCCAACCCTTCCGTGATGGGGTGTGGTTAAGTTAAACAATGAAACTATTTTGTCCCATTATCGACTTAAGTTTCATGACACGGGTTGATTGATTTACAACACGCCACCCATGTCTGTAGCTTATTTAAGAGGTAGCAATGACGGGATTAGAACGGGAACTTAGCAGTTTTTTTTGTGTCTTTCTGGGAAACCGATGCTGGGTATTCATTCATGGTTTTTTTTTGCTGGATATAATGTTGCTTATTATCTATTTTAAGGAAAGTATTCATTTTTATTATTGGTAAAGTTTTTACGCTTACCAGTTTGGATTGCATTAGTTCGTATATAAAGCGTGGGATTCTGTGTAAAGAAATGAAAAAAATAAATTTGATAATCAAAATATGTATTTTTTTTACAGAGACTAACAGTTACAAAGATATTACCTAAAACAAATTAAACCCTGACAACAAAAAAAAAAAAGTAATACAGAAACCTTATACCCCTACCTTCCACCTAGCACACTCCTAGTGCTATCCCTGGACACCCACACTACGCTATTACCAAGGCTCTAACACCTTAAGTGCTCTGTTAATATACACTCACAATGCGTCCGCGCATTCAAATACAGTTAGCACAAAAATCATGGTACAAAAGATGTTTCAAAGTTATGACTGCGTTAATAGACTGGACGTGTGGTGGCATGTCCTGTGTGTAATGGGTGGTATGGGCGCAAGTAGGTGATGTGGGGACTTGAAACCTTTGGTTGTATCTAGCGGTGACTGGTCAGCCAGAGTTAAGATTATTTGTATATTTATTCAATTTAGTGCGTGTGAAAAAATTAAAATACAACACAGAAAAGCATAGTTACTTAATCATAATAACAAAATAAAAACTAGATATGACAAACATTTAATCTTGACGTTGATCTTTGCACGATTAAAATATTATTGTGTGGATAATTGGGTTAAAGCGTGGTTAAAATAAGCGATGAGTAAGTCATTCAGAGTAAACATTTTAAAAGGAAAATCCATTCGACGCAAAAAAACTGCTTCAAAAATACCAAACAACTCAATTTTTTTTGTTAACAACAAAAATAAACACATTTTATGATGAATCAATACACTTACTATTTATGTGTCGTACTATCCCCGATAATGATCGCACAAACACAGTGTAGCGAAAGTCGTCGAGTTTCCAAATTAGCACGTCCAGATGACCAACGAACGGATTGATAGAGGACGAATTAGCGGCTTTTGTTAGGCTGCCACCACGCACGCACGCACCGGGTTAATAGGGGCACCCCGTTGCGGGGAAATGGTGGACAGTTTTTTTAAAGAGGAATCTTTAAGATATATTTCAACTTGATTAATTATGGCCTTTTTTTGGTGAAAGGAAACTAAATCCTGACCTAGTTCTAAATGGACATCGTGTCCGCGTTCAAAAGTGCCAGAGAGAAAAGAGTTCTGAAATGTATCTTGGGCCGTCGCGGACTAAGCTAGCAAGTGTCATTTCTCACACATGTTGGTACTGAGAAAATAAGAAACGTTAAGGGTCTCTGGTATCTTGGACTAACATATTAATTTAAGGTTTTCCCCGAGTTGTAAATGTTGCTCAGAATGGAAGAAATGGATCTGTACAAATTATGTTTTATTTATTGTACCTGTAAAATTGTTTCGCCGTTCATTCTGTTATAGGTCAGTGGATAAAATTAATACAATGTATGAAATGATAAATGATATTTATTTTGTAAATAGGTTTAAAAAAAAAACACTTTTACACGTCAAATTTTTTTTCGTCATTTTTAAACTAGATGAGGCCGGTGTTTTCTAGCTGACTACCCTGAGAAGAAACACCGAAACAAACTCAGGACATAAGACTCAGGGTATAAGATGTTAAACAGGTACACAATAATAAAGTGTGTGCAATTTATAACGCATTACGTTATACCGTGACTTTGAGAGATCATCAAACAAGTTTCAAAATATTCGAACGTTCAAGTGCACTTTAAGAAGTTTTGGCCAACCGATGTTCATTGATAGATATTATTAATATTTATGTACTTAATAATAACTCAATACAATTTATTACATCGGTTTGACCCGTCTGTCTGTATGAATAATAACAATATAAATTAATTTTAATGGCATTTAGTTTCAATAAAAACCATTCTCAAGGTAGGTAAATAAATATGAAGGACTTAAATGTAGCAGTGGATAATAACGGTTTGTAATTAAAAGCACACTGAGCACTAATCATTATGCAAACACAACAAATTGGTGTAATTACTAGTTTTGTATAAGTTTTTAAGAAACAACGATTACGGTTTTTTAGAAAATCGTTACAGAATTGTAAACATTTATTCGTTTTTATGATGAACGATTGTGGATTTGATTTTTATTAAAACAGTTGCTAAATGTCAAACGATTATAATTGTTAATTTTTATAGAAAACAGTTTTTGATTAAGATTTTCTGAATAAAATGTCACAATATGTTTGAATTATAGTGTGGCACAGTTTTTAATGACTAAAGAATATTTTATAAACTGCCAGGGACTATAAATATTTCAATATTTTTATTTTTGAACTAGAAGCATTAAAATATTTTTTTTGCTATTTTAATAATTTAGGTATTCATAAAAGTTGTAAATAATAAAATAGGCGCGACCGCGATAAATACTTAAACTTCGAAACGTGTATTTTTTATCAATCACTGATCAATCCATACAAATATATTTTATATCTATTGTATTAAGTGTTATTTTTTTAAATTTTAATTTTGTCCTACAGTTCCGTATCTCAGGGGCAACCTACAAAGCATTTAGCGGGTGATATTACAAGTTTTTCCGACGCTTTGTTAGCACTTTACGTACTCACATGAAAGTCAATTGTGTGTTATTTCGTGTTCTTCCGTGTTGCCTGAGAATTTGGGCTAACATTCGCGTTTATTGGCTTGATAGGTTCTTGATAGTTTTTTTTTATAATTTGGTAGTTTTGGTAGGCTTTGCATTGTGCTACAGGTAGTCTGTTGGTAACGAAGATTAAGGACCAACAGACTACTTAGAAGGAAGTGGAAGTGTGGAAGTGAAAGGAGTGCAATTCTCTACCGGAGTCTGTGTGTCCTGATAGTTACAACCAAGGGGTTTTTTAAGTCAAGAGTGAATAAGTTACTTATAGGCTAGCTTGCTCCACGGTCAACCACATCATCGTGTATACGATCCGGTGAGATACTGGTCAAACGCGAGTCTATCAACAATAATAATAAAGATACTCTATAAAAACTTCGATAGTGGTCAAATAATAATAATAAAAAATAGGACATGTTTCGTAAAAGATGTAAAAGCTTAACCAATTACTCCCATTCCTTGCTACACATTTTATCGTAATCAGATCATCTGAACTTACTCAACTAAAAACACTTATAAATCTATTCAAAGGTTAAATCTATTAGAAAATCTGCCCCAGCCACGCCCCCAATTTTAAAAACAAACACCAACTTATTGTTTTAATATAATCAGGAGGATCTTTCTCAGGTGTGATAACATACAACATTACACACACGAAAAGGTTGGAACAGATTAATGCGTTTGATAAATGGGATGAAAAGTAATTGAGGTTATGTAAATACAGTTTTGTTATATAATTATTGAGTTCCAGTTTAAAGGTTAGTGTATGACCTAATGAGATTAGGTTAATATCATATTGTATGTAAGCTTTCAGCACATGAATCTTGTTTAGTTTATTTTTATTAGAATATATTTATATGCTGAGATATGAGTCTTTTTGGCCTCGCACAGGTCTTTTATTTTTATCTTATAAGATTGTTTTCTTTTATTTTTTATATTAAATTAAGTATTTATAGATTAAGTAGTTACTTTTTATTATATTGTTGTCTGTACTGTGCCAGTCTCAAGTAAATGTTTTATTTCTTTCTTTCTTATATTTCGTATGACCGATATTTCTTAAAGTTGTTTGTCTTTAATGATATTATGAATAGATTTTGAAATGTTTTGAAGCAAACGATTCGTTTTTTAGGGTTCCGTACCTCAAAAGGTAAAAACGGAACCCTTATAGGATCACTTTGTTGTCCGTCTGTCTGTCTGTCTGTCTGTCTGTCTGTCTGTCAAGACCTTTTTTCTCAGGAACGCGTGGAGGTATCAAGCTGAAATTCATATCAAATACTCAAGTCTATGGTCTCTTGGAGCTGTGAAAAAATCAAACTTCTAAGTCAACGCGATCAAAAGATACTCCCGTTTATGCCGCAAATTTTCGACACTCGCAAGGGAATCAAAACCTACAGGGTACTTCCCGTGAACTCAGAATCTTGAAATTTGGTATGAAGCAACGTCTTATAGCAGAAATATAGGAAAAATTGCGAAAAGTATACATTTTTAGTTATATCATATAATAAAAATATTTTTAATAATTTTAAACTTACTACCCCTTTCCTCATGAACGCGTAGTGGTATTATATTGAAATTCATATCAAATACTCAAATCTATAATACCTTTAAGCTGTAAAAAAATCAAACTTCTATGTCAACGCAATCAAAAGAAACAGGAATTAAAACCGCATATTTTGAAACTCGCCACTACTCGCAAGGGAATCAAAACCTACAGGGTACTTCCCGTGAACTCAGAATCTTGAAATTTGGTACGAAGCAACGTCTTATAACACAGATAAAGGAAAAATTGCGAAAAGCATAAATTTTTAGTTACATCATATAATAAAAATATTTTTAATAATTTTAAACTTATTACCCCTTTACTCATGAACGCGTAGTGGTATTATATTGAAATTCTTAACAAATACTCAAGTCTATAATATCTTTAAGCTGTAAGAAAATCAAACTTCTACGTCAACGCAATCAAAAGATACAGCAATTATATACCTACAGGTTTGTACGGAACCCTCGGTGCGCGAGTCTGACTCGCACTTGGCCGGTTTTTTTTTGGTTTATCCAACGGTGTGTGTGGTGTGGTGTATGTGTTGTGTTTCTTGTTTTTTTGGTGGATAGTTGTGGTATTTTGGCCTGTCTTATTCATTATACAAATGTAGGGGCACAGCAGGGTCGAAGCCTACTGGGGCCGTAGGTGATGCAAAAGAGAATCTCGGGGCCATGGAACGAAGGCAAAGAAGGAATAGGAGTGGGTTTTAATCAGTAAAAGTCTGACACGCCCTCCCGCCCCACTCAAGGACGGGAGATGTCATTAGATGATTTCCCACCTAAAAAAAAGTCATTATACAAAAAAAAATTCATGAATAAATCATTATTTATTCATGAATTTTTTTTTGTAAAATGATTTTTTTTAGATCCATTGATCTAAAAAAATATTTTATTAAAATTAGACTACTTAAATTCAATACTAAATGGTTCTTTAGTAACTTATCTAAGACTAGCTGACCCGGCGAACTTACTACCACCTAACAGTCAATGAATGTAGTATATCTTTCGTCAGTCAACCGATTGCGATGAAACAAAGCCTAAGTAATATATCAAGTTACACACAATTTTAATGTATAAAAGTTATTTACACGATTTCGTACATATTACGTGATGCGCGCACAACTAAAAACTTCTACAGATTAATTATAGGTACATATTATAGTACCGAAAGTCCAGACTCTTTGGTCCTTTAGATCTAGGTCTTACATTGGCTTGAATCAATAAATAGTAAAATAGTAATAATAATAGTAGTGAATGTGCTTTACTTATGAGTAAAGCATATTCTAAAATAAGGCATATTTCACATATGAAGGCGCGGCGTAAGTCGTGGGAATCTCATAAAGCGATTGACGCGCTTCGTTATGTAGAACGATCTGTAATTGCGATGTACGGACAGCAGAATAACGGTAGCTTTACATCGCTTTTATTGCTACAATACGTTATGACTACTGATGTTTTTATTATCATGTCTCTTTGTTGAGAAATAGCTAAGAAAAGGAATCGTTATTTTGTAAACATTAACAAAATGAGATTTTTTTGTTGCTTTTGGTGTCGGCAGTGATGCAAATATGGATTAAGTGGAATTCAAATTGCGAGAAATGTGATTTTAATAGCAATACAAACGTAAAGCGAAGTCTTTTTTGACCTACATGGGTAAGACAAATCCTTACTCGTTGCTCATTCGAAATATTAGCTATCATCATATTTCCCTAACTTATGTCGAACAAATAGAAAAGATCTAATTTAAACTTATTGCGTCGATGAAGAAAATAATAGCATAATAACTAACGAAGTTCCTAGGACAGCCGAGCCAACTTCTAGCCACGCCTTTATTATTTGAACTTTTAACCCTTGCAAAGTTTATGTCCATCGTAAGAGGCTGTTACTTATACCTGAGTTAACATAACTGCTATAAAACAACACGAGAATAAAAAAAAACCTTCCATCCTTTTACTTCTACGCTCCGTTTTTCACAAGCATAACGGTTTTCAATCAGTCGAGGCCATAAACCCAGAAAAGTTGATATTACGAGACTAAATAAAATAGAGCTATCATCGGGCCGTTTTATAGTTCAATTATTCATACAATAAAGCGTAAAATCCATGACATTTATAAATATACGATCGATTTTGTAACCGATTACGAATTCAAACATCGATAAATCGATTCAGCTCAAAATCACGCGGCAATCAAGAAAACATACAGTGATCACGAAATGGACAATTATTAGTCACAAATTAAATTTCATGGCGTGATATTTTATTCTCTGTTATGTTGTCGGTACACGCGATCGTTTTCATACGATATCATCACGCTATTTGTTACGAAGGGTTCAAATGCTATTGAGATAAATGTTTTTGCTATCGCTCTTTAGTTTTTTCGTTTTTTTATGGAAGTATTTGGCGGGATTTCTTCGAGCGAAGTTCAGTGGCTGTTGTAATTATTTTCAAATTGCTATATCTTATGATGTAAAATTGGTTGAGTCTAGTATCTGTGACTACGCAACTGGATATTATGGAATCAATGAAACAGTCTCGGTAAAATGGAGCTGAAAATTTTATTGTAGTGTTGAATACCTCATCAAGTCAACCTTCTCAGTTTACTGAGAAGGTTGACTTGATATATTTTCTGCCAAATACTACAAAAACATTAGAATGTGTACATCCATATTATAATGGTAAACAAATTAATTATTCATACAAAGACATGGCTTAAAAGACTTAGTATCTAAGCCAAAAACCTTACTGTAAAAAAGAACTTATTATAATGTTTTGTTTTGTTTACTAACATAGTTATTAAGAATTCTGTTACTAACAATTTTGGACCTAGTTGCCATTAATAAACAACTTTTACTATTATTATATTACGATGAAACATTTGCTTTTTCTTTTTGTGTAGGTATCTATGACGATCAGCAGTCAAACTTTTTTTAAAAAAAATCGACAGATAAACCGAAATATGTGTTTAGATTTTGAATTAATTTATTAGCAAAATAATTGCGTCACAAATGTTGTGCATTACTATTCATTTGTATGTGTTTGCGTCAAATCGACTTGAAGATATTCAATGACGTTACCAATTTAATGAGAGTCTTCATACAAAATAAATCTTCGATTGTGTAATCAAAGATTTAATTTATATGATGATTTTTATGTTTTTATTTTGCAATTTTTAAAAGTGAAAAAAAGAGTGAAAGAACCTTTTAATAATACGTTGTAATATTTATTTTACTATAATTATGTATAAATATAATTATGATGGTACATCTTTTCATTGTATGTTAGATATACTATTTTAAAGTCAAACGCTTAATTAGTATGTGCTTACTTTCTTATTGCTCTTACACACGGTGTCTATGTGTGTACATGAATTGATAAATAAATGAACTTTTTTTGTGCTTATCTATAGTATTTCATTAATTAGTTAGCCGAACACCATCGACCCCCTGTATTATTTAAAGTTTTTACGATCCATCCTAAAGTTGTCTAGTAGATATCGCTGTCAGTGATAAAACCGCTATTGTACCCATAGATTTAAGTTTATATATAAGTTGTGTTACTTTTTTGGTGTATAATACAGTATATTCTATTTTAATCTATTCTATTCTCTACTAAAATAATTTAATACTATGTAACTCTTAAGTACCCATACCTTAAAAATCAAATCTTCGTAAACTAAAGCCAGTTCTCGTAGTAAACAAACAAAGTTATTGTAGTTGTTAATACACACACGTTAGAGTGTAACAATTATGTGGGCTTGCGTAGTTAGGGGCCACTTAACAGGTTGGGCCCTCGTGGCTGGGGATTAGATCTGGTTAGAAGGAAAGTTGGTTAATATTGATATCTGCTTCTTATACTGGGTTTGTTTGAAGATGGAAGTGTTGTATGTCTAGTTTATTTTTGAAGAAAGTTTACGATGGATAATGCGTTACTAACTAGATGATGTTGGACGGTATTCTATAGGATGCATTTTGGAGATTATGCGCGGGAATTACATGACTTGAGTCCGCCATCAAACTTTCTACCATCAGACAACCCTGCGTATGGCGAGTGTCCACCTTTACATTGTTAACATCTCTACGGTCCGCGTTTTGCCTCGTCGTTTATATTGCGTACATCGAATGACTGGAGCAATTTGCCTGCTGCGGTCTTCCCGTCCGATTATAATTTAGGTGTCTTCAAGGCTAAAGTGTTAATAAACTAGTGCGTTTGTTAAGAGTGTTGTGTAAGTTGTGCTCTATCAATGATTGCGTCACTGCTTACCATCAGGTGGGATCGCAGTCAGGCACTAGTTTATATCATTTAAAAAAAAAACTCTCGTATCTTGGACAGACGATAAGCATTGTCATATAGTGTGACTATGCTGCCAGTCTTTTGGACACATACTGGTCGACAGCGACGCGGAAGAGTTTTCAACGCCATATTTTAAATTGTTTTTAGTTAGATTTAATTAGTTAAGGGTTTTTATTATTCTTAGTTTTAGTGTATATTTATATAATTTGTAGTTAGTTGTATATAATCTGATCTATCACACAGCTTAGGTTTATATTGATAGGTACATATGACTGTTTTTTTTTTTTTAATTTTCTTCATTCATAACAATATATTATTGTAAATTTAGTTTGTTGTCTGTTGAAAAAATTAAAATCTCAAACCAGAAATATTTCGCAACGTAAAAAGTCAAATGAAATAAACAGAACCTACAAATTAAATTGTTTAAAATTACAACCATTAATGACTACGTTGAATTGGTGTTGTGATACGATATTGGACATTCTGTTTTACAATAACATACAAAAAACCAGGAAAAAAAAAAAAATCACACCTGTGTCTTAATCCTTCACAAAAACTTGCTTCGCTCTGACATTCATGTCCTATTTAACAGCATTTTTTTCCCAATGTTTGTTTCTCAGTCTCCTAAATCCTAGCCTCTAATCATAACGACCAATCACGCGTCCCGCATAGTTCATTAGACCTCATTACCACTTTTGAACACCAATGAATCAATACAACCATTTACAAACTTATTTACACGCTGATATACTGAAATCCAAACGATTATCGCCGTTAACTGCATGGGATTAAAGGACTGTGTGATTAGGTAAGACGTGAAATGCAAGTTTGTTTTTTATAACCCGTTGAAATGTCGAAATATTTTCTTACTTAATTCCTTCAGCCTGATGCATTACTAATGTAACCAAGCTTTTTGTTGGCACTTTATGTGCATAAAAATAAAGGCGACTTTCCTATGAATTTTATTCGTCGAACTAGGATAATATTGTTAGTGTAAAACAGTGATGTTTACATTACCAATAGTTAAATCCGTGATTAAGTTTGTCCGTTAACGAAGGTGTGATATGGGTTGTTTCGAGGTTAAACGATCGTTTCGAAACAAGCCATGTTTGGTTTATGAATTAGTGTTTGATTCTATGGTTAGTAATGAACATGTTGTAGGTGAAGGTATTCGTCACGATTCTATGTAATGAAAAGTACTTCATTTTAATGAGTTTTGGCCCTTTTGACATTAGAACTTAGACGACCAGTGAATCCCGATGAGGCAAGGACTAACTTTAAAAAAAATAAGATAGTTACAACAAAAAAAAACAGCGTATTACGTAAGTATGCTAAAGAGTAACAAACTGTTAATTAATAAGTCAAAATAAGAAAAATGGGGTATTATCTATAGGAAGAAAATGTCACGATGTTTTCTACAAGAGCAAGGAATGACCAGGAAACGGTGGATAGATTGTATGAAGGCTGGTTTATCTAGAAAGGGGTTCACTATTGAGATGTCGCCTAACATATAATTGTTGTCGAAGAAGATTCAGGTTGCACTTACCCCAAATAATTCATAATTTTTAATTTTACATCAAAACTTCGTTTTGTACATTGTGATAAGGCAATTCATGTAGAAAGACAAGCTTAACTTGGCGATGGTTTTTTCTAGCAAACCTTTAAATGATATTGTCCTACTATTTCGATCAACAATTAAATTTTTCCTTCAAGAAATGCGGAGATGGGAGTATGAAAAGGAGTCATAACAGCGGCTGGAAGTATAATGTGGAGTACGAAGGAGAAGTGGTAGCAGGACACTGTTTACTCCTCGGAACGAGGTATTCAAAGCGTTCGCGTTGATGAGCATAGGGGTTACACAGAATAGTATAGAGAAGGTATGAGATTTGGGTATAAGAATAATGGTGATTCAAAGACCATTTCTTCAAAGATGGCCATGAGGTTAGATATACAATACACGTATGAAACTAGTGACAGGTGAACCCATTATCTATCTCAATTGAGATCCAACGTGGGATCTGGTTACGCAAGAGCCAGGGTTCAAAGTGAATCGGTTCGAATGTGGCAATAGCATCGTTGCTCTGAACATAATAATTGTGATTCCTTGCACCACATGCCTTAGTTATTTATGTACTGTAAAGTTCAACTTTAATACTAACGTTGTTTTGTGAGAGTGTTTTCATTTGTTAACGTTATTTGAAGATGTGCTGAGTAAGTGCGTAGGCTTTAGACCGCCCATCGTTACACCTTTATTTGTAATAATAGCATTTAATCAGTTTAAAATGTTCCTGTTATGTGAATTTTTGTGAATTACCTTAGTTTAAGTGAACCAATGTTGTGTCAGTGAAAAATACGAGTTTGTCTCATCGGTTGTATTCTGCTACCAATCCTATTTCTAATATGACAGTTCTAACTGCTGGAAATCAGGCCTCCTCTGTAGGAGAGCCATGATCCAGTGAGGATCGGTGGATATCACATGACTACAAATTTTTAGTTCGAGGACATGCCGGTTTTCTTACGACGTTTTCCTTCATCGTTTTGAGAGCAGTGGTGATGAAATAAATTACAAAAAGTAAAGTGCATACATGGGTTTGAATCCAAAATGTACAAATTGTAAGTTGGCGCCGTCACCTCGGGGTCACCACTGCTACTATTTGTAATGGCGTACAGTAAAAAGTATTACTTATATCCAGATTTAAGAAGGTGAGGGGGAACTTCTGTTTTTGGTCAAAGTCTGACATACACTCTCACTAAGGAATGTCGTGTAACCCAGCAACCTAGTTGTGGAGATCATATAAGTAAAGTACTGATATCCAGCAGCATCTGGTAAGAGTGGAAGCCGATCACAGCACAGTTGAGAAAAGGCTTCACAGACAATGATGTCTTTTTTGAATTTTTTTACGGTTTGTCAGCAAACCGTAAAAAAATTCAAAAGCTGCCAATCAGATATCACATACCAATCGAACCTGCTTTTACCATATCACACAATGCCAAATACGCTTCACTCTCACGTCACATCATCCATCATAATAAACACAAACGATTTCTTTCATTCCACCGTCAGATTGTAAACGCCATTAACATATTGTTTTAGTGGTCAGTGGCTCTGACTGCTATGCCGGAGGTCGTGGGTTCGATTCCCACCCAGGACAAATGTTTGTGTGATGTATGTAAGTATTTAGAAATATACATCAGTTGTCTAGTACACATAGCACAAGCTCTGCTTAGTTTGAGACTAGATGGCGTTGTGTGAAAGTTGTGGAATAATAAATTCATAAATTCCTCGCTGGTCCATAAAATATCGTAAGACAATAATAGCTAGGTCAACGGTCCTACGTAAACGAGTCAACGCGACAGCGAACGTGAAGCGATGTGGCGCGAATAGAACAAACAATTGGCACTCGATTGCATTGGGCTACGTGACCCACCGTACGTTGGTGCGGTGCAGCGATGAGCGAAGCAAAGTGGTCGCGATGAATCGGTTTGATAATTTCACACGAACTTTTGCGATGACTTGTTTTATATAAAAGGTAGTTGAAGCGGTGACTTCGCATATACTTAAGACAAAGCCGCCGCATCGCATTCAATTAGCGTGAACTGCATTAGATCGCTTCGCAACTACAATTCTCGTTTGACGACCCATAAAGTCGTGACGTGTTGTGCAGTGGAGTCGCACACGAGACCTGACACGAGTGATATTATTTAATTTCGCAACAGTACAGTGCGAGGTGAAGACGGCGGTTATTACATGAAATTACCTTTTAAAGTAATTAGATCACGCGAATCTGTTACGTGATCTACTGAGTTCAATTTGTGGTTTGTTTTTGTTTTTAGTGTTGTTTCTGTTCTTGACTTCCTGGGGTATGAAACAGAGATTAATTTGGTCCTTAAAGTCTGATTGGTGTGTTGTTGACCGGTCTACACTATCCTTTCATATATTAATATTGAAACCATGGCGTTTCATGCCGGTTCTTCTCCATAGGAAACGATCAATTGGAACCGTACACTTCTGACATCTTATAAGGTCATCCCGCCATATTCTCCTTCGTGGTATGCCACGACCCCGCGTCGCTGTGTTCGGTCACTAATCCTGTGTTTTACGGGCCCACAGTTCGTTAAACATAAGGTAGAAATGTCCTACCCAGGTCCATTTAATTTGGGCAGCCTTTTGAGCCACATCAACGATTTCCGAAACTATAAATTAATTTTGTATAATCTACGTAAGTACCGTGTGGACGCACCATTAATGAAACAAATACGAGTAGTTACGACTTATTACGTCTGTATCAGACCGTGACATTGTACGGCAGTAAGTCACAGTTGACTCTTGCCAGTGCGCAAGTTCGCGGGTAAAAGTGAAAAAATAACATCGCTCCAGTTCTCACGGGCAGTCAAGTGTTATGTGCTAGCGTTTGAGGCACAGGCGGAAGCGATTTGACAAAAAATATTTTTAATTTTTTTTTAAAGATTTTTTTTAAGCTAATTACTATAAAAACGGACTCTAGCAGTGATGATTTTATGTACTCTGTGTGTGTGTTTTACTGTATTGTTTAAATTTCTCTCATATTTCTTATCTCAATTTTACATTATTAAAAATTCTGATTGATGTTGATTTTATATGCTCCAATTAGCTCTTTCATATCATTTATTAAATAAGGTAAACATAATTAGATCACCATTCACCTGTTATGTGTAACAACACTAAACGACACATAACCAAAGAAAACGCCGGAGAGTTAACAAGAACATGTCCATATACTTGTTGTGTGGTCACCAATGATGTGGTCAGTGACGTCGTAATTATGGGTCAAGCCGATACCTAACGTTTGAAGCAATTATTAGACCTGTACGACAGTCAAATAATATAATTAATTGACTTATATGGAACGCTTAGTTTCATTAAGTCCGCCTATGTATTCATACCTCTGCTGTACATAAAGTTAAAATAAATGAGGAAGCACCATGAATTAAGTAATCTTCTTATTGTTGCAAATATCAGCCAGGCTGCATTGTATATTGCTTTTTGCTTAAGCAAAAAGTTATAGTAAAGAAAATATTCTCAAACACTGTAACTCCTAAACGCTAAAATCAACTGTGGCGACCACCACCAGAAGAGCAAAGTACAAGTAAACAGGTTCAACGTGCTGAAGAGTTTCCAAGATACGAATCAACAGTTTCGGAATCCGCAATGGAATTAATCAGAAAAGAACAGTGGAGATGTAAAAAAATAACTTGAAAAAGCAAGCTTTCCAGCACCTATGACAAATTAATATCTGTCATTAATAAGAAGTTGCTGCAAAGCCCCGCACCCCCGAAGCTATCAGAAATATCAAGTTTATTACTGCGTTTGTATGCTATGACGTTGATGCCTGTATAACCGCTACAGCTTATCCCTCACATCCCAATAACCGCTCAGCCTTGATCTTGCTACCGTCGCTTAATTAACTGCGCCAGTTTACGCGGAGTGGCGCGTGCGCAAGTGACGTCAGCCATTGTTTCGATTTAATTAGTTCAATGTTGTGAATGAGAGGCTGGAAAAAAGTGGTGTAATACGCGTAGATAGTAGTCGTAGTAAGCGCAAGTTCATGTGCAAGGAAAAGATAATGTTTTTTGGAGTGGATTTGTTCTTTAGTGTGTGTATCATTGTTTCTTTTTTACTTGAGTTGCTACTGAAGATATTTGGAACGAAGACTGGAGTTTAAATAGATGTCTTTAACATCGCGTGGATTGCATATTCATCAACAAGTTACTTTTATACGATGCAAGTCAAATGTGTGATTTGTTGACGAAACTATATTCTGTGTAACAAATTTGATATTGCAAAGCCTGACGCAAGTGTGTACAACAACAAATATAGTAACAAAATCTGCTTTTAACTATTCTCAGTCACCTTTTTAACTAATTACTCCAACAGTGTCCCAATCTCAAAAACAATAATCCAATAAAATTATCCAATTGCGTGCAACAACTTCCAGATAGACAGAACAATGTGACGACTATTATTTTGTGAATATCAATCATATTCAGGATGACACTCTGTGGCCGTAAAATTGAAATTCTATCGAGAACGCATAGCATTACCGAGTTATGGCTACTTATTACGGTGAGGCTGGTTTAGTGGACACGACACGATGCCGACACGACCGCTGTGCGGTTGCTGTTATTAGCGTAAATCTTTTGTGAAGGTTGGTAATTGTGGAGTGGTGAAATGGCGATGCAAACTGGGTGTATGACCATTTTGTAGATTGTTTATTGAATGTGTTGAAGTAGCTTATGAGGTAAATATTATTTAGTATTAAATAGAAGTTTTTACTGGAAAAATATTAGACGTCGAAGAGAAACAAGTGAATTGAAGTGAAAGTAAAAGAGTTAAAAAATATTTTGAATATATCAGATTAAGTTTTGCAACTTGATCTATTACTAAGGTTCTACTAAAGTAACATTTCAACCCATCTCTTGCAGATAACGTTGTCAAAAATCGCACATAATAAACATCACCTTTCAAATCGCAGACGTTACGGCGCCCATAACATTCACACTCAAGTTGAGTGCTAAGGAACGGTTGAGCCAAAACAGATATGTCAAGTCGACTGTGACGAGCTTGCCACGCTTGACGTCTGCTGTCACAAGCCAAAGAGGAATTTGTATGTGTCAAAGAGAGATTGTGAAGAAAATGAACGGGTGACGATGAATTTTGAGTTTAGAGAGAAAATCGTAGTGATTGAAAGCCCGTAAAACAGCAGCAGAAATTATACTTAGTACCTATACATTTTTCTGGTTTTGCTACTTATTTTATTTATTTATTTATACTTCATGTACAGTGGTGGTACATAGGCGGACTTAACGCCACAAGGCATTATGACGAAGACCGAACTAAGGTTGAGAGGACTTCAAGTAGTTCCGAATTTTACGCTTAAAGGAAAATTTGCTTTCAGCTTTTTTGATATTTTCTCTTTACCATACTAAGTATCAAACGACGAACGACTTAATTGTAAAATTAACATAGTAAAATTTTTATTTGTGTTCATTTTGATTTGTCTGCACTTTTCTTATGCTTTACTCACAATAACTAGTTAACTTTGTACTAAGTATTCTTGTATTTCCAATTATACTAGAAAATCTTTACGAGAGCATAATTACTTCATCTTGTCAAATTACAGTCTGGCCTATTACCTTAAAGCGTATAGTCCCTCTAACATCTGGCCGGAGTAAAATGCACACATACTCATACAGCCGCCTTAGAGCCCCGCTGACCTTTAAAACCATTTCCTTTTCGAAATATTCATTGATTTACATATGCTATGTACATTCTGAAGAACACTTGACCAACAATTTTATTTTGTAAACACATTTCTAAAGATCAAAGCCATTTAAAAAGAGTAAGGAAAACAAGCGAAAAAATATCATGTCGTTAACAATGTTTTTTTGGTACAAGTATTAGTCATACGGAAAAATATTATGTTGATAATGTTGTTATGACTATAATAAACATATATTTTTTTCAAACCTTTTGACCTAGCCGTTACCGAGGAAGAGGCTTCAGAAAGTCACTGTTTTATGGCACTCCTCGGGAGCTAGGACCTTAACGCATAACTCTCTAAGAGTCTCAGTAATAATTTTACAAAATCTACATTTCCTCATTCTGAGATCTAAGAGGCACAACATTAATTACACAGAATTCATATTAGCCAATTATAAAATTTTAGTTCGTGATATATCGAAACGAAAACAACAATTATAACTCAGTAATTAATAACTATAAAAAATCGAGACCGTCTTTCACCACTCCAATTCTCAAAACACTTTCGACAAATAGAAGGAATAGAAATAATGAGGCTGTCATCGATAACATTGACAAATTAAATATCAACATCCATTACAACTTTACTAATACAGGCTTATTAAACAAAACTGAACTTTACCGTGATCACAATAGGAGTTATGAAGCTGGTATAGTTTAGTTGGTGGAACATATGAGGAGTGAAGATAGGTAATGTCAGAATTTTTGCCACAGTGTAATTAGAGAGATCTCTGACGCAAGGGGTCATGCGAACGGAATGGTAGAAATCGTTATTTGGAACTGTGTGGTGGAGTGTGGTGCAATATGGCAGAGACAGCGGATTAATGTGAGAATTTTAGAGGTCAAAGGACAAAGATATAGTAAACTAGGCAAATTATAAGCTTGATGGGAGGAAAATCAATAGAAATAATAAGATATAGAATTAACAAATACGAGTCGCGCACGAATGGTTCCGTACCCTTATCTATAAAAACGGCAAAAAAATCACGTTTGTTGTATGGGAGCATGGGACCCTTAAATATAATATTAAATATAATAATATATTTTATTATGTCTTTTTGTATTTTTTTATAGCGACTATAGAAATATATAATCTGTGAAAATTTCAACTGTCTAACTAACACGGTTTATGAGATACAGCCTGGTGACAGACGGACGGACAGCGGAGTCTTAGTAATAGGGTGCTTTACCCTTTGGGTAGGTACGGAACCCTAAAAATAATATCTTAGCTACAGTTTAAATCTCTTAGAACGAATATCAATTATATTTCTACTAGCGACCCGCCCCGGCTTCGCACGGGTGCAATGCTGATCACTTCATAGCATAAAACAAAGTTGCTTCCCGCTGTTTGTCCCTATGTACGCTTAGATCAGACAGCGCTTATCATTCACAGTGCAGTCGCGCATTTTGAACTTCTTCGGCCATGTATCTCGTGGTGGTAATGACTCCATAGAGCGTCTCGTAGTGCAGGGCAAAGTTGAGGGCACCAGGCCACGTGGTAGATCACTAATGAGATGGACAGACCAGATCAAGGCCGCAACTAAGTGCTCGGTTTATGAATGTACTCGGAAAACTTGCAGTCCGCGATGTGAATAGCGCCGTGTTACCAAGATCACTCATCGTGATTCACAGTGATGACCACGACCGCTCTGGTAAGAGTGTACCGACTGAGAAGAAGATCTTTAAAACTACGCAACGGGTTTTGATGCGGTTTTGATCAGCATTGCACCCGTGCGAAGCCGGGGCGGGTCGTCAGTACTAATCATACTACAGAATGTCTTTATATACAACGTTCACAGCTTTTTTTTGTCATTAGATAATAACAAACAGGTTTTCTTTTGAGGTTACTCTTGAAAGAGCGACATATCATTGGTCATGTGAAAAACACTCAACGATCACTAACGTTGCAACGTTGAAAGTTTGACCCTGCGATTTATTATTGTTCATTGCAAAAGATATCTTTACTTGCCTCTGTGTGGACTGCCCGGAGGACACGATGGAGCACACGTTGGAGGTGTGCCTAGCTTGGGCAGAGCAACGCCGTGTCCTCATGGGGGCGATCGGCGGTGGTGACCCCTTGCGCCGGGTCTTGGTACAGACCATGTTCCGGAGCGAGGAGGAGTGGCAGGCGGTCGCCTCCTTCTGCGAAGCAGTAATGCTGGCAAAGGAGGCGGCCGATCGCGTGAGGTAACGGTCCTCACGCCCCAACCGCCGTCGGGAATCCGATCCCGATTTCCGGCCACCGTAGGCGCGGGCTTCCGGACGGCGACCGTCCGGTAACCATTCGGACCGAGCCCAAGTCGTTGACGGCGCTTAGTGTTCCACGCGCGCCTCAGGGAGATGTCAGCAAATCGTAGGGGCCCAGCAGGGTCGAAGCCTACTGGGGCCACGGGTAGTGTGAGAGTGAAACCTTGGGCCCTGGGACGAAGGCAAAGAGGGAACAGGAGTGGTTTAGTAGTTAGTTTTAGTTTTTAGTCAGTAAAAGTTTGAAACTATCTCCCGCTCCGCCCAAGAGCGGGATTTGTCATTAGACAATTTTCCCACCTAAAAAAAAAACATTCCAAAGCGTAGATCTCTATGGAGAAGAATGTGCAAGAAACTCCATGGACACACATCTTCTCCGGTACCACATCCAGTGAGTATTGTGCACTCTATTATGACAGTTTTTAGTGATTTTACCAGCAAACGCGTGCCATTGCATAGTTTAGATGGATTCAGGTTTTTTAATAAAATAACAGGACAACCTATTTTCAACGCCATTTTATGAGGAGGGTTCAAAGAATTAAGAAATTCTGTAGGAAAAAACCTTTTTACAAAAAAAAAATAACCGACTTCACTATAAAAAGCGGGCAAGTGCGAGTCGGACTCACGCACTGAGGGTTCCGTCAAAACTTAGGTTACCTAACCTAACCTACCTATGAAAACAGTTCAATTCCAAAATTGAGTTACGAAGATTTTTCCGAATCGCAAAAGACGTTACTACAAATTTACAGTTTTCAATTTTTTTTCCTATACTTGTGCTATTAGACCTTGCTTCATGGCAAATTTCAGGATTCTAGGTCAACGGGAAGTACCCTATGAATTTTGATTCCCTTGAGAGTGTCGAAATATACGTTTTTTGCGACATAAACGTCTGTATCTTTTTTTGTTAGCTTAGAAGTTTGATTTTTTCACAGTTTCAAGGGACCGCAGACTTGATTATATGGTTTTAATTTCAACTCGATACCTCTACGCGTTTCCGAGATAAAGGGTCTTGACCAGACATACCCACAGACAGACCGTCTAACAACAAAGTGATCCTATAAGGGTTCCGTTTTTTCCTTTTTAGGTACGGAACCCTAAAAACAAAACACTAAAACGATCAATATAACTTTAATTTTGGAAGTCAGTGTTTTTGGTACTGTCTGCTTGTTATTTAACACTGACTTCCAAAATTAAAGATCGTTTTAGTGTTGTTTTTTTGTGGTGAAGTTGGTTATTATTTTTGTAAAAAAAAATTTATTTCACACTTTTTAGTTGTGATACATTTATAGCCAGAGTACCTATTTCTCATGACAATTCGATTTAAGCCAAACACTGTTAAGATACATTATTTTATTATGAAGTCCCCATCCACCTCCCAGCTCCATCATCTGGTCATTTCGATAGTACCTTATAGCCAAAGTGCATCTGATGACAATTCTAATAAGCCCAAACACGGCTAGGGTACATTAATTAATTACGGAGTTCCAGTGCCTATCTTCCAGCTCCATCATCATCATCAGATCACTTTGATGCTACCATTTTCAACATACTCGTAACTATGCAGAACCATTTATTTATATGCATTGTCATAGTTACTTCTATCTTCATTGTGATATCTATGTAGGGGTGAAGTTTCATTGGCCATTTCTGGTCTTTTTCATCAGTTCCACTTCATCAAATGTTACTTTTTGACTGTAAATGCTTAAGTTCTCGATGAAAATACTAAAATCATTATATAGTTGCCTAGAATATTTGGGGAGTTCCCTCGATTCCTTATGGATCCCATCATCAGAACTGGATTTTGAAAAAAATAGGACCAATCTGGAAGCAAAAATTTTGCAAGTCGGTCCAGAAACGACGCGAGTTCTGAGGTAACAAACGTAGAATCAAGTTATTTACCGCAACCGCTATGTCCCTGCATTTTAAATCTGTAATATCTTCGATAATATTCATTTAAATTACACGCTGTAAAGGGCTATATTGATCTACATTAAATGTACAATTTATTTAACATACTTAATTGGATAAAGATTAACGCTGTATTGCTTAAAATCGTTTCGTAAATAAGCCATTATTTCTCGTAAAAAGTAAAAGATAAAAAATGGTTATTGTGGGTTATCCCTAAGAGATGGACATATACCATCGCGGACTTTTTTGTAGACATTTTTAAGGTGAACAATACTGTAGTACACTATTTTGATATATCTCGTGGAATTCAGCCAGCGTTTGCAATGTAAGTGCAAAAAAATGTGTTTATTTACGACATCACATTGGAAACCTCCAAAATCATCAGTGTTCCTCTATTATATTGTGCATGTATCATACACATAAACCTTCCTCTTGAATCACTCTATCTATTAAAAAAACCTTCATCAAAATCCGTTGCGTAGTTCTAAAGATCTAAGCATACATAGGGACAGACAGACACGAAAAGTGACTTTATTTTATACTATGTAGTGATTAATGTAACCAAAACCATATTTAAAAAGAATCCTTAAATCGCTAACGCTTATCGCCCCGCTACATCTCCTCCCTCACACCACAACCCGCTAAGTTTCGTTCACAGTTAATTAAAATTAATAATCGTTAACTGACCAGCGTATTGTAAATTAATGATTTATAAATTTCCTCTGCGAGCTACTTGAGGGCGACTGCTGCTAATGATGTAACTGTAAAGATCAGCGGGGATTGGAAGGCGGGGAGATGGTCTGGTACGCGGGCAGTTTTTATTATTGTTGTAAAGTTGAGATGGATTCCTGAAGATACTGGTTATTGAGAAGGTATTTGAATTAACTTTAGAAGGAGTCATAAGGTCCTGTTAACAAAATCCATTTAATTGGGAAGCGATTTACTTACGTTTTTTTTGCATTTAGCAGGTCAATAACTGGTTCTATTTTTATTAAAAAAATGGTTTTAGTTTATAATTATTTTGTTTTTGTCTTTAATTTTTAAATAATGTTTATATACTTGTGACTAAACACACGTGCTTGATACAAGTCAACCAACAACATATGACAGGGGATCGCAACTGACTCTTTTAAACACAGGTTACCTCGTAACCTATCTTGAAGAGCAGTACTGCACCCACTAACTAGTATAAGTAAACATGTGGTTGTGTAACACAAGAATATACCTATTATATTATTATTATTGTTATTATTTACGATCGTGACATCTATTTATTTATCGTATAATTGTAATCAATAAAGTCATCAATACATTCCGCTTAGTTCACCTACCCCACCCCTACCCTACCCTATTGTTTGACTATTTCATGAAAAATTCATTCCTTAGGGTCAGCTGAACTGAAAGGGGTTGTATTGATAATTTTAATGATTATAACTCGGTAAAGCCATATTTGTTACATTCGCTAATCATATTTCATCGAACATTCTGACACTAAAATGCAAAAAGAAAAAAATATACTATATATATTTTCGCGTTCTACCCTTTTTTTTTATAGGTGGGAAAATCATCTTATGACAAATCCCGCTCTTGGGCGGAGCGAGAGATAGTGTCAGACTTTTACTGACTAAAAACCCGGAGCAGTCACTTCTATGATCAAAGCAAAATATACTTAGCATAGCATAGTCGGCCTTATAATGTTCCCACTGTTGGGACTCAGGCCTCCTCTCTAGGAGAAGGAATGGGCCGTAATCTACCACGCGGGCCCTGAGCGGGTTGATGGATGTCACATGTCTTCGTATTTTTGGTTCTTGGACATGCAGGTTTCCTCACGATGTTTTCCTTCACCGTTTTGAGAGCAGTGGTGATGAAATAAATTACACAAAGTAATGCGCCTGGCTGGGTTTGAATCCGCAACCTACAACTCGTAAGTCGGGGGCCCTTACCACTCGGCCACCACTGCTCACTGCCAAAATTTACTTAGAAGTAAAATAATACGTTCGTTTTACCGTATATTGTATTTACTTATTTACTAGTTAACTCATCATTATCATTTTAGCCAGAAGACATATATTGCTGCATAGAAGCCTCATCCATGATCTTCACAGTCAGGTCAAGTCATCGGTCCACGATGTGGGGGGCCTACCACCGCTGGATCTTCCGTTTCGCGGTCGCCACTACAGTACCTTTCGTCCCCGTCGACCATCTGTTCTGAGAGCAATGTGCCTGCCACTTAAGTTTGACGATTCTTTGGGCTATGTCGGTTACCTTGGTTCTTCTACGGATATCCTCATTTCTCGAATCGATCACACAATTAACACTAGCTGTTGGTATTTTACGTGCCCATGTAGGCATATGTGAAATAAAATATTTATGATGGTTTTATTTTAGCATAAGTATATTCAAAGTAAATTTTAGAATCGTTTTAAATGTCACTTACGAATTATTGCGATCTTTTCTTTGATTTACGGCTGCATATTTTGTAAACCGCTTAAGAAGCAGAATTGTCCTAAATTGAAATCTAACAGAAGACTGATTTATAAATCTATCAATTCCATGCTATAATCTTACAAATTACGAACTGTAGTTAGTCATAGCGTCGTGTCCGCTCATCCTAAATACACTACAATTAATATTAATTTGTGATGAATGAAATTAATATTTTAATACAGTGGCAATCGATACCGAGCTTCTAATATGACTATAATTACTTAAGGTTTGTTGACGGCAACAGTTAGCCGGTAAATTGGATTTTCTTGTTTTATTGTATTTGCAGTTAGGTTTTCTTTTGTTGTTTTTATTTTTGTCTATTTAATACGAGATAACTGTGTTTTTTTTGGGACAAACTAATGCTTGACTGCGATTCCACCTGATGGTAAACAGTGATGAAATCGTTGATGGTGAATCGTACTAGTTAATTGAGAGCTTATTCACTCTAGCCTTGAAGACACCTAAATTATAATCGGACGGAAAGATCGCAGCTCAGGCAAATTGTTCCAATCCTTTGGTGTGTAGACTATTATTAATATTTTTTATTTTATCCTCCTGCTAGTCCAAGCCCTCCTTTCATTCTTATCAACAGACTCAACAGTTACGATTTTTCACTTTTCCTTTTCAACACATCCAGGTCGTCTCGACATCTGCTTCGTGTCTCGATAATTTTGTCTCAATAATCTATTATGTTTTTCCGAGTATTAAAACTGTGGTACCTAATTGATAAGTTTTGTTAAGAAGTGTTGATTGAAATTGATTTCGGTTTAGTGTATTAAAATATGAGTGACATCTTGTTTATTTGCGTGTCTGAATCTAAGTGTGTATTTATTACTGAATTTTGTTTTAGTTTGTCATTCCATCAAGTTGCACCTGCCATGTTTTGCATCCTAAGATCAACTGATAGAACATGCCTAAAGCTTTAAGCCCGCCTTTGTACATTGTTTTACTAGTACACAAAGTTTTTTAATAAATAAATATTATTTTACGTTTAAATGTTCAATCATTTTATGTTAACTTTCCAACGTACGGTGATAGTAACATTGTGTCAAGAGCAAGTAAAGCATTAAAGAAAATCGTTCGTGATTCCTTGACATTCACTTGAAGGAGGCTACATTCGACACAAATCCGAATATTGCGGATACATCACGAAATCCCAATAAAATATACCTTCCTGTACATAAACAAGGGCGCCATCTGTGGCCAATACGACAATCAATGCGACAAAAGGGTAGGGATGTACTAAGGATGAAGTGATATTCTACAAGAGATGCCTTTTTGGTAATTATATCAATAAAAAAAAAAATAGGTTGACCACGTTGCATTTAACATAATATTTTTTATTGAACGTGATCTTTTTATATATATATTATTGAGTTGAAATTTTTGAGAATTATTAGCATTTTGTTGTATAGGTATATATTTTTTTCGTTTGGACTATCACTTGTAATTTTTTATTTTTTTGGTTATTTTTTCTATTTTATATTATTTTCTACACAATGTTCCATTGTTAAGAAATTAAATGACTTGTGACTTATTTCAGTCACGCACGTCATTTCCATACATTTTCGTGTTCCAACAATCGTTATTTTTAATACAATGCCACTTTGAGGGTTAAGTATTTTGAAATGAGTAAGTATAGCGGAATCAGAAATACATCATCTGGGAAAATTTCAACTGTCTAACTATTACGGTTCATGAGATAAAGCCTGGTGACAGACGGACAGACTGACAGATAGATAGACGGACGGACAGCGGAGTCTTATTAATAGGGTTTTTTCGTTTTACCCTTTGGGTACGGAATCTTGAAAAGCAGACTATCTTGAACTATTAACAAATAAAAAAACGTGGAATTTTCTCGACAGTTTTTTTTTTAAACTTGATCCTTTCTACTCATACGTGTGTTTGATGTATCATTTCGCTGAACAAATACATTAATAGATTGGATCTAAATATCCGCTCCATAAAACCGTGAACATCCCTAGAGGCGTACCGAAAACGGCGCGCGATGTAACATCGAGGCCGAGTGGTTCCGAGCGCTCACGATTTTGCCCGAATGAAGTTGTACCTATGTCTGTCTATCTGTTCGGTTGTGTGTCGCAGCCGCTAACGGTTCGCGATTTATTGGCCGTGTCCACACGTCGATATAAAGGTTTGTTCCGTTTTTCAAGAGAATTGTCTCGTCAACAACCACCTGGGGTATCTTAGACCACAGCTTGGCACGTAATTGGTCGGTTGTATTTAAGTTTTAACTTCTGTATAAGAATTTGGACTTAGAAGTCCAAAAAAACGATTAATATGAATAAATATAACGCAAGTATAACAGTCAATTTGATTTAAGGAAGCCGAGTCGAGTGGAGGAAATGACTTAGAATGTAGGGCTTACGCTTATATATTTTTGAAAGTTTCAGGTTTTTTAAAAACTGTTAAATTCAAGAGAAGTCTATAATGGTCAGCAACAATCTGTTGAATTTCAATGTAAAATCAAATAACTGCTTTACAGAAGTCAAGTGAAGTAAGACCAAAAGTGAATTTTGAATTGAAGTCCATTTAAATTTTGATAAAAATACGTTAAAAATGTTATTAGTTTAATTTTAGGGATTTTTTCTAAATTTTTTTTAGTGTCCTTTTTTTTATACATTTTTTACTATGATGTCATATAACGATGTAAGAATGACACAAAACTATACAAAATTGCTGCAGTTCTATTTGAAACGGAAAGTAAATCACACACGCGATGTACACGTACTCTTTGTTTTGTTAAGGAGCTTATATACTTGTCCATGCTGGAATAGATGGATGCAATTGATAGATCCGTTACTGTTGATTTAGGAAGTTACAGTCAACTTACGCTTTGGCCATCATCATCATCTTCCTGCCCTTGTCCCATCTTATTACGCTTATTACGCTTTGGCCATATATAGGTAAAATAAAATAGATAAAAAATAAAAAATTAAGTACATTAAAAATCATAATAGATTTTTTTTACAAAATATTTTCTGATACATCATCCCGTTTCTTGTTTAAGTAAGAAATCTAGGTTTTAGGTGAAACTTCAGTCTAATCCGAAGAGCAAATATTGACTGGTAGAGAATGGCTTGTAATTAAGAGTTTTAAGTAAGTAAGTTTGGGACAGCGCGGGAGAAGAAAGAAGAAGAAGTCTGGAAGGAGTTTGTGGAGTCCTTCGCCCAGCAGTGGAACGTAAGGGCTAGATAAAAAGTAACTAAGTAGTAGCTAAGTATTTTTATTTTTCTTGGTAATTGGTTACAAAATAAAATAAAGTATTTTTGGAGAACACTTGTAGTAATAAGTTCATGAAGTCCAAATAAAATTCTTCATCCAAACGCCTATTTTCATCCCCTCTTTTGTGCCACGCTAGTTAGCCGGTTGTCCTCCGGCGTTCCGGCGGCGCGGGCGCATGTACACACGCCGCTAGTTCCGCGATTATGATGCCTGTATCCATTAGGTGGCATTATGGCGGCGTGGGAACTAGACTGGCATGGGAAGGACAACGCAGCAGATTCGCCTAGACCTAGGTAATGTGTTATGGGCGAAGATCTTGGTTTATTAACGTGAGATATGTACGATTGTACACGGATTTGTGTAGATGGATAATGGTGGCGTTAGATGTGCACGATTAGTACTAGCTAGGTGTGGCTAGGCTCTATGTTATGAGCGAGTTCATGTGTCTGGTAAGGTAAGATAATAATGTGAGTAATTGAAGAAGAAGACACTCTAAGATAGAAAAGATATTTAAATTTAAATATTTTTCAAAATGTGGACATTGCTATTCTTTTTTTTATTATTATTTATATGAGATATTTTTAACAATTTAACAATTGCGTGGAAGACTGGTGCCTGAACTAAGTTTTTTACAAAACCTGTGTGTCAGGTCACCAGGCCCCAAAAACAAAGTTTGAGATTATTAATGGTCGTACAGAAGACGATTTGATTCTCGAAAATACATTACAATAATTATAATCAGTTTAATTACATTATTTAATTACATTTATAATTATAAGCTAATTACATGATTTCATTACATTGGAAAATAAAAAATATATATAAAGTAATTTATTAAAGAATATAGGATACTCGTAGATATAGGAAATGATAGCACCCAGTGGTTCGTTTATGTGTGAGACTATATATTTTTTTTATATTACTGGCTGGAAAACGCTTGTTTGAATTTTTATGAGTTAAGCATCTGGGAAAGTTAATGGCGTTTTAAGATGTCGGTCAAAAAACAATTACGTAGCAACGATTGCTATAGCTAATTCCAATCAGTTGATTAGTGACTTACGCGGTCTGATAACCAACACTTTTCAATTATTACACCAGACTTGTGGTTTTTTTTAATGATTTGCAATTAACGCAGAGCTATTAATATGTGCAATTTTGTAAAAATTCATACATCTTGCTAGTTTTCCTAAAAAAACTACAAAAAATTAACATTACTCACATAAAAATAAAAGTCAACTTAATTATTTTATAATATAAATTATCGGTAACTTCAAAAAGTAAATATATAAGTTCTATTTAAGTAACCCTACTGGCATTAAAACAAAAAAAAAAATACGGAATTTTATCACACAATCTAAAACCTATCCTATTTTCCAACTCCTAGAGTTAAATTTCCCTTGCCTCTACTTCCAGATCAAACGTTCTACCGGAATAAGGGTAAAAACACCTATTTTTTTCATAATACTAGTACAGTTTAATTAATGTGCCTTATACGAGCAAAGCGGTCCACTTGAATGAAAGCAGATCAAGTAATTATACAGCTTTTTTGTCACTAGTGGCGTCGCTTGGTGGCGGAATGACGGAATCGGTCAGTTCAGGCAGTTGTTTACGCCATCTTCTACTTATAAAAGGGCTAAGCAGAAGTGCCGGCTGGAGAGACAAAAACATCACTTTGATGCCAGAAGCGACTACTGTTCGATTGTTGATTGGCAGCCTCTGTGTCTTTAACCGGGTGTTTAAGGACTGGAAAAAAGTCGGAAAAAATTGCCGTATAATTGTTAGAGCATTCCACGTCTGATACAGAACATAATGCTGCTTAATGACAGTCCTATTAATATTATAAGCATAAGCACAATCAGCCTTATAGTGTTCCCACTGCTGGGTTTCAGGCCACGTCTCTACATGGCCTGAAACACCAATCACATCAATTCAATCACAACACAATCAATCATCAACATAAATTTTCCCTCTCTCCTCTAGGACACGTCTCTACGTCTCCTAGAGAGGAGAGGGAAAATTGATGTCATATTTTTAACGTGTGATTCGAATAAGTCGTAAAAATCAAAATGCATTGTTAAAAATTAGGACATAAATAAGCTTAGAACTTAATTTCACAGTAAAAATATTTTCTGAAAAGTTGGTGGCACGATGAGTAGAGTCTACTATACAGAGTGCAACTCCAGTGTTCGCTAGTTAAGCGCTTGTGAATTTGATAAAAACAATTAATTTAAAAAATGACTAGGTGGATGGGTTTTAACTATTAGATTTTAAGATAGCGAAAAATGTATTATAATTGTTTCAATATTGATTTTACATAATTTTACCAAATTGTATCTATTAACATTTAGAAATGTAGTGGATTGATTGTGCATTTACTAACAGCATACTGTGTATTTAGAAATAATATATAATGCACGATTGTTTGTTTCCCAAATAAAAATATAAAAAATAAAATCATTGTAACAACTACACAATTGAAGCATATTTGTTTTACTTTCAAATAATATCAAAGCAGTAATAACATGATGAATCTTCACCGTTAATCTCTCAAAATACTAATACGTTTTTAAATGCTCTCCAATTTCCTAACCGAAAATCAACGGTTGGTTGCGACAACCAAAAAGCGACTTTTGCCAACCAATGCTTGCTGGTGGTTGGGCAACCGATAATTCGACACTTGAACAATTAGGATTTGAAAAGAGTTAAATCGTTAGCGCGAGACATTTTGAAATATTTAAAGAAACTTTTGAACTGATTTCTGGGTATTTAACCGAGTTTATTTGATGGATTATCTTTCTGTCAGTTTGTCAAACAAGGACAAAAGGTCGAGACACAACAATGGTTCTAGTTTAACTTTCGTAGAAGTGTCTCGGTGGAGAAAATTGGTTGAACGATTTTCTTTTTCTGTAAAAATGTTGGAAGTAATTGAAGAAAAATTGTTCCTAATTTGATCACAATAGAATTGCATTTTGAATGTTGAATTTACAGAGGAATTTTTTACTAGTTTATCTTCTAAATTATCGTTATTAAAACTTATAAGCGCCCGTTTAGAATTACTAAATATTTAAGTAGCAGTCTTTCTAGAAACGAATTTTAACACATTTTATTTTTAAATGATATTAAACCAGTGCTTGACTGCAGTTATGCAATCGTTGATGGTGAAGCGCACTAGTTTGTTAACAGCCTATTCACTCTAGCCTTGACGACACCTAAATTATAATCGGACGTGAAGACCGCTGTAGGCAAATTGTTTCAATCCTTCGGTGTATGCGGTATAAACGACGAGGAGAAACGCTTAGTCCGGACCGTAGAAGTGTAAACAACGTAAAGGTAGAAATGTGATGGCGGAATCAGGTCATATAATTCCTGCACACACTCTCCAAAAATGTAATTGGTTAAATGGCGGTTTTCTACGTAAACTAATTAAAGAAGTGAAACTATTAAATCATAATATGCAAACTTTGACTGTACAGATAATAGGGCGATTTGTAATAATGATGTTGCATAAAATTATCGATGGTAAGCGTTGCATTGTGGATTGTCGGCACGCAACCGATCAACCGACGGCAAACGATATGGTTAGCGCTGTTAGCAGCAACCTACTCGGGTGTGGTTGATTAACCTTCTAATTTATGATTAATTGTGTTATATAATGATAAGTTGTCGAATTTTATGAAAAAGACCTTTTTAAATGATGATGTATTGTACACATAACAAAAATATCGCAATAAGGTTTTTAACAAAAATTTCTATGGTGATGGTAATTTTGGATTTACAGTTGTAGTCAACAATGCCCTTGTTTATAGTTTATTAAACTGGTAGTCCGCTGATTCCTCAAAAAAAACATAACTTAAATATAAAATGGATACTACTGGTTGGATAGGTGTAAATAAATTAAAGAGAGTACCTCCATTTTGAGAGAGGCCTTCGTTCAGCACTGCTATTGGCTGTTGACGACGATGATGATTACATAGAAATAAAAAATAATTTATGATTAATGGGTCGTATCAAAAAAAAAAAAATATATTGGAAAGATGTGCGTATCCAATGTTATCCTAGAGTAAAATGGAATAGATAAATCACCATCTCGATTACAAGACGTCAAACTTCTTTATTGGCAGCTAAGCATTGTGCTCTCACTGTACTTAAAGAACTTAAAGTACCTATACGTGATACAGTGTACCTATAGTCCATCCTAAGGTTATCGGGTAAATATCGCTGTAAGCGATATGACCACCATTGTTCCCATAGATTTAAGTTTCTGATATATATATATATATATATAAAAGTCTAACTAACTTATCAACACACAGCTGAAACTAATGGAACTAGAACCGTGAAATTAAGCACATGGTTTCCTTTAATGACTTAAGCGAGCACTAAAAGAGGGTGTTCCAAAATTAACCCCTTAAGGGGGAGGAGAAGCTAGATGTTACTATTTTGGTGTACGATAAAGCTTATTTTATTCTATTGCTCTGCGGCCCTGTGCATGACTAACACCAGATACATATATGATTCAATCAAATAACCAATGACCCAGTTAAATAAAACGTTAAATCGATTCAACACATAGAGGTCCACTCAGACAATTGTCATTGTGTATTGTACATAACCTATTACGTGTTGAACACGGCTTATGTTCTTGTCCCAACCGTGGGACACTTTCCCACGGCGACGCCATTGTCCCACTCATTAGTCGCAATTTTTTTTTAATAACACTTTATTATAAGCATAATGGTCAATTGTTCAATAGAATTCCGATTTTTCAACGAGGTCACTATGATAGATAACCGTTGATGCTGATACGCAGTAATGTTTCGGCTGGTTTTCACATGATTGTTTCATGTTTGAATCAATCGCTGAATCAATCGGTGTTTTTGATTGATTGGAGATTGATAGGGGTTTTTGTGCGTGCTTGTGTGAATCTGGGAGTTTTGATAGGTGATTAATTGGCTTTTTGCGTATTGTGGAAGTTGTAATAACTAGGCTTATGTTTAGAGGCTTAGAAAATATTTGTGTTGGCCAATTACGATACTAATTATGTTTATGTGAAAATGATGTGTTTTATATGAGTTAGATAAAGATAATTTTGTCATAAAAGAAAAACACAAACATAGTATCATCATACATTTTATTGAGCTGTTACCCTAAAATTGTCTATTCTAATGTTAATCTATACTATATAAAGCGGAAAACGTTAATCTTTGAAATAATCTGCCGGTTTGGATAAAATCTTACTGGATAGGTTAGCCAGATTCATGACAAATAATACAGGCTATATAACATCACGCTGTATCCCACGGAGGCGGAGTAGTAACCAAAAACGCACGTGAAGCTGGAGAGAGCCATTATAATATATAATAACTTATATAAACAGTACCTATGTAGGCAATATATACTATAACTCGGCCTAACCATCGCAGGATATGTAGAGTTACAACGCTGTGGAGCGAAAGCTTTCGTAGCTACATCTAGCCTTTGCATCAGTTGAACATCGATTATGTTTACAATAGTTACCGATAGATGGTAGCACTTGGCGCTTTCCAATAGAATAGTATTTTGCTTTTCGTAACTTTGTCCTAAGTTTAAAGTTGTATCTTATATTGTAAAATGGCATTTGTTATAACATACTGTTTAAATATTTTTTAGTTTTATATCCTAACCATTAGTGAACTAGTGCACTTATAATGTGACATGAACGTCGAAAAAATTAAATCCCACAATACAGGGTATCGTATAGGGGGATTTAGAGCAAATTTGTTGCACTAAATGTTATTTTTTTATATTTTAAAATATTGTACAAGTTTTTATTTGTTGTGCTTAAAGTATCAAAGGGAAGGTGTCTTCATAAATTGATTAATTATTGTAATTACTGTGCCTTTGCAATACATTTGTTGCACGTGGTGCCGACGCAAGGTTTGAGTTAAATTGTGAGGAAACGCATGTCCTAGGATTAAAAATTCGAAGATATGTGACATCCGACCCGCATTGGGCCCGCGTGGTGGATTTACGGCCCATTCTCTCTCCATTAAAAGGCTGTGCTATTTTAAATAAATAGATAATAAAAATAAATAATAATAATAATCAGCCTTTTAATGTTCCTACTGCTGGGACTCAGACTTCTTCTCTCTAGGAGAGGGAATGGGCCGTAATCCACCACGCGGGCCCAGTGCGGGTTGGTAAATGTCACATGTCTTCGAATTTTTGGTTCTAGGACATGCCGGTTTCCTCACGATGTTTTCCTTCACCGTTTTGAGAGCAGTGGTGATGAAATAAATTACACAAAATAATGCGCCTGGCAACCCTATTTAATTTTATATGTAATCTACGCTCATAAGTAGATATTTTTACCAATATAAACTAGCCACATTTTTTGCCGGCTTTTAAATTAATGTGAAACAAGAAATAGGTGTTACTCGTAAGAATGATATGTGACTTCAAGTGTCATCGGTCAGGCATCGGTCACGACGGACAGACAGTCACGGATATAGACTGATTTTATATATATCTAACTGTTTCATTAGCAGATGACGTGCAAATTATATGCTATGTGGATTTATAGTGCACATATAATTTTGTAGATATGATTGAGTTTTTGTCATGTGTTAATTTTTCGGAGTTTAATTTTTGTATGGCAAATGCCAAACCCGTAAGTGGCTAACAGTGGTTTATGGGAAAAAATATTGACTCATCACGAATTAATTCATTAAACCCCAAGCTCTCATTGTCTTTCTATTGTGTCTCTAATTACGGTATTCGAAAGGTTAAACCCCAAGCGAACGCCGGCGTTCGCTCTCTCATCGTCTTTCTATTGTGTCTCTAATTACGGTATTCAAAAGGGCAATTTATTTATTGCGATATGCTCTCGATAAATAGCAGGTACACACACAAAATTGGTATAATTTCCGTTTCAGAAACTAGGTGGGTGTATGTAACCCAGTTTATCTTTTCAGTTTGTTTTTCGTTTTAGTAACTTTGTGACATACACCCACCCAGTGTCTGAAACAGATGTTTCTTGAGCAGTTATCAGTAGCTCTTGCTAATCTTCTCACCGAGTGATTACGGCTGATGTTACTTAGGACCTACCTGTTAAAAGTTAACAACAAGTGCGAGTCGGACGAGCGCACAAAGGGTTCCGTACCGTACGTAGCAAAAAAAACGGCAAAAAAATCACGTTTTTAGGAGCCCCACTTACTTAAATATTTGTTTTATTCTGTTTTTAGTATTTGTAGTTATAGCGGTAACAGAAATACATCATCTGTGAAAATTTCAACTGTCTAGCTTGGTGAGAGACAGACGAATAGGGAGTGTTAGTAGTAGGGTTCCGTATTTATCCTTTGCGTACAAAACCATAAAAAAGATTGTCGAAAGTAGCGAAGTGCATAGTTCGCGATCAACTAGGTTGTATGTACCTATATCAAATACTAATCGTATTTTCTAACTCTTGCAAGTTGGGATTACTTATCTTAGTTATGAATTAGATAAGGATTAACGTTTTAACTACCTGCGTCGAATATACCCGACAAATACTCTCACGGCTATTCCACCAGGGTCGCATATCCACGACCAAATACTCCATCTCGTCAGCACTTCTATCACCTATGGGAATTGAAGAGCTAAACAAGACGGAGTACCCAGTCACACGACCCTGGCGAATAGGACACAAAAAACTAGTCGGATCAATCCAATGCATGTGGTTAAAGGGTTTATATTGATGTGATTTATTAAACACAAAAGTCGCTTGGTGTTATTATATGCGCCGCCGGCGCATCTCCGTAAGATTCAGTTACTTTTACGTACTTATTAGTAAAGTGCGATTTGAAGATAATTGTAAAGCTATAGATACTATATTTACTATTGTAACACAGACCCATTAAGTCGATCTAATAAACCTTGAATTCCTCTTCAATAAGAACATAATTACATTTCACAGTTTTCAGTACAAAAGACATAAACGCTTAATAATAAATTTTATCATCAATTATATTATCAGATCCATTAATATTAGCTAAAAATAATAGTGTCAGTTTCACACTTAACTTAATAATAAAATATAATAAGAAATTAATAATTTGTCGAACCGAAATGTGACATTTAAATATTTGAGATATCCGAATTTTTAGTGTCTGCATTTCTGCATCCTTAATCAGAATATTGGCTAATTATTAATAGTAAATAATAATAAATAATCCATGTTTATTTTTAACAGTAATCTTAGTATTATTTGTATGATAACATGTTCGATTCGCGGGAGGCGTGGCTGCTATGAATCTCATTTTAGATTCAAACGCCTCTTTTCATTAAATTGAAGTTCATTCGATATTTATGCGTTTTACTGTTTGTTTAGCTTAATTTTGTATTTGTATTTAATTATAAATTTTAAGAAATACCTACGTCGGTATTCCGAAATAAATTTAGCATTTTTTTTTAAATTATACACTTCGTGTCATTTTTATAACGATAAACTACATAACATCCTTAAATTGTTGACACTAAAAAATGATTCAGAGAATTCCGCAAAGTTTGCCTAAGTGACAAAGTGCGGTTTAAAAGGCTATTTTGCACTCAAGTGCGATATTTATTTACGAATTTATTAGCAAAAGTGTATTGCAAAACTATCTAAAAATGCGCTAAAAAATATTTTTATCAGTAATCAATTAGATTAGATATATATCGGAAAATGCGTAATGCGCCCGTTTATGTCTTTTGTAGGGAGAGTTTCCCGAACTGAATGCCGCCCGCTTGTCAAACGCGTATATCCTAAAAATTGATTATTTCGCTTTTCTTTTTTTTGTTAACACCTATTTATGTTATTTATGGGGTGTAAAATAGTCAAGTCGAATATATTATCGTCTAAATATTTGAAGTCTCATTTATTGTCAAAATGGATGAAAACAAATTATTTAGAGACCTCTCATATAACTAGTCTATTTAGACTAAAGCTAAAATATTTTAAGTAAACACCACTTACCTTTATATCTTTGGTGTGTGCACAATGTCAAAAGGCCGCAGTTTTCCGAAAAATCCCACTGTCACTTCACAATAAAAATATTTGCTCTCAATTTTTTAAGTCAATAAAAATTTCACTACGTCGACCCGCATACGTGGTACTTCAATTACGTATACTATCGATTTCAAATGTCACAGTCCAGCCACTTTCGATGAAAACAAACAAACGAAATGTCGTCGCGTCCAATTTACATCTGACGTATAACTGAAAACGCAAACTGAAAACGCGACGCCACAACTACCGCACTGCTACGCTTATTGTCTTTGCTATTGACACATCATTTTAACAGTCTATTTTATAACAGTCGGTATTAAAACCTGCTCTAAAAATAATTTTTGAGCGGAACACTGGCATCTTCTATTGACGGGATTGAAATCGCGCGGCCGATTTCATTTTCGAAATTCAAAAAATTTCGAACACGGGTGGCGTGTGTCTGGAGCGGCGCGCGCGCACGAATGCTCACGGAGGTGGACTCAGAGCTTCGAACGCTGTGGGGGCGTGGCTAACTTCTAACGCAACATCTATCTCTCTTGCTATCCTTGTCTGGCGCGTGCGATCAGCGATACTCCCGTCTCCTTCTCTATTACCGGTGCGTTACCGGTCCATAGGTACGGTTTGGTGGGATCGCGTGAACTTTGCCACTGCGCCCGCGCCCGAGCCTCGCACTGCGATTAATAAAACGATACGCGACGTTATAGATCGCGGCGCGATAATCGTAACTCCACAGTTTAATGCATTGCGTCGCCTTTTAAATACAACATATGCGTTTTTGTTTTTAATGCGAGTCAGTAATTATTTAATGTCTTGCGATCACTGTATCTATTGTCATCTATTAAAAATAATGAGGTTCAACTATTTCATATTTTTGTTCATCTTTGAAAATTTACGCGCGTCTAGGAGTTAATGTAACATGAAAGGCCTCTCGTAATAAAATTAAGCCTAGGTCTTTGTTATGTGTGTAAGTGTAGGGTTTTTTTTATTTCGATCGGTTTTGTACGTTAAAATTGATGTTACTCCGAATTAATTAACAGTTATTCCGAAATCAAAGTTAAAATATTTTCTCAGAATAAAAAGTTATAGTTGTTCTGAGATAGTAGGTATGTATTATTATTCAATAATAATAATAATACGTATTTACTATACTATAGCGTAACGTGCGAAAAATTTAACGGGAACCTGTAAAACCAAACAGTATTTGAATATGTTAAAGAATGTACGCAAAATACGCGCTTTGGACGTAGATTTGTGGATGCCAGCCCGACACACAATACAAGTTAAAAAATGAACCAAATCTTTACAAAGTCGCAACATTAACGAGCGAGCTCTGTTTGCCGTAATAAAACTTTCTTTTGACAATAAGAAGTATTTAAAAAAGCAACAACAATTGTTGCAAAACTGTTTTTTGTAATTAGAAACGGAACAAAAAAATGTTTCCTTTACTATTCCCGTTTTGCTTATTGACGCGAGTGCAATTTAAAGAAGAGGTATGAGTACTGATAATTATTAATGTATACGTATTTTTTTTATTACTTTTAAATATTCTAATTTTCGTTACTTTTTTTAAGAGTGTTTATTTAAAAAGCAGGTTAAATGCGAAAGTAGGTTGCCTGGAAGTGCCGTGGAATACAGTAAGGCCGCCTATTCTAGTTTTTTTAGATATAAAAAGAAAAAAGAGTTTATTTGCGTCAAACATGACGCATACCTACCATAAAAAATAATAATAACAACACTATATTTTTTGTACCAAGAGACAGTAATGGAATTCTTGTTATTATTACCTACAAAAAGTATAAAATAAATAAATAAAGTATTGGTAAATACCTGAGAAACATCTGATTTCAGCCATTGTTCTTGGGAATTCACCGTTTCTAGTCATCGGAATTCCTAGAAAAGATTTTTTATAATCGGATTAGTAATTTGTTCTATAGTTGTTCTAACAGTATTCCTGGAAAATCAGGTAATCGATATTTTAACAATGCTTTACTACGGAGCTTTCATTTTTAATCCCGAATTATCTAGAATGACCCCATTGGTTGACATGGCCTTTTGTTTTGTAGGTACTTGACTACTGTGTTACCAACTAGCGCTACTTATATTGAGATAAGATGATAACGGTTTACCTGAGGAAGTCAAAGTGTACTTTTGTTTATTATTAGCTGACCCGTGCCTACTTTGCTGGGTGTCAAAATTTTTACTTAGCCTATGTCACTCAGGAATAATGTAGCTTTCTATTGATTGAAGAAATTTCAAAATTGATTCAGTATTTTCAGAGATTACTTCTTTGAAACAAACTCTAACTTTACCTCTTTATGTTATTAGAATATAGCCACAAGTGTGGATGAATTTTCAAATGAATATTATGAGTAATCATCACTGCTTATAGTTTGTGGCCTAATGGTAACGATCCCAAAAAAAAAAAAAAAACTTACGAGTTGTAGGTCACGAGTTCAAACCCAATCAGACACTTTGTGTAATTTATTTCATCACCAGTGCTCTCAAAACGGTGAAGGAAAACATCGTGAGAGAACCGTGAGAGAAGAAGAATATGCTAGAACCAAACATTTGAAGAAATGTGACATCCACCAATCCGCACTGGGCCGGCGTGGTAGATTACGGCCCATTCCCTCTCCAAGAGGGGAGGCCTGAGTCCCAACAGTGGGAACATTACAAAGCTGATTATGTTTATGCTATGCTACAATACTATACAGTAAAATGACCTTTTTAAAACACATTTTTAGATATTTATATACAGAAGTATATAAGTAAGTATACAGAAGTTTCTACAACTGTGTTTTTACGTCATTAAGCATAGTAACAGATCATTACAGATACTAAGACTAGTAAAGTGTCACAATGTGTCCATGTATTAACATTAGTTGCATATCAAATCCTGCAGACATATTAATCACGTAAAGAATAATTTATCATCACTATAATTTAAATAATGAATTTGCAATATGTCATCCCATATTTATTTTGCTTCGTAAAACCTTTTAATTATAGACAAACTTCTAGGACTTCTACGAGATGACAGCAGTGATTCGTGGTAAAATGAAAGTAGGTAAACAGCATAACTGAAACTGACTCAGGGATATGTATCTCTTTTTGGCAATGACACATATTGTTAACGATACTGCCTTACGAGTTATAGGTTCATAGGTAGTTCAAATTCTGCCAGGCCATTACTTTGTATAATTTATTACATCACCACTGCTCTCAAAACGGTGAAAGAAAATATCGTGAGGAAACCGACATGTCCTAGAAACAAAAAAATTGAAGATATGTGACATCCATTAATACGCACTGGGCCCGCGTGGTGGATTATTTAGTACCTTTTTTCCTAAAGCGTTGAAAGCAGCGGTAAAATAATTTAGTTTAAGTAAAATGTTTCATTGGGTACCTAAGGAACTCAAACCTCAGATCTACAGTTCGCAAGTTGCAGCTGTTACCAATGAGTCACCAATACTCCAACATGTTGCGCGCACGCTTAATAGCAGTCATCCGAAATGTATTTTAAGTGTGCCCTAGTCGGTCATTCTTTCACACAAATGTAGCATGGTGATAACTTAATTGTTTGATGAGTAATTTCAAAACAAAAAATGATATCGATTTTTTTTGTCATTATCTAGTTCTCTGTAGAAGAAATACAGTAAACAAATGTAAAATTAATATACTATAAGTTACGTGTGTTGAAACTTTCATATTTTGACACTAACTTGCGCATATTTAGACGTAAGTAACTTATAGAGTATAAATAATAGCAGAATGGTTTCCAAAAATCGATTAATTTAATTTTGAGCAGATAAATGCAACAGGTTTTTATAATATCTAATCGCCCAAAAATCTGTTCATTAAGTTTTACGCGCTCTTTTCGTTATAAATCATCGTTTATGTTATGAGAGTGTGTGTTCGTGTGTGCTCTATCTTTTTATTACTCGTCAAAACATTTATATTTAGCACACATGACGTTGGATGAAATAGCATGCATTTTAATACCACCTATCTACGAGTTCGAGCCACCGACTAGTGCAACCTTAAATGAGTGTTTCTTCACATAGTCTACATAGTAAACAGCACATCTACCGTTAAGTATCCCTCACGAATGTTACCCTTTCAAATAAAGTAACCCCCCCCCACAGTCATTATGCTGATTTTAAACCTGCATTATAGGAAATAATCGTAATATTTTGCATACATGAATACCTAGCATGTTTGTCTGTTATCTGTCATAGTACAGTATATGACGGCTTAACATAATGCACGTGCAGGAACATATATATTATTTATATTATTAGAAATATTTACGCCATCTTGACGTAAGGCACACAATACCTAAAGATAAAACGCAAAAAGCAACTGAAGAAACACAGATGGGTTTTAGTCAGTTAAAGTCTGACACGCCCTCTTGCTCGAGCAAGAGCAGGAGGAGTTATTGATAATTTCTTATTTCAAAAAAAAGTTATACCCGGAATAACTAGGAGTTGTAAAACATGTTTAGATAATTTGATTAATAGTCCATTCAATAAATCTCTTTAATTAAAAATATTGCACTTGACCACAATGACGAGGCAGTTCCAAAGTATAGTTAATTGATCTTCAAGCCAAAGTAAGGGAAAAAAGAGACGACGTAAACGCAAAAAATAGACCATGTTTATTCGCAGTAACCGTTAACTTGGTCCTAAGAAACTAATAAAAATGTTACCCAACATTTCTGTACTAAAAAACAGAAGAAACAAGATGATCCATTTCTAAATTGCAACCCTACTATTCACATAAACGTCGAGCAATAAAAAGGCGTAAGTAAAAAAATGGCGAAACCGAAACACCGACAAACGGTTCGCAGAAAAGAAATTTTGCGCAAAACATTAAAACAGAGACAATTTTATATTAATTGTTTTATTAGATACTGTTACGGACGGTTATTTTAACAAACGGTGAACGTTTTTTTATGGCCTATGGTAGTCCGGTGTAGGAAGGTCCGTTAGTTTGGACCCGTGACGTCAAGACCTTTTTTTGACAGTTGTTTTTTGAGACCGTTAAGTAAGGGAAACGGGTTGCTCTGGAAGAAGCTTCTTTTTTATTTATGTTTCTGAGAAAACCGTAAAAAGGTAATGTGGTGATTTATTCTTGTTTATGTTTCTTTTTTATTAAATTTATAATGTGACTAGCTGTTGCCTGCGGCTTCGCCCATGAAAGTTGAAAATTGATTTTTTTTTTAAGTTGGGAAATCATCCAATGACATCTCTTGCCCTTTCGTGTCAGATTTTACTGACTAAAACCCACTCCTGTTCCTTCTTTGCCCTCGTTCCAGGTTCCCGGGGTTCTTTTTCGCATCACCCATGGTTCCAGTAGGCATTGACCCAGCTAGGTGCTCCTACGGTTGCTGAAATCTCCTTGAGGAGAAGTCGGTACTTGATTCCTTTCAAGTATGTTTCCTTGAAAGAAAACATACTTTGGCGATAAAAAAGTATTCTAAGTGCTATTTCAGCACAGAATACCCATATACCAAGTTTAATCTAAATTCGTTTAACAGTTCGAAATTGAAGAAAATACAAACACACATACTCAAAATCTTTCGCCTTTGTATTATTATTATTACTGTGATAAACACGTGCTAATTTTATGTATCTGTCCTAAAACAATAAGCCACTACGTTGGCCGACTTTTAATCCGTTTATGAATGTGTTTTATATTATAATGAAAGCGGTTTCAGGGTAGCTCTCATCGCCGTATGCGAATCTGGCCTTGAGGCTAGAGATGTCACATCTCCTTAACCTCGTGTGTCCTCCTGTCCCATTCGTAGTGCGTAATGCAGAAGCTATCTAACTCAATGAAAACGATTACTGAGTTCAGTAGCATCCCAGCTACGTGCACATAAATGGAATTATGATCAAGTATTGAATCAATTAATGTATCGCATCGACATATTATTTTCTATTTTATTTCCTTGTGCGGTTCATGTTTAATGTATTAAGGATGCAAACCGGGCATATCGCCAATATTGTGAATACTGCGACCACTCACATCCGTGAACTTGAAGGGGTTTCTGATGTGTGGCATTGTTCTTACTCATTGCAGTTTACCATAAGAAGTATGTAGAACGTAGAGATTTATTGTTGTAAAACACGAGATAAACAATAAATCTCAAGGTTAAGATGGAAAGTGTGCTGTCGTGTAACTCATAAAATGTTAAATTGAAAAGCTTCAAAAGCCTCTTTGATAACTTAAAGAATAACAATTTGCCAGCTTTTTTTTTAGAGTGGAAATCATTCAATTACTTCTCCGGCTCTGGGTGGAGCGGGAGGACGTGTCAGACTTTTACTGACTAAAACCACACCTGTGTCCTTCAATTACCCTTTGCGTTCTAGGACTACGGGTTTCCTTTTCAGAAATTCCCCGCGGTCCTAGCTAGCGGGCATCGGCCCTCCTGGGCCCCTACGATTTGGTGACATCTCTTTGAGTAGCGCGTGGATCACTACGCACTGTTGACGACTGGGCTCGGTCTGATTAATTACCGAATGGCCGAAAGGGGAGTTACCCATTGCTCGACGTCCGCAAGCCCGCGTCTACCGGCTGGGGCGTGAGAACCTTCGCTCTCTCGCGCGTGCGGCCTCCTCCTTTGTTAGCATTACTGCTTCGCAGAAGGAGGCGACCGCCTGACATTCCTCCTCGCTCCGGACCATAGCCCGAACCAGGGCTCGACGCGAAAGGTCGCTGCCGCCGATTGCCTCCACGAGGATACGGCGGTGCTCCGCCCAAGCGGGGCACACCTTCACCGTATGTTCCACCGTGTCCTAAGGGCGGTCCACACAATGGTGACACCCGGGCGTTTCTTCTACCTGAATCCGATACAGGACAATTTGCCTACTGCAGTCTTCCCGTTCGATTATAATTTAGGTGTCTTCAAGGCTCTTAATAATTTGGTGCTCCTCACCATCAACGACTGCATCACTGCTTACCATCAGGTAGGATCGCAGTTAAGCACTAGTTTATATCAATAAAAAAAACTGCAAAATATTCACTTAGTAAGTACCTAATTGCTGTTTTTATTACTTTTAGACACAGTGTAGATGCTGCAATACAATATAATGTTATAAAACTTTCTGTCAAAGTAGCGCTTTAAAAAAAAAAAAAAACTTATCTACTCCTATACAAACAAACATTAAAAACGTAGTATCACCAAAAAAAAAAAACAAAAATAGAGATAGCCCAGTTTCAATGTTGGTCCGTACCAGTAACTCATGCAGTGACTTAAACTAAATCCTTACACGACATTTTTTTTTAATAAATCTATTTGGTACATAAATCTTTTTGGCCGAGATTAGATCTTTATACATCTCAATTTTACAATAAATTTATTGGTGTCGGTGTACCCCGTATATTTATTGTGGTGGTGTACCTAATGTGTCGTTATTCGAGATAATGTCTCTATAGGTATTGGGTAACGGCATCCATTTTTTTTGGTATTTTTACTTTTGAACGGAAAAGTCTTAGACTTTATGGGGTTTCGTGGGATTTCACTCAATCATATAAACAATAGATGCGAGATCCATAGGACCGGTCGTTATGGCGACGCTTGGCGGAGGCCTATGTCCAAAAGTGGTCGACTTTCGGCTGAAATGCGACGACGATGACATAAGTAAAAAAAATCTTAACAAAATTTGTAAAAAATTTGAAATAAGAACAACTACTGATAGACTGATTTATAGTTCGGCAGAATTTAAAAATGTAATAGTGAAAGTAAATTTTGAATAAACCAAATAAACAACTAAAGCCTTGAAACTTATTTTGCATATATAAATAACTTCAACAAAAATAATAATTATTATGTGTAGTAGATTTACCTCATTAAATGTATGTATGATGACCATTTCTTTTTTTTTTTTAGGTGGGAAAATCATGTAATGACAAACCTCGCTCTTGGGAGGAGCGAGAGATAGTGTCAGACTTTTACTGACTAAAAAACCCACTGCCGTTCCTTTTTTGCCTTCGTCCCAGGGCCCCGGGTTTCACTTTCAAACTACCCGTGGCCCCAGTAAGCTTCGACCCTGCTGGGCCCCTACGATTTGCTGACATGATGACCATTGTAGATACTTCCCAAGACATATTTAAAATGCGCTCTATACCTACGGAAAAAGTAGTTTCAGAATTCCTGTTCTTATTAAATATAGTAAACTTTTATTTTTAACATTTGAGTTGGATCTGAAACTGCTTAATTTTTAACACGCTTTTATTAGCTTCACTTGTAACTATGTATGTAAGAAAATCTTGGAATCTTAATTTGACCCACTTCCCGGTCTTCGATTAGGATGACATTTTGCACACGCTCTGAGTTCTGATGACAATACATGACTAGCTAAGAAACGTCATTACAAATCCAATATGGCGGCCTCCCCAAGATGGCGGACTGGCTGTTTGAAATCCACCCCCATGATATGGGTATCAAATGAAAGGGTTTGCTGTCAGAAAAACGAAAAAAATAGTCACGTGACTTAAATCCAATATGGCGGACGTCCAAGATGGCGGACAGGCTATTTGAAATGCACTCCCATGATATGGGTATCAAATGAAAGGGTTTGCTGTCAGGAATACGAAAAAAATAGTCACGTGACTTAAATCCAACATGGCGGACATCCAAGATGGCTTATTGGCTATTTGAAATGCACCCCCATGATATGGGTATCAAATGAAAGGGTTTGCTGAATGGGATACGAAAAAAATAATCACGTGACCTATTTTGTAATTTTTAGTGCGTGCTAAAAGCGTGTTTTTTAGTTTTTTTAAACTATTTTTAGACTTTAATGTGAAAAACAAATAAAAGTTATTTTAAGCAGCCGTATAATCATTTTAGTTGCCAAATATCGTGTTGTTTTCATCTAGTGTGTATTTATAGTAACAAAACCACACTGGTAGTCTAAATGGCTATTTCAGATTTAAATAGCAACAAATTACAATATACGATATTTTGTCACCAATTTGAGACAATAAATTGACAAATTATTTGAAAAGATCTATCTTTTATGTAAATTATTAATGTTTTGTATTAGATTATGTGTTAGTCTAGTTTTGTATTTCAATATCGCGATATTTATCGAAACTGAATTTAAAATTAATGATACGAAGCAAAGGTTATTGTACCAATTAGATAATATTATTGATCTTAAAATAACCGTTTACTAGAAACGGCACATTTTGGCATTAAAACTTAAAAAATGCAATATTGAAACAAAACCTTTTCTCACGCATAAGCATAAGCATAATCAGCCTTTTAATGTTCCCACTGCTGGGACTCAAGCCTCCTCTCTAAGAGAGGGAATGGGCCGTAATCCACCACAAGGGCCCAGCGAGGGTTGGTTCCCACGCATCAGAAAAAAAAATATACGTAAAGATGAAATCAAAACTATTCAAATATTTTCTACCATGTACATTTGCGACCATATTAACAGACCTAATTATAAATAAAATATTATCGTGTAAATTGTAATAAAATTAAATCTTTCTGTTCTTAACACCCTAGCTTTTTAAAATAAAAACCTTCTACCACGGATCTCCAAAGCATACATTCCCAGTTAGTATTAACACATTTCCGTAGAGATACAAATGACAGTTACTGGCTGTTAATCCGATACGCGATGCTTTAGGGAGCTCGCCGCGATTTATGAACGACACCGTGATAAATGGGCACAACAGACTGTGTATAAACGTATGGGATACCGGCCAAGGAGGGATTTTGGGAGGTTATGGTTAAAATATTACGAAAATGTTTATTTATGTCTCTGAAGTTATTATAATTTTAAGAATAACTACCTACGAAATCTGATGAAATCTGGATCGGAAGATATAGGCATACTGGTTCAGATTAGGTACTACGAATCAATCAAGTTATTAGTAATTTTAGGTGCAGTGAGTCAAATTTGTTAGTCATTTACAACGATAATGGAAAAAAGGTTACAAACAATAGATCTTCAGTCAAAGAAGTGTACCTATTAGTAAAACAAACAAGAAGCACTATGGTAGTCCTGAGAATGTCTCGGATAACTAACCAGCAAGGAAAAAATAATCCTCAAACCCGGTCACAAGACCAACTCCTTCTTGCTATTGTCACTCGAAATTCCCAGTTGACATAAAACAAAAGACAAAAAAAATGTCACAGCACCATATTTCAAAACCTGCCAAGTCCCTATTCAGAAACACAGCACGCGCTCTTTACCTGACCCAAATATTTGATTAGAATAGAAAAAGAAAAAAAAAGAGATTAACATTTATAATGAAACCGCAACAATTCTCACTAACGATGTTTTTAATCAGGATCAAAAAGAAAGAAGACAGTGATAATTGTTATCACCTTTTGTCTAATGTAATCCTGTGGGGTTGGAACTCGTTGTTGTGAAGTTCGTTTTGTAGCTATGAGTTTAATCCGTGAGAAGAAACGTGTTTGTGGAATAGCGTTAAGATGAGGATTTAAATTGACTATATTTAAGGTTTCCGATTCTGCTAATGATGCTATATTAATATGTGCTGTTAGGTTAACTACTGACTCACATTAGGGTTGACGGTGAAGATTAACGTGGTTATAAAACTTAATCTATAGTTACTTCTACAGCGTTTTCGGTAGGTATTAAGCTTATGAAGTTTGTTTCGTTATAATTCATTAGTATAAAAATACATAATAATAATAAACTATTTCCCGATACCGGTGGGATACTAGTTTTTATATTTTTAAATGTTTTTTTAAATATCTTTTTTTAAGAAATATTTAAAAATGTATCTAATAAGTTTTAAGGACAAATAAAGAGAATAATAATAATATTCCACAACTATCCCACAACGCCGTCTAGTCCCAAGCTAAGCAGAGCTTGTGTTATGAGTACTAGACAACTGATAAATATACTTATATATTTCTAAATACATACAAATATAGATAAATCACAGAGAAAGAGAACAAATGATCGTGCTCATCGCTCAAACATTGGTCCTGGGTGGGAATCGAACCCACGACCTCCGGTGCTATGCCGGAGGTCGTGGCCACTAACCACTAGACCAACAGGCTAGTCAAATATATTTATATATTTCTTAACTTTTTAGTCTACATCTTGTCTGTAACTATCTGAGTCTGCTATGCTGTACGCTCATAATTTGCTCGACCACTATTTATGCGAAGGCACTGTCTCCTAAGATACGGGATCATCCAAGTTTAGGAGTAAGGACTCAAATTTTGTATTAATTATTATGCATCAGTTTTGTGTACTTTATATATGTCAAATTGTATTTTTGCTTATGAAATATTATTATTATTTCGTATTTTAGATTTTGAATGGGCTAATTTTTTTAAGAGTTTTTTTTCGGTTGGGTAAATCACCTAATGACATCCCCCACTCTTGGGAGGAGCGCAAGATAGTGTCAGACTTTTACTGACTAAAAACTCACTTCTGTTCCTTCTTTGCCATTTTTCCAGGGCCCGGGGATCTCTTTCGCATCACCCATGGCGAGTTTTACAAATTGTTTTTATTTTTCTGTTGAGTTAATACTTAGTGTAGTAATGCATTTGTACAAAGAATTGTATTAATAATAATAAATAATTTATTGGACTGCAACATTTTGTACAAGCAAACACTTACAAACAACACAAAAAACAAAGACATTAGAAAATAAAATAAAAAACAGTATGATAGTAGTATTTGTAAGGAATTTTGGTACCCCAGGAAAGATTTAACTTGTGTTATGGATAACAGGATTCTCACACTAGCTTTATTGGATTCAATAAACTGTTCCTTTCTTGTCTTCAACTATGTTTTCATGATTATGCTTTGAACCTCGTCCATAAGCAAAGTTTCTAGCCCAGCCATTGAAATATTTCCATACGATTCCCAACACATACCTCGAACAACATTGTCAATTCCAATTCTAAACGCAATCTCGATTCACTCAGCGGATCCATCCTCGGCACTACATAACACATATATTTCAGCATTAAACCTCACGATAGTACTGACGCGAAATTTACTATTACTACAACAAATTTCCTTATTTAACGGAATCTACGCTTTATCGGTACTTGAACCTGTGACCCGGTGTAACACACGACTACTTATATCCACGGAGTTATAGCTAGGTTATGAGTAAGCGCGCAAATCTACGGGGCTAAATTATTCATTTAGATAATGGGCACAGTTAGTTTTATTGAATTCTCATAGAGTGGTCGGCTTATGTGGCCTGAAGTGTAGGTACAGTGTTCAGAGTCGATTCAGTTTTCTGTACCGTTGCAATCATTTATTTTATTTTATTTATTTGGACAAATAAACAGTTACACATTACGAATTATATAGTATTGAAAAATAGTAATAGAAGGTGACTCAGTGTAGCATAGCATAGCATAGCATAATCAGCCTTTTATTGTTCCCACTACTGGGACTCAGGCCTCCTCTCTAGGAGAGGGAATGGGCCGTAATTCACCACGCGGGCCCAGTGCGGGTTGGTGGATGTCACATGTCTTCGAATTTTTTGGTTCTAGGACATGCTGGTTTCCTCACGATGTTTTACTTCACCGTTTTGAGAGCAGTGGTGATGTAATAAATTACACAAAGTAATGCGCCTGGCTGGGTTTGAACCCGCGCCCTACAACTTGTAAGTCGGGGCCGTTACTACTCGGCCACCACTGTACTCAGTGTGTAACCAACAGATTTTTCCACAGAATATTAATGAAAAAGTATTTTAAAAACATCATGCAATAAATTGAAATAATATCTTTTAATAACAATAATATTTAAAAAATAATAACAACAATAATACTAAATGAAATAATAATAATAATTGAGTGAAAACAAATTTAAGTTAGAAAAGAATATAATTTAAACAAAAAGAGTTAAACTAGGCTGAGGATTAAGCATAATTATTAAACATACATAGACTTTAAAGGCTTCTCAATGCTGGCCTTCTCTCTAAGAGAGTCAATGGGTTGTAATCTACCACGTGGAGCCGATGCGGGTTGGTGGATGTCATATATATGTATTGTCTTCAAATTTTGAATAGAATCTAGAACGTACACCTCGGGGCTGTAACCACTGCTCTTATTGATTAGCCACAACAAAGCGTTTTGGGAACACATTCATTATGCGAATAGCTAAGGAGTGCAATTCCGTGCCGGAGTCTGTGTTTCCTGATAACTATAACCTAGGGGTCTAAGGTCTAAGTAAAGAGTGAATAGGTTACTTCTAGGCAAGCGTCGGCCACATCATCGCTTACCTTCAGGTGAGATAGTGGTCAAACGCGAACCTATAGGTACATAATAAAAAAAAATTGTTATAAGTTGAAGGTGTTACTAGACCCTCTTCCACATACAACCTTTTTTCACTATCAACAAACTGTAGGTCTACAAATCTTACCTTATTATCAGTTCTGCTGTTACGGCCATGATCCCATTCATTATAATTTTGTTACACTTCATCATAGTAATGCCCACATTCTGAACCATGGAATATACGCATAATAACGATGATGGATCCCACTAAGGGATAAGCCCCCTCTTTATTTACTTAGTCAAGATTTATTAGTTTAGTTTCCTCTACTTTTGACTATTTTTTATTTCATTTTTTTATTCAGATAACATATTGGTCCCTGGTGGGCAGGGCACATTGCTCACACAACAGATGGTCGATGGGGACGAAAGGTTCTGGAGTAGCGACCACATACCGGAAGACGCAGCGTTGGAAGGCCTCCCACAAGGTGGAGCGATGACCTGGTGAGGGTCGCGGGAACCCGAACATCCGTGCGCGATTCAGCAAACATGCTGGAAGCACGAAGAAGCGTGGCAGACGCAACAACATCCTGTAGGCATTGTTAAATTTGATGCATTGTAAGTTGTTTATCAAATATAACACTTTTAGTTCATTATAAGTTTTTTTTCCATGTCTTAAATCATCATCATCATCATCATTTCAGCCGAAAGATGTCCGCTGCTGAACATAAGCCTCCAAGCGTCGCCACAACCACCGATCCTGTGCGTCTCGCATCCACCGCATTCCCGCGACTCTCACCAGGTTGTCGGTCCACCTTGTGGGAGGCCTTCCAATGCTGCGTTTTCAGTTGCGCGTTTGCCACTCTAGAACTTTTCGGCCCCATCGACCATCCGTTCTACGAGCAATGTGCCATGCCCACTGCCACTTTAGTTTGGCGATTCTTCGGACTGTGTGTCTTAAATATTGAAAACTTAAATCTACTTTGAGCCTTTCATCGAGCTTAGCCAAAATGCCGATTAGTTATTAGATAAATGCATATGATATACTGTTACAATATTCTTTTTGGATTATATTACATTTAATGGAGTCAGTTTAATGACTTAATTCAACATCGTTTTAATTCTAACAGCGATTAAAATGTAATAAAATGTTTTATGAGTTTTTTACATATTAATAAGCTTAATTAACATCAGCTTATGCGTTCATCGTAAAACATTTCTAAGTTGAGGATATAAGGTATATTTTTATCGATATTTTTTTATTGTTTTGTTATCTTGCTCAATTAGGCATAAATTTAGATGAATGCAAATATAAAAAATAACAGTCAAGGATTATTTAACGCTCTAAAGCAGTTAAGATTTAACCTGAACAGATTGTATCGTGGTAATATGTCTAAGTCTCTTATCATTCTTGTATTTCCTCCGAGTCATCTTTGAATTCATTCACCTTTTTAAACCCATTAGAATAGTCACAATAAAGCTGCAAAAGCACAATATTTCCCTCAAAGCGCCCGATCTAATCCTCTATTACACACTGACACTTATCCCTAAGATCGTCTAAAATATTTTGATACAATCGCGCACAGATAAATGTTGTCAATTTATCAATCGTTTGCTTCAATGCGATGCCCTCCGATCGTTCTGATAATTCCCGTACGCTACTTTATCTTAAGATTATCACGACGTCTTTATTTCGATATATTTTTTAGCTATTTAATTCGTCCGATTCTAATGTGTTGCAATTAATCAGTGACTCCACGATAGAATCTTCATACAACCGGTTCCGATTGATATTCGGTACTATCCGCTGTTCTCACATCCTTTATGAAACCATTTTGAATGAGATTGTACCACGAGATAGCGCTTGAATCATAACATATGTGGGTAATTGAAAAAATATTTTCTTAATGAATTACGATATCAATATATAATTGAACGATTGAAAGATAAGATCCAGTTTAGCGTGGTAAACTTGAGTTTATTAAGGTAATTTGGTTTAGAGGTATTTGTGACAAAAAATTAATGGTTTTAGGAAGTCGTAAGTCGCTCAGTACTAAGAGGTATTAAGTGGACAAATATGCGGGAGGGTCAGTTCGGTCCACCAATCGTATGAGCGAATGACAATTTTTAATTGCTTCGTTAATAGAGCCACCGTGCTTAGCGCTCCGGTTGGCGCCAATATGATGTTTTTTTTGTCATGTGAACCTCTCCATTTCCCGGCAAATCTATTTAGTTCCAGTTCGGTTCCACTAGTAAATAATTGAGTTTACAATTGGCAGGATTTGGAATAATGTAATAAAGTAAGTTGGACCAATACTCATGTTGAATGGACAACAAAGTTGCAGTTTTCTCTTGAGAAGGTCTGTGCCAAAGAGAAGTAAAGTTATGCCGTGAATGCCTGCCAATAGGTGCGAGCCCATTCATCAGTCTAACACCCTTTCCCTTGGACGAGTTACGAGTTGTACGTGAAAAAGCTCTTTTATTAGGTTTTTCTTAAATCTTCTTAGTTAGTTGTGAATCTGAGTTCAGCGTAAACCAAAAATAACATGTTATTATTATTATTATTCACTTTATTCATTTAATATTTTTTTTTAACAAAATCATATAAGAAAAATTAAAAAAATATATAAAAAATAGTAGTCCGCCGGTGTCGGGACAGGGTCCAGGTCGATAGTTAGGGCTCCAGAGACAGGAACCTCCTCACAATGCGAGCCGTATCGAGGAGTACTGCCTTCTGTATCAGGCCCTTGATCCAACCGCGCAATGACAGCTTCGACAGATTGATTATTAGTATTATTATTTTATACATTTTTGGTTCCAGCTTTTGTTATTAAATTGTAAAGTAGTCTAAGAAAATATTCCTATTTATTTTTGTTTACAAGCAATTCATTAACATAATTATAAATGGGTACATTTTCCACAAAATCTTTTTACGTTTCCTGGAGTGAGGTGGAATAAATGTTTAAAGTTATAACTGTCAAGCATTTTAATTTATATAATTATTAGTACGAATGTACATTTTAATATACTTGTATGTCTTGATTAATTAATTTTCCGATTTTTAACTTTTTATTACTGTCGTGTCGGTATATGCCTTATTTAAATCGTATTTAAAAATAACATGATAAGCTAAGGAGAGCAGTGGTGGCTGAGTGGTAATGGCCCTGACTTACGGAGTTGTAGGTCGCGGGTTCAAACCCAGCTAGGCGCATTACTTTGTGTAATTTATTTCATCACCACTGCTCTCAAAACGGTGAAGGAAAACATCGTGAGGAAACCGGCATGTCCTAGAACCAAAAATTCGAAGACATGTGACATTCACCAACCCGCACTGGGCCCGCGTGGTGGATTACGGCCTATTCCCTCTCCTAGAGAGGAGGCCTGAGTCTCAACAGTGGGAACATTATAAGGCCGACTATGCTATGCTATGCTATGATAAGCTAAAATGGGTTGTATTTCAAAAAATATTTTATAATATATGATGACAAATGATAAGGGCACATACGATTTTTTTTCCTCGTACAATAAATAAACCTACTTTTTATTGGTGTTACCCTTTTTATTACGTTGGAAATCATCAAATGACTTCTCCTACGGTAGAGCGTGAGCTGTGTCAGATTTTACTGAGTAAAACCCACAGTGTTCTTTCAGTTGCCCTTTGTCAGGGCTACAGTAACTTTTTTTTTTTAAATTCATATAAGCCAGTGCTTGACTGCGATCCCTCCTGATGGTAAGTAGTGATGCAATCATTGATGGTGAGGCGCACTAGTTTATTAAGAGCCTATTCACTCTAGCCTTGAAGACACCCAAATTATAGTCGGACGGGAAGACCGCAGCAGGTAAATTGTTCCAGTCCTTCGATGCGGTATAAACGACGAAGCGAAATGCGGACTAATCCGGACCATTGAAGTTTCACAACGTAAGGGTGGATACTCAACTTTCTTACTCTACTACTACTACTTTCTTTTTATATTCAGTTCAAATATTGGTATGGTCTACAGATAAATGTTGCGGGTTTAGGTGCCTTATGTATGTTAGTTCACATGTACCTACAAACATCTAAACTCCCTATCTCCCTTTATCGATATAGGGGTAAGTTTTATTTATTTATATATGTACACACAAACACTTAAAATCGAAAAGAACAAATACAGATAGAAGAGTACAAAGGTCCTGCTTATTTCTAACGAAATTTCTTCCAGCGGCCCTGTCTATGAGAGTTGGATGAGAGATGTAGTCGCAGTGTGTATAAATAATTTAGACATTTTTTAAAATTAATTATATATAGACTACATTATCTAAATTAAATCATATAATACATACTTAAATATCAATAACAGTAAATAAATGTACACTTAAATGTATACAATACACAAATTAAATTATAAAAATACATACATCTATAATATAAAACTTTAAGAGATGTTAGACAGGTAATGTTCTTTGACTAGCTTTTTGAAGACAGATATATTTTTAGCGTCACGGATCTTAGCTAGAAGTGAGTTCCATAGTCGTACCGCATGAAAAGAGAAAGAGTAGGAATAAAAATGAGTTTTATGGGCTGGGAAATTGAGATGGTATTTAAGGTGGGATCTGCATGGGGCATCGGCTGGGCGAGTGAACGAAAAACGATTACGCAAGTAGACAAGATAAGCAGGGTTGAGTAGGATGAAGATGTTTTTATTAGGGATAGAGGGGTCTTAGTATGGGATTATCTTTTTTTTAAACAGACCAACCGACAAATCGCAGATATTTTTTTTTTCACTTTGCATCTATCGATTTAGACCACTCTCATAAACTCATATACCATTAAACATAGTCTAGTTTACCATCATCATAATTACATCTATTTCTTTTATTACATCTTTGATATCGCCGCTAATTACGATTTTAATAATTGAATTAATAATTAATAATATCTCGTATCGATTATTGAAGATAGTTGAATGTTATTTTATGGGTTTTACTTTAATTTTATTATGTATAATTAAGGCTTGGATTCTATTAGTGTTACAGTTTTAATTGCAAATAATTTATGAAGCTGATCGACGAGTGCATTTATAATTTTGTTATATTACTTGACTGCATATTAATAATGTATGATAAAGTTTTAATAGAGTTCGTTTTGCATTTATTTGTTAAGTGCAACGTGGGAACAGTCTTATTTAGTTCAAAATTTTGATAGGATGATTTTTAATCACATTTTCTCATTACCTTAAAACTTGTCAGGTCATAGCAGTAGTGGCGCGGTGGTAACGGCCCTGACTTACAAGTTGTAGGTCGCGGGTTCAAATCCAGCCAGGCGCATTACTTTGTGTAATTTATTTCGTCATCACTGCTCTCAAAATGGCAAAAGAAAACATCGTGAGGAAACCAAGTGTCCTAGAACAAAAAATTCGAAAACATGTGACATCCATCAATCCGCAGTGGGCCTGCGTGGTGGATTACGAACCTTTCCTAGAGAGGCTTGAGTCCCAGCACTGGGAACATTACAAAGCCAATTATGTTTACGGTTACGGTTCCTTACACTTTTGTAATTTTTTAAAATAAATACACTAATCTAGGTTTGTACATTGCTTGTAATAACATTCAAAGTTTGTAAGTAATGTTGCCTTGTGTATTGAACATTAATTACAATTACAATTATTTTTTTTAAAACAAAAGAGAAAGGTAAAGCAATATTAGAAATTGGCAGTTTAGGAACTGTCAAAACTCACTCTACAAACTGTCAAAACCACTTGGACCATCATACGGATATCCTAGTGCAGTCTCAAGGCTGGTCCATTGTGTGGACGGTCAAGGTGTGGCCCCGTTCACATGGGCCAACAATCGCCGAGCGCTGGCGACGGTTTGCTGTTTGGTGCGTTTTTGTTCAGTTATTGTAGTAAACATAATACCAACATAATACAGGCTTTTTACTACCTTATTTGTCTATTGTATGACACGAAGATCTTGGGCTTAAAGATCTAGGATAGAGTTAAAACTTACATGAAAGATTATCAAGATTGTTGTGTGACCTATGCCTTATTTTGTAATGCGAGAAATGAACAATTGTCAACCGAATCAGCCAATCAGAAACGTAGGGTTTTCTTGTGTAAGATAGGCCCTAGTAAGGTTACTGTTCTTGTGAAATATTGACAGCCTTGTAGACATAGAGAAGGGTTAATAAGAGCTATTTTTCGAATTGCTGACGATTTGGACTCTTTATATTCGGACGTAGTGTCGGAATTGACACATTTCTGTTTTAATATTTTTTTCACTGAAGATTCGTACACTGTTTAGTACAGTCAGATAGAAAGATTTTAAAATATAATAATCGTGAAAAAACGCTACTAAAATTATTTGACAGTGGCTTCAAAGTGGCAACTTTTATTAATAAATTGGTTTGCGGAAGTGTACTTTTTTATCTGACTGTACTAAAAAGCTTCAATTTTGGTCGTCTCCAAAACGTCAGTGAATAAATATTAAAAACAAAATGTGCAACTGTATTTTTAGCCTATCACACACTCAAAAAAAAAGGATTTTTTCGACTATTTTTAAATGCATTTTTATAGTTAAAGATATATTATATATTTTTACTTAGTGACATTTACGTGATAAATAACATAGTAAGTCAAAGTAATTGTTGCCTACTCTGCGCGTGTCGTTGCCTGCACCGCGATCGTGAACGTGCATATTTTCCGTTTAGCTACTCTATTCATATACAGGGAACATTTTACAGCAATTTTCCTATCAAAATTTCATAATCAGGACCTAAATCTCAGCAGATACACTGGCGCCTAGCAGATCAGGCAGAATCTAGGACATTACACTCTTGACTACATTTCCTACCAGGATCTAAATTCAAAGAAACTAACAAAATTCCTAATCTGATGCAACTGGCCATCAGGATTCTAGCCTGGTTATATTTAGATGTTGCGATATCCATGAGTGGACAAACAAACCAATTCGTTTGTATGTTTATATGTGAGGTACACAGTAATGTTCAGCATTTATGGAAGTGTGAGATTGTAGTGAGGGGATGTGCATGTGGAGTAGCATGGTCAGTTTTCTAAGACTTAGTGAAAACATGTCTAGAAAGAAAGAAAGCCAGAAAGAAAGAAAGAAAGAAAGAAAGAAAGAAAGAAAGAAAGAAAGAAAGAAAGAAAGAAAGAAAGAAAGAAAGAAAGAAAGAAAGAAAAACTTTTTATTTGCCGGAAAAGGCGCAAACATATTGTAAACATTTTCCATGACAGTAAAATAAATAAAAATAAAATATATGAGCCACGTCCGAGCAAAACGGCCGTACGTTCAACATAATGCCGTGGCCACACGCAAAATGCGACGAGTCCAAAGCGCTGTTTTTCGGCGTGGGAATATTTTTGTGATCAAGTCTAACATTTTTTATGCGGTTATGGAGTAGGTTCAGGGTCGGAAAGCAACTTATATTTATAGTATAGGCAAATGCTCAGCAACATTTATGGAGTTTTTTGCCGGTTCTTTTCTACAGGCAACGACCAATTAGCATAAGCATAGCATAATCAGTCTTTTTTAATGTTTCCACTGCTGGGACTCAGGCCTCCTCTCTAGGAGAGGGAATGGGCCGTAATCCCTCGCGGACTCAGTGCAGGTTGGTGAATATCACATGTCTTCGAATTTTTGGTTCTAAGACATGCCGGTTTCCTCACGATGTTTCCTTCACCGTTTTGAGAGCAGTGGTGATGAAATAAATTACACACTGTCCACTAGCTTCAGATGTTTTATAAGTGCTAATATAGGTCTATGTGAAATAAATAGAACATTGTTAACTAGGTATTTTGAAAGAAATTGAAAGTAACTTGTTTAGTCTTGAGAAGGAGTTTGGTTTTAAGTTGGTTGTCTTCTAAAATCGCAGATCAGTTGTCTCAGAAATATATTCATCAAAATTGATGAATTGACCGTCTCTTATATCTTAACTCTGCTTAGGTGGCTTCTCTGCTAACTCAAAAACTGCGTTAACTTGTAAAAATAAATTGACTATTCTAAATTAAAAATTCTAAAATATTTTTTAATAATGACAATTGATTTTGCAATGAATTTACTTAATTTAGACTTATGTACACTTTTAAACAATAAAAAACATTTAGACTATCTTCAGTAATGAATTATGAAAAACTTCTTTTATATATTTTACCAACCTCATGTAAATACAATATAATATTCCACAACTATCACACAACGCCGTCTTGTCTCAAGCTAAGCAGAGCTTGTATTATGAGTACTAGACAACTGATAAACATACTTATATATTTCTAAATACATACATATTATAGATAAATTACACCTAGACACAGAACAAATGATCGTGCTTATCACACAAACATTTGTCCTGGGTGGGAATCAAACCCACGTCCTCCGGCATAGCAATCAGGGCCACTAACCACTAGACCAACAGGCCAGTCAAAAAACGCAGTCAGTCAAAAGATTAACACTGCATAGCCATATTATTACATAACTGAATTTTCCAAGCAAAATGTAGCAGCTAGAAAAATCACAGCTCGGTTTTCCCCTCCCTAGTATAATTAGCCCGCGATCCGCAATGATGCGCCGACGATCGTGATGACACTTGTCGCGACTCTCCGCATCTGATAATTATCACCGGTCTCGCACTCGTTTCCTCCTCAAATGTACTTTGCTATAAAAGGTGTAGGATGTACAGGCGAGTACGCATGTTCTAACCAAGAATATTCAACGTTCTTCAGAAAAGAAATAGGTAGTACTAAGCGTTTCGCCTCATCGTTTATACCGCGTAGGTACATCGAGACTGGAACAATTTGCCTGCTGCGGTCTTCTCGTCCGATTATAATTTAGGTGTTTTCAAGGTTAGAATGAACAGGCTCTTAATAAACTAGTGCGATTCACCATTAACGATTGCAACACTGCTAACCGTTTATGTCATTAAAAAAAAAGTGTTTTCTTTGCCGGGAAATATTTCTGGACATAAAAATGTAATGTGATATTATGAAAAAAATTGTGGTCATATATGGCGATTTTACAAAAAAAAACCCGAAGAAATCAATAAAAAACTTTGGCAAAAGAAATAACTAATTCTAAGTTAATCTGAAGTTATAACGGTTCATAGTGTGCAGTTTTACAAAACGGCAATTTCAAAGATCAATAAGATCCAATACACAGATAAAAATAGGACATAGAATAGACACAGTGAACTTGTTACAGAAAATATAGTGACTAAATGGTTATTACCCTCACAATAAAGTAAGAAAAACTATGTTTTTTGTATCTAAAAATAGGCACCTTTTTGTGTTTCTCACATTACTTACTTCAACAAACTTAAGTTGATGATCGCTGGTTTCCGTAAATCGCGTGTTAGTTATCAACGTCATTGCATAATGAGTCAAAACTTTATGAAAATAAAACACTAAATTCAAGGTTGCCCTTTAAAAAGATCATGTATCATCATCATGTTTGTTAGTTTAGTTAATTTTAACTAAGAGGTTAAGGGTTTACATCTTGCCCTTGTAGTTAAAAATTATGAGCGTCTAATCAATCGTTGAGTGTAGTAAATAATTTAAACTTTTAAAGTCAATTAATGGCAAATACGAACTCCTAAAAGTATAGATTACTTTAAATGGTAATAACTTTATAATGGACATTACATACCTATTTCTTTTACACTAGTACTTCGCTTACCCTTCTGTGGCTATGGGAAATGCATATTTTAGAAACTTTTAGGTCACTTCTAGGTTTAATAACTGTGTCATCGACAGTACCTGCCTATCATTTTCGCATGTGCTCATAATGCCAACAAGTTCAGTCAACATTTTAACCCCGTGTCGGGTTACAACGATACTTATATGACGACTTTTAAATCGATTATTTATACCGAATCGACTGCAATCGATGCCGGTAACCACATTACGCCCACTCCATCTCCGACTGGCACATCACATCCCTCTGTGATTTCTACATTCTCAATTCTATTTATATTTCGAATCTTATCGAGTTCCAGTGTCGATTCAATAATCGAATGATTAATTAATGGTTATGATGCATCGGTTATATTTCATATCGATTACGTGAAACGAGTTACTGTAGAATTTGATAGTTTTGGAAAGTCTATTAAATATGCTTCTATTAATTCAACGGTGATCTGATAATAAATTAAAAAAAAAATGTTAAAGTAGTAGCTTATCCTCCCACGTAGGGTCGTAAGAGTCAATTTACAGGTATTGATTACGATGCGTTGGTACGTGAGCTTAATAACCCGAAACTAATTATGCAGAATAGTGATCTTTAAAGAAGTTATTGCTGTTCGTAGGATCGTAACCTTAAGCAGTTTGAATAAGATTTTTATGAATACATAATAAACATTAAAGAAATGAAATCGTACTTTGGCACCACATAGCCTGTGTAAGTCAAACAATGTGTGAAGGCTTCTTTAAATATCCTTGAATTTTTCAAATAAATTATTATAAGGAAAACAAATGATCATCATATACTGACGCGAAAATTGATTTACATGGACGCACAAAAAACTTCACAAAACAATGAACTTAGTTGACAAAGAATCAACCGACGTGTTTATCTACTCAATAAACCCTTTTCATTGCAATATAAACCTTAACTCCTAGATGATAGGGCTTCAGTAATGATAATATGCAGCAACATCGTTGTTCAAGATTTATCAAAAGCCTTTGACAGCGTCGACCTTGCAGTGCCATAGTTCACACCGTCCCTTCACTGTTGGAAATGTGGAAAAAACACGACAATAGCACGGCCATGCAGGACAAGACAATCGATTACAAACGTTCATATGAGCTTTATTGATTATTGTTGGTTATAATATTGAATTGGAAAACGGGCTTGCTTCAAGGTTGCATATTAGGTCCACTAGTGTTTTTACCACTCATTGTTCAATTGATGCTTATAATGTCCAGTTTGAGTTTTCGGTCGTTTTTTTCTGAAATTAATTCTTAAGAATGATTAACACGAAGTACTCATACAGTTAATATATAAATAGTTTTCCATAGATGTGACATATTATAATCAACAGTTAAAAGCTCACATAAAAATAAATAAATTTCTTGGATATTAGTTTTCTGAAACGCATTGCCCTTCGGAAGAGAAATGGCAAACACTTCCATTTTATTATCTCACATAAAACTAACACCATAAAAGATATTTAAAAGCAAAAGACTTTCTAAGACAAAAGAACCAAAACTTGAACAAGGAAGTCCATAATTGGTGTTAAATCAAACATGGGCTAAAATTCTGCGTGAATGGAATCTGCGGATCAGAGATGACCGCGGGTTCCGCCGGCGATGCTATCGCTGAGCACCTAGCCCTTGTCCACCACAGATGGAAGAATCGTGGAGGTGGCAAATGTGTTTTAGAATCAAATTTGAACATTTTAAGGTTTTTTTATTTTATTTACTGTACTTTCGGTTATATGAATATAGTTTTAAAGGTTAAAGGGTTAACCTTAACCGCTTTTTTTTTAGGTGGGAAACTCATCTACTGACAAATCCCGTTCTTGGGCGGAGCGGGAGATAGTGTCAGACTTTTACTGACTAAAAAAACCTACTCCTGTTCCTTCATTGCCTTCGTCCCCGAGTTTCACTTTCACACTACCCGTGGCCCCAGTAGGCTTCGACCCTGCTGGGCCCCTACGATTTTCTGACATCTGCTTGAGGCGCGTGTAGAACAGTACACGCCGTCGATGACTTGGGCTTGGTCCGGACGGTCGGACGGCGAGCTACCTATTGCTCGCCGTCCGCAAGCCTGCGCCTGCGTTGACCAAAAATCAAGATCAGAATAAGCTTAAAGGGTAAACTTTAACCGCTTGCGTCGGATTGCTGCGACGAATGTTTCCGTATCCTATTCGCCAGGGTCGTGTGTTTGCGACTGGGTACTCTATCTCATTTAGCTTTAAGGTTAAAGCGACAATAGTCAAGCACTTTTACCTATTAATTCAATAAGCAAATTCGACTCGCCCTACCAAATTATAAAATAATGGAAAAAATTAAGTGAATATAATATTATGTCTAATAATGTAACAGTTTTACATGTTATTGCATCTGCATGAAAAAAGTTAAAACTGACAATGACCTCAACAAGTTAGCAATGGGTCCCTCACTGAATGTCCTTCAGTCATCACTTACTTTTTGAAACTTTAAGATCAACTAAAAAGTTTAGGTAATTAATAATAGTGCCATGCAAGAGCACACTGGTCAACAGAGAAAACGTGTACAAAAATGTTACCATTTCCTAAGTAAGAAAATATAATCAATAATTAAATAATTTTCTATAGTAACCTCTGTAATGATTAAATACTGATGCTTCTTGATATGTGCGAAGATAATTAAAAACAAATTAACTGTAGGCATAGCATATAGCATAGTCAGCCTTATAATGTTCCTACTGTTGGGACTCAGGCCTCCTCTCTAGGAGAGGGAATGGGCCGTAATCCACCATGCGGGCCGAGTGCGGGTTGGTGGATGTCACATGTCTTTGAATTTTTGGTTCTAGGACATGCCGGTTTCCTCACGATGTTTTCCTTCACCGTTTTGAGAGCAGTGGTGATGAAATAAATTACACAAAGTAATGCGCCTGGCTGGGTTTGAACCCGCGACCTACAACTCGTAAGTCGGGGCCGTTACTACTCGGCCACCACTGCTCTCTTGCTCTCTTGTAAGCATACTCAGCACATTTCCCGAAATTGCCATGTCCAGATTTCCTCGGCTCGCGGCGCGTGCGCTAGGAATTTAACGCCAAATCGCCGCAGCCCGGGCGCAGCGTAATTGCGCCTTATCTGCGCATTGTTCGGCGAAGGAGCACAAGGCTGAGCGTTGACGTGTGAGTTAGATTGTCTGTCTGTATGTGCGATTGTTTTACTTTGTAGGCTTTTATACAGATTTTTTTCATGTGTGGTGAACAGTGGAAAAATTAGGACTGCTTAGAACTAAATTACTAATTATTTTAATGTTTGCTTAGCTTTTTATGTTTGTGAAACAAAAAAAGTAATTATTATTAAAAAAGTAAGTAAGTAGTAGTTAAAGTAAGTTGTCATTAGTTTTGTTTAGTAATTTAGAAAATAGGTTAAAACTAAACATTAGCATCTTTTTTTTATTGATATAAACCAGTGCTTGACTGCGATCCCACCTGATGGTAAGCAGTGATGCAATCATTGATGGTGAGGCGCACTAGTTTATTAAGAGCCTATTCACTCTACCCTTGAAGACACTTAAAATTATAGTTGGAGGGGAAGACCGCAGCAGGCAAGTTGTTCCAGTCCTTCGATGTACGTTTATGTTTAGTTTTAACCTAGCATAGCATAGCATAGTCAGCCTTATAATGTTCCCACTGTTGGGACTCAGGTCTCCTCTCTAGGAGAGGGGAATGGGCCGTAAACATAGTTTTAACCTATTTTATAAGGAACAAATATTTCTAGAGTTGTGTGGTTTGGTTAGCCGCCATCTCTTTAGCAATGATCACCAATTAATGATAATGGATGCAACGCTATTGCAAGCTAGCTCAGCTTAGTAAGTAACTAAGCTGAGTTATTAGTTATGAGTGTGGTCGTGAAAGCTTAAAGATTATGATAGTAGTAAGCAATAATAATAATAATAATGTTTTTATTGACATAAAGAGACTGATGCATATTCAATTGAAGCCCTGACTCCTGAGCTAGGTGGTACCTGTGTTACAGGAGTCAGTGTCTTCACTCGTTTGTGGAACATTAACAATTATATATGCAACAAACTAAAAATGTATACAATTAGTTCAAACTTGCTCTATGTGATAAGTGTATGTGTACATGTGTTGTGTATATGTGTGAGTGTGATGATGTTTGGTGGTGTGATGGTGTATGATGGTATATTATTATTAGTGAAATTAACCATATTGCCTGGGCCGTTTTAAAATTAATGGCAGGTCATCTCGTCCTTCATCATTATCATCATTTCAGCCGAAAGATGTCCACTGTTGAACATAGGCCTCCTCCAAGTGTCGCCACAATTAACGGTCCTGTACGTCTCACATCCATCAGATTTCCTCAACCCGTACCAGGTCATCGGTCCACCCTGTAGGAGGCCTTCCACCGCTACTTTTTCCAGCACGTGGTCGCCACCTCTCGACCCCAACGGCCATCTGTTCTGCGAGCAATGTGTCCTGCCCATTACCACTTAAGTTTGGCGATTCTTCGTGCTATGTCGGTAACCTTGACTCTCCTGCGGATATCTTCATTCCTGATTCGATCGCGCAAGGAAACTCCGAGCCTATGCTCAAAGGAGGAAGGGCTATCCCTTTCCATTGCCCTTTGGGTGACTTTAAGTCTTCTGATGAGGCCCATTGTAAGAGACCACGTTTCGGAGCCATATGTCATCACTGGCAACACACACTGGCCCTAGACTTTCGTATTGAGACATTGTGGTATATTGGACGAGAAGATACCGCGCAGTTTCCCAAATGTTGTCCAGCCGAGTCGGATTCGACGATTGATCTCTTTCTTCAAGTTAGACCTACCCATTGACCGTCTGTCACAGGTAAACGTAGTCGTCCACAACTTCGAGTGTAGAGTCTCCAATCTTGATAGGAGTGGGTGCTACATAGCTGTTTACCTTGACTTTGGTTTTGTGATCCTTTATAAAACTAATGTCTAATCATATGCATGTTCTAATAAACCCGCAGTAAACTACCATTTTTTTGGGTTCTTACTTCGAGTTTATGTATAAAGGGGCTAATACCCACATTACCCATTGTCACTAGCTACATAAACAGGTTGATGACCTCCCTCAGAGCTCTTCAATAAACAATTATTCCTCGATATTGCGATTTGCGTGCGATGATAACAAGACGATTTGCTAAGTAATACTTAGAGCTACGATTATTGTAGTAGGTGTACGAGTATGTGCGTTATGGTGGGTGAGTCACTGTTATATTATGTTGGAAACCATGTATTAAATATATCTGCGGATGACTGCGCACCTGACCTACAATAGGTGGGCAGGATATAGATGAAGACGACAGTGATCGTAAGCTGTACCTAACCAATAGACTTTTTAACAGCAATAACAGTGAGGGTTTTCTAAAATGACGTTCACCACGTGACAGCACTGAGACGTCAGGTACCTGTCAAAAAGAATCAACGTCAAACGTCAACGTCATGTATACGTTTTTAACCGACTTCAAAAAAAGGAGGAGGTTATCAATTCGGTTGTTTTTTTTTTTTTTTTTTTTTTTTATCATCATTCTTTTTTTTTTTTTTTTTATGTTTGTTACCTCAGAACTCCGTCGTGTATGGACCGATTTGCAAAATTTTTTTTTCCCTTTATAGGATATGCTTCCAGATTGGTCCCATTTTTTTCAAAATCCAGTTCTGATGATGGAATCCATGAAGAATCGAGGGAACTCCTCAAAAATTATAGGCAACCCTATGGTAATTTTAGTATTTTCATCAAGAACTTAAGCATTTACAGTCAAAAAGTAACATTTGATGAAGTGGAACTGATGAAGAAGACCAGAAATGGTCAACGGAACTTCATACTCAAATAGATATCACATTGAAGATATAGTTAAGCGACTATGACAATACAAATAAATGAATGATTCTGAATAGTTACGTTGAAAATGGTATCATCGAAGTGATCTGATGATGATGATGGAGCCGGAAGGTAGGCACTGGAACTCCGTAATTAATCAATGTAACCTAGCCGTGTTTGGACTCATTAGAATTGTCATGAGATGCACTTTGGCTATAAGGTACTATCGAACTGATCTGATGATGGAGCCGGAAGGTAGGCACAGGAACTCCGTAATTAATCAATGTATCCTAGCCGTGTTTGGGCTTATTAGAATTGTCGTGAGATGCTCTTTGGCTATAAGGTACTATCGAACTGATCTGATGATGGAGCCGCAAGGGAGAAGGTAGGCACAGCAACTTTATAATAAAACAATGTAACCTAGCAGTATTTGGGTTAATTGGAATTGTCATTAGAAATAGGCACTCTGTTTATAAGTGTACCGCAACTAAAAAGTGTGAAATAAAAACTTTTTAGAAAAAAAAAATAACCGACTTCACTAAAAAAAACACTAAAAGGATCAAAATAACTTTAATTTCGGAAGTCGGTGTTAAATAAGAAACAAATAATACCGAGAAACACCGACATCCGAAATTAAAGTTATTTTGATCCTTTTAGTGTTTTTTTTAGTGAAGTCGGTTATTTTTTTTTTCTAAAAAGTTTTTATCAAAGGAAAAGATCTGACGCCTAAGTGGCGCCAACGGGTGGTGTGAATTTTCCTGAACACCCTTAGGGCTATATTTCACCGGGACACCATGGCGGCGCGACCAGTCGCCGCTACCAAGAAAATGTATACAGCTCTGTAGAGAGTTACTCACCTGGTGTCCGTGTAGTTGCACAACCAATTCGGCGGCGCGACCAGCTCGGACGCGTGCACTTAAGGTCCATTTTGATACTGTCTCAGTGTGGTGTAGCGGCTCTGGGGTCTGTATGGTGTCTAGTTTAGTAGCTTACGGACACCACGGCGGCGCAACTGGTCGCGCCGCCATGGTGTCCCGGTGAAATATAGCCCTTATTGTCTAAAAATCAGAATCTGATGCAACAATGGCCACTACTACAACAGCTATGGCTATACTCCAATTAAAAAACCTTTTATAATGTCCGTTCAACCGATTTTGACTCTTATTGCGTTGGTGGCTGCAGTAAATAATTGGTATTGTATCGGTTGAACAGACAGCAAAAAAGGTTTGTTTTAATGTCCTATCTTATTTCAATTGGTCGTGAGGAAACCGGGGCGTGTCCTTGAACCAAAATTTTGAAGACATATGACATTCACCAACCCGCACTGGGCCCGCGTGGTGGATTACGGCCCATTCCCTCTCCTAGAGAGGAGGCCTGAGTCCCAGCAGTGGGAACATTGAAAAGGCTGATTATGCTATTATGCTCTACTAACAAAACCTTCTAGAACTTAGCAAAATAAGAAGACCTCTCGATGTCCGACAAAATGATAAATCATTTTAGGTAAATCTTTCGATCTATTTTTATGTCTGACTTAGTTTTTGCATCAAGTTGTTTTGATCCTACTCCAAGGGCAAAAAGTCACAGAATTGTTAAACAACACAACATGAGGTCTTTCAATTAAATATACGGACGACCCAAAAAAAGTGTGTGACCTTTTGGATAAATCGTGCAGTCAAGAAAATAAGACAACTTGGATTTACACGAGAATGTTAGCAGTTCCCGTCTTAAACAATGAATTGAAAAGATTGATCTAGAAGAACTTTTGTAGATAAGTCTTGAGAGCCTTGGTTCAATTTTAAAGTACTAAAAGTGTCATTAAATGTCATCATGATTAAAGGGGTGGGGATTGATGGTAAAAGTCACCATGGCTCAGGAACGTTAAGGGCAACTAAAGGGCTCCCACACAAAACTGCGATGCAATGAGATGCGACGCCGCCCCATCGCAGTAACCAGCGATGCCATTTCGTACGGCAAAGCGATGTTCAGGCACGAAATAGATAGGTACAAAAGTCAATCTCATGTGTGTACTTCACTTTTCATACGCTCGGAGATCGCGCTAGGGTCACCGCGTGGCGCCGAAGTGTCCGAGTGCGACCAGGCGCGGTGATATATGCCTACCTAATCTGAACTGTAAAAATATTACATGGCTACAAAATCATCTGCTCTTTCGCGGCGCGGGGTCTGTTCTGTGTTACGTTAAAACAAACCATCAAAATACAAGCAAATATCTACTTACCTCTCTGAAACAACTGGTAGCCTAAAAAACGTCAATTCACTGTTTAATGTTGAATTTAAACAACCGTCCGTCGCACTCGACCTCGCATTGAGCTGACTTGAGCCGAGATATTGTGTCCGTGAGCGGTGTCTATGTATGCGTTGCTCGAGCGCGCTTTGTATATAGATTGACTTCTTTACCTATCTATTTTGTGGTTCAGGTGACCATATAATGTGCGATGCGAATAAATTCGCAAGTACTTGCGATGCGTTGTGCGAGCTCACAGATTTTTACGATGCGACGTCGCATCGCAGTTTTGTATTTGGGCCCTAAAGAAACATGGGTAGGTTTTTTTTTAATTTATTTTTTATTTGATATAAACCAGTGCTTGACTGCGATCCTACTTTTAGTAGTAACAGTCTGACACAGCTTTTCGTTCTACACAGAGTGGGAGTAGTTATTTGTTACTTTCTCATTCTCAAAAAAGTATTTCGAATGAAGTACTATAGTCGATACACTTTAGCAGTTTGTCTTTGCAAAAAGATCTAAAGTTTAGTTAGAAAATAAAATTGTAGGATCCATTGATAAAGCATTCTCTATGCGAATTTCCTTCGCTTCTTGCTCAGTCGATTCAAATCCGATGTACTAAACATGTCGGTGGTCCGAAGCTATTCTAACTAGTACTCCATCGTCTGACCCTAGTTTTCAAATTAATGTATCGTCACGTCGAATTTCTAAGGAAGTGAACATTTGAACTTTAACGTTTCCGACATAATAATAATAACTTTGAGAACGTGCACCACGGCGACCTATTTCTCTTTTCATTGCTTTAATTAAACGCTTATTTCAAAACACTTCTCTTGACATGAATCCTGATTTTATACGTATTCCATTTCTCTTTTACTAGCAACAGGCACCTCTTTCTTTACTATTATATCAAGAAGAACTTCTTCATCAGTTAAATTAATATAATTTATTATATTTTTCAGTTAATTATTCTCTGCGGTATGTGTTCTCAAAAGGCAGTACTCTAGTACTCTAAAAAACTTGTTTTGATCTTCCGCCGATTTACTTATTAGAATTCTTCAGCTCACAGCTCGGAACATTTGCATCAATTAATTTGAAAATTATATTTTATTCTTTTGTACCGACCGAGGCAAAACACAGTGTTTTCCAACTATTTAGGTGTGTGTTCATAATGCATTCTTTAATTGAGAATATTGCTTACAGATCAACGTTGACTTTAGGTTATTCAAATATGATAAGAGATAAATTTCCTTGTAATCTTTTACTATCGTCCGTTCGGACTATTCCAGAACATTTCAATTCTGTTCATTTCAGTGTATCTTTATTTGAAAAAGTATTCAATAGAAGACATGTTTTCTTTCCATCAGTATTTTCCAAATATACAACAAGATGTTGTAGTAAGAACTTGGAAACAATTTTCACTACAGCAGTTTCCAGACCTATTTCATTTTCAATAACTGCTACTTTACAAAATTCACATCAACATCATTCCACCAGCTATAATTTTTACCAGTATGTATTTTCGACTATCATGAAATTATGTTACAGCACCAAATACACATCAAACAGTTATACACTTATTCACTTAGTTGTAAATATTCTGTCTGCAGCCTTAGTTCCTTCATTATACAAGTTAATTAATAAAGCTGCAATTCAGTTGAATCCTTTTGTATCGGCGTCGAATTTGATCGTTTTTAATTTGTCATTTCTGACATTGCAAATTGTTTCGGTCAAGATTAATTTAATGTTTACTAATTGTTGTAATTTGGGTTTAAAAAGAAAATTAAGTGCGTCTTCCTTTTTGGTTTGACCTTCTCCTTGTTTAAATTTGTTTTTCTTGGCTTATTTACTTTAGAACATAATATATATAAGTTAATTTAAAATTCTCTTTCTTGTTCTCACAATTATTCTTGTTAGTTTTTTTAACCAAAACGCCGTGTAAGATTATTTCAAGTTATTTCAATCTATATTGTGATTACTTTCTTAGTAATTTTTCTTCTTATCGGGCAAGCGAATACCATTTTAGCAATTTTTCTTTCAGGTAGACGTGAGAGTTTAGACAGATTGACCGTGTCGGTGATCTAGTTGTCGGAATGCCTAAATGTAAGTTAATGATATATTTTGGACTTTTGAGAATCGTTATCTAGGGCCCAAGATCTCGTTATCATCCTTATACCAGAAAGCTAGACGTAAATACGCATAATCGTTTATTTGCTCAAATAATTTCAAATTTTTAAAATTACATATAGTCGGTAAGCAAGAGATTTTGTATTAAAAAATTGTTCATCATGTTTATATTTATATAAATTAAAAGAAAAAAAACATCATAATTAGTCAAATATTTAAAAAAATATCATGCAAATATTAATAAAAGAATACCAGTCAAAATAAATTTATCATTAAAAAATGTAAAAATGTATATCCACAGCACTTTAGGAATTAATTTAAGATAATAATATAATCGTATTAGAGAGCAGTGGTGGCCGAGTGGTACCCGACTTACGAATTTGTAGGTCGCGGGTTCAAACCTAGCCAGGCGCATTACTTTGTATAATTTATTTCATCACCACTACTCTCAAAACGGCGAAAGAAAACATCGCGAGGAAGCCCGCATGTCCTAGAACCAAAAATTCGAAGACATGCGACATTCACCAACCTGCACTGGCCCGCGTGGTGGATTACGGCCCATTTCCTCTCCTAGAGAGGAGGCCTGAGTCCCAGCAGTGGGAACATTATAAAGCTGATTATGCTTATACATAATTGTATTTACCTAAGTGACTTATATTTCATTACACTTTTGCCGACTATGTTTCAGTTCGTTTGTTGCACCCAAGATAACATCTGACTCGACTAAAGACCCTTTGTTTCGTTACTGATAATAATTATTATTATGGCAACAATTATCGCGCGGATTAATAATTATCTATAACGATCTTGTTTATAATACATATAGTTTGGACTTGGGTACTATTTGTAAGAAGAAAAAAAAAAAACATTTTTACAAAAAAAATTACCGAATACATTAAAAAAACACGAAAAGGATCAAAATAACTTTAATTTTGGAAGTCGGTGTTTCTCGGTATTCTTAAAAAGTTTTTATTTCACACTTTTTAGTTTTTTTTTTTTTTTTTCGGTGGGAAATCATCTTATGCCATCCTTCGCCCTTGGGCGGGGCGGGAGATAGTGTCAGACTTTTACTGACTAAAAACCCACTCCTGTTCCTTCGTTACCTTTCGTACCAGGGCCGAGTCTTCCTTTCAGAATCAGACCCTTGGCCCCAGTAGGCTTCGACCCTGCTAGGCCCCTACAGTTGCTGACATCTCCTTGAGGCGCGCGTGGAACAGCACGCGCCGTCGACGACTTGGGCTCGGTCCGGACGGTTACCGGACGGTCGGTCACACTTTTTAGTTGCGATACACTTATAACCAGAGTGCCTATTTCTCATGACAATTCCAATTAACCCAAACACTGCTAACTTACATTGTTTTATTATGAAGTTCCTATATAATAGTGTATTCTTGTATGCATTTACATGATTATAAGCAAGCGTAGCGAGCTCGGAATTTTAGGGCACCACGATATTGACAGGTTAGGTTAGAAGTTATTTCGAGGATATTTTTTTATAATCACCCAGAAATAGGAGGCCCCACAGGGGGCCTCCGTCGACCCTATGTAAACCAACAGTGTTTTGTAATTAACTTTAGGTTACCGTTTTGATATTACTTCCACCGCAACTAATGATCGATATAAAATATATGCCAAAAGACGATTCTGACTGTGAATTTTCTGCAATGTGATGGTTTTGCTTTTTAATTATTATGGATATGAAATTTATGCCTAAAGAAAAAAAAAATATGACTTTTGAATGTGTGACAAATGAGTGTATGCGAAACGATTTTCTGCGAAATGAAGTTTATGCTATCCGTTGTTATGCAAAATAATATTATGATATAAAAAGTTCTGCTATAAAAGTTAGACCCAATACAAACGTTGAAATTATATATAGTCGTGTTATTAAAAAAAACTCATTTGCTTCAACAATTACTTTAGTTCTATTAAATTATATTATTTTAAACGTGCTAATTTTTAGATAAAAATTTAAGACAGGCTTTGTTAATTTTTTGTAATTTTTCTGTAAAAAACTTAAAGATAAGCTTTAGATTCAGATTTAGATTTTAAATTATATTATATGCTAATTAAGTAAATTAACTAACTAATAACTAAACCTATTAAACTAAAAATATATAAAGACTTCCACGTGTAAAACATAATGTGTATACTTGTATAGTGAGCTATAAAAGCAGGATGATACTTTCTGAAGTTATAATGGATAATTTTGAATAAAAACTTAATTGCTGAACGAAAAAAAACTTGTACACACAAGTTACATATTGGTTATCTAACCAATATTAAAGGATTATATTTTCAATCATGAACAACCCGTGATTGTTGCGATCACAGAACAGATAAAAGAGGTTGCGGGCGTATTATACCTTTTCAAAAAATTACATCTCGCCGTTTAGCTTACAAGCGGTATGTAAATATGTACAGTTCACCCTGGTAGAGTGTACCATTTCAAATATAGTAGGTACTACTGGGTAAATTGAGTTGTTGTGGGCATTTTTTTTTAATTTTAGATAGGCTCGTGAGAACCTTGGAGTCTAATCTCGGATATTCTCTTAATGAAAAATCGCTATAGTTTTGAATGTTTACAGACAAAATGCACATTAAATTTATGACATTTTGTAGTCATCCCTACTGTATAATAAAGGGTTGGGGTTGTACCATTGGCGGATTCCGTACGGCGAACAATGGGTAGCTCGCCGTCCGATCGTCCGGTAAACGTCCGGACCGAGCCCAAGTCGTCGACGGCGCGTAGTGTTCCATGCGCGCATTAAGGAGATGTCAGCAACCGTAGGGGCCCAGCAAGGTCAAAGCCTACTGGGGCCATGGGTCCTGAAAAAATGGCAAAGAAGGAACAGGAGTGGGTTTTTAGTCAGTAAAAGTCTGACACTATCTCCCGCCATGCCCAAGAGTGGGGGATGTCATTGGATGATTTTCCCACTCGCACTGGGCCATTTTTTTTGGATTATGGCCCATTTCCTCTCTTAGAGAGGAGGCCTAAGTCCCAACAGTGGGAACATTAAAAAGGCTGATTATGCTTATGCTAGTCATCCCTAAAACGGTACCACTGTGCACTGTCGAGAAATACTTTGTTTTATTCACGTACCGATTAATTTCCGTTAAAAGTACACAATAGACAGGTCCGTAGTGTTCTCAGTGCGTCTACGCACATATTCCTTTACAAGTCACTTCCCTTCACCAATCGCCATTGTTCTTAGCGCGAATAAACATCTTTTTATATTTCTTAAATAGGCGATTTTGACTTATAAATCCTTTTGAAGAAAACAATAGGTACTCAACCTTACTGATGTATAAATATAGTTTAATTTTGTTTAAACAGGAAACAACCCTTTAACATCTCAATTCAGATTGTGCAAACATTCTTATTCCGTCGTGTTAGTGATGTATTTCGCGTGACAAAGGTGTCAATTCTTAAAGCAGAGAATGAAAGGATTATAAATGTTTGAAAAGGACGTTTTTGTGTTACACTGATAATATCTTAATATGGTTATAATAGGAGGGTTGCGCATAATCTGTAACTGTCTGTCTGTTTTTTGATGTTTCGCACCTTGATAGGGGACTATTTAGGGGATTATTTTTGGGCTTATTGTAGCGAGTGTCAGTTTTTGTATAGCTGAAACGATTATGTGTGAGACGGATTTGATAAGATTAGAAGCAATTAGAATTGGTAGCTGAGGACTCAATTTAGTTTTTCTTGCAATCAATAAAGTATGTTTCAGAAAAGAATATCTTGTACTTAAGTCCTTAGAAAACAAAACATTCCACCACTGAATTCAGTCAGTAACTGTTTTAACAGCAATTTTTTAATATCAAGGTCACATTACTGGATAAGGCTTATCCCATCTTATCTTTTTAGACACTCCTTTCGCGTGTCCAAGTCATCTCGATACCGCATTAAATTATCCTAATAAGAAAAATAAAACTAATGAATCAGCGGCCTACCTGATCTGATACCCATTGATTTATTCATACATTTTGAGTCGATGACTTTTTAAAGTTTTTTTGGTTGATAAAAAATCTTTAAAAAGTGTGAATATGATAGGAGAAAATATCGCATTCGAAATTTCATCTCGCATGACTCCAACATAGGACCCAAACAGCACATGCCATGACACTTTTTGTGACATATCTCGGTGTTATATTTATGCGTCACCACGAATCAAGATATGATCGGATGCGGGTTCGATTCCAAGCTATACACGGGGGCACGAGTGTAACGGTCTACTATTATTTCAAACGGTGATTTAAGATAAAGTGAAGATGACAGTTTTTAATGGGGCGAAACAGTTGAATGTTTTTTGGCTGTTTAAAAGGTATGCTATTATTAAAGGTCTTCGGTGGCAAACGGAAGACGAAACTGAACGAAGTTTAATAATTTTGTACTAACGAAATTAGATTAGTACCAACTAAAGAGGAGTGAAAATATCCGCAGAAGGGCCAATTTTATAAGCAATTTAAGTAACATGCACTGGGCACAATGCTCGCAGAACAGATGGCCGTTGGGGCCGAAAGGTTCTGGAGTGTCGACCGCGTACCGGAAAACGCAGCGTCGGAAGGCCTCCTACAAGGTGGACCGATGACCTGGTAAAGATCGCGGGAATCCGATGGATGCGAGACGCACCGTACATTGGGGCGATACTTGGGGGAGGCCTATGTCCAACAGTGGACATCTTTCGGCTGAAATGAAATGATGATGAACATGCACTGTGTGGTTAACAAGCTTAATTCTGATTCATCTCATTTACATGTTTCCAGGAGAACCAAGGTTACCAAAATGGCCTGAAGATCGCTAAACATAAGTGGTAATTGGCTGGGCACATGGCCTGGAGAGCGCTCGGATATGGCCGATGGGGCCATAAAGTTTTGGATCGGACCGCATACAGGGACATGTAGTTTTGGAAGGCCTCCCACACGATGATTCGATGATTTGATAAAAAACCTCAACAGTCTACTGGATGGTAAGACCTCAGCATTGTTTGATACGGTGACGCTTGGAGGAGTTCCACATTCGCTTAGCAATAATAATAATATGCCACAACTTTCACACAACGCCATCTAGTCTCAAACTAAGCAGAGCTTGTGCCATGACATAGACAACTGATAAACATACTTATGTATTTCTAAATACATACATCTTTGATTATAGACATGTATATAATCAAAGACATACATAATATAGATAAATAAAACCCAGATACAGAACAAATGACGGGCAATAGATGTATCGAGCTGAAATATCGGTGATAATGAATCAGGAGTATTCGTTTTAAGTTTCTTGAAATATTTTGTATAAAAAATAAACTAGTCTATGTATTTTGATTCACATTAGAAACTTCTGTATTATATTATCTAGTCATAGTTAACCCAAATTATACTTTTTCTCAAGATTCATTAGCGTTTCTGTTCGTTCTTTTAACTATATCACTTCTTTTATAGTTACAAAGTGAGCAGTAGGTACATATATACTGAGCGGCTCACTGCTCAGCACTACTCACGACTGATCGCTCACAAGTAATTACGGTGCTTTGTACACTAACAAATTAGTTTCTACACCACGCTCCGCTACTGAATTAAACGATTACTCGTACACACTTAGGTGGATTTGTGGAGTTTCTTTAGAGGCTGATCTTCTAGACCAAAAGCTCTTGACCCGTCACGTTTTATCATCAAAGAGAGAATGGATTGGTTATTAAAGCAGCTTTATGAGGTTCCCACTGCTAGGTCTCAGACCTCCTCTTTAGGAGAGCGAATGGCTTTAACGCGTGCCCAGTTTTGGTTCTGAAATGTGCCGATTTCGTCACGATGTGTATTAAGTTATACACAAAATAAAGCGCTTACCTGGGTTTGAAGACGCGACGTACAATTCGTAAGTCTCACCACGACCTTACCATTGCTCTTAGCATTCGCTACTGACTCAACACTTCTAAAATCGTTGTCGAACATCAGAAATCTTGTTAGTTTGGAGCAAATTGCATTTACCTATCTAAATTTTTTCAGGAGAAAGTGAAGGGATAAACTCTGTCGCACTACCTCTTCTCTTCTGCTTCGTACTCCACGTCATACTTCTCTATGATGGCTCCTTTTCTGTAGCTGCAGTACGTCTCTGGAACTCTCTCTCTCTCTTCGCGATAGCCCTTCTCTAGATATCTTCAAAAGGAAACTTAAAGAGCTCTTCCTTTCATTATTGACATAATATTAGTATATATAGTATTTATGTATAACATAATTATATATTAGACTTAGTTATTTAGCTTTATATTGTGCACTGGATCCTACCTTCGAATATGTTCTCTCTCTATAATTCAAAGGTTTACTGGGAGAAAACTCATTGCTGAGTTAAGCTCGCCTTTGTACATGAACTGTCTGTATGTCAATATATTATGTTATGTTTTTGTCGGACTTTTATTGACTAAAACGAACCTGTGTTCTTCCAGTTGCGCTTTGCATGTAGAGGCTACAGTAACTTTTTCGAACTTTCCCATAGCTTTACAAGTATCGGTCCTGCTGGGCTTGTTAAATTTTGCTGACATATCTTTGGGAAGTGAGTAGAACATAACTTGACATCGACACGGGCTTAGTTTTTACCAGACGGCCACACGCGAGCTATCTGTTGCTTGTCGTCCTCAAGCCTGCGCCTTCATTGGCTAGGAATCTCCCTGCGATTCCCACAAGGTGGTGATTATATCTAGGTACAGTAGGTTTTTTCTTTCATCTGGGAGTAAACAGGCAATACAGGTCGAAGTGCTCTGGTTTAGGGCCAGCCTCACTATAAGATAAGATAAACAGATAATGTATTTCTGGAAAATAAACATTTAGATTTTATTTTGAATGCGAACCTTGTTAATAGAAATAAGAGGGTAGGCCATATTGCTCAAAGCTGCCGTCTTACAATATTAGTATTTTAAAAGTTTTTACAATTACATCATTTTGAGCTCTACAGAATAACGTTTAATCTGTCATCAATCACAATTCGTATATCTTTTCTCACCAAACATCTAACTAAAGCGAGCCACATGCGTACGCGCATCTGAACATAACGAACGAGATTATAAGCTTTCAACGTACCGCCATTGAACGGCTATTTATTCAGACCGCTCAATATTCTCTATGACGGGTCAATTTTGACGGATCTCGGCTACAACACAATAGCCAAATAAATAAAAAATCCAATTTGTATAACGAACTAAAAAACCAGTGTAACTAAACCTTTAATTCTATATATCTTCTTTAAAGTTTTTTGTAAGTTTCAGTTGGGCAGAGGTCAAGTTATGTTGGTGATTAGTAAAATGTCTAGTGAGATAATTCATATTTGATTTGGACCAATTAGTGATGCTTACGCGCGAACCTTGTGTTGTGTGACCTTTTTGTGACGATCGTGGAAACGTAACGCGATTAGTTGCGTTATGCGAGGGGGTCTAATGGGCGTGCCCGCTGGGTTCCGGTTGAGTCAGGGACGTGTGAAAAAATGGGGAGGGTTTTGTGGAGACGATTAGGTGTAATTGGTTTTGTAATGGAAAGTAACACATAAGCTCGTTTTACGCTTCCCCCAAAGCTGTGGGATTGTTTCAAAGAGTTATTGTGGTCATGGAACGTAAAGGCTAACTGTTGGAACACAGCTGGGCTGCTGGGCAGATAACTCCAGTCCAGTCGTTTCACTTTTAAGGACAATGGGCAATTCGCCGTCCGTCAGTCCAGTAATCGACCGGACCGAGCAGTGAAGGCACGTGAACACATTCACAGGAAGTTGGTGTAATCATTGACAGCGTTGATTTGTTGGATTTGTTTCTCATAATAACATTGATAATTTGTATATATGTATCTAAGTATATATTTATTATTGTATTTCTTTACCATTAATTTGCACCTACCATGTTATGCTTCTGCACCACCCTAAGGTCGACTGGTAGAAAATGCCTAAGGCATTAAGTCCGCCTTTGTACAGTGTTTATTACTAGTGCATGAAGTTTTAATAAATAAATAACTTTTTACACGTTCAATTCGATTCTTAGCAGGTTGTAGATATGAGTTTTGTTTGTAGGTGATAGACTGGATTATACATATAATAAAGCTCATCGATCTACTGACAATAATGACTCAAACTGGAGACAAGCAACTAGGTTGGGTTAAAATCATTTAGATGTTGACTGGTTTTTTCCTAAATATTTTTTTTTTCATTGTAAGTCTTTACTAGCTGCAGCCAGCATCATATTAGGGGTATTAAAACTAGCCTACAGCCTATTAGTATATTTGGTAGATCTAAGATCTACCAAATATACACAAAAAAAATTATAGAAATCAGTCAAGCCGTTTCGGAGGAGTTTGTTAAAAAAAATCTGTGACACGAGGTTTTTATATTTTAGATTTTTTATATACCTATATAAAATTTTCCTTTTCAATTATACAATATTCCACAACTATTACACAATGCTATCTAGTCCCAAACTAAGCAGAGCTTGTGGTATGAGTTGAGTACTAGACAACTTATAAACATATTTATATATTTCTAAATACATACATATTATAGATAAATTACATTTAGACACAGAACAAATGTGCTCATCACACAAACATTTGTGTTGGGTTGTAATCGATCCCACGACCTCCAGCACAGCAGTCAGGGTCACTAACCGCTAGACCTACAGAGCAGTCAAATAAAAATCTTTTTACCACATACTAGGAATTACTCTTTTATCGTGAGTGCGTTTACAGTCAGGTCATATTATTTCATCATCATCATCATCATTTCAGCCGAAAGACGTCCACTGCTGGACATAGGCCTCCCCCAAGTGTCGCCACAATGAACGCTCCTGTGCGTCTCGCATCCATCGGACTCATATTATTATTATTTAGTCAGACAAAATAACACTTAGCTGTGCCACTCACAATACATTTCCCTATATTTCCACCATCAGTGAAATTTAGGTTTGTTCGCTACTTCCTAATAAATACGGTTATCGATCAATCTCTTTTTGTATATGTTTGTTACCAATCATTATATTGCGCACGCACACAAAACTAGAATCAATCAATTAAAATTTATTGAATCAATCACTGGTAGCTTTTTTAGTAGTACCTTATTTATTTTTATTAGTTTTTAATGTGTGATCCGTATGGTTGATGTAACCTTCAATTGGATTTAAGTACGAATTAATTTTAATAAGATACGAGTATACGAGTTATTGCTCGTAAACTTCCTAATTGTAGACTACCCCTTTTTAAAGTAGGAAATCATCAAATGACTCCTCTCGCTCTGAGTGGAGGGAGTGGCAGACTTTGACTGACTAAAACTTAGCTGTGTTTCTTCAGTTGCCCCTTGACGAGACCGAGTCGTCGACAACGAGCAGTGTTCCAAGCGTGCCTCAAAAAGATGGCAACAAAACTGTTGGGGGTCTAACCGGTCTTACAAAAGTAGGGCTGATGTTCGCTTGGCCGAGGAAAGTTTTGAAAGAGTTGCCATGGCTCTGTACCTAATGCAAAAGGCAACTGAAGGACACAAGTGGGTTCTTGTCAGTAAAAGTCTGACAAACCAGCCTGCTCCATCTTAGAGCGAGATAAATCATTGGATGCTTTCCCATCTAAAAAAATAAAATAAAACACAATAAAGGTTACCTTGTAATGTTTTTAATACATGTATAATTGATTCTTATTCACTTAATGACTGGGTTGGTTTACGCTTTTGATTGTCTCCCAACTTCTAAATTTTATAAAGGCGAAAACTTGTATGAAATGTTTGAGTATTTGTATATTGCGTATGTTTGTTACTCATTTACGTTTAAACGTTTTAACGGATTTGAATGAAATGGCATTCAGGTAGATGATGTCCTGGAATAGCATATTTTTTTACTTGTTTTTCGTGATTATTGGGTCAGACTTTATATTGATAAAGCTTATCAGCATCACGTTGATATTAATGTGTAATTTATCTATAATATGTATGTATTTAGAAATATTTAAGTATGTTTACCAGTTGTCTAGTACTCACAACTCAAGCTCTGCTTAGCTTGGGACTAGATGGCATTGTGTGAATATTATTATCTAATATATAAAATTCTCGTGTCACGGTGTTCGAACTTGAACTCCTCCGAAACGGCTCGACCGATTCTCATGAAATTTTGTGAGCATATTGAGTAGGTCTGAGAATCGGCCAACATCTATTTTTTTTTTTTTTTTTTTTTTATTTATATGGCAGAACAACGTTTGCCGGCTCAGCTAGTATATATATATTTTTTTGTTTTTATTATTGATAGGCTCGCATTTGACCACCATCTCACCTGATGGTAAGCGATGATGTGGTCGACGATGGAGCACGCCTGCCTAGAAGTAGCCTATTCACTATTGACTTAAAGACCCCTAAATTGTAGCTATCAGGAAACACAGACTCCGGCAAGGAATTCCACTCCTTGGCTGTACGCATAATAAATGTGTTCTCAAAATGTTTTGTGCGTATGGGTGGGATGTCTACCATGTACCGGTGGCGCAACGCCGTACGTCTAGTGGTCCATCATCATCATCATTTCAGCCGAAAGACGTCCACTGCTGGACATAGCATAGGCCTCCCCCAAGCATCGCCACAACGAACGGTTCTGCCCCCCTAGCCAAGTTTATACCTAAGAGCATAAAGTTGAAAATCTATTAAAGACTACTGAGCGTTAGCGACCGGAACGAACGAAAACACTATGTAATCTTCAATAGATTTTCAACTTTATATCCAATAACATAAAGTTGAAAATCTATTAAAGACTACTGAGCGTTAGCGACCGGAACGAACGAAAACACTATGTAATCTTCAATAGATTTTCAACTTTATATCCAATAACATAAAGTTGAAAATCTATTAAAGACTACTGAGAGTTTACGTTAATCGTTTGTGACTTGGCTAGGGGGGCTGTGCGTCTCGCATCCATCGGCCTCCCGCAACCGTTACCAAGTCATCGGTCCACCTTGTAGGAGGCCTTCCAACGCTACGTCTTCTAGTGGTCCGATGCTATTATATTATTATCTCTTTATGTTTTCGAGATATTCGCATCGGCACAATTTACCCCCGCCACTTTCAGCCCCACTCTCCCCTAGTTAGACAGCAGAAAGTCTGACCATCAGTTTATCCAAGGAGTATTGTGTTGCCCAATAATTGGGTTATGGAGGTCTGATAGGCAGTCGCTATATGTAAAATGTTTATTCAGCCGCTCCGATTAGACTGGAAGTCGAAATCAGAAATTAGAAACGTTTATTTCAAATAGACCAATTACAGGCACTTTTGATTTGACAAAATGTCGGTCAGTCAAAAAAAATAAAAGTGAAGCTAAATTGCACGTTCCAAAGCGTAGATCTCTATGGAGAAGAACGTGCAAGAAACTCCATGGACACTCTTTTAAATCATCTTATGAGTTACATAAATCTTGGTTACATATTTCTTGTCGCTTCTAATATGTGAGCACAATGTAGATAAGTAATAATAATTAAAATTAAAAATTAAAAAAAAAACTAATTAAAAAAAATAGAAATTGAATTCAGTCACTGGCAGCTAAGCTAGTTGAGAAAAGGCTAGTGAGATCAACGAATCAATCATCAAGTTTAGTAATCAGCCTTTTAATGTTCCCACTGCAGGGACTCAGGCCACCTCTCTAGGAGAGGGAATGGGCCGTAATCCACCACGCGGGCCCAGTGCGGGTTGGTGAATGTCACATGTCTTCGAATTTTTTGGTTCTAGGACATGCCGGTTTCCTCACGATGTTTTCCTTCACCGTTTTGAGAGCAGTAGTGATGAAATAAATTACACAAAGTAATGCGCCTGGCTGGGTTTGAACTCGCGACTCGTAAGTCAGGGCCGTTACCGCTCGGCCACCACTGCTCCTGGATCATCAAGTTACATTACACATAAACCAAATTGAAAGCTCTATTCACTCGTTCTCTATAACGTCAAAAACCCAACTAAATCGGGTTACCATAATCATAATACTAATTCACTAATAACCATGGCTGGCTGCAGATTATGACATATCAATTTCACGAGTAAACATCACCGGGGTTGGTCGCAAAAAATCGCACAAATCTGTTTAGTTTCGCGTCGGCTGCGCATGCGCATCGATCATGTTGATCTTGTAAAGTGTGAAGGGATTAAATATGGTATACCGTGGAACGGGAGGATATAATTTTTGTTAGTTATTGTCGCTGAGAACTATGGGATTCCTGTAAAGAAAATAATATCAGCGGTATCAGTATTTAGTTCCATTCTCAGTTTACCAAATCATTCGTAAACAGTTTGAAACAAGCTTCAACGAGACATCGCTCTTTACATGAACAAAATGCTGGAACTGAATAACTTGAAATAGTTTTGATAATTTTGTTATTATTAGGTGTGAAATCAACAAACACCTTATTTATTTCTTTTTTAGGGTTCCGTACCTCAAAAGGAAAAAAACGGAACCCTAATAGGATCACTTTGTTGTCTGTCTGTCTGTCTGTCTGTCTATATGTCTGTCAAGACCCTTTAACTCGATAACGCGTAGAGGCATGGAGTTGAAATTAAAATCATAAACTCAGGTCAGCAGTCCCTTGAAGCTGTGAAAAAAATCCAATTTCTGAGTTAACGAAAAAAATAGATACGACCGTATATGCCGCAAAAACGTACATATCGACACTCATAAGGGAATAGAAATTCATGGTGTACTTCCCATTGACCTAGAATCCTGAAATTTGGCATGAAGCAAGGTCTCACAGCACAAGTATAGGCGGAGAGCAGTGGTGGCCGAGTGATAACGGCCTCGACTTACGAGTTGTAGGTCACGGGTTCAAACCCAGCCAGGCGCATCACTTTGTGTAATTTATTTTCATCACCACCGCTCTCAAAACGGTGAAGGAAAACATCGTGAGGAAACCGGCATGTCCAAAACCAACAATTCGAAGACAAGTGATATCCACCAACGCGCACTGGGCCCGCGTGGTAGATTACGGCCCATTCCCTCTCCTAGAGAGGAGGCCTGCGTCCCAGCAGTGGGAACATTATAACGCCGACTCTGCTACAGATAGGTGTTTTGGGTCTGAGTGTCTTGTGAGCTTACAAGATTATCAACTCACCTACGATACAGGAGGTATTCCTATTGTGGGGCAACGTCTCTTTTAAAAGAAAAAACTGGGCAAGTGCGAGTCGGACTCGCGCACTAAGGGTTCCGTTCTAACTTACCTATGAAAACAGTTCAATTTCCGAATTGTGTTACGAAGATTTTTACGAATTGCAAAAAAAGTTTTTTTTTGTGACGTAATAACACTGTTTTCAGATTTATTCCTATATGTGTGCTATAAGACCTTGCTTTATGCCAAATTTTAGGTTTCTGGGTCAACGGGAAGTGCCCTATGAATTTTGATTCCCTTGAGGGTCGAAATATACGTTTTTTGCGACATAAACGATCGTATCTTTTTTGTTCGTTGGCTTAGAAGTTTGATTTTTCATAGCTTCAAGGGACCGCAGACTTGAGTATGTGGTTTTAATTTCAACACGATACCTCCACGCTTTCCCGAGATAAATTGGAGATAAAGGGACAACAAAGTGCTCCTTTAAGGGTTTTGTTTTTCCTTTTGAGTTACGGAACCCTAAAAAAACAATAACCATCAAAACGATAGAAACACGTTTCGACAAGTTTTTCAGGTCCGTCTATTTTTAACCAATGGACGGTTTTTAATCAAAACTTGTACACTCAAAAGCGTAACCGAAACAACGTTCATAAAACGCCCATACGCGTGCGTGCGTTACACAAACTCAAACTCCTGTACACAGCCGTTAATTGGTCACACTGGGATGTTTGTTTACCAATTTGATATACATTTGGTATTGCGAATTATAAATTTGATTAACGTGAGAACGATATATGGGAAACATTAGGAATTCATACCAGTTTTTGTATCGTTTCGTATGGTTTAAATCGGATGTTGAACTGTGGTTAAAAGTTGCGGCAGTCAGGTAGAAAAATTGGCGTAACAGTGCATAACTTTCGCATTTTTTTGGTTACAAAAACATTTTTTTTTATGCTCACTTTTTAATTTCGGCTACAGGTACGTGAGGACTTGTAATTAGTTTGTTGTTTTTTAGGGTTCCGTACCTCAAAAGGAAAAAACAGAACCTTTATAGGATCACTTTGTTGTCCGTCCGTCTGTCTGTCAAGAAGTTAAATTTAAAACCATATACTCAAGTCTGTGGTTTCTTGAAGCTGTGAAAAAAATCAAACTTCTAAGTTAACGAAAAAAAAGATACAGCCGTTTATGTCGAAAAAAAAACGTATATTTCGACACTCTTAAAGGAATTAAAATTCATAGGGTACTTCCCGTTGACCTAGAATCCTGAAATTGGGCATGAAACAAGGCCACATAGCACAAGCATAGGAAAAAGTCTGAAAACTGTAAATTTGTTGGTACGTCACCAGAAAAAATGGGCTTCGGAAAAATCTTTGTAACTCAATTCGGGAATTGAACTGTTTTCTTAGGTAAGTTTGTACGGAACCCTTGGTGCGCGAGTCCGAATCGCACTTGCCCGGTTTTTTTATATATTTGTAGGTATATCTTATTTTGTAACAGTAGTATCATCCCCGCTTAAAAACGGAGATGAAAGACGTAGGAAGAAAGCTTTTTTGTGGTTGGAAATAGTTCAATGACTTTTTCCGTTTTAGGGTAGAGAGAGAGAGAGGGCGTGTCAGACTTTTACTGACTAAAACCACACATCTGTCCTATAGTTGCTCGTTGCGTTTTAGGACCAAAACAATTTTATGACTGCTATGCCGGAGGTCGTGGGTTCGATTCCCACCCAGGACAAATGTTTGTGTGATGAGCACGATCATTTGTTCTGTGTCTGGGTGTAATTTATCTATAATCTATATGTATGTGTTTGTAGAAATATATAAGTATGTTTATCAGTTGTCTAGTACTCATAAAACAAGCTCTGCTTAGCTTGGGACTAGACGGCGTTGTGTGATAGTTGTGGAATATTATTATTATTAATTTTTTATCGTTTTACGACTGTCGTGCCAGCCGTTCCCACTATCATGACAATCTGTTGTCACTGCAAAAATGTCGTAGACGACAGTTAATCGTGTCGTCCTATATGTGAACACTTCCATTTAAATATATAAGCCTCGACACTTAATTTGTACACGATTATCTGTCGTGACAACAAAGTGAGGCCGTTTTCAAAATTTCATAAAATACACCGCACTAAATTACACATAAATAAATAATGAAGAACCTAAATAGATGTGCCAACAGTTTCACCGCGAGATATTTGCAAATCTATCCTTAATTTCGAGAAAAAAGAAAAGATCGATTTAGTTGTTTTTGAGAGATATTCTCAAAACCAGCCAAACGCCTGTTGTACACTTATTTATATAAATGTTTGTCCTGTATTATGTTAAGGTGTGCAATGAAGTTATATAATAATAATAACAGCTAAATCGATCTTTTTTATTTGCAGGATTTACTAAATTTTAAACAATTTATTTTTTATAAGAGACGGATAAGAAAAAGTATTCTTTAACATAAAGTCTCAGTAAAAGAGGTAAAATACACTAACTGTCTTAATTACAGAGGTAACTTCATAGTTACCTCTGTAATTAAGACAGTTTCATCGTCATCGATGAAATCGAAAGAACGAACTCCAGATACAGAGGTTTGCTTCATCTCACTAACAGAGGTAATTCAGTGCTTAAGTGTCAGGACTTCAGCATGAGTTCCAGCTGAGGAGGTTTCTCACTTATCCAGGTCCCACTTAACCAAGTTTCACTGTAATTATTTCTCAAAATTAACATAAATTTTCTGTAAAATTCTCGCGGAAGAGTCAAGGTAATATAAAAGTTATCAGTTAAAACAGTACAGCTTTGTCAGCTAGGAAATTCCACAGCATTTAGTTACAGTCTTCAAAGTCAAACAATTGTTGCAATGAACTTTACAGACCTACTTTGGACTTCTATTCTACTCTAAAGACGCCTATACACTGGCGGCTGATTAATTAATACATGCTTTTTCTTACGGTATCACTTCAGTGTGCTGTCCAGGAGGAATCGATCACTTTTTCGATTATTTTGTGTCCGAATTTTCATTCAGAGCAGGGTACTTTGCCCACAGAACAGATGGTCGATGGAGCTGAAAGGTTCTGGAGTGGCGACCACGTACGTACCTACCGGAAGACGCAGCGTTGAAAGGTTGCCCACTTGGTGGACTGATGACCTGGGAAGAGTCACGGGAATCTGATGGACGTGAGACGCACAAGACAGGTCGTTGTGGCGATGACGCTTGTGTGTGGGGCATCTTTTAGCTGAAATGATGATGTTGATAATGAAAATTTTATATTTTTAGTGTGGAAAATCGTTAAAAAACTTCTCCCTCTCTGGGTAGAGTGAGAGGGAGTGGCAGACTTTTACTAACTAAAGCCCGCCCGTGTTTCTTCAGTTGCCCTTGGTGTTCCAGGGTCGCAGTGACTCTTTTGAATCACCCCCAGGCTGTCAATAGAAAATCCTTTACAATGATAAATAAATGATACTTAAATGATATTTATTTTGCAAATAGGTTTAAAAAAACACTTTTACACGTCATTTTTTTTCGTCCTTTTAAACTAGATGAGGCACATGCGTTAACATAATACATGCGTTTAATTTGACTCTTTGACCGTTAAGTTCAGTTCTGGAACCCCGGTGTTAGAGTGGGCACCATTTTTAGAAACCAAACACTTGAAACTAATATCTACTGTCTGGTCGCGTAGCTTCATAGACGCGTATTCGTAAGTGACAGCGACAGGCTACGTTGCCGCTTTGTCAAAAGATTTTGATAGTTTTGTAAGTGAAGCTTCACGCAGGCGTACACCACGCGTATAATGACAAATACGCGTCTATAAAGCTATGCGTCCGCGGACAGTAGTAGGCCTTAGGCATCTCTTTTAAGAAGCATGACAATAAAAAATAGTAATTTCTTCCATGGTCATTTATTTACAATTATATTAGAATTTCCTAATACGGCTGATTTTTATGAGCGAAGAAAAATGGCGGTACTTACTGCTGTAAAGAAATAAGTACATAGCAAAGTTTCCATTTTTAACACAAAAGAAGATTGTAAGGAAGTTATTATATTAGTTATTGTAGTCCTTATTAGTCGGTGGATACACGGCCTTACAGGTACTTACAGGTTCTTGCGGGTACTTGCAGATATCAGAGCTAGGTTCGGTTGTAAGGGAGACTTAACGTGTGCTCACTAAATAGTTTATTGCAAACGTTACGAGTTTGCGAGTTTACGTGAACCTTAGTGCGATGTGTGGGGACTTGGGGTAAAAATATGCCTGTTTGTATGTTTTTTTTTTATAGCAATAAAATCGTTGCCCTACACCAGGGTTTACTCATGTATTATGGGTGCGTTCATGAACATGTAAACTTACATATACGTGACACTGTTTTACTTTTAAAACTTTTCAAGTTTAACTTTTAAAAATAAGACAGAATTAAGTACCGAATGAAATATTCATGTGGTTAGTTCGTTCGGTATCTTAATACTTAGGGCATACTGATAGTTTCTGGATTCTGATAAATAAGATTAGATATGAGTCTTACGATACATTTATTGTTTTTCAAAGTATATTCCTTCGCAATTAATGCATTTTTGCATTCGCTGAAACCACTGCACAGAGCAGTTGGACCAGTCTTCTTTAGGGACCTCTTCAATGGCTTTATGGAACGCATTCACCGCTAATTCAGGGCTCGTAAAACGTGTGCCTCTAAGTTTGTCTTTAATTTTTGGAAACAAATAGAAGTCGCAGGGTTTGCAAGGTCCGGGCTGTAAGGTCAGTTAAGTAAAGTAAAGTCATCAGTTCTACATACACGAGCCTTCAAATTGGCTTCTGTTACCTTAGAGGCCTTGTGAGGATGCGTTATCGTGGTGGAGGAGTACGCTTCAAGGACGCTTTTCGCGAACTTTTTCTAAGACTCTGGGCAAGTAAGTGTTGACGTACCAATCTGCAGTTCCTCCACCTTAGAGCTCGAGAAGTCATCGGAAGATAAATCACTTCAAAAAAAAAAACCTTGAATTTGACCTCTCTGTGAGAGGCAATGAGCCGTAAACCACCACGCGGTCTACGTGCGGGTTGGTAGGTACAAAATATTCGTACCCTAATTTATAGTACACTGTCAAAGTTTGTCCAGACACCAGGGTCTTGACAAAGTTTGAAAAAAATGGAGAAGCAATTAAATTTCTTTAACCAGATAAAGAAAGCACATTTAAATTTTTCAATTTCCTGATCATACAACCTGTATGTTCGGAAATTAGTTTTAAAGCCAAGTCCACATCATTCGCAACCGAACTTGCAGGAAAAACTATAAACCGTTCCAGAGGTGAATAGAGAGACACATTGTCGCTCTCAGTCGCCGCTTCCTGGATGACACACGGCTGGTCGTAAGGTGTGTGCCGAGCTTTATAGCTGCTATGTGGAAGTGTCGCTTGAGTGCAGTCGCCGTGATACATTGTCTTGTTTGGGCTAGATTTTTAAACGGTAAATTGTGAAAATGTGTCCAGAATACTTGCTGATTTATAAGGCATTTCTTTGTCTCAGTGGACAGTGGTACAGACTCAAATGTATGTATTTAAGTGCAATTTGTGTCGTAGGTTCAAACTTAGGCAAGCGGTTTATTTTGTGTAATTTATTTCATCATCAACTGCTTTCAAAACGGTGAAGGCAAACATCGTGAGGTATCCAGCATGTCTTAGAACCAAAATTCGAAGACAATATGCGACATCCACATTGGAGCTAGAAAGGAGGCCTGAGTCCTAGTAGAGGAAACATATAATGAAGATATCCGCAGGAGAATCAAGGCTATCGACATAGCCCAAAGAATCGCCAAACTTAAATGACAGTGGGCAGGGCACGTTGCTTGCTGAAAAGGTGGTCGATGGGATCGAAAGGTTCTGGAGTAGCGACCACGTACCGGAAGACGCAACGTTAGGAGGCCTCCCACAAGGTGGACTGATGACCTGGTGAGGGTCGCGAGAATCTTATGGATGCGGGACGCACTACGGTTATTCTGGCGACACTTCGCGGAAGCCTTTGTATAACAATGGACGTCTTTCGATTGAAATGGTAAGGATGATGCCTATGCTAATTAATATTGAGATAAAAATGCAAATTCTTACACGTGGCATGTCTTTAATATGGCTAATTATTGCGAAATTATATTTTTAATATCCGGGTTTTTGTGCCAAATATATGTAAATGTTAAGTTAGATCTTGAAGATTTATATAATAATATGATTGTATTTAAATATAAATGGGTGCAATGTAATTCCGCCTAGCCCATTCCATCATCGGACCACCAGGCGTACGGCAATGCGCCACCGGTACATGGTGGACATCCCACCTATACGCACAAAACGTTTTGGGAACACATTCATTGTGCGTACAGCTAAGGAGTGGAATTCCTTGCCGGAATCTGTGTTTCCTGATGGCTAACTCGGGAATCTTTAAGTCAAGAGTGAATAGGTTACTTCTAGGTAAGCGCGCTCCATCGTCGACCACATCGTCGTTTTCCATCAGGTGAGATAGCGGTCAAGCACGAACCTATCAAGAATTAAAAAAAAATGTCACTTGGATACGCTCGAAGAATTGTAGATATTGTTGGCTAGCTTAATTTGTGTTCAATGCTAACGAATACTTTTGTATAACAGAAACCAGATGCAGCTGAATCCTAGTAAGATGGCTGACGGAGTTCCAATGGGATCTCATGGTGGTATGGAGATAGTGACTGCCTCAACCCAACGTTAGACACGCCACTTGTGCCTCAAAGAAATATTGACAATAAAACCGTAGGGGCCCAGTAAGGACGATGTCCGCTAGGGCCGCGGGAAAGAATTATCGTGGCCTTGGAACGCAAAGGGCAACTGAAGGATACAGTGAGTTCCAGTCATCAAAAGTCTGACAAGCCTTCTTGCTTTGAGTGGGAGATTTCATCATTTTTATGACATTACATTTCAATTAAAAAAAAATGTTTTATATCAAAAGTTAATTCGAAAGTTACATAGTTTTTCGCTAATATAAAATTGTGAGTACATAGATTAGAAACGGCTTTGATATGATAAATAATCTGCTGTTAATTAGACTTGCATTACAGGAGAAGTGAATAGATCGAATATAGGTAGATGTTGATGAAAAATAAAAATTTCAAAATTTTCAAATTTTCAAGTTCGGTCCGCCAAAATAAAAACGATGAAGCTATTTGCATTTCCAAAACTTGGGCACAAAATAGATAGGTACAGAAGTCAATCTCATGTATGTACTTCACTTTTCATACCTACGCTCGGCGATCGCGCTAGGGTCAGCGCGTGGCACCAAACTGTCCGAGTGCGGCCGGCCGCGGTGATAAATGCCTACCTAATCCGAATTGTAAAAATATTACAAGGCCACAAAATCATCTTCTCTTTCTCGGCACGGGGCCTGTTCTGTGTTATGTTAAAACAAACTATCAAAATACAAGCAAATATCTACTTAACTCATCTCTCTGAAACAACTGGTAGTCTAAAAAACGTCAATTTACTGTTTAATGTTGAATTTAAACAATCGTCCACTGAACAGTTAGAATAAAGTTTTTTTTCCACAAAAAAGTTCACAGAAGCGTGTCTCAAACGGATAGCACTCAAGCTTGCATTGAGCTGAATTGAGCCGAGATATCGTGTCCGTGAGCGGTGTTTATGGGTGCGTTGCTCGAGCGCGCTTTGTATGTAGATTGACTTCTGTACCTCTGTTTTGTGACTTGGGAGTCTATGGACAAGAAAAAGTGAAAGGAACTCTACAGTCACTTTTAAGTCAATAAATAGTATCATAATTAAAAAATAAATAATAATAAAAAAGTTAGAATATAATTCCGCCTTTGCACCTTTGTGTTGCATGAAGTTTTAATAAATAAATAAAAAAATAAAAGTGAAAAAACGCTTAGCTTTTTTTTCGATGTAGATTGTGTATGTTCAGCAGTGAACCGATTTCGGACACACGGCATTATTTTCGTCGTCAAGATTAATTTTAGTCCGTATATTCATTTTTAAAATGAAAAAAGTATCATCAGCAAAGAAAAGTATTACTAAGCTTGTTTTCAAATTAATCATCATCTTCAACATTTCAGTCAAAAGACGTCCACTGCTGTCCACAAGTGTCACCACAACGATTGATTCTGTGCGTCTCGCATCTGTTCACCCTCATCAGGTCATCAGTCCACCTCGTGGGAGATCTACCAACGCTACGACTTCCAGAACCTTCCAGCCCCATTGATCATCTGAAGCCTTGAAGGTAATGTTGTAAATAATTTGCTTAAATATACTTTAAGTTACACGTGCCAAAAAAATTATCAAAAATAATATTTGTAATTTATTTCGTGCGAAACTGTTCCTGCTACACACACAAGTTAATGTTACTGTATAAACTAACACAGTGTGTGAGTGTGTGTGTGTGTGCTAATTTACTCCACATTGTGTACTATTTAAATTCATAGCCGTGCCATTGTTCGGTTTTTATTAATTGACGTGTGGAATGAGTCATAGGTTACCTTTAGTGTCAATTAGTACTACGAATATGAATTGCTAGCTGTCCGTGACTTTGCCTGTATGTAAACTTTAATTCAATTCAATTCAAATAATTTGATTTCACACAGGCCTACATGAGCACTTTTAAAACACCTTCAAGAAACTCCATGGTTATTCTTTTTAAAACAAACCAGCTAAATAACGAGTATCCCCATTTGAAATGGAACCAATGGAACGCCCTCGCACAGCCACGACCGCGGGCTTCATCCTGTGGTGGAGATTGAGGCCTTAATTCCCTCTACGTCTAAGAGAGCGCGTGTGTTATTCCCATCCACCGCCATCTCGGGTAGTGATGGAAGAGGCAATGGATATCCCTGACTCCGTCAACACTGAACCTTTTTAAGGGGGCAGGAACAGGGCAGCCCGTATGGCTGGTGTGAGACGGGATAGCACTAAATTTTATTGGTTCCTAGGTTCATACAATTCCATAAAACATTTTTTTTTTTTACTTTAATTTAATATTTCACAAACTCTTCTTACCTTCTACACAGTATTGTCTACGTTTCTTCTAATCCTCTTTTCGCAGGTCTGCTGGAAGAAATTTATATTTGAAATAAGCAGTACCTTTGTACAATTTTTTATAATTTATAATTAATATAATTTATTTTATAATTTATTTACACATGTGTGTAACATGTGTAAATAAATTATAAAATAAATAAAATCTCTGTAAAAAGAGTTGTCGCATTGTTTTAGAAATATTATTTTCACGCCTGTCTGTGAAAGCTTTTGTTTACTGATTAGCTTTGTTTTGTTTCTTTTTATTATTATTGATAGGGTCGCTTTTGACCTTATGGCAAGCGATGATGTGTTCGACGATAGAGTATGTTTTCCTAGAAGTGACATTTGCACTCCCCCCTAAAGACCACCCAGGTTGTGACTATTATGAAACAAAGACTGGCAGGGAATTCCACTCCTTAGCTGTATGCATAAGGAATGTTCTTCTATGAGCTTCTATATATTGTCTATCCGTTAGAACAGTTTTTTTAGTGTTATTTTATGTAGTGTTTTTCATTTTTCTGCAATGGAAAAGTTAAAGGTTGTATGTATATATTCGCTCTTATGAGATTGAGTGTTATAAAAGTGATGAAGAGTGTAAAGGCAAACTTTGATCTCTGATGCGCTAGCTAAGATTTTTTATGTAATTTTGATCTATAATACCCAGCTTCCTACTAATTATGAGAAGAATCTTCCGCAATTGCTTCCATTTGAGAAAAAAAACCAATCGTAAATGAATCCGGACACACAGTCCATTGTTATGATTTGTTAATTACACACAAACTCGTGCACAAAATGTACATAATCACTAATAATCACAAGTTTAGATCGTCCGCGTAAATAACGTGTTGGCAAGGTCGAATGATTTTTCCCAAATATAACTTTGAAGGGGATTTTTGTTCGGAAAACTGAAAAAAATGGGCAAGTGCATAACGGGTTAACGAGTTCAGTGATCCGTACATAAAATAAATTTATTTGAGAGCGTTTTAAGAAGACCTAATGCTAATTTTACAGAAACAGTGATCCGTACATAAAATAAATTTATTTGAGAGCGTTTTAAGAAGACCTAATGCTAATTTTACAGAAACAGTGATCCGTACATAAAATAAATTTATTTGAGAGCGTTTTAAGAAGACCTAATGCTAATTTTACAGAAACAGTGATCCGTACATAAAATAAATTTATTTGAGAGCGTTTTAAGAAGACCTAATGCTAATTTTACAGAAACAGTGATCCGTACATAAAATAAATTTATTTGAGAGCGTTTTAAGAAGACCTAATGCTAATTTTACAGAAATACGAGTACCTATGTACATATGTATGTCACAATGATAATTTCAGCCGAAAGATGTCCACTGCTCTTCCATGCCTTAGCACAGTCGCCGGTCCTGTATTACTAGTATCCTTCGAAAATAAATAAATACTCAATTGAAAATAATGTTATTAGTATTCGCCATTAATTCAGCCCTTGTGTAGCATAGCATAGCCGGCGTTATAATGTTCCCCCTGTTGGGACTCAGGCCTCTTCTCTAGGAGAGGGAGTGGGCTGTAATCCACCACGCGGGCCCAGTGCGGGTTGGTGGATGTCACATGTCTTCGAATTTTTGGTTCTAGGACGTACCGGTTTCCTGACGATGTTTTCCTTCACCGTTTTGAGAGCAGTGGTGATGAAATAAGTTACACAAAATAATGCGCCTGGCTGGGTTTGAACCCGCATCCTACAACTCGTAAGTCAGGGCCGTTACCACTCGGCCACCATAGATCTAAGCCCTTGTGTATTTTCTTATATTAAACACTTGCAAAATATTAAAAAGCTAACTTTATTTTGAATTTGAAAAATCTTAAAATGACTTGCCCAAGAGAGAGCATGTCAGAATTTTACTGACTAAAACATGCTCGAGTCCTTCAGTGAGTTGCACTTTGCATTTTAGAGCCATGGTAAACTCTTTCAAATATTCCCGCAGATCAGTAAAACTCACAAAGCATTCGGATTTACCTTACGGAGCCCTAAAACAAACATCAGTAATAACTAAACCGATTGTTTTTAAAACACGATTAATTATAAGTTAGACTTTAATAAGAGCTGTTTCAAGGTCTTAGCAAACTAATGTAGGTCATAAAGATATCTATTAGATCGCTAAGCATGGTTTTTTGTTTGCGTTATTATGTATAATGTACGTGGGAGCCGATGCGGGCTGTTAAATACATGTACTTCTGTTTTCATACGTAAGTAACCGTCACGGTTCTAGCTCGAGGAGCTAAGAGACGTCAATCTATTAATACAGTGCATTTAATAGCATAATCAGTCTTATAATAATAATTATTATTTCTTTATTGTCAGGCAACTAATGCTCATAGATAAAATATATTATTTTACCATCTTATAAATAAAATAAATTAATACATATTAAAAATATCACAAAAATTAAACTATAATTATACACGTTTTTTTTTTTTTTAGGTGGGAAAATCATGAACAAATATCGCTCTTGGCCCCAGTAGGCTTCGACCCTGCTGGGCCCCTACGATTTGCTGACATCTCCAAGAGGCGCGTGTGGATAGTTATACACGTAACATCGGCGTCGTGTTCCGCTGCGTGGTGTCGCGTAGCCGTCCTCGGAAACGTCGATACACGACACCTTTCAGCCAAAAAAAGTCATGTCTCAAAAAGGTCTGTAGATAATGTTCCCACTGCTGGGACTCAAGCCTCCTCTCTAGCCGTAAGGCCCAGTGACCTAATTTAATGACAAAAATATTTAGATATTTCGACTAAAGATACTTTTTAAAATCATAAAAGTCTGTAACCGAAGCTGATATATATAACGATTCTGAAGCGAAATTCAAGGCGAGAATTTTGACCTCCCTACACGCCAGGGACATGTAATCAAGTCTATTCTTATACTTTGTTTGTTTTGTTTTTGTCTGTTTTTTATTTTATTTTTTTCTCGTAACCTGTTTTCTTTATTGTCCTCTGTTTTTCGTTTTGTGTCACAATTGTACCAAAAAACCTAAGCGGTAAACTGGCATGTTTACTGTAAATGTTTACCCGTAATTGGTATGTATATTAGAACTGTACCTGTGATTTGTTTTATGTGTGTGTATATATGTGTTGTGGGTGAACCTAAATAAATAAAATAAAAAAATAAAATAAATTACAGCCCAGCGACCTAAAATTATGACATTATATTTAAACGTAATTTTTGGTTTAAACAATTTAAAAAAAATATTTAACATGGACAATATATTTTCTGCATGAAATAATTAACTCTGGATATAGGAAAAACCGCTTAAAAGAATTTAGCCAAAAGCAAATGTAATGCTTTTGGCTAAATTATTTTTTATTACAAAAGGTTCTGGGCCGCAACTACTTGAAGTCCGGTTTCCTTACGATGTTATTTTTCACCGTTTTGAGAGCAGTGATAGTGTTTGCCATTAAGAGAAGGATGGAAAACCTTCAAACTACTAGAAAGAAAAAAAAAAGAAAGAAAAAAGCTTTATTTCTAACCCACACAACGTATGTAAACTACAAAATACGTAGGAAAAATAAACAATGGAAAAAAAATCTGTGCGAAGCCAAAAAGGCGTCTTCTTTCTCAGCATAAGCTGCCATTCTGCGTAGACCAAAATTATGTACAGGATTTTTGTTACTTTTTTTTATTTTAGATAAGCTCGCGCTTGGCCACTATCTCACCTGATGGTAAGCGATGATGAGGTCAACGATGGAGCACGCTTGCCTAGAAGTAACCTATTCAATTTTGACTTAAAGAATCCTACGTTGTAGCTGACAGTAAACAGAGATCCGGCAGGGAATTCCACTCCTAAAATAATAAAACTCATACATACCCATTTTGATGAACACATTCAATTAAATTGTAATGTGTAACAAAACCCAATAGAATAACACGCTAAAATAAAATATAAACATTAAAGTATTTTAATTGACCAAGAAACTGTCTGGACCAGACATCGGACTTCTTATTTACGTGCGAACTAGATGCTATCTAGTTATCACGCGGATTGTGTTGTAACCTAAATACTTCAGATGCTACAATATTTTCAGATATTTCAAGGTTGGCAGAAAACAATAGGATTTGTCTGATATCTGACCAACCGATAATAATGACAAAAAAGGTTAGTTACGGCGTATAGAAAATACAACATCCAAACTTTGAGTCCTTAGGGGCCATAATCCCGGGGCCCTGGGACGAAGGCAACGAAGGAACAGGAGTGGGTTTTTAGTCGGTAAAAGTCTGACACTATCCCCCGCTCCGCCCAAGAGCGAGATTTGTCATTAGATGATTTTCCCACCTAAAAAAAAGGGGCCATAATGATTTGTTCAGTATGTTCTAAGGGCCAAAACATAGTACGTCTTTTTTGCATTTCAATTACTATTATGTAGTATGAAACTTAACAACATGTAGTGGTGAGTAGTGATACTGTGTATCACTTGCTTAATTTAGATTCTCAATTAACCGATGCGCATCTTAAATCTCTTTCAAATAATTGGTACAAGTAAAATTGATCCACAATTACAAACTCTTTGGTCTTTATATTTTTGGCTCCGACCATGGACTGAAGAACTGCCACAGTACAACAAAGTCTTCGGTGTCACTGCACACAATATGCAAATAAATAAACAATAAAACCATTTTAATCAAATCAAATGTCAACCAGGTATCCCAAACGCTTATCAGAGCCATTGTTCTTTTAACTATATCAGGTATCTGAAGGTCTACCAACAAAGGCTGGTCGTGAGAAGATTATTGTGTGTGACATAACGTTCATAATGTAATAATTAAGGCATGATTACAATTTGGTGCAAGGCTGTAGCGAGGTCATGTGTGAATGTCATCTTGAGCAATCGTATTGTTCGCTGTAATGTCACTGTAACCGATTCTAATTTAAATTTTTGATGTGATGTTTTTTTGATTAAGGATGTGGTTCTGCTAGGTAAGTCTTTTGGGGACATATAAAGATTTAGCTAGTATTTTAGGTGAATTTGCTGCTTTGACAGTATGTAATAGTACAGAACAATGCAAAATAAACAGTAACAGATAGAATTGCGAGGATCATTACTCATTGGACGCCTGCGGGAGGACGACGTCGAAATCGACCGTGGTGAAAGCGGTGTGATGATCTGTTCGCGGGGTAACTAAGCCAGAAATCGCCTAAGACATAGAAGTTTGGGAGGAGAAGGAGGAGGCCTTTGCCCAGCAGTGGACACTATTATGGCTATTAAAAATAGGGCAAGTGCGGGTCGGACTCGCGCACTGAGGGTTCCGTACAAACCTACAAACTTACCTATGAAAACAGTTCGATTCCCGAATTGAGTTACGAAGATTTTTCTGAATCGCAAAAAGTTTTTTTTTTAAATCCTATCTTAGTACTCACCTACGACATAAAAGGAAACGTTGTGCAAAATTTCACGCTCTTAGTCCCAGTAGTTTCGGCTGTGCGTTGATATGTCAGTCAGTCAGTTTGTCCTTTTATATATATATAGATAAAGTCGATCGGTGGTTTATAACAGAGTCAGTACGTTCAAAGCAATAACTTTTAATGACATTAAAAATTAATATGCTGTTAATTTAAGTAGAAGTATTAACTTATTCTCAAATAAATCATCTAACAATTATATTTAATCACAATTTTAAATAACCTGTCGTGATTTTCCGTAGTTTCGAAAATAAAAACTCAATGATCGAGGTAATGCATAAAAAATATATCATATATTATGAACAATGTATACTATTCCCACATAACAACAATTAATGTATAATGTAAGGTAACGCGACGAACACAATTATAAGATATTAATACAAAAAACAACGAGTGGGCGTGATTGTAGGAGTTGGTTTCCATTGTAGACAAAGACATTACTCGATTATTATAATATTTCATTTGTGCGAGTGTTGATATCCGTCAATGCTATGAAATGAAAACATTGTCAATCAAAAAGAAACTTGAATCGAAGGACCAGCAAAGACGAAGCATTTGAAAGCGTAGCAATCAGTCTTGTAAGAAGGCCAACGACCTAGAAGTGAGGCAGAAGAAAAATGAAAATAGTGCAGACGTGACAAGCTCAAGGTGACATGTAGAAACAGTATAGTTGTAAAGTATTTGACAGTAGATATGTGACTAGGAAATCATCCAAATGACTTCTCACGCTCTGGGTGGAGCGCGAGGGCGTGTCAGACTTTTACTGACTAAAACCACACCTGTATCCTTCAATTACCCTTTGCGTTCTAGGACTACGGGTTTCCCTTTCAGAAATTCTCCGCGGTCCTAGCTAGCGGGCATCGGCCCTGCTGGGCCCCTACGGTTTGCTGACATCTCTTGAGGAGCGCGAGGATCATTACGCGCTGTTGACGACTGGACTCGGTACGGTTAATTACCGAACAGCCGGACGGCAAGCTACCCAGTGCTCGACGTCCGCAAGCCCGCGTCTACCGTGGCTGGTAGTCGGGGTCGGAATTACGGTGGCTAGGGCGTGAGGATCTTCGTTCCCTCACGCGTGCAGCCTCCTCCTTCGCTAGCATTACTGCTTCGCAGAAGGAGGCGACCGCCTGCCACTCCTCCTCGCTCCGGACCATAGCCTGAACCAGGGCCCGACGCGAATAGTCGCTGCCGCATACAAATGACCTGCAGCGAGTCAGTAACAAGCTATTATGTTATCATTGTACCCCTCTTCATATTCTTCTTTTTCTCCAATTATTGGTTTTCATTTCCTTCAAAGTATTTGAGTCTAGTAGGTGGCCACATTTAAGCGGCGACAGTGGCGTTTTTGGGTCCTCCAAACTACAGATGAAGGAGGCAGGAGGATGGCAGGAGTATAATTCCTTGCCGGAATCTGTGTTTCCTGATGGCTACAACCCGGGAATCTTTAAGTCAAGAGTGAATAGGTTACTTCTAGGTAAGCGTGCTCCATCGTCGGTCGCATCGTCGCTTTCCATCAGGTGAGATAGCGGTCAAGCGCGAACCTATCAAGGATAAAAAAAAAGATGTAGGGACACTTTAGGCACTCTAGTAAGTAGACACCATTGTTTGATCAGGAACACTGTACTCGCACTGGGTATCGGAAGGGTCTGTAATCCTAATTTTGCCCGGTTGTGTTTGTAACCACCTATTTGGGTGCACAGTCTATATTGATCGCTTTTCATATAGATCACCGCAGATCGCGTTCGAATAGTAAATACTCTTGGGTTTGAACGAAGTCGGGCGGTGATGAGTGGTGTTCCTCCCATACTTACATCTCACCGTGAATTATCGGTCTCGCAGCTCTGAATGAAAAGAAAGCTCTTCCAATTTCCGACCGGAGCTGTTGTGTGTTTGTAAAGGGGATGTCGGGAATCGGATTCTTGATCCTCTATCACAGTATCGCATCGTGTAACATTGGACACGGTCATTCCATCCACGTTAATCTCGCCCTCCACCTAATGCGCTCAATTGAGCGGTTCAATTAGTACCGACGTCGATACACTGCAGCCCAGCCTTAGGACGGACCCCCGCTGTGAGAGGTTTTTATTATTATAATTATTGTTTGTTTGTCTTGTTTCGATGGCTTTTAGTTTCCTTGGTCTGTCTAAGTTGAAGGTTGGAAGTGTAGTCTTATCTAATTAGACTGTATTATCAGTGTATTTCTTTTCTATTATTGATAAGCTCGCGCTTGACCACTATCTAGCACTCTTGCCTAGAAGTAACCTATTTACTCTTGATTTAAATACCCCCTAAGTTTTAGCTATCAGGACACAGACTTCGGCAGGAAATTTCACTCCTTAATTGACCCCATCGCCGTATCTCTACGTTGAGTCAGTTCCGTACCCAAAGGGTGAAACGGAACCCTAAGACTTCGCTATCCGTCCGTTTGTCACCATGCTGTATCTCATGTACCGTGATAGTTGGACAGTTGAAATTTTCACAGATGATGTATTTCTGTTGCCGTTATAACAAAAAATAATAAAAAACAGAGTAAAATAAATATTTAAGGGGGCTCCCATACAACAATCGTGATTTTTGTTGCCGTTTTTTTGCTACAGACGGTACGGAACCCTTCGTGCACGCTCCGACTCGCACTTGCCCAGTTTTTTCTAAGATATTATCAGTTATAATATTATAAAGCTGAAGAATTTGTTTGAAAGTGAACCTCAAGAAATAGGTACTAGTTCGAATAAAAGTTTTTTCTAAATGTTGGATAACATATTTATCAAGGAAAGCTATATACTTTATAACGTTAAAGGACCTTCCTTTTCCACTCGCCTATCGTCAACCTCGAGCATGGTTTAAAAGCTTGTTGCTTCATCTAATGCAATCCAACGCGATGTTTGATGAAGAGGCAATGCAAAAAAAGAGAGATAACGCTAGAAAACTATTGGCATTCGGTAATTCCGTGATTTACTCGTATATTTCACAAAACTTGTTCCAGGAAATACGTGTTTTTAAACCCTTAATAGTTTTTTAGAAAAATATTTGTCATTCAGAATATCGTACTTTTTTATATTTTTAATATATGAGTAAATTATGGAGGGCCAAAGTTCACGTATAATAGCAGATTTTCAGAGGTCTTTACTAGATTAGTTTTACACAATTTTTTGTTTTTATTTCTATAGAAGCCTAGATAATATCCATAAGATAGCTGTGTATCCAAAATTTCTAGATAAAGATGTGTAATAACATCATAATCACGTAAGATCGGTTGTATGGACATGTACCTCGAAAAGGACGCTCTTAAGAGCTACGACTAATGGGTGCCAAAGACACGGGTGAAACCACGGAGAACAGCTAGTTGTATTATATTGTCTACACAATTATTTTGTAAACTCCACGATTCCCACGTCCAGTCAAATAAATCGAATAATTTCACACATATCTCATACTCCCATTATCCATATTCCGAGTCGAATGTTATCAAAACAATTCAAAGCCCAATGTCAAGTGTGAGACCATCGAATTGATTACAACCATTAGCGATCGTGTCGAAACATGGATGTTATAAAACCGAAATATATACGTACATTTGAAAAATATTCTGTTGATAACACCCATACAAATTGACCAATTTAACTTTACCGATCAACAACTTCAAAATCACCCTAACTTCTTTCATAATAAGAGTCAGCAGCCACGTTTTCAGGTGTAGGAATGTCGTGGTGTATGTTTACGAAATCAGCTCGGATTAATCGACGAACACCAGGATGGGAAGGTAGACAAATTAGATACAGAAAATTGGTCTTGAATCGGTTTCGGATTGTTTGGGTATCTGGTTTAGAGTATTTGATTTGTGGGCCGATTTCCGTGAGCAATTTGGTTCAGGAGACGACGCGGCGTGTAGGTTGGAGGGTTATGAAAAAAAAAAAACAAAAGAGAAGCTATTTATGTCGTAAAAATCACTGCGAGCATACGAACCTAAATTAAATCATAAGATTGTAGTGAAAAATAAATGAACAGTGAGAAAACTGGGTTTAGAGTTTTTATTTAATTCAATTACTCTCTGACTCTACTCTTACTATTTACACTAACACGTGCAGTATATTCGAATTCTTTACTTATATTATATAAGAACAGTAACTGACCCTAAACGCGCGAATAAAGGTTAGGCTAGGTTAGTCCTTAAGTTTACTGAAATTTTCTTAATTTTCCTTCCGTAAAAACTTTCTATAAGTTATTAGAAAAAAAAAATGAATTAAATCAAGTTATGGCGTGATCACGGGAAATATTTATTTTTATACACATACATAGATGTAAGGTTTGTAGTAGAATAATTTAAATGTTGACGCAACTCCTACAAGCTTAAACTGACATAAAGTCATCGTGTAACAACTATAAAAATCACTCATTACCCATTATGTAATCAAAAGCGCTTAATAACAATAACTTACACGATTTATTATAACTTTTAACAACATAACAAAACAACAATTTAGACAAATATCGAATAAATAACAAGAAGATATTGTAATATTGGTTGAAAACAAAGAAGAAACGACCACACAGGTGCCAACGGCAGTACTGGATACAACATAAACTATTGATATTAAAATCGTTTTATTAACATACGAGAGATTTTTTGTGGTTTACACATATTGATGGGAGTATTGATATTGATATCGAATTTTGTATCGATATTTTTTTCGAATAGAGCAAATCTTATAATAACTTGAATTGGGTTCAGAATGTGTGATATCGAGGATGTGAAAAATAGATTGTAGGAAACGGTGGCACCATCATCATCATCACCATCATCATTTCAGACGAAAGACGTCAACTGTTGGACATAGGCCTCCCCCAAGCGTCTCCACAACGACCGATCCTGTGCGTCTCGCATCCACCGCATTCCCGCGACTCTCACCAAGTCATCGGTCCACCTTGTGGGAGGCCTTCCAACGCTGCGTTTTCCGGTCCGCGGTCGCCACTCTAGAACCTTTCTGCCCCATCGACCATCCGTTCTACGAGCACTGCCCACTGCCACTTTAGTTTGGCGATTCTTCGGGCGGTCATCATCATCAACATCATTTTCTGCACATAGCTTTCCCCCAAGCGTCGGCACAACGATCGGTCCTGTGCGTCTCACATTCATCAAATAACCCTCATCAGGTCATCGATCCACCTTGTGGGTAACTTTACAACGCTGCGTTTTTCAGTACGCGGTTCCCATTCCAGAAACTTTCGTCCACATCGACCATCTGTTCTACGAGCAATGTGCCTGCCCACTGCCACTTAAGTTTCGCGATTCTTCGGGTTTATGTCGGAAACCTTCTTGTTCCTGGAAACGTGTAAATGATATGTGTTATTCCTAACCAAAAATGTTTTAAAAATACCAACGTCACTTAAATTACCTATTCATTGAATCCAAAAATTTATTCAGTAGCAATCACTAACGAATTTAATTCTAAAATATCACTAAAAAATTCATATCGAGCAACTTTAAAATTGAATCGATAGAAATCAAGAGTATCGATATAATTCTGAATCTATCGACTACAAATCGATGTTTAAGGGTACACTAGCTGAAATAGCTCTCAAATTACAATGGGTATCACAATTTGTTTTATGAAATATGTCCGACTTGGCCCCTGGTACATGGAAGAGGCGTTGAACATAAAAATGCATTCGGTAGATGGGTACCGAAAGACCACTTTACACAACATAAGAAAATCAGGTTAGGGATAAATGCTGTATGAAATATAAAAACTGGGCATGTGCGAGTCGGACTCGCGCCCTGAGGGTTCCTTATAAACTTACCTATGAAAACAGTTCAATTCCCGAATTGAGTTACAAAGATTTTTCCGAATTGGTTAAATTGTGACGTAACTAAAAATTTGCAATTTTCAGATTTATTCCCATATATGTGCTATAACACCTTGTTTTATGTCAAATTTTAGGATTCTGGGTCAACGGGAAGTACCCTATGAATTTTGAAATAAGTTTTTTTTTAATTTACAGTTTCAGGATAAATGATAAATGATAAATGATATTTATTTTGTAAATAGGTTTAAAAAAACACTTTTACACGTCAATAAGGAGACCGCAGACTTGAGTATATGGTTTAAATTTCAACTCGATACTTCTACGCGTTCTCGAAATAAAGGGTCTCGACAGACAGACAGACAGACGGACGGACAGCAAAGTGATCCTATAAGGGATCCGTTTTTTTCCTTTTGAGGTACGGAACCCTTAAAAAAACAAAACTTTCACATTTTCCACGTTGTTTTTTTTCCATTTGTCAGTTTAGTTACGAGTAGTTTTAATTTATAGTGAAAAGTCAAGGTTTCTTTACGTTGTTATCCTTCACAGTCCAAGGCCTATACAGCAGTGGTGGGCCAGTAGTAATGGCCTTGACTTACTAGTCGTAAGTCGCGGGTTCACACCCAAGCAACCACTCCGCTTTGTGTAATCTATTTCGTCACAACTGCTCTTAAAACGGTGATGGAAACCGGCATGTCCTAGAACCAAACATTTGAAGACATGTGATATTCACCATCTGCACTGAGCCTACGCGCTGAATTAGGGTTCGTTTCCTTTTCTAGAGTAGAGTCCTGAGTCCCAGAAGTTGGAACATTCAAGTCTGATTATGCTATTACATTTATTTTTTAACGTGAGAAATCATTAAATGACTTCTCTCGCTCTGGAGCGAGAGGGAGTGTCAGACTTTTACTGACTAAAACTCATAATGTTCCTTCAATTGCCCTTTTTTGCGAGTGCTGTGGTAACTTCATCGAACAATCCGCAGCTCTAGCAGGTCTCCGCCCTGACTGGCCCCACCAATTTTGCTGACATTTCTTTGAGGCGATCGTCGGACACAACGTATCATTGAATCGGGTTTGGTCCTTATCGGACGGCCGGACAACGAGCTACCCATGGCTCGCCGTCCATAAATGGCTCGTCATGGCTCGTCGTCTGCCTGCGGTGGTGGGTTTTAGTCCTGCGACTCTCGACACCTGGAGCGTCTCTGGCGGGGGATTATGCAATTACATGCTTGCTAATCCTTCTTTTTCTACTTTAGTCCGACCAGATTCACACCGCTCTTGACTCCATGGTATACAAGAACCTTGTACACACTGCCAGAGACAGAAACAGATGGAGGAATGTCATAAAAGTGAAAGTAATAAAGCAGGGAGGTCACGACCCTCAGCACTGAGGAATATGACGCAAGGAGGAGGTTATCCTTCTGTATTTCTCTATATTGTGTTAAGAAGTAAGTAAAAATAGTTGGCATCGTATCGATTCGATTATTCGATACTGTAAGCGTGATCTTATTAATAAAAGGTAATAAAATAAATATGTAGTTGTTGATTTCCGTGCGATGAACTTTTAGTGTGCTGACGAATATTTTATTATACTTTGTCGTGGAGGAGCTCCCTTAATACTTAAGGCCCTCGCCCACGGCGACTTTTTGTAGTGATGCTGTCGCGCGTTCGCATTGAGGCAGTCGCAATGCGGTCGCTAGCTGTTTGCAAATGCAATTCAGTAACAACACAAAAAAATTTGTATGTAGAATGTTTCACTTACGCGACATCCTCCCTCTGTTCCCTTCCTGATGTCGTCCGACACGGTCGTGCGTTTGCATCAATACAGTAGCGATGATGTAGCGCGTTAGTAGCGCGTTGGCATCTTTTCTATGGCGCTTGCAAATGTGACTAACGCGCGTTTGTAGCGATGCTGTCGTGCGTTTACGAAACGCGCGACAGCATCGCTACAAAAAGTCGCCGTGGGCGAGGGGCCTTAGGGCTTGCACACACTTGAGACAAGACTATTGTAGACAGACTTGTCTACGAAGTCAAGACTGTTTTCTCTACGACACGGCGCACACCATCAAGACAAAACAGACTAGCGGCGTACGGCCAGTGTTGCCAACTTAGTAGATTTTCCACTAAAACTGGTGGTTTTAACCCCCATTTAGTTGCGAAATATTGGTTCGACGTTTCCGAGGACGGTTACGCGACACCACGCAGTGCAAGACGACGCCGACTACGTTACGTGTATAATAATAGTTAAATAAGTTTTGTGTTTTTAAAATATGTATTATTTATTTAACAATTTATGTACACACAACAATAAAAGAAAAGAAGAAGGAAACAGAAGAATAGTACAAAGGCGATGCTTATTTCTAAAGAAATATCTTCCAGCATACCTGCGTAAGGAGAGTTGGAGAAAATAGAGATGTACGAGTAGACACTGTGTGTATAAGTAGAAGGAAAATTGGTACACACAAAATACATAGTTAACAATGAAATAATATAACATCCAAAAAAATAAAAATAGATATACTATTATAATTATATACATACACATAATAAAATAAATATCACAAAAATACATACTAAATAATATAATAAAATAATACATACTAATATATGCAACTATGACGAAATAGAAAGATAGTGCTCTTTCACTCTTCTTTTAAAAACTGCAATAGTTTGACAGCCCATAATGTCAGGCGGTAGTGAATACTTCATTTTTATTTAAGATTATTTTATGTATTTTTTCTATGGGCCTCCGATGCCTGAAAATAAAATGGTCATTAATCAAGCCCACAAAAGAGCTTTTTCACATGGAGCTTCTAGGATGCTCTTCTGAATATTCGTATCATGATTCTCTGAAAAGGAAACTCGTGCTCTTCTATACGTAAAAATCAACTGAAGGACACAGATGTGGTTTTAGTCAGTCAATATGTGACATTTAAGTGGATAAAATAATTATTAGTTCGACGATACCTACCTTATTTGGTAATAGATTAAATAGAAAATTACTCAGAAACCATAGGTACCTACGGGCAAGCATTTAGGCCAAACAATTAATTCTGGTAGAATTTCTTGTTTAGATTATTGTCACGATTCAGCTGGTAATAAATTGATAGTTGTCATGTTAGGCTTTTTCTTAAAAACATGTTATTAACTGAAGTACAACATTAATTGTGCTTACCGACCTTCGATTTCTAAACGCGTCCCAGCGTGACTACAATCACTATTATTAATAAATCGATACTATTATAATAAAAACAACGATGTTCCCAAATAATATCTAATTTCTAAAACACTTGTATCTCGCTATCGGTCCGCGATATCCTCTCGGATATATCAAGTTTATATCTCAACATTTGTCAAAGGGACAGTCGATTTTTAAAACAAAATATCAATACTGTAGGACCAACTTTCTACAATAAATTTAATTCACACCATATCACAATATATTCTTTATCTAATCACAAGAACAATATTTCCGAAAACTATAGATTGATATTTGATTTCACTGGTCAATAAAACATCTGGTATAGACATAAAGAAATGTCATAAATTGATTAACAAATCAATATATAATGTTCATTCATGCTGTGAAAAGAATATTTTTATATAATTTCAACCTTATGGGGATAACAATAAAGGTTTTAAAAACGTGGGTGTATACATACCAAGTTTATGAAATAACTAGCGCTTTGCCCGCGACTACGTCCGCGCGCATCGCCGTTTTAAGCGTTTGGCCCTGTGATTTGTTTATTGTCATTGCAAAGCAAACTTTCAAAGGAAATTGTAGTCTTTTGAATTCGAAAGGAAGATCGTTCCGGATCGTAATGGAATACGCGGTATGAACTCTGTTTCTCCCTGGGCAGACCCGGTAAGTAACAACCTCAACCATACTGCGGTGCAATGCTTTTACTTGCATCCTGATACCGTTACATAACTTCGGAGGCATCAAGTTCCTAAGCAACATCACGGGTTTTATGGTATGGAAGGCCAACTGGATTAATAGTATTCAGAAACTCAACCGGATAGTGGAGTGCTTCTTCTGCATTTACCACAGTGTCTATAGAATTAAACACTATTTCTTCAGCTTCAATTGATGTCAGCAAAATATCGCTGATAACTGCTGCTCGGACGTTCTTAGACGTCAATATAGCTCTTTCTCTTAGCCATTCTAATGGTTTGTCCTTTATTTGAGCCACACCTGAATAATTTCTTCCTATCTTCTCTTTGACTGTACTTACTACCGTACATAATTTTTCTGGTATGACTATAACCCCATCTAATTGTTGGTACTTGCCGTTACCTAATTGAAGTAAAAGGTCTGAAAATTCACCTGCAGAGACGTCCCCTCTGAGATGTACTGTCATGTTTTTGGTGAATTTTAGGATTTTAGTTAAACGCAGCGTTGACGGCCTCCCACAAGGTGGACCGATATCCTGGTGAGAGTCGCGGGAATGTGGTGGATGCGAGATGCACAGGACCGTTCGTTATGGCGACATTTGGGGGAGGCCAATGTTCAACAGTGGACGTCCTTCGGCTGAAATGATGATGATGATGATAATGATGAAGGATTTTAGTACAGTATCTTTTAATATATGCTTTATTTCATTCACTCGTGTCCCTTTTGGTACAGCTGGTAACCTTTGCTGAAAATCTCCTGCCAGCAATAATGTCAAACCACTCATAGTTGTCATTGCTTCTAATGTCCTGTTATCCTGTAGAGTTCTGTTTAATGCTTCAATAGCTCTTTTATTTGCCATTGTACTTTCATCCCAGACTATTATTTTTGCTTTACGTAACAATTGGGCCAGATTACTATGCTTGAAAATGTTGCACATTGGCGTCTAATCATTGGCGCAAAATCTGATCTATGAAAAGTTATAGTTCGTTATTTACCTGCCTCTCCATGTGTCGTTTAAAATCTTCTGAAAGATATGGTTTGAATTCATCCCACAGACTGAATGGAATCGCTAGTTGACAAAAAACTAACATCATAATGAAAAGCCCTCTCACCATGAACGGCTATTGATACATGGCTGCCTCTCCTAGGACTGTACGTCAGTGGTAATCATCTTCAAGTAACCCTAAAGCCCTGCATGCTGATTTGAAAGTCGTATATTCTATGATTCTATGATTCTGGGCCTCGAACTTCATAAAAAAGCAAACGAAGGTGGTAACACTCTGTATTATTTGGATATATCGTATATTCCCTGCCTAAAGCGTTGTCTTTTTTAATGTGTGGCCAACCATCTACATTTACTCCCCTTTTGCTCCTTTCGAACCGATTACTGTTCCAAACATAGAATGCACAGATTTCACAATACAGGAAGGTCTTTGCAAAGTCATCTACTTGACAAAGTTAAAAAAAAGACTTGAGGGTCGTTTTTGGTGAATTTTAGGATATTAGTTAAACGCAGCGTTGACGGCCTCCCACAACGTGGACCGATATCCTGGTGAGAGTCGCGGGAATGTGGTGGATGCGAGATGCACAGGACCGTTCGTTATGGCGACATTTGGGGGAGGCCAATGTTCAACAGTGGACGTCCTTCGCCTGAAATGATGATGATGATGATAATGATGAAGGATTTTAGTACAGTATCTTTTAAATATATGCTTTATTTCATTCACTCGTGTCCCTTTTGGTACAGCTGGTAACCTTTGCTGAAAATCTCCTGCCAGCAATATTGTCAAACCACTCATAGTTGTCATGCTTCTTATGTCCTGTTATCCTGTAGAGTTCTGTTTAATGCTTCAATAGCTCTTTTGTTTGCCATTGTACTTTCATCCCAGACTATTATTTTTGCTTTACGTAACAATAGGGCCAGATTACTATGCTTGAAAATGTTGCACATTGGCGTCTAATCATTGGCGCAAAATCTGATCTATAAAATGTTATAGTTCGTTATTTACCTGCCTCTCCATGTGTCGTTTAAAATCTTCTGAAAGATATGGTTTGAATTCATCCCACAGGCTGAATGGAATCGCTAGTTGACAAAAAACTAACATTATAATGAAAAGCTCTCTCACCATGAACGGCTATTGATACATGGCTGCCTCTCCTAGGACTGTACGTCAGTGGTCAAGTAACCCTAAAGCCCTGCATGCTGATTTGAAAGTCGTATGTTCTATGATTCTGGGCCTCGAACTTCACAAAAAAAGCAAACGAAGGTGGTAACACTCTGTATTATTTGGATATATCGTATATTCCCTGCCTAAAGCGTTATCTTTTTTAATGTGTGGCCAACCATCTACAGTTACTCCTCTTTTCCTCCTTTCGAACCGATTACTGTTACACACAGATTTCACAATACAGGAAGGTCTTTACAAAGTCATCTACTTGACAAAGTTAAAAAAAAAGACTTGAGGGTCGTTTTTGGTGGACAGAAAACCTTTATTAGCTAAGTTTTCTTGATTAAAAAATACTCTTTGACCATTTTTCTAAGTGCACAGCAAGATGAAACAACGTGGCAAAGTTCTCATGAATAGAAAACCCGAAAATTTACCACACTGCCTCTGAACTACCACTTTCATACGTTTTGACTTCATCTTTTAAATTGTTTAGAGAAAGAATACCTTGGTCAGACCCTTTATTCACATATTTACAAACATATTTAATCGATTTTATCGAGTTACAGTATTCCACATTGATGTGAAAGAACTGGATTACCAACGATTATCAAGCTCTACTCCATTCATGGTCACAGTAAATCCGCCATTATCTGAAGGATGTCTCCTGCAGTTTGAATATCCGTCATCGCCGGTTAGTGTTTTTTAACCGACTTCAAAAAGGAGGAGGTTATATAAGCATTGTTCGAGGATAGCGTTTAGTGCACAGCTGGTCTCTCATGCATGGCGAGTTGGCGTAGAAATTTCCACAGGGGACAGTATCATATTAGATTTCACTATCTCATAGAACTTTGGATCTAGATGGGATCAGGTATTTCGGCACAAATAAAATTGTCAGTAATGTCAGAAGGAATGTGTCTTTTAGCCATATCAGAATATGAATGTGCCGAAGTCTGGAAAATGTCGGTATTCTACTGTGTACACAATAGAAAACCAAAATTTTACGTACATGTATCACGGAACTGCACCAAATATTTTTCCTTTAGTTATCAAGTCCAACATTTTTTTTTACTTTGATGCGAAATATTTGTGCGATGATATCGTGGCGATCGTGAGGTTTTTAGCCTGGAAACAAATTTTATTTAATTTCTTTCCACCGAGGGTTGCACGTGAAGGTGAAAAATAAGTCTGCCCGACCATAATGACGTACGTAATTCATGGCGTATTGAGTGTGCTCGTGCATGTATCTCGGCCCACCGGTGAAGGAGGACGGTAATCCACTATTTGACCCAACTGATGAGCATCAACATCTTGCCTACCGATGTTGTCCTTAAGTATTACTGAACTAATCAATCAAAGCTTTTATATAAGCATAATAATTTATATCGAAGAAGACGCTAACTATGACACACCAACTTGTTTTGTAATAAATTTTATGTTTTCGTTTGTACCAATTTGGGTCAGTAGATGTCGTTGTACGTATATAAATAACATGATTGATACGTTAATATAGGATTAGGTTAGCAACATGGTTGCGTTGCAAAGAAAATCTATTAGCACATTTAAAAAAGAGATATTTCATACAAACATGGAGGAATCCATTTCACCAACATACATGAATGTACTTGAACTTTTTTGTTGTTGTTGAACTATTTTTGAGAAATAAATAATCGCTATTTACTCTATTAGGGCTTGTTTTTCAAATTTCTAATACCGAGTTCTGAGTAGGTAAATTAGGCCGCGCAGTAAGACTTCAAAAAATCTTGAACACGACCTAAACCGTAATTTGAGGGTAGTTTTGAAAAACGAATAATGGGAATCTTTATTATTTATTTAAAGATGTATTCGTGCCAAGTTTCAAGTTTATTAACCCAAGGAATAAGATTCTCCCATACAAACTTTAACACCCCCTAAATCTTGCACTGAGGGTAGTACTGAAAAAATAAATATGGAAAACTTTAAAACTAATTTAGGTTAATATTTGTACAAAGTTTGGAGTCAATTGGCTCTCGGAAAAAAAATTTGCACACTTACGAAATCCCCCCTTTTTACCCCCTTAGAGGATGAATTTCCAAAAATACCTTCTTAGTGCTCACTTACGACATATAATTAATCTTTATGCAAAATTTCAAGCTTCTAGCCCCAGCGGTTTCGGCTGTGCGTTGATATGTCAGTCAGTCAGTTTCTCCTTTTATATATATAGATAAATAAAATATAGGTGTGAATCAAGAAAGCAACAAAGCACATCGCACATTCAGGCTCTAATATGGTGACAAAACTGTGTTTGGCACTTACAATTCAGAAATGGAGGGCAAAGTACTAAAATCCAACTTTCTCTATACGTTTTTGGCAATATTTGTGATTTATGGTCGATATTTTAATTTTTAAAAGGAAGGTACGGTAAGATTTATTGCTTTTTACTGTGAGGGTCGTGCGGAATATCGCAACTTGACTTGTTTACCTTTCATTATCTCAACACGTTTAATGCGGAACGAGGTCTAATAGGCCTCGTATGTCTCTTCCTTGTGGTGTGGTTAAGAAATTGTTTTTCTTCTCTACCGTGCAGAGGCCGTAACTTTAATTTGGTTTAGTTTACAAAAGAAATAAATAAACTCGTATATCTAAGATGCGAAATATTAAAACAGAATGCAATGGTTTATTTACTTAGATACAGGTTCACTTTGACTTCGTACTGTAGATACTTAACCAAAAAAACTTTTAATTTCTTAAACGTTAAGGGGTTTAATAACTTACTTACTGTCATAAACACCCCGTATCGCAGGAATGGAAATAATACAAAAATGAGTGCCGCTGACAACATTTATGTTGTTCTAACCACTTTAAACTTCTATCGTTGTAAAAACAATTTGGTAAGTAGAAGTTCGATTTTTTTCAAGGTGGGAATTCATCCAATGACTTGAATAGGGTGGAACCGGAAGTTGTGTCAAACTTTTAATACCTACTCTTAAAATCCTATCCTGACAATATTTTTATCAAATGAAAATATGTAATCACAAATATTTTCGCAAGGTAAATCCAAAAATTCTATATAGATGTTTACTACATTTAGGTCTTTTTTTTTTTTTTTTTTTTTTTTCGGTGGGAAAATCATCTTATGACATATGACATCCCCCGCCCTTGGGCGGGGCGGGAGATAGTGTCAGACTTTTACTGACTAAAAACCCACTCCTGTTCCTTCGTTGCCTTTCGTACCAGGGCCGAGTCTTCCTTTCAGAATCAGACCCTTGGCCCCAGTAGGCTTCGACCCTGCTAGGCCCCTACAGCTGCTGACATCTCCCTGAGGCGCGCGTGGAACAGCACGCGCCGTCGACGACTTGGGCTCGGTCCGGACGGTTACCGGACGGTCGGACGGCGAGCCACCCATTGCTCGCCGTCCGCAAGCCTGCGCCTACGATGGCCGGAAATCGGGATCGGAATCCCGGCGGCGATTGGGGCGTGAGGACCGTTGCCTCACGCGATCGGCCGCCTCCTTTGCTAGCATTACTGCTTCGCAGAAGGAGGCAACCGCCTGCCATTCCTCCTCGCTTCGGACCATGGCCTGTACCAAGGCCCGGCGCGAGAGATCGCCGCCGCCGATCGCCCCCACGAGGACACGGCGTTGCTCTGCCCAAGCGGGACACACCTCCACCGTGTGCTCCACCGTGTCCTCCGGGTGGTCCGCACAATGGTGGCACCCGGGCGTTTCTTCCGCACGAATCCGGTGCAGGAACCTCCCGAACTTACCATGTCCGGTGAGGACCTGCGTCATGCGGTAGGTAAGGACGCCGTGTTGCCTTTCCAGCCATTCCTCAAAGAGGGGAATTACCGCCATAATTACGGCGTGCCCAGCACTGGGTTGCGATAGTCGCTGTCGCCATTCCACCATGAGACCCCGCCGGAGCTCTGTCCGCCATGCCGCAACTTGTCGTGGCAGCGGAACTACATTTAGGTCTGGTTCTCATTTACACTTTTAACTTTGCCGTAAATTTCACGAAAACGAACATAGCAAATAGATATTATTTTAACAAAACGAAAATAAAAGCAAATATGTTCCAAAGTTAAAATCCAAAAGCTCTATAAATTCGTCTACAATTAGGTCTGGTCCTCATGCAGGGACAGCGCGATAGGTATCGTGATTTACGCGCGCTGCGCCGGCGCGATCTTATCGCTGCGCGCAACTAGTAGCGCCTTTTGGTAATGAGCACTGCTGTGATCTATTTGTTGTGGCGGCTACTGTACTTTTGTGCTTAATCGACTTTTGTAGGTATGGTTGGAAATGTGGAGAGCATTTTGTGGTAGGGATTTTTATTGTTAGAAATTTAATATGGTATAAGTTCAAAATATATAGTAGTACTGACTTAAAAGTTAGAAAAGTACGTGCGATTGAACTTGTAATATTGATAGAAACGTAGAAAGAGAGGTAGCTGATAAAATGTGGATTTCATGTTACTGAATGATCACACAATCTAAAGATATGCAAGTTATAGATAGACACAAGTTGTCTGTAATAAACTTTATTGTAGTTTATAATTTTAAGTCAGTGTTGCTCTACTTCAGAACGCAGGCCTCCTTTACCTCCTTCTAATTTTGAAACTATCAGCCAATTCTCTAACTATTGTTAGAGAATGATCTAGACATCTTCTAATCTTAGCTGGCTACGTTGGATTGTAGTGAAGGTAAAAAAACTTGGTAAGTGCGAGTCGGACTCGCGCACTGAGGGTTCCGTACAAACTACAATTCCCGAAGATTTTTCCGAATTGCAAAAAAGTATATTATTTTTGTGACGTAGGTAACAACAAATTTACTGTTTTCAGATTTATTCCTATACCTGTGCTTTATGCCAAATTTCAGGATTCTGGGTCAACGGGAAGTACTCTATGATATTTTTTTCCTGTGAGAGTATCAAAATATACGTTTTTTGCTACATAAACAACCGTATCTTTTTTATTCATTAACTTAGAAGTTTGATTTTTTCGCAGCGTCAAGGGACCGCAGACTTGAGTATATGGTTTTAATTTCAACTCGATACTACCACGCGTTCCTGAGATAAAGGGTCTTGACAGACAGACAGACATACAGACAGACGGACGGACAACGAAGTGATCTTATAAGGGTTCCGTTTTTTCCTTTTGAGGTACGGAACTCTAAAAATGGCGGTCAAACATAAGCGCGATCTTATCGCTGCGCGCAACTAGTAGCGCCTTTTGGTAATGAGCACTGCTGTGATCTATTTGTTGTGGCGGCTACTGTACTTTGTGTTAATCGGCTTTGTGGAAATGTGAAGCGTATTTTAAGTGGTGAGTTTTATAATGATAACAGTTTAGTAAATAAATGGGGGTCTTTAAGTCAAGAGTGAATAAGTTAAGAAGACGAGGGTGCTTCATTGGGTAGCTCGCCGTCCGACCGTCCGGTAACCGTCCGGACCGAGCCCAAGTTGTCGACGGCGCGTAGTGTTCCGCGCGCGCCTCAAGGAGATGTCAGCAAACCGTAGGGGCCTAGCAGGGTCGAAGCCTACTGGGGCCATGGGTGATGCGAGGGGCCCTGGAACGAAGGCAAAGAAGGAACAGGAGTAGGTTTTTAGTCAGTAAAAGTCTGACACTATCTCTCGCTCTACCCAAGAGCGGGGGATGTCATTGGATGATTTTTTAAACCGAAAAAAGGGTGCTTCATCTTCGACTTCATCATTGCTTAATATCAGGTGTGATAATGGTCAAGTGAGATTCTCCCAATAATGATAATAAGGTTGTAGGACCGTTACCTCTAGAGTGGTGGTGACCCAGTGGTAACGGCCCCGACTTACGAGTTGTAAGCGCGGGTTCAAACCCAGCCATGCGCATTACTTTGTGTAATTTTTTTATCACCACTGCTCTCGAAACGGTTAAAGAAAACATCGTAAGGAAACCGGCATGACCTAGAATTAAAAATTCGAAGACATGTGACATCCGCGGCCAATCTGCACTGCGCCTGCGTGGTGGATTACGGCCCATTCCCTCATCTAGAAAGAAGGCCTGAGTCCCAGCTGTGGGAACATTATAAGACTGATTATGCTTATGTTTATGCTAATAGAACAGTAAAGGTAGAGATGCTAAGAGATTTCGATGGTGGAAATGTTTTTGGGTGAAATGCAATTCAAAAATGTCAATTGTTGACAGTTACCTAGCATTTTGTAGGAAGACAAATCGGAAATAGACATTGTAATTAAGCAAAAAATAAGGTCTTAAAGTGTGAAACCAAAATACAATCGTCGCGGTCAAGCGCGAACCTATAAAGAATTAAAAAAAAAAAAAACAAGTAATAAAAATACTATCAGAAGACTACAATCCATATCGTAATGCAAAATCGGCCATAGTCACAACAAAAGAAACCTCAGACTCACTTAAACAAATTCCTCAAAATCCCTGACTAATCCATGGTAAAGTTAAGTACTTGTAGTACACACAAAATGGTTGTAGGTAGGTGTTAAAATTCAGCTCATATACTTTCGATTTCATCGTAAAGTCCTTTGTTACGGGCCGGGTGATTGTACTTAAGGTGGTACAATGTAATGTCGTGTCATACAAGCGACACCCGTAATCTAATATATCATTGTGGTTTGACTAAGTATAGTGTGGACTTCGCGTTAGCCTTGGGTTTGAGTTTGCGGACCTTGGGAGTAGGTGGAAATACAAAATTCTTGGAAATAACATTTTTTTTTTGTAAATAAAGGACTTAAATATTAACTAACTACGAATTTTTTTGACATATATGTCAAAACAAAATTTCACACACGTTAAAGTAAACCGCAGACCTCTAGGCACACTGGACCTGTGCCCAGAAGACAGGCAGCATTGCCACGTTGAACGGTAAATAGCAATGTTAATTCTTTGGGCGAAGAACGAGCCAGTCGGTGAGAAATGTCATTGTAAAGATGAGGTGCACTCGGATCCCATGATCCAAGTGTCTCGATCCCAAACAGCTCAAAACAATCAATAATAATCAATATGTAGAAGTGAAAAAACTTAAATCGCTCATAGGAGATGTCAAAAGATTCGTCCGAATGACTGTCATTGCGAAACGTGGGTAAAAAGCTGGCAGTATTGCTACTTCGAATGGCGATTAGAAAAAAAGCCGGTCAGTGAAGATTCAATCAGCTGCTTGCAAAACTTGATGGGCGTTCGGACCCTATAGTCTGAGTGTGCAACACCAAAAGGTTCTAACAAATAACTTCCAACGAGTTATTATTTTCGCACTGAAGTTTACCTTTTATTTACGGCCTGCGATTTTCTTCTAAATTTTCGCTTCTGGATCTGAGTTAGTGATTAGAATGTGTGTTAATATGGCACAAATATATATAAAAAAAACAAGCAATCTTTTTAGATGTACTGAATGAAAACTTTAGCATTGTTGAGAAATAAAGTTGAACACTGCGTCCAGGGAGGGTACTCCAGTACTGCGGGATTGTTATAAAAAGTTCCTTGTTCTGGATCGCAAAAAGCAACTGAAATGACACAGGTGGGTTTCAGTCGGTAAAACTCTGACACGCACTTACGCTCCACTCAGAGCGGGAGAAATTATTTAACAACAGTAAAAAAGAAGTATGTAACTCTATTGTGATTTTTCTGTATTACCAAAAAGTTTACAAAGGGAAAACTCAACTTTAAGTTAAACTTCCATCTGTACAATAACTATACTTAACTGTAGGTATACGTGTGTGCGTGTGTCTAATATATAAGTTAATAAATAAGATATACCCAAAATTGAAGTGACGTCTTTTTTATCATCGTTCTTATAATACATATTTACTTATTTGAACAAAGTCTTTATCTTCTCTAGTTCAGTTTACCTGACCGTATAATAAAATATGTTTGACTTGTGCTATGTGCGCTGAACTGCATCGACTTGGAACCTCACTGACGTGGTTAAATTCTTGACATAGTTCATTAAATTGAGTCATTGAAATCTTTCGGGTGACCTGTTGTGGTTAACCGTCAACATTAGGTTTTTCTTGAACAATGGGAAAATTTTAAGGATATTACCACCTTCATAATCCGGGCTTTGGTACAGGCCATGGTCCGGAGCGAGGAGGAGTGGCAGGCGGTCGCCTCCTAGCAGTAATGCTAGCAAAGGAGGCGGCCGATCGCGTGAGGCAACGGTCCTCACGCCCTAATCTCCGCCGGGATTCCGATCCCGGTTTCCGGCCACCGTACGCGCCGTCCGACCGTCCGGTAACCATCCGGACCGAGCCCAAGTCGTCGACGGCGCGTATTGTTCCACGCGCGCCTCAGGGAGATGTCAGCAAATCGTAGGGGCCCAGCAGGGTCGAAGCCTACTGGGGCCATGGGTAGTGTGAAAATGAAACCCGGGGCCCTGGGACGAAGGCAACGAAGGAACAGGAGTGGGTTTGTAGTCAGTAAAAGTCTGAAACTATCTCCCGCTCCGCCCAAGAGTGGGATTTGTCATTAGATGATTTTCCCACCTAAAAAACAAACACCACCTTCATAATCTTATTTTAGTACAGATCCTTTGAATATAATAGCGCTTATAAATAAAACAAAACGTGAAGATGAGCGGTACAAAAAAGATCATCCAAAAAATTTGACCCCACTTAGCACTCACGGTAGCCTCATCACAGGACCACGTACGTATCAGACGCCAATCAAACATAATTTACTACAAGTAACCAAACGTGGCCGTAAACAACCAAGAGTAACCTTGGCAGAGCAGACCATGGGATTTGTCATCGAGTCTTTCTTTGTCGAGGTCGGGAAAACAATGGCGTCGATCTGCCCATCCTGGCCTTTTAATGCTTAAAACTAATTGGCATATTTGATGCACTTAATCCACCACCCCTCCAATCAATAATAAACCTTAATTCAGAGACTGTGGAGTTCGAATTTGCATGATTCAAAGATTGGTCCTTAGGTCCTAAGTCGTGTTTCAGAAATTCAAATGTGGAATTTGGAGGTCGCGATTGTCTTAACAGTAGACAGTCAACAATATTGGATTTGTTCCAAAGAACGATGCACTCACAATGCATCTTTGTTACCACAAGGCCTATACCTTTACCTTGAAACGACGGTGTTTCCGATTAAAAAAATAGAATAGGCTTCTGTGTATTGTTTTATTGCGGTTTAATTGGCCGGGTGGGTAATTGAAAAAGGATTTGATCGTGTTGGATGATACGCTTAATGATAGTTCAGGGATTTGCGAGGATTCAACAGAAACAGAACGATATCAGCATTCTTTTGTTTTGTATTCAAAGTTTTAGAGAAGTGATATCTCTTCATGATAGGCAACGATCTATCGAGATTCAGAAACAACTGACGTTATTATTCATAATTCGCTTTAATTTTTCATTTATGTAAGTTTGAAAAGAAAGAAGAAAAGAATGAAGTTCTTAGAGAGGAGAGTCACAAGCTTGATGAACCGGTTGCCTGAAAACTGAGAGGATAGAAAATACTACAAGTGTGTAAAATAATCATAAATTTCAGGAATTAACTATACACAACACTGGGAAGAAAACAAATAAACCTCCTAGAGAGAACTATAAGACACAGTTCAATTCTAGCTTCTAAATTTCCAATTGGCGGCTTTCTATAGAGAAAAAACGGTAAAAAATACCACCGAAAAAAGAGATTGTTTACAAAACTTTTGTGTTACGAATTATTGCAATATTAATAGGTAGGTATGAAGGGATAGTGTGGACCTGACCACATAGTACTAAATAAGAAAAAAAGAAAACACGTTTATTTAGTACATTGAAGAAACAAGTAAGTAGGAAGTTAAATGAAAAAAAGAACTGGGCAAGTGCGAGTTGGACTCCCTCACTGAGGGTTCCATACAAACTTACCTATGTAATTAGTTCAATTTCAGAATAGAGAGAAAGATTTTTTTTGTGACGTAGTTAAAAACAAACTTACTGTTTTCGGATTTATTACTATATCTCTGTTATAAGACCTTGCTTTGTGCCAAATTTCAGGATTCTGGGTCAACGGGAAGTACCCCATGAATTTTGATTCCTTTTTGAGTATCGAAATTACGTTTTTTGCGACATAGGCAGACTGTATCTTTTTTATTCGTTAACTTAGAATTTTGATTTTTTCACAGCCTTAAGGGATCGCAGACCTGAGTATGTGGTTTATCTATCGATACCTCCACGCGTCTCAGAGATAAAGGGTCTTGACAGACAGACGGACAGACGAACAACCAAGTGATCCTATAATGGTTCCGTTTTTTTCCTTTTGAGTTACGGAACCCTAAATAATCATTTTTTGTGATATAACTGCACCCAATAGGTCCAGTTCAGCATAATGCTAGACGTAGACGTAATAGTAGCCTAACCCTGGTTTTCAACTGAACCTTACTTTATCAACTTGATGAACCAACACCTAAAAGTTAGAAGGGTAAAAATGCCGCACATACACAAAAGGACCAACAGTATCTCAAGAATGTCCCACACTCAACACTTGCCAGCGATATACCGATAACCCCAGAAGAAGGCAGACCAAAAAACAGGTGCTCAAAAATGGCATTAATCGCAATAAAAGCGGGTGACAGCGCATAAATACGAGATGTTCGTATCTGCATACGTCGTTAGCCGATCAATGCTGTGTAACAATAAGTAAACTGCTATCGCGCATCGTCGCTGCTCGCCTGTAAATCACAGGCTGCGCATACGATTATAGTGCGCACGGGGATGCGGTGCGCTCTTGTGTTTGTTAATGGTGGGTTTTTCGTTGAATTAAATACTAAGTAGTACCTTGGGCAGGGCACATTGCTCACACAACAGATAGTCGTTGGGACGAAAGGTTCTGGAGTAGCGACCACGTACTGGAAGACGCAGCGTTGGAAGACCTCCCTCAAGGTGGACTGATGACCTGGTCGCGGGAATCCGATGAATGCCAGACGCACAGGATCAGTCATGGCGACATTTGGGCGAGGCCCATGTCCAACAGTGGACGTCTTTCGGCTGAAATTATGAATGACTTGCGTTCCAGAACCCTAGGTTTTCCTTTCAGAAGCGAATCCATGGCCCTAGGAGGCTTCGACCCTGCTGGGCTCTTACGATTTTGCTGTCATCTCCTTGTGGCGCGTGGAACACTATGCGCCGTCAACGACTTGGGCTCGGTCCGGACGGTTACCGGATGGACGGTCGGTCCAGACGGCGAGCTACCCATTGCTCGCCGTCCGCAAGTAGATCCCACAGAAATTCTCATTAAAATAAATAAATTTATATATTTTTGTACCTGTTCACACAATAACTAAATAAACTAATTCCAGCCATTTATATCAAACTAAGGTTATAGAGTAGGAAGTTTACAATAAAAAATATGTAAATATAGATCATTACAATAATCATAAACAATTAAATTCGACACCAGACGGTTTGAAACGATCGTTCGTTTCTAATATCAATATTTTAGAATCGATATCAAAACGATTTTATAGGAAAGAGATATCGATTTGTATTGCTATACCTGTTACTAATCGAGAAATGTACGACGATCCAATTGTTCTTTCTAAAGAACATAACGTTTGAAGTAGACAAACTCCAGTTAATATTGTTATTGTATAGATCTTCACAATGATGTGAGTAGACAGTTTAGTGGCGGCACGATTGTTTGGGCATTTGTAACATTGAGAGCGATTACGCACTGGGTTTTTTAAACGTTTTGTAAAGGTGATGAATAAAATTTTGGTGCAAGAGGAATATTTAGTAAATAGGTTTTTTTTTATTGGTGTTAACTAGTGCTTGGCTGCGATGACACATAATGGTAAGCAGTGATGCAATCGTTGATGTTGAGGCGCACTAGTTTTATTTTTTAGGTGGGAAAATCAGCTAATAACAAATCTCACTCTTGGGCGGAGCGGGAGATAGAAGGTTACTTTTAGACAAGAGTGTTTCACCAACAATCTTTTCATCTCTTTTACATTAATCTTATCATCAAATTACAATTTTACCTGATAGTAAGCGATTATGTTTTGGTGAAAAAAATCTAACAATCGCACAGGTTTCATTTAAACGCCACAATTTATAAACCAAGTGCGTATCTTGACTGAAGATAGCTTTTATATTTTATCGTGTGTATCTAAATAACTGCTTCTCATTGAGTCGTTATATCGATGTCCATATTCGTTTTTATCAAATTGTTATTGATAGGAAGTCTGCAAAACGGTTTCCTTGGTCGTTTGTATTATCGCAATCGCTTTTATTGTTTTATGAGAGCGATCTGGTTTCACATGAAGTTCGTGTGGGTTACTTTTATTAAACCTATTAGTGGCCCACCCTGGTTTGGTCTGCGTTATAAGACTGTAGAATAGAATAGAAAATAAAAAATATAAATAATTATTTTATAATTAAGTAGGTTTAGTAACAAATTATATGTATATAGTTATATTGGTTGTACTGTCGCATTAGGTTTTCCTGTAAAGATAGTATAAGTATGATAAATAAATAAAAATGAATTCGCAGGAAGTTGGTGTAATCATCACAGCGTTGATTTGTTGGATTCGTTTCTCATAACAAGATTGTTAATTTGTATGTATATATCTAAATATATAATCATAATTGTATTTTTTGTACAGTGTTTCATAATAGTGCATAAAGTTTTAATAAATGAATTTTATTGTGCACCCAAAAACATAATTTATAAATAACCTTAAATCTATGGGTACAATGGCAGTCTTATCGCTGATAGCGATATCTATCAGACAACCTTAGGATGGATCATAAGAATTTAAAAATAATAATACAGGGGGTAGTCTGCGGTTCCCAAAACCCACACTCAAAACACAGCTAAGGAGTGGAATTCCCTACCGGAGTCTGTGTTTCCTGATAGTTACAACCCAGATGTCTTTAAGACATGAGCAAGTAGGTTATTTCAAGGCAAGTGTGTTCCATCGTTGACCACAACATGGCTTACCATCAGGAGCGATAGTGGTCAAATGCAAGCCTATAAATAACAAAAAAAAAGTTGCTGGGATGTGGTACTGATGAAATTAAATGCATGGTTAATTATTTCAAAACTTAGTCTTTATTGCACTTCAGTTATATTGTCGATCCAAAAAGTGACTTCTACATATATCCGAAGCTTTTCCAATCAATTCCACAGAGATCTACGGCATAAAAATTGCACAATATGTTTCCATTAAAACAGAAAGCGCACCGTAATCTAGTGATGCGCCTGCACGCGATCCCGGGACGATAACGGGACGACATCGCACGGGACGTGTCCGCTCGTACAGATCTCGCCACTAAGCAAATCACCACTACGATTCCTAATTGATTTTATCTACGCATACTAAGTTGGAGAAAAAAACCAGCACGCGAAGGTTCTTGATGTCTACTAAGAGTTTATAGATAAGTTCCTGCTCTGAGATCAAGACAATTAAAAGGACTGGAAATTTAAAATATTGGAGAGCAGTATTTGAAGTGGAGTTTAAATCAAATTGCGTAATTTTATTGTCAGTTTGACATTAGCCTAGACTTATTAGCGTGCTTGGAGGAGCGTGCGAGGAGCAGTGGTGGCCAAGCGGTAACGGCTCCGACTTACGAGTTGTAGGTCGCGGGTACAAACCCAGCCAGGCGCATTACTTTGTGTAATTTATTTCATCACCACTGCTCTTAAAACGGTGAAGGAAAACATCGTGAGGAAACCAGCATGTCCTAGAACTAAAAATTCGAAGACATGTGACATTCACCAATCCGCATTGGGCCCGCGTGGTGGATTACGGTCCATTCCCTCTCCTAGAGAGAGGAGGCCTGAGTCCCAGCAGTGGGAACATTAAAAGGCTGATTATGCTTATGCTTATGCTTATTAGCGTGCTTAAAATTTTAGTTTAATGGTGATTTTTGTTTTACTCAAGTTATTTTTTTTTTTTTTGTTTATTGAGGCTATTATGTTTAACGATTGATTTTTAGGTAAAAAATGAGACGGTCAATAGAAATTTCTTTAAAAGGGATGACTAATTTTTTCGTCTAATTTTCCAGAAGAGCGGTTATCTGTCTTTAATGGAAGGTATCTCAAACGGATCTTAAATTCCGTTACAGAGACTATGCATTTTTTTTTTGAAAATTATTTGACTTTCTTAACCAATAAAGAGCGTTAAAATAAATACACTAAACAAAACCATACCGCACCACAATGCGAGTAACACGCAGACGCAAACGCTCTCTTATCGGCGTCGAGCGCGCAAACGTATCTTAGAAACGTCTCAAATATCGATTAATATCGAGAAAATCAAAAATATAAATTACACCGAGTCAACATATCGAGAGATCAGCTCGAAAAATCCGAGTTACGACCACGGTATCGAGCATTCGAGCGGTACCTATATCGATATATATACTGCGGGGACAAATACCGCGCGCGCCGATATCGTAAATCTTTGACATTTTTGTGGTGTAAAAGAAGAATTAGCAATAAAAAGTAGCGTTCGAGATGATTTAGAACTTTTATTTAGAATATGGTATTTTTGCGGTTGATTTTTAATTTTATGAGTTCAGTTTGTAGATTGGTTACGGGTTTGGTTAGTCTCTGTGATAGCAATTTCTAAACCGAACGCGAACTTGTTGTGTTTTTTATGGCTGAAAGAAGCCAAAAATACAAAAGAAAATAAGACTAGTTAAAATCATAGATTGGATTTCATAATCATTTTAGTTAGGTATATCGTGTGTTAACATTATTTAAGTAAATTTAAATAAAATGTAAATGATGTCGTGAGTAAATCGGCATGTATCCTAGAACCGAAATACGAAGATGATTACTGCTCATTCTTTTTCATAGAAGCTTGATACTATGGTTATTAAATGAAAAAAAAAAAAAAAAAAAAAACAAGATTTTAATATTTTTTTTACAGGCTTTACGTAAAAAAATTACACCGACGATGTTTGCTTGTTAAAATTACAAACGAACATTAAAATAACGAATTTACACAAATTCAATGATCACCTAACAAGTACAAATCCCTTTATTCCCAAACCATTAACAGGCTGTTACATAAACGCTATCGCGGAATCGGCGAGAAATAGTGCGGTACAACTTACGTAGTTAACCCTAGGTCGGGCGCAGTACTAAATTTATATTTAGTGATGTCAGCCGGCCGATACGCAATCCCGCGCTACCGTGCCCCGGCGAGATCCCGCGATAACCATCACGGGACTCCGATAATTTGTTGACGATCGGGAATTAAATTTTATGTGTTTATTTTTTAATGAGTAGTGATGCGACCATGCGACACCCGCTGTTGGTGATTTGTGGCCAGTTTTAATGTTATGAATGTGCAGGTTTATATTTATGGTAAGAGTGCTGTTGAGTTGGTAATTGCGATTGGATATATTGATAATGTTATAGGGGGTTGTTTATTGGTCCTTTTGGGAGTTGCTTTGGTATTTAGTAAGTGAGAATATTGGATGATTTTTACGATTGGTTTGGCAGTTAAAGAGGTCATAGGCGTTTGAGGGATAGGGATGTGTCTTAACTAGCATTGGAGGAGTACGTTGATGATGATCACCGGGGTGGTTTTGGTGAAGTAAAAATACCACAATACCCGGACTTATCCCTAAATCCCGGACGCCTTTCGAAGATTTTCTTCCGAAAACATAACAATTTCTAGTATTTTGATGAGGTTCTATTTATATACCTATTTTCTATTTAAACTTTTTGCGCTTCTTGCAACATTAAAAGATGGACTTTACGCTATTGGTTTAGACTATAAAACGAAATATTTAACAGATTACTTTTAGTTCGTCTGTCACAGAGAAACTTTGCAAAGTAGGAATTTGAATTTTGGCACACTTGTAGTATCAACAACATATCTGCCACCACATAAGAACTGAAAGACAAAATCCTACATCGCAGTACCAGTTTTCTCCGCGCGGTTAGAACATCTACAACTATCGATTAGAACATCTACAACTATCGGGCAGCTACCTGGACCAGACACAACACCCGTCTGATCGGGCTGTCCTCCCTTTCCAATAGAGATTGCAGGACTTTTTTATACCCTGTTTCGCATACCTCCATAGTCTCCACCGAGCAAGTACCACATATTTCTCTTATGCTTATTAATTATTCTAGTTTTACAGGCTATCTGGTTCCTGTACCATATGATACGTATAAGTGACTGCCACCTGACCTCCGTAATCCATAAGGAAGCCAGCAAGATTTATACCACAGTGATATAATAATATGCACGCATATAGTACATACATCCCACTTGGCCATAACTTGCGGCTGTGGCATACTTCTCCGTCTGTATGTACCGAATTAGCCTAACCTATGTTTCGAATGCTAGAATGATATTGGAATTATGATATTAATTAGGAGTTATAAATTTTAGTATATGCTAGGTATACTGTTGGTCAAAGTTTAAAGATTATTCTAATATTAATTATTATGCCTAATTTAATACAATAATGAAATTACAGAATTTAACTACCACGAAGAGTAAAATTTTAAAAGTTACTAGAATTTGAACAGTATGGGTCCATCAAGGTAGAGCGATAGAGCCAAGGGGAATTTCTAGAAAGGAAATCCTGGTTTTACAACGCAAATGGCAGCTGAAGCTCGCCGTCCGGCCATCCGGTTACCGTCCGGACCGAGCCCGAGTTATCAACGGTGCGTAGTGTTCCACACGCGTCTCAGAGAGATGTCAGCTAGACCGTAGGGGCCTAGTAGAACCGAAGCCTACAAGGCCCATTGGTCGACTTCTGAAAGGGTTACCCGTGGTTCTGAGACGCAAAGAGTAACTGAAGGACACAGGTGTGGTTTTAGTCAGTAAAAGTCTGACGCGCCCTCTCACTACACTCTAGAGCGAGAAAAGTCATTGGATTATTTCCTACGTCAAAAAAATTTACGAGAAGGAATCCAAGGATTCAAATAGAAAATAATAACATTAAAATTATTATAATACCACACTCATTTTGCCGCAGTCACAATTGTAATTCAGTAATTACTATAAAGTACTAGCACGATAAATATATGCAAAAAGTGTATGTTTGTCCGTTGTCCGTGCACCTGTGTTGATTAACGGGATGGCACTCGGACGACGCCGGGGCATTAAACAATGCGATATCGTAGAATTATAGCACCACTGTTGTTAGCGATGACACATCAAGGAGGATGGTCGTATGCAAAAAAAATGGCAGAGTAGGTATTTATTTATTTATTAAAACTTCATGCAACATAAAAGTACAAAGGTTTTCATCATCATATTATTGTTTAAATGCTATTTCTAAGTAGGTTTTTTTTCACAACTTTTTACTTCATATGTAAGGCAATCAGACTGGCTGGTAATATTTTTTGGCACCATATTTGAAATTTTAAATAAAGAATTCGTCGTCGGTCTGATTGTCAGTGGAGAAAATTTTGGATGGCGGTGAGTAGTTGTTAGTGTTGCTATTTATGCATTTAAATTGAAATAATGAGTAACTAATTATTATCTTAGTGCAACAGTATCTTAACATACCGGTTTGAACTGTTCTTCCTCCGCTGGGCCTATTTTTGCTTCTCTAAGCCTGTGGCCCATGAAGGCCACTGAGCCCGCGATGGGATCCGCAATGGTAATAGTTTTAATCTCTATGTTTTACTAATAAAATAAAATACTGATTCATTCTGTTTTCAACCGAATTCATTGTTTTATTACTAACCCTCCAGGCTTCCGAAGCTTACGTCGGACATGCCGCTGAAGTTTTACAATTCTCTCTCTTTCCTCCAAATTGACATTAATATTTACTAATTAATCTACCTCACAAGCATTACTACTACTGTTATTTAATCACCTATTCTTTTCCTTTCATAGATTTAAGGGGTGACCAGAGGTTGCAAACCAACGTCCCAACCAAGGTGACCTTGCTAGTTTCAATCCGTGTAGACAGCAGTTGTAATCCATGACCTTCAACGCCCTTGGTTGAGAGGCGCGTTTTCCCAACCACCGAACGTGTTGGCGCGTGGTTTATACCCACTTAGCACACAACACAAACCAAACACATAAACCAAGGTCACCTTGGTTGGAACGCTAGTGTGCCTGCAACCATCTGGTCACCCCTTAAATAACACTTACTTTAAAAAGCTTAAGTTTATTACAAGCCAAGTCCCTTTAACTGTTGTGTGACTGTTAGAGAGATTCTCCAACGAAAAATATTTCTGAAGGATTGGTAAGCAATAAATAAAAACCGGACAAATGCGAGTCGGACTCGCGCACTGAGGATTCCGTATAAACTTACCTATGAAAACAGTGCAATTCCCGAATTCAGTTACGAAGATTTTTCTGAATCGCAAAAAAGTTTTTTTTTACGACGTAATTACAAATTTACATTTTTCAGATTTCTTTCTATACTTGCACTATGAGATCTTGCTTCATGCAAAATTTCAGGATTCTAGGTCAACAGGAAGTACCCTATGAATTTTCATTTCCTTGAGAGACAGAAACGGCCGTATTTTTTTTTTGTTAACTCATAAGTTTGATTTTTTCACAACTTCAAGGGACCGCAGATTTGAGTATATAGTTTTAATTTCAATTCGATACCCCCCCGCGTTTCGGAGATAAAGGGTCTTGACAGACAGACAGATGGACAACAAAGTTATCTAAGGGTTTCGTTTTTTCCTTTTGAGGTACGGAACCCTAAAAATGATATACACAAACTACCATGGAATAATGAGCTGAGATTTTATAGAATTCACCGATTTTGCAGAGCGCTGCAACATAGTCTAGTAAGTTTTCAGCTTGTAACAAAAAATACGTCAACGAAATACCATAAACACAGCACATACGGTTCCCACACGTACATTCCCGTCCACACAAAGAGCAATACCTATATATCTGCTGGCTCATTGCTGCAGCATATCATCACGCTAAATAGAACGGAGCGGGCCGGACCACCCGGGTCGCGACACGCGCGTTAACCGCCCGATTTACGAGCGCATCGCCCCGTCCGCACGCGCTTCTCTTAGATAACCTGCGACGCATAAATGTTTGGCCTGACTGTGGGAATTGTGGGGCTGGAAAAACTGTAGTGCGTTTTAGGTACTGTCGTTTTTGCCATTAGTTTTACAAGAATTGAATTTGTAAGTTGGAATGGCTGCTTCCTTTAGGTTTACTACATAAGTTTAAAAGGAGAAATTTTTGCAAAAGAAATGCAGGTGTCTAAATTAAAATTTATACTTTTAGGTACTGTATGAAAATTATGAGCTATGCTGCTTGTCAAATATATTTTTTGACATTTTTCTGTGATTTTTTTATACGCGTTTGTATAAATTATCATGCTACTGGTTTTTTTTTAGGTGGAAAAATTATCTAATGACAAATCTCGCCATGGGCGGAGCAGGAGGTAGTGTCAGACTTTTACTGACTAAAAACCCACTCCTGTACCTTCTTTGCCTTCATACCAGGGTCCCGGGTTTCACTTTCACACTACTCGTGGCCCCAGTAGGCTTCGACCCTGCTGGGCTCCTATGATTTGCTGACATCTCCATGAGGCGCGCGTGGAACAGTACGAAAAAAATTTAAAAAGTGTTCCAGTGATTTTTGAATACAACAATTCTAAAATACTTGAATTGTTTCTCTTTATAATATTAGTCTAAATATTACATTAGGTCACTTATAGGTACGTGTGCTCTATCATCGACCACGTCATCGCTTACCGTGAGGTAGGTGTAGGTGAGATAGTGGTCAAGCGCAACCTGTCCATAATAAAAAAGTCTGGTCAAATGAATCTGCCTATCGTTTTCCTAACTATGACGAGGTCAGATAGAACGTAGCTGAACATCAGAACTTTTCATAAATCGACTGCTGGTTACTCCATAACCTGGTAGAAACTGGTCAAGGAAAAGGGCACTACATAGACCCCCGATTTCTGATTTATGAATTTATCATCATCATTTCAGCCAAAAGACGTCTACTGTTGGACATAGGCCTCCCCTAAGTGTCGTTACAATGAACGGTCCTGTGAGTCTTGCATCCATCGGATTCCCGCAACCCTAACCAGGCCATCGTTCTACCTTGTAGGAGGCCTTCCAAGGCTACGTCTTCCGGTACGTGGTCGCCATTCCAGAACCTTTCGGCCCCAACGGCCATCTGTTCTGCGAGCAATGTTTTGTGTGCCACTTAAGTTTGACGATTCTTTGATTTATACATTTAAAGTTGAGTATTTCTTAAACCCTGATTTTAAACCATTTAGATATATTTGATACATTCTTAACTCAAAACATTCAATTTAAAAACTGACCCAGGAGCTACTGTGAGTGAAAATCATTGTTGAAATGATTAAGTATGTTTTAATAGTGAAATAGACCGTGAAAGCATTAAACTATTTTAACTACTAAGAGGTCATTGAGATCAAAATTAAGTAAAACACTGGTTATAAAAGTCTTATAAGATTTACAGCTTCCTACAACGAATCCTTGCTACAATTGATTTAAAAATTACATTCATTGTCCAGTGGCGCCCGTCCCCAAAACTTTTACGACTAAACAAATAAAACGTGTAACGAACTAAAAAATGGGTTCAAGAGGCTATCGTAAATAAAATGGCCGCTCATCAATGTCTAGAAGTCACTCTAAATCGCTGTTCGAACAATAAAACTTGATTCATTCGTATCCAAATCATAAATAAACTGGACACTTTTAATACGGACCTATTTTGAACTATTACTGTGACGTAAAGTTAAAAAAAAAACGAATTAAGTTCCGAACGGAATTCGGGTCGTAAAATCGTTGAAGTGTTGTATAAAGTGACAAGTGTATGGTGACCATAAAGTCGTCTTAGAAAAATGATTTTTACCATCGATCAGAATATTGTACTAGGTCGTTAAGCTTCGGAGAAGATGCCACAATTTGAAAAGGCGAAAGATGATGCCAATTATTTGTTTAATTTAAATGACATGGGTGAAGTTAATTATATAATTTAAACACTATTTTTATTCATAAAACAAAGCTGGGTTAGTTACACCTTGTAAACTCAACAACGGCTGGACCGATATTAATGGTCTTTACTTTGTTGAATTTGTCTCTACCCCGAATAGCAGAAAACTATATGAATATTGGAAAGATTTATGTAAAATTCTTTTTATTCATAAAACAAAGTTGGGTTAGTTATACCATATATGACTCAAGAACGGCTGGACCGATTTTCATGATCACTGGTTTATTGAAATCGTCTCCGCCCTAAATAGCAGAATAAGTATTAAAATATCGGAAAAATTCACGTAAAATTGTGAGTACGGCTAAAGAGCGGAATTCCTAACCGGTGTTTCGTTTCGTGATAGCTACAATCAGAGGGTCTTTAAGCTAAAAGTATATGGGTTTCTTCTAAGCAAGCGTGCTCCATCGTCGACCACATCATCGCTTACCATCCGCTGAGATGGTAAGCAAGCACAAACGTTTCAATAGTAATAAAGAAGAAGTACCTAACGGGATCCAAGACTATCCTCATAAGCATAGCATAATCAGCCTTTTAATGTTCCCACTGTTGGGACTCAGGCCTCCTCTCTAAGAGAGAGAATGGGCCATAATCCACCACGCGGGCCCAGTGCGGGTTGGTGAATGTCACATTTCTTCGAATTTTTGGTTCTAGGACATGTCGGTTTCCTCACAATGTTTTCCTTCACCGTTTTGAGAGCAGTGGTGATTAAATAAATTACACAAAGTAATGCGCCTGGCTGGGTTTGAACTCGCGACCTACAAGTCGAGGCCGTTACCACTCGGCCATCACTGCTCTTCTCTCTGAAACTATCCTCAAAAGTTCCTAAACATGGTGTCCCGACGATATAAAGCTCGTAGTTCAATCAATAAATTGTCTAGTATTGTCCACTTGATTCATGACAACGTATCCGAACTTTATAAGCGACATAAACTGTGTGTGGCCCATTTGATTTTCTGGTTATAATTACTGACTCCCATAATAGTGGTAACGTAGTTCCTGATTAGAGAATTGTCGAAGGTGGGTGATTCATGTTAGAGTCTTCAAACCAATATTGTTTAAAGTTTTATTTGGTTTCATAATTGTTGTTTTTTTAAACGAATTGCTTCGTTTGTGTTTGTTACGGCTTGAGAAAAATAAAATTCTGTGCAGTTCAGAATCTTTCAAGGAAACCATTGTGTGAAGTTGAAACTTCCAAAAAGTTATTTTAGCAGCATCGTATGGATCTTCCAACGGTCTCCTTTCAATCTGTCAAACAAAAAATAATATCTATATTAATGAAACATATTGAAGTTTTAGGTTTTTTTTTTTGTAAGAATTCATCAAATGGGTTCTACCACTGTGGTCGCCCAGTGCGGGAGAAGATACTTGATGAATTGTTTAACACTATTTTTCATTTAATCAACCTTTTAATGTTCCCACTGCTGGGTCTCTAGCCTCCTCTCAAGGAGCGGGAATGGGCCGTAATCCACCACGCGGGCCCATTGCGGGTTAATGGATGTCACATATCTTCGAATTTTTGGTTCTAGGACATGTCAGTTTCCTCACGATGTTTTCCGTCACCGTTTTGAGAGTAGTGGTGATGAAATAAATTACACAAAGTAATACGCCTGGTTGGGTGAGAACCCGCGACCTACAACTCGTAATTCGGGGCCATTATCATTCGGCCACCACTGCTGAAATTTGGCATGAAGCAAGGTCTCATAGCACAAATATAGGAAAAATATGAAATCTGTAAATTTGAAATTACGTCACAAAAAAAAACACATTTTTGTGCGATTCAGAAAAATCTTCATAACTCAATTGGGGAATTGAACTGTTTTCATAGATAAGTTTGTACGGAACCTTCAGTGTGCGATTCCGACTCGCACTTGCCCGGTTTTTTTAAATCGGAGCTGTTACCATTAGATTATCATTATTCAAAATCCTTACTAACTAGATCACAAATTCACGCTTTTTGCAACAACAAAATATTTCGTCAACAATAAAAATCCCAACACTAATCGATCAGCCTTACACTGATTTTAACAAATTGTCGTTTAACACAATCGCTTGATCGATCGGTGCTACCGTTTACATTATCTATTCATATACCTTATTTCAAAGTACTAAGGTTCAAGTTTCAATCTGAAATTGTTGAAACGAACGTTGCTGACATGACTATGATGGATTTGGGTCTTGTTATAAAATTGTATGAGGATTTATGGGAAGATAATTTAATGGGCGACACTGGTGTTATTAAAAAAAACATTGACAATATTTTCGAAATTACTAGCTTATTAAGGTGCGAATTTTTTTTATTTTTTATTATTATTGACGATGGAGCACGTTTGCCTAGAAGTAACCTATTCTCTCTTGACTTAAGGACCCCCAAGTTGCAGCTATCAGGAAACACAGACTCCAGCAATGAATTCTTGTACGCATAAATTAAAGTCACCCCAAAACGTTTTGTGCAAATGGGTGGGATGTCCACCATGTACTGGGGTACATCGCCGTACGTCTGGTAGTCTGGTCATAAAACGGGCTTGGCGGAATTAGGTTTTGTAATTTCGATGCACGCTCCCTGAAATACAATCGTTTGAAAACCGACAGGCTAGCAACTCGGCGTTGATGCTCAAGACTTTGAAGCTTCGACTTGACGTGTGCATCATTACTAATGATCCTTTTGGTTCTCTTCCCAATTGACTTAAGCGCATCAAGCTGGTACACTGGCAGATCCGTCCCAAAGATGAGAGGAGTACACGATCGAACTATACTACTGATCTGGTTAGGACAATTTTATCAGTGATCAGTATCTTGTTGATCATCTCTAAGAAAATGCAAACGCATGGTTCTGTGTGAAGAGAGCCGCGGGAAAACCCTAGTCGACAATATTATGCTTATAAGCAAGTGCAATAACTGAGTCATCCTGCTTAAAATTCATCACAAGTGATAGAAAGAAACGGAGTGCACTTGAATTTGTACGCTTCACTGTTATAATCGACTTTAACTTTTGTGACCCATATGAATATCAAATCATTTCCATTATTCAGTTGGGTGCTATATTTTATAGTTTAACTAGCTGACCCGGCGAACTTCGTACCGCCTATCCTACTCTACCCTACTCTACCCTACTCTACCCTACTCTACCCTACTCTACCCTACTCTACCCTACTCTACCTACCCTACTCTACCTACCCTACTCTACCTACCCTACTCTACCTACCCTACTCTACCTACCCTACTCTACCTACCCTACTCTACCTACCCTACTCTACCTACCCTACTCTACCTACCCTACTCTACCTACCCTACTCTACCTACCCTACTCTACCTACCCTACTCTACCTACCCTACTCTACCTACCCTACTCTACCTACCCTACTCTACCTACCCTACTCTACCTACCCTACTCTACCTACCCTACTCTACCTACCCTACTCTACCTACCCTACTATACCTACCCTACTCTACCCTACTCGAAAAAAAAAAGTATCCTATGCGTTTCTCCTGGTTCTAAGCTACCTCCCCACCAACTTTCAGCCAATGCGGTTTAGCCGTTCTTGAGTTATAAATACTCGTAGTGTAACTAACACGACTTTCTTTTATATATATAGATATCCACAAGATCTGCTCTACCGTTTCCATCTATATTCGGGTCGGCTTCCAGTCTACTGTCATTGAATTGACGGAAAATCACAATAGTACATTTTGATACAAGTGGAGAACTAGATTACTTTGTCATTGCCACCGAAGCGACATTCACCCGAGTCGGAGGCGAGGATTTATGGAGAGAGTTAGGGAGCCGAGTGCTGCAGTGACAAATTTCCATGTGTATCAAACGACGTTTTTTACGCACTTACGACGAACTCGCGAGCTCGCGCAAATAGTTGGGAAAAGTTTATTTTTATATTTTTTTATTTTTATTGATAGGTATAAACCAATGCTTGACTGCGATCCCACCTGATGGTAAGCATTGATGCAATCATTGATGGTGAGGCGCACTAGTTTATTAAGAGCCTATTCACTCTAGCCTTGAAGACACCTAAATTATAGTTGGACGGGAAGACCGCAGCAGGTAAACTGTTCCAGTCCTTCGATGTACGCGGTATAAATGACGAAGCGAAACGCTAAGTCTAGGCGTATTGATTTATAGGAGTTAGAAGACCGTCTTTTTTTGGAATGGAAGGTCATCAAATACGGGTAACTCTTCCTGCTCTAGCTGGAGCGAGAAGGAATGTCATACTTTTATTAACCAAAATCTGCTCGAGCTCTTTCAGTTGCCCTTTGCGCTCCAGGGCCGAGGTGTCTCTTTCGAACAACTCTGCAGCTTTGATAAGAAGTTAGAAGACCGTGCCATCTTCAGAGGATAAGATTGTCCTCATATGCCTGATAGGTTATTTCAAAAACATCGTAGGAAGAAACACATGCCGAGATGACACTCATATATCTCTATAATCCAAAAATAAATAATCAACTCCTCCATCCATTTCATAAGATAATATTATTCAAATGTAACCAAATCAATTCGTGGCGGCGCCAACAACCAGCATGTGTATAAAAACCGTCTTTTCCTATACGTTTGTGTGAAATTTTATGTCAATTTGTCGAATGCCATGGCGTGCGAGGCTTTTGAATATTCAACATGGTCCGTTTGCCCAAAGCATACGGCTTTGTGTAGTACGGGGTGAAGAGATTGCGTGGGCGACGTGTGTGCGCTCTTAACCGATTATTTTGAAGGAGTATTATGAGTTAGAGTGGTCTAAGATTAGATCTTGACATGTTTTGTAGATTTAAAGTGTTTTTGATGACAAGATATTTCGATAGACATCTTCTGTTTTCATCTTAGGTATAGTTTTAGATTTTTTCGTCCGTCTGTCTGTCTGTCTGTCAAGACCCATTATCTCGAGAACGCGTTAGGTATCAAGTTGAAATTAAAACCATATATATAAAAACTCAAACTTCTAAGTTAGTCAAAAAGCGTATATTTCGACATTCTCAAGAAAATCAAAATTCATAACCCTTCTCGTTGACCCAGAATCCTGAAGTTCTGCATAAGTAAGGTCTTATAGCACAGGTATAGGAATAAATCTGAAAACTGTAAATTTGTTGTTAAATCACAACAAAAAAAAACTTACGATTCGCATAAATCTTCGAGACTCCATTCGGGAATTGAACTGTTTACATAGGTAAGTTTGTACGGAACCCTCAATGCGCGAGTCCAACTCGCACTTGTTTATATTGAAGTCGGTTGTATTTGTTTTGTTTATTAACCTTTCGAATTACAGACACAATTAAAAAGCCATTGTGTCCCGCGTACATCTGCGTTCTGGCATACAACATGTTAAGAACAGTTTTAATAATTATATTGATCGATCAATACTTTCCAAAACACGGCATTGTATCGAAAGAATGTATCTGAACACACCTAAAACAAAACCATAGATAACTGTCCAGCATTGTTTTCGTTTCCAATTTTTAACAAATACTTTTTGTGTCGTTCATAACAAGCGAGCTATGTCGTGACCTATTGACGTTTGAGGCTCTGTTAGCATGCAAACGGGATGTAAATCAGTTTATGTTCGTTTAACTGTCTAAGAGAAAATCTTTTCTTGACATTATTTGTGTAGCAAGACTTGAGGTCGAAGGTCACCGCTTTTAGGTGACTTTGATGTTACATATTAAAATCTGCACACAAGAAACTAAGAGTAAAAGAAAATTGAGCTCTATTTTCATGACGCTAAAGTTTGGTGGCTTGATTTTAAAGTGCAAAGGTTAACTTGGCCTCAATGATGGGAAAAGTCACAATATCGATGGGTATTGTTCAATCGGTTACATTTTATCTATTTAACATACATTTATATACATAAATAATGCCGGCATTTTTGTCGAGAAGCTCATAGAATATTGTTGTTTTCGATATCAGTGCATAAGTTTTGTTTTTTATTTGTTAAAAGGAAAATTTGGAGAGTTTTAGCCGATAGTTGAATGTAAATGTAGGAATATCGATGGGAAGAGCTTATTAATTCATGTTGATAATGGACATTAGATTGGTGGCCTGTCACGTTGGGCATCAGTACAATGTTTTTAACACAAAGCTTGAGATAAAGGTGTACCTAAGTGTTTCTATCTTTTTTTTTACAGTATTTAAAATTCCATCGACTCCTTTGCAAGTCCTTGGATATAGACAAACTACGATACATATAGATACACACAGTATAGAAACAACATGAAGAAATCTAAGATTAAAAAAAAAAAAACTAACATTGCGCCAAATAGGTCCAGTTCAGCAAAAATGCCAGACAACTACGTGGTATTACTACTACTACTACTTAGGTACTAGTATAGGTTAAAATCATACTCAGTAGGTTGGTATATGTGTATACTTTGTGTATACTTTTGTTTGTTACACTCAAACAGCTGAATAGTCTCGGATAATATTTGGTACAAAGGTCGAAAATGTCCTGATATAGGACATTTCTTCTTTCTTTCTATAGTACAATGTGAAATATCACACTTATATCTATATAAATAATAGGGGAAACTGACTGACTGACATATCAACGCATAGCCGGAACTACTGGGACTAGGAACATGAAATTTTGCACAGGGTTTCCTTTTATGGCGTAGGCGAGCACTAAGAAGGGATTTTTGGAAATTCAACTTTTAAGGGGGGTGATACTGGGGTCCAAAGTTTGTATGGAGAAACCTACATTCACTTGGGCGAAGCCGCTGGCAGAAGCTAGTGTATTATAAAGGCGAAAGTTTATGAGTGTGTGTATGTATGTTTGTTACTTCTTAACGCTCAACGGCTGAACGAATTTCGATGAAACTTGGTACACGGACAGACCATAGCCTGGTATAGCAAGATAATCTTCTACCATTACGCAGGCGCAACTAGTTGGTAAATAAATCATTAATTTAACTTCAGAATTTCATTTCGATAATATTTTATCCAGCATCACGCTTACTGAAAGGCTAAGCAGAGCCCATCAAATACTTAAATATATCTCTTAAAGGCAAAAACATTATCGGCCGCATATTGCACCCAGAGGCATTGTATGCAAAGTAAAGGACGTGTTCATTTGGAGAAAAAAAAAATCCCAACGGAATCGCGTCTCGCGCATTCTGTTTTATATTATCTCAAAAACATAACACGAGCTTGAGACAAAATGTCGCTGCGTTTTTTTTGTCGCGCGACAAAAATACGGGTGCCAAAGTCACGGTTTACGTGTACCGCTTTTGTTTCGTTTTTTTTTTCTGATGTTTTATATAGGGTGGGTTGGAAATGATCGGGAGATTTTGTGGCCAGATGTGCGATGAAATTTTTAAAGGCCTTCTGGCAACTTCGGATGGGTAGACTTAGGTACTGTACAAAAAATCAACCTAGCCTATCGGCTTTTTTTTTCCGGTGGGAAAATCATCTTATGACATCCCTCGCTCTTGGGCGGGGCGGGAGATAGTGTCAGACTTTTACTGACTATAAACCCACTCCTGTTCCTTCGTTACCTTTCGTACTAGGGCCGAGTCTTCCTTTCAGAATCAGACCCTTGGCCCCAGTAGGCTTTGACCCTGCTGGGCCCCTACAGTTGCTGACATCTCCTTGAGGCGCGCGTGGAACAGCACGCGCCACCCATTGCTCGCCGTCCGCAAGCCCGCGCCTACGGTAGCCTATCGGCTTGACGGCCATTCTAAATTGTAATCTGACAATCGTTCTATTTTTAAACTCTAATTAGTGTTTATTTATTTTTTTATTTAAGAAGCTAATTCTTCTGCCAGAGGCTCCATAAGCGTGATTGTAGGTTTCTCCATACAAACTTTGGACACCATTTTCATCCCCTTAGGGAGTGAATTTTGGAAAATCCTCTCTTAGTATACGCCTACATTATAATCGATACTTTGTGCAAAATTTCACGTTTCTAGTCCTAGTAGTTTCGGCTGTGCTTTGATATGTCAGTCAGTCAGTCAGTTTCTTCTTTTAGATAATATGTATATAGGGTGACTGGTAATAAGTGTACGATACTTAAACACGTGATTGTGCTCATGATAACCAACCACTTTTACTATGGCAACAAACCTGAAATCGCAAAAAAAAATCAGCTGTTCAGTACATTTCTGTTTGCCTAATGTACTGAACAGCTGATATTTTTTTCGCGATTTCGGCTTTGCTCCGATAATAAAAATTGTTTGTTATCATGAGCACAATCACGTGTTTAAGTATCGTACACTAATTGCCAGTCACCCTATATAGATGTACCTACTGTTACTTCTCGAACCATCTAAAAAGGTTCTAATGAATAAATCGCTACTATATCTCTAGTACCATCATTTTTTTTAAAGAGTAACCATTGGGTTTGTTGCTGGTTCTTCTCCATTAGAAGCGACTAATTGGAACCGTGCACTGGCTTCTGATGTTTAATAAGTGAAGTAAGTCTATGTAAAATAAAAACATTTCGGTTTTGATTTTAACCTAACTATTTTACTATAACTACCTATACAAAGAAGAAATATAACAACCTCGTCGGCAGTTATATTTTCATTTTCCCATTTGGGAATTTATTTATTTATATATACTTATTTATATTTTATTTATTTATTTATATTAACACAACTATCACACGACGCCGTCTAGTCCCAAGCTAAACAGAGCTTGTGTTATGAGTACTAGACAACTGATAAATATACTTAAATATTTCTAAATACATACATATTATAGATAAATTACACCCAGACACAAAAACATTTGTCCTGGGTGGGAATCGAACCCACGACCTCCGGCATAGCAGTCAGGGACACTAACGACTAGACCAACAGGCCAGTCAAATGAAACTTTGAGGAATGAAACTCTCTCAAAAATATTGGCCTCCAACGATTTGACGATTAATCAGTTGGAAATCAACACTACTCTCAAACAGTTTTGTCTTCTAATAAAACAAATCATCGCAACTTGTAGGTCAATCGATCTCAAATCTACCTAAAACAGTTTTGTTTAAGAAACCTAAGAAGGAAAGGGCGTGTCCATCTTGTTATAACAAACAATTTTATCGCTGTTTTTAGAATCAGACTTAATTTATTGTCCTTAAAACATCACAGTTTAAATAAATTTTCCATAAATAAACTATGCTTTAAGTGTTGTTTACAGTTAACTCGTAAGGACAAAAGGGCGTGACAATGGAAGAATTCGCATTAATGTCATAGATATGTGAGTCATCGATGGAAAATTAAGTTTATTATGACAATGCCGAAAGATATTTTAGAATCAATCAGATTCAACTCCATATAAGAAAGTCCGGTTATAATAGTTTAGGTACAGTCTAGTTTACACTTTCTAGGCAATTTCATAGCATAATAGCATAATCAGCCTTTTAATGTTCCCACTGCTGGGACTCAGGCCTCCTCTCTCTAGGAGAGGAAATGGGTCGTAATCCACCACGCGGGCCCAGTGCGGATTGGTGAATGTCACATTTCTTCGAATTTTTGGTTCTAGGACATGCCGGTTTCCTCACGATGTTTTCCTTCACCGTTTTGAGAGCAGTGGTGATGAAATAAATTACACAAAGTAATGCGCCTGGCTGGGTTTAAACCCGCGACCTACAACTCGTAAGTCGGGGTTGTTACTACTCGGCCACCACTGCTCTTTCGTATCGAGACTATATCACCCGCGGCTTTATTTGCATCTTAGATTACTGCTCCACTTCTATTGGTCGTAGTGTGATGTTGTATAGCTCATAGCCTTCCTCGATAAATGGGCTAACCAATATTAAAAGATTTTTTCAATTCGAACCAGCAGATCCTGAGATTACCACGTTCAAACAAACAAATAAACAAACAAACTTTTCAACTTTATAATATTATTACTAGTTCACTCGCATAGTCATAGCCATAGTCGGCCTTATAATGTTCCCACTGCTGGGACTCAGGCCTCCTCTCTAGGAGAGGGAATGGGCCGTAATCCACCACGCGGGCCCAGTGCGGGTTGGTGAATGTCACATGTCTTCGAATTTTTAGTTCTAAGACATGCCGGTTTCCTCACGATGTTTTCCTTCACCGTTTTTGATCGTTTTTTCCGATGTTTTCACTCACATGATAGGAGAAAATTATCCCAAGGGAACACACCCCCAGGATAAAAATGTGTCCTATGTGCTACTCCACAACATGGTCTTCCCGTGGTTATCCCTAAAAGATAGACATATACCATCGTGGAGTTTTTTGTAAACCTTTTTAAGGTGTACAATACTATAGTACATTATTTTGATTTATCTCGTAGGGTTCAGCCAGCGTTTGCAATGTAAGCGCAAAAAAATGTGTTCATTTACAATGCGTTCCAAATAAGAATAGGATCGACGCCATGTTGTGACGTCACGTCATACTGTCAAATCGCAAGAAATTGGGCAAAATTGAAGAACTCAGAGATGAGCAAAATTTAAGAACTGGATTCTGATTAAACTATTTTTCGTTCACAGTTCGTAAATAAATTAAATTTTAAAATTTTCTTGTTTTATTCACCATAATAATTCTTCGATTTGACAGTATGTCGTGACGTCACTACCTGTCAATCGATCCTATTCTTATTTGGAACGCATTATGCGACATCACATTAGAAACCTCTAAAATTACCTGTGTTTCTCTACTATATTACGCATGTATTATGTATATATATAAACCTTTCTCTTGAATCACTCACTCTATCTATTAAAAAAAACCACATCAAAATCCGTTGCGTAGTTTTAAAGATCTAAGCATACATAGGGACAGACAGCGGGAAGTGACTTTGTTTTATACTATGTAGTGAAGTATAGATAATGTTAGCGAATTTTCACCAGAATGAACAGGCCCGATTTTATGTTTGATTTTTTTTTGAACTTTGTCTCACAATAGAAATCACTTCTGTATCGTGGGTGCGTTCTTGTGAACTTCTTGTCTTGTCTTATGTATGTGAGGTTACATATTTGTATAAGTAAAATCACATATACAAGACACCCAGACCCAGGACAACTACCTGTAGGCCACACAAATATAAGTTACGTGCAGGAATCGAACTCGCAATATGTAGCACAGCAGCCAATCGCTCAACCACTACGCCGCACGGCTGGCGTAGTGGTTGAGCGATTGTCTGTACAGTTTGTTGCATGAACTTTCATAGAGATGTAAGTTTTGAAACGGACTTTCAATTTCAAGCCGACCCAATCAATGATACTTTGAAAGTGCTTGTAGGTAAAAGAAATGACTGAAATAAATTCTTTGAGTTTATTATTCCAAATATTTTTATGAAAACTTTACAAGAGACTAAGACAATCGTAACTTAACATTGAATCTCTATCAAGACTCTCAAGCCCTAGAAAGTATAAATATCGCGACAGAATAAACGCCCACTCGCCATCAGTCAGTTTATGGGGTCATCCCACATAGACGATGACACTTTTACGATAATAGCCCGTTTCCGGCAGATCGGGCAAACGAGCGGGCAAACATCGTGGGCATTCGCAAAATTTTGGACACTTTCAACTTTTTTTTTAGGTCGGAAAATCATCTAAAGACATCCCCCGCTCTTGGGCGGAGCGGCAGACAATGTCAGACTTTTACTGACTAAAAACCCACTCCTGTCTGTTGATCTCTTTCGCATCACCCATGGCCCCAGTAGGCTTCGACCCTGCTGGGCCCCTACGGTTGCTGATATATCCTTGAGGCGCGCGTGGAACACTATGCGCTGTCGACGGCTTGAGCTCGGTCCGGACGGTCGGACAGTAAGCTACCCATAGCCCGCGCCTGCGGTGGATGGAATTCGGGATCAGAATCCCGGTGGCTGTGGCGCGAGGGCAATTGCCTCGCGCGTGTGGCCGCCTCCTTTGCTAGCATTACTGCTTCGCAGAAGGAGGCGACCGCCTGCCCCTCCTCCTCGCTTCGGACCATGGCCTGTACCAAGGCCCGGCATGAGAGATCGCTGCCGCCGAGCGCCCCCACGAGGACACGGCGCTCTGCCCAGGCGGGGCACACCTCTACCGTATGCTCCACCATATCCTCCGGGCTTGGAACATACGCTGAGATCTTTAATGACCTATATGGGCATCTTTTTTTTTTGGCTGGCACAGCACTAGTCGTCGTCGTCGTCGTGGTCGTTTACAGTTCAAGCAGTGCGGCTGTGGAATGCTTTGCCCGTGTCAGTAAGGCAAGCTCAAACACTCACGATCTACCTTTCCTCTTGAATGTCGTCATTACGTACATCATTTCTTTTGCTTTCATAATTATATATTTAAATATATATTATATTGTTTGTATTATATGAAATTTATTAGTTTATGTATTGTTTATATATAAATAGTACACCACGAACTACCTGCGTATCTTTTTTCTCCTTCTCTGTCAAATCCATCCAAAGGTTGTCTGTAAAAAATCACTTTTAGCGATAAGACCGCCCATTGTGCCACCCTATTAATTTTAAGTTCCTAATGTAATTTGTATTTTTGGTGTACAATAAAGAATATATCTATCTATCTATCTATCTATCACTAGTTTAAATTTTAGTGGCTGAAATCTTCGCCACTTCTTAGGTGTCTTCCGTGGAGGCCCAGATATTACTTTAGCCGCATGTTTCAGGGAACAAAGGGCAGGATAATAGGTAAAGCTTAGTCTGCGATACAGTCAGGTGTCCACACCCATATCCGTATCGGACCATCGAGGAAGCCCTACTTTGAGATGTCAGAATTAGAAGAAAGAAAGAAAGAAAGAAAGAAAGAAAAACTGTTTATTCGCGCGAAATGACGCAATCTTAAAACTAGTTAACAAACATTATCAGTTGAATAGGGAAGATATGCGTCACATCCGCGCAAAACGTGTTACATTTACATTTTTCTAGTTGTGTCCGATGGATAGGAGACAAATAGGACTGGTAGTTTTCGACACTTGGGGAAGGCCTATGTCTGGCAGTGGACGTCTTGAAATGATGGATGACTGGTGTTACATTGGAGTTCCAAGGGGACATCAGCATCAGCTTTGTTGTAAAGAGAATCCTTCCATAATTTTTTGTAGGATTTTGAAAGCATGAGCATGTAATGTAGGTAAGAGATAAGTACAACCTGTAGCTTAAAAAGAATTTAAGTTTCCCTCTACAGAGTAGGTATGTTCAAGTCAAGTATGATTCATCTACCACATTGTTTTAAAACCACATATAACCGACCACCTTGAGCTTCTTGGGGTTACGCTGTCGTCTACTCTAAATTTCGGCTCATACATCGAGGCAAAGGCTCAACTGGCTGCCAAAAAATTGGGGATCTTAGCAAAGGTGAGACGGTACTTCACGCCGGAACAGCTGCTCAACCTTTATCAAGCGCAAGTACGATCGTGTATGGAGTACTGCTCTCATCTTTGGGACGGGTCTGCCAAATACCAGCTTGATGCGCTAGAGTCGATTGAGAGGCGAGCCAAGAGGATCATCGGCAATGATGCACTTGTTGAGTCGAAGCTCCAAAGCCTTGGGCATCGCCGCCGAGTTGCTAGCCTGTCGGTTTTCTATCGTTTACATTTCGGGGAGTGTGCACTGGAATTGCACAATCTAATTCCGCCAAGTCCGTTCCATCATCGGACCACTAGACGTACGGCGTTGCGCCACCGGTACATGGTAGACATCCCACCCATACGCACAAAACGTTTTAAGAACACATTTATTATGCGTACAGCCAAGGAGTGGAATTCCTTGCCGGAGTCTGTGTTTCCAGATAGCTACAACTTAGGGGTCTTTAAGTCAAGAGTGAATAGGCTACTTCTAGGCAAGCGTGCTCCATCGTCGACCACATCATCGCTTACCATCAGGTGAGATGGTGGTCAAACGCGAGCCTATCATTAATAAAAAAATAAAAAAACATTTATGAATATTTTCTCATTAATCATTTAATTTAATAAATTAAACCATGAATGAAGGATCGTTACTCACTGGGCGCCTGACGGAGGACAACGTCGTGGAGGTCAACTGTGGCGAAGGTGGTGTGACGATCTGATCATGTTCATGGGGAAACTTGGCCAGAGATCACCCAAGACCAGTAGTAGTAGTAAAAAAGGTCATGAAGGTATTTAATGAGAAATAGGGTGCCTTACTAAATAATAATAATAAATCATTTATTATCACGCAATTTGGCCCATAGATACATACCTTACAGACTAACATATATAGAGTAAATATAATTTATCGTTAGTAAATAAGACTTAGGACTATGTTAGTAACACTTCACATTGCACTATGTTCACTTCGTGCTGTTCTGTGGCACCTGTCCGCGGAAACGACGAAAAGTCTTCCTTCAGCTTGAGGGGCAGGAAAGTGTTCGGGACTCGCACAACGAACGCCTTGAAATTGAAGTTTCGGTGCGACTCCAACAGCTGTACACTCAGTGCGAACTTCGTCTTTTGACGCACGTTCTCCACGATTAAAGCAACTCATAAACCTTTTGCATAAAATATAGCAAAACTATTATCTACTAAAGTATCTACTGGAGAAGTAATAAAATAAGCATTGATTAGCTATAACTTTCCAACCAAAATTAACTGATTAAATCGAGATGGTGTGTGATAAATTAGTTTTAATTAATGGTTCGTCCATTAATTAAAACTAATTTATTACATACCATCTCGAAGTTAACTAAAATACTACTTAAGCCAGATTCTACAGAAATACTAGGGCAGCATATTCACCCGAAGACCACACGCCTAGACAATCAACAATTACAAGTAAATGACATCTAAACGAGGCATTAAAACCGCCCGTCTGTGTTGTCATCACTATTAAACTACTTTCTGAACTGGCGCCATCTACATTTACAGGAATTGAAACAACACTATTTAGGTACCAAATAAAATCCAGCCTAGTGTTGTTTTAGTGCCTGTACCGTTGTTGAAATGTTAAATAGTCATTTATATACGTTTTATTATGTGTTACGGAGACATAAAGTTGGAAGTACAACCTACCCAGAGCACAAAGGTACAGATTAAAGTACAGTGATGCCTATATTTTTTAAACGCAGAAACGCAACGGATAATACTGTGATTAGGGAGACGCAAATGAAAAGGCTTCTATTTCAATTTACTATGATTATATTATTAGAAGAACTCTTTTCACATTATCTAAATAAAATATCTCATTAGCTTAAACTTTTCTTGTTTGACAATCTCTAATCAATATATGTTTCGAATATCTACAACTATGCTTTTCGTACCATAAACTTTAAAAGTATAACATGCCAGTTTGCAAGTTAGTAGTGTTAGTGTGGTCTCCATGGTCGCCACAATACGCATGTAACTAAAAAGTTATGAGTATACATGTAGATGGATGGAGAGAGACGCCAAAGATAAAATAAATATTTTGTGTGAGGAGTGATATAAAAGAAAAAGACGTTTGTAATAGCGTGATAGTTGACAGGACAGAATAGGAGGTATAGACGTGTTGCGTTGACTTGAATTCATTAAACCCTAAGCAAACGCCGGCGTTCGCTCGCTCATCATCTTTTTATTGTGTCTCTAATTACGGTACTCAAAAGGTGTAACATGTAACATGATACAGGGGCAGGAAGATGATGATGAATTTTTATAATTATTCTTGTTAGTTATAATCAGAGGTTGGAATTAGGTACAGTTAAACATGTACTTACACCGATTATACAGCAAAAGAATAAAGTGGATATGCCTCAAATCCCGAGATTAATTTTAAAGAGCAGAATTTTTTTATGACACTATCAAAAATATAGCAGAAAAAATTTCTTCCTGCATTAATGACGAGAAGAAGGAAGTGTATAAATTTGTAATACCTTACACCTTACATACCACCATGTACGGTATACATACCACCTTAATAACCTTACCTCAGTTAACGTAGAGAGATCTTTTCAATGAAAAAACCTAATAAAAATTGTTATCTTTGTTTTATTTGTCTTATCTATATCTGAGGTTTTTATTATTATTTATTTGTAATATAGTTGGCCACACGGGTTTTCCCATTAGAAATCCCGGGAACATCCATACTAATATCAATATTTCGATGTAAGTACATGAATAACTTTACCAAATTCTAATTAATTGTGGAATGTTGTGTGATAGTTGTGGAATATTATTATTATTATTAATTCCGACCCCTGGTTATAATGCACAGTACAATTATATAGGCTGACATAATATTTAGTTAAATAGTCAGCTCTACTATAAACCTTAGTAGTGCCGTGGTTCTGTATCGCAAAGGGCAACTCATGGACATAGGTGGAATAGGTGGGTTTAAGTCAGTAGGTAATAGTCCGACACGCACTCATCTCAAAATAACCTAAACCTAGATCTTCATTTCTTTCGATATTAAATAGAAGTGCAGCTGGTGTCGTTTAACTTTTAGATTTCCTTCGTACGCAACAAATTATCACTTGTAACTTTTCATGTGATAACAAGCGCAAACCAGTCTAAATGTGGTAGCAGTGTAGCAGCCAATCGATCAGTCACTACACCAGCCGTGCGGTGAAAAACTTGAATGTTAAATTCCAGATGTATGGCTTACAGAAAGTCTTGTGTACGTGAGTATACATGTTTGTGATGGCATCTACAATATAGGAGTGATTCTTAGTGTGGCGCACCGTTTAAAAAAAAAGAAAAGATGAAGGAAACCATTTATACATCAATTTGAAATTTGCAAATGAAATATAAGTCACGGGATTATTATGACTTTATAATTTAATCCGACACAAAAATAATCATCAAGATCGGTACATACACGAAAAAGTTGTGCTCGAATTGATAACCTAGCGAGCGTCAACGTTTTTCTTAAACCAAAAGAATCCAGACCGTAGCGTGTGGCCCATATAGTTAGCAATCTAAGGAATACAGGTACCTTAGTAAAACCAATACTCTTGTTCATTTCCGACTGCCGCAACAGATCTTAGATCAGGTGTGGGTGTTTGCGAGCGAAAGGATTGTATCAAATGAACGGGTAGCAGTGGCTAAGGATTTATCTTTGTCCAGATCTTGTCGAACTATGATCACCGAGCTTTATAAGGGTGGTCTATATTTTGTTGGAGATGTCTATTTATTAAATGAATGAGGGAATAACTGTACGAGATATTTGTAAGCCTTGCTTTGTTTATTTATTTATTAAAACGTCTTGCGAAATGTAAGGTATTGAATCATTCGGTTTTCTTCAAAATGGTCGAGCTGAGTGGTGCAAATATTCGCGTCATGTCCGTGAATGGGGCGTTGTCGGTTGAGACTGGTCATATCTTAGCTGCCAGAGTTATTTTCTTCTTCTTAGCGTATCGATGGCAAAACTAGTTAAATTCTTTGCCTGGCCCAGTATTCGGCCACGGCAATGCTGTCCGCTGATGCTTATTTTAATTTCTATATTTAGAATTAGTTTTTTTTTTCTTCTTGATAGGTTCGCGTTTGGCCGCTATGTCACCTGATGGAAAGCGACGATGCGGTCGACGATGGAGCGTGCTTACCTAGAAGTAACCTATTCACTCTTGACTTAAAGATTCCCGGGTTGTAGCCATCAGGAAACACAGATTCCGGCAAGGAATTCCACTCCTTAGCTGTACGCACAATGAATGTGTTCCCAAAACGTTTTGTGCGTATACGTGGGATGTCCACCATGTACTGGTGGCGTATTGCCGTACGCCTGGTGGTCTGATGATGGAACGGGAAATGCAACCGGTAGAAAACCGACAGGCTAGCAACTCGGCGTCGATGCTCAAGACTTGGAAGCCTCGACTCAACGAGTGCATCTTTGCCAATGATCCTCCTGGCTCGCCTCTCAATTGCCTCAAGTGCATAAAGCTGTTATCGGGCAGATCCGTCCCAAAGATGAGAGCAGTACTTCATACACGATCGAACTTGCGCTTGATAAAGTTTGAGGAGCTGTTCCGGCGTGGAGTACTGTCTGACCTTCGCGAAGATTCCCAGCTTTTTTGCTGCCAGTTGAGCCTTTGCTTCGGTGTATGGGCCAAAGTTGAGTGTTGACGTCAGCGTAACACCAAGAAGATCAAGATGGTCGGTTATCGGCACGGTTACGCCCCGGAAAGTTGGAGCAGAGCTGAATTGGCTCCTTTTAGCGGAAAATAGACACGCCTGGGTTTTAGCAGCATTGAACTTGACCAAATTGGCATCGCCCCATTCAGATACTCAAGGCCTCCAAGAACAAGCTCAAGCGCTATGGCCTCTCGGAGAGACTGGATCTGTGACCCACTAGCTTGCGCGCTGGATATGTAACTCTCAGCAACAGTGCTGTCCGTGCCGGGCTTAAGCAGATCATTTATGTGCAGCAAGAACAATGTTGCCGAGAGCACTGACCCCTGAGGGACCCCGGCATTAATGGCCATTTGACCGGACGAGCAACCATGGATGACCATTCGGATGGACCGGTCACTCAGGAAGTCTGCGATCCAAGCACACAAACCAGCAGGTAAACCGAAAGAAGGAAGCTTACTAATAAGGCTTTCGTGCCAGACCCTATCGAAAGCCTTCGAGATATCGAAGGAGACGGCAAGCGCTTCCCCATGTTTCTCGATGGCCTCACTCCAGATGTAGATGTCATACGCTAGAAGATCACCAGTTGATCGATTTCGGCGAAAGCCGTATTGTCGGTCACTTAGGATGTCATTAGCTTCTAGGTATGCCAGGAGCTTAGCTGTGCCTGTAAATGGTTTATTTGAAATAAATGCTTTGAATCTTAAATTTCATATGATGCTACTGATATACCATTACGTGTTTATTGTATGGACTTTATAAGCTGTGAGTTTGTTTCGGTGTTTCTTTTCAGAGTAGTCTGTTAGGAAACCTCAGCTTCATATAGTTTAAATTGAAGAAAAAATTGGTGTGTAAAAGTGTTATTAACAACCAATTGGCATTATCATTTAATGCCTTATGTGTTCTCTACCAGTTAACTAAGAGTGCACTGATATGTGTTAGTGTTTATAGTCCTGAGTGATGTCTTTATAGTGTTTGTCCGTAACTATTATAGTCTGTTAACAATATACGGCAACATAACATAAATTAAATGTTTGTGAGTTATGTGTTACTTAGATCTAGCTGTTACGTTTTATGCCTTTTTAAAACAGTGATGTAAAAGTCTTGGGACACGACCGATGCCTACATATTACGTGCAGTCTTTAATGTAACCGTACTTACTTCTCTTATCACTTAGCAATCCATACCGTCAAAGGAGGTAAATAAGAACACAGGGGCAAATAGAAACAAAACTTTGAATCTATTTCCGCGTCATAAATCCGGCAGTAAATGGCTCATCATCACTGCACGAATGTACGAGGAAGGCGGCCATTAGAGAGGAGTGGCGGCGTGTTGTGAAGCTTGCCACCAACACCTGAAGTGATGACCACGACTACTCTCTCAAGAGTGATATCGACAAGGAAGAAAAAGCTTTATTAAAAATTATGTTTCAATTTACCCCTGCATTCCAATTCGCCCCGTTGTAGGTACTGTTCCATGTTTGTTCAACTTATATGAACCTTCGCAATCTAACAAAAAATGCTAGCGTATGGCGGTGTGTCTTCGCGTCGTCCAGTTTACAGCCGCTAGAAATATTACGACTATGTAAAATAAAGTTTTACTGCGCCCGTACGGCGGAGGGTATGCGTGTGCAAAAGGCATAGATTAAGACTTTAGGTTTGTAGAAGTGATGTGGCCATGATGTGACCGAAGATGTTTTTAGTAAGAATAGTCTAAGGTGAAATGTATATTGCTCGACTGCATCTTTCGTTTATGATACTGTTGCTCTAGTGGTTAGTGGCCCTAACTGCTATGCCGGAGGTCGTGGGTTCGATTCTCACCCAGGACCATTGTTTGTGTGATGAGCATGATCATTTGTTCTGTGTCTGGGTGTAATTTATCTATATATGTATGTATTTAGAAATATATAAGTAGGTTTATCATTTGTCTAGTACTCATAATACAAGCTCTGCTTAGCTTGGGACTAGACGGCGTTGTGTCATAGTTGTGAAATATTACTTTAAAGCTAGATTGTGCAGCATTATCTCGATTTGTTGATCACATTACAATATGATTTTTTTTTCTTGTTTTTTGGGCTCGCGCTATCTCGCCTGATGGAAAGCGACAGTGTTGGTCGACGATGGATAAAGCTTACCTCATCATTATCATTTCAGCCGAAAGACGTCCACTGTTGGACATAGGCCTCCCCCAAGCGTCGCCACAACGACCGATCCTGTGCGACTCGCATCCACCGCATTGCCGTGACTCTCACCAGGTCGTCGGTCTACCTCATAGGAGGCCTTCCAACGTTACGTCTCCGGTACGTGATCGCCACTCCAGAACCTTTCGTCCCCATCAACCATCTTTTCTGCGAGCATTGTGCCCTACCCACTGCTATTTAAGTCTGATGATTCTTCGGGCTATGTCGGTAACCTTGTTCTCCTGCGCGGATATTTTCATTTCTGATGTGATCTCGCAAAGAAACTCCGAGCATAGCCCTTTCCATTGCCCTTTGGGTGACTTTCTGTTTTCTGATGAGGCCCATTGCAAGCAACCACGTTTCGGAGCCATATATCATCACTGGCAACACGTACTGGTCATAGACTTTCGTCTTGAGACACTGTGTCTTGAGACAACGCTTACCTAGAAGTAACTTATTCACTTTTGACTGAAACATCCCCAGGTTATAAAAAATACAAAATATATTTTTTGAGACTTCTCCTACCATACCAAGTGCAATATAACGAACTTTTTATCGTCTCCTTAAGTACCAGCCATTTAGTGGAAGGGATTTCACAAGGTAAATTGTTGCAGCAATCTCAAAATGGATGCCTTATTTATTTATTAGTAAAAAAATATCCCAAGGGAATACACACCTGGGGTAAAAGATATCCAATGTCCCATTCCAAGACATGCGGTCTACACATGTAGCAAATTTTATCTAAATCCGTTCAGCCGTTTCAGCGTAAAGGAGTAACTTACATACATAGAAATCAGAAACGTTTATTTTGAATTGTCAAAATGTCGGCCAGTCAAATAAAAAAGTGAAGCTAAATTGCACGTTCCAAAGCGTAGATCTCTATGGAGAAGAACGTGCAAGAAACTCCATGGACACTCTTTTAAATCATATTATGAGTTACATAAATCTTGGTTACATATACACATATACAAACTTTAATTTTTATAATATAGTTTGATAATAATAGTATTGTGCACTTCATAAATAAAACAAATAATAATAATTTATTGAATCAAAAAATGTTTGTACACTCAAACACTTACAAACTTTATTATTGTGAACGTGAGGACTATGTTGATTGTTTTTTATTTTTTCCTTTTCAGTAATTTTAATGTATGTCTGGCAATTTGAGTATTTTCTGCGGCCTACCCAAATGTCCTTTCCTTGGTATTGTTCGTCAAGTCGTTGAGCTCCTTAGTAGTCCTGAGTTGAGCTTTACGAATACTGACAAATGCTTGCACTGACTGGACAGGTCCACTCAAATCTTCTAGGTTCTTTCTTCAAAAGACCATTTCAGACAAATCTGCATGGTTCTCATGTGATTTGACCATTACATATTTACTGTATGGACTTTAAAAGAGACTTTGATCCCTGAGTTTGTTTCGGTGTTTCTTCTCAGGGTAGTCAGCTAGGAAACACCGGCCTCATCTAGTTTAAAAATGACGAAAAAAAAATTGACGTGTAAAAGTGTTTTTTAAACCTACTTACAAATAAATATCATATAACAAACAACACATAGAACAAACAGATATTAGAGAACAAGAACAATTAGAGTCAGAAGTAACAAGTAAGTATTTGTAATGAATCTGGTACCCAAGGAAAGATTTAACTTGTGTTATGGGTACCAGGATTCTCACGCTATTTTTACATTAAAAGAACATTAAAAGAATATCAGAAGGCAAAAAAACTCCAAAGCCAAAAGCCAAAAGGTAAAAATCAAAATTGATCCTTTCATTTATGCAAGTGTGGTGCATGAGGGTACATGTGATGTTGTGACTTTATGAAGTAGTGTAAAGTTTGTGCACAGACTGTTCATGTGTAGGGGGGTTACCATGACTTTCAAAGCAAGACCGCTCCACTCCCACCCCAGCGTGTGCAAGAGACAGAGCTACACAGGTTGTCTAGCGCCATCTCCTACCCACACCGGAAATAAGAATGAAACAATCTCACTCCAAACGCCATGGCACAGGTCTAGGTCGTGTATTACTGAGATTATAACCTCAACAAACAGAACAACCATTTATAATACCGTGTGTACAGTGACTAGTAAATCTACAACATTTTTATCTCATTTAGTATGTCTAAACCCCTCTTTTCAGACTACTAGAGCAATTCAACGATCCAGAAAAACGAGTGGTTTATAATTTTCTTGAAGCAAAATAAACTTCACTTCTGCAAACAAAATTAAATATAGTATTCAGGGACTCGACTGTTTAGAGATGATCAACATGCCACCTCTGAATAATTTACAACACTATTCTAGATATCTCATACACGGACGAGTCCAGTGCTAGTCAGGTCATAGTAATTTAAAGCGCAAAATGGTGGCAAAAACCGTGCATGGCTTAGACGATGTCCTTTGTACGGAGTCAGACAAACAATGACGGACATAAAGTTCAGGAAATATTAGATCTTGCATATTGTCGTGTGTATTGAATGATTGCATTCCGGGTTTGACGAGTAGAGGCTAGAGAATAGGCGGTAGATTAGAGTACGTGAAGTCTATGTCGAAGTTTTAGGAGTACTTTGCTATTGAAGTTATGTCTGATGTTGATCAGTTTAATTTTATTGAAAGAAGAAACAAAATAAGGCGAGATCAAACGCTACCAACATTTTTAAAAAGGGTGAAGGAGCATTACCTTTCACTTTGATTTTCCTTCTCCTCACTTAATTAAATATATATATCATATTTATTACTATATTATTTGGTATCGTATGTAAGTATTTTGTGTAGTTATGTCTTATTTATATTATTTCTGATATTTGTACATCCAAAGGTTGTCTGTAAGAAATTGCCCTGTGCGATAAGACCGCCCATTGTACACTTATTTTTGTAAATGTCTGTTCTGTATTTTTTTTCTTATGCGGTGTACAATAAAGAATATAATAAATAAATAAAAAAATTGACAGTGTTCAAAAATCCAACCGAAACTTTTTTATTTCTTACATTTTTTTAAGCATCCAATATTTTTGAAATTGTCTCCTCAAGCCCTTTATTTTGTCAAACCTTTTGGGTTTCAAAATTTACGGTCATGAAAAAAATATTATAAACATACAATTTGGCGCCAACAATCCGCCATTTTATTTTTTTACAATATTGATGTACCCAGTGTCACTTTCACAACTAAGACGAATCTAATGACACCTCACAAACTGAACTGCAAGTAGCCGTTGAAACTCTCAAAGAAAAATACATACTCGAAAAACATAATCTTTCTGGCGCAATCGGGTAAAAAAATACAACAAGCTTGAGGTAAAGTCGAAATTGCAAGAATTTTTTTATAAATACCAAAATAAAAAGGTTCATAGACGGAACACAGTGTGGCTTATGACTGCTCTAAAATAGGTCCAATTCAGTATGAATGACAGACAAACATTTTCGCAATCGGACCAGTAGGTACTTTCAGAGATTACCTCCTACAAACAAAAAAAAAACATAAAAACAAACTTTACTTTACTTTATAATATTAGTATCATCATCATCATCATTTCAGTCAAAAGATGACCACTTTTGGACATAGGCCTCCCCCAAGTGTCCCCATAATGACCGGTCCTTTGCGTCTTGCATCCAACGGATTCCCGCGACCGTCGCCAGTCCATCGGTCTACCTTGTGGGAGGTATTCCAACGCTGCGTTTTCCGGTACGTGGTCGCAATTCCAGAACCTTTCATCAATATTAGTATAGACTAGTAAAATACCAAGTGATAATATAGCTTTATTGAGAACCTCTTTTACTTCTTTTACTTCCTAAAAATGGATGCAACGAATGATAATACTTTTGACTCTCAGCAAAAATTTAAAACACATTATTACTAGTTGAAACTACATCCAAATCTGATAATCTGATAACACGCGATCTTCTCCGCCTTTCTCAAAGCCCAACAAACTTTCATACGAATGGTTTTAGCTTGAATACCTCATGAGGCCATCTTGTGTCTTGTACTAATGAATTTAATTATAGTTCAGGAAATATATGAAAATCTTCAACATAGTCTGGACTACAAAATTCCACTCAGTTATTGATGTTTTAAATGTTTGTACCTTTGTTAGCTTTGAGGTAATCTAGAGTTATTATTTTCTAGTAGGTACAGGTAAAAGTCACTAAGTCGTTTAGTATTTTCATAACCGAAGAAGGAATAATGTAGCTTTGGGACTACGTGGATGCTTCGGGATAATAGGTTGAGTTATAGGTACTGCAGTTGCTTTTTGTCCAACTCGAGTTTTTACTGCTTTCAATAAGATTTAATAGCAAGTTTCGTTAAAGAAAAGATTCTCCATAAATATCTTTCTTCCCTTTTTTGGGGTGGGAAGTTATGAAATCTCTTCTGCCACTCTGGGGGGGGTGAGAGGGAGTGTTTAGTTGCCCTTTGCGCTCCAGGGACTCGGTGACTATTTTGAACAATTCCGCAATGAACTTGAGTAAGAATTATTTTGGCAAAAATAATCTTATTTAAGTTCTAAAAGGTGTAATGATTTTTGATTTGCTATGGTTTCTAAATTTTCTGGCCACCGCAGGCACGGACTTGCGGACGGCGAGCAATGGGTAGCTTGCCGTCCAATCATCCGGTAACCGTCCGGACCGAGCCCAAGTCTTCCACGCGCGCTCAAGGAGATGTCAGGGTCGAAGCCTACTGGGGTCTAAGGGTCTGCTTCTGAAAAGAAGACTCGGCCCTGGTATGAAAGGCAACGAAAGAACAGGAGTGGGTTTTTAGTCAGTAAAAGTCTGACACTATCCCAAGACCACCCAAGAGCGGGGGTTGTCATTGGATGATTTTCCCACCGAAAAAAAAAATGGTTTATAAACTGCTATGATTTTTGCAGTATTTATAGAAATACTTATAAGAAATTTCAGTCGTAGCAAATTCTTACAAAACCATATAGCCTAAAACAAACATGTAAGTGTAAGATGAGTACCTAACCTAGTTATAAGATCAATAACTAGGATAGTGTGACTACAAACCATAGTTTAATTTAGTTCTCTTCTAAAACAATGGGCACCATCGGCATTTATCATCTAATATCACTAGAGCCAGGTCATCGAACCCCAAGTGTCATTAATGATCAGTTCTCGCGGCCAACTAAAGCGGGGCGTTGGGCGAACCGTCACGCCTTTTAGTTGAGCCAAACACGCTCCACAAACACATTGGACAAATGTTTGTCCAACGGCCGGTACAAATTTGTGTGTCGGAACTGTCGCCCTGTTGACGTTGTGGGAAACTCTTTGATGGATCGTACGTGCGGTGTTATCAGGTCAGCCTTTTGGTGATGGGATTAAGGTGGTGGTATGGACTTAACACTAGAGGGTTATGGTGACAAAACAAGAGGTATGCAGTACGGAAAACAAGGATAAGTAATGTCGGCTGAACATAACATGGATAGACTGCATGATTTATTATAATATGCCTTTAGAATAGGACTGGGAATCCCGATGAAAAATATCAAGACCAGAGGTATTAAAACGGTGGCAGATATTGTATTCATTGACTAGGGCTGTATCAAGACGATTTTAGGGCGAAATTAAATAAAAAAACTGGGCATGTGCGAGTCGGACTCGCGCACTGAGGGTTCCGTACAAAGTTACCTATGAAAACAGTTCAATTCCCAAATTGAGAGAAGATTTTTTCGAATCGCAAATAAAGGTTTTTTTTTTTGACGTAACTACTTTACAGTTTTCAGTTTTTTCCCTATACTTGTTCTATAAGACCTTGCTTCATGCCAAATTTCAGGATTGTAGGTCAACAGGAAATACGCCATGAATTTTGATTCTCTTGAGAGTGTCGAAATATACGTTTTTTGCAGCATAAACGGCAGTATCTTTTTTTTTGTTAACTCAGAAGTTATTTTTTTCACAGTTTCAAGGGACCGCAGACTTGAGTGTATGGTTTTAATTTCAACTCGATACCTTCACGCGTTCCCGAGATAAAGGGTCTTGACAGACAGACAGACAGACAGACGGACAACAAAGTGATTCTATAAGGGTTCCTTATTTTCCTTGTGAGGTATGGAACCCTAAAGAAACACTCAAAATGGGATTGAAAACAATAGAAGATGCACAATAAAGCAACATCTATGTCTCACTCAATTCGTTCCGCCAAGCCAACACGGTCTGTTTTCATTCATTTTATGTTAAACTAGCACTTTGCTGTATTCATGTCAAGTTTATAAACACAAGAAATTAGATTATTTTATAAAAACTTAACTTTCCCTAAATCGTTTGGCGTCGATCGAGTCAACTCGAGTTCTACTGAGTTGATTCGCACAGGGCGTAGCGACTCGCGTCACGTCGCGTAGGTGTCGACGCGACGCGTAGACTTGCGAGTCGATTTGAATTGAAGGAAAAATCAACTCAAATTGAGTCGTTTGTTGTTTGACTCGAATAACTCTATTAATATAAATCGACTCGCCCATTGCTAGCTCCGAGCCGAATGTAATAAGCATAGCATAATCAGCCTTTTTAATGTTCCCACTGCTGGGACTCAGGCCTCCTCTCTAGGAGAGGGAATGGGGCCGTAATCCACCACGCGGGCCCAGTGCGGGTTGGTAAATGTCACATGTCTTCGAATTTTTAGTTCTATGACATGCCGGTTTCCTTACGATGTTTTCCTTCAATTTTTTTAGAGTAGTGGTGCTGAAATAAATTACACAAAGTAATGCTGCCTGGCTGGATTTGAACCCGCGACGTACGACTCGTAAGTCGGGGCCGTTACCACTTGGCCACCACTGCTCTCAAGCTCAGAGCTGGATCCAATAAAAGAAATGGAGGGAAACCTTTGCCCAGGAATAGAAGAGTACAGCCTAGATAAGCAGCCTAATAAGTCGTCCAAACTTAAAAAAAATAATACAGTACTTGACTGCTAAAACAAAAAACAACTTCCAAGAACAAAACCGATTACGATGAATTGATGTTTTACTATTCTAATAACTGCCACCATGACAGAAAAGTAAATACTCCACAAAGGTCATTAACATGACAAGTTCGTAAACAGTCAGGCTTTTCAACATCTCATCAATAGACAGCCATTCAGACAGGCGCCACATAACAAACTATTTCATTACAATCTTAATGGCATAATGGGAACTCAATACATTGCAATTAATTTTCACTAACATGAAACCCTTTTAGTATATCACTATTGAAAAACTAACTCTACTTTTACAAAGACAAAGTTGACATTACCATGATAGACGTTGTTTTAAAGATGAGTTTTTGAGCAGCCAGGGCAAATACACTACCGTGATACTTAATGCTGTGTCAATAGTACTTGTTTATACAGAGCTTCTGCTCCTCATGTGCGCTACCTTAACAAAATGGATTTGTTTTTTGATGCTATTGGCTTTGTCATCGGTCAAGTTTAGTTGGCAGATATTTACGTCGTTTTTAAAGTTGAGATGGTTATATATTAGTGAGTATTACTGAGATGACGAATTTATTAAAGTATGTGTGAATTGAAGTAGGTTATTGTCAGTTTCTTACTTACAGATGCACGTACGTAAGCTCTAAGGTTGAAGTGGAAATAGACAGGATAGATGTCACGATATGCAGGATTATACGGAGTACTCGTTGTGGGGGACTGATTTCTGGTAAAAGGAAAGTTGGAAACCCAAACAAATGAAAAGCTGATGACATAATTAAGAAAACAGAAAAGCAGCGAAAATAAAAATACAGAATTTTGCTGGAGGAAGCCTTTACTTAAAGTGAGGTTCATACCACTGAAAATATATAACTAACTGTACCAAAAAATCTAGTTTGACTGAACCTACTATTTACTAATGCTATCAATGACATTTATAATTAGGAACGGTATGGAAATAAAAGCAGCATCGTCGTCGACCGCATCGTCGCTTTCCATCAGGTGAGTTAGCGGTCAAGCGCGAACCTATCAAGAATAAAAAAAAAAAAGCAAGCTGTTGAAAAGATGACAAATTCTATTCATCATAAGGACAGTCTTAAAATCCAAAATACGTGGGGTAGATTTTTTTAAAAATCTTTATTAAGGAGCTTTGTCACAATATTGACAATGTCGCTCCATCATAGCCAAATTTTGAATTTTTAGTTATTTACGTGAATTAAAATGTGACGTGGTCAATATCATACATACATTTTTTTATAGTTTCGCTTTTCCGGATAAAACCTCACTTTATCTAGAGTCTAAGGTTCAACAAATCATTACACACAAATCGATACAAATGAAATCAATACAACGCTTTATCGATACCGAAAGAAAATCGATAACTTTCGCCGAGGGCCTTGATAGAAGCGAACAAATATCGGCCGTGCCCAAATATAATGCAATAAATATAATTTATAATGTTTATACGGAGTTATCTCGAGCTACGATCGCGGAGACGCCCGACTTCGGCCGATCGTCCGGCGAGGTACAGAGTAGGCTGTAGATACAGAGACGGCATTTATAAGATGTTTTTTTTTGTCTTTTTAGGATTAATTTTTTAATTGTGAGTTAATTTTTACACGAATAATAAATATGGCCACTTTAGATATTTTTCTCTGTAAAATAAAATTGTGGTAAGTATAATATAACCAGTGCCTGGTCTTATCGTTAGGATTCTATCAGTACCAACTATTAACAAACTATAAAGACTGTCAGAAGCCAGAAAATCTGGCACTGGTTTTGCCAAGGTGCATTGTGTTACCCTGTTACTGGCTTGTGGAGGTGAGATGCTCCATGTAGAATACTGGTATCCCGCTAGCCGCATCCGGTATGACTGGAAAGCGACCCAAACTTAATTGGGACACGCCTGGGCAGATTGCCTTATAACAGCTGTAAAAGTATATACCGCGTACATCGAAGGACTGGAACAATTTGCCTGCTGCGATCTTCCCGTCCAACTATAATTTAGGTGTCTTCAAGGCTAGAGTGAATAGGCTCTTGATAAACTAGTGCGCCTCACCATCCATGATTGCATCACTGCTTACCATCAGGTGGGATCGCAGTCAAGCGCTGGTTTATATCAATTAAAAAAAAAAAAAAAAAAAGTGTTTAGTCCTCAAATAATAATTCCAGGACTACATCTCATATCAATGAAAAATCAAAAAAATCCTTGTTGCTCCCACAAGGTGGACCGATGACCTGGTGAGGGTCGCGGGAATCCGATGGATGCGAGACGCACAGGACCGGTCATTGTGGCGACGTTTGGGGGAGGCCTATGTCCAACAGTGGACGTCTTTCGTTTACAATTTACCGAGAAATCGGTGAAAAAAATATATACAGCCGAATTCATATAAAATAATCTCCTCCTTGTTGAAGTTGGTTAAAAATTAACTAATTTTTAAAAAGACAGTAAACATAAAATATGAATATCTTAAGGTATGCTTCTTTTTGCAGCTACTGTTATTCCCTTTCAAAATATCGAAAATATATAGTATTATGAGCATACAAAATCACAATGTTTTATTTCAGTATTTTTTTATTTAGGTAAATAATTATTATTAAGTGTCCTTGGTTAGGGTTAAATTGATAACTGAAATTGAATTGTCTTTACCAACAAGAAAAGTTAAACAGTTGCGCTCAACAATCTGCATCTTTCAGGATTTAAATGAGGCTTACGAAGAAGCTGTTTAGGTGCTCACTGTCTGTACAGATAAAATATTTCATTTAATTTTAGTTTTAGTAATTTTCTTGACTATTAGCCGAAGAATCCAACTTAAGTAGCACTGGGCAGGGTACATTGCTCGCAGAACAGATGGTTGATGGGGACGAAAAGTTCTGGAGTGGTTACCACGTACTGGAAGACGCAGCGTTGGAAGGCGTCCCACAAGGTGGACGAATGACCTGCCCCCCTAGCCAAGTTACGATCGTTTCGTTTGCGTCGAACGCCTCGAGTAGGCCACGCCTCCTATTCCTTTATTCAAACCACGTGACTGAGCGTTGAGATGACGTCAGAACAAAGGAATCGGAGGCGTGGCCTACTCGAGGCATTCGACGCAAACGAAACGATAGTAACTTGGCTAGGGGGGCTGATGAGGGTTGCAAGACTCTGATGGATGCAAAACGCACAGGACCGTTCTTTATGGCAACACTTGGGGAAGACAGGTAACGTGGACGTCTTTCGGCTGAAATGATGATGATTATGATGACCTCTTGAAAAGATGAAACACAAGGTTTACATCTAAATAAAAAAAAAAAATATCCTACCTTGATAGCGCCAAATTATTTCATCCAAGAGAACCACGGTTTAAACTCCCTTTGTAGTCTAAAACAAACCACATTCATCATACGACGATAGACTACTCTGTGTAAACTATAAAATAAATAAAATCGTTACGTGTTACATATGACCTGGGCAGACCGAGTCAGGTTGTACAAATATATCTTTAATCGTACTTAAAGAAATTCATAATTAAATAAACTAATTTATGGACCAGCCTTCCTCTTGGGCGACTGGCCAACTAATGCATATTTTTTGATAATTATTGCATCGTATTAAATTACAAGACATCGATATAGTAATATTGTTTGGAGTATTAATGTTGTCGGTTTGTGTGTTTTAGGTTCTATTGGGCTTTGATTCAGGTTATAGATAATATTTGTTTATATAGGTATTTTACTTATAAATTATAAATAATTTTTATTTAATATTTCCTGTATACCTACTTCAAAATTACTTCCTCGCCATCTTTCTATCCTTGTCCCATTTTACTTGGGGTCGGCGCAACACGTTTTTTTCTTCCATTCTATACAATTAGCAGTCACGCTATCACTAACTCTCTTTTCTTTCATATCACTTCTTCACACAATCCATTCATCTTTTATTTGTCCTCCCTTTTCCCTGTCCATCTATCTAGATGTGTATTCATTCATAAATCTAGTTTAGTTACTCTAACTTAGTAACTTAACTAATTAAAACGAACTAAATATACCCTAAAAAATCCAGGTATTTTATTCAGCCTTTTGATTTTCAACTGTAATTTTTTTCATAAATGAAAACAGCATTACGTAACGATTTGGTCGGAAAAGCATTATTAGTTTAAATTTTTTTTTTAACTTTTGTAATATGATTTGATCAAATTGTTGACTATTAAACTTTTGAAAGCCAACAAAGTTCTATGCCAAAGAAAATAATGACAGACTTTTGTAAGAAAACCCACAATCATAAGCTAGTTTCGACTTAATCGCAATAATCTGCAAAGACGCGTCGCGGAAGACCTAGCCCCGGTTATGAAATGATATTATTTATTAATTTTTCATACTTACAGTCAGTTTCAAGCCACGATGTAGCGCGGAGCTCAAATGTCGCTCGTATTTAAATATATGAAATATCATTATGAGAAAACGGTGTTAACTCAGCTTTTTATCATTTATTTCTTTCTTGTACCCTTTATTTAATTAATTTGCGTAGGTATTGATTTTATTGCTTGTGACAAAGTTGAAACGGATCTTTGTGGATGGGCACTTTTTTAATATTAAAGTACGGAGTTTTTTCATTGAGACTGAAAATAATTGTATACTTGTGTCGATACTGTTGCGCCATCTCGTGTTCCTAGCTCGTCGTGATGTGCTGGTGTTGCCGCAGTGGCTGCGGCCTCAAGTGGCGGAAATATAATAAAAAAAAAATCTTGTTGGTAATTTATTTTCGAGTCGTTTGGGGTTGAAACTCTCGGGTCGTGGTATCCGAGTGCCCACAAAATATTTAAGGACCTTTCCAAACGCCTTGTTGACAATTCGCGTGACCCAAGGGCTGTATTTTACTTTCGGCAGAGGATAAACATTACAATACAGCGTGGCAATGCCACCAACCCTTTGAAAGAAGAAAGAAAGAAAGAAAACATGTTTATTCTGCCCAAATAGACGCACAATAAAATATAGCAATCTGTCGGGCCATGTGCAAACCGGACATAACTGTGCTGCACTATAGACACTAGACAATAGACTTTGGTTACATTACCAGTCATCAGCGATGCGAAGGAGTTTTTTGACGCCATACTTTAGATTACTTTAAGTATCGCATAATCCGTCTCTAGGTCTAAAGATTACATATTGAAACTTAAAAAAAATATTCTCTAAACTCAGGCTTACATTTTAAGAATGATATCTCGTGTGATCAACAACAGATATCTGTGTATCCGTTCCGATTACTCACGTCATTGTTTAGAGACAGGTGTGATTTCGTAAACGTTTTATTTTCGACCTTGAAGCTCATCCCTAGTCCAGAAAAAAAGTCAAATTAAGGGTACATTTTATTATGAAAAATGTCTCAACCAATAAAATGGAATGCAAGATTACATTTTCCCAAAGATATAAAGGTCAAGATAGGTATATGAAAATAAATTTGATTAACCCTAAAACGTCAAAAACGAAAAGGTTCCAAGAACCGCGCGGACACCCGAATCGGATAAATCGAAACAATCGTTTATCGCGACGAATATAATGTTACATCCGTTCAACTCGATTCTCTCGATTGTAATCGATTCTCGAGCGTTGTCGTGTTATTATTATTGATATTCGTGTTAACACGATCTAAAATAATCGATATCTCGGCACCGATCTTAGTGACGTGTGGTTGAACTTTTTTATCGATTGGTTTTGTCTTTTGTTGTAAGATGATTTGTGTTATTATCTGACAGAGTTTTTGTTTTTTGATTCTATGCTGGTCCATAAAGGATCAGTCAACTGTTTATTACAAATAGGTTAATACGTTTGTTGGAAGTATAGATACTATAATACGTTATACCACACGACTTTTATATAATTTTAAATACTAGGCACGCAATTAACTATTTTCCGCACTAGTACAGAAAAGTGCGCATGCTCGCTTCGAAATAACAATAAAAAATATTACATTTATCGTATCTGGCTGGAAGCGCGTCTACCTCCACGAGGCACGCGTCAATCCCCACGAGTCAAAGTGTATAGAAAAACGTTGTTTGATACACGTGCAAATTTGTCACTGCAGCCTTCGGCTCCATAACACCCTCGCCTACGGCTCGTACGAATTCCGCCTCGGTCGCAATGACAAACTTTCTGCACTTGTATCAAAATGTACTATTTCAATACACTGACTCGAAAACCCGCTCCCTACAACTTTTAGGCACGTAATTTACTTTTTTCCGCAATAGTGCTCGAGCTTGCCATTTATTGTATCAGACTGGGCACTAAGCGACCCCCACGCGCATTAACTCCGTGTTTATTTATTTCGGTGTATGTGTATGGAAAAACGTCGTTTGATACACGTGGAAAGTCACCTGCAGCACTCGGCTCCATAACACCCTCGCCTGTTGGCTTGGGCGAATTTCGTCTCGGTCACTTTGACAAACTTTTGACATTTGTAACAAAATGTACTATTTTTCGAGTTATTTACGGCTTATCATGCTGAACTATAAAAAAACCATACAAGCCATTAAAACACAGATTTTCTTCTCATTTTTTAAGGAAAGCTTTCCGAATATAGGCATCACGACGGTAAAAACATAAAGGTTTATATTCTTCCAAGTTTGATGAAACTAAGACATTATTATCTATAAATGATTACACTTCTCAGTTTCATGGTTTTCCGGCTACATTGGAAAGCTTTTAAGGTTTCGAAGTATCTTGATTCACACGTATATTGCTTTGATATAAAACCATAGAACTAATCCCGTTCGATACGACCGCACCGCCATTTTAGATTCATTTCACGGTATCTACCTTTAGTCTCTTTCATGTTGAAAGTCCTTTTTAAGTGACGGAAAATCTTCTCAGCACTTTCAGATTCCACAACAGAGAAGTTATTATGGTCTCATAAGGGACACCCGTTAGTTTTAAGATCGAGCCATTACTAAAGCATCGTATTGTCTTCCATAGGAAACAATAATTTTCAAAATATAGTAACGTATCAAATACCTTTTCGAGTAATATAATTTAAAATGGAATTGACTTTACGATCCATCCTAGTACCTTTATGCTTTGCCCACCCGGAACGGTCTGTTTCCAACTGGTCTAAACAGGAATTACGTCAATAAATTTATTTTTAAGAGAAAAATTGTTTTGAGTTTTTGAACCACACTAGAAACTTCAGTGTGGTTCAATAAGGTCTATGTTACAAATTATATAACCTAGACATGATTCTTAAACCTTAGAAATGTTTCTTGACATGAGTCTGTCGGACTACGGGGTTATTTGAAGTATTCGTCGCCCTAGCAAAGAGCAACTTAAATAACATAGGTTGGTTAATAGTGGTTTTAATCAGTAAAAATCCCAGACCGGGAAAATTCATTTGATAATTTTCCACGTTAAAAAAAAGTAAGCATATCAAACAAACTTTGGACGTTTAAACAGTCGTCCGTACTATTTATGATTTTTCTGACTGGTGAAGCTTTCAACGTTACCATTTCAGTCACCTGTGATCAGTAGTAGACATTTATCTACTACTGATCATAGATCACTGAACATAGAGAATCCTGACCGTCACCAGGTCATCAGTCTTCGCTTCGCGGCAACCTTGATCACGCTCACGCTTGGCAGGTGAGTTAGCGATCGAAGGTGGTTGTTGCAATGCTGCTGCCCAATATCTGGTGTTTCCCTAAGTCAACTCTTACGATGTCCACGGGTAATAATGATGGTACTATTCTTCATGTCCGATAAAATACGGTATAGTTAAAGTTTTATAGATTTTTTTTTTTCAATTTGAATATATTTTTTTTTGTTTAATTTTTTTATAATACGTTTTTCTTTTTTTTGTTAGTGTCCCTGAAACAGTTGAATTTTATGTTCATTATTTGTTATTAGCTTAATACATATTACGTTAAAAATTAAAAATAACGTACATTTTGTGAAATTAAATTTAAGATCAGTTGGGAATAAGCCTTCAAAGACGTTTAAGTAGAATATAACCTGGGCGATAAAAACGATAATTATTGAATGTACGCCATATTTAGTTATAGCAAACACGATAGCCCAATAAAATTATTAATCATTATTTAACTGTAAAATGTGGTTACTGACGAGTCTCTAAAAAAAAGTAATGAAAGTGCGTTCGTAGTGAATTTTTTTTTTAAATCTCAAAACATGTGTGTTAAGATTAACTTCTAAGTAATACTTTTATTTATTTTTTAGTAAATTGTCTTATAATTATTTCACAGATGGTGTAAAAAGTAAAGGGGATAAAACTGTCTTTGTCTTGAGCGGCTTAAATTCCTCAGTTTACTCAGGTTTCTATATTAACTCCCTCGCAGTGCTCGGGAGTTAATTACATAAATCCTACTAATCCTATTGATTAAAACTTAGCAACCTTCGTTTCGTTCGGATTCAATATACCCCCCGCGACTTAAAGACACTGTTTTATACCCTGGTTACATAATCTACAATTTATTATTGGTTAAGTCTTGTTTATACATTTTTTAAATCAACCTTTTCTTGATGCTGTTCATCACTATGTGGATCATTTTTTCTTTTCAGTAATTTTTTCGTATGTCTGGCAGTTTGAGTACTTTCTTTAGCCTACACAAATGTCCTTTCTTTGGTAGTGTTGGTCAAGTCATTGAGCTCCTGAGTTGAGGTAAATGAATACTGACAAATGCTTGCACGTACTGGAGAGTTCAGTTAAGTCTGAGTAGATCTTTGCTCAAAAAAATCTCCTAATCTGCATGGTTTTTACACGATTCGACCATTAAATGTTTGCTGTATGGACTTTAAAAGAGACATCTTTGTTTTTATAAAATAAATATTAAAAGAGAGATCTTTGTTTTTATTTCAGTGTTTGTCTTTAGGATAGTCAGCTAGGAAACACTAGTCTCGAGCAATGGGTAGCTCGCCGTCCGATCGCCCGGTAACCGTCCGGACCGAGCCCAAGTCGTCCACCACGCGTGCCTCCAGGAGATGTCAGCAAACCGTAGGGGCCTAGCAGGGTTGAAGCCTTCTCGCCAAGGGTCTGCTTCTGAAAGGAAGACTCGGTCCGGTATGAAAGGCAACGAAGGAACAGGAGTAGGTTTTTAGTCAGTAAAAGTCTGAAACACCCTCTCGCTCCACCCAAGAGCGGGGGATGTCATTGGATGATTTTCCCACCTGAAAAAAAGCCTCATATTTGTCTGTTTCATATATATTACGATTTAAATATATCCATGAAATAGTTTCTATGTAGACTCGTCGCATCGTTACTATCGAACCTTTATATAGGGTGACTGGTAATTAGTGTACGATACTTAAACACGTGATTGTGCTCATGATAACAAACAATTTTCATTATGGGAGCAAAGACGAAATCGCGAAAAAAATATCAGCTGTTCAGTACATTAGGCAAACATAAATGTACTGAACAGCTGATTTTTTTTCGCGATTTCAGGTTTCTTCCCATAGTAAAAGTTGTTGGTTATCATGAGCACAATCACGTGTTTAAGTATCGTACACTAATTACCAGTCACCCTATATATGTCATACAGCTTTAGAAGGTTTGCGAGTATTGCGTAAATGGATTGCAATTTCATGTTTTATTGTTAAGTTAAAACAATATACATTTTAACGGTTATGTTTTCTCTGAATATTTTCTACAGGCTCTTGATTGCTATAAGAGGATTAATGAGGTATTTAAGTTGTGTGTCATTCCATATCAGAATTATGACGACCGTTTGAACACAATCACAGCTAGTGAGTACTAATAATTTCTATGGCTGTGATTGTACTTTGGTACTGCAATTTCATTAAATCGACACGTACTTTCATCAAAGCAAAGATCAAATCAATAGATTTTATTGATTTATTATCTAGAAAATTATATTGTTGGAAAAATCTAGGTTGAATTTTAAACTGTACATCCTCCTAGATTTCCTTTTACAGTATTGTACGTATACCTTTCGAAAAGTACGATTACTTTTAGCAAAATGGATTAAAGCCAGCATCAAAGTATACAAGTGCAAATTACCCGTCTCAGTCACCGAGTGTTAAGAACTTAAGATAGATAACTTTCCCGTTTCATCGGTAAAGTATGTGGGTTCGATTCCCAGGCGCGGACAGCGGTGTCAGAGGTGGGTGTGCGTAAAAATGGTCGCTCGATAGCGGTGAGCCGGTGACACCTGCGCGGGCGCTGAGCCTGCGTGCGGTCGCGCAGGATAGGGTTATGTGAAGATGAGGCAAATGTATGATTTCAGAATTTTGTAATTTATGTTTTGTAAGAAAGAAACTATGGATGTGAGAGGTCGTTAGACGAAGCTTGGGGGAGGTCTAGATCCAGTAGTGGACGTAGACTGTTTTAGCTGAAATGATAATGATGCCTGCTGCGGTCTTCCCGTCCAACTATAATTTAGGTGTCTTCAAGGCTAGAGTGAATAGGCTCTTAATAAACTAGTGCGCCTCACCATCAATGTTTGCATCACTGCTTACCATCAGGTGGGATCGCAGTCAAGCACTGGTTTATATCAATTAAAAAAAATATGATGAAAAACGAAATGAAAACCATAAAGGGATTGTGTGAGGATAAAATAAAAAAATATTTTTCTTTCTTCTTCTTTTTAACATTATAGGAACAGGAGAGTATAAGGGGAACTCTTGTTGTACTAACTGCAAGTAACATAAGATAAGAGAAAAAGCTGATGATGATTTTGTAAGTAAGTGAATGGATGAATGGATTGAATGGCAGAGAATGAATATGGCTAGGAAGAAGTATTTTTTTATTTTTTTATTATTGATAGACTCGCGTTTGACCACCATCTCTCCTGATGGTAAGCGATGATGTGGTCGACGATGGAGCACGCTTGCCTAGAAGTAGCCTATTCACTCTTGACTTAAAGACCTTATTTATTTAGGTCTAAGACAATACTATACACGATCATAGTAGAAATAATAAATACATAAAAAAATTATACAAATATTTTCTTACGTTATTGAGGAAGTGAATTTTTAACAAAATAAAATTGGAATAGTGTCCTAGTGCAGTGTGGTCCATGACGACGTATGATCTTGGTCTCTAAACAAAATGACAATCTTGTGAAAAAGTCCAAAATGTATGAGATTGACCTGCGCTACCAAAATACCACGTGCTCCCATACATTTTGGCATTTCACCACTTGTCATAAAGTTATAAAGCTTTATGAAATACATTCGAGTTTGAAAGTTCAGAAAACGATTTTTAAAAGGTTGTTTCCCACATTGTAAGGTTCAAAATCCTACCTGCTCCCCTCCCCAATACCACCCTCCCAAAGTGTAAAGGTGAGTCTTGTCCGGCCACGATAAATGCCGTCGGTCAGCAGCGACGCGCGCGCAATGCATCACCGCGCATGACAAATGTCGCCCTTACGCTGAACATTCGCGACGCGACGCGTGAGTCCGTGAGTGATGATGCCGAGTAATTGTCGTGTGGGGCAACCCTAATATTAGTAACGATGAACGTGAGGATGGAAGTTTTTATCGAGTTTTTTATGGGATTCAGGTCTTAGAGTACAAGACTAATTTGGGAATTGAAAATTTTCTTTAATTTTTAACAGGGTACTGGTGAGATATAGTACTCGTATTGGAAATTCCAATTGAATCCTTACCTAGAAAGCGTGCACCCTTAACTGAAACGTACACATCATAATTTAATATTATAAGATATATATTTATACCCAGTTCAGGGAGCCGTGAGACAAAAGGTAAACAAATCATAAAAAGGGTTGTTTAAAAACATGAGTGAACCTGGATCAAGCAACGCTTGCACTTTTTCTTCGCTGAAGAAAAAACGTGCAAAGAAAACGCCAATGCATTCAACAGAAAATGAAACTGTTATTAATGTATTCAAACATGTCGAAGAAGCTTAGCCGAAGGTAGCTACATTGTTTTCTTTGTTTACATTTTGTCTCAAGCCCAGATGAATAGGATATAGACATCATTTGTTATCGAAAATACTTATACCGACTCTATTCATGCCAATATTATGGTTGGCATAATTTTTCTCCAGATGTATTTACACTGGGTCACTGCTTTTAGTTAGTTGTTCTTTGTTGTTTTTTTAAGTATGTATAAAATGAATAAGGAGACTTCTTATCTAAATAGAGACTACATAATAAGAAGTCTAGTCTAGTGTCTTAAGGCTTACGCCTTAAGTTATCAAAATACGTCAGTACTTTTTTTTAGCAATATTCAATATTTTTTTTAACAATTATCTGCAAGATTTATCCCCAATCCAATTATTTCAGTGATTAGTGAAACTTTTGAGCTAGCCTGATGTTTTTTTTTTTCGTCACAATTAAGTACTATAAATCTTCATAAACTTATTGAAATTCCATAATACGATTCCCTTGTGCTGACCCTTAATCTATAGTGCACAACCATTATGGAGTCTTACTTGTGCCGCGTACCGATGTGGACGCATTGTTTACGTGTTATTTGTATCGATTAGCGCGGCGTAAGCTGTTGCTCGTAATTACTCGCCATGAATAGTAATCTTGTGGTGAACGAGTTGCTGGCCTTCCTGCAGCAGAAGCTGGATGTCATGGACGAGGTGTCCGCTGTCCAAATCTGCGCCACGAATTTCAGCGAGGAGGACATAGCTGCTGCGAAGTTGATGCTGTTTAGTGTGCTAAATAAGCGTGACCAGATGGTGTCCCGCCGGCGTGACGGGACTAGAAAGAGCATACAGGATATTATCACGCTGTTCAAGGAGACCGACCCTGACGACGTGCCGACGTTTGTGGCGAAGGAGCTGCACAAGCTTCCTCCAGTCACCTTCGACCACGTCGATGTCACTAGCCTTCTGAAGGACATTGTCTTTCTAAAGGCCAGTCTTGCGGATGTACAGGCGAAGTTAGATGCATCCCAGAAAACCGTCGCCGATTTACGCCAAGAGTTTGGTGAATTTCGCAACACAGCGGCGGTAACTAGGTCATCAGCCGATGCGTCTAATGTAAACACGCGTCATGGAGCTAGCCTCAATTTATTGTCGCCGAATTCCGTGTCAGCAGTTTCGTCGCCAGTATGTTCGTCGATTGCTGAGATTGCAGAGTGCTCACCCCGAGCGCCCCGCAGCTCCGTGCCGGTCACCGCGGCTCCTCGATGCGCCGCCGCCCGACCCCTCCGCCCCGCCCCGCTGCCTGTACATGTAGCCCCAGCGAATCTGCATCACCAGGATTTCGCTAGCGTCACCGCGAGCGCCCCTGCCGCTCCTTTATCGAAGCCTTTGCCTAATAAGGCAATGAATAAGGCTGAAAATGAAGATGGCTTCGTTACGGTCCAAACGCCGAAAGCAAGCCAACCGGTATCTCTGCGGCAAAGCACCAGCATCGCCTGGTGCGAGTGTGCGTGCTGCTCAGCCGAACACACCGGTGTACATCTCCCGCCTACACCACAAAGGTGGAGGACATCGTCGATTATGTACGCCAAAAGTTGAAGTACACACTGAGGGTGCAGTTGCTGGAGTCGCTCCGGAATGTCAATTTTAAGGCATTTGTCGTGCGAGTACCGAACTGTTTTCTACAGCTTGCTATGGACGAAGACTTTTGGCCACAGGGTGTGGTGTTCCGTCGCTTCCGCGGACAAATACCACAGGACAGCACCAAGACAAATAGTGCGAAGTGAAGTGTTACTAACATAGTTTTAAATCATGTTTACTAACAAAATGATTTATTATAATTTGTTATGTATGTTAGTCTATAAGGTATTTATGATATGGGTACATGTTGCCTGAAATAAATTGATTATTATTATTATTATTATATTATACTAGTTTATGACAGCTGTTTTGCACGCATAAACATAGTAAATTATTCCAAGAGAACATACTCATGAAATAAAAGTATGTTATTATTATTATTCCAGGACATGGCCCACTTGTGTACGAAATTTCGTCCCAATTCGTTCAATATTTTGAGCGTAAACGAGAAGCAAATATACACACATACTTAAGTGCATGAACATTTTTCCTTTTATAACATTAGTGTGATTATAAACCTTCATAAAGCCACCAAAAAGACTTAAAAATCAGAATTGTAGTGCGAGCGAGAAAGGGATAGAGCTATATGTCCTATATAGCTCCCTTTGATAGTTCAGTTTAGGTCGTAAAAGATAGCGTTGAAAGCTCGTGGTTGCACTGCTGACCAGATTAAAAACACTCTTCTTTCTTTTTTTCTTACTTTCTTTCTTTCACTTCACTATGTGAGATAGGAAATCATTTAATAACTCTTCTCGTTCTGGGTAGAGCCAGAGGAAGCGCCAGACTTTTACTAACTTACCTAAGTATGTTGTTCGCTAGCCAGATTGATTGACAAAGCAAATCAATAAACACAACTGAAGACAAAGTCAAATTACAATATCTCCAATAAGCAGCGTTCATGAGTAATGGTGCATTAACATAATAAGTCGAAGGGCGTATGTTAGTACTGCGACTTGATGCGATTGTTTGTCCATATGAATCATACCGCCATCGTTCTCTTGTGAAAGGTAAGATCTTTGTGTTAGTGAAACGAGGTTTACCCTTGATCTGTTAAACTCGATATCGAATCAGTGGGAAGAGTAATTATTTCTCTTGTTAAATGGTTTTATGGGTTAGACAACGCTTTTTATACCGATGTTATAAAACTCTAGACTGAATTTCGGCGATTTCAGCGATACTGTATGGATCAGTGTATCTTCAGCGGACTAAGCGTTTCGCTTCGTCGTTTATACCGCGTACATCGAAGGACTGGAACAATTTTCCCGCTGCGGTCTTCCCGCCCAACTATAATTTAGGTGTCTTCAAGGCTAGAGTGAATAGGCTCTTAATAAACTAGTGCGCCTCACCATCAATGATTGCACCACTGCTTACCATCAGGTGGGATCGCAGTTAAGCACTGGTTTATATCGAATAAAAAAAAAAAAACGGAATGTTGGCCTGTGAAAAAGACGGATGAAAAAAGATTGCATGTAGTGGAGATGAGAATGTTGAGATGGATTTGTGGTGTGACGAGAATAGATGAAGTAAAAAATGAGTAGGTATATTAGAGGAACTTTTAAAGTGGCGCCAGTGATTGAAAATTTGAAAGGGAATCGTTTATCTTGGTATGGGCATGTAAAGAGGAGGGATAACAGGCATGTTACTAAGAGTTATGAGTATACATGTGGATGGATGGAGAGAGCAAGAAAAAGGAGCCAAAAAAAAGATTGATGGATTGTGTGAAAAGTGATAGGAGAGAAAAGGGAGTCAGTGATAGCATGTCGGGTGACAGAACAGAATGGAAGAAAAATAAAACCTGTTGCGTCGACCCCAAATACAAAGGCAGGAAGATTATGACTGAATTTCGGCGATTAGCCTACCTGGCAACTCTGCCTGGCACTCATAAACTTTCGTCTTCATAATATTAGTGTAATTATGATGTTGACAGAATTTTTAAGATAAAGATGTCTCAATGCGTATAAGTTTTTTTTTTAGTTGGAAAGTGAATTCGGTGCAATTTAAACCATTTTTCTTTCTTTTTATACCAAGATCGGGCCTTTCAGAAGCGAACCCATGGTCCCAGTAGGCTTCAACGAATTTTACGAAACTCCACCCCTAAAAGGGTAAAACCTTTAGGGGTGGAGTTTGGTAAAATCCGTTCTTAGCGAATGTCTACACCCTGTATGGAACCTACGTGCCAAATTTTAGGTTTATAGGTGTTATCGTATAATACTATATGAGATGTTACGAGTTTAATAACAATAAATATATAGGTAGGTACATAAAAGTTTCTGATGTGATGTTACTTTATTTATGCTATAGCTATTAAGTTCTGTCTTTATGTTAATTTGCTGCGCCCGAACAGGGTCATGTACCCATTATGTTAAGACTTGACTGTAACTTCATATGTGTACATTGTGTGCAGTAAATAAATAATTTCTCTTGCAGAGGGAGTGTCAGAATTTTATTGATTTTAATTAGTGAAACCCATGTTCCATTAGTTTTTAATCAGTGAAACCTACCCATGTTAATTCAGTTTTTAATCAGTGAAACCGACCCATGGTCTTTCAGTTTTTAATCAGTGAAACCTACCCATGTTCCTTCAGTTTTTAATCAGTGAAACCCACCCATGTTCCTTCAGTTTTTAATCAGTGAAACTGTCCCATGTTCTTTCAGTTTTTAATCAGTGAAACCCACCCATGTTCTTTCAGTTTTTAATCAGTGAAACCGACCCATGTTCCTTCAGTTTTTAATCAGTGAAACCCACCCATGTTCCTTCAGTTTTTAATCAGTGAAATCCACCCATGTTCCTTCAGTTTTTAATCAGTGAAACTGTCCCATGTTCCTTCAGTTTTTAATCAGTGAAACCTGCCTATGTTCCTACAGTTTTCTTTTGCAGCGTGGAGACTCTTTCGAAGAATCCCGCAACCTTGACAGGCTCCGCAGTCTTAGCAGATATACTGCAAATTATTTAATTCCCACTTTTAGCAAATTCTGCTTGCCAAAGTTTGTGTTTCCTGATAACTTTCGGTATTTTACAGGATGCATTTTGGAGAGTGGGCGCAAGAATTACATGAATTACATGACATGACTCCGCCATCACTTTTCTACCATCGGATAACCCAACGTACGGCAAGTGTCCACCATTAGGTTGTTGACACCTCTACAGCCCGGACTAAGCGTTTCGCCTCATCGTTTATACCACGTACATCGAAGGACTGAAACAATTTGCATGCAGCGGTCTTTCCATTCCATTATAATTTAGGAGTCTTCAAGGCTAGAGTGAATATGCTCTTAATAAACTAGTATGATTCACCATCATCGATTGCATTTCTGCTTACCATCAGGTGGGATCGCAGTCAAATACTAGTTTATAACAAAAAAGCTACAACCTGAGTCTAAAGTAAATAGGTTACTTTTAGACAAGCGTGCTCCATCGTCGACCACATCGTCGCTTTTCGTCAGGTGTGATATTGTACAAGTGCGAGCATTTCAACAATAAAATAAAAATTCTAACCTAAGTACATACACTTGCCTACAAGCCCACAAAAGCTAAGGTTAGTGAGTTACTGGTGGGCTGTTGATATGGAAGTGTTACTCACTGCGGTTAGAACAAAGGCGTCTGGGGAGCCGACAGGACAATCACTTTCATTTGTTTATGGTGTGTGATCGGTACAGGGAATCCCTGTTTATTGTTGTAGAATAAATCGGGTGTGATAGATTGCATGTCGTCTGGCAAACTATACTTGTTATTATTATGGAGAAGTAAAGAGTAGGGAGAGATTTCGTCTTCGCCTTTATAATATTATTGTGATTAGTATGTATATATGGATTACAATGTAAGTGAATGCTATTGGAAGTGTGAAGTGTGTATGCCCAGCCGTGGCCTGTTTTCGTGGTCTGATGATAGTCATGAAGTGGTAAAGCACCTATTTTAGGTATATATTTTGCAAATAGGTATTAAAACACTTTTACAAGACAATTTTTTCGTGAATTCAAACTAGACGAGGTTAGTGTTTCCTAGCCGACTAACCTGAGAAGAAACACCGAAAGAAACTTAGAGGTTAAAAAGTCGCTTTTAAAGTATACACAGCAAACATGTAATGTTATGTTATCAAGACGTGTTTTGACGTGCTTTAAATAAAATTCAAGAAAGCTATTCTATTGCTTTTTGTTTCCCAGAACAACACATAACTCAGAGATTTCACGCAATCGTATCACCCGTTCCAAGTAATTTAGTTTACGAAAAAAAAAAATATAATTGACCATTTTTCTGTTTGATCTGTCCAAATTAAAACGTCGCGCCTTTTTGGAGATTTTTAGGTGAAAAATTTATAACTGCCATATTTAGAGATGGGAACGTACACTGTTGGTCACAGAAAATGGCATTGTTTATAAAGTATTTAAAATGGCTTTCCTTACAATACTAATGAATAGTGGTCTTATAATTGAAGACAAATTATATTTTTGAAGTTCTAAGTTTATTTCCATATCCCAGTATAATAAGCATAGGTACTGTATGGTGTCGGACGTAAAGAATAGCACCATCCCATTTCTTCCCGTGGGTGTCGTAAGAGGCGACTAAGGGACATTTTTGAGACTGTTAAGCACCCCAGGTCACCGCGTGGTGGCGGGTAAACCACCAGCAACAGCATTCCCAAAGAGGGTTAGTGTCAGGCAGGCGGCCGACTGTAAAACAGTAGCCATATCTCTTACAACATGATGAGTATAAATGGAATGCGCGATAGGGTTAGGGCGTACCCCACAGGCGACGCGCAGGGGCAGCACCCGGCTCCTGTGGGAAATGGACTAGGGTTGTTGCACCATCCCGGGCGGGGGCAACGTAAGAAGCTAGCTCGGGAAATGAGATTGAGGTATGCAAGTTGGAATGTAGGAACAATGACTGGAAGGGCCAGAGAGTTAGCGGATGTATTAAAAAGAAGACGAATAAACGTGGCGTGTTTACAAGAAACTAAATGGAGAGGAACAAAAGCGAGAGAAATTGGTGAGGGATATAAGTTTTATTACTGTGGAAGTGATGGTAAAAGAAATGGTGTAGGAATAGTGTTAGACAGCAAATTGAAAGAAAGCGTGATGGAAGTACAAAGGATTAATGATAGGCTCATAGTTGTGAAGATTATGTTAGAGAATGTAATGTTGAATGTAGTTAGTGTGTATGCACCACAAGTAGGATGCGATGAAACGGTGAAAGAGAAGTTTTGGGAGGATTTTGATAGAGCTTTAATGGCCATCTCTGTACATGAGGAATTGATTGTTGGAGGTGACTTTAATGGACATGTAGGAAGAATGAGAGGTGTTTATGCAAGAGTACATGGTGGATGGGGTTCTGGAAGTCCGAACAGTGAAGGGGAGATGCTGCTGCAATCCGCTACTGCATTTGACCTGGCAGTAGCCAATACTTGGTTCCAGAAAGGAGACGAACACCTGGTCACGTACAAAAGCGGTAACCACAAGACGCAAATAGATTATTTCCTGGTTAGGCGTAACCAACTAAAGCACGTCAAAGACTGCAAAGTGCTGCCAGGAGAAGACCTAGTCTCACAGCACAGGCTCCTGGTTATGGTGTCAGTAGTCAAGACACATAACAAAAAAAGCAAAGAGCGTCCTCCTCCTAAAATAAAATGGCATATGCTAGAGAAGAGTGACTGTGCGAAGAAATTGAGAGAGCGAGTGGTGGACAAAATGATAGAAATGGGAGACATGAATGATCGAAGTATAAATGAAAGCTGGAATGAGATTGCTGAGTGTATTAGACATGCAGCGAAAGATATTTTGGGAGAGACGAGAGGAAAGGGTACAATAGATAGGGATACATGGTGGTGGTCGATAGATATACAGAATGTGTTGAAAGAAAAAAAGAGGAAATTTAAGGAATGGCAGCGTATAGATCCGGAAAACACTAGCTTAAAGTCTGCAAAAAAAAGTGAATATGATGCTTTAAAGAAAAAAGCCAAGAAAGCCGTGGCAATAGCGAGAGCAAAAGCACAGGACAAACTATACGACACACTAGATAGTCCGGCAGGCCAGAAAGATCTATACCGGCTTGCTAGAGCAAGAGAGAGAAATGCGAGAGATGTTTGTCAGATAAGATGTATAAGGGATGAAACTGGAATGATTCTATCAGAAGATAGTAAAATCAAAGAGAGGTGGAAGGACTATTTTGAAAGACTGATGAATGAGGAAAACAACTGGAATGGGATTTTAGAGAGCAAACCAGTGAACGTGGGTTTAGTGAGAATGATTAGTATGGATGAAGTCAGAATAGCTATAAATGGAATGAAGAATGGTAAGGCAATTGGTCCAGACGGAATACCAGTTGAAGTGTGGAAGTTGCTGCGAGTGGATGGATGGATGTGGTTAGCTTTGTTCTTCAATAAGTTGTTGCAGGAAGAAGCCATACCTGATGAGTGGTGCAACAGTTCACTGGTGCCCATCTTTAAAAACAAGGGTGATGTGCTTGAATGCAACAATTATAGAGGAATAAAGCTAATGTCACATACTATGAAAGCCTGGGAGAAAGTTATTGAAAGGAGGCTAAGAGAAAAGAGTGAAATTTCACAGAACCAATTCGGTTTTATGCCTGGTCGGGGTACAACGGATGCCATTTTTGCTATACGCCAGCTGTGCGAGAAATACAGAGGTGCGCATAAAAACTTGCACATGGTATTCGTTGACCTCGAAAAGGCATATGACCGGGTACCTCGTGAGGTTCTGTGGTGGGCCCTTAAGGAGAAAGGTGTGCCTGGGAAGTATGTGCAGTTGATCCGAGCGATGTACAGCCAATGCAGTACCCAAGTCCGGTCTGCAGTGGGCAACACTGGCAGCTTCAGTGTGGCTGTCGGCTTACATCAAGGGTCGGCCCTCAGCCCTTACCTCTTCCTGATGATAATGGACGCTCTGACGTCGGGCATCCAGGAAGAGGCTCCCTGGTGTATGCTGTTTGCCGATGACATTGTGCTGGTTGCCGAGAGTGCCCTAGAGGTCCAGAGCAAATTGGAGGTGTGGTGGCACAGACTGGAGAGTGTTGGCTTAAAATTGAGCAGAACGAAAACCGAGTACTTGTTCTGTGATTTCGGTGGTCTCTTCGGTCCTATGCCCTTAGCTCTCGCTGGAACGCCCATACCAATCTGCTCCGACTTTCGGTACCTCGGGTCGCTTATCCAAGGAGATGGCGAGGTAGACCGAGACGTATCAAATCGGATCAATTCAGGATGGATGAAATGGCGACAGGTCACTGGAACAATTTGTGACCCACGGATGCCCCCCAAGTTGAAGGGTAAAATCTACAAGTCCGTGATAAGACCTGTCATACTGTATGGATCAGAATGTTGGGCTGTGAAAAAGACGGATGAAAAAAGATTGCATGTAGCGGAGATGAGAATGTTGAGATGGATGTGTGGTGTGACGAGAATGGATAAAGTGAGAAATGAGTATATTAGAGGAAGTTTGAAAGTTGCGCCAGTGACTGAAAAGTTGAAAGGGAATCGTTTGTCTTGGTATGGTCATGTAAAGAGGAGAGATGAAACGCATGTTACTAAAAGAGTTATGAGTATACATGTGGATGGGTGGAGAGGGAGAGGGAGGCCAAAGAAAAGATGGATGGATTGTGTGAACAGTGATATGAAAGAAAAGGAAGTTAGTGATAGCATGACGGTTGACAGGATAGAATGGAAGAAAAAAACATGTTGTGCCGACCCCAAATAAGATGGGACAAGGGCAGGAAGATGATGAGTATAATAAGCATAGCATAATCAGCCTTTTAATGTTCCCACTGCTGGGACTCAGGCCTCCTCTCTCTAGGAGAGGGAATGGGTCGTAATTAACCACGCGTGCCCAGTGCGGGTTGGCGAATGTTACATGTCTTCGAATATTTGGTTCTAGGACATGCCGGTTTCCTCACGATGTTTTCCTTCACCGTTTTGAGAGCAGTGGTGATGAAATAAACTACACAAAGTAATGCGCCTGGCTGGGTTTGAACCCGCGACCTACAACTCGTAAGTCGGGGCCGTTACCATTCGGCCACCACTGCTCTCATATATCTCATAGTAATTTGGAAATGTTTGTGTAGGATTTCTTATACCAATTAAGATTAACTTAATAAATAATATCTCTCCTATATTGTCTATATAGCTGGCCCGACAGACGTTTTCCAGAATTAGCTATGAACTCTAGTTCTAAGAATAAATCAAGATCAATTGGACCGGAATTGAATTGTTGAATTGTTTGTTTGTTGAATTGTTTTTGTTGAATTGGGACCGTGCACTAGATTCTGAAGTTTTTTATATGTGCCTATGTAGGCTTGTGTGAAATAAAGTAATTTTGCTATTGAGTTTGAATTTGAATATTAGTTCATATGTGGCATCACAGAGTTTTATAGATTAAGATAATTTTGTTTTTTTTTTATTATTATTAATGATAGGCTCGCGTTTGACCGCCATCTCATCCGATGGTAAGCGATGATGTAGTCGACGATGGAGCACGCTTGCCTAGAAGTAGCCTATTCACTCTAGATTTAAAGACCCCTAAATTGTAGCTATCAGGAAACACAGACTCCGGCAAGGAATTCCAATATTTATAATAGATAATCATGACACGGTCATCACAGGAAGTAAAAAACGTTAGCACAATTATCAAAATGACGTGATCACAATTTTTTCCATCTCACAACAAAACGATTTAATGTATTGTGTTGCCGACGTTTAGCAAAGCTTTAATAGCTGTTTAGTGCGTAGGCTTAGAGTGATGGGTTCCAATAAGTTTGGTGGCTCGCTTGCGAAACTGAACGCAGTACAGAAAGAGATTGATTGTTGCATGGCGCGTGAAAGAAATTCATTATTTATATTAATTGTTTTTTTTTTCAATTGTGTGGTCTGCTTTGATTAACGAAATATTTTTTATTTAATGTAGGTGCTTACGGGTCGTGGGGCTCTTTGGACCGGGACCGCAGTCCTAACAAAATTTTTTTTTTTTTGGTGGTATTTTGGGACCCACCGGCAAGAGGCAGTAAAGTACAGTTACCAAAAGAACTGTGTTTATTTTATTTGTGGTCCCAAAATACAATTCAAAAACAATAATTATTTTTATAGGTGGAAGTTGAGACCGCGGTCCCTTTCCAAAGAGCCCCACGACCTATTACTCCATCACCCCTACTTACCCTATTGTTTTATTTTCTTGACCTATGTTTTTTTTTTCTATGATTTAAACTAGTGCATAACTGCGATCCCACCAGAAGGTAAGAGATGATGCAATCGATGATGGCGAAGCACACTTGTTTATTAAGAATCTATTCACTCTAGCCTTGAACACACCTAAATTATAGGAATAGGAAGGCCACTGCAGGCGAATTGTTCCAGTCCTTCGATGTACGCGATATTTAATAAACGAGGAACGTATGATTGTCCTTGATACAGAAAAAAAGGAAATAATATAACTACTTTATTATCAATCTTGTTGTCAAGATTTGTTTGTAGTAAGCACATCATAATGTACAGTCAGGGAAAAAAAGTGCAGTTGCACTCTACCAATGCTAAAGTGTCTAAAATTTCTTTGTTGTAGAAGTTCAATAGTCCACAACTACTTATTAAATACTGGCGCCTCTCATTGAAAACGAAGACAAGAAAACTGTGCGAAAAAAAAACAGACGAAAAGAAAAAAATATTGAAATATTTTTTTCTTTTCGTCTGTTTTTTTTTTATTATTCGATTAGGTAAATATGATCCAGGTGACGTTTTAGTTTGCAGCAGTTAAATACATTTTTGGAAACTGTGGTCCTTTCTAATGAGTGGGAGTGGCGTATCAATAAACGCTGATGCCGACTTCGGCGATACTTTAGATTCTATGCTACCAATTAAATCAGTCATGAACCTCAATGGTTTATGACTGATATCCCTCTTCTACAAAGAAATTTTAGACATTTTAGCATTGGTAAGGTGAAACTGCATTTTTGACCCCTGACTGTACCTACTATAATGCATAATTATGTACGATTTTATTGTTTGTACCAACCCGACCAACCTACCTGTGTACCTACCTACTTCTTAACAAAGGTTATCTATAACCTAGCTAGGTATGACAGCACCTCACCCATCAAATTTTGTATTATTTGTACACTGTAAACGATTATATACAATACATATATTAAAAGATATACATTTTAGATATACATTTATTTTAGATTTTTGCTACAAGAGAACAATGTTTATTTATTTAAGAAATAAAAAATAACTGGGTACAGTCTAATTGTCAGATCACAACACACACAAATCAATATTATTAATTGGTTGCGTGTAATTCTACGGACCAGTCAAATATCCAAGAAAGGTGAGACATGCGTGTGGCTTTAGTTTCTAAATCTGATTCTAATTCAACAGAACGCAATTTGCAAATCAATTCTTTAAACCGGTATGGACCCATTAAATAATTAAAAATACCAACATGGTATTGAAATTAGCATATTTTTTAACTATGACTCTTTCTAATAGGCCAAACTTCCCATGATCGATGGGAAAAAAAATAGCGAAACGATATCAATTATAAAAGCAAATACAGACAGAATCATTCCACATTCCTTAGATGACTTCACGGTTTTTGTGGCCTCGAAAAATTTTACATCAATTTATTTTACGTTTACTACAAGTTTATACTAAAATATTAACATTTAGTTAAGTGCCAACACATTAGGGTTTTCCTATTCCTCGCTTTGCCCATCTGTATGTAGATTTATCGGTGATCTGAGCGCGTGCTCATTCGTGATTGACAGCACAATGTGTCACATGCAAATTCGCCAGAGGGCGCGACCGGGCTGTAGGTACACTTTTGCTTGCACGTAAGTGTATGCTAGGATGGGTTTTGCGAAACTAAAGTTAAAGTAAATGTGAGTTATTTAGATTTATAGTTTTTGTGGTTTTACGTGTAGAGTTGAATGCGTTTGTAAATGATTGTTTTTGTACGTGTAATGGAAGGTACTTCTGTTTATTTTAAATTCAAACGTTGGTTATTAATATTGCACCTGCAGACTATGATTACACACAAAGCATTTTTACTGACTGTACCTTATATTTTTGGACTTGTTTTTAAATATGAATTAAAACAAATACCAGTGGTATTACTTGTTGGTATTAGAACAGAATAAATCTTAAAATTGTTTACGTTTTTCAGGACTTAAAGGTAATTCTTTTATCATGTTTTCCATTAGACATTACTTCAGTCTCTTGATGTTTGAGGATCCCAAAAACTCCAACAAACTGCGCTTTCTCAGAAGTATTACGAAATTAAGTGTTATATGTAAATTGTGTTAAAAACACACGCATTCATAACACACCGAAAAATGAGCTCAAGAAAGAAGCCATAAACATATCTCTTACCTTATATTTTCATTGAAAACAAAATTTTAAGTGATGTTTGTTCTCGTAAACGCAAAGTGCATTGGCACCCGGTAAACGCAAATATTGGACCAATCGCAAATTAGAATAATATTTTCGCATACATACTATTGATTGGTATTTGTTTTTGTTAGCATTTCCATACGTGGTGACGTTAGGGTCACCGCATACGGGCCACCGGTCACAACCACAAAACGCCGCCACCGGCATATTTCCTGTAGGTTTCATACATTTTATATGGATTCGCCGCACACGGTTGACGCCGGTAGCCTCCACATGCTACAAATCGCCACTACATGCTTCTTGTGGCCCGAACCGGCCACTAAACGCCAATACAAAACGCCACCGCACGCCATTTGCGCATTTAAACCTTCTTTGACAGAGTCTATTATGATACTGCGCACATGGGTTGAAAAAAGTAGCAGCCACCGGCCACAAGTGGCTTGTGGCCGCTTCTAGCTTCCCGTGGCGGCGTTTGTGGCTTTGGCATGTGGCCCGTGTGCGGCGACACTTAGTGGTCTTATTTTGTGGGAAATTCCTGTAAGTTGTAGTGATGCATGAATGATGAGTATTTTAATGTCCGTAATTTTTTTAGGAAAATACTTTTTATTTTTGGGGTGCAAAATCACACAATTATATAAATACGACTGTTGGTGAGTGTGTGTTTGACGGTGACCGTGTACAGGAGTGGAAGTTTGGATTTAAATTTATTTAATTTGACTTTAATTTAATTTGTTATAATGAAATTGAATTTTTTTTCAATTTAAATGTGATTAATAAACTTATTTTGAATTAGTTATTTTGTAAATATGTATTTTTATTCAATACTATTTCAATGCGATTTTATCTTATTCTATTTCATTGTTTTATTGCCATCATTTTAAATATTGAAATGAAGATATTTTATATGAAAATGGCAATGGGTGCATTTTACCTGAATAAAAGTGAATATAATAATAGTAGCAGTATAGGAATAATAGTTTAAAAAATATACTTCCACTAATTATATTATTGTCTATGATTTGTAAGATAGACCAGAATCTGTTAGAATGCTGCTTGGCACATCGCAGAATATATTGATAATTGATAAATGATACAATTCCCAGCCCGTCAATACCTAGGTCCCATTACCAGCATTTCGAAAGACTTTTGCACCTCATCCATCAACTTCTGGACAACCAGACACCCAGACTGCGGTGTCAGGGCCGATATAACGATGCAGCTATTACCAGTTACCTACCTGTCACTTTAGATTCACCTATACGGGCGCATTCCCACTAGGCATGTGCGAAGATGTGTAGCAAAGCTGTGAAATGGCGTGGAGCTGAGCGGAGCGGGGATGAGTAGAGGACTTTTTTCAGAGAACGCAGGCAAGGTGCGATCACACGTCCACGCTTTTTTAGAAATACAAATACCTAGCTCAGCTAAACTTTTTTCAGTAGAGCTAGGCCAAACCAAGTCAGGAAAATGAAGTGAAGTGACAATAATAGCCCATCGGGGACAGTGATTAAGCTACCAATGATCACTAGAGTATATTCAGGACTATACAAGTAATAACCGCTTTCTACATCAACCTTTTGATCAAATCCTTCAACGAGAGCCTCCTGAGGTATTGATGAAGGCTCATGGCTGTTACGCAATTGGCTGACACACATAATCGGTACAATTATCGCTGAGATACACCGACCACTTCGCGAGCCAAATCAGTATACTTCTGCTTGTCTTTCACGAGGAAAATTTGTGGTTTTCTTCCTCGTGCACCGCCTAGCTATCTCGCTCTTCTCTCGTGGAAAAGCAGCCTTACCAGCTCATGTCAGTTTACGCAGACTGCCGATCTTTTAACCCGGCACGGCAGTAGGCATGGTACCGTGCCATTTATAATACCTATTTACCGTTTGGAGTTCGGACTATTGATTATGCAAAGAGGATGGTAAGGTGAAAGTGGGGTTTTTGGATCTACTTTCACGGCTTTGGACTGTTTGAGTACTCGGTTTTGCTCTTAATTTGCTGTGTGAAAATATGTTTTTTTCTTTCAATATTTTGGATTCTCATTCTGTGCGATTGTCATTATCGCCACCTCTTTCGGCACCTGGATTGATGTCGCTTTTTTTTCAGGAACGGTGCGTGTAAAATATAAGTATATCTGCCCCCCTAGCCAAGTTACAACCGTTTCGTTTCGATTCTCTTTTCGTTGTTCGCTTCGAGTCGGCCACGCCTCCTATTCATTTGTTCTGACGTCATCTTAACGCTCAGTCACGTGGTCTGAACAAAGTAATAGGGGGCTTGGCCGACTCGAGGCTGAAAGCATATAGGGCAGGCGTTTTCCTAGTACTGGGTCAGAAATGATTGAGGTGGTAAAACAACCAGTTTCATTCAGATTTCACTTTCAGATTGAAAGTAGTGAAAAGTAGATACTTACACAGAAAAGATTTAAAAAAAAAACCACTTTCTTTATACCTACTGTGTTGATTGAAAATAGTTGAAAATAAATACTTCTGTCTAATACTAATAAAAGATAAAACAATATCACTTTGGATACGATAAACTCAAGGTACAGCTAAATAACAACTAAAATATGAGTCAACTTTAAACAAAACGACTAAATTTCTAAATAATAAGCAAACTCATGCGGGGACGTTTAAAAGAATGACCGTGACCCTAGAACGCGCAAACTGCAACTGAAGGACACAGGTGGGTTTTAGTCAGTTACCCTTTCGTTCTACCCAGGGTTCTGCGACGCAAGGCAAAGAATGGACCTAAGAGTGGGTTTTAGTTAGTAAAAGTCTGACACACCCTCCCGCGCCACCCTAGAGAGAAGGCCCACCTAAAAAAGAAACCCTAGCTCGGAAGAAGTCGTTTGTAGATAAACCACCTCAAAATAAAAAATAGCAAGCAAACCCAGGCCAAGCCACTATGCTGGCAGGACATAACACATCTAATAACGCATGTTTGTACCCGCCAGTACAAATAGACCGACAGACGGTAGTCAAGTGTCCTTATCTGCGCGCGCACTTTACTCGCTGCGATTTAGCTCTCGTGAACTTTACACGCTTGCTGGGTTGGGTTGCGTGCGATATGAGGGGGTGTGAGAAGTTTTGATACTTGAGTCATACAGACACACTCTCTTAACACATCATTGTAAGCACATACTGCGCTTTGTTTGTTTTTGTACTGTGCTGTGGTTTTTCGACATAATTCAACAAACAATTTGTTGTATTTTAGCTTAAGAGGAGTCCTTCAATTCGTCTTAGTTGTGAGAGTGACACTGGGTATATAAAAATTAGAGGCCGTTTTTTTAGCCCCATACCATAATTATTATTCAAAATAAAAGACTCGAGGAGACGATTTAAAAAGTTTCACTTACTAAAATGTACGTAATAAAAAAGTTGCCAGTATTCAAGAAGAAGAAGATTTGACACCATTAGGTTAAATATATGGGACTTGTTTCGAACTTTTAAGTTGTTTTTTGCGGTTGGGTTTTTGTATTCATTTTTATGATTAGATGCAACAGAATTTTACTATAATGTATGTAATGTATAAACAACAAAACATTATTAAAAACTTAACTAAAACACAAAATTACGATCAAGTTCGTAGTAGTATACTAGACTTAATTCAATATGACTTAATCAGTACATTAAGTCATCTTGAATAACTTTATAGTGAAATGAAGAAAACTAAATAACTGACTTTAACAAATGTATTGGTTTTTTTTTTTTTTCGGTGGGAAAATCATCTTATGACATCCCCCGCCCTTGGGCGGGGCGGGAGATTGTGTCAGACTTCTACTGACTAAAAACCCACTCCTGTTCCTTCGTTGCCTTTCGTACCAGGGCCGAGTCTTCCTTTCAGAATCAGACCCTTGGCCCCAGTAGGCTTCGACCCTGCTAGGCCCCTACAGTTGCTGACATCTCCTTGAGGCGCGCGTGGAACAGCACGCGCGGTCGACGACTTGGGCTCGGTCCGGACGGTTACCGGACGGTCGGACGGCGAGCCACCCATTGCTCGCCGTCCGCAAGCCTGCGCCTACGATGGCCGGAAATCGGGATCGGAATCCCGGCGGCGATTGGGGCGTGAGGACCGTTGCCTCACGCGATCGGCCGCCTCCTTTGCTAGCATTACTGCTTCGCAGAAGGAGGCGACCGCCTGCCACTCCTCCTCGCTCCGGACCATGGCCTGTACCAAGGCCCGGCGCGAGAGATCGCCGCCGCCGATCGCCCTCACGAGGACACGGCGTTGCTCTGCCCAAGCGGGCCACACCTCCACCGTGTGCTCCACCGTGTCCTCCGGGTGGTCCACACAATGGTGACACCCGGGCGTTTCTTCCGCACGAATCCGGTGCAGGAACCTCCCGAACTTACCATGTCCGGTGAGGACCTGCATCATGCGGAAGGTAAGGACGCCGTGTTGCCTTTCCAGCCACTCCTCAAAGAGGGGGACTTACCGCCATAATTATGGCGTGCCCAGCACTGGGTTGCGATAGTCGCTGTCGCCATTCCGCCATGAGACCCCGCCGGAGCTCTGTCCGCCATGCCGCGACTTGTCGTGGCAGCGGAGTTTCGCCCCGACGTTGCATCTCCACGCGCAGATCGTGCATGCGTGCAAGGCCTGTTGCCACCAGATCCCATGGTGGCTGGCCAGCAAGGAGGCTCGCCGCTTCGTGGGAAACCGTGCGGTATCCCCGCACCATCTGTATGGCCATGACCCTCCGGCACGCGTTCAGCTGGGCCACCGGTCGCTTTCGCAGTGACGGCGCCCACACCGGCGCCCCATAAAGGGCCATGGACTGGACGATGCCTGCGTAGAGCCTCCGGCAGGAGGCGTCTGGACCCCCGAGGTTGGGCAGGAGCCGCTTGAGGGCAGCCCCAGTCCGATTCAGTTTAGGAGCCAGACGTCAGAAGTGCTCCTCGAAATTCCACCGGCTGTCGAGGACGAGTCCCAGGTAAAATGTATTGGTTTGCGCTGTGATTACTATTTGAATACTAGCTTGTGTTTGGAAAATTGCCTATAGTGTAATAAGTAGTTCAATCTGTGACTACGAGTTCTATTCAATGCATTTCAAAACTAGATACCGTAAATCTTTGATCAAAGCGGTGGTGTTGTTCGATAAGCAACGATATGCAAAAACAGTAAGCTTTATCTTGAAAAGCTGGTTTATTAATAAGTAGAATTGGTTAAAACTAATCTACACTAATATTTATATTATAAAGAAGTAAAGTTTTTTTTTGTATTTTTTTTTGTTTTTTTGTTTGCAGGAGGTAATCTCTGGAAGTACTGGTCCGATTGTTAAAATTTTTCATCAATAAAAAGTTGCTTTATTCCTGAGTGATATATTTAATGTACGCAGGCCAAGCCGCGGGCAAAAGCTAGATTGTTTAACAATTGTAGACCTTACGATATTCACACTCTTGGAATTTTCACTAGCCTGTGATTAAAAAAAAAAGTGATAATATTGTTTGTTATTTGTCGTGTAAGTTAATAATTTTTTACAAAAATTACTAAGTTCTAACACAAAAACTTATCCAAATGATCAAAACTTCTCAGTCCTCGTACAGCTATCAGTGAGTATACTCGCTAGATGTTTGCGGTGTGAATGGAGCGCGACTCCTGCGCAAGTTGGGTTCAACAGCACATGCGCAAACAGCACTGCGTCAGCACCAGTGAAAGTGCACGGATTTATGATATTTATTATATAACTACCATTCATTTTAATATAACATAATTCCTGAATGGTGAGACGGCAGTGGGCTTGAGCGTTAAGTTGAATCGAGGAAAGTGATATGCGTGACCAGAGGGCTGGCTCCTCATTTACCCAAAAAATAACATCGCCAGTTAACGTGGCAATACTGCCAGGCACATTTACGTTGAGCCTTGATGATTGATACGTAGTTTGGCTAAAAAATACTACTACACTTATAAACAAATCTCTTAACTAAATTTCTTTAAATATGGCGTCAAAAATTCCTCCGCATTGCTGTCAAGTGTGTGCCCAAAAGACTAGCAGCATTGCCACGTTGTATGACAATGCTTAATCTATGGCAGAGGTAAAAGCCAGCCCTTGGGGCACGTGTAGTGTCAACTAGGCATTGGCATAAATCTTTAAAAATAAGAATAATTGTTTGGAAGTATTTCCAGAAGAAGTATTTCAAGCTCTAATGACACCACATTAGGGCTTTATTTTTTTTTCCCTTATCCTAGAGTACACCCAAAGCGTGGACCCTAATTTTTATTACAATCTAGTCTTGTATATAGATTACTAAGTAATTTAATTACAACCTAAATTAATAAATTGTTTTCACTAAGAATTTGTTTAATAGTACTTTTCTTATTGCCTCTTGTGTTTATTAGGTAGCACTTATGCTATATTACAAACATTTTGTCATTATCTGTGGAAGCTTGTAATTAACAATTCAGTTATTTATTATTGTCATTATAATGTTATTAGTCTGTAAGCTTTCCTAAAATGTGCAAAATAAATAGAAATAAAATATTACATCTCTCTATTCACTATCATCATCATCATCATCATTTCAGCCGATAGACGTCCACTGCTGGACATAGGCCTCCCCCAAATGTCGCCACAACGAACGGTCCTGTGCGTCTCGCATCCATCGGATTCCCGCAACCTTCACCAGGTCATCGGTCCACCTTATAGGGGGCCTTCCAACACTGCGTCTTCCGGTACGCGGTCGCCACTCCAGAACCTTTCAGCCCCAACGGCCATCTGTTCTGCGAGCAATGTGCCCTGCCCATTGCGACTTAAGTTTGGTTATATATTTAGACAACAAAAACATTTGACAGAATTATATTCCCTCTGCTATAACAAGACAAAAGTGAACGACGACTCGATAACGAAGGCTAAACGAAGATTGCTACACTGACATGTATCAAAATGATGCATTTAGCATTTAAGTACCAAGGAATGGGCACAAATATGTCCTTAAATGATAAAATTGTGATACAACGACCTCCTCCGGTCATATGCTCGACAGGTCCTCAAAACAAATCAATATGGTTACATCTTAACCTTTTCAAACGAAGTACTAACGTGTGTACGTTCACTAATTCATTGAGAAGCCTTGAACGTATGAGAGACAATGGCAGTTCACTCCTCCGGAATCGAACCCACGACCCGTGTGACCGCTGTAGCTATAGACTTGGGACTTTTAGTGGAGACATGTAGAGTACGAATAAAACAAAAATGTAAAAACAACTTCGTAGCAGGGATTTCTCTAGCAAGATAATGGGATTTTTAGTTAAAATACTGCGCATAAACAGTAAACTTGAAACAAATATTTGTATATACACCACAAATTTTTAATTAGTACAAATACGTAAAGGGCTTATTAGAAAAGGTCTTATTATAATTTAAGTAAAGTCTCAATTTATAATATTCGTAAACAGCAAAGTTATGAGTGTTTGTTAATATCCCAAAATGTCACTCAATTTATGGAAATATTGTACAGGTTATTGATTTAAATGAATGGCGATAAAAATGGAAAAACACTGCACGTAGTATTTTCTAGTAGCAATTGTTATGAATGATTGATTCAATTATGAATTTAATTTACCATTTATGACAAATTTTCGTGGACAATTTTGGGATTTCGTTTTTTTTTACTTTTGATTACACAAATATGATCAGTAATGGGTACTATAAAGCCTCATTTTTTTGTACTAATTAAAAAATGGGGGTATATAACTACCTATCTTAGTTTAATTTAAGGGAGTCAACCAATCCTAAAAATAATTTGAATTTTCCGTACAAAGTTGTCACCACACTGTCACACTACTATTATAATGGCTAAAGTTTGTGTGTGTGTATGTAACTCCTTTATGTTCAAACGATTCAACGGTTTTAGATGCAATTTGATGCAAGTGTAGATCATATCCTGGAACATGATAAAAACTATCCTATGTCCGGATTATTTTTCTAAGAGAACATACCACCCTCGTGAAAATAAATAATTATATTTACTTTCACGAGAGTGAAGCCGCTAGTTGAATTTAGTAAGCTGATAAAAATAGGATGAATTAACTATTACTAACTTGCAAAAGTTGTTAATTTTGATGAGCAAAAACAGTTTTAAATATGACCCGTTATACCCTGTATGAAGACTACCAGAAGACAATTCCAACACCGAAGTATTTTTTTTTTTTGCTAGTTTGTTTATCCTCCTCCTAGGCAAACGCCTCCTTCTACTCCATCCATTTTTCTGTTGGTTTTCATTCTGATAAAATCTGTCCAGTTCATATCTCCTTCGTGGTTATAAAATTGTAAAATCATGGTCACCTTTAAGCTGGAAAACAGCTATGCTGATCAACACGGTAATAACTTTTCTCATTAATTTTCCTATAATTTTGTATTATCAGTACATTATAAAATTCTATTACAAATTATTAAGATGGTACAAAGTAGTTTTAATCTGTCAAATAATTATTAAAGTTATGTGTCGAACGTCGATATATGATATTGCACCTGCTTTATACTTTGTCTTCAACAAAGCAAAGTAAAAGGTCCCAAGCGATATTAAATTTGCAGTTTGTGACATTAAAATTGTTTGTAATATAAGGACTTCTGTTTATTGCATTTTGTCATATAATGCCACTATAATACATTTCTCACTATCGCACAATTAAGGTACTACACTACTTAATTGAAAATTTAATAGTTCTGGCAAAGATTGGTCGTAAAAATTGATTAATTTGTCAGAATATATATTGTTCTAAATCTTTGCTGCCCATAATCTTAGGCGAGAAAATATAATGGACCATTTTTTGGACTCATTGACTATTGTTATTTTTGATAATGTAATTTTACTTAGTCCACCGGGCCACTTAAGTGAACGTGACTTACAAGGTTTTGTGTAACTGTTGTATACAACGCTATTTCTATTTTTAATGAAATCTTTGACAAATCGTGTTTTATCAAGCTAGAAAGAGTTTGGAGAACAAATCTAAGGGTCCGACGAATCTAGTCCGTCCTGATCATCCAGTCTTTGGGGTTACCTTTTCAAGAAGCCGTGAGACTGACCCAAGAACGTCATATTTGGTGCCAAATTGAGGCTAGACATCCACGATTTATACCAAAATCTTTAGTACTGAGGCACTGTTTATAAAGGCAAAATAATTTTTTCAACATTCTCTTTTTTTGCTCTGTCAAATATATTTTTCTTCTTTGTCTCCATCCAAGGGTTGTTTGTAAAAATTGCTTATAGTGATAAGACCACCTATTGTGACATAGTATTCATTTTAAGGTCCTACTGTATTTTTTTATGGTGCACAACAAAGAGTTTTTTAGATATCTATCATCATCATTTTACCCTCACTCTATGGTTACTGGGAGTTGGTGCAACAAGTTTTCTTCTTCTATTTTCAACCATCACGATATCACTGACTCTTTTTTTCTTTCATATCATTCCCCACACAATCCATGCATCAAGTTGTTTGCTAAGAAAGTTTTCAGCCTTATATAAAAAAGTCTCAAATCCATACTTTTTTACACCATCTTATTAATGAATCCAGGCCTACCTTTCTGTTGATCACATCAATCGCAACTGAGTCACCGTGTCATCGTTACACAACACGCCCACAGATGCGCACGAGTTTAGTAACCTCGGTTAATCAGTGAGTGTGACTCACTCATTGGTTGGAGGCTGCGAGGTGCGAGGGAAAAGTGTTTCAGGTTGCAGTGTTTCAAATGGCCCTGAAAGCCGCTATCGTCGAGTACTGGACACAATCTCAGTTCTGGCCATTGGGCCGGAGAAGAATAGCGAAAAAGAGTGATTTTCAATGTCCTTGTTTTATTTATTTATTAAAACTTTATGGACCAGTAAAACACACTGTACAAAGGTGGACTTCATGTTTAGACTTTTACTATCAGTCGACCAAAGAAATAAAAATGTGAGCAAGTGCGAGTCAGACTCCCGCACTGAGGGTTCCGTACAAACTACTATTTCCGAATGGAGTCTCGAAGATTATTTCGAATTGCAAAAAAGTATTTTTTTTTTGTGACGTAGCTAACAACAAATTTACTGTTTTCAGATTTTTTCCAATATCTGTGCTATAAGAATACTTTATGCCAAATTTCAGGATTACTCTATGAATTTTGATTCCTTTGAAGTTTGATTTTTTCACAGCTTCAAGGGACTGCAGACCTGAGTATATGGTTTTAATTTAAAAATCGATACCTCCGCGCGTTCCCGAGATAAAGGGTCTTGACTGACAGACAGACAACAAAGTTATCCAATAAGGGTTCCCTTTTTTCCTTTTGAGGTATGGAACCCCAAAAAGAAATAGAATCATTAAATATTTGTTCTATATATAAATACCTCCGGCTTGCACTGCTTTATTTTACAAATTCTAGAAAAAATAATTTTAGTGTTGTAACGGGCACATATTGTGACTTTTCAATATTGTCACAAAGGTTTGCAATAATTTCAATTTCTTATAAGCTTAGTTAGGCAGCCAGTAGTTACAATTACAACGTTCCATAATTTACTAAGTACCTATGTAATAGTTTAACAGCGCCTATCTATACAATACAATCGGCTGTCCATCTGTGTATGATGTTTGGATGTCCTATTTCGGTTTTGGAGTAACATCAATAGTGTAATGAGATCCCATACAATAGCTTTAGTGCAATTTTTTTAATGTACACGAACGCGTTAACGAATACATCAATTATATTTGTACGAGTACATTCTTTGGTATTGTTCGTCAAGTCGTTGAGCTGTCTTAAGTTGAGCTAGGTTTTCGAATACTGCCAAAGGCTTCCACTAGCTGGACAAGTCCACTCAAATCAGTGTGGTTCTTTCTTCAAAAAGCATCTCAAACACTAATTTTCATGGTTCCTAGATGATTTATAATGATAATAATAATATTCCACAACTATCGCACAACGCCGTCTAGTCCCAAGTTAAGCAGAGCTTGTGTTATGTATGGGTACTATATATATTTCTAAATACATACATATATAGATAAATTACACCCAGACACAGAACAAATGATCGTGCTCATCACACAAACATTTGTCCTGGGTGGGAATCGAATCCACGACCTCCGGCATAGCAGTCAGGGCCACTAACCACTAGACCAACAGGTTAGGATTTGACTATTACATGTTTAATGGACTTTGACCCCTGAGTTTGTTTTGTTGTTTTTTCTCAGGGTAGTCAGCTAGGAAACAACTCTTTGAGATTAAATTAATGAAAAAAATGGACGTGTAATTTTGTTATTTATAACATATTTGCGAAGCAGAAAAACAGCCTTGTCATTTATCTTTGGAAGCCAATATTCAACTGCTTTCAAAATTTTCAAAAAATACCGAATAGTAACTGCCGATGAGGTTGCTATATTTTTCTTTGTATAAAAAAGTGCGCAGTTTTAGTAAAAAAGTTAGGTCAAAATAGCTACCTCGTATCTAGCCATTAGATAAAACGGTAGTAAAATGGTGAGAACACGATGTTTAAATAAAGACTATTAAAACCAGTGTATTCAACTACCGAATCGATCGACTACCGCACCACTATCGCAATATTTGAGTTTCTCATACCGGAGACGCATCGATCTGTTTCTTTGAACAAATATTATTGAACAAGATGTACTGATCTCTATGAATAATACTGGTTCTGATATTAAGGTTAATCGGGTTGATGTAAGGAAAATACCGTAATGGTTTTGATTGGGTATGGAAATAACATGATGCCTGGATGTCTGTATTTCCCGAAAGCGTAGCAGAGAAGAATACATTTGTAAAGGTATTCCATAATAGCTAAACTCAAGATACCTATGAGAAAGAATATTTGAACACTTTATTTATTATTAATTTATTTATAGTTTATTTCAGGCATTAATTAACCCATAGTAATAATATAAAATAAAATAAAATTGTCATAACATAATAACCACACACCACATCCCTGGACCCATATAGCCATATTGCCGCAAATAGTTTTTTTTTTGGTTGTGAAAATCATCTAATGGCATCCTCCGCTCTTAGGCGGAGCGAGAGGACGTGTCAGACTTTTACTGACTAAAAACCCACCCCTGTTCCTTGTATGCGGAAAGAGAGTTGATAACCTGATCTTCTTCTTAGCGTGTCGATGTCAAAACTAGTTTTTTTTTTCATAGATAATTCCTTGCTTGGTCCTGTACTCGGCCACGGCAATGCTGGACAGCCAGGAATTACTCCTGTTTCTTGGGTATGTTCACAAACTTGTAAATTCACAAACACAAGATACCCAGACCCGGAACATCTATATGTTGGCCATACAATTATTAGTTCCGTAAAGTTCCGCAGCAGTCAATCGCTCAACCACTGCATGCTTTTATTATTAAAAAAAATGGTTTCTTTTTTTATATTGTTTATTTTTGAATTTTTGCTGAATATTGATTATGACTACTGTGTTTAATATCTCTGATAGCCAAAATACAGGCTTTGCCTAGTTTGGCTACAGATGCTACCATAATGTTTATGTATTTACTTACCGCACCACATCATCATCATTATCATCTTCCTGCCCTTGTCCCGTTTTCTTTGGGGTCGGTGCAACACGTTTTTTTCTTCCATTCTGTCCTTTACTCGTCACGCTATCACTAACTCCCTTTTCTTTCATATCACTTCTCACACAATCCTTCGATCTCTTCTTTGGCCTCCCTCTCTCTCTCCATCCATCCACACAAGACTTAACGCATGTAGTGCGTTAAGTATGTATGTAAAAAAAAAATGTTTTTTTGGCAAATAAAAATAAACATTATTTATTATATTACTGCGCCAACCGTGCCATCACTCAGTAAAAGTCTGACACTATCTCCCGCTCCGCAAGAGCGGGGGATGTCATAAGATGATTTTCCCACCGAAAAAAAAAACCGTGCCATCAATATACGATACAACTACAATATGCGCTAGACTTTAAAGAGCTATAAAACGACCGAAACTGTGGTATCTTTGTTCATTTGCAATAAGATTTCCAAATCCATATATCACAAGTCCAAAACCAGAGCATTGGGTGTCAAAACTGACATTATTCGTATAAGGCTGCGTTTGTTAGCACATCACCTACGACCGTGTGCCTACCTACTGCGCTAGATCGACTTGTTGACTCTCTGCGTCCGAGGTGTAAACAACAGCTGATGGCTGCTTTGTTTCACTTTCTCTGTATGTTGACGTAGTTTTGAGATGTGTGAATTGATTATTAGGAAAGTGTTTTTATTTGTTTGACAAACTGTGTTCATACCTGATTGGGTTCCACTTTCTTCTTTTTCTTTTAGAACTTTGCTTCTTTATGGGCACAATCGGTCTTGTAATGTTCCCGCTGCACGGCTGGGACGGCAATCTAACACGATCGGAGAATGATCAGTTGTAAGACCAACAGTTTTACGTGCTTCCCGAGGCACAGGAGTCCAGGCTGCAACAGAGTAATTCGTTATGGAAAAACCTGATAGCACTTTTTGCTCGACCCGAAAATTGAACCCAGAACCCCAAGTTCAGCAGACGATACACCTTCGATATCCATTTTCATTATCAATAGAAGCATTACAGTTTGCATATCATTTCTGCATACGCTGTCTTAATTTAAATCACGTCATTCCTAATATTATAATATCCAGCCGTTATTATGTCTTGTGTGAGTATCCTGCTAACATTACGAGTGAGCGCGCTCGCCGCTCGGTAGGCAGGGGGGAGCGTCGCTACGTGCTCTCAAATAAAGTAAGCTGACACATTTGGAATGTGCTATAATTTTGTAGTGACACCAAGCTTCATGTGGACATATGTGGAAGGCTTTATCTATGGCGGTTTTCTTATGACGCTGGTCATCGCCGTGGAAGGAGGATGCAGCGAAGTGACCCGCACCGCTAGTTCGTGCTGTTAGGCGGTGTTGGTGTTTTTAGAATCAATAGAATGCAAATAAACCAATGCGTAATGAGATCCATTGTATCACTTGCTGCAGCGGTGCGCGGCGTCATGTAAACATCGCCTATGTCACTTTAAATTTAAATAAAGACACAAACACTAAAAACTGCAAAATAGATTTGATTTCGGAAGTCGGGGTGGAAAAAATTAAGAAATAAAATTAGAACCTCCAGTTTCTTTATCTTTCTGTCATGGAGTAGCTAAAACTAAACAGTGAGCAAGCTTTAAAGCATGTACCTTTAAAAAATGACAAAATGCCTAAAGTGGCTTATTCAATAGGGTGTAAGGTGAACTGTGACTGGCCTGTTGGTCTAGTGGTTAGTGGCCCTGACTGCTATGCCGGAGGTCGTGGGTTCGATTCCCACCCCGGACAAATGTTTGTGTGATGAGCACAATCATTTGTTCTGTGTCTGGGTGTAATTTATCTATAATATGTATGTATTTAGAAATATTTAAGTATGTTTGTCAGTTGTCTAGTACTCATAACACAAGCTCTGCTTAGCTTGGGACTAGACGGCGTTGTGTGATAGTTGTGTGAATATTATATATTATTATACTGTTCATATCTCGTATCAACGTCACGTTGGTTCGATCTGTAGCGATCTGTACGAAAAAAAGACAATATAGAACATCTTCAACGCCGTGTCCTCATGGGGGCGATCGGCGGCGGCGATTTCTCACGCCGGTCCTTGGTACAGGCCATGGTCCGGAGCGAGGAGGAGTGGCAGGCGGTCGCCTCCTTCCGCGAAGCAGTAATGCTAGCAAAGGAGGCGGCCGATCGCATGAGGCAACGGTCCTCACGCCTCAACCGCCACCGTGATTCCGATCTCGATTTCCGGCCACCGTAGGCGCGGGCTTGCGGACGGCGAGCAATGGGTAGCCCGCCGTCCGACCGTCCGGTAACCGTCCGGACCGAGCCCAAGTAGTCAACGGCGCGTATTGTTCCACGCGCGCCTGAGGGAGATGTCAGCAAATCGTAGGGGCCCAGCAGGGTCGAAGCCTACTGGGGCCAGTGGTAGTGTGAAAACGAAACCTGGGGACCTGGGACGAAGGCAACGAAGGAACAGGAGTGGGTTGAAAAAAAAACAAAAATAGAACATCTTTTGTTGGAGTCGGTTAAACTATCTTTTTAACGACTTTTTGCTTCTTAGTTACTTGTTAGCTCTTAGATTTTTAGTTCCAACCTAACTTGCTAGCTTTTCAACACAAACAAACGGTATAAGACTGCAATGCATGTTCTCTACATAGCATATAGCATAGCATAGTCAGCCTTATAATGTTCCCACTGTTGGGACTCAGGCCTCCTCTCTAGGAGAGGGAATGGGCCGTAATCCACCACGCGGGCCCGGTGCGGGTTGGTGGATGTCACATGTCTTCGAATTTTTGGTTCTAGGACATGCCGGTTTCCTCACGATGTTTTCCTTCACCGTTTTGAGAGCAGTGGTGATGAAATAAATTACACAAAGTAACGCGCCTGACTGGGTTTGAACCCACGACCTACAACTCGTAAGTCGGGACCGTTACCACTCGGCCACCACTGCTCACTCGGCCACCACTGCTCTCTCTGTTCTCTACAATTAAGAAAATAATATTGAACAGCAAGTTGGTGACATTTAATTTGTGAGTAGAAATAGAATCTGAGTGATAAAGAATAAGATATTTTGTAATTCGCGATGTGCTAACTCTTGACCTTGATCATACGTGATATAAAGTGATGAATGAGAACTACGATCGAATGAGTGAACTTACTCTTGCTCTGAACAAATCAAGTTGTAATTTTTAATTATTTAAAAAATTATATATAAACTAGTGCTTGACTGCGTTCCTACCTGATGGTAAGCAGTGATGCAATTACTGATGATGAAGCGCACTATTTTATTAAGAGCTTATTCACTCTGGCCTTGAAGACACCTAAATTATAATCGGACGGGAAAACCGCTGCAAGCAAATTGTTCCAGTTCTTCGCGATGCGTACGCGGTATAAACGGCGAGACGATTTAAGGTAAAAGCGCAGAAGATTTCTTCAATCTCATAATACGGCCCAGGTTCTCCATTTACTTACACAATTTCTGGTTAAGCTTTCACAAAATAATATTGTACTTAATTAAATTAATTGATAATAAATTACAAAGTTAACACTAATCAGTTTCCAATGTGTTAACTGCCGCCTCAAGCGTTGTGGATCTACGACTCGAATGTTTCGCTTCGAGGAAGATATTAATATTATTTATTGAGCTTTAATAATTACAATTTAGCAATAGTTAGGCAGGTAGTAAAGATTTGTAGTTCTAAAAGTTGAAGTTTTAAGTGCTTAGAGCTTGCTATCTAAGATGTTATTACCTTGTACACTAGAATAAAATAATTGTTTTTGCAATGAAGATTTTTTAAAATGCTTTTTGTGGCCTTCCACGCAGGCAGCCCTCTTGATGCCAAGTGGAAACTACTTCATATGGACGTCTGTGATTGATATCACATTTGGCATTGGAGATGCATTCGTCACTGTTTCAATGGAAAATTTTAAAATGTATTATATTTCTTTCCATATTATTGATTTCGGAGTAGGTATTGCAAAGCCATTTGTTAATATAAATAGTTTATATGGAACAGCCAATGGATGCCAATGGTGAAGCAGGAGGTAACAGAAAAGCTTAAATCTTACGCCAAACGTATTGAAAAGCACCCAAACACACATGCTTGTAATCTGATGCATAAAATCACTAACACATTTCATCGAATAAAAAAAAAAGTACCTCAAGACCTCATATGACTTTTTGGCATGAGCTAATGGACTAGCCACTGGGCTAAGTTCATTCAAGAGAAAGTGAAAATTCGTGACCTCTAGCTAAATGCCCTGAAGCAGGCAGGTTGGAAGAATAAACCAAACCTTAAAAAAAAGGAATAGTGCTGTCCCTTTTTTATAAGTTCGAAATCATCTCATAACCTCGTCCTGGGTGAAGTAAGAGGGAATATCAGACTTTTAACGACTGAAACCCAGCAGTATTCTTTCAGTTACCCATTGTTTTCCAGGGACGCGATGAGTTTGACACTTTCAAACAATCACGTAGCCCATAGTGCTGATCCCGACGAGATTTTCCATAACATTTCTTTAGAACCACATGCTTGCGCACCTAGGTAGGCCGGAAAACACAACTTGGCAAAATGGGGTTTTATAGACCCGTCGGATATTCAATGTGAGCGCGGTGCCCCTGTTCGAAACATGAGCCACATGTTAGAATGCCCTAAGTGCCCATGCACCTACACTTTGGAGGATTTAATTAGTGCCACCGAAGCCTGCAGATACGTAGCCACTATCACCATCATTTCAGCCGAAAGACGTCCACTGTGGACCTAGGCGTCCCCCAAACATCGCCGTAACGACCAGTCCTGTGCGACTCGCATCCATCGGATTCCCGCGACCCTCACCAGATCAAAGGTCTACCTTGTGGGAGGCCAACGCTGCGTCTTCCGGTAGCCATCTCCTGGCTCAAACAATTTAACGAGTTTACCATCGATTCAAAAAGAAGATGTACCACATGACCTCAGAATACGTCACTACAACTCAGGTGAAAGTTCCAAAGGGTGTGGTTCAGAACTTGGCAGTGTACAGTGCACGATAAAATTACAATACGTTCCAGAAACAATTAAATTAAACCAAAATCTAACTTAAACCGCCCCACCTACAAAGTCCTGCCAATTTCCCTGTCGTTTTTCACTCCAAGTTTACAAGTAAACAAACATAAGTTTATGAGGAGAATAAATCTTGGACAAATCGGTGTTTAGCGGGGTATCAGTTCGACCGCAACATGTGGTCACCGCTGTGGATGCGCGTGCGCCGACTGTCAAACCGCAGCGCCAAGCGCGCACGCGTTCAGCGATATCGATATGAATTTAAATCGGATTAAGTATAGCTTTGTTTTTGTTAAAGATTTTGTGGTTGTGGTTTTTGGGGTTTTGGATTGATTGTACAGTTAGATTAGAGGCCCTAACACGAGCTCTTAGGGCGTTTTCAATTTATGCGTTTTTTGACGGCTTGCTGCGGTGCCGATGCGGTGCGTTAGTCATACTGCGTACGGAGGATCGTATGTTTCATACAAAGCGCGCGGTGCGGAAACCGTGCGGGGAACGGTCGACAACAGGACGGCAACGTTACAGGCACCACGTGTTCAATTCGGTGTTGAATAGTGCGGTGTTGAATAGCGCATCACTGATATACAAACTCACGGCAGCCAGACACGTTTTAGGCGCTTGTTGTCGGACTGCTAACGTACTGCAACCGGCCGGCAACACACACAGCCGCACGGAAAACGTGCGGCAGCGGTCCGACATGAAACGTCTAAATTGAAAGCGCCCTTAACGCGATCCATTTTACGACCTAAATTGAACTGTTAAAGGGATGGAGCTATAGAAGAAAGAAAGAAAGAAAACATGTTTATTCTGCCCAAATAGACGCACAATAAAATATAGGGTGTATAGCTCCATCACTCTTTTTCGCTCGTAAGCCTGACATTTTATCACGTCATGATATTAAGGCCCTTGATACTACCTAATTTAGAAATCTTTAGTCTGTCATTGGTTAAAGTTCTGAACACCGATTTAAATGCAAGCAATAATCTTCCCAGAAGAATCGCCAAACTAAAGTGGCAGTGGGCAGGGCACATTGCTCGTAGAACGGATGGTCGATGGGGCCGAAAGGTTCTAGAGTGGCAATCGCGCACCGGAAAACGCAGCGTTGGAAGGCCTCCCACAAGGTGGACCGACGACCTGGTGAGAGTCGCGGGAATGCAGCGGATGCGAGACGCACAGGATCGGTCGTTGTGGAGACGCTTGGGGGAGGCCTATGCCCAACAGTGGAAGTCTTTAGGCTGAAATGATGATGATGAATAATCTTCCCAACAGAATTACGGTCACGGTAGTGGACCATGTATCTAAGCAGGTGATATAACACAAGTGTGTGCATAAACACAAGTGCACTCTCTGTTCCTTTACTCTCATGGTTCGATGAACGACCATGATCTGGAAATAAAAACCCAATAACACTTTTTGCTTGAACTCAATAACACTTTTTGACTTAGTTGACAAATATGTCACTTTTATTAATCTTCAGATTAATATTTTGACTGGACAGTTGGTCTAGTGGTTAGTGGCCCTGACTACTATACCGCAGGTCGTAGATTCGATTCCCACCCAAGACAAATGTTTGTGTGATGAGCACGATAATTTTTTCTGTGTCTGGGTGTAATTTATCTATAATATATGTATGTATTTAGAAATATTAGTATGTTTGTCAGTTGTCTAGTACTCATAGCACAAGCTCTGCTTAGTTTGAGACTAGGTGAAGGCGTGATAGTTGTGGAATATTATATATATATATATATATTATATTTACGATAACCATGGAGTAGATAACAAGACGTAGTCTGTGATCTCCTCGCCAACCACGTATCGAAATGACGTGCTCAGATTAAACATAGGCGTCACAAGTAACTGCAGCAGGTGGCCTGCATGAGCTCTGAGGAATGCTAATAGTCTGAAGTTTACCTTTATCTTGAAGTACTTGCTTTTGAATAACAGAATATCAGGTCACTTTGTAAGTTACTCGTCGTATTTTGTAGGTAGAGCTTAAGAGTGATTACTATGTTATTTTCTATGACTGTAGGTAAATCAGTACTTGTATGATTTTTGCGCCTAAACCGTAGAAATGTCTTATATTGCATTAAATCTGTCTACATATCACTAACACAATAAAAATAAATAAATAAATTGATAAGCGTAAGCATAATTCCCACGCAATCTCTGGCTCTACACCATAAGCCACCATCAAACAATACAGCTTGCCCTAATTTAACCTACGACCTCTACTCCACTTTCTCGACGCAACCAGTGCAAGGCGCAAATGTAACAGAGATGATTTATGGTAACTGTAGCGTGGGTGCATAGATTATCAAGTTACGGATAATTTGGTGAAATAATAAGTACGCCCCCGTAGCGTGGAGTAAGGGCACGTGGGATTGACGTACACTGGTGGACGAAAGTATTGGGTCGATCTAAGGTGGACGTCAAAACTGACAGATATATTTTGCTCTTTTTTTTCTGTTGATGATAGGCTCGCGCTTTACAAAAATATTTATTTATTAAAACTTCATGCAACACAAAGGTACAAAGGCGGACTTAATGCCTTAGGTTGCCTCAAAACGATTGTTAGGTTGCCTCAAAACGGTGATGGAAAACATCGTGAGGAAACCGGCATGTCCTGGAATCAAAAATTCGAAGACATGTAACATTCACCAACCCGCACTGGGCCTGCGTGGTGGAGTAAGGCCCATTCCCTCTCCTAGAGAGGACGCCTGAGTCCCAGCTGTGGGAACATTAAAAGGCTGAATATGCTATGCTATGCTAATGCCTTAGGCATTCTCTACCATTCAACCAAGGGTAGTGAAAGAAAACATGTTAGGTGCATAAAAAAAAGAAAAGATTAATAAGAAAACAAGGGATCAAATGTATATATATATAAAATAAACATAGATAAATATTTAAAAAATAAAAATAAAACACCTGATGGAAAGCGACGATGTGGTCGACGATCAAGATGCACACGCTTGCCTAGAAGCAACCTATTCACTCTTGACTTAAAGATCCCCAGGTTGTAGCTATCTAGAAACACAGACTACGACAGGGAATTTCATTCCTTAGTTGTACGCACAATGAATGCGTTCCTAATATTTTTTGTGCGTATGGGTGGGATGATTTCAACTTATGATTGCATGATTTTGCACGCATTCGTTTTATCTGTATTGTGAATATACTGTACTTATATTACAGTTTTACAACGACATATATTTAAGGAAAAAAGCATTAATTATGTGTAAAGAACTTTTACAAAAATTAAAACGTGCATAAAGCTAGCTCGTGCAATTGACAAAAAATGTAGGTAAATATCCTAATTTTTAATCTAGATCCGCATTAATAAATTAGTCGCAACATAGAGCCTGAGGTCAATAATTATAGAAGAAATCAATCTAAACTTGCTGTCAAAAAACACGTTATAATTTTTTTGAGACTACAATAATATAAAATTGGGAATCAAACGAGCTTACCTGTTAAGCGAAGTCTTGATTCTAATTTTATGAGCGCCGAAACTGAAATGCAATTCTATTATTGTTCACATAATGTAGTAATATTTTCATTACGGGTCAAAGGATTCGCAAGTTTAGATATATATAAAAAAATACAATCAATGTATCCTGGCAACACCATCGCGTCTAGATGTCACTTACTTTAGAGATTATAGGACAAGGAACAAGCTGTCTTTTGGACAGACTTGTTACCGCATACTTACATTCACTATTTCCCTGTAAGGATAACTGTGAGTTAGGTAGGTTAATTATTGCAGCTTTGGGGCTATTAACTAGTGGTGGGTGGGTGATTGCATTTCAGTTTCGGCGCTCATAAAATTAGAATCAAGACTTCGCTTAACAGGTAAGCTCGTTTGATTCCCAATTTTACTTCGCGCCGAAACTGAAATGCAATTCTATTATTGTTCACATAATGTAGATGTTTAGAGTTTGCTGCAATAATTAATTGTTACGCTATTGTTAGTACTGGTACTATCAACTCAAGTGCGGTTTCTTTTTATAGTAAGATATGAGTTGATTTCAGTTTTCCCTAAGGTTTTTTTGTCGCTACAGTCATACGTTCTTGCTGGGAGTGTCCCAAGGTGTTGACTAGACTATCCGTTCATTTTTTTTTTTTAAAGTATTGTGTGACAAGTATTCTCGTATTGTAAAAATATATTTGATTCATTGATAGGCAACTGATTTAGATGAGAAGCATGTTATCTTCAACAGGGGCAGTTATAATACCACGGTGTGAGACGTGTATTGTAATTAATTGGATTATTCTTAATGAAAGTCACTTATGACTTACTAGCTTATTTTAGAAATATTATATCATTACTCTCAGTATATTTTAGTACTTACTTGGTTATTTGTACATCATCGTTATATGTACCTAGCCAGGGGCGCCGATTATGAGAAATAAACAGTGGGTGCCGAGCACCCCTGAGAATAGACATCAAGAAACAGATAAGTAATCGCCTTTTAGGTTACGGTTACATTATAATATTTCTTGATACTAAAAACTAGTTTCATTTTTATAAAATGATTTCATTTTATATTTTTATCGTACATAATTAGTAATTAGGTACGCAGTATGTAAGTAGGACATTTATTTATTTGTCGGTTGATCAGTGTGCATTTTTCTTCTCACACTTCGCCACTTTTTCGAGTCCATCAAATGAGCATGAGCACCCATGTGGTTTTCTAAAAGCCAGCGCCCCTGTACCTAGCCGTTGATGTCGGGTATATTACAAGGTCATTATTACTAAATGTAATCAGACAAAAAGTTACTTTGGTTTTATAGTACTGCTGTTCCCACTTAACACAAAGACAATTTGTTGAAATCTATTGAAGCAGAATAATCTCATTAGTTGTTTTTATCATACCATAGTGATGTTTTAAATGTCACTGGGGGTAATGTAATTACATTACATGCATCATATAATTAGCCTTGCATTAGGCAATGCAATTAGGTACATGCATTATATATTATCACATTCATCATTTTCGTTTCAAACGATAAGTATCTATTCACATCTAAGTTATATTTGTGTTGACATTGTAGGTGACTGGTATGGAAGTCTAGCTTATCGATTTTATTATTATTATTCCGTTTGTTCATTTAACATAACATATAAATTATATTTTATTATATTAAATTATTATTATTAATAATATTATTATTATTATTACAATTTTTCTCTACTGCATGATACAGCTAGTATACTAACGTTTATTTCAGCATGTATGTGTATACTTGTATATACCTGTATGTATATGCATATGGGTCTATCTAAATATATGTAAATACAATTATTTTATACTTATGAAGACCATTTTATGTCATTTTTTTGTGCCTCCCGAAATGGAAGTTAATGCGATTGTCTTTCTCTGTCATCACAGTAGTATTTTTGTGTCACAGTTTATGTTATATGTAACGAGAAACTTTGTTTCTTGAGGGAGGGGTTTATGTCATGTCGATGGAATGAACTTCCTGCTAGGGACTAGATACCTAGAGAAGTTGTATGGTCACTGACTTTTCACGAGGACCTGTTGCACTAGTTGGTCCCCAGCATACACCCCCCCCCCCTTTTTTGTTTCAATGCAATTTTACTTTTGTATTGGTAAGTTAAGTACTTATAGTTTTGATGATACTAGTAATTCAAATGGGGTAATTCATTGCCTCAATTAAGTAAGTGTATTTTGAACATTCAGTCCCACTTAGCTATTTTAGAGAATAAAGAGGAGATAAGATATGTTTATTCTACCTGGATAAACATGAAATAAATTTAAAAGTATCAGCCAAAGAAAAGACTAGTTTTACTGTAGGTCATGTGTGGACCGGGTTTTAGCTGCACCGTAGACAAAGTTGTCTATTGCATTTCTGACACTGTTTGACAGTGACAACCTAACAAAGTAGAGAGAAGCCATAATTTCACCATATGACTTATAGGATACATATAGGCTTATAGGCATGATATTAAACTGTGTTCAGCAAACCATCCCTGTTCCAAAATTGGTGGGTATGCCATGCATGTTTTGGGAATGTCTGAATGATCTAACATAAAATCTAACATTACATTTCTTTACCAAGTGGTAGATAGTTGTCTACTTTTATGTTAAATTTTTAAGTTCAGGAGTCATGTATACTGCAAAGTAATTTTTCTATTAAGCGCAGTGAGATTTTTTGATTGTCATAGAAGTGAGTCCTTTGTGAAACAAGTTGCTTTGGTGCACACTTTTTGTGTCCCGTGGCATGAGAGCTCTTATGTGCCAAATGCATCAGAAGTAATGTTTCCATGACAAGGCCAGTTGTCTAGTCATGGGAAGCTTGTTCCTAGGTATTCCCTATAATAAGGCAATTTCCCTCCATACAATATTTGCTTTGAACACAGAAAATATTGTCAATATAAGACAATTGCTACTGGAAATGTTATACCAGTGCAGATCAAATTAAATCTGAATCTTGTTATTTCTGTTTTGTTACAACAAAGATTTCCCTGTTTATTCATTTATTAGGAGCACCAACCAGGTAAGTTTTTACAAAAGATTTGAATTTAGGTTTAGTTCTGTGCAATTATGTCAATAGCAGGCGTACACGGTTTGTGTAATTTGACATTCATTTATATTGAATTTTTAGTTTATTGAGTGATTTAGACATTAAGTAAGGTAGATACCTCATACCATTTTGTTCTAACAACTATTTACAAATATATCAGCACATATTTCATTATTTAGTTGTTGTATATCATTATAAGTTTATTGCTGACTTACTCCCTTGGGGTGATTATAAGTAAGTAGGGCTGGTGGTTTTGCCCGTCAATATTATTCCCTTCTGCTTTCAACAGTGAGAAGTTACTTCTTCTTAAAATCAATGGTAGCTTCCTCAAACCGCTCAGCCCAGCGGGTGGCCACACCAATTGTGGCATTGGTGTCATACATCAAGTATTCCAAGGTGCTGGTGCACGGGTTCTTCGAGCCTGTGAGGAGTTCCTGTAATTCTGGTATTGAAACTTTAGAACCTTATAATTTTATTCAGGACTGCTGGTATCAGCAGAGGACTTAACCTGCAATTTCCTTAGGTTTTGGTTCCTTAAAAGTTAGCTTACATGCTCTTTGAGCAAGGTTTTTACTATAAGCTTAAATACTGAGGATGTGGAATGATATGCTACCTATGAATTCAATCCGTTTAAATTATATCAAGATTTTCCATAGATATTATTACATGGAGTCATATCATAATCAACACTTACTGATATTTGTTGCTTTATGTGAACATATCATTTGTAAATTGTTGATGAAGTATTCATGTCACTTAGTGCTTAGATATATATCATTGTGAACATCTCGTGTTCCATGGTTTGTTTTTGTTTTTATTATTTTGAATATATTGCAGGTCAGTGTACAACATAACCATAAGGAAATAATAATATTTCTAGGTAGAATAGGTCTTTACTATTTAGCTCAGCAAAAAATAGGTTTGATAATCGGCCACCGTTATGCTCGCACTATGGCAGTATTTTCCACCAGCATTGTAGCCGGTGAGGGTGTCAATAATTCTGCCTTGCCTTCTCCCATGGTTTTGGGTTGGCTTCTAGTCCAACAACTGGACACTGGTGGGTATCTACCGGCAATCCGGCTAGGTACATTGGATTAACTTATGACAGTTTGGAATATCTCGTATTCTTTAGCATTAATTTGGAAAGTTTATAATTTACATATTAGGCAGTATAACTTGCCACCTTATGGTGGTTTGGAATATCTCGTATTCACTAAAGGAGTTTGAATGTTTTGTAGCGATCTACACATAGGTGGTGTACTGTTTTTACACGAATTAATAATACACAGATGGGTAGTATGAACTTGGCCTTCTCGTGACCTTTATAGGCACTGATAAAGTGGAGCACGTCGAACTTAGTCTTTTTGCCATTTTTGTTCTTTGGATTATAAATGAATGGGACTCACCTGCTATAACAGATGCATACCAGATTAGCAACGTAGAGTAACGAAGCCAAGAGTATCGCGTACTAGTCTGGTAGCTTACAATCAGTTGGCGCGTAAAAATTAACGTCGCCAATGGTATCTCGTACCCTGATTGAAGATTGATCAAGGCCTCGACTCGCAAGTCCGAAAAACAGCACTCGCTATGATCACTTAGTGCCTCCGCCATTGCCCGATGAGGATCGCGTCCTCGATGACAGGTTTCAGGGGCCTTTTCAGACTAGCAACGTAGAATAAGCCGCTAAAAGCATCACGTACCAGTCTGGCAGCTTCCAATCAGTTAGCGTGCAAAAACAACTTCGCTAATGGTATCTCGTACCCTGATTGAAGATTGAGCAAGGTTTCGACTTGTAAGTCTGAGATGCAGTACTCGCTATGATCACTTAGTGCTTTGGCTTTTGCTGGATATCGGTTCTTCATCCTGTGTGATTGTAGATTCAAGGCTTAAATTCGACACTGAAATTCGTTATTGCACAATACACTTTATAGGTTATCACTTGAAATTTTGTTATTTTGCTAAAGAAGGAACTATTTCATGTATTATAAATGAATAATAAGATGTATCGCTTGGGATTTTGTTAAATTGCTAGAAAAATACTATTCCATGTATCTTAAATGAATAATTAGATAGGATAAAGTTTTTTCCATGCGAAACTTTTACCGCAAAGAAAATAAGTGACATCTAGACGCGATGGTGTTGCCAGGATACATTGATTGTATTTTTTTATATATATCTAAACTTGCGAATCCTTTGACCCGTAATGAAAATATTACTACATTATGTGAACAATAATAGAATTGCATTTCAGTTTCGGCGCGAAGTAAAATAAAAATACATTCCACTTTTGACCGCGACTGTACCATCCTACAAGCACTGATCGTAAGAATTAAAGATAATGCATTACGAAATTGTACTTTATTAGTTTTGATGAGCAACGTAAAATATTTTGATAGCGCCATATTTATGACTGTGATACTTGGCTCGCTAATACCCATCTGTTTAATAATTAAGTGATATCTGATATTAATTGCGAGAGGATTATGTTACACCTGCTGAGATTAGATACGTGTTTTTTTATCGAGATTATTATTTTAATTCGGAATATATTTCGTAATTATTCCGAAAAAATAGATAGTCTTAATTAATGTTTGGCTTTGAAATATTTATGAAATAATGATTAAATCAAATTATTATTTTGGGAAATCATCAAATAACCCTTCCCACTCTGGGCAGAGCGAGAGGGTTTGTTGTTGAAGGGTAAGTGATTGTTCCTTCAGTTATCTTTTGCACTCCAGGGCCACGGTAATTCTTTCGAATTATTCCTCAACCCTGGTAGGCATCAGAGGGTCCCGTATAATTTGCTGATAGCTCTTTAAGGACAAAGTTCGCCGACCCAGGCTTGATCCTAATCGGACAATGAGCTACCCATTGCTCACCTTCCGTGCGCCCCCGCCTAGAGTGGCCGGAAATCGCCAGTGGGACTTCTGACACTCTTAATTCATCCCTACGTGCTTCAAAATTATCCTCCAGTATTTATTTCATATTATATAAATATTCCATATTTGTCTGTTTGCCTGAGCTTATGCAACAAATTAAAGATGCCATAAAAGCTACCAACAACACACTCTTTACAAACATACCTCACCAGTCAAAGGCTTCTGACTTGTCACTTCTAACAACACAGCCTCAAGAATTATACTTTCATACGAGCTACTACCAAAAAAAAAATTAGTGCTACTTAAAAAACATCCAACATTAAATAACAGACAGACTTACAAATCCGTGCACCATAATAGGGCAACCAAAAAAAATAACAATACTATTGAGACCAGGCTCCACTCGTCAGGCTTGCATACAATGCATAAAGAAACATTAGTTTGTCATCTTACCACATTAAAATTACCCATCATCCACGTTAAACTCAACCTTACCACCTCTGTATTAAGTTTATATAAATCTGCACTTAATATTGTATTCAAAACATTACTCCAAACACAGCCATGTTAGTTTGGTACCTTTGAAATTTTGGTTCAGGAACAAAACGGTTGGGTGGACAGTTTTCCTGGCCGCAAGTGTAAGTTTGCAAATGAGTGCGTTTGTGCCTGTGCCAAGTGGAGACAATGAGTCGGTACACATAAATAGTTTAGTCGTGAATGTAGGAACCTTGATTAGGATTGGCAGGAGAAGTAAAATTTCCACTGAAAGGTAAATTGACAAGTGAATTTTTTCCTAGACATGATAAAGAAGTTAATGAAAAAACGCAGCGTTGGAAGGCCTCCCACAAGGTGGACCGATGACCTGGTGAGAGTCGCGGGAATGCGGTGGATGCGAGACGCACAGGACCGTTCGTTGTGGCGTCACTTGGGGGAGGCCTATGTCCAACAGTGGACGTCCTTCGGCTGAACAGATGATGATGATGAATGAAAAAACATAAACAGTATTTATATTTCTTACATTTTTTCTTTACAGGAAACTAGCAACAGGATTTTCATTGTTGTACCTAATTCAACATATTTGCGGAAACGTCAACAAAAAGCTATGGCAATAAATCTATGAAAATCGAAAAAGTCTACGTGTACACAACATAGTACACAATGATTCCTTTAATTTTTTTCTTCTTATTAGTCGGGAACTCTTGTCAGAGTGGTCGTGGCCGTTCATGATGGACAGGACTCCAAGGCTGCGGCATGTCGAGCGATATTTCTCCATTTCTGGCGGTTATTGGCATAACGCGCACACTGTACTGCGGTCGACTGCGTAGCCCTGGTGACAAGATCGATCCAGCGTGTTGGAGATCGACCGCCGGCGCCGGCTCTCTTGCCTTCAACGCGACCGTGAACCACAAGTCAAGACTTTAATTTTTAATTATGGATATATTATAACTCACTGTATGTGAAAGTAAACAAACCCATCCACTTAAAAATCTTCATTTGTCATAAGATGATTTTCCAACCTATAAAAAAAAAAAACCATAATAATGCGATAATGTGATCGACGACCTAGGGGTAACCCAAAAAAAGTAATTTACCGCATCAGCGTCTTCACACATCCCCTGGCCCACATACGCTCGCATCATAATTAGCTGCGTACACGCAAGCCGGTAGCCGGACTAACTGCATTATAGTCTGACTATACTCATTACTTTGATGGAGGAGTGTTTGTGTGTAGGTAATGTCTTGTTTGTCTAATGGCTGCCCATGTTCCGAGGGGCTGTGGGGGTTGTTTGAAAGAAAGAAAGAAGAAAGAAAGGAAAAGAGTTTATTCACGTCAAACATGGCGCATACCTTAAAAATAAAAACAAATAACAACAACGAATTATATTATAAGTGGTAGGATATGCGTCACATCCGCGCAAAACGGCCAGCGCTCAGCAAAATGCTGGGGCTCGTGTAAGACAGAGCCTCAGCGCTAATTTTCAGCACCAGCCGTCGTCGACGGTGAGACGTTGATCGGCCAGCAAGGATTACATATTATATACTTAAAACCACAGCATAAACGAACCAATAACAAAAATGAAAATCTTTTTACAAATAAAAAACTTTTTACAAAAAAAAAAAAATACAACCGACTTCAAAGTAAAAAAACACTGAAAAGTGCAAAATAACTTTAATTTCGGAAGTCGGTGTTAAATAACGAAGAGACAAAACTATTATAGAAACACCGACTTCCGAAATTAAAGTTAATTTGTATTTTTTTTTTTTTTGTAAAAAGTTGTTTATTTTACACTTTTTAGTTATGGTACCACCACTAAAAAGTACCCCTCAGCAAAACTTAAATACCTTATAGCCAAAGTGCATCTCATGACAATTCTAATAATCCCAAACACGGTTAGATTACATTAATTTATTACAGAGTTCCGGTGCCTAACTTCAGGCTTCATCATCAGATCAGTTCGATATATTCCCTTTCTTCTTTCAGTCAGTCATCGCAATTATACTTGTTACGACGGTTCTGCTGTGATTCTATGAGGAGTTCTGTTCCATATCTTCGAAGTTCATGATCAGATCATAACAATATTTCTATGGGACCAACTCGGAAGCATATCCTTTCAACAAAAAAAAAAAAATATTTTCAAAATCGGTCCACAATTGACCGAGAAATCGGTAAACATAAAGTATGCTGCAAAAGTGCTTTGATGGGTGACTGTACATAAAAAAAAAAATACATTCAGCCGAACATAGAACCTCCTCCTTTTTGAAGTCATCGAAGTTAAAAAAAAAGTAACCGCAGCCCAGGAACGCAAAGGGCAACTGAAGGAACACAGTTGGTCAGGTTGGTCTGATAGTAAAAATCTGAGAGTAAAAGTCCTCTCGATTTACCCGGAGAAAGAGCAGTTATTTAATTATTTCCCACCCTTAAAAAAAACATAGGGACTACCAATATTCTAATTTTACCTGTTTTTTAGGGTTCCGTACTTCAAAAGGAAAAAACGGAACCCTTATAGGATCACTTTATTGTCCGTCTGTCTGTCTGTCAAGACCCTTTATCTCGGGAACGCGTAGAGGTATCAAGTTAAATTAAAACCATATGTATACTCAGGTTTGCAGACCCTTGAAGCTAGAAGATCGAAAAAAATAAAATACGGCAGTTTATGTGGCAAAAAAACGTGTATTTCGACACTCTCAAGGGAATCAAAATTCATAAGGTACTTCCCATTGACCCAGAATCCTGGAGTTTGACTTGAAGCAAGGTCTCATAGCTTAACTATAGGAAAAACCTCTGAAAACTGTGAATTTGTAGTTAAAAAAAAAAACTTTTTTGCGATTCCGAAAAAAAAATCTTAGTAACTCAATTCGGGAACCGAACTATTTTCATAGGTAAGTTTACACGGAGCCCTCGGTGCGCGAGTCCGACTCGCATTTGCTCGGATTTTTTTTTACATGTGCTGTGTACAACACTACGTTGTTATACAGCTCAATTATATATATATATACGTTTACACCGCGTCTTCCCGTCTGATTATAATTTAAGTGTCTTCAAGTCTAGAATAAACTAGTGCGATTCACCATCAACGAATACATCACTGCTTACCATCAGGTGGGGTCAAGTTACTAGTACACTAGTTTATGTCAATAAAAAAAATCATTTAGACAAGTTATCGATTTGCACTATAAATGTGAAAAAGATTTTCCTAATCAAAATATATTATGCTGAGCTGAGGCTCTTTTGGCATTACTCAATGTACTATTTTTTAAATTTAAGGTGTTTTGTTTCTTCTTTCTGTAATGCCAAATAAACGCAATTTTCTTTCTTTTCTTTCTTTTTCAAAATCTATATATACCGATATCCGTGATACATACCTATTAAAGCGAAATACCACTCACTGATTAATCACGAAATCTCAGAAACTATAACACCTACAAACTTAAAATTTTGCTGGTAGGTTCCTTATAGGGTGTAGACATCCGCTAAGAACGGATTTTACGAAAATCCACCTCTAAAGGGGATGAAACGGGGTTCCAAAGTTTGTATGGAAAAACCTATTTTCACGAAGGCGAAGCCGCTGGCAGAAACTAGTTATTTATAAAATTAAAAGACGTAAGTATTTACACCGAAATCATTTGAGCCTAATGACGTCCAATGTTAGTCATAGACCTCCCCTAAGTGTATCCAGATATACTCATTCTACTTACATAAATACATGAAATTTTTATTTTATGGTCCACTTTATTGAAATCTGACTATTAAAATCGATAATATGTACATTTAAATCTAATAATAACGTAATTAAAACTAACTTACAAAATAACAATAAAAGCCATAAAGTACTAAAAAACGCCACCGGTACATGGTGGACATCCCACATATACGCACAAAACGTTTTGGGAACACATTCATAGTGCGTACAGCTAAGGAGTGGAATTCCTTGCCGGAATCTGTTTTTCCTGATGGCTACAGCCCGGGAATCTTTAAGTCAAGAGTGAATAGGTTACTTCTAGGTAAGCGCGCTCCATCGTCGACCGCATCGTCGCTTTCCATCAGGTGAGTTAGCGGTCAAGCGCGAACCTATCAAGAATAAAAAAAAAAGCAATCTAAAGTACGGCGTCGAAAAACTCCTCCACATACTTACACATATATATCTAATTTATTATTATCTTATTGAACAAACTAAAATGCTTCGAAGAATTATTTCTAATGATACATTAATATTTGCACTGGCATTTTGTTACCTGTCTCATCTAGACTAATGCTTCCTTCAAGATTTATTTCTTCCATCCTCTCTTGGGCTGGTATTTCTTTGTGTCTAGTATCAAGCCGGTAGCTAGCTTCATTACAGCCTGTCAGGATTATAGACAGGTAGACTTCTTATGGTTTTCTTTTGTCAGTTTATTCTTGATGGAGTTAGGTGTTTGTTTTGTAATTAACCGAGCCTAAGTAGCTATAATTAGACTTATGTGCTATGTAATTAGCGCATTGTGGGTTAATTTATAGTGTGAATCAGAATCGACACGAGCCTCAAAGAGGTGTCGGCAAAACCGTAAAGGCCAGTAGTCCCGATGTCTACTAGGGTTACTGTGGTCCTAGAATGCAAACTGTAAAAAGTTTTTGGAGCTATTGTGACCTAACACCATTTTCTCGTATTGATGATAGGATATGGTAAAAGTTAAGGGGTGACCAGCCGGTTGCAAACTAGCGTTCCAACCAAGGTGACCTTGGTTTATGTGTTTGGTTTGTGTTGCGGGCGTTGCGGCTACATGGATGTAAACCACGCGCCAACACGTTTGGTGTTTGGGAAAACGCGCCACCCAACCAAGGGCGTTGAAGGTCGTGGTTTACAACTGCTGTCTACACGGATTGAAACTAGCAAGGTCACCTTGGTTGGGACGTTGGTTTGCAACCATCTGGTCACCTCTTTAAAATCTCGTATTGTATAAAAAATAACTATATTAGATTAAATTACTATAGCACTTAGATACAAGACAGACAATGGTAATGGTTTTGGTTGTAGTGCGCGCGACTCTAATGAGATCTGAACGCGAAATGGTCCACATTTTGGTGAACGAGTGAATGTGCGGTATTTGCGTTGGATGCAATTATGCCTTTTCACTTAGTGTTTGATGAAAACATGAACACAAATCAAGAAACATAAATGGGTTTAGGCAGAACAAGTCTGATACTCTCACTTCACCAAAGTGCATGCGAAATTGGTGATTGGTTGAGTAGTTAGGGCGGAAAGCGAAACAAACAAACAAACTCGTGTTCGCATTTATAATATTAGTTTTTTTTTATCATCTAATGACAAATCTCGCTCTTGGGCGGAGCGGGAGATAGTGTCAGACTTTTACTGACTAAAAACCCACTCCTGTTCCTTCGTTGCCTTCGTCCCAGGGTTTCGTTTTCACACTACCCATGGCCCCAGTAAGTTTCGACCCTGTTGGGCCCCTACGATTTGCTGACATCTCCCTGAGGCGCGCGTGGAACAATACACGCCGTCAACGACTTGGGTTCGGTCCGGACGGTTACCGGACGGTCGGACGGTGGGCTACCCATTGCTCGCAGTCCGCAAGCCCACGCCTGCGGTGGCCGGAAATCGGGATCGGAATCAGGATTTTCATAGTAGGAAATACCTTTAGCATACCAAAGTACGGCCATCCTTTTCCTCATTAAAACCGTAACCTTCACAGACCATTTGTCTCAAAGAGTGGGTGTCATTTTAAAGTTCTACCATAAACACCTATTAATATGTGGTCCCACTAAGTGGGGCCGTTATCTTATCTTAAATAGTAACATTTAGATTCAGCTAATGGTGCGATGAGAACAAAATTAAATTTTCGGTACGTTATCTTAAAATCGTGATGTGATGTTCACATAAATAGGTTGAGAAAAATATGGAAATTAAAAGATAAAACTTTTTAATTGCGTAATATAGATCGAGAGTAATAGAGATCTGTGGGAAGCTGCGGTTAAGTAGATCAATCAATCTGCTACCGGCGCTAGAGTAAGAAAAAAATAAAATAGTGTTTTGTTACAAGTGAAGAAAGTTTGTCATTGCAACCGAGGCAGATTTTGCCCGAGCCGTAGGCGATGGTGTTATGGAGCTGAAGGCGGCAGTGACAACCATGTGTATCAAGCGACGTTCAAAACATTTACGATGATACAAATAAACCCTTAGCGCCCAGCTTGATACGATACATACAGTAAATTGTGGAGGGAGCGAGTTTGCACACTTTTGTACAATAGTGCAAAAAACAGTAAATTCGAGTTAGTTTATTGAAAAATACTTATTCGGCCGACACAAGACAAAATGTATGGAATTGTGATACATATTGTCACGTGGTCTATTTGGTACTTTGACTTTGGATTTTGACAAGAGCTTAAGGTTTACCTACACTTGGTTACAGACCAGGTCTAAATTGACCTATCATGTACTGTTCTTTTTTTAAATGTTGACACAACACTAAGAATTACACCCGTATCGTGTGCGTTAATTACGTCAATTCACATACACAAAATATTTGTTTGGTATGGGAACCGAAGACATGACACGCAGCCTTTTTAATGTTCCCACTGCTGTAACTCAGGCCTCCTCTCTAAGAGAGGGAATGAGCGTAATCCACCACGCGGGCCCAGTGCGGGTTGGTGAATATCACATGTCTTCGAATTATTGGTTCTAGGACATGCCGGTTTCCTCACCATGTGCACCTCACTAACATACGAGGTCTGCACTCCAATCTCGTCGCAGTCCACCACCACCTCGAGACTGAAAAACCAGCTCTCTTCTTCCTTTCGGAGACGCAGATCAGAGGTCCGTCCGACGTGTCGTACCTTTCTTACCCAGGTTTTACCTTGGAGCACAATTTCAAACCACGTGCGGGTGTATGTATGTACGCCCGTGACGACATCTGCTATCGGCGTCTCCGTAACCTTGAGGACTCCAGGTTCTCGACGCTTTGGACTTTGGTGGACACAGGCCTAGATAAAATAATCTACGCTTGTGTCTACCGCTCGCACAGCGGAGGTCAGGAGACGTCTGGGCTCACGCAGCATCTGAGTGAGGCGGCGGATGCGGTTCAGCAGCGGTACCCTTCTGCCCAATTGGTGTTACTGGGGGATTTTAATGCCCACCACCAAGAGTGGCTTTTCCCGTACCAGTCCACAGACCACGCTGGGCGAGAGATGCGAAAGCTAGCGCTAGCATTAAATCTTACCCAGCTGGTCCAGGGGGCAACGAGGGTGCCGGATGTGGATTCGCACACAGCCAATTGCCTGGACCTTTTGCTGACAACAGATCCAGACCGCTACTCTGTGTCGATATGTTCGCCTTTAGGCGGTTCCGACCACTGTCTGGTTAAGTCTGTGTCTGTCTACTCCCCGCCCGATCCCAGCCCTAGGGGCACCCGGCGGGTTTGGCGATACAGGTCAGCAGATTGGGATGGCTTGCGGTCTTTCTTCGCATGCTATCCTTGGCAGCCCACTTGCTTTTCTTCAGATGATGCTTCGTCGTGCGTAGATGCCGTGACGGATGTGTTGCGACAGGGGATGGAGTACTTCATCCCATTCTCTGACGTAACAATGTCTGGCCAAGCTCGTCCATGGTTTGGCGCCGAATGTGATCGCGCAGACGCGCTTAAGCACGCGGCATATCGAGCTTGGGCCGACGCTCGTGCGCGCAAGGCATGCGACGTGGCTCAAAAGAAGAAGGCCTTTAACAGGGCTGCCAAGTCCTGCAAGAAGGTGTTGCGGAGGTCTCGGTTTGACCACATAAGCCGAATTGGGAGCAAACTTGCTTCATACCCCGCAGGTAGTAAAGCGTTTTGGTCCCTGGCTAAGTCGGTTGAATCGAACTTCTGCCGTCCGTCACTTCCGCCACTGCTGAAACCCGATGGGTCGCTGGCTCACACCGCTGAGGAGAAAGCAAACTTGTTTGCCTCTCTTTTTGCGGAATATTCTCGTCTGAATTCTGGTGACGCACGGCCACCTGTTTCTCCTGATGGATGCGCGACGAGGATGTCAGACGTTCGTATCCATCAAAAGGACGTTCGTAGGGTCCTGCGTAACCTCGACGTGAACAAAGCTAGTGGCCCCGACGGGATACCAGCAATTGTACTTAAAACTTGTGCGCCTGAATTGTCTCCGATCTTGACACGCCTATTTCGCATCTCATATGAGACTGGAAAAGTGCCGATTGCTTGGAAGCAAGCTAACGTGCAGCCTGTGCCCAAGAAGGGCAGTCGAGCTGACCCAGCAAACTACAGACCCATCTCTGTTACGTCCATCCTCTGTAAGAGTATGGAACGGGTGCTTAACAAGAAACTTCTGGCATACCTAGAAGCTAACGACATCCTCAGTGACCGGCAATACGGTTTTCGCCAAAATCGGTCCACTGGGGACCTTCTAGCGTATGCCATTCACATCTGGAGCGAGGCCATCGAGAAGCATGGGGAAGCGCTTGCCGTCTCCCTTGATATCTCGAAGGCTTTTGATAGGGTCTGGCACGAAAGCCTTATTGCTAAGCTTCCTTCCTTCGGCCTACCCACTGGTCTGTGTGATTGGATCGCAGACTTCTTGAGGGATCGATCCATCCGAGTGGTTGTTGATGGCTACTCCTCCGGTCAAATGGATATTAATGCCGGGGTCCCTCAGGGGTCGGTACTCTCGGCAACACTGTTTTTGCTGCACATAAATGACTTACTTAAACCCGGTATCTTTGGGTATGCAGACGACAGCACTGTTGCCGAGAGATATGTGTCTGACGCACGTGCTAGTGGGTCACAGATCCAGTCATCCCGAGAGGCTATGGTTGAACGCTTGGACTCGTCCTTGAAGGCGGTTTCCGATTGGGGCGATGCCAATCTGGTCAAGTTCAATGCAACTAAAACCCAAGCGTGTCTTTTTTCCGCTAAACGGAGTCAATTCCAACCGGCTCCATCTTTCCGAGGTGTGACCGTGCCAATAACCGACCACCTTGAGCTTCTTGGGGTAACGCTGTCGTCTACTCTAAATTTCGGCTCATACATTGAGGCAAAGGCTCAACTGGCTGCCAAAAAATTGGGGATCTTAGCAAAGGTGAGACGGTACTTCACGCCGGAACAGCTGCTCAACCTTTATCAAGCGCAAGTACGATCGTGTATGGAGTACTGCTCTCATCTTTGGGACGGGTCTGCCAAATACCAGCTTGATGCGCTAGAGTCGATTGAGAGACGAGCCAAGAGGATCATCGGCAATGATGCACTTGTTGAGTCGAAGCTACAAAGCCTTGGGCATCGCCGCCGAGTTGCTAGCCTGTCGGTTTTCTATCGTTTACATTTCGGGGAGTGTGCACTGGAATTGCACAATCTAATTCCGCCAAGTCCGTTCCATCATCGGACCACTAGACGTACGGCGTTGCGCCACCGGTACATGGTAGACATCCCACCCATACGCACAAAACGTTTTAAGAACACATTTATTATGCGTACAGCCAAGGAGTGGAATTCCTTGCCGGAGTCTGTGTTTCCAGATAGCTACAACTTAGGGGTCTTTAAGTCAAGAGTGAATAGGCTACTTCTAGGCAAGCGTGCTCCATCGTCGACCACATCATCGCTTACCATCAGGTGAGATGGTGGTCAAACGCGAGCCTATCATAAAAAAAAAAAAAAAAAAAAAAAAAAAAAAAAAAATGTTTTCTTTCACCGTTTTGAGAGCAGTGGTGATGAAATAAAATACACAAAGTAATGCGCCTGGCTAGGTTTGAACCCGCGACCTACAATTCGTAACTCGGGGCCGTTACCACTCGGCCACCACTGCTCACAGCAGTCAATCGCATAACTACTAAATTAAATAACCGTTTTCGCCTGAAATAGGAAAAGATATTCAAGATTCAAAGATTGAACGCATTTTATTTCAAATAAACCATTTACAGGCACTTTTGCAATGTCAAGAAGTCAGTCAGAAAAATTTTGCTTATTGCACATTCCGACGCGTAGATCTTTGTAGAGAAGAATGTGCAAGAAATTCCATGGACACTCTTTTCAATCATGTTATGTATTACAAATATCTCTGTTACATGTTTTTTGTTACTGTTATGTGAGGAAAAGAGTTAAAATAAATAAGATAATGTATACTTGGCTGAGTAGTTGATTATGTTTATTTTCTGATAAGGATTTAAGATGTTTTTAGGGTTATTTTGTAACCCGTTATCAAAGTTCGTGGGAGAAGTCGTATTTTGATTACCATCCTGATGAGTTCTTGCATACTCTTAAGACAAATAGCTTGAACCTTCAACATTTCATCTTCCTATTCATATCGATAATTAACATCTTGTTAATTAATGATGGAAGTGTAATTGCAATCAGGAGCAGTGGCTAGAATGGCATATAAAGTTCATCAGTCTGTAATACTGAAATGTGGGAATATTTTAAAGGTAAGATAAAGGTACTTATTTGGTGTCTTTTGCCCACTAGTTTGATTAAGAATTTTTTCGAGAAAAATATAAACTTTTCTTTATAACCGACATAAAAAAAGGTTTGTTACCTCAGAACTTCGCCATTTATGAACCGAAATATGTCGATTTTTTTTTTACGTTAAAATGCATGAATAAAAATAATGAACATTTTATTAAATTATTTTTTCTTATCCTTTCTTGGTGATAAAAATAACATAAATCCTGTAAGGGCACTGCATATTACGTATTTGGTTTGTTGTTGAGTTTGTAGGTATATACAGTATTTTTAGTTTCCTAAGCTCGCTTAAGCGCCTATTACACCACTCGATATTCAGACAGTCTATGTAGCGTCACACAAGAAAAAGAGCAACTTACGCCAATGTCGTGTAAAGGAATGAAACAGAACGATAAACATAGACTAAGACTGTCTGAATATCGAGTGGTGTAATAGGCCCTTTAGTTTCTTGTAAGCCTGTCAAATGTGTTGCTATTCAGATCATCATAGTCAGTGCAGTCATTTAAATACCAGTGATTCAATAAGACACCATTCATTGACCACATTATGTGAATGACACAAACTACATAGGAGTCAGCAAAGCGATTTAAATACCTCGCTTCTTAACAATGCAACCGTTAACCTCACACTCCGGTATAAAGGATAGTATATGTAAAACACACAAGTGCTATAATGGTCATACACACGTGTCCAAAGACCAATAATAATATTATTTTCGAACAACAAAGATCATCGCCACTTTGCGAATCGTGACACGCAGACGAAATGACTATCTGCGGTACTAGAAAAATTGGTGCAGAAGTCTCGCTGAACAGATTTTGGTGGCACGTGGCGATGAGTATTTTGAAGACTTTACGACTTCATCTAGAATTATAAAATTTGCCGTTAAATCTTGTTATTTAATTAAAATAATCGATGGGTTTTTTTCTGGTATCAGTTGAGCAGCGAAAGTGAAGGAGTTTCAATATGACTTGGAATACGGGCCTTAAAATAATATAATACTACTGAAATTCTATTACAGTTTGTTTTTTTTTTTTTGTTATAAGTATTAAAAATAATGGCCATACCGACACTAAAAGTTCGAAAACTGTTCAAGTCTTTGATTCAGCTATGACTCTTGTTTAGCTAATGCAGTCGATACCATTTCTACTTATTTGAACAAGTAGATTGGTGCTGTTAATTACCGATGTTAGTTTTCTTGCTTCTTTCTGATGACCTTGTTATTTATTCACTATAAGCCCGTAGTGTCCTACTGCAGGGCTCAGGTCTTCCAATCTTCTCTCCACTTCATCTATCTTGGGGAATCTAATACTTTAGATAGGAGTCTATTTTGTTTCTTCATCTATTTTTGGGTCTACTGCGTCGCCGGTTCCATATGTTTGGAACCTAATCTGATTTATTATTTTGACTTGCGACATACATGGCCCACCTAATTCCATACCTGTTACTTGAAGAAATAAGGATACGTAATCTTAAGTCTGAGTGCGTTGATTTCATTTATATTAAGCTCTTGATCTTGCACCCCTTCATCAATGAACCCACTCCCCACTGTTGGTTCGTGTCCATGGAGTTTCTTGATCATTCTTGCACCCCTTCATCAATGAACCCACTCCCCACTGTTGGTTCGTGTCCATGGAGTTTCTTGATCATTTTTTTATTTTCTTTTTTTATTTTTTTTTTATTTTTTTTTTATTCTTATTTTTTTTTTTTTAATTCTTCCTTATCTACGCTTTTGATCGTGATATGTACTAGCTTAATTTTTTTGAATGATCGTCGCCTTGACAAGTGTCTGTAAATGGTTAAATTCAAATAAATGCTTTGGACTTGTGTTTTGAGTGTTGCGCCAAGTTCACCTTCTGTCTTACTCTTTGTTTCACATTTTGTATTAATAACTAAACTTTAGGCCCGACGTCGCCCGGATTTTTCCATTATTTTACTTTATTATAATGTCTTCATTTCAACCGTGATCTGAAATGTTTATGCGAATTTTGTTATGTTTGGTTTTCTAGGTAATCAACAGGCAAGAGTGCTAAGGTATTCAAATTATACCTTGATTTAGTGTGTCTGCAGTTAGCAACGATATGATAATGGAGACACTTCTATGAACTGCTTGATCAAGAATTTTTTGGACGTGGAGATGATTTCTTAGTACTTGTCATTGGGGCTAGTATGCACAGTTTTTGATTTCACAAATTTGATCAAAAAGTCTTAAGAATATTTCACAAACTTCACGATGCGAAATACTTCAAGGAAAGTAGTTCCGTCATTGCCTTATTTAAAATTTAAATTATTTTGCAACCAGGTGATCAAAACTTCAATCCACATTTATGATCCTATAGTTTTATGGTCAGTACTATAAAATCGTAGGCTATTAACCTGAAGATATATTTATAGGTCATAAATCAAATAATATTATGTATGCTACATTTGTATTGTTTAAAGCGGTACTTGGCATGCCTCCTATTGTTTACCGGACCTATTATATCAATAAAATATAGAGGAAAAATTTCATTGTTGGGTAGCAATCCATATATTATGTAAAAGACATTGGACAAAAAATTTGTAGGTTATGAAGTTTAGTCTTACTTTTTGAAAATTTAGTTTTCGATCATTATGAAATTTAACGTTGATGCCATTTAACCGATTTCAGTCAGAGCGACCGCATTCTTTGGTTCTTCATGGTGATTGTAAGCTCAGATCTGTTCTGTTATGCGATCTCAAGTGATTTGCATATCCAACTTTGGCCGAAAACTCTGAGCATACAGCGGACATGTCAGAACACCATTAACGACATGATATACTATAGCTATTGGTGGTCTATTTGTAAGCATATTATTAAAGTACACAGCCGTTGTCACGGTTTTTCTTCTCGACTCCTTTTAATTTGAAGTCAGTCCATTGAACAGGTAGGCTAGAATTCGCAATCAGTTATATAATTTGAATTGTTGTTGTATTATATTTTTGACTTTTTGCTTAAATCAAAAGTCAGAGCTTCAAGTCTGTCTGTTATATCTTATTTTTGTTCGCATAAAGAGATACTTTAAGAGAGTTGTGTTATAATTTTGATTCACACTAATATTGAGGCTGCACACAAATAGATGAACGGATTTGAATGAATCTTAGGAAGGACTTTTTTATTTCAGGAGTACGTTTGTTTGGGATATTATTGTACTTTCATACAGGCAAAAGCTATGTATCTACAATAAAATTAATTCTGTCTTCGTGTGTCTATTCGTGTCAATTCGCTGATGGTCAGAATCACCTTGTTAAGGGCATTTAGACAACTGTAGTCATCCAACTGTTTTAATTCTTTTTTTCTTGCTTCGCTTGCCAAACTGACTACGATTTTTCCAAAGCAATTCTCTTGACATACAAATACCTGTGGCATAGTAAATATCCATTGTTTTGCCATCTTAAAAAAAACGGCTAGGTAACATAATGTTAAACCTGTGTTTTACAAAATCCAATGACGTTCAATAGTCAATACCACCTTAATGCTTAATAAATTTATTTAAAACTAAAAACGCCTAAAAGAAGTAATTTGTATGTGTTCAAATGTATCACGAATTTAAAGTCCAATCGCCTTGTGATCGTTTCCTGTATAAGAAAATCAGTATTCCGATACCGAATCAATTCCAAAATTTCGGGAACCAGACAAACGAATGTTTTTTTTTTGTTCTAAAAAGCGAATTAGAATGTCTAAAGCGGTTAGCACATGAGTCATCTGGATTTATACGTTAGATTGTGACACAGGATAGACAGAAGCTTAAGTATATATGAATGGTAGAAACATTATATGCGCTGAATAACTTTAAAGAGATGTCAGCAAAACCATAGCGGCTCAACAGGGTCGATGCTAACTGAGCCCATGGGTTGACTTACGAAAGGGAAACAAGGCAAAGAAGGAACTTAAGCGTGGTTTTTGTCAGTAAAAGTCTGACACGCCCTCGCGCTCCACCCTAGAGAAATTTTAATAATCAAATAAATAGGAGCAGTTACAATAACTGTGTTTGAAGTGCAGCATGTAGTCCAGGTCGGGAAATATTTAAATTTTGATAAGTATAATCAGCCTTTTAATGTCCCCACTGCTGGGACTCAGACCTTCTCTCTAGGAGAGAGATTGGGCCGTTATCCACCACGTGGGCCCAGTGCGGGTTGGTGGATGTCACATGTCTCGAATTTTTGGTTATAGGACATGCCGGTTTCCTCACGATGTTTTCCTCCACCGTTTTGAGAGCAGTGGTGATGAAATAAATTACACAAAGTAATGCGCCTGGCTGGGTTCGAACCCGTGACCTACAACTCGTAAGTCGGGGCCGTTACCACTCGGCAACCACTGCTTCCCACTCTCTAAATTTTGATAACTGGAAAATAATAACCGCTTCCTATAGATAGCTGCTGCATAGATATCCAGTAATCACCTACCTGCAAAAAATAGTTTTGCTTTGAGGATGTCCATTTAAATGATGACCAGCTGCTTCGCACAAGACAATTGATTGCACAAAATCTTTATTAAGGATCTTTTCTTTACTGCCAAGTAGAGCTCTTTGGCTTCGTCTTTTGCCTAGTCAGGTGTTTTTAAATACTAGAATTTTACAGCCAGGGAAGTGGGTCTACTGCTCCTGGTCTGCTAGTGTATCCTAGATTGTGTAGGCACCTAGCGTCTGCCTAACACTAAATCTTTATACGACGCACAATGATGTCACACTGGACTTCTACTTTTTGAATTCAGATGTCGTATTTATTGTTGGGTGGTTTAAAAAAGCGCGGGTAGCGATTATGATTGTCATTTGTTCGGGTTGTACAGTAACCAGTCTAGTCATTGTCCCTATTAAACCAATACGGGATTATCTTAGTTATATTTCAATTTTAGTTTTACTAGAACCTTATTATCGTCAGAAAAAGAGGAGGCTGAGAGTGAGTTTGCGTTTGGGATGTGTTTCTTTTGTATTGACAATCGATCTGTACAAAAAAATGTGACAGAGGCACATTTCGACCGCTCCGTCACGCAAATAAAAGTTAAATATTGTAAGCCCTTTGGGTTTTAAGCCCTTGAATAATAAGTATATGTATATCACACTTGTATTAAAAAGGCGAAAGTTTTTGAGTGTGTATGTGTGTATGTAATGGTGCGTGTATATGTTTGTTACTTCTTCACGCTCGAACGGCATAACAGATTTTGGTGAAACTTAATATACAGGTAGATCATGTCCTGAAACGGCACATAAGATACTTTTCATCCCGGCAATGTGCTCCTTTGAAATAATTTTCATATTTTCTACTATCACGCGTTTGAAGCAGCTGGCAACAGCTAGTTTTTACTAATAACTTTAAAATACAAGAAAATTGTGATACTTGAAATTTTCAAGCATAATGTATACTATATTAACGTTATTTTTCGAGGGGACAAGTGATTGTTGGTAGAAAATTAGAACAATCCCTTTATGAAAACGAAGGTATTTTTTTACCTAAATGACAGCCATAAAACTATCTTAAAATGACGAATATTATCAGTAAAACATCGCACTGTAACACAAGCAATTTTCAAAGTCTAGTCCGTTGTTTAATGAAACGCTCCGCTCATGCCATTAGACCGCTCCAAACACAGACACACATTGACAACAAATCAATCGCGCACGCGCCACGCTTGACATGTATATGCGCGAACGTACGGAATGTCGATCGATAAGCGCTACTAAAAATACTCGATTCAGTGTTGTTTGAGCAAATTGTATATTTTATGTTGGTATCTCTGGTTGAGGCTGTGGTGGAAAATACGGGTCAGCACAGTTGGTAAAAGAAACCGGGCAGACTGGTCAGCTGCAAAATTGATGAAGACGATCTTAATGTTTTTTATTTAGGTGTCAAATTGGAAGTATTGTATCACTGCTTACCATCAGGTGGGATTGCAGTCAAGCACTAGTTCATATTATTAAAAATAAACAATAGTTTACATAATGCACCCCGATATTTTGGATAAAAATTTGCAATTCTTCATAATGCTCTATATATTTTAGTTTATTTTATACCTTTTATACAATGGTAGCGCGTGTGTTGGATAATTCGGTTCCCCTTAAAATGGTTGAGCTGAGTGGTGCTAATATTTGTGTCATGTCCGTGAACGGGTGCTGTCAGTTGAGACTGGTCATCTCTTAGCTGCCTGATGCTATTTTAATATCTGTATTTAGTTTTTAATTTTTACTTTATTTACATTGTTCTCACATGATAGTAGCGACTAGAAACATGTAACCGAGATATTTGTTATATATAACATGATTGAAAAAAATGTCCATGGAGTTTCTTGCACATTCTTCTCCATAGAGATCTACGCTTTGGAATGTGCAATTAGCATAATTTTTTTTTCTGACTGATTGACTTCTTTACATTTCAAAAGTGCCTGTAAATAGTTTATTTGAAATAAAAAGCTTTGAATCTTGAATCTTGAAGAAGGTATAATTATAGACCTGATAAATGATAAATAGAAAAGACAAGTAGCTATTATATTCTTCAAGTAATTTAAAAAAAAAACAGTCTTATAAATTATCGATCTTTTAATCGATTTATCATCGGAATGATAATCGTTGCTTTCTAATAACGCTTATCAATTAATCAATAAACTGATAGAATAAATATGAAATTGCTACATAATTTACAAATCCTTCAAATAAGACCATTATTAATCCGAACTTAACACATCCCGTAACGGGACCTACCCCCACCAAAAAAAAATCCTCTTACCATCACAAAAACTTGCAAATCATATAGCTATCACAAAGGTCTGTAATCTAATCATCGGTTGGTGAGCAATTTCGATCGCAGGCGACCGCGACCACGGCCGTGGGAATGTAAGTTGCGCGAGAGCACTATCGCGCGCGCGATCTCATCTGATAGCGCGGCTATCTGGCACGATCGCCGCACGAGGCGATGGTGTGGACGGTGTCTATGTTATAGGGGAAATGGGGAATGGTCTTGAATGTTTTCGGGTAGGCTTTTTGTGAAAAGGTAGATGAGACGTTGGTTTCTGTTACTTGTTGGCTGTATTATTCCTGCTGGCAAAGCCTCCTTTCCTTTATGTAAAAGTAGCTTCGAACAGCGGTGACTCGCATGAATGTAGAAAGTTTATGCCTATGACACTTACAGGTAAAGCAGCATTCTACTGGTTTTGAACGGCGAGCAATGGGTAGCTAGCCCGGGTTTCCTTGTTGGAAGCGAACCTGCCGAACTACTACGGTTTTGCTGACATCTCCTTGAGGCGCGCGTGGAACACTACGCGCCGTCGACGGCTTGGGCTCGGTCCGGACGATTATCAGTCGACCGGACGGCGTGCTACCCTTGCTCGCCGTCCGGAAGCCTGCGCCTACGGTGGCTGGAAATCGGGATCGGGATCCCGGTGGCTGGGGCGTGAGGGCCGTTCCCTCACACGTGCTGCCGCCTCCTTTGCTAACATTACTGCTTCGCAGAAGGAGGAGACTGCCTGACACTCCTCCTCGCTCCGGACCATGGCCTGTACTAAGGCCCAGTTCTTTAGCACATGTGGATGATTTCTACGCTATAATGAGAAAGAAGGCTGCCTCGTTGCTAAGCAGGTCTAGGACCAGCTCCAATGGCATTCTTCGAACCTTAGCTGATAAGCATGATGCGCCAGTGATTAGTCACTGTATGCGATTGCTGGTGCGGCAGAAAGTTAAGTTTTTTAAGTTTTTAAGTGTTACTAACCCTTAGTTGATAAGTTGTTACTAACCATTGGACCAATGTTGTCTTTTAAATAAAATATTATTATTATTATTACATAAAACGCACACAAATACGATACAAAAAGTACAAACGAATTGAAACAAAACTAAAATATGTAGTTAAAGATATTTAAAAAGATAGTGTGACTTACAACAACGTTAAAATGGGTACCTACGGTTCAGCATGAATGCTAAACAACATTCATTATCATCATCATCATTTTAGCCGAAAGACGTCCACTGTTGGACATAGGCCTCCCCCAAATTGTCGCCATAACGACCGGTCCTGTGCGTCTCTTATCCATCGGATTCCCGCGACCCTCACCAGGTCATCGGTTGAAAACAGCATTAGTTGAAAGTTAAAGTTGAAAACCAGTGTCAGGCTCGTGCCTGATTCAGTTGAAAACTAGCGTCAAGCACGTGCGTGACGCTAGTTTTCAACTGGATCTGAGGTTGTGCGGTGATGAATGTAAATTAGGTTTGTGTTAATGTCATACTCTTACGCTCTCCGTGGTTTACAAGAATGATCTTTCTAAACGATTTCGTTAGTCTGTATCCTTTTTCCCAACAATGTCTGCATCATGGATACCGCAGTCGGGGGCGAATGTTGGCGACGCTAGCGCCCTCACCGCTGTTAATCGTGATTTTAGATTTTAAATGGACACGTGGAGATTCATTGGTTCGCCGAATGGGAGATTTTTGGTTCTTACTGATTTGTTACTTTGTATCTATATTGTTATTTTGACTATGTTAGATTTTATGTACATAGTTATGACTACGATGACTACAGTGAACCTAATATATAAAAATCAAGTGTAACAGTGTTTGTTATCGACCTCCAGAAACAGCTTGACCGAATTTTTATGTTTTTTTTTTGGAAATTTGGTAGGTCTAAGAATAGGTTGTAGGTAATTTTTTACCCTGAATTTTTTTCTTTGATAATTTAGAGATATCAGTTTATTGTGAGCACACCCAAACTTTTCCATAACCAAATAAGCTATCATTGAACAAGTCGTAATGTTGCCGGTCAATATTAAAAGGCCAATTTGTTGCAATCTTAGTGAATTAAACATTTTATAAGGGTTTTTATAACATTCACTGTATACAACGTTATCGATTCATTGTTTATTAATGATGTGCCAACAATTATCGATAATAAAAAAGATCAATAGAACTTAAAATACCAAATCCATCATCTTTTCTATAACATTAACTCATCATTAAACATAATATTGGCAAATTCATTTAGCTCAATTTTATTTGACAGCATATAAATGAATCAACATTTAAAATAAAAAGATTCTATATTAGGCCATTCAATCAAAAGTATAGGTAAACCGTCATTCGACCTTCACCTTTAAAAAAAAAAACAAAGAAAAAACTAAACACAAAAACTAATCGGTATCAAAACAAAACGATCGACTAATTATTCGACTAAGCGTTGAAGGGAGAGCAGATCGAATCGATATACATCGATAATACAAAATCAATAAAATCATTGCCAGATTAAAAAAAGGATGGTTGTTCATCATTGCCACATTAAAAAAAAAGATGGGTCGGCTTGTTTGATGTCGGCAATCGTTTGATGTTGTAATAATGCGACCAAATTGAGTCAAAGGCACTAAATGTGTGACGAATCAACTTATCTAAGTGTTTCATCGATGTTGACGGGACTGCGATGATGTTATACAGGATGTTCAATAAGTGAATGAAGAATATCGTTATTACTTCGATCGAGGCTCAATTAGTGTTTTTTTTTTTGATGATTTAAATCTTATTTAGGTTTTGCTTTAAAGATTATTTTACTTTATATACTTTTAATTGGGCTCCTTCTTTTTTGGTTAGTGTCTAATTGTGTGATTTCGTTCTACAGCCTTGCAAACTAGTCGCGGTGTATTTCAAAAGCGTAATAATTCAGAATACTCCCGTACTCTTGATTATCAATATGTTTCTTAGTTTATGAATTAAAGTAATAGTTATAAAATCAATTTAACTTTGACATTAATGTGTTGCTTAGTTTATGAATGAAATACTAACTTGATATTATTATTTTAATTCTTTGTTTATAGGTAGAAATCCAACGGTGCCAAATTGACTATCGGTATATCGAAGTGCTGAAGTGTTTGTACAAAAACGCCACTATGTCAGTCCGACTACAAGACCAGACCTCGAAACCTATCCTCTTGCAGCGGGGTGTGAGGCAGGGAGACGTTATTTCTCCGAAACTGTTCACGGCAGCAATGGAGGATGTCTTCAAGGTTTTGGAATGGAGAGGGCTAGGCATTAATGTCAATGGCGAGTACATCACTCACCTTCGGTTTGCCGACGACATAGTAGTCATGGCTGAGACTACGGAGGAGCTCAGTACAATGCTTGGTGACCTCAGTAGAGCTTCCGAAAGAGTGGGACTTAAAATGAACATGGACAAAACCAAAGTCATGGTAAACAGCCATGTAGCACCCACTCCTATCAAGGTCGGGGACTCTACACTCGAAGTTGTAGACGACTACGTTTACCTGGGACAGACGGTTCATTTCGGAAGGTCTAACTTCGAGAAAGAGATCAATCGTCGAATCCGACTCGGCTGGGCAGCGTTCGGGAGGCTGCGCGGTATCTTCTCGTCCAATATACCACAGTGTCTCAAGACGAAAGTCTATGACCAGTGCGTGTTGCCAGTGATGACATATGGCTCCGAAACGTGGTCGCTTACAATGGGCATCATTAGAAGGCTTAAAGTCACCCAAAGGGCAATGGAGAGAGTTATGCTCGGAGTTTCCTTGTGTGATCGAATCAGGAATGAGGATATCCGCAGGAGAACCAAGGTTGCCGACATAGCACGAAGAATCGCCAAACTAAAGTGGCAATGGGCAGGGCACATTGCTCGCAGAATAGATGGCCGTTGGGGCCGAAAGGTTCTGGAATGGCGACCACGTACCGGAAGACGTAGCGTTGGAAGGCCTCCTACAAGGTGGACCGATGACTTGGTAACGGTTGCGGGAGTCCGATGGATGCGAGACGCACAGGACCGTTCGCTGTGGCGACGCTTGGGGGAGGCCTATGTCCAGCAGTGGACGTCTTTCGGCTGAAATGATGATGATGATGATGATGAGGTAGAAATATTCATGTGAAGTCAAGTTAATGTGAAAAGAAGAAACGCATGTTACTAGAAGAGTTACGAGTATACATACATAATGGATGGATGGAGAGGGAGAGGGAGGCGACAGAAAAGATGGATGGATTGTGTGAGGAATGATATGAAAGTAAAGGGAGTCAGTGATTGCATGACAGGACAGAATGGAAGAAAAAATGCCTTACGAGTTGTAGGTCGCAGGTTCAAACCCAGCCAGGCGCATTACTTTGTGTAATTATTTCATCACCACTGCTCTCAAAACGGCGAAGGAAAACATCGTGAGGAAACCGGCATGTCCTAGAACCAAAAATTCGAAGACATGTGACATTCACCAACCCGCACTGGGCCCGCGTGGTGGATTATGGCCTATTCCCTCTCCTAGAGCGGAGGCCTGAGTCCCAACAGTGGCAATAGTATAAGGCCGACTATGCTATGCTATACTAAGTTTATAAAAGAAATATTTCATGCCGTACTTCAACTACCCCCTGTACATAAATCTATAAAATCTATCGACACGTTGAAAATGTCGAGGTCAATCGCGTTATTTGCTGTTTTATAATGTCATTTACTTTTCGATGAGTTCACACTGAAAGATATAATCATATTATATATCTGTGACCAATCATACTGACAGGATCCTCGCAAATTGATGTCTTTCTTTAAGTAATGTTTTGATTTAAATTTAACCTTTTCGTCAGGTCGCAAGGACGGCACTAAATTGTAATGATTTGATAAATTAGAGATATTTTTTGATGATATGAAACTGTGATTGTTGAAGCGTGTTTAAAATTAAAGAATTATTTTATTTATGTACACACAAACACTTAAAAATGAAAAGAACAAATCTGTAGCCCTAGTGAAAAGGGGTATAAGTCCGATTTTGTCGAAAATGAGTTAAGTATACAGAAATGATCAGAAAAAAATGCTCTATCATTTGGTGAAAACGGATCTAAGCTATTTCTAAAAATAAGCAAGTTGCTTTGTTTAAAAGGGTTCAACTGACACCGACAAAACTACAAAAGTTGGTTTCAAGTGCATTTGTATCCACTTAAACGAAAAAATAAAAAAAATGTTTCGTGTTTTTTAATCTAAATTAACATAAATCACCCACTTTTTAATTTGGTTGGTGTGTATCAATACAACAACACCTAATCCTTAAAAATGGTTTAGGTAGTAATGATATTACTAAACTTATTTCCGTTTTCACCAAAATAAAGGAAAAAATATTTCTTTGAACTACATACTTGGTAATTATAAAAATCATTCCAAATGCGTATCCCTTTTCACTTGTATGAATTATCATTTAACTTATATTATGGGAGAAGGGGTATAACTTAATTTATACCCTCAAGGAATTCATTTTGTGGTTGGTATAAGTTATTACCTTAAAAACTATTAAATATAAAAATAACCCAATAATAATACAGAGCGTAAATAATAATAATAATTAATAATAATTATTTATTTATTTTCCTTCCACAAATTACAGAGAAATTAATTAATTCAACAATATACCAAAAACAATTTGTGGAAGACTGGTGCCTGAAGTAAGTTTTTTACAAAACCTGTGTGTCAGGTCACCAGGCCCACAAAAACAAAGTTTGAGATTAATAATTGTCATACAGAAGACGATTTGATTCTCGAAAATACATTACAATAATTATAATCAGTTAATTACATTTAATTACATTAATAATAAGTTAATTACATGATTCAATTTCATTACATTGGGAAATAAAAAATTAAACAAATATATATAAAGTAATTTATTAAAGATACATGCACAAATTATGAGTTTACATGTGGATGGATGGAGAGGGAGAGGGAGACCAAAGAAAAGATGGATGGATTATGTGAAGAGTGATATGAAAGAAAAGGAAGTTAGTGATAGTATGACGAGTGACAGGGCAGAATGGAAGAAAAAAACGTGTTGCGCCGACCCCAAATAACAAGGGACAAGGGCAGGAAGATGATGATGACATGCACAAATTTGTTAGGGAGAGTGTATGTGAATGTGTGTGGGGAGTGTGTGTGTGTGATGTGGGGAAAACCGAGTGTGTTACAAGAGAAATAAATCGTTTACCTATAAAATACATCACATGTATTTCATTAGGTAGCGATTCAAATTCGTGTTTGACTTCGTGTGACATTTAGTCTCACGAGGTCAAAAACGAATTTGAAGCGCGCGGAGTGTTTTTTGCGTCTCCTGTAAAGTTGCATTTTTGAACTTACATCCCTTTTCACTAAGGCCACAGAAATACAAACAGAAGAACACAAAGGTGCAGCTTATTTCAAACGGAACATCTTCCAGCAAACATGCGACAGGAGAGTAAGATGACAGATGTAGATACAGTTTAAATAAGTTAAACCAATTAAAATATTATTATTATTATGTGATTAAGTTCGTTTTATAGAATTTAGCTATAACTTTAATACCTATTGAACCATGCAGATAGGTAGCACGATTAATAAAGTTTTAATATTACACTATCAATATCTACCTAGCCTTTTCTAATTTTTTTTTAAGTTTGGAAACCATAAATCTCACTCCAGCATGGAAATAATTCCTCAATCTTCGCATTGATTTACCATAGTGTACGTGCGGTGATACTTTTGGTATAATTTAACATAAAAAAGCGATCATTATTTACCAAAGAAAATAATTATTCACTCTTTAAACTGAACTGATGCTTCCAACGATCAGTCGTCCCTATAAATCACGACTATCAATATTACAGTTAAGGCATTTCACACGGGCCGTGGTTGCGGCGACAAGTGCGCGCACGCAACGTACAGACGGCTTCCGTAAGCAAATAGTCGTAGCTCATTAGTGTACGGTGAGTACTTCCTTAGTTTTGTCTAAGTAATTGTAGCTTCAGTGTTTTGAAATAGCTCCATTTGAATTCGAAGTTGTAGTCCAAGATCCCAGAGCGATCTGACATAACTTATTTTCATATGGATGAAACCTTAGGTTTTCAGTAGCGTCTTACGTGCTTTGAATACCTGTGTGCTTGTGGAGCTCCCCCTTGGGGCCTCTGAGCAGGATCAGGTGAGAAAGGAAACTAAAAATAAGAGTTACTTAACTTGCAGATTTTTATATGTTTTGTAGAATATTATTCAAAAGTTATTCTACACACAAAAAAATATTCAGCCGTGAGTATGAGCGCGAGAGCACGCATGCGTTTCAGAGCGAGTGAGACGATTTCATGCACTGACTGGACTACTTTAGAATAATATTCTACAAAAAATATATAAAAATCAGCCATAAAAATTTAAGTTAAGTAACTCTTATTTTTAGTTCCTTTTCTCACCTGGTACTTGCTCAGGGGCCCCAAGGGGAAGCTCCACAAGCACAAAGGTATTCAAAGCACATGAGACGCTATTGAGAACCTAAGGTTTCATCCGTGTGAAAATATGTTATGTCAGATATGGATCTTAGTATATTGGTTCTTTTAATTTTTTTTTGTGTTTTATATTTACACAGTTTTGACAGATACGGGTTTTATGGAAATCAATTGAAGAACTAGTTATGTCATCCTAAAACCAAGATCTAAGTTTACCGATCTAACCTTAAGAATCACCAAATTGTAGTGGCAATGAGCAGGGCACATCGCTTGTAGAAGAGATGGTCGATGGGGCTGCAAGGTTCTGGAGCGATGAGCACGTAACTGAAGACGCAGCGTTTGAAGTTGGCTCTGGGTTTTCTACATCCCAATAGTTTCCGAGAAAATCATTTTCAACATATTCATCATCATCTTCCTGCCCTTGTCCCATCTTATTTGGGGTCGGCACAACATGTTTTTTTCTTCCATTCTATCCTGTCAACCGTCATGCTATCACTAACTTCCTTTTCTTTCATATCACTGTTCACACAATCCATCCATCTCATCATATTGAATTCTTAAAAAAAAAACCCTTGAAAAGACTGCCCAACCCTCCGTCCCAAAGCCGTGAAGATAATTATCTCCCTCTTACTGTCCGCTCATTGCGGTATCGTTGAACTTTGCCACAGATGCTTGTCGCACCCGTACTTAGGCAATTATTTATAGCTCCAGCCTGCCTGGTGACAGCCTGGTGATGGCCGAACGCATAGGGTTAGATTAAGGTACATGTATCAGGCATAGGTGTTTTAATGATTAATCGTAAAGTATTCTTAGATAAGTTGTAAACCTAGAAACCAAAAACAAATGTTATTTTGAATATAAAAAATTATAATTACACCGATTTTTTTTGGGAGGAAATCAACAAATGACTTCTTCCGTACTAGGCTGGGGTGAGAGGGCGTGTCAGAATTGTATTGACCAAAACGCAGGAAGGGCGTAAGTAGGCTGCGTCCCTTGAGGCTCTGTAGATAATTTTAATGGAACGTGATACTAACCGAAGATTATCCCTGTACGCGCTTGCTAGTGCACCCAAGGACAACCCCCCGTTCGTGAAAAACTATTGCAACATATGGGAAACAAAGATAATAGGGCTACGATTTTTAGAGCCTGAAGTGGACTGGTAACCTGGAACTATGTTAAGACTATGGCTCCTGCCTGAACCATGTTATTAACATCCATCGAAAAAGAGCAGGGGTGACTTGCACACTCAATAAATGGCCCCCCAAAAACGATCGATATTTATTTATTTATTTATTTATTTAAACTTCATGTACAGTAGTGGTACATAGGCGGACTTAATGCAACAAGGCATTCTCTACCAGTCAACGATATTGTTAGAGGGAGGGATATTATTATTATAATAAGGCCTCAAACTTAGGTTCCATCATTTAACATATTATTTTTGGTAAGAATCAAATTATAAAACACACTAACACAAGTACCCACGGTAATCGCGTCATCCAAATAGTCGGCGCGCGCGCACCTCACTCTAATAATGATCAATGATGCTGCTGCGCTGGAAAAATGCCAAATATTCCATACATCACTCATACTTTGATTATTGACAGGCGGATGGTTTGTTGTCCATAGACTTATGGTGTGATAGAATAGAACTGCGGCTGCGGAGAACCTCAAGTGGCGGAAATATAACAGCATCGTCGGTAGTTATATTTTGAGCCATTTGGGGTTGAGACTTTTGGGCCGTGGGGTCCGAGTGCTCATGCGTTTTTTAAAGAATTATCCAAACAGCTAGTTGACACTTCGCGTGACCCAGGGGCTGGCTATTACCTCAGTCAGAGATTAAGCATTGCCATACAACGTGGCAATGCCGCCAGTCTTTTGGGCACACTTCCAGTCGACAGCGATGCGGAGGAATTTTTATACGCCGTATTTTAGGTAGGAGTTATTGTGTACATGTAGTTTTAATTAGTTAAGTGTTTTTATTTTTCTTGTTCTATCAATGTTTAATTAATACTCAATAAATTTATATGGCAGAATAGAACTTGATACAAATAATAATAGTAGGTAATAATTGACATTTATTTTAAGCAGAATACCTGTAGGTTGACACAAATACACACAAATCATAAACAAACAAATTAAACATTCTAATGACATTCATTCAATACAATTATATCTATATAGTTAACATCACATTAAATAAACAATTAAATCATAAAAAAAATATTTCCAATTTTAATAAAAATAAAAATCAAAACGGACATAATATATATGTTTGAGAAAAAAACTATTGTTTCTTCATTGTGAGTCATCTCTACGGTATTGTTCAAAAGGGTCACCACGGTCATAGATCCAGAGGGCAACTGAAGGAACTCAGGTGGGTTCAGACAGAAAACTCTGACGCTTCCTCTCGTTCCACCCACAGCGGGAGAAGTTATTTGATGCACCCAAAACCATACAGCTAAGGAGTGGAAGTCCTCACTGGAGTCTGTGTTTTCTGAAAGCTAGTCTGCGGATTTTTAAGTCAAGAGTGAATAGGTTACTTCTAGGCAAGGGCACTCCACCAAGCGTTGACCACCTCGTCGCTTTTCTTGAGATAGTGGTCATGCGCGGACCCATTAAGTAGGTAAGTCATTTTCAAATCAGCCTACAGAAATCCAGGGCCTAACATAGGCATCTTGATTCTTGGTAACTCTCATCCAGTCCCCCTGCGTCGTTGCTCCTCATAGTTAGACAGACTTAGGTACATAAGAATAACAAATCCTATCAAGAATAAAAAAATAAAAAAAGGTTTCGCGGTCATGCTAAGGTTATTATAAATTTTATTGACAATTATTTTAACACAACATAAAACTTTAGTCTGTAAGACTAAAGTTTGTCATTGTCATTTTGATTTTGATTTTTTTTTTATTCGCTGTTTGCCACAGAGTAAGTTTTGAAAACAATCGCTAACTGCAAAATGATTTTTCTTTAAGTTTCCAGATATTAAATATGCCGCAGAGACAGGAAATAATAAGGCTACATAAGGCTACAATTATTAATTGTAAATTGTTAGGTACTTGCGAATATTATAATTCTAAAAATACTATATAATTATTAAAATAACCGAAAACAATCGCTAACTGCAAAATGATTTTTCTTTAAGTTTCCAGATATTAAATATCAGCGCAGAGACAGGAAATAATAAGGCTACATAAGGCTACAATTATTAATTGTAAATTGTTAGGTACTTGCGAATATTATAATTCTAAAAATACTATATAATTATTAAAATAACCGAAAACAATCGCTAACTGCAAAATGATTTTTCTTTAAGTTTCCAGATATGAAATATGCCGCAGAGACAGGAAATAATAAGGCCACAATTATTAATTGTAAATGTTTAGGTACTTGCAAATATTATAATTATAAAAATACGATATAATTATTAAAAAAAACCTTTATTAAACATTCCAAACTCTATGGAACACACATAAGGTCAAAAACGAAAACTTAAAAAAATCGTTTGGCGATGTAACTCGAACATTTGATTACTATTTGTAACGTTTATATTAATCCAATTGAATGGTATGATCTTATGATGCCTTGGTCGTGTGATTGACGGCCCGTGTAACGAGACTACTTTGTTCGGGACCAATGCGCGCCGCAATGGGAGATCGGCTTTTTTATATGTAGAATTGGTAATAAGTGGAGATGCGACGGTATTACGTGGTATTAGTTATCTTAATATAAATGACTGGCCTGTTGGTCTAGTGGTTAGTGGCCCTGACTGCTATGCCGGAGGTCGTGGGTTCGATTCCCACCCAGGACAAATGTTTGTGTGATGAGCATGATCATTTGTTCTGTGTCTGGGTGTAATTTTGTCTGTAATATGTATGTATTTAGAAATATATAAGTATGTTTATCAGTTGTCTAGTACTCATAACACAAGCTCTGCTTAGCTTGGGACTAGACGGCGCTGTGTGATAGTTGTGAAAAATATTATATTATATTAAATAGTCTTAATTAAAACTAACTTATGCCTGCGACTTTGTCCATGTAAAAGTCGGTTATTGCAGACGCGAAGTCAAGGCCAGATAAAAAGTAGCATAGGCTCTTCCTTGTAAAATGTAGCCTATGAGTTTCCTTGAGGTTCAAGCCTACTTCCTACTAGATAAAGCTGATTATAATCAGCCCTATAATGTTTCCACTGCTGGGACTTAGGCCTCCTCTCTAGAAGAGGGAATTAGCCGTAATCCACCACGCGGTCTCAATGTGGGTTGTTGGAGGTATCATGTCTACGAATTTTTGATTCTAGGACATGCCGGGTTTCCTCACGATGTTTTCTTTCACCGTTTTGAGAGCAGTGGTGATGAATGGTTTACCACTGGTCCACCACTGCTCTGCACTCTGTACTAAATTTCATCAAAATCTGTTTAGTAGTTTAACCGTGAAAGCGTACCAGATAGAGTTATGGTCACTTTTATAACATAAGTATGGATTAGAAAAAAATCCTTGTTTTCATTTATTTATGAAAGACGAATGACGTACTCGTATATAACGTTACAGCCCCAGTTCACCACAGTCTGGTACTCAGGAATCAATCGAGTGTCTTATTATCGCTAAATTGCCATAATCGCTGACATTTATGTACTTGTGTGTTGACGTGCAAATTGCAAAAAAACGTAAGTAATTTCGAATTTCGCGGGCTACTGAACATACTATTGTAAAACGTAAGTATTTGTTTAGTGCGTAATTTAACCTTTTGAGTGCGTAATTAGAGACACAATAGTAAGACAATGGCGCGTGAACGCCGGCGTTAATGCGGGGATCAACAGCTTAATTGATAGCCAACTCAATACGATCAAATAATATTTTTGATTCTGACATCATCAGACATTCTAATCAAAATAGTTTAAAATTCTACTACCTTGAGAACTAGTCAATTGGGCTATTTGCACTTGATTGATTAATGTAATCAATCAAGAACACGTAGTCCATATTAAATATATATTTTGACAGAGAGCTATTCAATTCCAATGTCTTAATTGAGATTATTTGACGTTATTAACTAAATCTAACGGTTCGTTAGTATGTGTTTGTGAGTGTAAGGATTTCAATATTTTATTTAACATAGAATAATCATTTTTTAATGAAGTAATACGCACGCCATTTTTGGTTTTACATAAATAGAAGCGATTGAATGTAAGTATTTTGCCTAAACTTGTCTTACATAAAAAATATATGTAGGTATATTACGTTTTTGTTTGGTTTTTCGTTGGCAGGTATTTGTTTTGTATCAGGGTGTAATTTATCCATAATAATATGTACGTATTTAGAAATATATAATATGTTTATCAGTTGTCTATTACCCATAGTACAAACGCTGCTTAGTTTAATGGGACTAGAAGAAGTTGTGTGAATGTTTTTTTAAATTCAGTTTGTGTTTCTAGGATATAAAATTTTACTGGAATAGAACATAGGATACTTCTAATCTTTTTTTTTATGTTCCCTTGGGACAATTATCTACTACTTTCACGCGGCCCTAGCCGCTGGCATGCGGAACTCCGAAGTCACGGAAGCTCAGCCTCCCTAGCCAAGTTACAACCGTTTCGTTTCTCTTTTCGTTGATCGCCTCGAGTCGGCCACGCCTATTCCTTTGTTCTGACGTCATCTCAACGCTCAGTTACGAAACTTCTTCCAGGCGCTATTTGAAGGTTATCCCCCGATTATGAAAAAAATTAAAATCTATTGTTACAGAAGAACCCTTCCGAACCAACCAAAGAACCATCGCATCTGTTTAATTACCACCTACTTAGTCTATGATCAATTGACAATTGCCGCTTGACATCCGACCTCTGTGCCTTGTAATAACGCGCACTTCATTATGTCAGATAAAAGGTGGTGCCCGGCTAAAAGGTGCTATGTTCAATGTTTAAAGTTGCTATGTTCGTACCACGGAGGTGACTTCCCACGATTGACTATCAATATCCCTAGTGATGTGCGAACTCTGTTTGAGGAGAAAACTATAAAGGGTTCGGCAGACAAGAGTGAAGAGATAAAAGGACAACGATGCAATGACCATTTTTATATATGCAAATAATTTTCCGAGAGGTTTGGCACTATACAGCGCCAGAGATACAGATTTTTACCTAGTTCGGTTACAGAGGCACCTATTATACTGTATTGTATTTATATTTATAGCTTACTAAATTTTAAGTTTCTTTTGTACAATCTTTTTGGGTAAATAAATATTATTATTATTTTTATAGATTTTTTGGGTATAAATTATTTGTAAAACATTTTTTTTTTTAATAAAAACTTTGCATCACACTAAAAATAACTCCTGTATCAGTGTGGGTGCGTTCACGAAATTGTGAACTAATATACACAAGACCGTGGTGTTCCAGGTTTGGGTAACCTGGATCACCTATCTGTAGGCCATGCAAATATTTGCGCCGTGTGGGAACCGAACCCGCGGCACGCAGCGGAGCAGCCATTCGCTCGACCACTGCGCCAACCAAGCCATAAATTAATAATAATAATAATATTCCACAACTATCACACAACGCCATCTAGTCCCAAGCTAAGCAGAGCTTGTGTTATGGGTACTAGACAACTGATAAACATACTTATATATTTCTAAATACATAAATAAATCACACCCAGACACAGAACAAATGATCGTGCTCATCACACAAACATTTGTCCTGGGTGAGAATCGAACCCACGACCTCCGGCATAGCAGTCAGGGCCACCAACCACTAGACCAACAGGCCAGTAAAACAACAATTACATTTAAAATTCGTTGTTAGATTGTCGTTTCGCTCCTGCCAAAGCCAATCTGTGCGCGGTGATTCTTCAATCGAAAGAGTTATCCATTCAATCTATTTCACCTATTAAAGTTAAGTTGACATTGCTTTCAACACAAAAGAGTGATCACCATTTTTCAAGCTCCCCATAATCTCCTATTTGTTTAATAAAAAGAACTTCATCATAACTTTTTCTATTCATCCCTAACGTGACTCATAACGAGCTCAGCAGTCCCTTTTCTACAAAATCAGCATGAAATCAAAACTAAAACATACCGCATGACAACGCAGAATGACATCCCAAAATTGCCAAACACGTCTCAACATCCATTCAGTTTAGGCAACTTCACAAAAAAAACGTGTCACTCAAAATTAAAGAAAAACAAACAAAAACGCGGCCCGATGCTCAGATTCAGTAAACAGTAATTATCACTATGACAAAAGATGAAGGTTTGTCATAAAAACTGATGGAAAAACTTGTGGTAACCAAAACAATGGTTCTTGGAACTTCTGGGGCATATTGTCTTGAAGGATTGTTAATTTTGATGTTTGTATGGTGGATGTATACCTATGGGGTGATTCTATTTAGGACGAAATAAAAAATATTATTATAATATTTAATTCTGGGAGTAACTTGTACGAGTTATTTATTCAGGATTTTGTGCCACAAAATGTCTCATTTTGTATTGAAATCATCATCATTTCAGCTAGTCTTGTATTCATGTAACTAAATTAATTGATATTGATAAATATAATAATATTTCTTATTTTTATAAAATTAATAGATGTTATCTAATAAATAAAATAATGCTTAAAAATATATATACATTTTTTATAATAAACGGAAAAATAAAAATGAGATTATTGAATATTTAATTAAAAGTACTCGTACAGTTCTGTTGTTATGTAGTTAGTATGGAAGCCTAAAATACTTAGCAAAAATCCAACTTAAAAAAATCTGGGCCCCAGACAGATTATTGAAAAATTTGAACCTTAGTCGAGTTAAACTATTTAGACTATTCCAAATTGATATGTCATACTTTCTCGTTTCACTTTCCAATTTCAAACTAAAATTATCTATCCAATATCTATTTTCCAATGCTACTAACATTCAAACACACTGTATCTTATTTCTTGTCAAATTCAAATGCTAAACTTCTAAACGCCTGCGCCCCTGCTGGTCCAAAAAACCTCATAATGTGTCATAAATATTCCGTAATCTGTCAAGAACGAGGTTTTGGACTATCGTGAAGGCGTCTCATGGGAATACAACCCTTTTTTGTAAAAAAAACCTCAATCTATTTTCAACCTTATCTAATTGACTTAAAGATCATTGACGGTGTTCTGGTTTGCAGAATTCAAATAACCGATTTTGAACTTTATGCCATAGAACTAAAGGTTCCAAGTAAATTTGGTAGAGTTTTTTGGACGGATTATGCTCCTATGAATGAAATCATTGTAGCCTCTTGATTTTTGTGTGAAATGCATCTATTTTGATATTTCAATCTGTATGTTTTCGGAGGTCCGTTATTCGACCATTTCCGTAGTAGTTGCATTTGAATGACAGAAGTCAAATTGTGTTGAAGGGATTATCTACCCGCACAAGTAAGTTTTTGTATATTTGTGCCTTCGTCCTATGAGAGCGGCTAATGCTATGCGAAGCTACGCGGTATAAATGATCACTGTGTGTTTTCTAAGACTGGTCGATATTTGTTGTATTTATTTGTTGTTTTTAAGCTACGAATTCACTTTTTAAATTTAGCATTGCGTCCCCCGGGTAAAGCAGCAAGGAGGTTGCAAATAAGTAGATGCTAATACATACTAATATCATAACTGCGGAAAGTAACTTTGTATGTCTGTTACGCTTTCACGGATTGATTTTGGTGATACCTATTTAGTAGGAACCCCAAGAAAGTACATACTTTTAATCTGACTTCGACGTCCGTAATTCGTGTCTGACATTCGGCAAAGCCACTGACAGAAGATTTAGAGTATATTTTAATATTTCTGCAACGCCAAGCATCATGAAAAGAGCTACAAAAGTACTGCATCGCTTTATAGCAAGCGCTACTCAGTGCTCACCTAGTACATAAGCCAGAGAAGTGATTCAATAATATAGACTGGTCCAACAATGTAAGTGGGCGGGCTGGAGACTTGTCGTTGCTTACAGCAATAACAAGCCTTAATCCGCTCGAATTATGGCCCCACGGCGCCCTAAATTATCGCTTTATCAATCCGATTCCAAGTATCGTTGTTGGACATATCTGCGGGGATCGATAAATCTAGATTATGACGCCTTATGGGCTACTGCCGAAGTTCTAGTTAGTACCTCGTTAGGAATAGATGTGGTTGGTCATATTATTGGCTTTTGTATTCAATTAGAACTCGTGCACGAGTCAAACTTCGAGAACGGTCCGTGGGTGGGTTCCCACATATTGTATACCAAGTTTCTCCGGTCACCGTAGGCGCGGGCTTGCGGAGCAATGGACAGCTCGCCGTCCGACCGTCCGGTAACCTTCCGGACCGAGCCCAAGTCGTCGACGGCGCGTAGTGTTTCACGCGCGCCTCAAGGAGATGTCAGCAACCGTAGGGGCCCAGCAGAGTCGAAGCCTACTGGGGCCATGGGTGATGCGAATGAGATCCCCGGATCCCTGGAACAATGACAAAGAAGGAACAGCAGTGGGTTTTTACACAAGAGCCCCGGGATGTCATTAGATGATTTTACCAACCAAAAAAAGTTTCCTCCGTGCCTCGAAAAGTACTTTAAGCCATTGGTCCCAGATGTGATTTGACAATTATTACGGATGATAAAAAGCCAGAAAATCTTAGACAAGTCTTGACTTGAATTTTTTTTGCGATAATGATCAGCTGCATCTGGTTCGATTGGAAGTCGACCCCGATAGTTGGGAAAAGTCTTGAAAGAAAGAAAGAAAAGGTGGTAAGTGACTGTGACAGACGGGATGAAGATAGTGGAGAACCAGGTATTGTGATTCAGCATAGGAGAGGTCCATGATCACAGGGTGATTCCCAGCCATCGTATTGTAGGCGCGGTCTTACGAACGTTACAAAGACCAGGTCTAGATCGACGTTGTGTTTCACGTATGCCTCATAGAGATGTCAGCATAACTGACGGGGCCGCTATTGCTTGCAAGGGTTGTGGGATCGTTTGAAGGAGTCACAACGACCCTAAAACGCGGACTGAAAGAACACAGGTGGTTCTGACCCCTCGTTCCTCCCACAGCGGAAGTTAGTTGATGAATTCTCACTCTCAAATAACAAAGAAAGGTAGCTTGTTCTACCAAATATATTAATTAAAGCATAAATAGAAGACTAAATCTATCATATTATAAATCAGTAGAAGTTTTTAGTTGTGTGCGCATCACGTAAATATATAGGGTGACTGGTAATTAGTGTACGATACTTAAACACGTGATTGTGCTCATGATAACCAACAACTTTTACTATGGGAACAAACCTGAAATCGCGAAAAAAAAATCAGCTATTCAGTATATTTATGTTTGCCTAATGTACTGAACAGCTGATATTTTTTTCGCGATTTCGGCTTTGCTCCCATAATAAAAGTTGTTTGTTATTATGAGCACAATCACGTGTTTAAGTATCGTACACTAATTGCCAGTCACCCTATATATAGATAACCTTTATACAATAAAATTGTGTATAACTTGATATATTACGTAGGCTTTGTTTCATTATAATCGGTTGACTATATCGAAAGATATACTACATTCATTGACTGCTAAGTGGTAGTAAGTTCGCCAGGTCAGTTAGTAACAAATAATGTCATTTCCTCTGTCATTTAGGTATACCCAAGTTCTGTCACTTTGCACACAAGTACATGAACTTACCGCTAAGCCGCTAAGTGAAATGAGACTCGGTTACGGAAAGCCAAGGTGGTGCGAAAAATAATTTATATTTTAATAAGATGAAACTCAACATAGTATCGTCGGGTTTATTTGTGTAACTAGTCTGCGGTGTGACAACTGTACGCGAGAAACAAATTGTTTAACTGTTGTACGGTGACTAATAGTCTTGATACTATGACATCGAAGGAGATCGCATGAGTTGTTGTTCTTAATAACTTGCAAACTGGCAAGATAATGATACTTTCTAAAGGTTTATGCTGTATAAAGAACAGTTGTTCGAATTTGATACAAAGAAAAGAAGATTGTTTTGTAAAGTTAATGAAGTCAGGTCAGATATACAAAATCAGGAAATACTGTTAAAATGAGCCTGTTTTTGTATGCTGATTATAATAAACTTCTTATGATATAATTTTACCTAGCTGTAGCAAGCAATGAACGTACGCTGTTACTAAACTTAAAGTATTTGCATCATTAGATCTATGACCACAGTTTATTAGGGTTCTGTACCCGACAGGTAAAACGGGACCTTATTACTAAGACTCCACTGTCCGTCCATCTGTTTTTCCATCTGTTACCAGGCTGTATCTCATGAACTGTAATAGTTTTTTAGATTGCCGCTATAACAACAAATACTAAAAAATAAAATGAAATAAATATTTAAGAGGGCTCACATTCAACGAATGTGATTTTTTTACGGCCGTTACGGAACCCTTCGTGCGTGAATCCCACTCGCACTTGGCTGGTTTTTTTTAATCATTTATTAAAACTTCATGCTACACAAAGGCAGAAAGGTGGACTTAATGCTAGTCACACAGCCAATGTTGGTTAATAGTTTTCAGTCTTTTTGAATAAATAGCAAGTAGTTACCTTTTTCAAGTATCAAAACTATAAATATACATACAAAACGAATATCACTGCGGTTACACGAACATTAGCAAGTTCTGCTAAACCACGGAAGTGTAAAAATGTAATCTATTTTAAACATTTGTCGTGCTTACCCCCTTGCGCCGGCGGCGTAATGATACGCTGAACTAGGCTGTGGTTTATTACGGTTTCGCGGTTTCTCTAGTATCGTCGCCGGAGTTCACTTGTTGGGGGTTAATGTTTACTAGTTATGGAGTTAGAGTGAGTTGGGTTGTGTGCGGTATTAAGGTGCCATTCGAACCTGGCCGCAGGCTGCGGATGCAGACTGCGAATGCAGGTAGCACATGCATGACACGCAGCTGTTGCCAGTATCCACAGCTGGGAGTGATTCCGAGGCTGGCTGCACGTGCTGCCAGTCGCAAATTTACGATTCAATCCAATATGAGCGCTATCAGCTCCGAGTAGCGATTATTTCGGACTGGACAGCACTACTGGTCTGCGATCGGCTGGGGTTGCAGGTCGCGGCAGCACTTGCAACTGAAGCTCGGCAGTACGTGCGACCGCAGCCGCGTTCGGAATGGTTTTCAGAAAAATCCATACTACTACATAGAAAACCAGTCGTGCAGCTGCAGCCGGCTTCGTGCAGCCGCTGCATGTGCTGCCTGAGCTGCCTGAATTCGCAGCCTGCAGCCGATGTTCGAATGGCACCTTTATGCTTATCATTATCATTGGTATAAATCTATCTAATATACCAATGCAGTCGGTCACAGAGTCCAGCATTCCTGCTGATATTTCAATCAAGACCAGACATAGTACAATTTCATTATTACAATTAACTTATCATAAACCAAGCCATCTTCACACGCAGAGTTATATGCTAAAGATTTTATGACTTCCTCTTTTTCAACCGAGAACACCACCATTTCAACTTGACCCTATACTTTTGAACCATCTCGCCTCATTCATCTGAGTTTTTCTTTTGGCAGGGAGGGGCGGAAGATCTGCTTAGTTTGGTTTTAGATTTCGGTGTTAACAAAAGTAATATTGAGTTCTATCAGTCGTTAATATTGTTAACACTGTGATTTTCCCGTGTGAAGCCGTCACGGTAAGGGGTTAATGTATTTTGAAGAATGTCAATGAATGGGGTTTAGATATTTTTGATCAAAAACCTAAATGATGTTGCCAATTTCGAACATGGACATGTTTGCGCAGGAGCATTGAGATTAGCACATGCATAGTTGTGGGCAAAGTCAGGCTGTGGATTATGTTGTTCAATATTATGGTAAAAAAACGTATGAAAAGAAATTGATCTGTACTCCATCGGTTTAGGCAGTAAACAATCTTAATATGTCTTTTTATTAAAAAATAATCGTTTATTAGACATACAAAGATTATTTAAATTTAGTTAGTTACCAAACATCGGTATAGGTAAATAACAAATTGTAAATATTTTTAGATAAAAATTATAGACAACTTTTAGATAAAAGACATGTCCAGATTGTTTACCTTTAGTTAATTACCTAAACAGATGGAGTATAGTTTTATTTTTGTTGTTCAAAAAGTGGCTTGATCTAAAATGTTGAGAATGATATCCTGTCAGTTCACCAAAAATGTATTTACAAATTTTCACTTGACAAGCAACGATTGACAAAAACATGGTTCTTCATTTTATTATTATACAACAACAAGTTTTCCAAATAATTAACATTACAAATTCAAGAATGAATCGTTTATGAAATAAATAGTACACGAAACGGTGGTTGTTAACTAAAAGTTTTTCCATGGAGTTTTGGTGAAAGATTAGTGCACCGTTGAGAATATTTCAAGTAAATATATTCAGCCATTTGAATAGAAATTTGGTAACCTTGACCTGATGCTTCAGCATGCACTGGAATCTGCAGGATACCCAACTACTCGCTTACACCAGAGGTATCGTGTTTGGGCTCATTGAAATGGTCTCAATGAATAGGTCATACCTACTGTACTTCATGGTGGAATGGCGACAGCGACTATCGCAACCCAGTGCTGGGCACGCCATAATTATGGCGGTAATTCCCCTCTTTGAGGAGTGGCTGGAAAGGCAACACGGCGTCCTTACCTACCGCATGACGCAGGTCCTCACCGGACATGGTAAGTTCGGGAGGTTCCTGCACCGGATTCGTGCGGAAGAAACGCCCGGGTGTCACCATTGTGCGGACCACCCGGAGGACACGGTGGAGCACACGGCGGAGGTGTGTCCCGCTTGGGCAGAGCAACGTCGTGTCCTCGTGGGGGCGATCGGCGGCGGCGATCTCTCGCGCCGGGCCTTGGTACAGGCCATGGTCCGAAGCGAGGAGGAGTGGCAGGCGGTCGCCTCCTTCTGCGAAGCAGTAATGCTAGCAAAGGAGGCGGCCGATCGCGTGAGGCAACGGTCCTCACGCCCCAATCGCCGCCGGGATTCCGATCCCGATTTCCGGCCATCGTAGGCGCAGGCTTGCGGACGGCGAGCAATGGGTGGCTCGTCCGACCGTCCGGTAACCGTCCGGACCGAGCCCAAGTTGTCAACGGCGCGTGCTGTTCCACGCGCGCCTCAAGGAGATGTCAGCAACTGTAGGGGCCTAGCAGGGTCGAAGCCTACTGGGGCCAAGGGTCTGATTCTGAAAGGAAGACTCGGCCCTGGTACGAAAGGCAACGAGGGAACGGGAGTGGGTTTTTAGTCAGTAAAAGTCTGACACTATCTCCCGCCCCGCCCAAGGGCGGGGATGTCATAAGATGATTTTCCCACCCAAAAAAAAAAAAAAAAACCTACTGTACTATTTAACTGCACGTCAACACTATTTAGTGACAGTAATTTATAGGTATTATTAATATCAGATATTACTATATCCACAGATGATATAAATTCGTGATAGATAACTGTGTTAACAGCTAAAGTATCCTGTTCAGCCACGGCTGTTATTCTATGCAAAATGCTGGATTTAATCATCTACTTATGTATTATGTCTATTTATAAGTAATAAAAGCGTGACCTCTAAGATATTTTGAGGAACAAAAACTATGCATTATCGACCGACTTGTCTGTCAGAATGCATAAGTTGCAGGATGATTGGAAAAATCGTTTCTTCGCGAAAGCCCTAGAATTATTATTGTAGAAATAGAACTATTTAAGATAATATCAGGGCTTTAACGAGGAATTTAGTCTGTTGTAGAGAAGTTGGAAACTTGTGTTTATTAGCCAATTCATAATATCTTTATTTTGGTTTCACAGAAGTCGGTTCTAATGTAGCTTAATTAGTCAGCACATCAGTGTAGTGTCACAATATTATAAAGGCGAAAGCTTGAGTCTAACTTCGAGAAAGAGGTCAATCGTCGAATCCGACTCGGTTGGGCAGCGTTCGGGAAGTTGCACGGTATCTTCTCTTCCAATATACCACAGTGTCTCAAGATGAAAGTCTATGACCAGTGCGTGTTGCCAGTGATGACGTATGGCTCCGAAACGTGATCGCTTACAATGGGCTTCACAAGAACCCAAAGGGCAATGGAATGATCTATGCTCGGAGTTTCCTTGCGTGATCACATCAGAAATGAAGATATCCGCGGGAGAACCAAGGTTACCGACACAGCCTGAAGAATCGCCAAACAAAGGTTGATGGGGACGAAAGGTTCTGGAGTGACGACCACGTACCGGAAGACACAGAGTTGGAGAGCCTTCCACTAGGTGGACCTATGACCTGGTGAGGGTCGCGAGAATCTGATGGATGCGAGACGCACAGGACCGATCGTTATGGCGTCGCTTGGGGGAGGCCTATGTCTCAACAGTGGACGTCTTTCGGCTGAAATGATGATGATGATAATGAAAGTTTGTGAGTGTTTGTGTCTGTTACTTCTCAAACTCGAACGGCTGAACGAATTTGGATGAAATTTACGCATGCCTAGACCATGGATATATATAAGATACTTTTCTATTTTCACGCGGGTGAACCCGCTGGTAGCAGCTACTATTTTATACGTAGGTCAGTTATTGTGATTGTTCTAAACAAAAGTTTTTTTTTTCGTTAAAATACTGATAATTGCCAGTATCACTACGATATTTTCGTAGTTACTAATAATCCGGTCTTTTACAAAAACCCTAGGACGTTTGCGAAAAAACGAATTATTTCAATTATCCTGCAACACATATACTAATTAAGAACTTTTTATAAAACTATGCATCTGCATACATTTTTTTTTCGTCTCAAAGGTCATTTTTTCCCATTACTATTTACACTGACATCATCCAATTAGGAATGAATTTACCAAGAAAACATCATCGTACCGTCATTTTGGATCACGAATGAAGTTTGGCCTAATTACAAAAAGGTTTCGTATAAACTAATGCAATCAGTTTTTTGTGATTGAGGGATTGAGCAAAAAAATCAATTTGGTTCGCACTCGTGCCAAATCGGAAAGGTTTACGGGTCAAAAGATTTTTAAGGAAAATTGTTAGTTTATTGGGTCGTTTTTTTTCATATCTTAGTTCTTTTGTCTTCGCATCCGGATCTGGAACCAACCTTTCCTACCTATTTATACTTATAATAATATTATAATGCTGAAGAATTTGTTTTTTTGATTGAACTTGCTAATTTCAGGAATTACTGATTCAAACTGAATGTTGAATAACCCGTAAATTGAGGAAGGCTATAAGCTATATAAAATCACACTACGACCAAAAAAAGTAAAAAACAAAGACGCGGGTGAAACCGCTAGTTATTTAAAGGTAAACTAGCGACCCGCCTCGGCTTTGTTCGGGTGTTAGAAATTTTTAAAATTCTTATCTTTTATCTATAAAAATATGCATATATTTTGCACTGGTACTGGCACTGGTATGGACAAAATTGTTTATGCCTGTGTCTACCGTTCGCACAGCGGTGATCAGGAGACGACTTGGTTGTTCGACCACCTCAGTGAGGCTGCCGATAAGGCTCTGCATCGGCACCCTGATGCGCAGCTCGTCGCTCTGGGGGACTTTAACGCCTGCCACCAGGACTGGCTGTTCCCATACCAGAGGACCGACCACGCTGGGAGAGAAGCGCGAAACTTTGCAATATCGATGGGCCTTTCCCAGCTGGTCAAGCAAGCGACTAGGGTGCCTGATGTAGTTGGTCATACTGCCAATTGTCTGGACCTTCTGCTGACCACCGATCCGGACAGATATGTATCGTAACAGTTTCTTCACCACTTGGAACTTCAGATCACTGCCTGGTGAAGTCTGTTTCTTCCTTCTCCCCACCTGACTGCGACTCACGCGGAGAACGGCGAATGTGGCGTTACAGGTCAGCAGATTGGGATGAGATGCGGCATTTCTTTGATCTATATATTGAACCCTGGCTCACTCGGCGAGAGAGAAAGCAGGTCTCTTTGCATCTCTCTTCGCCCATAATTCTCGTCTTGATACTAGCAGTGCTACTCCACCGACTCTACCTCACTGCAACACCTTGATGCCTGAGGTTCGCATAAGAAATAAAGAAGTTTTGAGAGCACTGTGTCGTCTAGACGTGAATAAAGCTAGTGTACCAGATGGTATACCAGCAATAGTTCTCAAGGCATGTGCGCCCGAGTTGTCTCCTGTATTGACGCGCTTGTACCGCCTCTCATTTAGGACTGGTATAGTGCCCAAGTCCTGGAAGCTTGCCAACGTGCAACCCGTGCCCAAAAAGGGCAGTCGTACCGATCCTGCCAACTATTGGCCGATTTCAATAACCTCCATACTCTGCAAGATTATGGAGCGTGTATTGAACTCGCGCCTCATGGCATACCTGGAAGGTAACGATCTCCTCAGTGACCGACAGTACGGGTTTCGCCACAATCGGTCTACTGGGGACCTACTAGTGTATACCACTCACATGTGGGGCGAGGCCCTCGAGAAGAATGGAAAAGCGATTGCTGTCTCCTTAGACGTCTCGAAGGCCTTCGACAGGGTATGGCACGCCAGCCTTCTGAGTAAGCTTCCAGTGTACGGCATTTCCCCTGGTCTGATTAACTGGGTAAAAGACTTCCTGAGTGAACGGTCTCCGAGTTGTTGTCGATGGATGCTCATCAGAGCCCATGACCACTAATGCCGGAGTTCCTCAGGGGTCAGTTCTCTCTGCAACTCTTTTTCTGCTGCATATTAACGATCTGCTGATGCCCGGTATATATGGGTATGCAGATGATAGCACAGTTGTAGAGAGATACCTTCCAGGTGCTCGGGCTAGTAAGGAACTAATCCGGTCCGAACGAGAGGCTATGGTAGAGCGTGCGAATGTCTCACTTCAGGCAGTCTACAAGTGGGGCGAAACCAATCTGGTAGAATTAAACGCCACCAAAACACAAGCGTGTCTGTTCACCGCCAAAAGGAGCCCGTTCACCTTGGCTCCTGCTTTTCGGAATGTATCCCTGGAGTGCACCGAACGCCTTCAGCTCTTGGGAGTTGAAATTTCCTCAGACCTAAATTTTGGGCAGTTCATTGAGTCCAAAGCCAAGGTAGCTGCTAGAAAACTAGGCGTTCTTGCAAAGGTCCGACGGTACTTCACACCGGGACAGCTTCTAATGTTATACAAAGCACAGGTCCGATCGTGTGTGGAGTACTGCAGTCACATATGGGCTGGTGCTGCAAAATGCCAACTAGCAGCTTTGGACTCAGTGGAAAGGCGTGCGAAGAGGCTAATTGGGGATGCAGATTTGGTTAAGTTCAATCTACAAAGCCTCGAGCACAGGCGCAGGGTAGCCAGCCTATCGGTATTCTACAGGTTGCATTTTGGAGAGTGTGCGCGGGAATTGCATGACTTGATTCCGCCATCTCATTTCTACCATCGGACAACCCGACGTACGGCGAGTATCCACCCTTACGTTGTTGAAACTTCAACGGTCCGGACTAAGCGTTTCGCTTCGTTGTTTATACCGCGTACATCGAAGGACTGGAACAATTTGCCTGCTGCGGTCTTCCCGTCCAACTATAATTTAGGTGCCTTCAAGGCTATAGTGAATAGGCTCTTAATAAACTAGTACGCCTCACCATCAATGATTGCATCACTGCTTACCATCAGGTGGGATCGCAGTGAAGCACTGGTTTATATCAATTAAAAAAAAAAAAAAACTTAAAACTTCCTCATGACTGTCTGTTAGTGAAAACTGCTTCAAAACCCGTTCATTAATTTTTGTGATTATCACGTTCATACAGACAGACAGACGGGGAGGGGATCTTTGTTTTATAATACGTAAGGATGTAATGTTTTTTGTTTATAACCTATAGGCAGGTAATAGGTGTGATGATCTAAAGCTGTCTGATCTAAAATAAGAAATCTCATCATCATCATTTCAGCCGAAAGACGTCCACTGTTGGACATTAGCCTCCCCCAAGTGTCGCTATGACGACCTGTCCTGTGCGTCTCCCATTCATCGGATTCCCGCAACACCCACTAGGTCATCGTTCCACCTTGTGGCCGACCTTCCAACGCTGCTTCTTCCAGTATGTTCTCACCACTCCACAACCTTTCGACCCCAATGACGACTACGAAATTCTGTGAGCAATGTGTCTTGAAATCTAATCATCCTTATTAGCAGCTAAGTTTAGGTAAAAGGATTGAGTTATAATTACGACAAACATAAAATAATAATTGCACTGTCTGTCCATTTATTTGAGACAGGTGTTACTGAAATTACTAATTTAACCTCATTGGTCATAGGTTAAAGAAAGTTTAGGAGTATTTAATTATAATTCAAGAATAATTATGACTTTCATTTGAAAGATTATTAATCTCGTTGAGGTGTATCAAATTGATAGGTTAAGAATTAAACTCAACTACAACTCAACAGATGGAACAGATGGTTGTTGGGGCTGAAAGATTCTGGAGTGGCGACCGCGTTCCGGAAGACGCAGCATTAGAAGGTCTTCCCCAATGTGGACCTATGACCTGGTGAGGGTCGCGGGAATCTGATGGCTTTGAGACGCACCGGAGTGTCAGTTGACACTATGCTCGGAGTGTTGTTGTTGTTGTTGTTGACTATGTCCAACAGTGCACCTCTTTCGGCTGAAATGATGATGGTGACTCAACTTAAGTTCAATTTAAAATTAAAAGAACAACTGAATAATCACGAGTGGGTTTCAGTCTGATACACCCTCTCGCTTCACTCAGAGCGGGACAATCATTTGATAATTTTCCACCCTCAAAAAAGTTTATTAAAAGGTTTAAATCCTTAGTCTTAACTAGCTTTAGCCCGCGGCTTCGCCCGCGTACATAAAATATAGCCTGTATCACTCAGAAATAAAGCAGCTTTCTATCAGTGAAAAAATTTTAGCAATCGACCAGTACTTTCAGAGATTACCCCCACAAACAAACAAAATAACAAACTTTACCTCTTTATAATATTAGTGAAGATTGAGAATTCTGCGGCATATGTTTAGTAGGTTCTTATTGATGCATTATTTGAACAATGTAAGGTTATAAAAAAAACAGCCCTTTATTTCCTGCTAATTACTATTACAGTGTTTAAATTGCTTTATTAATTTACTACATTTATCCATTAATTTAATACACTTATTTACTATTTATTGTTTTTAATCACAACAAATCATCAATTGTTTTTTTTTGTAGATTTCTACATCAACTCGGGGTGTAGGCGTCCTCCTAAGATGCATAATTGTCTCTGTTTTGTGCGTGTGTTTAATTTCATCTTCCCAACGTGTTAATGGTCTTCCACTGCTCCTTGTACCTGGGGTACCTTTCCAAAATTCTTCTTAATTCATCTTCTATCAGTTAGTCTCGTGACGTGACCTGCCCATTTCCATTTCAGTTTTTGTGCATAATCATTTTTTTTTTAGAATCGTGCCATTCTAAAAACAAAACATTATAATAACAAAATTAAATGCTCATGGTGAATTGAACAGACCACGGTGCTAAAGTAGTACAAAACCCGTTGAAACCCAAAAAAAACGATAACTCGATCAAGTAATTACGATGGTACCAAAAAGTTGTTTATAATTTTTGGATCATTAGGGTTTTCACGAACCAGCTACCGGTCGGTTTATTTACTGTTTGTAACCGACTGCGGCAAAAACAGGGTTATGTTTTTCAAATGTATGTATCTATATAGGATGACTGGTAATTAGTGTACGATACTTAAACACGTGATTGTGCTCATAATAACCAACAACTTTTACTATGGCAACAAACCTGAAATCGCGAAAAAAAATCAGATGTTCAGTACATTTATGTTTGCCTAATGTACTGAACAGCTGATATTTTTTTCGCGATTTCGGCTTTGCTCCCATAATAAAAATTGTTTGTTATCATGAGCACAATCACGTGTTTAAGTATCGTACACTAATTGCCAGTCACCCTATATATATAAAAGGAGAAATTGACTGACTGACATATCAACGTAAAGCCGAAACTACTGGGACTAGGATCTTGAAAGTTTGCATAAGGTTCCTTTTTATGACGTAGGTGAGCACTAAGGGTTTTGGAAATTCAACCTTTAAAGGAGTGAAACGAGGGTCTATACTTTGTATGGAGAAACCTAATTTCTTGAGAGCGAAGCCGCGGGCAGAAGCTAGTGTACCTATATTTCTTTGGTCCCGATTGTCATACGTAGATCAGCATCATACAGCCGGTAGTCAGACGAAAGAAAATCTGAGGTTAGATTCGTTCAAGTTGTAAGAGTGACACTGGGTACATCAATATGATAAACTAATTGAAAAGGTGAATTTTCGACTCCAAATTATGTATAGATTTTTTTTTTCGTGACAGTCATGTAGTCAGTGTATCAAAATAAAGAGCTTCAGGAGACGATTACAAAAGTATAACTTATTAAAATTTAGGAAATAAAACTATTCGCAGCGTCTAAAACCCAACAGCAAAAAATGTTTAAAAAGGTACGAAACAAATCACTTCGAACAGTTTACGATCAACCACCGTTTTACCAGTTTTGAGTGAATTAACTTTTTTGCTGACTGTACTTCCTCGGTTTTTTAGTTTTTTTACTATTTTTGTATACGATTCACCTTTGATATGATTTTGTTTTGTGCAATAATCTTAAAAACATGTTTGCGCATTTTTTTTTCAATTGTTGTATTGTTTTCAATAAGGTCTATGTTTCCTGCTGTGATTCGTATTATGTTGAATTATATCGTCATAGCATATATAAGCATAAGCATAATCAGCCTTTTAATGTTCCCACTTCTGGGACTCAGGCCTCCTCTCTAGGAGAGGGAATGGGCCGTAATCCACCACGCGGGCCCAGTGTGGGTTGGTGAATGTCACATGTCTTTGATTTTTTGGTTCTAAGACATGCCGGTTTCCTCGCGATGTTTTCCTTAACCGTTTTGAGAGCGGTGGTGATGAAATAAGTTACAGAAAGTAATGCGCCTAACTGGGTTTGCCACTCGGCTACCACTGCTCTGCTCTCATTTCATCGTCAGTATTCAATAATATCTTACTTGTTATTCTTATTTCTAGAAGACTGTTAGACAACATTGACTACTAGTACTGCTGACCACTATTAGATTCGATTCTCAGGACATGCAAACTATTATTGTGTCTTCCATTTGGAAATTCTTAGTAACATCCCGGCCTCCTGGTTTCGTATCCTGTTGCAATAGGTTTATGGATCGAGTTCCATGTTAGGGAAACATGAGGTGAATAACATAACATAACCAGCTTTATAATGTTCCCACTGCTGGGACTCCGGCCTTTTCTCTAGGAGAGAATGAGCCGTAAACCACTACGCGGACCCAGTGCGCAAGAATTTTTGGTTTTAAGACATGCCGGTTTCCTCACGATGTTTTCCTTCACCATTTTATGAGAGCAGTGGTGATGAGTTAAATTGCACAAAGTAATCTACCTGGCTGCGTTTGAACCTGCGACCTACAACTCGTAACTCGGGGCCGTTACCATTGACCCACCACTCATGGAATCTACATTCGTTACGAAATCATCTTGTAAACATCCTGTAACATTAATTATCCTAATGTATACTTAAGTTTTTGTCTCATTTTTTCTTAAACTGGTTGCTAATCACACTCGGGTGAGACAATAAGCAATCTACATTCAAGTCTGCGTAGGACGAACTCATTACTTTGTCAGTATGCTGCTGAGCACACTGCGCCGATAAATTGGTGCAATCAAATTACTATACTTGACATATTGGGGCCGTATTTATTGCCAACTGCGAAGGTTTTTTACTAATGGATACAATTATGAAGCTGGCTGTAGGTTGAATTCCTGAATTGTAATGGGGATTAATGGATGCAAGACGCACAGGACAAGTCGTTAAGGTGATACTTGGGGGAGGCCTATGTCCAACAGCTGTGGACGTCTTTCGGTTGAAATGATGACGATGATGATGAATAGAGACTAGCAACATGCACTGTTAATATAAATAAAAATTGTTAGTTCAAAACTCGATAGAAATATATAAGTATTTATGAACTAAAAAAAATTGGGCAAGTGCGAGTCGGACTCCGTAGGGTTCCGTACAAACTAACTTATGTAAATAGTTTTTGGAGAGAGGTGGGCTGGTTGGAATAAGCCCACCAAAGGTTGGCGGCCTTGGCTTATACACAATGGTCCGCATAGGACTAAATGCGGAAACCAGACTCCGATAGATAGATAGATATTGACACACCAACGACTCATTCACTGGTTTAAAATTATAAAAAAGAATTGTGCAAATGAACTTGAATGTTTAACATTAATTAATTTAACGAATCAGTTAAATGATTATAAATAACACTTTTATCAGATGACCGTGTTTCCTTGCCGACAATAATTCTTGACAAGTATATCCGAAACAAATTCAGTGATCAATGACTCTTTTGAGATAGCAAGTTAAACTTTAACAATTCAAATACTCTTATAACAGGTTTTTTTTTTAAGATTTGAAATTATCTTATAACTTCTCGCGCTGTAGGGCAGAGTGGGAGGGCTTGTCAGATTTTTACTGACTAAAACTACACCTAAGTTCCTTCTTTACTTTACGTTCCAGAACCCCGGGTTTCTAATTCATAAGTCAAACCATGGCCTCAGTAGGTTTCGGCCATGCTGGGCCTGAGTGATTTTTAGGGTTCCGTACCTCAAGAGGAAAAAACGGAACCCATATAGAATAACTTTGTTGTCCGTCCGTCTGTCTGTCTGTCTGTCAAGACCCTTTATATCAGGAACGCGTGGAGGTATCGAATTGAAATTAAAACCATATACTCAAGTCTGCGAATTCTTGAAGCTGCAAAAAATCAAACTTGTAAGTTAACGAGAAAATAAGATACATCGGTTTATGTGGTAAAAAACGTACATTTCGACACTATCGAGGAAATCAAAATTCATAGAATACTTTCCGTTGACCCAGAATCCTGAAATTTGGCATAGCAGGCATTAGCAAGGTCTTATAGCACAAGTATAGGAATAAATTTGAAAACTGTATATTTGTTGTTACGTCACATTATTTTTTTGCGATTCAGATTGTCTTCCGAGACTTCATTCCGGAATTGAAATATTTAGATAGGTAAGTTTGTATGGAACCCTCAGGGCGCGAGTCCGACTCGCACTTGCCCAGTTTTTTTTTAATTTTATGAACCGCCAATATCACCTATCACCATCCTAACCTTTAATGACTCGAACTAATTGTGTACAATAAATCTGCGCTGTAAGCGCATTCGTTTCAACTCCAATATGTTAACATTTCGCGAGGCACAACGTGCGAACGGCCATAGCTCATCCGATGCTTTCATTTATCATAACTTCACTGCTTGTAGGGTGACCAGGCAAAGGATGGACAAATTAATTCAATATTTGAGCTTAAACAATTTGCCTGCTGCGGTCTTCCTGTCAGATTATAATTTAGGTATCTTCAAGGCTAGAGTGAATAGACTCTTAATAACTAGTGCGATCAACGATTGCATCACGGCTTACCAACAGATGGAATCAAAGAAAAATTAAAAAAAAAATGCGATTCTTTTCGAAAGTGTTTGACAACTTAAATTATTTTATAAGCCTTCTTTTATTCTTATCTTGGAGGCTAGTGATAACGGCCATCATCGTCATCATCATCATCTTCCTGCCCTTGTACCGTTTTATTTAGGGTCGGCGCAACACGTTTTTTTTAACCGACTTCAAAAAAAAGGAGGAGGTTATCAATTCGGTTGTATTTTTTTTTTTTTTTTTTTATCATCATTTTTTTTTATGTGTGTTACCTCAGAACTCCGTCGTTTATGGACCGATTTGCAAAATTTTTTTTTCCCTTTATAGGATATGCTTCCAGATTGGTCCCATTTTTTTCAAAATCCAGTTCTGATGATGGAATCCATGAGGAATCGAGGGAACTCCTCAAAAATTATAGGCAACCCTATGGTAATTTTAGTATTTTCATCAAGAACTTAAGCATTTACAGTCAAAAAGTAACATTTGATGAAGTGGAACTGATGAAGAAGACCAGAAATGGTCAACGGAACTTCATACTCAAATAGATATCACATTGAAGATATAGTTAAGCGACTATGACAATACAAATAAATGAATGATTCTGAATAGTTACGTTGAAAATGGTATCATCGAAGTGATCTGATGATGATGATGGAGCCGGAAGGTAGGCACTGGAACTCCGTAATTAATCAATGTAACCTAGCCGTGTTTGGACTCATTAGAATTGTCATGATATGCACTTTGGCTATAAGGTACTATCGAACTGATCTGATGATGGAGCCGGAAGGTAGGCACAGGAACTCCGTAATTAATCAATGTATCCTAGCCGTGTTTGGGCTTATTAGAATTGTCGTGAGATGCTCTTTGGCTATAAGGTACTATCGAACTGATCTGATGATGGAGCCGGAAGGAGGAAGGTAGGCACAGCAACTTTATAATAAAACAATGTAACCTAGCAGTATTTGGGTTAATTGGAATTGTCATTAGAAATAGGCACTCTGTTTATAAGTGTATCGCAACTAAAAAGTGTGAAATAAAAACTTTTTAGAAAAAAAAAAATAACCGACTTCACTAAAAAAAACACTAAAAGGATCAAAATAACTTTAATTTCGGAAGTCGGTGTTAAATAAGAAACAAACAATACCGAGAAACACCGACATCCGAAATTAAAGTTATTTTGATCCTTTTAGTGTTTTTTTTAGTGAAGTCGGTTATTTTTTTTTTCTAAAAAGTTTTTTCTTTCATTCTGTCCTGTCACTCGTCACGCTATCACTAACTCCCTTTTCTTTCATATCACTTCTCACAAAATTCATCCAGCTTGTGATAACGGCCATCGCGTTAAAAACCCCCTTTAAAGTCGTATATTGTGTTTTTAAACCCAGAGAAGAAAGAAAAAGAAGATAGTCGTAAGTCACTTTATCTATTGTCCGTCTGGCCTACGCTAATTATTTCAAATATCCAGCTAACCATATGTCATTTGCTGTTAGTCATCAAAGACACACTTAGAGGTAAAACATTTTCTCACGTTTGACCACTATCTTACCTGATGATAAACGATGATGTGGTTATGGTTGACCCAACGCGACCTCGCTTGCAGAAAAACTATTTTCTCTAGACTTAAAAATTGCCAGGTTGTAGCCATCAGGAAATGCATACTCCTGCAGAGAATTCCATTCCTTAGCTGTATGCATAATTAAAGTGTTCCTAAAACGTTTTGTGCGCATGGTGAGATGCCAATCATGTATTGGTGGTGCCTAGTTATACGTCTAGTGGTCTGATAGGGGAACGGAACTTCAATGGTTGATCTAAGTATATATTTATTATTGTATTTCTTTTCTATTTCTTTACCATTAAGCTGCACCTACCATGTTTGGTTTCTGCACCACCCTAAGGTCGACTGGTAGAAAATGCCTAAGGTATTAAGTCCGCCTTTCTACAGTGTTTATTACTAGTGTAAATAAATGGTTTGGTTGGGTTTTGATTTTTGGTTCAATGGTTTGGTTTGGTATGATTTGATTTTTCTATAAATGAAAGAGTGTAATTTCTAAAATTAAATCCTAATCTTATCCTAGAACCAATCAAACCCATGGTCAGACTATCTAAATTATGATACGCGAACCGATTTACATACGTTATTGAGTGTGAGTTGCTGACGCGCTGCCAGCCCTCCGTCGGCACAGCTTGAACATATTATTGATGTACCAGGCCGGAGGTACAGGATGTGTGTGCGTAACCATGCTAGGTTACATTTGTCGTGGTTTACAAATAGTATAATATGTACAAGTGCTTTAATTTTTCACGTGTGGTTAAACGGGCCCACACAAAATGACTTTTCATTACCGATCACGATTGTCTAAATACCTAATTGTATGGAATTGATATGTGATTCCGAAATTGTTATATCTGTTAAAATGTCACTTTAATAAGAATCACGAAAATCATTCACGGAAGAAATTTTTCTGGCACTGGGGTTTTTTTTTTAGGTGGGAAAATCATCTAATGACAAATCTCGCTCATGGGCGGAGCGGGAGATAGTGTAAGACTTTTACTGACTAAAAGCCCACTCCTGGTCCTTCGTTGCCTTCGTCCCAGGGCCACGGGTTTCGTTTTCACACTACCCATACCCTACCCTACCCTACTAGGCCCCTACGATTTGCTGACATCTCCCTGAGGCGCGCGTGGAACAATACGCGCCGTCGACGACTTGGGCTCGGTCTGGACCTGGGGTCATCATTTCAACCAAAAGACGTCCACTGTTACACTTAGCCCCCCAAATGTCGCCAGATCAATTCAATTCAAAATATATTATTTCAGATGGGAACTTGCAAAGCGTCAGAAGCTAGTTCACGGTTCCAATTGGTCGCTTTCTATGGAGAAGAACAAAACACGGTCATCGGACTACCTTAGGGAGGTCTTCCAAAGCTGCGTCTTGCGAGAGTAACCGTGGCTCAAGAATGCCAAGGCAACTGAAGATGCATAGGTAAGTTTTAGTCAATGATAGTCTGCTACTCCTGAAAAGTTATTCGATGATTTCCCACTCACATAAAAGGTAAATATTATGACATCTACACTAATATGATTAATGTGAAAGTCAGTCTGTCTGTTTGTAACCTCTTCACATTTTAACGGCTGAACAAATTTAGATGAAACTTGGCACACGGATACTGAACTGGGGCAGATCCTAAGAGTATGTTCTCTAAGAATAATTTTCGACTTTTCGACTGGTTGAAGCTAGAAGGACAAAAGTTAAATTTGCTTTATGAAAACACTTAAATTGATAGACTGCTGGAAATCGTACCTGCGACATACAGTGCAGTAGCCAATTGCTCAACCATTGCGCATACTATACCGTCAAATCAATTAATCTCGTAAGTTTTGGTGATTGATTGTAGGCAGAATAAGAACCAGCTGGAGATGTTACAGCTTCTCCTCCTCCTCCTTGCGTCATATTCCTCAATGCTGAGGGTCGTGACCTCCCTGCTTCATCACTTATGACACACACACACACACAGGACACACACACACACACACACACAGGTTACACATGGATCAGAATATTATATTAAACTAGCTTTTGCTCGTGGCTTCGCCCGCGTACATAAAATATAGTCTATGTCACTCAGGAATAAAGCAGCTTTCTATCGGTGAAAAAATTATACCAAACGGACCAGTACTTTCAGAGATCACCATCTCTTACAAACAAACAAAAAACAAACTTTACCTCTTTATAATATTAATAAAGATTAGATATTATTTCACATTTTAAAGCCATGACTAATTTAAAAGCTTCTCCAATTATCAACTGAATGTCAGTTAATGTTTTAAGAGGTTTTCAAATTGGCTCTCAAAAGGATAATATTCACATCTAGCTTTTGCCCGCGGCTTCGCTCCCGTCAACTGACCACTTACCCAACCCTACCTACCCTACGCTCCCTACCTACCTACCCTATCAACTTACTTACCCTACCTACCTACCCTACCTACCTATATTTTATTGCTTTTAAACTTTCCCTGTATATTGGTGAATAAAATGAAAAAAGAATTATTAAAATCGGCCTAGCCTTTCCCTCGAGGAACGGCTGGGCCGATTTTAATAATTCGTTCCTCGAGTTTTAGAGAGACTGACGGCAGCAATTTATTTATATATATATATATAGACTAGCTGACCCGACGAACTTCGTACCGCCTTATAGTAAGGATAATGTTGTTCTGGTAATGTCTACTGGCATTACCAGAACAGCATAATTCATTTTATTTGCAGATGGCGTTGTATTCGGATTTTTTTTTTCGTGGTTTTTTTCCATTTTTTTTTTCCACCGTTTAAACCTTCCCTGGATTATTTCGAATATTTCAAGACCAAAATTAGCCAAATTGGTCCAGCCGTTTTTGAGTTTTAGCGATACTAACGAACAGCAATTTATTTTTATTATATACATAATAATATGTATCTATATTTCCAGCCTTGACCCTCTTGATTTGATTTCTGAATGTGATTATTAGAATATTATATTTAATATATAAAATGTTCTCAAGTTTGTTCGCTAAATATTATCTTCAAGTTGGCGTTTTTTTTTCAGAACATGCATGCGTTGGTGATCACTCACTGAAATTGTGTCTTTCTGAAATAATACCAGACTAGGTTTTTACTGCGGCTTTGTTTTCGTGGCATCCTCCTATCTCATCGTAATTAATTATTGATTGCATTATCAATCTCGCGAGAGTAGTAACTCTCGATATATTTTATGAATCATAGTATCATTTCAAATGTAGTAATATAAATTTCATTTGAAAACGATAATTTACAATATGTCCTAGTTTTATTGAAAATAAGGAATTTACAATTTTACTTGATATTTATAAACTACTAGCTGCTTGTAGCGGTTTGATCAGGTTTTTTTATAGTAGAATTTTTTTTATAGTAGAAATTTTTTATAGTAGATTTTTTTTAAATAGTAGAAAAAAAAATATAGTACAAAATTGACCCCTGGAGAACATACTCCCGGGATAAAAGTGTCCTATGTACTAACTACTATTCCAGGACACGTTCTACTCGTGTGCCAAATTTGATCCAAATCCGTTCAGCCGTTCGGGCGTGAAGGAGTTTCACCTTTATAATATTAGTGCAACTAGCTGAACCAGCGGCGTCGCCCGGGTAAAAGTAGAAAATTGTCCCCTTACCCCGGGGATGAAAAAATCTCTTATGCTATTCTAGGATAAGTTTCATCAAAATCCGTCAAACGTTTTAGCGTGACAAAGTAACAGACAAACATACACCCGTTTATACGTTCTGGTGGGGATAGCCCCACCAGCCCCTGTAGCCAAGTTACAACCATTTCGTTTCGATTCTCTTTTCATTGATGGCCTCGAGTCGGCCACGCCTCCTATTCCTTTGTTCTGACCACGTGGCTGAGCGTTGAGATGACGTCAGAATAAAGGAATCTGAGGCGTGGCCGACTCGAGGCGATCGACGAAAAGAGAATTGAAACGAAACGGTTGTAACTTGGCTAGGAGGGCAGAACGTACCAACGGCGTATTGTTGTGTATAACAGGTTTAGTGACCGTAGCATCCGCTTATCAAGTCCGTCTGTTACCGTTCTCTCAGTTGTGCCTAGTAGTTCAACTGTGTTTTCACGTGAAGCATACGCGCCAAGAAGAGGGAGTGAATATTTTTGTGGAGAAAATTATTTTCTGTATCTATACGATCGATGGCACCACAATAAACATTAAAAACATTGGAGACGCGCTTATATACAATTGATATTTTATTCTAGTTTATTTTGGGAGACTGGCGCCTAAGCTAGGCTTTAGGGGCCTGTATTTTAGGTCACCAGCCCCCCTAGCCAAGTTACAATCGTTTCGTTCGCGCCGGAAGCCTCGAGTAGGCCATGCCTCCGATTCCTATCGTCTGACCACGGGACTAAGCATTGCGATGACGTCAGAACAAAGGAATCGGAGGCGTGGCCTACTCGAGGCGTTCGGCGCGAACGATACGATTGTAACTTGGCTAGGGGGGTAGGTCTCCATACTCTAACAGATAGATACATTTATTGTAGGTAACAAAAGTAATCGCTTTTAAAATTGAGATTTTATTACATCTCTTGTAATCTGTGGCTCGATTTATAAGAAGGTTTTGAAGGTGACAGTTGTTAGCTTTTGTTGTGAGAGCGTTTATGAGTGTGTTTGTGTGGGTGTGTATCGATATAAATGTAATATAAAAGTAGTTTTTTTTTAAAGAAAATGTGTACCCCACACTAGGACCAACTTCTGTGACGTGGGTGCGTTCAAAAACATATAAACTCCATTCACAAAACATCCAAAGAGAGTTTCGTTCGACATTCTAATAAGTATTTATTTACAAATCATGTTTAGGACAAAAATAAGACTCAACACCCTGTAAAGTTTAAGTTACCTACTCTGCATAAGTACCGTTTGTAATTACGTTGTAGGGAACTTTGTTATACTTACCCCGGGTGAGTCGTTTGCTTCATTTATTACGAGAAACACTGAGAAACATACTTTGTTACTGACGTCTGTATTCCCAGCATGCTTGTGAATTCTTGCAGTATTTTGAAATACTGTTTAAAAGGTATAAAATTGTGAAGCGCTTCATTTTCTCTATAGCTGAATCTTTGAACTAAGATTATTTATAGTTATAGTATATATAATTGGTAGGACGGCAATCAACTTCTTGTATTTAACCTTCTTTATTTGAGGGTCTTTGTAGCTTATCATCTTCCGCAGATCTTATTATGTCATCATCGCAATATAATTTTCGTCTAGTGAGGCGTTCATCTACGTTCTTTTTTACTTTACTTGACAAGGGATCATCATCATTATTATAATTTCAGCCAAAAGATATCTACTGCTTGACATAAGCCTCTTCTAAATGTCACTACAACGACAGAAGATTTCCGTAACCTCACCAGGTTATCGGTTCATCTTGTGAGTGACCTACCAACGTTGCGTCTTCCGGTATATGGTCGTCACTCTAGAACTTTTCGGCCTCATCGACCATCTGTTCTGCAAGCAAAGTCTCTGTCTACTACCCCTGAACTTTGGCAATTCTTCGGGCAATGTTGGTAGCTTTGGATTTCCTGTGGACATCTTCATTCCTAATTTGATCACGCAAGCAACTCCGAGAAATAGCCCTACCAGACAAGGGATGGTAGAATATAATTAATATTATAGGTCCTCCCGTTTCTCTTTCTCTATATCATATCGAATAGAAGCGAGTCTAGGACAGACTGCATCTATATGCCTTGATTATTTTGAAACTGTTAATCACATGTATAAAACATGTGCTCCTATTAAGTTGACACGTAATGCGTTCACGATTGTGTATAATTAGTGTTAATTAGACCGTGTCGTGTGCTTCAAATGAGCCACCCTGTGGTTTGTTACGGCCAGCTGTGGCCACCGTGAGAGAAGTTATTCAGGCACTTACACTGAAAGCAGTTGAACCGTAGTTTTGTTACTAATATAAGAATAAAAAAACAATAAAACTAGATATCCGGATAATTTTCATTTTTTTTTTTGCATTTTAAAATGCAACGTATATTTATTCATTTTATATATGTTGCAGTCAAAACTCTTAACCAGTCAAAAGTACTTTTGACCGTATGCTTTAGTCAATAATACTTTTGACTAAAATAACAGTTAAAAGTACTTTTGCCCAATGGAGCTGGTTAAAAGTACTTTTGACTAAGTGATTCCGTCAAAAGTGGTTTTGACTGGTCGTATAAGTCAAATCTCTTAAAAAGTTAAGGTTGTCGATAAAAAAAAAACGACAAACGCACTTAAAAACTTTTATATTACTCATTATTAGTGGAGAACGTGCTGATATTAGAAAAACAATGAGTGACTACGAAAAGAAAGAACGCTTTTTGCAAAGAATTTTAGCGATAGAAGATATGAAAGATAGTCATTTCAATGTGATGATAAAATAAAAATTTGAAAAGTTTGCAATGGATGTGGAAGACGTGAAATTTGATGAAAAGAAAACACCATTACAGTACAGCAAACAGTAGAGTTAATAGTGCTTTTGACTGATGCTTTATTGCAGTTAAAACTACTTTTGACGAAGAGCGTCAGTCAAAAGTACTTTTAACCGCAAATTTGCAGTCAAAAGTACTAATAACCAATAATTTTCAGTCAAAACCACTTTTGACCAACCTGTTCAGTCAAAAGTACTTTTGACTGATTTTGCTAGTCAATAGTACTTTTGACTGGTTAAGAGTTTTGACTGCAACATATACATTTAAATCTAATAATAACGTAATTAAAACTAACTGGGCTGGCTTTTACTTCGGACAAATGATAAGCATTGCCATTCAGCGTGGCAATGCCGCCAGTCTTTTGGGTACATTACCAATCGACAGCGATGTGGAGGAGATTTTCGACGCCGTATAGATTGCTTTTTTTAGTACTTTAGGGCTTTTATTTTTAACCGACTTCAAAAAAAGGAGGAGGTTATCAATTCGGTTGTATTTTTTTTTTTTTATCATCATTTTTTTTTTATGTTTGTTACCTCAGAACTCCGTCGTTTATGGACCGATTTGCAAAATTTTTTTTTCCCTTCATAGGATATGCTTCCAGATTGGTCCCATTTTTTTTCAAAATCCAGTTCTGATGATGGAATCCATGAGGAATCGAGGGAACTCCTCAAAAATTATAGGCAACCCTATGGTAATTTTGGTATTTTCATCAAGAACTTAAGCATTTACAGTCAAAAAGTAACATTTGATGAAGTCGAACTGATGAAGAAGACCAGAAATGGTCAACGGAACTTCATACTCAAATAGATATCACAATGAAGATAGTTAAGCGACTATGACAATACAAATAAATGAATGATTCTGAATAGTTACGTTGAAAATGGTATCATCGAAGTGATCTGATGATGATGATGGAGCCGGAAGGTAGGCACTGGAACTCCGTAATTAATCAATGTAACCTAGCTGTGTTTGGACTTATTAGAATTGTCATGAGATGCACTTTGACTATAAGGTACTATCGAACTGATCTGATGATGGAGCCGGAAGGTAGGCACAGGAACTCCGTAATTAATCAATGTATCCTAGCCGTGTTTGGGCTTATTAGAATTGTCGTGAGATGCTCTTTGGCTATAAGGTACTATCGAACTGATCTGATGATGTAGCCGGAAGGAGGAAGGTCGACACAGGAACTTTATAATAAAACAATGTAACCGAGCAGTATTTGGGTTAATTGGACTTGTTATGAGAAATAGGCACTCTGTTTATAAGTCTATCGCAACTAAAAAGTGTGAAATAAAAACTTTTTACAAAAAAAAAATAACCGACTTCACTAAAAAAAACACTAAAAGGATCAAAATAACTTTAATTTCGGAAGTCGGTGTTAAATAAGAAACAAACAATACCGAGAAACACCGACTTCCGAAATTAAAGTTATTTTGATCCTTTTAGTGTTTTTTTTAGTGAAGTCGGTTATTTTTTTTTTTGTAAAAAGTTTTTATTATTTTGTAAGTTAGTTTTAAATGCAACTAAACAAAAACATTACATCCTACTTAACTGTTGAAAGACACGACTGTTTCTTTCAAATTTTTGCTTAGCGTAATAAAATTATCAAGTTTCAATGCAATTCTAAAATATTAACTGAATATTAATATTGACTGGCCTGTTGGTCTAGTAGTTAGTGGCCCTGACTGCTATGCCGGAGGTCGTGGGTTCAATTCCCACCCAGGACAAATGTTTGTGTGATGAACACGATCATTTGTTTTGTGTCTGGGTGTAATTTATCTATAATATGTATGTTTTTAGAAATATATAGTACTCATAACACAAGCTCTGCTTAGCTTGAGACTAGACGGCGTTGTGTGATAGTTGTGGAATATTATTATTTTATGTATCCCCATCGCCGTATCTCTACGTTGACGTCGTGGTGGGGCTTGCTTGCTTATTAATATTATATTATTATTTCTCATTTGCCTATACGCACATATGAACGTCAAAAGCTATTGCACGGTTCCAATTTGTCGTTCCCTATAGGCGAGAACTTCGTCGCCGTTCAAAATATTCCGTACAATAAAATTAAAATTCAAAACATTTAATCAAAACAATTCAAATGCCCAACCACTTACCCTAATAAAAATATGAAATTTAAATACCATAAACCCATAACAAAAGCCCAATAAAATCTAACTAGAGACATCTATTAACGAAAAAAAAAACGGTCTAGACGCCATGTCACCCATTCAAACTTGTTCGAATCCAAATTCAAAATTCGAAATCGTATCGCGTCCTGACGTTTCCGCTACGTGCAGTTTCCGGTGCGCACGCGCACAACGAATCAGTAATCGCGCTTTTACATTCAGAAATGATTTTTTTCTTTTTTTCTCTCACTCCAACTATATGTATCCTGTGTTTTGATTGATGGAGCGGAGATAGGCAAAGACCATTACGAGTCGAGCCTCATAGGGTCCCGTTGATAAATTGGTTGCTTGTATTCTCTGCGTGTGCGCACAGGGCATGTTCGCAATTGGTTCTCCGATGTGGTTTTGTTGTTGAAATTTTAATGGTTGATTTTTTGACTGTGTCGGAAGGTGTTAAAGACTATTGACTGTAAATGTGTATAAAGTTTTTAATAAGGTCGTTTCGGTCGGGAAATAACAATAACAATATTTAAAATACACCCTTGTGAACGTAATGACACAGAAGCACGTGATATTGAACCAACTTTCCCAAATTCAAATTAATGTATTACTTGTTATAGGTGTAAGGTCAGTTCTTATAATTATTTTTATGTATCGCTATAACATACACCCATGAGCTGTACAATACCTACTTATATCTCAAAATATTTTGTTAAAATAAAATAAAATCACTGGTCAATTAATTACGTACTTCGATATAGTCAAATTCGTCTTAGATTAATAATCGTAATTTATAATCTAAATAATTATCATATAATAATTACTCATAATCAATGGCATTAAACAGTCAAATTAGTTGTTCAATAACAACATAATTATTATCTTTGATCAATTGCTCGGTCATTTCGAAATCCGTTTATTGAATAACATGCTTTAATTGTAAGAGAGCGTGAACTTGAGAATATTTAAGGACGAGATATTTTTAATACAATTTAAAAGAGTCAATTATAAATTTTTATTCCTGTCCTACTGCAAGACCGTGGTTCTGCACTGGCCCGTAGTGATCCACGCGCTCCTCAAACAGATGTCAGGAAACCGTAGAGGTCCAGCGGGGCCGATGCTCGCTAGGAACGCGGGGATTTTCTGAAAAGGACACCCGTATTCCTAGCACGCAAAGGGCAGGGGTGCTGCGACAGAAAACCTCCACGAGTGCCCGCGGGCTGTAGTTCCCTCGAGGACATGTCCGGAGCGAAGGCCAGTCTGCGGGACGGTGCACCCTGGGAGGCGGCCAACGACTCCCCTTGGGTACTTCTGCCTAAGGGGTCTCGTTGCCTGCCTGCGAATATTCTGTCTGAAGGAACACTTCAACGCGTGTCCCTCTGCTATAGCAGAGGGCACAGTGGCGAAGTAAGAGCGGGCTCGGTGCGCACTCACCCTGCCACCGGGCAGGCAGGAGGAAGACTTGGTCCTCCTTTTGCCACCGTTAGTCTCGTAGCCCCAGAAATTGTCCAAGGTCATGTTTCTGACTTTTGATGGGGGTCGAGGGTCTTGGCTTAACCGCCCGGGCCGCGAGGAAGACTACCTCTATAAAAAATTACCCCAAATCTCCAAGCGGCGGCGCACCGTGAGGGAGGTTGTTAGCTTGACTAATGGGTAGCTTAATTAGTCTCTAGTGCGGACCACTAAATTTGAGCAGGTACACAAAGTTTCATACTCGTGGGAACAAAAATGGCCAGTAAATTTTTTAAAAAACCCAACGACGAGGAGATGGAGAGTGATGCGCAGTCGGAGTCCGATGCGGCATCCAAAAGGAGCTCGGAGGGCTCGGAGGCTGAGGAGGGTCAAGGAGATTCCGGTGGAGACTCGCGTCTGTACCGGAAGCGCCCCATATCAGGGGACAAATCGTCCTCCGAAGGAGAGAAGGGCTCGGCCCGCAAAATCCCCACTAGTGGGCGGGGCGCACGTCGTGCGGAAGGAAGAGGGAGGGGGCTTACCTCGCAGGAGGCTGTTGAGCGAGCCGAGAAACTCGCCACGGAGGGTGTCCACCCCGCAGCGACCAGCGTTAGGGCTGGCCCTTCGGGGCCGTCTGGCGGCAAGCCGGACGCTGGGGAAGACTCCGCTGAGGAGTCGCGCAGATCGCTCGGGGAGCTGGTCGTGGAAGCCTTGACAGCGGTTTCCAGAAAAAGGGAAAAGGGCTCGAAGAAGAGGGGCATCGCCCACTTCGCGACATCTATCTTGGAGGCTATAGACGCCTCCTTTGAGAAGAGGGTCGAGAAGAGGATCGCGATGCTCCGAGCCGAGCTTCTGGGAGCCCAGGAAGTTGACTGCGAGGAGCCAACTAAAGAGGGACGCAAGCAAGGGCAGGGCCAAAGTCGGCCCCAGCCCCAGCCCGAGCCGGAAAGTCAGCTGTTGACGCTGGTGCGGCAGGAGCTGGCTGCCCTTCGGCAGCAACAGCAGCAGCAGCAGGAGCAGTTCCAACAACGGATGCAGCAACAGCTGTCCGTGCTGGAAGGCATCGTGCTGCGCCTCCCACTCGTGGCCTCCAGCCAGCGGAAGGCGGCATCATATGCTGCCACCGTAGCTGCGGCTGCTGCGCCTAAGGTAGGCCCATCGGGGCAAGCCGGGCGCGGGGCCATGGCATCGGAGGCTGCAAGGACGGCCTTGACGGCCAAACAGCAGCAGCGGCAGGGAGGGCCTGCTCCACCCTCGAAGAATAAGGTGGCACCTACCGCTAAAGCGACGAGGGCTCCTGCCGTGACGGCGACTAAGCCGCGCCTGCCATCCCCCGCCCCCCTTGCAGAACCCTCGGCCGAAGCCGACTGGACGGTTGTTGGCGCCAAGAGGAGTGCGGGCAAGGCAACTAGGTCGGCCAAAAAGCGCGCGAGGCGACAGGAACGCAAGAAGCGGGCCATGGCGGCTAGACTTCGCGCCCCGAATTCCGCGGCTGTAGTTATTACACTACAGCCAGATGCGGAAAAGAAGGGCGTGACGTACAACACCGTCATGGAAAAGGCGAAGCAGGCGGTGGTGGGCCACCTCAGCGAATTCGGAGCCTCTGGGGGCTTCCGAATGAGGCGCACCGCAACCGGGGCCCGAATATTAGAGGTCCCTGGTGCAGACAGTGGCCCTGCCGCAGATGCCCTGGCCGCAAGGATCACGGCGTCCCTGGACGTCGAGGAGGTCCGAGTGTCCAGGCCCACCAAGTGCATGGACATGCGCATCATGGGCCTGGACGACTCCGTCAGGGTGGACGAAGTGGTGGCCGCCATCGTCAGGGCGGGAGGGTGCAACGCCGATCAGGTGCGGGCGGGCACCATCCGCGCTGACAGCACGGGCATGCGAGCCGTAACGGTGAATTGCCCCGTGTCGGCGGCCAAGGCCATCACTGGTGAAGGCCGAAGGCTCTTGGTGGGCTGGGTCTCCGCGCAGGTAAAACTGCTGGAGCCCAGACCTCTGCGGTGCTACCGCTGCCACGTGGGGCACCACGTGGGTGCCTATTGCGCCGCGGAGGTGGACCGCAGTGACCGCTGCTTCCAGTGTGGTCAGCCCGGTCACAAGGCTGCAGAATGCCGTGCTACGCCGCACTGCTACGCATGTGCGGCGGCAGGCAAGCCGGCCGATCACCGGGCTGGGAGCAGGTCCTGCGACCCCCCTGCCAAGGCCAAGGGCAAGGTCCCGAGGCAAGCCCACCCTGACGTCCTCTCCGCCGCAGCCTCCTCTCTGGCTGCCGCTGCTGTCGCCGCCACTACCACTGCGGCAAGGCCCTCACGAGGGGCTCGGGAGGAGACTGTAATGGACTGTTAAATACGGCTCCATTACGTCTCCTCCAGGCGAACATCAACCACTGCGCCCCCGCTCAGGATCTGTTGCTCCAAAGCATGGCGCAGTGGTCGATCAATATCGCCGTGGTCTCCGAGCCGTACTATGTCCTGCCCAGGGGAGACTGGGTTCAAGACCTGAACGGCTCGGTGACCCTAATTTCGTCGGCCACCGCTGGTACTCCGTCCCTCGAGGCCGTCACGAGGGGGCGGGGTTGCGTGGCAGCACGGTTCGGGGACATTGCCGTGGTAGGCGTCTACCTGTCCCCGAACAGAACTCTCGCTGATCTCCACATCTCCCTTATGGAGCTGAATGCCGTCGTCGCTAGGTTTGGTTCCCTCCCACTGGTCGTTTGCGGGGACTTCAATGCCAAGAACCTGGCTTGGGGTTCTCGGTTCACGAACCAGCGGGGTCGGATGGTAGAGGACTGGGCCCTGAAAACAGGCCTGGTCATCCTAAACCGGGGTTCTGTCCCCACGTGTGTGCGGATGCAGGGCGAGTCAGTGGTGGACATATCGTTTGCCAGCCCTGCTCTGTCACCGCGTGTCGTCGACTGGCGCGTCATGGAGGGGGTGGAGACGTACTCAGACCACCAGTACATTCGGTTTGACATCTCCACCCAGACCTCAAACGCGCCGGTCCAACGGACCCCGTGTGGTCCGCGTTGGGCGCTGAAGCAGCTGGACCGGGAGCTCCTCCTGGAAGCCGCGATGGTACAGGCCTGGGTGCAAGCACCGAACAGGCCTGTCGACATTGACGTCGAGGCAGAATGGTTCCGGGAGGCCATGTCACAAATTTGCGACGTGGCAATGCCCCGAGTTCGGCCAGGACGTGCCCGGCGCCAGGTGTATTGGTGGTCGCCGGAGATTGCGGTACTGCGCAATGCATGCAATGCCGCGCGGCGCCGGTACGCCAGACACCGCAGTCGCCGCATCCGCCCGCCGGATGCGGAGACCAGAGAGGCGGAGCTGTACGAGGGATACAGAGTGGCAAAGCGCACCCTCCGAGCGGAAATAAAGCGGGCCAAGTTGGAGGCCCGCAACGTGTGGCTGGGGACTCTGAACGGAGACCCGTGGGGACGCCCCTACAAGGTGGTGCGGGAAAAACTCCGCCCCTGGGCTCCCCCACTCACGCAGAGTCTCCGGCCCCAGATTGTGGAGGGTGTGGTGAGCACTCTGTTCCCTGCGCGAGGGGAACACTCTCCCCCGCTCATGGCTCCGCCACCAGCGGTGTCTAACGCGGATCACGATGGCGACGATGACGACAATGCTCCAGAGGTGACCGAGGTAGAGATGAGTGTGGCGGTACGAAGGCTGAGTGCCAAGAATACCGCCCCAGGACCCGACGGCTTGCCTGGGAAAGCCTGGGTCCTGGCCATGGAGGCTCTCGGGTCTCGATTAAGAGGGCTCTTCAGCGCATGCATGGAGAGGGGCCAGTTCCCACTTCGCTGGAAGACGGGGAAACTGGTCCTTATCGCGAAGCCGGGGCGCCCTGCGGACTCTCCGTCCGCGTACCGGCCCATTGTGCTGCTCGACGAGGTGGGCAAGCTCTTTGAAAGAGTAATTGCAGACCGCCTCGTCGCGCACCTAACACGGGTGGGGCCGGATCTGGCGGACGGCCAGTTCGGCTTTCGCAGGAGGCGCTCCACGGTGGACGCCATCATGCGCGTGCGAGCTCTCACGACGGGGGATGCGGTGTCCCAGGGCAGGTGTGTCGTGGCGGTGTCATTGGACATCGCCAACGCCTTCAATTCCCTGCCCTGGAGTAGCATTAGGAGGGCACTCCGGTATCACCGGGTGCCCGACTACATCTGTCGTGTGATCGAGGCCTACCTTTCGGACAGGTACATCATCTACCCTGGTCACCAGGGAGAGTGGAAACGGCGAGAGATGTCGTGCGGTGTTCCGCAGGGATCGGTACTAGGACCGCCCTTGTGGAACATCGGTTACGACTACGTGCTGCGCGGCGACCTCCCTGACGGGGTCAGCGTGGTCTGCTACGCAGACGACACGCTGGTCCTGGCTCAGGGAGACTCGTACCAGGCGGCGGTCGAATTAGCGACACGTGGGGTTGCGATAGTCGTTGATAGGATCCAGCAGTTGGGACTCGAGGTGGCGCTGCAAAAGTCCGAGGCCATGTGTTTTCACGGCCCTCGGAGCGCGCCGCCTCGGCGCTCCCAATTAACGGTAGGAGGAGTTCACATCGGCGTCGGGTCGACGATGAAGTACCTGGGACTCGTCCTCGACAGCCGGTGGAATTTCGAGGAGCACTTCCGACGTCTGGCTCCCAAACTGAATCGGAATGGGGCTGCCCTCAAGCGGCTCCTGCCCAACCTCGGGGGTCCAGACGCCTCCTGCCGGAGGCTCTACGCAGGCATCGTCCAGTCCATGGCCCTTTATGGGGCGCCGGTGTGGGCGCCGTCACTGCGAAAGCGACCGGCGGCCCAGCTGAACCCGTGCCAGAGGGTCATGGCCATACGGATGGTGCGGGGATACCGCACGGTTTCCCGCGAAGCGGCGAGCCTCCTTGCTGGCCAGCCACCATGGGATCTGGTGGCAACAGGCCTTGCACGCATGCACGATCTGCGCGTGGAGATGCAACGTCGGGGCGAAACTCCGCTGCCACGACAAGTTGCGGCATGGCGGACAGAGCTCCGGCGGGGTCTCATGGTGGAATGGCGACAGCGACTATCGCAACCCAGTGCTGGGCACGCCGTAATTATGGCGGTAATTCCCCTCTTTGAGGAGTGGCTGGAAAGGCAACACGGCGTCCTTACCTACCGCATGACGCAGGTCCTCACCGGACATGGTAAGTTCGGGAGGTTCCTGCACCGGATTCGTGCGGAAGAAACGCCCGGGTGCCACCATTGTGCGGACCACCCGGAGGACACGGTGGAGCACATGGTGGAGGTGTGTCCCGCTTGGGCAGAGCAACGCCGTGTCCTCGTGGGGGCGATCGGCGGCGGCGATCTCTCGCGCCGGGCCTTGGTACAGGCCATGGTCCGAAGCGAGGAGGAGTGGCAGGCGGTTGCCTCCTTCTGCGAAGCAGTAATGCTAGCAAAGGAGGCGGCCGATCGCGTGAGGCAACGGTCCTCACGCCCCAATCGCCGCCGGGATTCCGATCCCGATTTCCGGCCATCGTAGGCGCAGGCTTGCGGACGGCGAGCAATGGGTGGCTCGCCGTCCGACCGTCCGGTAACCGTCCGGACCGAGCCCAAGTCGTCGACGGCGCGTGCTGTTCCACGCGCGCCTCAAGGAGATGTCAGCAACTGTAGGGGCCTAGCAGGGTCGAAGCCTACTGGGGCCAAGGGTCTGATTCTGAAAGGAAGACTCGGCCCTGGTACGAAAGGCAACGAAGGAACAGGAGTGGGTTTTTAGTCAGTAAAAGTCTGACACTATCTCCCGCCCCGCCCAAGGGCGGGGGATGTCATAAGATGATTTTCCCACCGAAAAAAAAAAAAAAAAAAAAAAAAAGCACGCAAAGGGCAACTGAAGGATACAGGTGTGGTTTTAGTCAGTAAAAGTCTGACACGCCCTCACGCTCCACCCAGACCGGGAGAAGTCATTAGATGATTTCACACCTTGTTTGACCTGATGATGACTAGCCAGGGTCCGCACAGGATTTCGGATGGAACCAAAACCAGGGAGCCCCACACGAATAAAATACGGCAACCCTGTTCAAATTCCAATATATATCATATTCGCAGAAAGAGAGTTTTCACAATTACATAGGGGTTATAATATAGTGTGGCCGGAGAATCTTAACACCGCGATGTAGAAAACGGTACAACGCCATCTATCCATTCAAGCTAAACTGATGGTTATCTACAGCATTCCTATTATCACGATAAACACACCTTAATAAAAAATATCTTTTAGCATTTTCTCCAACAATATATCACAAAGGTGTAACCAACAAATCGTGATCTTAATACGCTGTTGCATATACATTGCAAAACGATACGTAAATCACTTATTAATATTAAAGTATTCAAATAGAACACGATAGGACGCTGACTTATGTCTCCGCTAGTTAATATGTATCACGTCCCTGATTGGCCGTTGACGGGTGACGTCACCACGCGCCGTGTGGTTGCAAACTTGAATTTAAGTTGCCTTGTTAATTTTCATCGGGTATTTTCTTTATGGTTTGACTTGGTTTTCCGGTGATGTTGGTATCGTCATTTTTGTTATATTTTGAGTGAATGAGTGAAATAGATGTTACAATTATCCCTAATGCTGTTGTATTGCTTCTTGGATCATGATCTAGAAAATTTGGGATAAGGAATTTATGAAGAATGCTCTGTATATAAATATGTGTTTGGCATATCCTATGAAATCCTAGTTGATTATTAAATATATTATTGAATTTAATGCTGTAATACTAACATAGTTTTAAGACCTTTGTTACAAACATTGGACACTATTTAGTGTGAAATATTTTTTTAGCATAACATAATAGCATAATCAGCCTTTTGATGTTCCCACCGCTGGGACTCAGACCTCTTCTCTAGGAGAGGGAATGGGCCGTAATCCACCACGCGGGCCCAGTGCGGATTGGTAAATGTCACATGTCTTTGAATTTTTGGTTCTAGGACATGCCGGTTTCCTCACGATGTTTTCCTTCACCGTTTTGAGAGCAGTGGTGATAAAATAAATTACACAAAGTATTTTCTTTTCTTTTTATTAATTTTTTGTTTGGGATCATTTTTATTCTGAAAATACCAAAAATTGTCATGTCCTTTGTCCTATATAAGGTATTTAGTGTCTGTGTATAGTTTATCATCATCATCATTTCAACCAAAAGACGTCCACTGTAGGACATAGGTCTTCCTGCAACCCTTCACCAGGTCGTCAATCCATCTTGTGGGAGGCCTTCTAACACTTCATCTTACGGTATGAGCTCGCCACTCCAGAAACTTTCGGCCACATCAAGCATCAGTTCTACGAGAACTGTATAGAGTTACGTGTCCCTAATCAAAATTTATTATTCATTTTACTGCAGGGTTTTTTTTAAGTGGAAAAATCATCTAATGACAAATCCCGCTCTTGGGCGGAACGGGACAACGGGATTGGAGATAGTGTCAGACTTTTACTGACAAAAAACCCACTCCTTTTCCTTCTTTGCCTTCATCCCAGGGCCCCGGGTTTCACTTTCACACTACCCGTCGCCCAAGTAGGCTTCGACCCTGCTGGGCCCCTACGATTTGCTGACATCTCCCTGAGATCAATACGCGCCGTCGACGACTCGGACGGTAACCAGACGGACGGACGGTGGACTACCCATTGCTCGCCGTCCGCAAGCCAGCGCCTAATCCTACTGCAGGGTAAAGGCTTTCCTTCTCTCAATCCATTTTTCCAATCTTCTGCAGTTTGAAGACAGTCCTTTGTGAGATATTTTTAATCCTAACTCATAACCGAACCACAACCAAACCTTTAAAAATAGACCAGACACTACAATACCACCCATAATCTAATCACAATCGTTCACAATAATCCTCACACATACAAACACCACTCAAATATGGCGCTACCTTAACCAACGTAAAATCTAATTCTAATTCAAGTAATACTCCTGTTTAGTATGCCAGTCTCGTGGCGACCGCTGACGATACAGGTCGTATGTTAAATACAGAACAATATGATGATCTATATACGAGGAGTACACGAGCGCAGGGATGTATATTGAATAGTTAAGTAATGTCGTGCAGGGAGCATAGAGTAGATAGATTTGGAGGAAGCGTTTTGTGCCTGCAGGCGTTTAAATTTGGAACTGGGTCTATCTGAAAAAAAAAGTTTATTTGTAGGCACAAAATGCAGGCCATATAAGAACTTAATAAAATTAAAAAAATATATGTTAAATATAATAAAAATCAGTGCGAGACCAAAAAGGGCAAGCAAAAGTGGAGTGGATATTTTTAAGGGATATTTGCATCCTAATCTCAGTATCATTATCATTTTAAACGAAATACATCCAGACCTCTCTCAAGTTTGGTTTGTGCGTCATTGGACCACCATGTGGGAAGCCTTCCAACGTTGCGCTTTTTGGTACACGGTCGCTAATTCAGAATTTTTCAGTACCATCGACCATCTGTTTTGCAAGCAATATGCCTAGTATAATCAGCATTTTAATGTTCCCACTTGTGGGGGACTCAGGCCTCCTCTCTCTAGGTGAGGGAATGGGCCGTAATCCACCACGCAGGCCCAGTGCGGGTTAGTGAATGTCACATGTCTTCGAATTTTTGGTTCTAGGATATGAGCTTGAGAGCAATATGCCTATTACCACATAAGTTTAGGGATTCTTAGAGATATATCTCTAACTTGTTCTCCTGCGTACGTCTTCATTTCTGATTCGGTCACGCAAAAAAAGTCCTAGCAAAGCAATCTCCATAGCCTTTTGGGCCACTTGTAATTAGACCCATTTTCCGCAAACACGTTTCAGAGTATAAATCTGTGAAAAATGCTGGAGTCGCGGAGTCTAGGGGTTTTTAAGTCAAGAGTGAATGTTACTTCTAATTAGCATGCTCGATTGTCGACCACATCATCGCTTACTATCAGGTGAGATAGTGGTCAAACGCGAGCCTATCCAAAAGTGGTTTGAAAGTTCTTTTAGTACGTAAATTGACCTTCTGGTTATGTATTCACATCTTGATATAATTGCTGATTGCATATATTTTTCAGCATTTGACTGATACAATAGTAATCTAAGCTTAAATATTTCAGTTCTAAAATAAAAACAAATTAATTTTATTCTTAAAGAAACGGAAAAAGAAGATTTCAACGCCTTTGAAAATGATTTTTACATGATATTTCACCATTTTATTCAAAAAAGTTTTATTTTCGTCAGAACAAAATAAAGATTAATCAATTTGAGAGAACAACCTACAAACCTCTCAGATGCAAGACTTTATCGATACTTTTATATCTTACAGGACCTACACTCTATGTCCATTCTCTTTTAACTTAGTCTATATCAATAAATTCTAAAACTTATTTAAATGTTGTATCACAAGTAAGAGATACGTATCTTTATATACGGGATTTCCGGCGTCTGTCGACTGTCGGGCTTGTCGCTAATTTCCACGGAACCCTGATTCACGTTCTATATGGGCCTTTGGTGTGAGGATCCCTAAATTATATTGTTTTGTATGCTCAAGCTGACTGGATTTGTTCAACGGAAACTTGTGACTTGATTTATTTTTGATAGAAATTAGCATCGTGTAGATTTTCTTTACTGTGTTATGCCTATGTGTAACACTTGTTGCAATTCTATTAATTTATTTGGGGATTTGTCCAGAGGGCTGGACTTTTCTTCGGTCAACGAATCAGCATTGCCATCCAACGTGGCAATGCTGCCAGCGTTCTGGGCACTTTTCCCATTGACATCGATGTGGACGAATTTTTCGATGCTCAATAAGTTCTTTTTTTTCCCTTTTGTAAATATTATCATTTTTAGTTTCTATATTATTTCTATAATATTTATTAATTTAGAAATTTATAAGTAGTTGCATAATTACAAAATAATAGAAAAGAAAAAAGAAAATTCAAAAATGTATTAATAAATGTCTATTAATATTATTACCGTTCACTGTGGCGACACTTGGGGGAGGCCTATGTCCAACAGTGAATGTCTTTCGGCTGAAATGATGATGATGATGATTGAAATGAATGTAGTAGTTTTTAGCGGTATGATACATCAATAATTGCATAGCAAAAAAAAATCGGGTTTGGATGAAATTTCCTGATGGCTACAACCCGGGAATCTTTAAGTCAAGAGTGAATAGGTTACTTCTAGGTAAGCGTGCTCCATCGTCGGCCACATCGTCGCTTTCCATCAGGTGAGATCGCGAACCTATCAAGAATAAAAAAAAACATTTATTTAGCCCACAGCCACCCCCAATGAATGGAACCCGAGGTTTTGGGACGGAAGGCAAAGATATAGGGGAGGGTTTTAATCAGTAGAAGTCTGACACTCCCTCGCACCCCTCCCTAGAGTAGAAGAAGTCATTAGATGATATCCCACATAAAAAAGCCATCCACATTGAATAAACAACTTATGTAGAAAATTAACTTAAAAAAATAAATAAAATAAAGACAACATTTTGTGTTCCACGGCTGTGCCAAATATGTCCATTTCAGCATAATGCTGGATAGCTAACGTAGCAGTTGCTGTTTAAATGTATTTTCTTTCTCCTTTTTTTTCGTTCTACGGAGAGAGTTAAGAGATTAAAAATCTCTTTGAGGCGCGATAATTGAGACAAAAATTCATGATAATTTAGACATTTACAACTTTAAATTCTTAATGTTACCCAGTAAGACCAAATCTGTGTCAACGTTACAATCAAGTTAATAGTGATCTCATTCCCTTAGTTGACAGGCAGGTGGACCGGTGATACACATGAATATGCATCCACCGTCACACAGTCACCGTCCACTCACGACCACCTCACGCTTTCTACATTTACACCGATTTTTCTCCTTTCTCTAAATAGGGTAATCCGATCGGCCGTTGGAAAGCTGATTGACAATGTCTAATTGTGTAATGGTTGCAAATAAATCCTGTGTACTAAGTTGGATGCAATCGGCTTTTGTGTTATAGCAGCAGTTTGACAGGATACAATAATACTAGAATGAAATAATTCTAGATTCTAGTCAATTATGTTTATTTTTTATTTTTTATTAAATAATATAAATTAGGAGAGCAGTCGTGGCCGAGTGGTAACGGCCCCGACTTACGAGTTGTAGGTCGCGGGTTCAAACCCAACCAGGCGCATTACTTGTGTAATTTATTTCATCACCACTGCTCTCAAAACGGTGAAGGAAAATGTCCTAGAACCAAAAATTCGAAGACATGTGACATCCACCACCCCGCACTGGGCCCGCGTGGTGGATTACGGCCCATTCCCTCTCCTAGAGAGGAGGCCTGAGTCCCAGCAGTGGGAACATTATAAGGCCGACTATGCTAATATAAATTAGTGCTTAACTGTTATCTCACCTGAAGGTAAGCAGTGATGCAATCATTTATGGTGAGGCGCACTAGTTTATCTGGCAAAGTAATTTTGGTTGGCTTAATATGCTGAATTTTTTCATTATCTTCCTAGCCTTTACCCAATTGGTATGGGGTCGACTTCCAGTATACCGTGTAGTGACTGCCTATTCATCATCATCATCATCATTTCAGCCGAAAGACGTCCACTGTTGGACATAGGCCTCCCCCAAATGTCGCCACAATGACCGATCCTGTGCGTCTCGCATCCATCGGATTCCCGCGACCCTCACCAGGTCATCGGTCCATCTTGTGGGAGGCCTTTCAACGCTGCGTCTTCCGGTACGTGGTCGCCATTCCAGAACTTTTCGTCCCCATCGACCATCTGTTCTGCGAGCAATGTGCCCTGCCCACTGCCACTTAAGTTTGGCGATTCTTCCTACTGACTGCCTATTAGAACTCCACAATTCAGTTACTGGGTAACACAATACCTGTAACGACAGTCAAAGATCTACGAATGGCAACCGGGACCAGCACTAATGACTTTATGTGCTTTCCGTCGGACGACACGCGATGTCAGTAATCTCCTTAAAAAAGTACATATAAACTTAGAAAAGTGCATAAGAATTGAAAACATTCACATTAATACCGGTTTTTAACCCGCAACCTAGAGCCACAGTATAGATATATGGAACAGTACGGAAACTACCTAAAAATGTTCGAAACCGCTCACTCACACAAACATACGCATCGACGAGACTCCTAAGCGGCATTCGCTACTGACAGGACCGCGAGAAACGCTTAGGAGTCTCGTCGATGCGTATGTTTGTGTGTGTGCCGTTTCGAATATTTGTAGGTAGTTTCCGTACTGTTCTATATATCTATACTGTGCTAGAGCTAACAGACTAAAACGTAGACTAAAACGTAACGCATCGACGAGACTACTAAGCGTTTCTCGCGGTCCTGTCAGTAGCGAATGCCGCTTAGGAGTCTCGTCGATGCGTATGTTTGTGTGAGTGTGCCGTTTCGAATATTTGTAGGTAGTTTCCGTACTGTTCTATAGACTGTGCTAGAGCGAACAGACTACAGGCTAGAGTGTAAGCTCTTAATAAACTAGTGCGCCTTGCCATCAACGATTGCATCACTGCTTACTATCAGATGGGATCGCAGTCAAGCACTAGTTGTTATCAATTAAAAAAAACCTCATGCATAAGCGGCGGATGCACTTCAAAACCGCAAAAAAGAATAAATATAGCATTTATGCACTAGAGTAACTCCAACAAAGACCAAAGTAATTCTTTAAATAACAGTAATAAATTCTTCTGTCATACATAAGTAGTATTGAAATAATGTGTTGAAGGTTTGCCAAAGATATCGTGAACGTAAACAACCGTGTGTGGTCTTGGCTAGTTAGTATGGTCGCCATCACTTGTCCTGTCCAAAAACACGGCTAAGGGAGGAGGAGCTTGTAATGTTGCTAAAAATAAGTATCAATCGAAATCATTTATTTAGCTTACTATGTGGGTTTTTGCATTAAAATGTGACTGTAGTAATTTAGTAGGAGGATGTTGTATAATGGATGTAGAGTTTGTAAAATAAATGTAAGGAGTATATATCTGGTAGATATTTATGTGCATGTGAAATTCACAAAAATATCGCTGCAAAAAAAATTACACAATTTTTTCGACGACGGCTGATAGTGTGGTAGTTGTGGGTGCAGGAGCTACTAACTATTAATGGAAGGTAAGTTCTAGGTTCGATTCCTTTTTTTACGGGGGAAAATATCATATGAATTTTCTCACTATGACTGGAGCGAGACAGTGTCAGATTTGTATTACTAACTAAAACAACAACACGTCTGTCTATCTGTTTGTTCCTGCTAATCTTCAAAACGGCTGGACTTATTTTGACTGAAGGGACTCTCTCATTGACAGACAGCTGATGTTACAAGGCGTAGCTAACTGAGATCAATTTAATTTTTCCGTTGGATCGAGATTTCAAACTACAGACTTTAATTGGGATAACTAATGAGTAACTTAAATTATTTTTTATTCTCTAGCGTGAACCGGATTTAATTCACGGGGGAGAAGGAACACATCTCTGAAACAGATAAACAGAATTTGACAGGACTTTCACCAACAGATGTGTTATTTTATAAGAACTAATAACATCCCCAAAAAACTAAAACCCGACTACGACAAAAAAAAATGACGCTGAAAAAGTATGAAACAAGATTTTCAAGATGCTGAAATAGACAAGGTAAGTAACTGGAAAAACAAGAATAGAACAAAAAGAAAAGCCACTGTGGCTTTTCTTTATTTCAGCATCTTGAAAATCTTGTTTCATACTTTTTCAGCGTCATTTTTTTTTGTCGTAGTCGGGTTTTAGTTTTTTTACTTTTTTTTATTTAAAAGATTTTGGTGTTAAATCACTGTGCTTCTTTACTATATATTTTGGTATGTACAAGTAAAGCCCTTTCAAATGATACGAAACAAGACATATTTATCGTATTTTTTTTAACACAATACTTTTTGTCTGCTAGAGGGCGCCACATTGAATTTTGATGATATTTTTTGATAAGTACTTGCGAAGCCATTTCAAATGATATCAAATACGGTATATTTATCTTAATTTTTTTTTAAACATGTCTTTTTGTCCGCTAGAGGGCGTTACTTTAAATTTGAGCAATATATTGGAAATGTACAAGTGAAGCCCTTTCAAATGATACCAAACACGGCGTATTTTACTCCATATTTATTTTTAACACATTACTTTTTGTCGTGAGCAGTGGTGGCCGAGTGGGAGCAGTGGTGGCCGAGTGGTAACGGCCTCGACTTACGGAGTTGTAGGTCGCGGGTTCAAACCCAGCCAGGCGCATTACTTTGTGTAATTTATTTCATCACCACTGCTCTCAAAACGGTGAAGGAAAACATCGTGAGGAAACCGGCATGTCCTAGAACCAAAAATTCGAAACATGTGACATCCACCAACCCGCACTGGGCCCGCGTGGCCACGGCCCATTCCCTCTCCTAGAGAGGAGGCCTGAGTCCCAACAGTGGGAACATTATAAGGCCGACTATGCTATGCTATACTTTTTGTCCGCTAGAGGGCGCCATATCAATTTTTGTGACACGTCACGTAGCCTATGTTCAGCGGACAATTAAGACGGTTCTAACGATACCTCATACGTCAAGTTCCGATAAGTAGATTAGGAGCTATGAGGGAACAGATGAACATACTCACATACATACATAGCCTGTTAAAATCATAACCCTCCGTAGTCGGGTAAAAAAGGAGAGTAATATTCTTAAACTCCTCGCGAACAAAGTCGCCAGTAAAAGTTAGTATATAATATACCTACTTTTTTATAGGAAACAATACATATGCGCTTATACTAGAAACCGCTTCGACGTCAAACATCAGAAGAAGAAAATGCAACTTCCATTTAAAATTCACCGCACAGAGATCGTGAAGGTAGGTAAATAAGGCTGACTCACACCCATCAGCATTACCACCTTAAATATGTAAACAAGATCTTAATCCAGACGATTTACTAGTCAATTATACAGCTTCAAACGCTTTTGTGATCCAAGTCGCCTACTTAGTATTACGGTTAAGCTGTGTCGTGTGTCCAATCTACAAGTTTAGCTTGCTTACTCGACGTTTGATTTGGATCGGCGCGGACTGTTCGCAGAAACGTGTCACGGAGTCATAGTTTAAACAATGAGTGGGGCATAGAGTAGGGATGGGTGGTAGTGGCAGAGGGGTGGAGTAGGCAGAAAAAGTGATTTCATTTATTTATTTAACTATTCATAGACACATTTATGGTAAAAGAAGGAAACAGACAAAATATGTACAAAGGTTTTTTTTTTAAAATTTGGTGCTTGACTGCGATCCCATCTGATGCACAGTGTTGCAATCGTTGATGGTGAGGCACACTAGTTTATTAAGAGCCTAATCACTCTAGCTTTGAAGACACCCAAATAATAATCGGATGGGAAGACCGCAGCAGGCAAATTGTTCCAGTCCCTCGATGTACGCGGTATAAACGTCGAGGCCAAACGCTTAGTCCGGACCGTTGAAGTTTCAACAACGTAAGGGTGGATACTCGCCGTACGTCAGATTGTCCGATGGTAGAAATGAGATGGCAAAATCAAGTCATGTAATTCCCGCGCACACTCTCCAAAATGCAACCTGTAAAACATCGAAAGGCTGGCTGCCCTACGCCTGTGCTCAATGCGAATAATGCAAGGCAAGGTAATGCTTATTTCTATTGGAATCTCTTCCAGCATACCTGCGAGAGGAGAGTTGTAAAAAATATAGATGTAGACACCGTGTGTAAGAGTGATAGGAAAATAAGTAAACACAAAATAGTTATCCATGATAACAAATAATTAAAGATATACTTACTATCATAATACAAAGAAAAAAGTCATCAAGATGTTATTTTAAATGGATATGCTTTTAAATGTAAATGTTCTTGTGATTAGTGATATTCTTGTGTTTTGTTTAGTGATGGCTCTCTGATAACAACCCCGACTTACGAGGTAGTGGGTTTAAACCCAACTAGGCACATTACTTTGTGTAATGTATTTCTTCATTATTGCTCTCGGACCGGTGAAGGAAACCATCGTGAGGATATCGGCATGTCCTAGAACAAAAAAATCAATCTAGGTAACATACTCCAACTTGCACTAGGCCCGCAATGTGGATTACGGCCCATTTCCTCTCATAGAGAGGAGGTCTAAGCAGTGGGAAGAATAAAAGGCTTATGCTATTTTATTGAATGTTACAACAAGCAGGGTGGAATAAAATACGAAAAAAATAAAAAAGTGGTTATCTATATTTTTTTTCAAAATCTTTAATAATATTTTCTTCCTGATAATTATAACATAATCTGGCGTGTAAATAGGTAAAATAAAAGTTTTATGATATTTTTTATTGTAGTAAAAGGAATTCTAAAATCTTATGAATAATGTATAGTAACAGATAGAAACATCAAAACGTAGATCTGAATTAAGAATTACGGGGAAATTAAACTAATCGACTAGTTTAGAATAATTCTTCTTCTTCTTTTCGTGTCGATGTATTCTAGCTAAATTTTATCTGACCAGTATTTGGCAACCTCTACGGCTCTGTTATTGGCCTCGTATAGATCCTGAAAACTGCAGGTGGTTGTGCAGGATGGACAGCATCGCAAGTGACGCATGTCCTGTGCGTTTAGAATAATATTGTTGGCAGTAGTGCAACTAGGACGCCTTATTAAATGCTAAACCTTTTGCTGAAAACCCTGATCAACTGTTGATATTATGTACTTTTCAATGTAAGGTAACGCAATGAATTTTTTTTTAATTCTTGATAGGTTCGCGCTTGACCACTATCTCACATTTAAAGGTAAAGCACATTTAATCCCTTAACCACCCGAGTCTGATTGGTTCAACGAATGTTTTCGCGTCCTATCCGCCAGGGTCGTGTATTTACGACAAGGTACTCCATCTCGTTTAGTTTCTCAATCCCCATAGGTGACAGAAGAACTGACAAGATGGAACATATGGTCGTGGATATGGACGCTAGAGTGTTTGTCGGATAAATCTGACGTAGGCAGTAAAGGGTTAAACTTGCCAGTAAAATCTGGCAACGGGATGTCAAAAATCTGAGTCATCTCAAATTGCCTCACAGAGGCAGCTGTGCCGCACCCACAAACCTGACACATATCTCTCGCCACAAACTAAATGATCTATAATTGTATTATGGATCATCTGTACGACGCGCGTGGGCGCCATTGGGACGTGAGCGCGCATTCGTATCGATTGTAATCGATCCCATCGTGAAATTAGTATAGTGTTGCTGATGACGCAATATAATGGGTGTCTTATTCTAGATGTGGCTTCAAAGTGCTTGTAATTGATTGTTTTAAATACTTAGCCGTATGCACAATAACCGCTTGGTAAGTATCTCCACCTTCACAAAAGGAGTTCCAGAAAATGGCAAGCGCCATCTATGTCGTATATAAGGAAATAAATGATATTTACTTTGCAAATATGTTTTTAAAAAACACTTTTAAAAGTCAATTTAAACTAGATAATGCCTGTGTTTCCTAGCTGACTACCCTGAAAAGAAACACCGAAACAAACTCAGGGTTCAGTGTCTCTTTTAAAGTCCATACAGCAAACATGTAATGGTCAAATCATAATAAGAACCTTGTAGTTTGGTGTCTATAGAACCACACAGATTTGAGTGGACCTATCCAGTCAATGCAAACATTTGTCAGTATTCGTGTAGCTCAAGTTAGGTCTACTAAGGAGCTCAACGAAGATGAAGTAGGGCGCGTACAGTGGGGGTTGCTTCGAGACAGCCCTGGCAAAGAGTATCTAGAAGGACCTGTGGGAGGCCTTTGACTAGAATTGAGAAAACATCTGCTACAAAGACAAAATACATAAAGTTACTACATTTAGTCAAAGGTTTCACCTGCGCAAAAATTAAAAAAAATATTATCATCATCATTTCAGCCGAAAGACGTCCACTGTTGGACATAGGCCTCCCCAAAGTGTCGCCACAATGAACGGTCATCGGATTCCTGCAACTCTTGCCAGGTCATCGGTCCACCTTGTAGGAGGCCTTTCCAGAACCTTTCGGCCCCAACGGTCATCCGTTCTGCGAGCAATGTACCCTACCCGTTGCCACTTAAGTTTGGCGATTCTTCGTGCTATGTCGGTAACCTTGGTTCTCCTGCGGATATCCTCATTCCTGATTCAATAAAGCAAGGAAACTCCAAGCATAGCCCTTTCCATTGCCCTTTGGGTGACTTTAAGTCTTCTGATGAGACCCATTTTAAGCGACAACGTTTCGGAGCCAAGAGTCATAAAAAAAAAAATACAGAGGTAAGTTTTTGAAAGATTGGTGGGAGAGGATTGGAGCTTTAGGAAAGACTTCTGCATAGCAGTGGGGCGAAGTAGATTGATCAACAATAGTTTCGTTCGCAATTTACGTTTCTAAAAAAAAAAAAAATAGCTCTCATGAATTTAATCACATAGTCATATCACGGAGCAGTGGTAACATCGTGAGGAAACCGGCATGTCCTAGAACCAAAAATTCGAAGACATGTGACATCCACTAACCCGCACTGGGCCCGCGTGGTGGATTACGGCCCATTCCCTTTCCTAGAGAGAGGAGGCTTGAGTCCCAGCAGTGGGAACATTAAAAGGCTGAATATGTATGTATGTAGACATATCACATCGATCGCATTTTATCGTTTATTTTATGGTAGTATATGTGAATCTATTTTTAATATAAGATCTCAATGTACCATATACTTAGAAATAAATACTACTTTCTATCTTTCAATAGAAATATAAAGCATTGACATATAATTTCAGAAATAGGAACCAATTATTCCTGGTTCATATATTCATACTATTTATTCATAACTAAACATCAAGAATGTAAATATTAGCTCATCAGTGAACCACACGATAAAATCATGAGCATATATATTATTATTATTTTATAATTCTCCGTGAAAGCCATCGTGATCATCTTTTGTCTCGCACTCAAGATATCCGGAATCGTAAGCACTAATGTCGAACGTAAACAAAAGATGTCTGTCTATAATTCTATTTACACATCTTAATCAAAAACTAGTCGAAAGAGGTCACAGCATTCAATCGTGATCTTAAACTCATAAACGTGAAATTCGTGATGTTCTATGTACTAGAGGTCGAACTGAGTGTTATCACTCAGATAAATTAAGAATCGATTCCATGACGGTCTCGATTTATTTATTGAATGAACATCGTTACGATGATCTAATTTTACGGCGGGCGTGACGAATGTTGAGTGTAGAGTTAGAAGATTCTAGATACGGCTTTTGCACGTCCTGGGCCCTATTTAATGTAACTGACAACACAATATTTTTTTTAGAAAATGTCGAAAGTCCAGGATTTTTGGTGTTGACCACGATGACTAAATCAAATCGTTTATTTGTCAAAAATATAGGTATTGTACAATAAAGATGTTAGAAAATATAGTGAGCCCGGTTCCGATAGAGTTTTGGCATGCATAATTTAAAAAATTTGAATGTCATATTAGTAAGATTTTTTATTTATTTATATAAACCAGTGCTTGACTACGATCCCACCTGATGGTAAACAGTGATGCAATCGTTAATGGTGAGGCGCACTAGTTTATTAAGAGCTTATTCACTCTTGCCTTGAAGACACCTAAATTATAGTTGGACGGGAAGACCGTAGCAGGCAAATTGTTCCAGTCCTTCGATGTACGCGATATAAACGACGAGGCGAAATGCTTAGTCCAGACGAGTGAAGAAGAGAGAAGTCAGTTGAAGTTTCAACAACATAAGGGATACTCGCCGTACGTCGGGTTGTACGGTGGTAGACATAAGATGGCGGAATCAAGTCATGCAATTCCCGCGCACACTCTCCAAAATGCATCCTGTAAAATACCGAAAGGCTAAAATAGGCTCATAATAAACTAGTGCGCCTCACCATTATCGATTGAGTAAAATATTGAAATTAATAATAAAGAAAATTATTATAATACAAATAAATTATTATAAAAGACTCAAGGTAAAGCATAAAATTATATATCAAAATAAAATATGTCAATAATCTAAGGTATACTGTTGAAATAGCACACGTCATAGTGTCATTCATAAAATCACCTAACGAATAATACCGTTTCTGTATCAATTTAACTTCATCAGTGACTTCATTTGTCGACGAAAACACAGCGGTACACAATGTCCTTCGGGCGAACCGCGCAATGGTGACAACCAAGCATTTCTTCTGCCTGAATCAGGAACTCCCGAACTTATTATGTCCGGGGAGGTCCTGTGTCACGCGGAAGGTGAGGACGCCGTTACGCCTTTTCAGTCACTCCTCAAAGAAGGAATCTACCACGGCAATCGTGGCATGTCCAGTGCTGAGTTGCGAGAGTCACTGTTGCCATATCGCGAAGAGATCCCACCGGTACTCTGTTCTAAGCGAAATATATTTCTTTAATTGAATTGTATTTACATTTTGGTAGCGCATGTCAGTGTCAATCATGGAATTTTTTATCAATCGTCATCACTAGGACATGTAAGAAAAACGCATGTTTTCATTCTCATTATGACGTCAGTACGAATTACCCATCGCGTAATAAAAATCAATGACGTCAAGGAAATTATCCTTTTAGTTTTTGAATTGTAACATATGACTAACGCGTCATATGTTACAATACCTTTAAATTTGAGTAAACTGCTTCATCTGGGCTCGCTTGTTCCATCGTAAATCTTATCCGTTGTTTACCATCTGGTGAGATCGAGGTCGGAACGGGTAAACCTGGTTGGTGGGAAAATCATCTAATGACATCCCCCGCTCTTGGGTGGAGCGGGAGATAGTGTCAGACGTTTACTGACTAAAAACCCACTCCTGTTCCTTCTTTGCGATCTTTCCAAGGCCCCAGGGTTCTCTTTCACATCACCCAAGGCCCCAGTAGGCTTCAACCCTGCTGGGTCTCTACGGTTTTGCTGACATCTCCTTGAGGCGCGCTTGGAACACTACGCGCCGTTGACGACTCGGGCTCGGTCCAGACGGCTACCGGACGGTCGGGCGGCGAGCTACCCATTGCTCGCCGTGCGCAAGCCAGCAAACTTTTTCTCAACTATGTTGGGGTCGGCTTACAGTCAAACTGGTTGCAGTTTGATACTAATGTTTTACATTGAGCGACTGCTCCTGACCTCCATAACCCAGTAACTGGTTAACACATTAACCCTCAGCAAGACTGGCGTGTCAGAGAGTTTCTGGCTTGTAACTATCAACGACAACTGTCAAAAATCTTGTTTTCTGAGGCACGGAGGAACCTCGGTATGGAATGGTCACCCATCCACATACCACACTAGGCAAGCGTTGCTTAACCTAAGGGAATGACACATACTGCTGTTGTTACTTAGCTACAACTTCTTCCTAAATAGGAATAAAGAATATATTTTTTTTTTATTCTTAATAGTTGACCATAGTGGTCAACTATTGCCTACTACTCGCCTGATGGAAAGCGACGATGCGGTCGACGATGGAGCGCGCTTACCTACAAGTAACCTATTCACTCTCGACTTAAAGATTTCCGGGTTGTAGCCATCAGGAAACACAGATTCCGGCAAGGAATTCCACTCCTTAGCTGTACAAACAATGAATGTGTTCCCAAAACGTTTCGTGCGTATAGGTGGGATGTCCACCATGTACCGGTGAATATTATTGAAAACGAAAACTTCCAGAAAACACATCTATCATTTTCTTAACTCTATATTTCCACAAAAGGAAGCTAAAGATATAGGTCATAAGAACAGCACGATTGCCGTTTAAATCATTAGATATTATAATTATTATGAACGTCAAATTATTTCCTTGACTGTTCGAACTCATCGTTTCGCAGACGTCTGTGTGCAATTAATGTCGGAGCAAGGTGATTTCAAATTAATGTTTTGTGTTCGTAAATGTTTGATTTAGTGGTATGCTGAACTGTTTTAGATATAATCAATAAGATTTGTTGTGTTCTTGTGTGAATTGAATTCCGAACATTGCTTTCCAATCGTAAACTATTTTGATTATGGTTTTACATTAGAGTTAAGAGCGTACAACCCAAGATGCATTTTCATACAACCGCTCTTACGTGATTATTACGTTATTATATCTTGTGGATATTATCTAGTAAAGTATAAAACTAATCAAGTAAAGACCTCTGAAAATCCGCTGTTTTTTGTAAAATTTGGCCCTTGATAATGAACTCATAAAATAAAAATACAAAAAATATATTATGTATAATAAACCTTGCGCATTGATTCTAAATAACATTTTTGTTTCCAAAAACTTTTAAGTTTAAGTTAAAAAAAAAAACACGTATTTCCTGGAATAAGTTTTATGATATACTCCAGCAAGTGACGGAATTACCGTATGCAAACAACTTCTTCTTTTTAACTTTGCGTTGGATGAAATAAGAAGCTTTTAAACCATGCTCTCATTGAGGGTAGACGAGTAGGGAAAGGCCATCTTAAGGGGGATGCTCTCATGCTATTGCTATGTTTAATGTTGATTAAAATGTGTTTGGAATAACTTTTTCATGATTTTCATTCATTAGGATAAGAAGAACTGAGGATGTAGAATTGAAGATTATAATTCCATAAATAAATACGTAATACGGCCAACAATAATATTTTATTAGTCATGACTCTAGCTTGCAAAATGTAAAAAAAAATCGCACAAGTGCGAGTCGGACTCTCGCACTGAGGGTTCCGTACAAACTTACCTATAAAAACAGTTCAATTCCCGAATTGAGTTACGATGATTTTTCCGATTTACAGTTTTCAGATTGTTTCCTATACTTGTGCTACGAAACCTTGCTTCATGCCAAATTTCAGGATTCTAGGTTAATGGGAAGTACCCTATGAATTTTGGTTTCCTTAAGTGTCAAAATATACGTTTTTTGACGACATAAACGGTCGTATCTTTTTTTTTCGTTAACTCAAAAGTTTGATTTTTTTCACAGCTTCAAGGGACCGCAGACCTGAGTATATGGTTTTAATTTAAACTCGATACCTTCACGCGTTCCCGAGATAAAGGGTCTTGACAGACAGACAGACAGACAGACGGACGGACAACAAAGTGATCCTATTTTTCCCGTTTGTTCCATTTTTTCCTTTTGAGGTACGGAACCCTAAAAATTAAATTTGAAGTATTATTTTTTTTTAATTTTTGTAAACCAGTGCTTGACTGCGATCCCACCCGATGGTAAGTAGTGATGCAATCGTTGATGGTGAGGCGCACTATTTTATTAAGAGCCTATTCACTCTAGCCTTGAAGACACCTAAATTATAATCGGACAGGAAGACTGCAGCAGGTAAGTTAAATAATTATAATTATAACCTTATTATTCTGAATTAACTCTTTTTTCCTTCTTTGTTTACTATATAACTAGCGGCCCGCCCCGACTTCGCACGGGTGAAATGCTGATACCACCGCTACCGCTATGTCCCTGCAATTTAAATCTGTAATATCTTTGAAAATATTCATTCAAATTACAGGGCCATATTAATCTATATTAAACGCACAATGTATTTAAGGTACTTAATTGGATAAGGATTAGTGATGTATTGCTTAAAATCGCTTCGTTATTTACGGAGCCATTATTTCTCGTAAAAAGTAAAAGATTAAAAATGGTTATTGTGGGTTATCCCTAAGAGATAGACATTATACCATCGTGGACTTTTTTCTAGACCTTTTTAAAGTGTACAATACTGTACTACATTATTTTGATCTATTTCGTAGGATTCAGCCAGCTATTGCAATGTAAGCGCAAAAAAGTGTTTATTGACGACATCATATTTGAAACCTATACCTATAGTTTCTTTACTATATTATGCATGTATTATACATATAAACCTTCCTCTTGGGTCACTCTATCTATTAAAAAAACTGTATCAAAATCCGTTGCGTAGTTTAAAAGATCTATGCATACATAGGGACAGACAGTGGGAAGCGACTTTGTTTTACACTATGTAGTGATGATTCTTAATTCCGCATGCCTCCTGGCAAAGGCCTCCTCTATCTGTTCTAGCTGTAATCACTTGAAAATTCGTTCAGTAGTTTAAAAAAGGAATTTACTGTGATGTGTAATATGTAAAAAGGGCGCGCCTACGCTTGACTAACATCTCACGTGATGGAAGTATGGATAGATTTATTTTTTCAATATTCCAATAAAATAACGAGTTTTATGCCGAGCCTGTCTGATGCAAAAAGTCTCAGCTTTCTGTTGCAAAATAAAAACAGAATTTTTGATACTTTATGTCTTCCGAGAGCAAAAACAACAAACAACTGTGCCAAAATCATTGACCCACAACTAAATCATTGATTACTAAATCAAAGCGATTCTCGAATAGAAACTAAAGTGCCATGGTTATCCGTCGCTCAGAAAATAGGCATCTAGACGATAGAATTATTAATTTAACTGATATATTATAGGTTCTGTTGTAAAATAAATAATAACGTCGTGTCTGTTCTCAGGAATTTATTGTATTATAACTTTGCGCGATCTTATTTTGTTTTGTAGGAGGCTTGAGCGGTTTTGATACTTTATTGTGTTCAATTAATCCCTTAAAATATTATATTTGCCTTTTTTAAGGTGGCAAATCATCTAATGACTTCTTTCGCTGTAGGGCGAAGTGGGAGGTTGTGTCAGACTTTTACTGATTAAAACTACACCTATGTTCCTTTAGTTCCCTTACCGTTTTAGGACCACGGGTTTCTCTTTCAGAAATCGACCCATGGCTCCAGTAAGCTTTGGCCCTGCTGGGCCTCTACGGTTTTGTTGACATCTTTTTGAGGCGCGCGTGGATGATTACGTATCGTCGCTGACTCGGGCTCAATCCGGATGGTTCCCGGACGGCCGGATATTTGCCTATGTTTATTTCTGTCAGGTAATTTAAAATTTCAATAAACGCAAATGACAAAATTTCATGTTAATGCAGCAAATAATAGTTAAATCTTTTCAAAATGGAAAATTATAATTAAATTATTCAGTATAGAAACTTTTAAAGATCGTTTCGTATCGTTTTTCATTAAGTTTGAACGAAAAACTAATGTTTTCTCAAGCATTTTTTGTCTTTTCTTTTGCTGACTTTTCATAACAGACTTCCTTTTTCTTTCAGGAAGTCTGTTGATCCATGTAGATGGTAAACCGACCCAAATACTTGGAAAAAGGCAAGGCTTTATTTTTTTATTACTAAAGTATCAAAACAAGCTAATCACTGTATAGGGCAGCATAGCGGAAGAGTACGACCATTCGATGCTTTGGTAGTAAAAAATTGAAATTAATAAATCAATTTGGAGGTTACATCCGACGGCGCGTACCAGTTCACGACTGAGGATGAGTGAGGAGTTAGGTGTCGATCATGTTGATAGCAGGTACTTGGAAAAAAAATGAGAAATACTAAAATAGAATAAGAACAAGATGTTTTTAGGATTCTGTACCTCAAAAAGAAAACACGGATCCCTTATAGGATCACCTTGTTGTCTGTCTATCTGTCTGTCTGTCTGCCAAGACCCTTTATCTCGGGAACGCGTGGAGGTATCGAGTTGATAATCTAACTTCTGAGTTAATGAAAAACAGATACAGCCATTTATGTCGCAAAAAATGTGTATTTCGACAGTGTCAAGGGAATCAAAATTCATAGGGTACTTCCCATTGACTTAGAATCCTGAAATTTGGCATGAAGCAAGGTCTAATAGCACAAGTATAGGAAAAAAATCTGAAAACTGTAAATTTGTAGTTAAGTGACAAAAAAAAACTATTTTGCGATTCGGAAAAATATTCGTAACTTAATTCAGGATTGGAACTGTTTTTATAGATAAGTTTATACGGAACCCTCAGTGCGCGAGTCCGACTCGCACTTGCCCGGTTTTTTTTTATAATTGCTTAATTATAAGGTTGAATATTTTTTTTTATAACTTGTGCTAGTGCTTGACTGCTATCCCACCTGGTAAGTAGTGATGCAATGCAGGTGAAGTGCACTAGTTTATTAAGAGCCTATTCACTCTAGCCTTAAAGACACCTAATTTGTAATTGGTCGGGAATACCGCAGTAGGCAAATTGTTCCAGTCCTTCGATGTATAGCATGGCATAATCAGCCTTTTAATGTTCCCTCAGTTGGGACTCAGGCCTCCTCTCTAGGACAGTGAATAGGCCGTAATCTACCACGCGGGCCCAGTGCGGGTTGGTGAATGTCACATGCCTTCGAATTTGCCGTTTTGAGAGCAGTGGTGATGAAATAAATTACACGAAGTAATGCGCCTGGCTGGGTTTGAACACGCGACCTACAAGTCGTAAGTCCGGGCTGTTACCACTCGGCCACCACTGCTCTGTCCTTTGATGTACGCGGTATAAACGACGAGGCGAAACGCTTAGTCCAAACCGTAGAGATGTCAACAATGTAAGGGTGGACGCTTGCCATACCTTCCCCCCTAGCCAAGTTACAAGTCGACGACGAAGTCGAAGACATCATCTCAACACTCAGTCACGTGGTCAGAACAAAGGAATCGGAGGCGTGGCCTACTCGAGGCGTTCGACGCAAGAGAATCGAAACGAAACGGTCGTAACTTGGCTAGGGGGGCTTGGGTTGTCCGATGGTAGAAATGCGATGGTGGAATCAAGTCAATAAATAAATATTAGGTGTAAATTATACACCGCGTGTCAAACATCGACGCACAAACGTGTACATTAGATCCAGTACATAATTCTGGACCCCCAGTATCACAAATATACAACAAAATAAATGTACAAACATCGAAAATAATACTAATAGGACTTAATAATATAAAATAGTGGCGTACCTGAAGATGAAGTATTGGAAGGCCTCCCACATGGTGGACCAACGACCTGGTGAGGGTCGTGAGAAACCGATGGCAAGAGAAACAGGACCGTTCGTTGTGGCGACACTTAGGGGAGGGCTATGTTCAGTAGTGGACGTCTTTCGGCTGAAACCATAATGATGATATAAAATATTATACTGTATACATACAATATCAAATATTATACTAATAAATATCAAATATGTAATTGAGATAGGAGAAGAAAAAATAGAGTGAAAAGTATTGTTCCTTCGCCATGTTTTAATTAATTTAATTACTTATTTTTTTAGTCTGTTTCTAGTCCTGTATGAGTGTCTGCCAATGGCTGATCATGGTTACTAATACGAGATGGTATACAAAAGAATGAGCGTAATAATTAAACGAATTTGACTGGCCTGTTGGTCTAGTGGTTAGTGGCCCTGACTGCTATGCTGGAGGTCGTGGGTTCGATTCCCACCCAGGACAAATATTTGTGTGATGAGCACGATCATTTGTTCGGTGTCTGGGTGTAATTTATCTATTATATGTATGTATTTAGAAATATTTAAATGTGTTTATCAGTTGTCCAGTACGGTTCTCTATTGTGTCACCTAACTTTTTTATCCATAATTTAAAGTGCCATAACTTTTTTTGTCCTAATCATCATTTGTCCGAATGATAACTTGCCCGAACTTAATATCACATAATTTCACATGCTATAAAATTGAAATCCCTAAATATAATATATCCTAAATCCGATTGTCATAAATATTATAATCAATAATATACAAAAGACCTAAAACCGTTTTCAATAAAAGTTATAAGTCCTAAATTCCAATCATTCATATTCATATCATTTTGTTATATGTAAAAAAAAATATTTGATTTTGCATTATAATTTTTTATTATACATGTACTCAATAAATCAGTTGATTGTGAACATGTGATTTTTGTTAGCAGGTAAGCATGCAAGCAAGTACGCAGCATGCAACATGCAAGCAAGTACTCAGCATGCAGAATGCAAGTAAGCACGCAGCATGCAAGCAAGCATGCAGCATGCAAGCAAGCACGCAGCATGCAGCATGCAAGCAAGCATGCAGCATGCAGGCAAACATGCAGCAGGCATGGTTTCTGTCACGGCTCCGGCGCTCCGGGGCTCCGGCGTTCCTCGCGAGTTTATCGTCGCAGATGGGTTTAACGCTCACCGCTCGCGAATGTTACAACCACCTGCTCCTCAACTCGCGGGCCGCCTCGCCCCTCCGCGCCTACGCGATTTTAAATTACACTCTAGGGGTAGGGCAGACAAGACTGCGTGGAGTCGGATTTACAGCGATTCGTTTCTGTCACCAAAACCTAATTTTTAGCAAATGTTTTAAGACTAAAAAATTTAGTGTAAATAGACATTCGAAATAATACACATTATTTAACACAAAACTTAGGTTATATGATTTTAGGTCATGTAAAATTAGGAGATTCAATTATTATAGTACTCGATATTATGACAGAATACTTTTAGAACTAAAGATAATTATGTTAATCAAAATTTCGGGATTTTTAACATTATGGTTACTGAAGTTTATAGCAAACGTGTTATGGATAATGATTTTCGGACAAACAATTTTAGGAGAAGAAAGGGAGTACCGTCCAGTACTCATAACAGAAGCTCTGCTTAGCTTGGGACTAGACGGCGTTGTGTGATAGTTGTGGAATAGTATTATTAATTTAGGTTGCTAAATTACACATCTTTGTTACCTGTTACCTGCCAATGCCACCATAACTGAAACTCCATATGAGGGCATCGTTCCTATCTGATCTGTGTTGGGAACATGCACTGAAAAACTAGCAGCTTTTATAAAACGACAAAAGCTTAGCTACCATGGGTCTTTCAATTTTTATTTATTTCTACAACATTTATTTTAGTGTATGCGGAACCCGAAACACGTGTCTAGTATTTTTATGTAAAGAATCTATGTACAACATTTCATAACTCTATCATGAAAAATCACAAAGTTATAAGCTTGTTATGTCAGCACGTCAGCAAAAATACATAGTCACCGGACCATCCATGCGACTGAGGGGTTGTTTTGCACTTGAACCCAGCTGTTTGCTGGCGCCTAATACTCGCTATGGGGAACACCCAAATACTCCGAAATATTTTATTCCGAATTTCGATGTTCCGATTTTCAAAAGTCCGAAATTCATAATACCTAAGAATTATAAGGTCTATTATTAAAAATCACGAAATTTATTATTCCGAAAGTCGTAAATGCGATTTGTTAGTTTTCCGATTTTCATACGTTCGAAGAATCAAATGCACGAAGGGTTCTCGGTCCGAAAAACGATATTCCGATTTTCAATACTTCGAAATAAACTAAAAGTCAACATGTTGTGCTACAAAATTTAGTGACAGAAACGAATCGCTGCGAAACCGACTTCACGCAGTCTTGTCTGCCCTACCCCGAGAGTGTAATTTAAACCCGCGTAGGCGCGGAGGGGTAGGGCGGCCCGCGTGCTGAGGAGCAGGTGGTTTGAAGGCCCGCCGCCGCGGCTGAGGCTGGCCGGCTTAGCCGGCCAGCAAGCCGAAGCTGCGGTGGTGAGCGTTAAAACCATCTGTGACGATAAGCTCGCGTGGGGCCGCCCAAACCCCGCAGCGCCGGAGCCGTGACAGAAACAATGCTTGTTGCATGTTGCATGCCTGCTTGCATGCTGCATGCCTGCTTGCATGCTGCATGCCTGCTTGCATGCTGCATGCCTGCTTGCATGCTGCATGCCTGCTTGCATGCTGCATGCCTGCTTGCATGCTGCATGCCTGCTTGCATGCTGCATGCTTGCTTTCATGCTGCATGCCTGCTTGCATATTGCATGCCTGCTTGTTTGTCGCATGCTTACTCGCATGCTGCATGTTTGCTTGCACGCTGCATGCCTGCTTGCATGCTGCAAACCCCTGTATTATTGATGAATCACTTAGGTTCGGTTAGGTTAGAACTTATGTTAGAAATTTATAGGATATATATACACAAGGATAATAACTGTAAACAATCTATGCAATTATGAGTAGGAAAACGCATCTGTCATTAGTTTTTTAATACTACCCCCTCATACTATACATAATATTACACTTCTCTCTGACGAGCAAATAAATGTTTATTTGTCTTGCTATACAGTTTTACAAGGCGTTTTTATTTCGGAATTGTATTAATCGGTATTTTAATAATCGGAATTCGTATTTTTGATGTTTCGAATTATCATTAAGTCGGACTTTTTGTTATTCGAGCTATTGAAACTCGGTATTTTGAGAATAGTAATTATAAACGTTAGGAATATTGAAATTTAGGAATTATAAAAATAGGAGTACTGATAAGTCGGAGTTATTATATTCGGAATTTTGAACCATTCGGAATTATGAAAATCGGTATTTTGAAATTCGTATTTGTGACTGTCGGAATACAGTTTTTCGTATTTATGTAGTGTACCCCTCGCTATGACCTGCCGTGACCTGAGTTGTACTTATTGTCGATGGTGTCCAACTTATGACCTTTTAAAATATTTTTGGAATATTTTTTTTTTTTTTTTTAATTGACATAAACTAGTGCTTGACTGCGATCCCACCTGATGGTAAGTAGTAATGCAATCGTAGATGGTGAGGCGCACTAATTTATTAAGAGCCTATTCACTCTAGCCTTGAAGAGACCCAAATTATAATCGGACAGGAAAACCGCAGCAGGCAAATTATTCCAGTCCCTCGATGTACGCGGTATAAACGACGAGGCGAAACGCTTCTCTTTTATTTAAATATTTTTGGAATCCGGCCACCGTAGGCGCGGGCTTGCGGACGGCGAGTAATGGGTGGCTCGCCGTCCAACCGTCCGGTAACTGTCCGGATCGAGCCCAAGTCGTCGACGGCGCGTATTGTTCCACGCGCGCCTCAGGGAGATGTCAGCAAATCGTAGGGGCCCAGCAGGGCCGAAGCCTACTGGGGCCACAGGTAGTGTGAAAGCGAAGGCCGGGGCCCCGGGATGAAGGCAAAGAAGGAATAGGAGTGGGTTTTTAGTCAGTAAAAGTCTGACACTATCTCTCGCTCCGCCCAAGAGCGGGATTTGTCATTAGATGATTTTCCCACCTAAAAAAATAAAAAAAATATTTTTGGAAAAAACTATAACATTGTGTAAAAACTATTGGAATCCATTCAGTTACAGATTCTGAACAAACTATATTCAGGTTTCGCATAAACTAAAAAAAATGTTATACACCCCTAGTTTTTAATTAGTACAAATACTTTAAGGGCTTATTAGAAAAGGTCTTGTTATTATTTAAGAAAAGTCTCAAAAAATTATGTTCATAAACAGCAAAGTTATTAGCGTTGTTTTATATCCCAAAATGTCACTCAACTTATGAAAATATTGTACAGGCTATTGATTTATGAATGAATAAATGACGATTAAAATGGAAAAACACTGCGCGTAGTATTTTCTAGTAGCAATTGTTATGAATGTTGATTCTATTATGAATTAACCAGTTATGAAAAAACTCCGTGGACAATTTTAGGATTTTATTTTTTTACTTTTGACTACACAAATATGATCAGTAATGGGTACGGATAGAGCACTATTTTTTTTTGTACTAATTAAAAACTAAGGGTGTATTCCTAATCTCAGTCATATTCCCTCATAAACACACATACACAAACCCTCACCCTCTCACACACACACACCCTCACATACCATCACACACATACACCCAAACACAACTTATATTCACTTAAATACTAACACTGAATTTAACTATTTTATTGTAAACATGATCTGTTATAAGTAACCTACCGCATTTAATAATGTGAGAGTACATAATGTATAAAAATGTTACTATCTCCGAATGAGAGGGAGTCCTGGTGTCCTGAAATACAGGCCTTACGTCTAGCTTAGGCACCAGTCTCCCACAATATAACATTGTAATTGTAAAACTGCAGTTATGTATTGCTTTCTTTATACTATGTAAATGTACCTTATATTGTGGTGAGAAATAAATCTTATTATAAATAAATAAATCTATAAAAAAAATTTTTTTTTCTTTTTTTGACAGTAAGGCTCCTGTCCTATCTGCCTACAGCTTTACCTCCCAGCTCAGTCGTGGCTATCGGTCGTGTATCGATCTATTTACCAGTGCTTATTATTATTTATTTACAAGATCATCAACATATTATTTATTGTTGGGCTAAAGGTCGCAGAGGGCACGACGCCCTCTATCGAGATGTTAAGTGAAAGTTTTGGAAAAATACTATGGTTTATGAGCTTGTCAATAAGGTTGTTTGGTTTTATGTTTATTTAGGGTTTTAAGAAATAGTTGCCCATCAACACATGGTTATTTATCAGGCTTGTAATATGGGATATTGGGAAAAATTTCTTAACACACAGAAAATACAAAGCCGCCTGGAAGAGATCGCGGAATGCGATAAGGCCGCCCATTGTATGTATGTATGTGTTTTAGTTTTTAGTTTCCTTTTATGTTTCTATTGGTGTATACAATAAAGGATATAATAAATAAATAAATAATAAATAATAAAATGAATTGTTACATAGTAAAGAATCACTCCGGAAGACGCAGCGTTGGAAGGCCTCCCACAAGGTGGACCGATGACCTGGTGAGGGTCGCGGGAATCCGATGGATGCGAGACGCGCAGGACCGGTCATTATGGTGACATTTGAGGGAGGCCTATTTCCAACAGTGGACGTCTTTCGGCTGAAATGATGATGATGATAAAAGAATCACGATAGGTTTAATTACGACTTTTTTTCTGTTGATAAGCTCGCGCTTGACCAATATCTCATCAGATGGAAAGCAACGATATGGTCAACGATGGAGCACGCTTGCCTTGAAGTAACGTATTCACTCTTTATTACTAAAATCTCCCTAGATTGTAGCTATCAATGAACATAGACTTCGACAGAGAATTTTTCTCCGGCAGGGAATTTCATGATAAAAATAATGTAAAAAGTTATGGTTCAATTCAAAACACAATTATTCTCTTTTTTACACTTTATTAAACTGATACTTGATATTGATGTTTAATAATAATAATATTTTTCCTCAGGATAACCAAAGTTACTGACATTGCTCGAAGAATCGCCAAACTTAAGTGACAATAGGCAGTGCACATTGTTCGCGATGGTGGAATGTCAACCGCGTACGCAGTGTCGGTACACCTTCCACAAGGTGGACCTGGTGAGGGTACGGAAATCCGATGGATGCGATGCGATGGATCCGATGGATGATGAAGGCACACAGGGCCGGTCGTTGTGGCGATACTTGGGGGAGGTTTACGTCCAACAGTGGACTTCTATCAGCTCAAATGATTGAATATTTTTAATTATTTTTTGACATAACGAATCCATTTTTTTAAGTAGTAATACAATTTTAGTATAAATTGTATTAATTTCCGAAAGCCACAGCACTAATTAATGCTATTGTCACTACCGCGGACACGACTTAGCGTACTTAACAACTTAATTCTTTACCATTTTTTTAGTCTTAACAAACTGAAGTCTTCCTCATTTGGTCAATATTCACGACTCATTTTACTACCACAATATCTACCAAAGAAATTGTAGTCACAAGCCTGATTAAAACAATAAAACCATCTACACACAACCCAAATACCATCCGTTCTTCGAAGCCCAATGACATCACACCCTAAGCCCCTGGTCCCTAATCTCCGGAAATAACAAGCCCTCATTAATTGCACCCACTCTTGAGGAAGACAAACAAGCGATAACTCTTTGAGCCCACAATCGTATCGAGTGGTCTCAAGACGTCTTGAGAACGTCTTATGATGAACTTAAGACTATTTTTCGGAAATGAAGCGTGCAGTCCAGTTGGCTGAGGGCTCTTGATGATGCGTTGGTCAAATAGAATGTGCTATCGTCGTGGGTCAATATGGTTTTGAATTCGGTCGTGGATTATGGAATGATTGGATGTGGTAGTTTTGTCGATGTGATCTTCAACGGATTGCGCGATTAGTGAAAAGTTACCGTTGTCTTGAAACGCAAAGGGTAACTAACTAAAGGGTATTATAGTTTGTGATATTTTTAATATGTATTAGTTTATTTTGTTTATAAGATTGTATTATAATGTATTTTATCTATGGGCCTTAGTTGCCTGACAATAAATAAATAATAATAATAATAAAGGAATGTAGGTGAGTTTTAGTCAGTGTAGCAACATCTATGGCGTCACATAAGAACTAATCGTCCATCTGAAAGTTCTCCGCGCGATTTGAACATATTCCCGATAGATGATTTCGGGCTGTTCTATTATAGAACAGCCCGAAATCATTTGCTTAAACTTTCCTATTTTGTGCTGGTATGGTTCTAGTCTCGTCCAGTAACCGTCTGGACCGAGCCCAAGTCCTCAACGGCGCGTGTTCCACGCGCGCCTCAAGGAGATGTTAGCTAACCGTAGGGGCCCAGCAGGGTCGAAGCCTACTGGGGCCTAGGGTCTGCTTCTGAAAGGAAGACTCAGCCCTGGTATGAAAGGCAACGAAGGAATAGGAGTGGATTTATAGTCAGTAAAAGTCTGACACGCCTTCGCGCTCCGCCCAAGTGCGGGGGATGTCATTGGATGATTTTCCCACCTACAAAAAAAATTGTCTATTTTAAGCTTTCTTATCTATGATTCTTTTAAGCTTTCTACACACTGTGTCTACATCTCTCACCCAACTCTTCAATTGCAGGTCTGCTGGAAGAAACTTCTTTTGAAATAGGTAACACTTTTATGTTCTTCGCTCTGTATTTTTCATCTTTGACATTCAAAGTGAAGATAAATAAATGAATGCCACATCCACACATTCCAACATCATATAAAACACCCAAATAAATTCGTCACATGCGCGTGGGCACGTTGTTATCATAGAAAGCAGATTCAAGTGTGCCGTGTAATACCGGAATTCTAACAATAAACATGAAATTACGTTCGCCAGTCGGTCTGTTTGTCAACCAAGTTTATTTTGTCCGAGATCATTATTTGACAGCTGTATATTTGACTTGATTTCTAATGGGCTGGGAATTCGTCTGAAATTAGATAGTGCATGAAGTGGTTTGATTGATATTTTTCCTTATAGCTAGAGAAATACTGGAATTGTGTTACATATAAATATATAGACTGGCCTGTTGGTCTAGTGGTTAGTGGCCCTGACTGCTATGCCGGAGGTCGTGGGTTCGATTCCCACCCAGGACAAATTGGGCACGCCACAATTATAGCGGTAAGTCCCCTCTTTGAGGCGTGGTTGGAAAGACCTCACGGCGTCCTCACCTTCCGTATGACGCAGGTTCTCACCGAACACGGTAAGTTCGGGAAGTTCCTGCACCGGATTCGTGCGGAAGCGATGCCCGGGTGTCGCCACTGTGTGGACCACCCGGAGGATACGCTGGAGCACACGGTGGAGGTGTGCCCCGCTTGGGCAAAGCAACGCCGTGTCCTTGTGGGGGCGATCGGTGGCGGCGATCTCTCGCGCCGGGCCTTGGTACAGGCCATGGTCCGGAGCGAGGAAGAGTGGCAGGTGGTCGCCACCTTCTGCGAAGCAGTAATGCTAGCAAGGAGGCGGCCGATCGTGTGAGGCAACGGTCCTCACGCCCTTACCGCCGCCAGGATTCCGATCCCGATTTCCGGCCACCGTAGGCGCGGGCTTGCGGACGGCGAACAATGGGTGGCTCGCCGTCCGACCGTCCGGTAACCGTCCGGACCGAGCCCAAGTCATCGACGGCGCGTATTGTTCCACGCGCGCCTCAGGGAGATGTCAGCAAAAAAAGAGCGGGATTTGTCATCAGATGATTTTCTCACCTAAAAAAAAAAAACCCAGAACAAATGTTTGAGTGATGAGCACGATTATTTGTTCTGTGTCTGGGTGTAATTTATCTATAATATGTATGTATATTTAGAAATATCGTTCTATATATTCGGTATGCTAACGTAATCATAACGATGCTCAAATAGGCCAGTAGATAGGTAGTAATAGTAAATAGGTAGGTAATACTGTACCTACAGGGTTCCCCAAGTGACGTAACTACCTGGGGTATACCCTTTATGCAATATCAGCTTGCCCAACATCACGGATCTTAATTTTGATAACACGAAAATTTGCAGTTTTGGGAGAGAGACAGTTTTATTAATTTTTTAAAAATGGTTATTCCTCGTTTGCTTTTGATAAATTTTGTTTTTAGTATTCCGTACCACAAAGGGAAAAAATTGAACCCTTATAGGATCACTTTGTTGTCCGTCCGTCTGTCTGTTTGTCTGTCTGTCAAAACCCTTTATCTCGGGAACGCGTGGAGGTATCGAGTTGAAATTAAAACCATATAGTCAAATCTCCGGTTTCTTGATGTTATGAAAAAATCAAACTTCTAAGTTAACGAAAAAAAAAAAGATACGGATGTTTATGTCGCAAAAATCGTAAATTTGACACTTCTAAGGAAATCGAAAAAGTAGGGTATCACCCGTTGACCTAGAACCCTGAAATTTTGCATGAAGCAAGGTCTTATAGCACAGATATGGGAATAAATCTGAAAATTTTAAATTTGTTGTTACGTCACAACAATTATTTTTTTGCGATTCGGAAATATATTCAAGAGTCTATACGGGCGCGAGTCTGACTTGCACTTGCCCAGTTTTTTTTTTTCAGTTAATATTATAATTTTGCATATTTATTGATAAACTGGTTATCGATAACAAATAGATTACATTTTTTTTTTTGCATTTTTCCTACTCGCCGCACAGAAATAATGACGACGCTTCATGACAGTACTTACAACGTAGCAAGCATCCACCTTCTTAACAGGCTTTTCGGAGCGGAACAAGCATCTTAAAGTGGGTCTGATAGAGGAGCCGAGCACGAGCCGAGCACGAGCCGAACTCATATTCGTGTAAAATCTCATACACTACACGAATTTGAGTTCAGTTCACTCGGCTCCTTTAGCACAGACCCACCTTTAGGCCGACCAGCCGAACACAAGTGAAGTTCACCTCAGAACATTCCCACCCCACTTCTCGCCCGCCACCTATGAAAACACAATTTCCTCCACACTCCTAACCACTTAACAATCTCACACAAATACGCTTATAATATTCGCATACATCAATATCCCACAATAATAAGTTTGCACCATAAATCGCACCATGGGTCGAGGTCACAAGGCACAATTAATAAATTAAGGTACGCGGTTTAGTACGCTAACAGAGGAATATTCATAGCTGGCATAATGTATGATAAATGTACCGAGAAATATGCATAGTCACAGACTTGAATAGTGGCCACAATGGCAGAGAGGTGCCTTAAGCCCGGCTAGACCTCCATCCAGGAGTATGGTATGCTTGCGCTTTATTATTTTGTCTGTCAAGGGATGCAAGATCGTGGATTTTGCTGTATTTTATTATTACTTGGTGTAAATACATATTTTTTTATATCTTATTAAATACTCTTTTTTTTCTATTACAGGAACTAATATTATGTCATTTCTTAACATTCCAACATTGACAATGACAACTGTTATTTCTCTTAAGCTGCAAAAAGGAATGGCTTGAAAAGGAACGGAATTAGCTTCACATACTTTTAAAATTTAAAGTCTCAGAATCTACTGATTTTCAAGCTAACATTAATTTAAAGTTTAAAATTTTAAGCTAAGAAAGCACTTTCTTAGCTTAAAATTTTAAACTTTAAACAAATGTTGTGTACAAAAATCTATAATTCTGGAAAAGGCATACGTTTTACATAAAAACCACAGTAGGTAATTTGCCATCATAATTATTCCACGTTCAAATTGATCGTAGTAGTGGGCAACCCCGGCCAGCTAAACCACCGAAGCCAACCATCTCTCGCCTGTGCGTCTACGCTCAAGCTCGCGAAGCGCCCGACGGCGGTCACTACACACTCATCGAGCCCATTGTCTAACATTTTTATAAGCGGCCGAACAATGAGAGATCATTCGACGAAAGCTTAGATACGCAGATACCTGGCCGCAGCATCCCATGGCCAGTTCGATGTCCGAGTACAGAATTCAGCTTTCTAGCTTCCGGAATGAGATTAGTGGGGTTTAAGGCTTATTGGCGAATTAATGCGGGAGGGTTTATGATTGGAGGAATTCATCTTTTGTTTGCGTGGTCCGTTACACGTAAACATACCAAGGTGTGTTGCCGGTACTTCTATTGACCTAACATCATATTTTGAACAATTTGTTGAGTTGCTAGCCTGTCGGTTTTCTATCGTTTACATTTCGGGGAGTGTGCACTGGAATTGCACAATCTAATTCCGCCAAGTCCGTTCCATCATCGGACCACAAGACGTACGGCGTTGCGCCACCGGTACATGGTAGACATCCCACCCATACGCACAAAACGTTTTAAGAACACATTTATTATGCGTACAGCCAAGGAGTGGAATTCCTTGCCGGAGTCTGTGTTTCCAGATAGCTACAACTTAGGGGTCTTTAAGTCAAGAGTGAATAGGCTACTTCTAGGCAAGCGTGCTCCATCGTCGACCACATCATCGCTTACCATCAGGTGAGATGGTGGTCAAACGCGAGCCTATCAATAATAATAAAAAAAATATTTTTAGCAATCTTTGCAATTATATCTAGAAGTCTTAATTATTTCATTCATTTTTTTTCCTCCAAGCGTAAAATACAGAACTACCTACTACTTGAATTCCTCTCAACCTTAGTTCGGTCTTCGTCAGAATTGTTATTAAGTTCTCTTAATGATTTGATAGTTTTCATAGTATTTATTAGTTTATAATTTTAGCATAATTATATAAGTTTTTTATTTTTTTCTGTTTGATGTATCTGTTATTTGTTTATTGTACACACCTACCACAGTGTTGTCTCTTTTAACCCAAAGGTTGACTGGTAGAGAATGCCTTGTTGCATTAAGTCCGCCTATGTACCACTACTTAACTGTACATGAAGTTTAAATAACATAATAAATAAATAAATAATAAATTACATAACATGTGTCATATTAATGTATACAACTTAGGGTTTCAATTGCAATCATTTTGCAATCTTTAACAAATTAAAAAAAAAACAACTTAAAAAAAACCGGGCAAGTGCGAGTTTTTTTTTTGTGACGTACCTGTAAATTTAATGTTTTCAGAATTTTTCCTATATTTGTTCTATGTAACCTCTCTTTATGCCAAACAGGATTTTAGGTAAACGGGAAGTACCCTATGAATTTTGATTCCCTTGAGAGTGTTGTAATATACGTTTTTTGCAACATAAACGGCCGTATCTTTTTTGTTCATTAACTCAGAAGTTCGATTTTTTCTCAGCTTCAAGGGACCGCAGACTTGAGTATATGGCTTAAATTTCAACTCGATACCTCTAAGTGTTTCCGAGATAAAGGGTCTTGACAGACAGACAGCCAGACGAACGGACAAAAAGTGATCCTATAAGGGTACGGTTTTTTCCTTTTGAGGTACTTAACCCTAACAAAGCAAATCTTTCAAAAGTAAAACCACTATCATCAACCATGATCTATCAGTTTGGTTAGCCAAACCTAATTTGTGGTGAAAAATCATCAAATAACGTTTCCAGCTCTGGGTAGAGTGAGAAGGCGTATCAGACTTTTACGGACTAAACGTGTGTGTCCTTTAGTTTCCCTTAGCGTTACAGGGTCACAGTAATTCTTTCAAACAATCCCGTGGCCCGCATTAAATCCTGTGTTCCTCCAGTTGCGCTTTGAGTTCCAAGACCGTGGTAGCTCTTTCAAATAATCACGCAGCTAATTAGGGCTTAATACGTATACATGTAACTATACATTATAGGCACCGTTGCTGCAGTGGTTGAGCAATTGGGTAATGCGCTGCGTGCTGCAGGTTTGATTCCCGCACGAAATAAATATTTGTATGGCTTTTATATATAGGGTGACTCGTAATTAGTGTACGATACTTAAACACGTGATTGTGCTCATGATAACCAACAACTTTTACTATGGGAACACACCTGAAATCGCGAAAAACAAATCAGCTGTTCAGTACATTTATGTTTGCCTAATGTACTGAACAGCTGATATTTTTTCACCCTATATAGGGTCACTGGCAATTAGTGTACGATACTTAAACACCTGATTGTGCTCATGATAACCAACAACTTTTACTATGGGAACAAACCTGAAATCGCGAAAAAAAATCAGCTGTTCAGTACATTTATGTTTGCCTAATGTACTGAACAGCTGATATTTTTTTCGCGATTTCGGCTTTGCTCCCATAATAAAAATTGTTTGTTATCATGAGCACAATCACGTGTTTAAGCTGTTGATCCCCGCACGAACGCCGGCGTTCACGCGCCATTGTCTTTCTATTGTGTCTCTAATTACGCTACTCAAAAGGTAGTATCGTACACTAATTGCCAGTCACCCTATATATATATAGTTGTTCTGGGTCAAGTGTTTTGTGTATGCGAGTTTAAATGTTTGTGAACGCTGAGTGCGTACAAACTAAGAAGAGCTTGTGCTGTTCAGAATCAGTAACTGAATTAATTCTAATAATTTTTACACAGTGTTATACATTTTTTAACAAAAAACATTTAAAAAGATCACCAGTTGGGCACCACTGACAGGAAGTACAACATAGTTACGGTAGATCATAGCGGTCAATAGGTGCCAGCGCACATCTGGGTGCGGGAGCAAAACAACCCCTCAGTCGCCCGGCTGGCCCTGTGATCATGAATTTGAACGGACAACCAGGTAACAGAACAAGCTTATAACTTTGTGATTTTTTATGGTACAGTTAAGAAATTTAGTACACAGATTATTTACGAGTACATAAAAATACTAGACACGAGTTTCGGGTTTCGCATAATTATACTAAACATAATGTTGTATATTTCTAAATACATACATATTATATTTAGATAAATCACACCCAAACACAGAACAAGATCACGCTTATAACACAAACATTTTTCTTGGTGAGAATCGAACCCACGGTCTCTGGCATTGCAGTCAGGGTCACTGACCACTAGATCAACAGCCCAATCATTTAACATTTCACGTGACCCAAGGGCTGGATTTTACCTCGGCTAGAGCTTAAGCATTGCCATACAGAGCACCAATCATCGTCATAATTTCAGCCAAAGACGTCGTATTGGACATAGGCCTCCTCCAAGTTTCGCCGCAAGGACCGGTCTTGTGTGTCTCGCATCCATCGGATTCTTACGACCCTCACTAGGTCATCGGTCATCCTTGTGGGATGACTTCCAACGTTGCGTCTTCCGGTTCATGGTTGCCATTCCAGAATCTTTCGGCTCCAGCGACCATCTGTTCTGCGAGTAATGTGCCCTACTCACTGCCACTTCAGTTTGGTGATTCTTCTGGCTATGTCGATATCGGTAACCTTCGTGCTCCTGCGGATTCCTGATGCGATCACGCATGGTAACTTTAAGCATAGCTCTTGCCATAGCCTTTTGAGTGATTTTAAGCCTTCTGCTGAAAGAAACTTGGTCACGTTCCAGAGTCATGTCATCACTGGCAACACGCCTGGCATCACTGGTCATAAACCTTCGTCTTTAGACACTGTGATATGTTGGACGAGAAGATAGCTCGCAGCTTTCCGAACGTTGCCTAGTCGAGTCAGATTCGACTGTTAACTTCTTTCTCCAAAAATGAAGGGAAGATAATCTAAGTTCGCATTTTTAAACGCGAACCTAGAGTTCAACTGTCAATGCCAAGCAAGTGTCATTCATGGTCGCTTACACCAACCAACCCTGCTCGGAGTTAGAGTTAGTTGGGTTAACAAAACTAGACTTCTGTCCCAGGTAAACGTAATCGAGTCACTGATTTTGATACGAGAGGGTGCTACATGGTTGTTTACGATAACTTTACTCCAAGAATGACACATTTTCACATTTTTTACATTTATATGTAAAAAAGGATTCTCAAAGTATATAGGCTAATTATTGTGGCCTTTTAGGGTAGTGATGAAAACCAGAAATGGTCACTTAATAAGAGATAAACTTGGTCGCTTGACTTTAAAGATAAAATGACGCAAAATGGTCAGCCATACTCTTTATCCCTTTTCTACAGTAAAATGCACACGGAAACGCATCCTTGCTAGGTTCATGTAAGGCACTTATAACGTAAACTAAGGTATTTCCAGCTCAGCGGAATATATTCAATGCTAACCATATTGTCGGTCGTTGCGTACTACATAAAACTGTTATGAGCCTTCGTTTAAATTTTAAAGGCGCTGTTTTAGTGTTTGCGGGTTGAGCGCTTTTAAGGGAGGACGAGACGGGAGCGGGACGATTTTTTTGAAAGGATTTTTTTGAAAAAACTAGTGATGGTTGACTTTTTAAATCATAAAGGATATTTATTTTGCAAATAAGGTTTAAAAAACACTTTTGCACTTCTATTTTTCCCGTCAGTTTAAACTAGATGAAGCCGGTGTTTTCTAGCTGACTACCATGAGAATCATCGAAACAAACTCAAAGGTCAAAGTCTCTTTGAAAGTTCATACAGTAAATATGTAATGGTCAAATTATATGAGAACCATGCAGATTAGTGTCTCATGGACCTGTCCAGTCAGTGCAAGCAATTTGTAAGTATTTCTGTAGCACACTCAGGATTACTAAGGAGATCAACTTTATCTCAACTTTAACTCAATTGTATCTTATTGATATTGGCTTAAGTTGTAAATGAAACTTCGCTTAACGTTATACAAAATATTATATGAAGACAAATATATTGACATCTCATTGATAGTAAATATATATATATGGTTGTCTGTTTGATAAACTAATTGAAAAAACCAAAAAATATCTCGAGAACTTTATTGAAGAGATGATGATAGAGTTAGTCATTGAATATGAGAAAGTCTAGTAAGTTCTATTCTAAAAAATTATAATGCTACTCAATATATTAGATGCCTAAAGGTATTAAAATTTATGACATGTGCTTAAAAAAAAACACTTTTATATTGAATAGACTCAAATTGACAATTAGCCTTTTCGGTTATCCTATCTATCTGAGGCGTCACTTTGCTTTTCAACGATATTTTCGTTACTTTCACAACTTATAATACCTACAAGTATTCTTCGTGTAACTAGAATTAAACTGTTTATTATCGAATTGACAGTTAGTGAAAAGTTCAATTTAACTTAATGTAAGTGGTTATTGAAGTGCGAACAGTAATAATAATAATAAAAAACGGTCATTTTCAAGTGTCTACCATTCACTATTTGACTGACATTGGTTAAGTATCTTATGTGTTAAAGTTCCTTTATAATAATATGTTACTTATTCCGCAAAGCTTAAAAAAACATTGAATAACAGGACTTAAGAGGCTCCTTTCCTTTCAGAGGCCTCAAGGAGATGTCAGCAAATCGCAGGGGCCCAGCAGGGTCGAAGCCTACTGGAGCCACGGTAGTATGAAAGTGAAACCCGGGGCCCTGGTACGAAAGGCAACGAAGGAACAGGAGTGGGTTTTTAGTCAGTAAAAGTCTGACACTATCTACCGGCCCGCCCAAGAACGGGGGATGTCATAAGATGATTTTCCCACCAAAAAAAAGAGGCTCTTTTTCCACTCATCTATCGTCAACATTAAGCATGGTTTCAAAGCTTGTTACTTAATCTAACGCAATCCAACGCGATGTTTGACGAAGAAGCAATGCTAAAAAAGAGAGATAAAGCCTGAAAACTCTGTTAGTATTCGGTAATTCCGTGATTTACTCGAATATTTCACACAACTTGTTCCAGGAAATACGTGTTTTTTTAACCCCTAAAATATTTTAAAATAATTGTTGTCATTCAGAATCTTTATTAAAGCAAGGCTTCTATTGTTATAATTTATTGACTTTTAAAATTTTTGAGTATATAAGTGTCAAAGTTCATGCAAAATAGCAGATTTTTAGAGGTCTTTACTGGATTAGTTTTACACAAATTTACAATTTTTATTCAATACAAGCTTAGATAATATCCACAAGATACTGTGTTTCCAAAATATCTAATGAAAAATGGGTAACAACGTCATAATCGCGTAAGAGCGGTTGTATGAAAAACAGTGAAAATGTATGTCGAATTGCATGGCCTCAATTTTTTACGCTAATTCGTACTGGAAGGCTATAATGGAGCTTCAGTAAAGTTGATGACTATAATATAAAATAAAATTTATTTTAATTCTTGCACCATAATTTAATTACTTCTCTGATACAGGAAGGAAGATATCCGAAAATCGCCAAACTTAAGTGGCAGTGAGCTGGGCACATTGCTCATTGCCCGCAGAACAGATGGTCGATGGGCACGAAAGGTTAAAGGAAAGTGAAAACCGTGTATTGGAAGACACAGCGTTGGAAGGCGGTCCGATGACGTAGTGAGGTCCCGAATTCGATGAAGGCGAGACGAATAGAATTGTTGTGGCAACACTTGGGAGAGCCTCATGTCTAACAGTTGACGTGTTTCGTTGTGGCAACACTTGGGAGAGCCTCATGTCCAACAGTGGACGTCTTTCGTTGTGGCAACACTTGGGAGAGCCTCATGTCTATCAGTGGACGTGTTTCGTTGTGGCAACACTTGGGAGAGGCTAATGTCCAATAGTGGATGTCTTTCGTTGTGGCAACACTTAGGAGAGCCTCATGTCCAACAGTGGACGTCTTTCGTTGTGATACTTCACGCTTTTACAAATATAATTTATTTATTGTGCACACCTATTATAGTGTAATTCTTTTTAGCCCAAATGTTGACTGATAGAGAATCTCTTGTTCACTTAAATAATGTTTTATAATTTTTATAGAAACTGTTTTTCTTTTTTCAATCAGAACAAGTTGTGACATAAAATTCGTGAAGTGTAAAAGTCTTTCAAACGTCGGTCCGGTTTACATAATATAGGATTATAAAACAGACAGAGGAGCCATTTTGCAAAGTTAATGCCACGAACGACTGCTTTTTAAGCTTTTAATATTTAAGTCGTAATTAGTAGGGTTATGGCCATACTCGGTATCTGGGAGACAGATTCTTCTTATAGATAAGTAGGGATGGATGTTTCCATAATAAGTACCTAGCATAGCATAGCATAGCATAATCAGCCTTTTAATGTTCCCATTGCTGGGACTCAGGCCTCCTCTATCTAGGAGAGGGAATGGGCCGTAATCCACCACGCGGGCCCAGTGCGGATTGGTGAATGTCACATGTCTTCGAATTTTTGGTTCTAGGACATGCCGGTTTCCTCACGATGTTTTCCTTCACCGTTTTGAGAGCAGTGGTGATGAAATAAATTACACAAAGTAATGCGCCTGGCTGGGTTTGAACCCGCGACCTACAACTCATAAGTCGGGGCCGTTACCGCTCGGCCACCACTGCTCAGTCGTAATAAGTACCTATTTTAGTGCTTTTCGTTAGGATTACGTACTTAGAAAATATTTCAGAGATTCCGAAAGTGAGATAGTTATTCATAGTATGCTTTCAGGGAAGTTCCATGCTAAATAAATCCATTTCTGAGATCATGCTGCAATAAATCCTTTTTATTTTTTATTTACAAGGGTCTATTTTCACATCATAAGATTGTTATCTTTTTTTTTTTAATTTGATATAAACTAGTGCTTGACTGCGATCCCACCTGATGGTAAGCAGTGATGTAATCGTTGATGGTGAGGCGCACTAGTTTATTAAGAGAGTAGTATTTAGTGAGTTAATCAGTGGTCAACAAACGAAAGATTGAATAGAATATGATTTTACAAGAATAGGAGAGAAAACTAGATAATGTCTATCTTTAAGATCTAGAAGTAGGTTTGGAAGAAATAATGATGCACCGACTCACTCAGTCATTCTTCCTTTGACCTAGTTTATTACTAAGACAAAGGAAGAATGATGTCCCTTTAGTGAAATGAAATAATTCATTCGGATTACGTTAATTTAACAAGAATAAAATATTAATATTATCGAAGAATCGCCAAACTTAAGTGGTAATGGGCAGGACACATTGCACGCAGAACAGATGGCCAATGGAGACGAAAGTTTGACGATAGTACCGGAAGACGCAGCGTTGAAAGGCCTCCCACAAGGTGGACCGATGACCTGGTGAGGATCGCGGGAATCCGATGGATGCGAGACACACAGGACCGGTCGTTGAGGCGACGCTCGGGGGAGGCCTATGTCCAACAGTAGACGTCTTTCGGCTGAAATGATGATGATGTTCAAAAAAATATATTGAAACTGCATCACCACTGACACTGTACTGTACCAACACTATCCTTGCAGATACAGTTATGCGAGGGTCCACTTGTAATATTTTCTCCAAACTACCTACCTATACAATATTATTTTCAGTATATGAGAAACCTGAATATAGTCGGTTCAGAATCGATTCAGTTACTGCTGAATCGATTCCAATAATTTTTAAACCATGTTATATTTTTTCCCAGCAATATTTAAAAAAGGTCACATGTTGGACACAACCGACACTAAGTACAACACAGGTCACGGCATGTCATAGCGGGCATTAGACGCCAGCACACAGCTGGTCCGGGCCATCCGAGGACGTACAAAATGGTCTTCACATTGAAAAGGTCCTCGGATGTGCCTTGTGTATTCATGCGTATGTCCTCGCATGGTACTTAAAACAAACACTCACATACACACAAACTTTCGCCTTTATAATTTAGTGTGGTTAGTGTGATGTGATACATTTACTGAAAACTAAGTATCCGCTAGGTAAATATGGATCACCGTAATATAGAAATCAAATAATAACTTCAATGAAAATATTAAAACATATTCTGAATCATACAATAAGTTCGAGCATTATCCTAGCAGGCCAGGTACAGTTATGCGCGTGTCCACTCATTGCTGGTCGTGCAATATATCGCGCATCGCAGGTCATATGCGCGACCCAGGCGCGCGCATCCCAACTCATTAGTATTGCTGGTGTCAGTTCGGAGCGGTAAAATGGTGTGGTGACGATACGAGTTTTTTTTTTAAATATATTGTAGTCACAGCGTATTTTGTAGGTACTGGCCCGGGTCTATTTCGACTTCACGGCCCTATAACAGTGATTTTGTTTTTTATAAAAAAAAAAAAACGTAGTAACTATTCAAGATTTTTGTTTTTGCCAGACAATTTTAAAAACCAAGCTTTATTATTTTATGTAACTTTCAACTATTTCCGTGACATAATCTCGTAGATATACATTTTTGAAATCGTAAGTTAGGGTTTTTTTTTATCAAGCCAACTAATTGATATCATGTTTTAATTTTTGTCCTGCTGTTGGTCATACGGTCAATTTTAATATAATGATTTTTCATGATGTTTTCTTTTATTTGTGGATTTCCAAAGGTTCAAAAAAGTACAAAATTAGTACAACCTCGTCTTAAATAGGTAGCTGATGTTGTTTTGTAGTGGTGTTGGATGAAGCCAAGGAAGTGTTGTTTAGAAGAGCTACCTTGGCCCTGCAGTGCACAGGTGGGATTCAGTCAGTAGCGCTATTTTGAGCGGAAGAAGTCACCTGATGAGTTCTCACCTCAAAAGAAAGGTGTTGCATGAAATCAAAACAATGAAACAGACTAATAAATGTTTTCTGAACAATGAGTTTGGGTAGAAAAATTTTCAAGCTTTGAAATTGACTCCAAAATTGGGCTTGACATGCTTTTAATTCTTTATTGTCAATCAGAAACCAATCGTGATAAAACATACCTATAAAAAATTCTAAACATTTTCCAATACGCTAAATATGTGTATTGCGAAATTTTCAACTTTTTTAGATTATATTTAAATTTTAAATCCCATAATTGGTCGATTTAGAATCTAAGGATTATAAAAGCAGGCCACGGGTTTTTTGAAAGAATTACCGTAACGTGGTCCTGAAACGCAAACGGCAACTGAAGGACACAGGTAGGTTTTAGCTAGTAAAGTCTGACACGCCATCTTGCTCTACCCTGAAGGTGGGAGAAGTCATTTGAAGATTTACCACCTCAAAAAAAAAAAAGAATTAGGCAAGTCGGAGTGAGTCGGACTCGCACACAGAGGGTTCTGTACAAACTCCAATTCCCGAATGGAGTCTCGAAGATTTTTCCTACGTCACAAAAAAGTTTTTTTTTTGACGTAGGTAACAACAAATTTACTGTTTTCAGATTTATTCCTATATCTGTGCTAGACCTTGCTTTATGCCAAATTTCAGGATTCTGGGTCAACGGAAAGTACCGTATGAATTTTGATTCCTTTGAGAGTATCGAAATACGAGTATATGATTTTTTGCGACATAAACGGCCGTATCTTTTAATTCGTAAACTTAGAAGTTTGATTTTTTCACAGCTTCAAGGTACCACAGACTTGAGTATACGGGTTTAATTTCAACTCGATACCTTTGCGCGTTCCCGAGATAAAGAGTATTGACAGACAGACAGACGGACAACAAAGTGATCCTATTAGGGTTCCGTTTTTCCCTTTTGAGGCACGGAACCCAAAAAAAGGAATTATTAAGAAATGACTACGACAACTCTAATAGACCTTACATATATTTAACTAAAAGTCCCTAAAATACATAACCAATCACAAATAACCAGAAAAAACTATTAACTATATTAATATTTCAACCTTACTGCATCCAGCAGCATTTTATCCTCAATAATTGCTACGTTAGCTTTTACTTTAAAACCAGCAGTAAATAAGCCCAGCCATTGTATTTATGTGTTATGTAATTTGAACCCGACGAGAGGATGTGTAATACATGAAGCGGGCAAAGTGCGCTATGTAGTGTACACATTGCCCGGGTAATGATCGCTTGCCCATTTGCCCGCTATGCCCGCTTGCCTTATGGTGGTCTGGGCTTAGCATCTTTGTTTTATGAATGTTAATTAGTTATAAATTGCCTTGTCTTGGCGCATATTTTTATAGTTAGTAGTTTTGAACTGGTTTGTGGAAAAGATGCGGTGTTGTTATTGACATTAGAATAGAATAGAATAAACTTTATTGTACACCAAAAAAGTAACACAACTTATACATAAACTTGAATCTATTGGTACAATGGCGGTCTTATCGCTGACAGCGATATCTACCAACCAACCTTAGGATGTGTCGAAAGGACTAAAATAATACAGGGGTCACATTGTCTACTGTTTTGTCTTTAGCATAATCAGCTTTATAATGTTCTCACTGCTGGAACTCAGGCCTCCTCTTTAGGAGAGGGAATGGGCCGTAATCCACCACGCGGGCCCAGTGCGGGTTGGTGGATGTCACATGTCTTCGAGTTTTTGGTTCTAGGACATGCCGGTTTCCTCACGATGTTTTCCTTCACCGTTTTGAGAGCAGTCAGTGGTGATGAAATAAATTACACGAACTAATATGCCTGGCAGGGTTTGAACCCGTGACTCGTAAGTCGAGGCCATTACCACTCGGCCACCACTGATCTGCTGCTGCTGGTTTACTTTATGAATTGGTAAAAAATATTTACGTCATATAATAGTAAAAGAGTTTTTTTGAGGTATCATGAATTAAATAATTGCTGGCACAGCTCGCATATAGCCCGAAGAATCGCCAAACTTAAGTGGCAGTGGGCAGGGCACATTGCTCGCAGAACAGATGGTCGATGGGGACGAAAGGTTCTGGAATGACGACCACGTACCGGAAGACACAGCGTTGGAAGGCCTCCCACAAGGTGGAACGATGACCTGGTGAGGTTCGCGGGAATCCGATGGATGCGAGACGCACAAGACCGGTCATTGTGGCAACATTTGGGGGAAGCCTATGTCCAACAGTGGACGTCTTTCGGCTGAAATGATGATGATGATGAGGACAGCTCGCACTGTAGTTAAGCGATTGGCTGCTGTGCCGAGTGTCATAGTTTCAATTACTGCACGGAGCAAACCTCTGTATTGTTGACAGATAGTTGTTACGGGTCTGGGCGTCTTGTATTATATGAGTTTACATGTTTACATTATTACAATCATCTGGTATTAAACAAGGCGATGGCATGGTTGGCGCATTGGTTGAGCGATTGGCATGCTGCGTTTTGTATCATGGGTTCGATTTCCACATGGAACAAATATTTGTATAGCTTACAGATAGAGGTGTCTTGTGTATGTGTGTTTACATGTTAGCTCACTCACAATTAGATATAATTGCTAAAGTTAAGTAGAAAAAATAAGAAGCTATAGTAAAAAAATCAGGGCAAGTGCGAGTCGGACTCGCGCACTGAAGGTTCCGTACAAACTACAATTCCCGAATGGAGGGTCGAAGATTTTTCGAATTGCAAAAAAGTATTTTGTTTTTGTGACCTATACTAGGTAACAATAAATTTACTGTTTTCAGATTTATTCCTACACCTGTGCCTTTGCTTTATGCCAAATTTAAAGATTTTGGGTCAACGGAAAGTACCCTATGAATTTAGATTCCTTTGAGAGTATCGAAATATAAGATTTTTTGCGACATAAACGGGCGTATCTTTTTTATTCGTTAACTTAGAAGTTTGATTTCACAGCTTCAAGAGACCGCAGATTTAAGTATATGGTTTTAATTTCAGCTCGATACCTCTACGCGTTCCTGAGATAAAGGGTCTTGACAGACAGACAGACGGCCTTTTGAGGTACGGAACCCTAATAATACAGTTTTTTGGGTGGTGCAAAATGATGCGGTTCATTACGTACACGTAGAATGTGCACCGTAAAGTTTGACTATGAGTATTACATCACGAAGATACGTGTAACTTCAAGTGGCTGACTTAGACCCAACAGAACACACTCCCCGGATAAAAAGAACACACAACTCCTCGGATAAAAAGTAAATTCTACGTGCTATTCCAAGACATGGTCTACCCGTGTACCAAGTTTTATCGAAATCCGTTCAGCCGTTCAAGCATAACGAAGTACCAAACATACACACACACTAACAAACTTTATAATATTAGTGTGATTAAAGTTAGTATTCGCATATTGTAGCATAGAGCCCATAATTCGTGGCGAGCGTGACAGGAGGCCAGCCCTGCACACTACACAGTTAGTCGCCATTTTGCTGCATAACTCAATTACTGACAAATTGTAACCATTGTTAGTGATATTTATTAATCTGCACTTTAACTCCTGATATTTTAGCGATATTATAGTGTGTTTATTGCTTAAAGAAATACTATAATTTTGAGAGTTCTGGTTATACTTAGGCTAGGTTAAGTGTCTTCAAGGCTAGAGAGAATAGGCTCTTAATAAACTAGTGAGCCTCACCATCAACGATTGCATCATAGCAATGTATACATTTTTTTCATTTTTTTTTTTGCAAGCATTTTTTTTTCAATAAAAAAATACTTGAGTATCGTATTTAATCGATTTTTGTATTCTTATAACTCTTCCATTTAAATATATCTTTTTGAAAGCTTGGCTACTGAAATAATATAACTATAATCTCAGGGCATCATTGGCTCGGACGACGAGCACTGGGTAACTCATCGACCGTCCGTCATTAGGGCTCAGGGCCGAGTCGAAAGGCGTAGTGTTCCAAATGCACATGAAAAGGATGCCAGGAAATTTGAAGAGGACCAGTAGAACAGCCCCCCTAGCCAAGTTACGACCGTTTCGTTTCGATTCTTTTGTGTCGAATGCCTCGAGTAGGCCACGCCTCCGATTCGTTTGTTCTGACGTCATCTCAACGCTCAGTCACGAGGTCAGATCCTCCTTCCTCCTTCTGCGAAGCAGTAATGCTAGCAAAGGAGGCGGCCGATCGCGTGAGGCAACGGTCCTCACGCCCCAATCGCCGCCGGGATTCCGATCCCGATTTCCGGCCACCGTAGGCGCGGGCTTGCGGACGGCGAGCAATGGGTGGCTCGCCTTCCGACCGTCCGGTAACCGTCCGGACCGAGCCCAAGTCGTCGACGGCGCGTGCTGTTCCACGCGCGCCTCAAGGAGATGTCAGCAACAGTAGGGGCCTAGCAGGGTCGAAGCCTACTGGGGCCAAGGGTCTGATTCTGAAAGGAAGACTCGGCCCTGGTACGAAAGGCAATGAAGGAACAGGAGTGGGTTTTTAGTCAGTAAAAGTCTGACACTATCTCCCGCCCCGCCCAAGGGCGGGGGATGTCATAAGATGATTTTCCCACCGAAAAAAAAAAAAAAGGGTCTCAGCAGGGTCGAAGCCTACTGGGGACACGGCTAGTGTGAAAGTGAAACCCGGGGCCCTGGGACGAAGGCAAATAAGAACAGGAGTGAGTTTTTAGTCAGTAAAAGTCTGACACACCCTCTCGCTCCACTCAAGAGCGAGAGATGTCATTAGATGATTTTCCCATCTAAAAAAAAAAATTGGCTGTTATTCAATAGTACACCTAAAGTTTGGCAGAACCTCTGGCTGGACGTGGAAATGCCGATTATATCCAAATAGTAGGCAAAGTTGGACAAAAGAAACCAGGGTCGTTGCGTAGGCGATATCGTCAAAGACACATCCACGAACTAAAATTACTATATTATATTTTTTGATAATGACTGCATTGAACTACGCAATATATTAACATTCCTGATCAACTACAAATTTTCCATAACCTCTAACAAACTGTTACACCACTAGTGATGTCGCAACTCAATCGAAAACTATCGATACTCACGTTTCACTAATTTACATCACAATATGATCTATAGCCGAGATTCAAGAGCTGAACAAACGTTGTGTGTCCACCATTGTCTCGTGTTTGCTTTATTAGCGTAATGTTATTTGAAGTTAAGGTTAAATCAACATGTTTGGCTATGGATTATGATCACAAGAGCGTTTGAGTGCTAATCCAAAAAATTCTGGGAATTACCTACGAAGTTAGCTGTTTTGTTGGGATAAAATAATAAAAACGAAACGATAATAATTGGTTTTGCTCTTGAAGCTTAGATAGACCGCATTGAATCAGTGTTTTGAAAAATATTCCTTTTTATTCCCCGACTGTACCAGAAGGAGGGTTTTGTTTTTCGAGTGTGTGTATATATGTTTCTTTGGCATGCCTTAGCGCCTAAATAGTTTATTGAATCTTAGCTTGAGCGGTGTCGTTAGATTCGTCTTAGTTGTGAGTGTGTTGTGGTACATGAAAATTATTTAAATAAAATGTGGATTTTTGATGCCAAAATAAGTGACATATTCGTGTAGGATATCAAAATAAAGAACTCGAGGACACGATTTCAAAAGAATTACTCACTTTGATGTAGAAAATAAAAAAGTTGACTGTTTCAAAAGCCTGGCCGCAAAAATAACTAAAAAGTTTGAAACATGTCACTTTAAGCAGTCTGATGCAGTTGATAGCGTCAAATCTTTGATTGAACTAAAATAAATTCCACCAACTAACAATTATTTTTGCGGTCGGATTTTTAGATACTGTAAACTTTTTTTATATGAATGTTTTCTGACACATAGTGTCAAAAAATTGACATTTAAGCACAAAATTCTTGAAAATCCTTTTTATTTCTTGAACCAATCTGTAAAAAGGCGGAGAAATGTAAAGAAAGAGAAGTAATTAACAATAATCACGATGACAAGTAGCCAAAACAAATAAATAATTTTCTTCCACTCAAGCGTAACAGTTTTTTTGTCAAAAAATACAAAACAACAATTAAACATGACAGTAAATGATAAAGAAATTAACTTAAACGCACAAAGCACGCATTTTAATTATTTTAATTACGCGTAGAATAATTGAAGATCACAACACAGTTAAGGTCAGAAGTCCCAATCTCATACAGTGAGAAAAATCCGATTCTGAAAAATCTTTGTGACTCGATTCGGGAATTGGACTATTTACAGTAAGTTTGTACGGAACCCTCAGTGTGCAAATCCGACTCGCACTTGCCCGGTATTTTTTATAATAAGCAAGTTAAATCTTAATGGTTTTTAGATTTGATATTGAAACCGTACTCGTAGAGCAGTGGTGGCCGAGTGGTAACGGCCCCGACTTACGAGTTGCAGATCGCGGGTTCAAACCCAGTTGTATGTCTTAGTGAACATTGGTTGAAGGACTACCAGGGGCTACTCAGTTATGAAAATTATACTGTGGGTAGTTGTTTTAACCGTAAATCAATGCTGCGTGGTGGTTCCCTAATCTTAATAAAAAAATGCTTAAAATTTAAGCAACGTAATGACATAGTTAACTTGTCAACGGAACATTGCATTGAACTGTCCTGTGTTGAGCTGGATAAGTATGTTATAGTGTGCGTGTACAGACCCCCGAACCCTCAGAACTTTAGTCTTTTTGAATCAACAATGGAAGATATTTTAGCCAAACTTGCAGATAGTAACAAATCCGTAATTATTTGTGGTGATTTTAATATTAATATTTTGGAGAATAATTCAAATAGCAGCAGATTTTTAAGCCTCTTTAAATCATTTAATTTGACTAATGTCTTTAAAGAGCCAACTAGAGTAACTCCAACCTCTGCTACTTGTATTGATAATGTTTTCTGCAATTGTGACTATTTAGATAAAGCCATAGTAAATTATCTTCCGTCTGATCATAGTGGACAAACGGTAGCTTTTAAGTCTCACGCAGCCTTGGAAAAAACTTTAATTCAATTTAGGCTAATTACAATTGGCAAATTAACAAAATTTAATAGTAACTTAGAAAATAAGTTAAATGTTCTGGGCCATGATATTGATGATGCAAATAAATTTTATGATAATTTCTTTTCAGTGGTACTCAATGAATTTAATACAGCTACCCTAAGTTTGTATTTAGTGACTGGGCACTAAAGGTATTAGGGTAAGTAGGGAAAAACTATATGAGCTGTACGGCCTTAAGCCATTCTTCAACACTGAAACCTTTAATAAATATGTAAATAGATATTCTAAACTTTTCAGAAAGATTTGCAAGGTAGCGAAAGCCCTGTACATTAGCAATAAAATCAAATCGGCAGACAATAAAATAAAGACTGTGTGGAAAGTTATTAATAGTGAAACTGGTAGGAATAAAGTACGCAATACGGATTTTTTATTGGAGACTTCACATGGTCCCAAAAGCTCTAACATAGAAGTAGCCCAAGAGTTTGTGAATTATTTCACCGATATACCTCTTAGGACTACGGAAGCTCTAAATTCCTCCCCTGAAGCTTCAGTTGCTTTATTGAAAGCAAACTTGCCAGGCTGTCCGGTTGAATTTCAATTCAAACATATAAACCCTTTGACAGTCATAAAGGCTTTCCGGCAAATAAAAGTCAAATTAACCGAAGACCTATGGGGAATGTCTGTTAAAGTATGCGCATCTATAATAGAGACCATAGCACCGTACTTAGCTTTAATATTTAATTTGTGTGTGGACCAAGGAGTCTTTCCAGATATAATGAAGTACAGTAAAGTTATACCACTTTTTAAATCTGGTGACCATAATGACACTAATAATTACAGACCTGTATCAGTATTGCCAGTTTTCAGTAAGGTGTTTGAAAAAGTTATGCTTAATCAAATGCTTTACCATTTTAACAGCAATAAAATCTTTCATGATCAGCAGTATGGTTTCACCAAAGGACGTTGTACGACTGATGCTGGAGTCACTTTATTGAAACATATATTTGCAGCGTGGGAAGAAGCCCAAGATGCGATAGGAATTTTTTGTGACCTCTCAAAGGCTTTTGATTGTGTTAATCACGAAACCTTGCTTTTAAAGCTAAAACATTATGGACTAGGTAAACTTGCACTCAGCTTGGTGAAATCTTATTTAATTGACAGGCAACAGCAAGTTCAGATAAACGGTGTCAATTCTCCGGATTTGAAAGTCAAAATGGGTGGACCACAAGGCTCAATATTAGGTCCTTTCCTCTTTTTAGTATATATAAATGATCTACCGCATCTATTAAAAAAACAACCACATAATTGTATTGTTTGCTGACGATACGTCATTAATTTTTAAGATCAATAGACGTTCCACTAATCTTGATGACGTAAACGATGCTTTACAGCAAGTCCAAAACTGGTTTACTGTTAATAATTTAGTATTAAATGGAAAAAAAACTAAGTGCATAAGATTTGCGTTACCGAATGTTAAAAGTAATTACTCCGACATAGTATTGAACAAGGAGAAACTTGAATTCGTCGAGAATACGGTTTTCCTAGGGATCATGCTTGACTCGAGGCTACAATGGGGTCCTCATTTAACATCTCTGGCAGGTCGGCTTAGTTCAGCAGCATATGCTGTCAGAAAAATCCGTCAATTTACTGATGTGGATACTGCGTGACTAGTTTATTTTAGTTACTTTCATAGTATCATGTCTTACGGTATTTTGCTATGGGGACGGGCTGCAGATATAGAGTCTATTTTTATTCTGCAGAAAAGAGCTATCAGAGCCATATATAATCTTCGCAGACGCGATTCTCTTAGGGAACTATTTAAGGAAATAAACATCCTGACGGTCCCTTGTAAATACATTTATGAAAACATTATGTATGTTCGGAAAAATATTCATCTTTTTACTAAGATAAGTGACAGGCACAATTTTAATACTAGGAACAGGAACAAATTAGATCAACCTCGGTTCAGATTGGCTAAAGTACATAGTTCTTTCATGGGGTACTGTGTAAAATTTTATAATAAAATACCAGTTGAGATTCTACAACTAAATGAGTCCAAATTTAAAGCATGCATTAAACGCACACTATGTAGACAAGCGTATTATAAACTGGATGATAAAAACGCTTGGCTAAATGCCGGTCCTGCTCCGCAGCCACAGTCACTTTTACCTTCAAATTAGTTTTTTTTTTATAATTTTGGAAGAGATACTGTTCTCCTTTTTGTATTGTTGTTTTCGAAATGTATTTTTATTTTATTTTATTTGTTTATTTCATTAGAGCTTATGATAATTTATTACCTTTTGTATTTGGAAACAATAGCATTGTATAATGTAGAAGCACTTTGTTTTTCAAGTTTTGTGAATTTGAAGTACCATGGAGCATTTTTATTAGGTTACAACTTGTTTGTCATTACGAGCATGGCAGTTGAGAGTTTGTCATGCTCACTCAAATGTCTCGATGATGGTGGCAGGTGTTATTGGGTCATTCGGTTCCCTTCAAAATGGTTGAACTGAGTGGGGCTGATGCACGCGTCATGCTCGTGAACGGGTGCCGTCAGTTGAGACTGGTCATCTCTTAGCTGCCAATTACTTAATTCAATTTCTATTTTTTATTTAATTAGTTTTTATTTTATTCTTTTAATTATTATTACATATCTACATTGTGCTCACATATTAGAAGCGACAAGAAATATGTAACCAAGATTTATGTAACTCATAATATGATTTAAAAGAGTGGCCATGGAGTTTCTTGCACGTTCTTCTCCATAGAGATCTACGCTTTGGAACGTGCAATTTAGCTTCACTTGTATTTTTTTTGTTTGACTGACCGACATTTTGACAATTCAAAAGTGCCTGTAATTGGTCTATTTGAAATAAACGTTTCTGATTTCTGATTTCTGATTTCCAGTCAAGCGCATTACTTTGTGTAATTTATTTCATAGCCACTGCTCACACATCGTGAGGAAACCGGCATGTCCTAGAACCAAAAATTCGACGACATGTGACATTCACCAACCCGCACTGGGCCCGCGTGGTGGATTACTGCCCTCTCCTAGTTAAAGGAGGCCTGAGTCCCAGCAGTGGGAACAATAAAAGGCTGATAATGCTTACTCGTAGTGTGCATGATATTAATAAAATATGTTTGTTGAAAAGCCATATTTTAAGATTTCATATTTTCTAGGCAGTTATATTTTAAAAATTTTATCCACCTGTGTCTTGTCGGACGTTCACTCTCGCGTTTATTCCACCAGATTCACACATTCACGACCAAATACTCCATCCCGTCAGCTCTTTTGTCACCTATGGGGATTGAAGAGCTAAACGAGATTTTTTTTTTCAGTGGGAAAATCTTCCAATGACATCCCCCGCTATTGGGCGGAGCGTGAGATAGTGTCAGACTTTTACTGACTAAAAACCCACTCCTGTTCCTTCTTTGCCTTCGTTCCAAGGCCCCGGGGTTCTCTTTCGCATCACCCATGACCCCAGTAGGCTTCGACCCTGCTGGGCCCCTACGGTTTTGCTGACATCTCCTTGAGGCATGCGTGGAACACTACGCGCCGTCGACAACTTTGAAGTTTGTTTATAAGTTGTTTTTAGTTCATACGATGAAAACTCGCTAGCCGTTCAACGTCTCGTCGACGTCGGCTTGCGCTGAAAATCAGCGCTGTGGCTCTGTTCAATACGTGAGCCCCAGCATTTAGCTGAGCGCTGGCCGTTTTGTGCGGTGTCGCATAACTCATTATATTGTAAAGATTTGTTATTGTTATATTTTTTAAGTTATGTGCCATGTTTGTCGTAAATAAACTCTTTTTCTTTCTTTTCTTCTTTCAAACACACGCCACTGGCGAAAAGAACACGAAACACTCATCGTTACCAATCTGATGCAAGCGGTTAAATGTACCGCTCTATACCTTCGTTAAATGTACTGCTCTATACCTTCGTTAAATGTACTACTATATACTTTCGATTTCAAACAACATTTTGAAAAATATTTTCTTCTACACTTAAGTTTTTAAGAGAGTGTACCTTTTGCATCTATTTATTTAGTGTGTTAAATCATACTGTTCGAATGTTCATACTTATTAACTTGTGTATATAAGATTTTTATTATCAGTTTTTATCGTCGGCGACTTTTGTCAGAGAAAGTATCTTGGACCGAAACAATACAACTTATTAATTTCTTTTAGAGGCAGGGTTGTCAATTTTTTAAAATATATCGTGAAGCTTAAAATTGAGGAAGAAAATTATTTATATCTCTGTAAAAATTATTCTATGTTAAAATTATTCTAAAAATAAACATTTATATTTTTGTTCATAGTAGACTCAAAAACTACTGGACTTGGATTGGATTGGATTGCTATTATGCTATTGTAAAATTGAGTAGCAAAGGCTATTTATTTTCTACTTTTACGCAGGAAAAGCCACTAGCAAAAGCTAGTATAACCAATGTTACAAGAAAACCAATTCAATAAAATTAATTTTATAGTCCAACAAATTATTGGACACTTACCACACCTATTCACCTGTAAGTTGACTTCATCTTGTTTTGGTTTCTGAACAATTTCACTACTGATGAGCGAATCTATTAACAGCAAAATTTATTCAGATAGGTATTTCACGGGTCACCACCAGCCACCGTATGCGTGGGCTTGCGGACAGCGAGTAATGCGTAGCTCACCGTCAGGCCGTTTGGTAACCGTCTGGACCAAGCTCAAGCCGTCGACGGCACGTAGTGTTCCACGCGCGCCTCAAGGAGATATCAGCAAAACCGTAGGGGCCCAGCAGGGTCGAAGCCTAGTGGGGCAATGGGTTGTGCGAAACAGAACCCTGGGGTCCTGGAACGTAGGTAAAGAAGGAACATAGAAGTAGGTTTTAGTCAGAAAAAGGCTGACACACCCTCCAGCTCTGCCTTAGAGCGTCATTGGATGATTTCACACCTAAAAAAAAACCATGACAATCATAAATAAGTTAATATTTTTTGCAATTTCGGTCTAAACGACAGGAACCATCATCACTTTAACACCGTTAGTACAAATCCTTGAATTTATTACCAACTATCCATAAACATGTTATTAAGGACATTTCAATACCATATTTAGATATATCCACAAGATAACTGCCATTTAAATATTTCGCAATACTATAAAGGCGTGACATCCCTAGCAACAGGTGTAACATATCGACAATCGACAGCGACACGACACATCGAGGTGATTTATCGACAACCGCTGACGTCACTTCAGATTAACTGCATCTGTGACTTCGCATGTTTCAATAATACCGCTTACGGTATTTTTATATAAGAAAGGTTCAAATTATACGTAGGTATTGTTAGAAATTAACAAAAAAAATACATCTAGTATAATTATTATGTCAATAAAAAATATTATTATGTATTTATTAATAGAGCTTGGGGTTTCTGGACAGGTATACTAGGGGTTGAAGCCAACTGGCAGAGGTCTTTTAGACACTTTTCTTGGAGCGTGGTACCAACCGACGATTATCCCTGTGAGCGTTATGCAAGTTCACTCAAGGACAACCCCCAGTTGATGGGAAACTATTACTACATATGGGGGTTTAAGTGGACTGGTTACCAAGAACTATGTAAAGACTATGACCCCTTTCTGAACAATGATAATACACCGATAAAAAAATGGGAGTCAATAAATGGGCCCCCAAATACGGTCGCTAGCACGAAGTGACGTAGCAACAAGGGGACTACATATCCTGAGGTGCTTGAAGAGTGAAGAGGGAAACTAGCATCTTACTAGATTATAGATTCTTCTCCCGAGCACGTTTGCTCATATTATTATATCCACGATTTCCAACTTTCATGGAAGCAATGACTCAGTCAGAAGCTGAGTAATTTGAAAATAATACATTTAATTTTTTTGTGACATGAATAGCAATAATATCAAATACATTAATTTCTAAAGATCGACAAATATATCGTATTTATGTTATTGACAGATGTTAAATGATTCGATTGGCAGGTTTTATTTGAAAATGCTTTCATGAACAGTTGCGGTTGATTCGAGAAATTCACGTGTCAATGATGACCCTCTTACGATTTATAATACGGAAATAATAGAACCTAATAATATATTGAAGGTCTAGTGGCATTTTTTACAAGTTTAATATCTTTCTGTTTACATAATTCGTACTTTACATAAAATACATATCATGTGAAATATGTCATTTAGTAGAATACAAAATTATGTCATATATCATAATTTTTTGTGTGTTTAAATCAGTATATCATATTTGTTGTGATGCATGCTGTTTCTTAATTGCTGATGACGTAATGGCGACTACTGGAATTTTAAATCACGTGGAAAATCAGTAGCACCATACTAGTGCAAAAAACCGTAGTGATGTAGCTAATGTCCTTTTTCTCGTATCGATGTTTATCATCTGTAATATTCATTTTTTTTTTGTATTTAGTGATATTCCTTATTTAGTGATCTGTGGATTCAACGTTGAACTGGAGATCAATAATCAAACTTTGTAATTAACAAAACAAAGTGGCCTTATGAAACAATAACTAAGAAGGCTATGTTTGTAAAATGTTAATAAGCACATTTTATAATGGCTAAGTTATACTTATTTGTAATGACCTGTCATTTGTAAATAGTTACTTATTTCAGTTTATAGTAAGAGTAAACAATAAAACCTTACATGCATCAGCTGCTAACTTAATATCAGAAGTTTGTTCAATAAAATACATCCAGCAGGACCGAAGCCTACTGGGGCCATTGGTATTTTAAAATTAATGGTATTTTAAAATTAATTTTAATTAGTATTTATGTAAAAATAAGGTGTAATTGTTAATTTAATCGTAAGATAACTGCATAAATATACAGGATTATTGTTTTCCTGTCAATACACCAAGTAAAATACGATATTTAGTACCGGCGGGCGGCTGTCATCGGTAACCTAGAATCATCTGACGTCCAAATTAAGGAATAGAACAGGGAAGTATTGTTTACTTTATTTACTATTTCTAACAATAGCACACATTCATGTACCTTGTATCAGTTACACGTCGTACTAACTGATTTCTATATACTGTTTACGGCAATTTAGAATTTTGCGTTTGTTCTAAAACGCTTTGTTTACATTGTGCAAATGGTCATAATTTCTTATTTCTGTTAGTTTAGATCTAATTTTCTTCAATAATATAACTTTCGATCGTTATTTTGCACTGTATTAGTTGTAAATTTTATCATCAAACAAAGTTTATTTTATGATCTGGACATCCTACCCACTTTTACAAAATTATAATCTTTAGGTCAGCAAAAGCTACAAAATTCATTATTCAATAGCTTTTTCAAATCATATCGATTCAGCAGCTTACCTCGAATTTCCACATAAGTAACTGCACTAACTTTTCTCATTCATTTCCTCTCCTTTTTTTTTTTTTACTTTGTCTACCCTTTGATTCTTACTGTTTCTTCGTTTCTATTTTCAGTCACTAATCCTGAAACCATGTCTGTGATGACCCGTAGGGCTACTGCAAAGGATATGGAGCTGAAATTGAAAACGGCCCTCGAAGGACTTAAAGAATCGAAACAACAGTGTGAACAATTATTGTTGGAGAGGGATGAAAGTGAGGCCGAAATTAAGAACATTATTTTAAAAAACACAAGCCTTAAACGGGAGCTCGTAGACCAAGCTCAGCAATATCAAGACGTTGTTGATGAGTGCGGCAAACTGCGGGTGATCACGGATGGTTTCAGGGACTGTAGTAATTTATATGAGGAAGCTTTATGCAAAGTTAGGGATCTCCAGGATGAATTAAATTATGCCAACAGTAAAATTGTCACATTGCAAAAAGAAAAAGAAAGTACTCAGGCTAGGGAAACTAACCATTTATATAATGAATTATTAAGCTCCAATTGTAACCCCCATCCCATGCTTACTATCGACCTAACTGAGGATTCCTTATTGAATCATAACAATAGTTTAACAGTTAGTCACAAAAAATTAAAAAAATATGCAAAACTAAAACGAATAATTAAAAAATGTCACCAATTCAAAAAACAACATAAACGCTTTTCCAAATATATTCCACTTAGGAAAGAACGTGTTGACTTAATAAATAAATTAAATAATTATCAAATTAAATTGGAAGACAGCAAGAAGATTTATGAAATAGATACACAGCAGTTACAGTCGGAAATGAAAGTACTTGAAACTTCACTCGGTTCTCTTTACAGTAAGTATGTACAATCTCAGAACCAAATTAAAGAACACATTCTTGCTGCAAATGAATTAGTTATGAGTCAGTGCACATGTCAGACAGTCTCAGACCTAGAGGCTGGCCAGCCTGAGGCAACGGAGGACCCGTCCCAGGCTGAGAGTTCTTCTCAAGACTGTGTTGCTGAACAAGGTTTGCCTGATTTTGGACAGGAATTATCTCAGGTTAACCAGGCTGAGTTTGGTGATTTTCAATACTGTAATAGTCAGGATTATAATCATTCAGTTGTGTTCTCAGATAGTATGGGAAGAGGTTTAGGCAAATTAATAAACAACAACCTTAGTTATTCTACTCAGAATTATTGTATACCTGGGTCAACATACAAGCATATTATGGAATTAATAATTGGAAAAACATATAATTATGCTACTAATTTAACTGTGTGTATAGGCAATAGTTTAAAGGTACAAAAGGAAGATATCACAGACTATGTAACTAAGATGTTAAAATTAAAATGTAAAAAAATAATATTGTGTGCTTTTCCATATTTTGAACAATTGTCAAATAGACAAAATAATTATATTCATATGCTTAACAAACATATGTACTTTTTAGTTAGTCACTATAGTGACAAGTTTATGTTTTTTGACACCAACATTTTTGTTGACCATTTAAAGTCGACCAGGGGTACAACGTATCTGCCAATTAGTTATAGACACACAATAGCAAGGCTATTAGCTTATTATATTAATAACACAGACATAAGTAGTATGTCGAAGTCTTGTATAATTGACACCGCAGTGTTTAGTAATTATACTAATAATCATGTGGTGGACCAAATTAACGGTAGCACAATTGCTATGAATACTTTTATGAAGTGTACGAAGGAGGTTCCAAGTATCACTTTGGAAAATTCTTTATTTAACGTGGAGGCTACAATTAATTGCAACTCACTGCCAGGTGATAATATTATAGATTTGGAACAAACTCCGGATCATTTAAACTAGTTCATAAGACAACAGAGGGTACCAGAAACACCGTAGTTATACCAACCATCAATAAGGTATCTTCTTGCTCTCAAATAGTTAAGCAGCAAAAGGGGTCTCAGCAGCATGAATTGAAATTGTTTCATCAAAATATTCAAGGTATCTCTTCTAAATTTTTGGAAATTGAAATGTTATTGGAAAGAACAATGTTTGATGTTGTATGTCTTAGTGAACATTGGTTGAAGGACTACCAGGGGCTACTCAGTTATGAAAATTATACTGTGGGTAGTTGTTTTAACCGTAAATCAATGCTGCGTGGTGGTTCCCTAATCTTGATAAAAAAATGCTTAAAATTTAAGCAACGTAATGACATAGTTAACTTGTCAACGGAACATTGCATTGAACTGTCCTGTGTTGAGCTGGATAAGCATGTTATAGTGTGCGTGTACAGACCCCCGAACCCTCAGAACTTTAGTCTTTTTGAATCAACAATGGAAGATATTTTAACCAAACTTGCAGATAGTAACAAATCCATAATTATTTGTGGAGATTTTAATATTAATATTTTGGAGAATAATTCAAATAGCAGCAGATTTTTAAGCCTTTTTAAATCATTTAATTTGACTAATGTTTTTAAAGAGCCAACTAGAGTAACTCCAACCTCTGCTACTTGTATTGATAATGTTTTCTGCAATTGTGACTATTTAGATAAAGCCATAGTAAATTATCTTCCGTCTGATCATAGTGGACAAACGGTAGCTTTTAAGTCTCACGCAGCCTTGGAAAAAACTTTAATTCAATTTAGGCCAATTAGAATTGGCAAATTAACAAAATTTAATAGTAACTTAGAAAATAAGTTAAATGTTCTGGGCCATGATATTGATGATGCAAATAAATTTTATGATAATTTCTTTTCAGTGGTACTCAATGAATTTAATACAGCATTTGAAAAGAAGTCGAAAAATATTTTCCCCAAGTTTGTATTTAGTGACTGGGCGACTAAAGGTATTAGGGTAAGTAGGGAAAAACTATATGAGCTGTACGGCCTTAAGCCATTCTTCAACACTGAAACCTTTAATAAATATGTAAATAGATATTCTAAACTTTTCAGAAAGATTTGCAAGGTAGCGAAAGCCCTGTACATTAGCAATAAGATCAAATCGGCAGACAATAAAATTAAGGCTGTGTGGAAAGTTATTAATAGTGAAACTGGTAGGAATAAAGTACGCAACACGGATTTTTTATTGGAGACTTCACATGGTCCCAAAAGCTCTAACATAGAAGTAGCCCAGGAGTTTGTGAATTATTTCACCGATATACCTCTTAGGACAACGGAAGCTCTAAATTCCTCCCCTGAAGCTTCAATTGCTTTATTGAAAGCAAACTTACCAGGCTGTCCGGTTGAATTTCAATTCAAACATATAAACCCTTTGACAGTCATAAAGGCTTTCCGGCAAATCAAAGTCAAATTAACCGAAGACCTATGGGGAATGTCTGTTAAAGTATGCACATCCATAATTGAGACCATAGCACCATACTTAGCTTTAATATTTAATTTGTGTGTGGACCAAGGAGTCTTTCCAGATATAATGAAATACAGTAAGGTTATACCACTTTTTAAATCTGGTGACCATAATGACACTAATAATTACAGACCTGTATCAGTATTGCCGGTTTTCAGTAAGGTGTTTGAAAAAGTTATGCTTAATCAAATGCTTTACCATTTTAACAGCAATAAAATCTTTCACGATCAGCAGTATGGTTTCACCAAAGGACGTTGTACGACTGACGCTGGTGTCACTTTATTAAAACATATATTTGCAGCGTGGGAACAAGCCCAAGATGCGATAGGAATTTTTTGTGACCTCTCAAAGGCTTTCGATTGTGTTAATCACGAAACCCTGCTTTTAAAGCTAGAACATTATGGGCTAGGTAAACTTGCACTCGGCTTGGTAAAATCTTATTTAATTGATAGGCAACAGCAAGTTCAGATAAACGGTGTCAATTCTCCGGGTTTGAAAGTCAAAATGGGTGTACCACAAGGCTCCATATTGGGTCCTTTCCTCTTTTTAGTATACATAAATGATCTACCACATCTATTAAAAAAACAACCACATATTGTATTGTTTGCTGACGATACGTCGTTAATTTTTAAGATCAATAGACGTTCCACAAACCTTGATGACGTAAACAATGCTCTACAGCAAGTCCAAAACTGGTTTACTGTTAATAATTTAGTATTAAATGGAAAAAAAACTAAGTGCATAAGATTTGCGTTACCGAATGTTAAAAGTAATTACTCCGACATAGTATTGAACAAGGAGAAACTCGAATTCGTCGAAGATACGGTTTTCCTAGGGATCACGCTTGACTCGAGGCTACAATGGGGTCCTCATTTAACATCTCTGGCAGGTCGGCTTAGTTCGGCAGCATATGCTGTCAGAAAAATCCGTCAATTTACTGATGTAGATACTGCGCGACTAGTTTATTTTAGTTACTTTCATAGTATCATGTCTTACGGTATTTTGCTATGGGGACGGGCTGCAGACATAGAGTCTATTTTTATTCTGCAGAAGAGAGCTATCAGAGCCATATATAATCTTCGCAGACGCGATTCTCTTAGAGAACTATTTAAGGAAATAAACATCCTGACGGTCCCTTGTCAATACATTTATGAAAACATTATGTATGTTCGGAAAAATATTCATCTTTTTACTAAGATAAGTGACAGGCACAATTTTTATACTAGGAATAGGAACAAATTAGATCAACCTCGATTCAGATTGGCAAAAGTACATAGTTCTTTTATGGGGTACTGTGTAAAATTTTATAATAAAATACCAGTTGAGATTCTACAACTAAATGAGTCCAAATTTAAAACATGCATTAAACGCACACTATGTAGACAAGCGTATTATAAACTGGAAGATTATATCCTTGACAAAAACGCTTGGCTAAATGCCGGTTCTGCTCCACAGCCACAGCCTTCAAATTAAGTTTTGTGTTTTTTTTTTTTTAATATATATGTTTCTAATTATTGGAAGAGATACTTACTATTCCCCTTTTTGTTTTGTTGTTTTCGAAATCTTTCTTATTTTATTTTATTTGTTTATTTCAATAGAGCTTATGATAATTTATTACCTTTTGCATTTGGAAACAATAGTATTGTATAATGTAGAAGCACTTTTTTTTTCAAGTTTTGTGAATGTGAAGTACCATGGAGCATTTTTATTAGGTTACAACTTGTTTGACATTACGAGCATGGCAGGTGAGAATTTGTCATGCTCACTCAAATGTCTCGCTGATGGTGGCACGTGTTATTGGGTCATTCAGTTCCCTTCAAAATGGTTGAACTGAGTGAGGCTGATGCACGCGTCATGCTCGTGAACGGGTGCCGTCGGTTGAGACTGGTCATCTCTTAGCTGCCAGTGGCTTAATTCAATTTCTATCTTTTTAATTAGTTTTTATTCTTATTTATCTACATTGTGCTCACATATTAGAAGCGACATGAAATATGTAACCAAGATTTATGTAACTCATAATATGATTTAAAAGAGTGTCCATGGAGTTTCTTGCACGTTCTTCTCCATAGAGATCTACGCTTTGGAACGTGCAATTTAGCTTCACTTGTTTTTTTTTGACTGACTGACATTTTGACAATTCAAAAGTGCCTGTAATTGGTCTATTTGAAATAAACGTTTCTGATTTCTGATTTCTGATTTCTGCCACGGGTTATCCGAAAGGGATCACCAGGGTCCTGGGACGCAAGGCAAAGAAGGAACATAGTAGTGGGTTTTAGTCAATAAAAGTCTGGCACGCTCTCGCGCTCCGCCCTAGAACGGGAAAAGTCATTGGATCACCTAAAAAATAAATAGGTAATGTTTTATATTTTGTTGTGGGTGTTTGTGGCCGCCTATGGCATCTTTTAGTTTTTACCAGTCATGCTTTCGTGAAAACGAATACTTATTTAATGTCACTTGCAATCATTGAATTCAGTATTTAATTCAGCTTACTGTTGATTCATATTTTGCAAACTACATAATTATAACTATACACCCGTGTTACCCAGAGGACTGGAGGATTATGTATGTACATCTTTATTACATACATTCTTTATTAACCCATTACATTTCTCGCATTTTGGCAGCAGCAAAAAAAAAATCGATTAATTTTACGATTTTACCACCGATCTAATCACCAGTAGATTATGAACCAACTCAATTATTAAACACTACAAAATTAAAAATAGAACAAAAAAAATCAATATCGAATCGCCATTTAAATCCGATTAGATGCATCGATTACAGAAAAAGTATAAAAACATTATCTCCTAAATTTAAAAGACCATAATCCTTTATTATATCACCTAAACTCTTAATATTTTGGCCAAAACATATTCAAAATCGGCAAACAGTATCATAATTAATATGATTATAGTATGCAGCCCAATTTATCAACACAATCATTTGAATATTTTGTAACTTAGTATTATGACATTAATAAATACTAAGAGCTATCAAAAATAGAGATGAGTCAGTGTAACTGACATCATAAAAATATCGATAAGTATCGGAACCTGACCTTTATAGTATGATAAATGCGGTCGAGTACAGAGGTCGGGGCGGGCCATTAGGTTCTAGATTCGATATTCAAATGTCCTTTTGTGGAATCTTTGAATGCTTCCGTGTTAATGATGAGAGATGGCTTGTTTATATGCATTTTATGTAAAATATGAGTTCAAACTTAAGTCAATGACGTAAAACTAGTTTTTGTTTGTGATTTACATTTATTGAACTTGGTTCTTTTGGTAGATCGTACATAATAGTGTAGTATTATAAGCATCGATACTGTATGTCGCTATAATCTATACCAACAGACGACAACAAGTGACCTACCAGTTACTAAAAGGCGGAACAAAATGACTTACCATCCTCAATAAATAATTTGCCTGTCAAAACTTTTAAGCCATAGAAGAACTCTAATTTTACCGACAACTAGATCACCCACCCACAATCCCCGCTACTTTCAAAGCCATACATTTAATCTTAAATCTATAAAACAATATCGATATCGGAGGGCGGTGCGCCCCGCCCTACACGAATAAATATTTAATTAAACTTATGAGAACGCACGGATTTGTTTGCCTGGTCGCTTGTAACTTTTTTTTTGTTATAGTTTTTTTTTTCATGTTAGTACGAAGCGGATGTTATGAATGAAAGGTTCAGTTGTTGAGTCATGCAAATTGTATGAGTCGTCAACGTTACCAGGTGTAGTACTATAAACATTATTGTGATATATTGTTCGACCTAATGATCTAAAGAGCTGATTTATTTTATAGCAGTTGGTAGGTAATCTAGTTATCCTTATCTATATATCTATATGAATAATATACTAAGACTACTATAATGTGGTACTCCAGTAGGACATACCAGGCAAATATTTATAGTCTATTTATTAATATGAGCATGGCAGTTAAGAGTTTGTCATGCTCACTCAAACGTCTCACTGATGGCGCTTGTGTTCGATCATTCGGTTTCCTTCAAAATGGTTATATTCGCGTCATGTCCGTGAACGAGTGCTGTCAGTTGAGACTGGTCTCTTAACTGCCAGTTGCTATTTTAATATCTATATTTAGTTTTTATTTTTACTTTATTTACATTGTTCTCACATGATAGCGACAAGAAACATGTAACAGAGATATTTGTAATTATATATTTGTATAACAAGATTGAAAAGAGTGTCCATGGAGTTTCTTGCACATTCTTCTCCATAGAGATCTACGCTTTGGAATGTACAATTAGCATATTGTTTTCTGACTGACAGACTTCTTGACATTTCAAAAGTGCCTGTAAATGGTTTATTTGAAATAAATGTTTTGAATCTTTAATTTAATAGGTAACTGGTTAACTCGTAAGACGCTGTCCCGTCTCAGCTAAGAACTGTCAAACGTGCAAAGATTAAATAGTAGTCGTAGTTTTCTGAAAATTTCTAATTTTATGCGCAACTTTTTTAATTTTTCGGGTTCCGTACCTCAAAAGGAAAAAACGGAACCCTTATAGGATCACTTTGTTGTCCGTCTGTCTGTCTGTCAAGACCGTTTATCTCAAGAAAGCGTGGAGGCATTGAGTTGAAATTAAAACCATACAGTCAAGTCTGCGATTTCTTGAAGCTGTGAAAAAATCAAACTTTTAAGTTAACGAAAAAAAAGATACGGTCGTCTATAACGCAAAAAAATATATTTCGACACTCAAGGGAATCAAAATTTATAGGGTACTTCCCGTTGACCCAGTATCCTAAAATTTGACATAAACCAAGGCCTTATAGCACAAGTATAGGAATACATTTGAAAACAGTAAATTATAAGTTACGTTTGGCACGTCACAAAAAAAAAAAACTTTTTTGCTCATTCGAGAATTTAACTATTTACATGGGTAACTTTGTACGGAACCCTCAGTGCGCGAGTCCCACTCGCACTTGTCCAGTTTTTTTTTCTTTCATACGAACCTTCTCCTAACAATAACCAAATAATAATCTTGGTGTGCAATAAAGTATATGTATATAAATAAATAAACAACAAAATAGGATTACTTTGTGAAATTGGTCCAGTTGATTACACGTGATGACGTGTCCGCGGACCGTGCATACACACATATATATAAAATAAAGACACGAAGAAGGAAACTGAAAAAATAGGTGCAATGCGTCTGAATTGTTCTAAGCTGAAAATATTATAATTGTCATCAAAACAGTAACTGTTCTATGTCATGTTTTAAGTATTAACAGACAATTATATTCAACGTTTTTCCACTCTTTTTTGTGATTGTTTTTTATAATACCGCTGCAATGCCTAGTTGAAAATTATTTGTCACTATAAGTCTAAAACCAGCCTTTTATATAATACTGTTTACCCTAACCATAACGTTAAACTTTACGCCTTAATTATCACGTTCATATAACTTAATTATTGCCACAGAATTTTGCGGATAATACTGTACAGGTTCGATCCGGGCCTGGCTTCGATTCCCATGGACTATGGGGAGGAACCTCCGTAATTAATATCCGCCCACAGTGCCCCATAGATATGTACCGAGTTATATGCTCTTTTTGTATAGAACAGTGATTTATTTTGTGTTATTACAGATTTTTGGTGTGTGTAGGTGAGATGTGAAAGAGAGTTTTAAAAAGTACCATCGTATTGGAGTAGCATAGTAGCATAGTCGGCGTTATAATGTTCCCACTGTTGGGACTCAGGCCTCCTCTCTAGGAGAGGCAATGGGCTGTAATCCACCACGCGGGCCCAGTGCGGGTTGGTGGATGTCACATGTCTTCGAATTTTTGGTTCTCGGACATGCCGGTTTCCTCACGATGTTTTCCTTCACCGTTTTGAGAGCAGTGGTGATGAAATAAATTACACAAAGTAATGCGCCTGGCTGGGTTTGAACCCGCGACCTACAACTCGTAATTCGGGGCCGTTACCACTGGGCCACCACTGCTCTAAATATTGGAGTGATGTAGGCAAAACCAACGTCATCGTATATGTAGGTCATGACGTCTTACGTAGCGTAGGTGAATGGACTCCTCAGCATTGGACTCGAACTGACTCCCAGCTGCTCCACGTCGGACCCGTACCATTTATACTACTGACCTGTTGGTCTAGTGGTTAGTGGCCCTGACTGCTATGCCGGAAGTCGTGGGTTCGATTCCTACCCAGGACAAATGTTTGTGTGATGAGCACGACCGTTTGTTCTGTGTCTGGGTGTAATTTATCTATAATATGTACCATTTAGAAATATTTATGTATGTTTATCAGTTGTCTAGTACTCATAACGCAAGCTGTGCTTAGCTTGAAACAAGACGGCGTTGTGTGATAGTTGTGGAATATTATTATTATTTATCTCCCGGCACCCTGCATATCCTCTCATCATAAAGCTTGAGAATTCTCCCGGCACTCAGCAGCAACACCCTTTTCTGTCTTCTTATAATGTTTTCACGCTTCAATCAAATCAATCTTCTGTGTGGATTTTTCTGACTTCTATAATTTGAAAATCTTCTTTGCTTTCTTTCTTCTTATTGTTCGTCTTCACAAAGTTCTAATCTGTATGTCTTCATAATTTATTTAGCTACTTTATTTCTATGTATGTTGCAAAATTTTAACTGCGGGCTAAGGGTTGCCATGTATTGGAGTGATGTAGGCAAAATAAAAGAGAACTGTTTAATTCGACGATTCGTGTATTAATGTCATAATTTAGTGTGTGCAGTTATATATTATAAGGTTATATATTATAAGGTTAGGTGAGCTGCACCACTATTATTTAAGTAGAAACAAGTCCTGTGCTGGATTCGCCGACTCCCGATCGACCGGTCCTGTGTGTCTTGTCCTTCATTAGATCACTAATAGCCCACCTTCCTCTTTGTGGGAGAAGGTCTTACATCAAGCATTATTTAGTTACTTGAAAAATCACAATATGCATTTTGCTTGCCTCCTACAAGGTGGACCGATGACCTGGTCAGGGTCCCGGGAATTCGATGGATGCGAGATGCACAGAACCGGTCGTTATGGCGAAGCTTGGGGGAGGCCTATGTCCAACAGTGGACGTCTTTCGGCTGAAATGATGATGATGATGACTATCCCACCTATTGGTAAGCGACGACGTTTACCTAGAAGTAACCTATTACTGTAAAATTGCTTTTGCTCTAAACAATGGTTGACCATTAGGACTTGGCTGGTATGCTTAACCTTTGAACTAACGTGAAACTTAAGCACTTATCTACTAATTATTTGGTTCCTACATCTTCTCCACCCACGCAAGTATAAAAGCCCCGTTAAATTCGATTAATTGTTCCTATACGATGAATAAATTATAATTTTATTTCTACACGTATTGCACCTTTACTGCTAATATCATTTTAACGAAACCTAAATTATTAATTGCTGCAGATGTAATTGCAGTATTACTCGGAAATCCATTAGTGAAGTATAGGTTTTCAATTATCAGGCGAGTGGTAGGACTCCACCCTAACCGCCTACGTGTGTGTCTATGTGGAGTACGTACTGTAACAGTAATTAAATAGGCAAGATAATACATAAAGAATTGTAAATTAGTCTATAAAAATGCTAAAATAATTGCTTCTTCTTGTTGCGTGTCGATCTGACTCAAATGTGGTCTGAACCATAATAACAATAATATACGTTTTATTTTCAGGCGTCAGAGTCCCATAGAAAAAATACATAAAATAATCTTAAACAACAATAAACTAATACATATTATAAAAACAAAACTTATTTAACTATTATTAAACACGTAATCTAGTCGGCGTCGTGTTGAGCTGCGTGGTATCACATAACCGTCCTCGGAAACGTCGATATATGACACCTTTCGGCCAGAAGACCTCTTTTAAGAAGGTCTGTAGCCCAACAGGTTGAAACTCGTACCACGAACGACTTGAAGTTGACGTCAACAATATTTAGCCACCTGGACAGCTCTGTCGTAGGCCTCTTATAAGTTGAGGAAGAAGCAGATAGTTGTGCATGCTGGGCAGGAACGGGTGCATGTCTTGTGAAGGGGCTCCACGCTGGCATTGTATTTGCGATGGGTCAAAGATACCCCATTTGGCCAGAATATCTCTGCGGCGGCCAACCTGAGCTCGCTATCGATTCAGAGATTTCCAGATTGGCCACTGCAGTTCTTTTCCCGGTGGCAGATGTTCTGCCGGAGAGATGAAATTTGGAGTGGGATATCTTTTGATCTTCTTTTTGTCTTGTTTATTATTTTTTTTTTATTGCTGGCTTGCTTGGAAATCGGGATCGAGTTTTTAATTAAGTGATATTGGTCATCATTCTGTAAAACTGCAGGTCCTACTCATCATTCATTCATTTCTAGTCTCGCATCCATCGGATTCCCGCGACCCTCACCAGGTCGTCGGTCCACCTTGTGGGAGGCCTTCCAACGCTGGAACTGGTTGTTGGGTTCAGGTCTTACTACGACGTCTTAAATACATCATGAACCTGGTGTGAGAGAGACAACCATAAGGTATGAATAGCACTATCCCTATTCCCCAATCAGATCGTAATGACACGGTTGGCGCAGAGGTTGAATGAGTGGTTACTGTGCTGTGTGTCATGGGTTCGATTCCCGCTCGAAACTAATATTTTTATGGTTTACAGATCGTAGTTCCAGGTCTGGGTGTCAGTTGTGCGTGTGAATTTACATGTTTGTGAACACATCCACGGACACTGAGTGTTCCGTACAAACTTACATATGTAAATAGTTCAAGTCCCGAATGGATTCTCGAAGATTTTCCGAATCGCAAAAAAAGTATATTTTTTTGTAACATAACAACAAGTTTACTGTTTTCAGATTTATTCCTATATCTGTGTTAAGGCCTTGCTTTATGCCAAATTTTAGGATACTGGGTCAACGGGAAGTACCCTATGAATTTTGATTCCCTAGAGTATCGAAATATTTTTTTTTTTGCAACATAGACGGCCGTATCTTTTTTTTCGTTAACTCAGATGTTTGATTTTTTCACAGCTTCAAGAGACCGTATACTTGAGTATATGGTTTTAATTTCAACACGTTACCTGCACACGTTCCCGAGATAAAGGGTCTTGACAGACAGACGGACAACAAAGTGATCCTATAAGGGATCCGTTTTTTCTTTTTGAGGTACCTACGGAACCCTAAAAGGTATAAAACATTGCCATAGGACTAAAACTGATGTGAGGTCTGGTATTTACTTTGTATTAATGTTGAATATTTACAAATTCGAGCAGTGGTAGCCGAGTGGTAACGGCCCCGACTTACGAGTTGTAAGGTCGTGGGTTCAAACCCAGCCAGGCTTTACTGTCAGGCATTACTTTGTGTAATTTATTTCATCACCACTGCTCTCGAAACGGTGAAGGAAAACATCGTGAGGAAACCGGCATGTCTTAGAACCAAAAATTCGAAAACATGTTACATTCACCAATCCGCACTGGGCCCGACTTACGATCGAACGATCGCGGGCTCAAACTCAGCCAGGCGCATTACTTACTTTGTGTAATTTATTTCATCACCGCTGCTCTCAAAACGGTGAAGGAAAACATCGTGGCATGTCCTAGAACCAAAAATTCAAAGACATGTGACATTCACCACTCCGCACTGGGCCCGCGTGGTAGATTACGGCCCATTCCCTCTCCTAGAGAGAGGAGGCCTGAGTCCCAGCAGTGGGAACATTAAAAGGCTGATTATGCTATTATATTTACAAATTCATATATTAATAGTTGCAGCCCGTTCTGCAATGCGGAAATTCTTCATCTCTACTACGGCAGCTGTTTTCTAAGCATATTTATTTTAGTGGTAGGATCTACCGGTACTTTTTACTGCATGCAATTCAAATGACTGCCTACAATTTTATTAGACAATATTAAAGTTAGGAGTATACATAATATTTATGCTAATAGTGGACTTAGAATGACAGGAATGAGACAAGCAATTTTATAGTCATAGATTATAGATTTAGCAGATAGTAAGAACTAATTCTTGATTGGCAAATATTTTACTACTGCATGAACCAGTCTTATCTATATACTAGTATATAAAAAAAGAAACTGACTGACTGACATTTCAACGCACAGCCGAAACTACATTAACTAAGAGTGTGAAATTTTGCACTAGGTTTCTTTTTACGACGTAGGCGAGCACTAAAAATTTTTACAAAAAAAAAAAAATACAACCGACTTCAAAGTAAAAAAAAACACTGAAAAGTGCAAAATAACTTTAATTTCGGAAGTCGGTGTTTCTATAATAGTTGTGTCTCTTCTTTATGTACCACCACTAAAAAGTACCCCTCAGCCAAATTTAAATACCTTATAGCCAGAGTGCATCTCATGACAATTCTAATAATCCCAAACACGGTTAGATTACATTAATTTATTACAGAGTTCCGGTGCCTAACTTCAGGCTTCATCATCAAATCAGTTCGATATATTCCCCCTCTACTTTCAGTCAGTCATCGACTACATGTATAAACAAGCAATTTTACTTGTTACGACGGTTCTGCTGTGATCCTATGAGGAGTTCTGTTCCATATCTTTGAAGTTCATGATCGGATCATAACAATATTTCTATGGGACCAACTCGGAAGCATAACCTTTCAATAAAAAAAAAATTTCAAAATCGGTCTACAATTGCGGTCAATTGTGGACCGATTTTGAAATATTTATGTTTATTATTATGTTATGTGTATATTGTTGTTTATTTATGTTTTTTTTATGTATGTTCACCGATTTCTCGGTAGAAATCGGTGAACATACATAAAAAAAAAACATACATTCAACCGAACATATAACCTCCTCCTTTTTGAAGTCGGTTAAAAAGAGGTTTTTTCCAAAATTCACCCCCTAAAGTTATGAAATGGGGGTCCAAATCCAAAGTTTGTATAGAGAAGCCTACTTTTATGCAAGCGAAGCCGCTGGCAGAATCTAGTATTCTGCTATTTTTTGCAGTCTTATTCTGTGAAAATTTGCCGATATTTTCTGTAAATTTATCATGAAAACTATGGTAAACAGGCGTAAAATGATGTATATAAATTCACTAATGCCCCAGTTACACTTCGCAACAAACTGATTCCCAACATGACGCACATCACTGTCAGATTATCCAACAACATCTACGACTGTGTACCGGAAGACGTAGCGTTGGAAGGCCTTTCAAAAGGTGGACCGATGACCTGGTGAGGGCCAGGGTAATCTGATGTAAGCGAGACACACAGGACCGGTGACCGGGTGAGGCCTATATTCAGCAGTGAAAATCTTTGGACTGAAATGATAATGATAATGATGCTAATCGGCTTAACTTTTATTAAAGCCATTTTTTTTTATGTACAAAAAATTCACGCTCTCATCTCACAAAACTCCAGAAATACTGACATGATCGTCTTCCATTCGTCCGCGAACACATCAGTCAGGGTGCGTGTCCAAAAGAGTGTTAAGCGCAAAGAGAGCCATGAGATATCTAAAAACTAAAAAAATAAAATCTCAATAAGGGCAGTGGTACTTTAAATTAGCACATAAAATGCTGAGAGCGAATATCCATTTTCGTTGGTCTTTATGGCAAAAACGTATTAAGCTGGCTGCTGATAAAAAGCATTGAAGAACCTAAAGAATGGATTCCTTTCAGTTTTAACTCTTAAAAACTCATTTAAGTGTTTGCAAGTAAAACAAAGCGACCTTATCTGTGTGTGTGTTCTATGATACCATATGACCTCTACAATTAAACAACGAATAAAAACCCCAAAGGTTGGACCTACGCCGAAAAACCTAATAACAGTAATTTAAAACTACCGAAGCAATCAGTTTTTCATCCCTTTTTTCTCATTCATATGTGATCCATATACTTCCTAATTGCGAGCTAAAAAAGCGAATCTAAACCCGGAGCTTCTCTTATACAGGCCGTGTTTTTTAGCCTGTAGTTTTTTTTTAGTGTGGGATATCATTAAATCATTTCTCTCGCTCTGAGTGGAGCGAGAAGGTGTTACGTGTTCCTTCGGTTACACTTTTCGTCCTAGGGCTGCAGTAACTATTTCAAACAATGCTGTCAGCTTAATAAGCAAGAGTGAACAGGTACCTATAAAGACGCATTGAAGTATATAACTGATATATTTTCCTTTTCGATCAAATTGCCGTCCTGCATGATTACTAAATCAAACAGATTCACTGAACGAGTGTGTCAGCTGTGTGGGTTTAATCAGACGCGTTATATCCACAAATATAGAGTTTTTAAGCAATTTCGTGGTGGCATATAAAATATTAATAATATGTTACTATCGAGTGATACTAAAATAAAAATTAATACTTCATTACTCGCATCAAACACGGTAATGTAATTTTTTAATCGTACTAAAAAATCAGGCTGTATAAAAACTTGTAGTATACAAAGGTCGGGGCATGTTCGCTACTGTGCGCAAGCGCACACAATCTAACCTCGACCGCAACACTGATTTGCGAAAATAAAACGAGTGAGGATTACAGACGGCGCCGGGTAATGGAGTAGTGATGGGCTATGAGGATAATAATGTCGATGATTTGGGTCGATATTTTTTTTAGTAAACTTTTTTTTAATGATATTAGTAATATAACTTTAGATATAAACTTGGTTGAATCTGAACTAATTATGGTTTCACTGTTCAAGAATCTGAATCGAAAAAAATAAAACAATTTAATGAACAGTATAAAATGAGAAATAGATGTTATGATTAGTACACTTTCCATTTTGGCGTAATCAACGAAGATATTTCTTGTTGAATAAAATATGAAGCTAACCATCGTCGATTACACTTTAACAAGTTCTAAATTTTTAGCCCCATGGCCATTAACCAGTTAAATATTTAGCATAATATTTTACCTCCTTATATTCACACCAAATGACACTTCATACCTTTAGGCGCTAAAGCAATTAATCTGCTTAATCCGCCAAAGCTCATAAATGTGATTTTTATACAAAAAGTAGAACTAAACGAAAAGGAAAAACAAGATTGTAAAATGGTTGCAGTGACACAAATGAATTACAAGAATATTCTTATTAGGTGAACATATTACTTGACTATAAAAACGTATAAATATACTGTACTACATATATATCAAATCTATTAATAATATGCGCTTGCGCTTAAAGAATTAAGTAGCGTTTAAACTTTGAACCTGGCGGAGTGGGTACTTAATGACTGGTCCATATTCGAGTATCGTGTCTAAAATGTGGTTGGAAAAAGCAAAGTGCATAGTATTTTGTAGAAAATATTGTTTGTGTGATAATTCATATTATGTTGCTTGCTAAAGGACTTAAAGCATTTTCCTTAACTTTTAGTGTGTATTAACTGAAATCAGAAAGTCATTTTTCTACTTGCTTTGAAAAAAAAAATAGCTGGTAAGCTCTAGGCCAGAACAGTCAGACTACGTGAGAGATGGAAACTTTTAGAGGAGGCTTTTACTACCGCAGGCGGTCCTGACATTGAAAACGAGAGCTATGAAGGTACTAACACACAACACTAACAAATATAATACTTTTTTTATATCAAAAACACACTAACCTTTATTAACTGTTGTAAGGAATAATAAAAGCTTTTTTAATGGTTTCGTGTTGTAAATAAAATGTTAAAATAAAATCTAAAAAGAATAGTGTTTCATAAATTTTGTGTTCCCAACTTTTTTTTCTTTTTTAATTACTAGATTGTAGAAATACGGAAACAGTGTCACTAACTGTCTGTCATAGATTTACATGGTAACTGCCTAAATCATTTTCATCTGACTCTATTTTTACGATGCTTCAAAAAAGATTAAAAAATATCTTATGACGATAGTTTTTCAACTTGTGACATTATCTGGACTTACTATCATAAAGATCATGTTCACGGGTTCAAATCAGAAGCTGTACTATGTTTATGACTATCAAAGTGTTTCGTAATTTATATTGGAAAGTAGTAAAAATCTGTTTATTTAGATTTTATGTTAGTAAAACCATTTAGGGGAGCAAACTGCTGATTAGTATGACTTCTGGTGTTAATGGAATTTGTATTAGTATCTAGTTTGAAATTATAGATTTGGCTTTTATGGTCGCCTTTATAAATTTATAGGCAATATAATTTCATAGTGGAAAACATATCTGTTTTGATATGATACTCGTACTTGTTAAGTTTAGATGGTAAGTCCGGAGGGAGGAGGAGTGGCAGGCGGTCGCCTCCTTCTGCGAACCAGTAAAGCTAGCAAAGGATGAGGCCGCACGTGCATGTGCAAGGCAATGGCCCTCGCGCCGTAGGCGCATGCTTGTGCACTGCAAGCAATGGGTAGTTCGCCGTCCGACCGTCCGGTAACGTCGACGGCGCATACTGTTCCACGCGTGCCTCAAGGAGATGTCAGCAACCGTAGGGGCCCAGCAGGGTCGAAGCCTACTGGATCCAAGGGTCTGATTCTGAAAAGAAGACTCGGCCCTGGTATGAAAGGCAACAAAGGAACAGGAGTGGGTTTTTAGTCAGTAAAAGTCTGACACTATTTCTCGCTCCGAAGAAGAGTGGGGGATGTCATTGGATGATTTTTCCACCGGAAAAAAAAAAGATAAGACCAAGTGATTTTTTCTGAATAACTGAAGAAAACTAGAATTGATTCCAGACTTATTAACAAGTATTAAGATTCGTATTTATGTGATAAGTTATATAAAGCTTAATAATCTTCACAGCAGGGGCAGTGGTGGTCCAGTGTCAACTGCACCGACTCACAAGTTGTACGTTGTGAGTTACTGAATTCCGCCATCACCTTTCCAGCATCGGACAACCCGTACGGCGTACGGCGAATATTCACCCTTACACTGATAACACCTTTACTCTCCAGACTAAACATTTCGCCTCGTCGTTTAATCCGCATACATCGAAAGACTGGAACAATTTACCTGCTGCAGTCTTCCCGTCCGATTATAATTTAGGTGTCTTCAAGGCAAGAGTGAATAAGCTCTTAATAAACTAGTGTGCCTCACCATCAACGACTGCATCACTGCTTACTATCAGGTAGCATCACTCAAGCACTAGTTTATATTATAAAAAAAAAGAATGGCGCTTTACTTTGTGTTATACTATATACTTCATTACCACTGCTCCCAAAACGGTAAAGGAAAACATCGCGAGGAAACCAGCATATCCTAGAACAAAAAAAATCGAAGACGTGGTTTAAACCGATCTGCACTGGGCCTGCGTGGTGGATTACGGCCTACCTCTCCTAGAGTGGAGGCCTGAATCCCAGCAGTGGGAACATTATAAAACTGATTATGCCATATAATAATTATACTATAATATCGATATTTTTCAAAAACTCGATAAATCGATAACTGCATCACACATGTCTCATCACTACACTTCGGTATATTCCGCACAAAGTAATCATTTGTCTACTTGACTAAACTGAATTATATTATTATTTTTTTATTATTTAATAATGATGGCGGACATAATTGAAGGTTGGCGGGATGAAGCTTCTGTTCTAGCTCCACTCATTGCACGGGCTTATTCGAATCATCTTTGTTAAAGAGAAGTTATCATATCTGTATTATATTAATTTATTGTACTCGTAGGTGTTAAAAATTTAATGGATCATAATTTATTGTATGATAAAATCTGAAAAGGTACCTGCTAGTTTATAGCATGTTCATTATTTACATTTTGAAGTGTTTTTTTTTTTAAGTCTACAAACCTTTAGCTCGCCGTCCGACCGTCCGGTAACAGTCCGGCCCGAGCCCAAGTCGTCGACGGCGCGTACTGTTCCACGCGCGCCTCAAGGAGATGTCAGCAAACCGTAGGGGCCCAGCAGGGTCGAAGCCTACTGGGGCCTAGGGTCTGCTTCTGAAAGGAAGACTTGGCCCTGGTTCGAAAGGCAAAGAAGGAACAGGAGCGCGTATTTAGTCAGTAAAAGTCTGACACTATCTCCTGCTCCACTGAAGAGCGCGGGATGTCATTGATGATTTTCCCATAAAAAAAAATGCCAACAAACCTTTTTCCTTGAACCTCAGAAAAGAATTATCGTGTTTTTCATAAACTCGAGAAATCGAATATTTTGATCTGTAACTGCTAAAGAAATGCAGTTATAGATCAAAATTGATACTATGTTATCATTATAACAAAGTGACATTATGGGCTATGTCGGTAACTTTAGTTCTCCTGCAAATTTCTTTCCGATCATGCGAGGAAACTCCGAGCACAGGCCTTTCCATTGTCATTTGACTTTGACCACGTTTCAGAGCCATATGTCATCACTGCCAACACGCACTGGTCATAGACATTCGTCTTGAGGCACTGGTATGTCGGACGAAAAATACCACGCAGCTGGCTAAACTCTAGTGACAGTCGGCGGAGCACATTGATCACAGAACAGATGGTCAATGGAGCTGAAAGATTCTGAAATGTCGCCCACGTACTGGAAGACGTAGCGTTGGTAGGCCCACAAGGTGTATCGATAACCAGGGACCCAAGACTGCTATTTGTATAAATTCGTCATTCTAACACGATGCCATTGTCATTTTGCTAAAAGTTCATAATCTACTAATTCACAATGATCGATCATTGATCGGTCAATGGTCTTGTAATAGAGTTGTGGTAGAATGACAATATCGAGCTTATTAAAAGCAATGACTGCACAGTGACGTTCTAATGGTAGGTCACTGATCAAAGGAACTGTTAAAATTTTAGCAGATTACCGCATACCGTTAGACATTAATTTGTCAATATTTACGAAATTACCATTCTATCCCACTTCTTTCAATGGAGTGTCAATGGTAGACCATTAGAAAGTCATAATGACGCCATTATATTAGTAGATTACCAAACTTGTCAAAATTAAGAATTATGAAGTCAATGATAGACCATTCTGACACTATTGTAATAGCAGACTTGAGGCCCTGGTGGCGGTCACTGACACTTGGGGAGGTCTATGTCCAGCAGTGGACGAACATAGACCTCCCATTTTTGAAATTTTTTGATGTTAATCTTGTAGGAACTTATTTCATAGCTACGACTCATATGACGAACAATAGGGCCTTCTCTCAATCTACAGCGCACTTCGCCTTAACTAATCGTTATTAGATTACAGACAGATCGCAGAGAGTTCGACATGATACGGTCGGTTCGCACGATACTTATTAACACTGCCCATCACTGCTATGATTCAATTCGGCTCTGATTCAATTAACCCGTAATTGAAAACAAAGGCTTTGTTATAACAAATATTGGATTGGTAAGTTTATCTTTATTGCTAGTAGATGAAAAAGTAGTGCACGCACCAGCAGTATGCAGGTTCTCGAAAAGGGATGATAAATATATTTTTAATCGTTAATTGAGGATACAAAACTAGCTTTTGCATAAAAAGTTTAAAAAAATAGAAAATTTATAGCAAGTGTCACTCAGTGATAAAATAGAATTCAAGTTGTCAAAGAATTTTCAAAATCGCTGCAGTAGTTTCATCATCATCTTCCTGCCCTTGTCCCGTTTTATTTGGGGTCGGCACAACATGTTTTTTTCTTCCATTCTGTCCTGTCACTCGTCACGCTATCATCCACATGTAAATTCATAACTCTTTTAGCAACGTCTTCATCCTTCCTCTTCACATGATCATACCAAGATAAACGATTCCCTTTCAACTTTTCAGTCATTGCCGCCACTTTCAAAGTAGTTTAGTTTATTTTAATACAAATAAAAATTTAAAATAGAAATCTTTTCTCTTTATAATATAATTAAGTGTAGACTAACTACACACTAAATAATCTATAATTATGGAAGTTTGTTTTATAAATTAGTCAAAAAATTAAAATGATCCAATAGAGCCTTAGCTTTAAACTATATTGGATCATTTTAATTTTTCCAAATGAAGATTTATGACGCTAGTTTTAACAAGCTTCGCTTTGTCTTTACTACAGATTTTGATTCGACAGAAGTTTACACAAAATAGCATGTTTAGTAAGACCTGATTATTTGGCATACTATGCTAAATAATCATACAATATAAAGATCTTCAAGAAAATGTCACTAATAAAACCAGTGCCTCAACACGAATATAAAATTATAGAGGTAAGTGAAACAGGGTGTAAAGTTTTGCGAATCTCCAACAAAAAGGGAGGATCCTCCAACGGACGGGTGTTGTGTCTGGTCCGAGAAACTACCCTGCTATGCAGTTTGTCGGCAGCATAGGACAGGCAACAAACTGCTATGCAGTTTGACAGATGTTTTAATAAGATTATCTATATATATAACAAAATGCGATTAAAGAAATGAAAAAAAACGTTGATTGTGGACTGTTGTTTATGTGTTTTAATCACGCGAAGTATTTTGATACCGCTATGTACACAGAACAGAACAGAACAGTATACACATGCACACAAAATTGGTGACCCCGACGTGATTGAGCGCCCCTACATAGGATTTTGTCTTTTAGTTTCAAAAGATGCCGCTACAATACCATCAAAATTTTCACTCTAATCTTATAGTCGACACATCACAAAGTGCCTTTTATCATAACATAAGTCCGCATACACGACCCCATGCTATCACATACTATTACGGACACTTACCGGCCCGGGTCCAAAAGGGCCATTAAAAACAATAAGGCCCAAGCTTAGCCTTTCATAATAACTGTTTTTAAATTGATTTAAGATTTCACAGGCCATTACTTAAGGCTGTGTGTAGGTTGGAGCGGAAAACGCATGTTCGTTTTGTACTGGACATAATTTGTGTACAATGTTGACACCATTGGGGCAGTGGTTAAGTGACTGGCTGCTGCGTTGCGTGCCGCGGGTTTGATTCCCGCATGGAACTAAGAGCAGTGGTGGCCGAGTGGTAATGGCCCCGACTTACGAGTCGGTCGTGGGTCGTTCTAACCCAGCCAGGCGCATTACTTTGTGTAATTTATTTCATCACCACTGCTCTTAAAACGGAGAAGGAAAACATCGTGAGGAAACCGGCATGTCCTAGAACCAAAAATCCGAAGACATGAGACATCCACCAACCCGCACTGGGCCCGCGTGGTGGATTACGGCCCATTTCCTCTGCTAGAGAGGAGGCCTACGTCCCAGCAGTGGGAACATTATAAGGCCGACTATGCTATGCTATGCTATATAGGACTAATATTTGGCCTTTAGATAGTTTTTCCGGATCTTGGTTTCTTGTGTATGTTAGTTTCTATGTTTGTGAATGCATCGACAATACAGGAGTAATTTAGTAATTATATTATGGTATATAGTGTGGAGTATGGAGTCTAATAGTATGGGGTAACGTTTAAAAATACTCTTAGGTATCTTTTAGGTATATAAATGATTACGATTACGTTAACAAACGCTAACAGACCTATTTGTTTTTTTTTATAGATTAAAAAAGCTCATTTTAATTTTTATGTCTTTATTGCTTGATGGTCTAAAATGTCTTATACAAGTAGGTGCTTAATGTCCAGTTTTCTCTACTGTTTTGCGTATATATCACCCTTTTTATTCCACAATTTAATAAGTGTTAATTCTGCCAACTGTTCTGATTGCTATTTTCGTGGTCTGCAAAGTTTGTAAAACCAAAAATGAATTTAGAACAAAATAAATAACAAAATTTTATTTTCGTCATTGTCCACACCACAGGCCATTGTGAAACACCCCCAATCACGGGTCTGTCCGACCTCCAGCCAGCTGACCTCCGCCGCTTCCGATGTGCGTATAAATATTACTATTATATAAAATTAGCACTATTTGTTACCACGCCAGAACCCGCCATTACGGCCATCGAACGTAATGCATGTCATTTTTCTGCGCAAGACATGTTTGTAAGATGTTTAAACATGAGCTGTAATGAGAGACGACTTTGAGGGAACTTCTTTTTTTTAAATTATTAATGTTGAACGCAGGCGATATTGTTACAGTTTCATGGTATCTTAAAAGAAAATATACATTTCTGAGAATGCCCAAAAATTGCAGAAGACGTTACATAGCAAGTTGCTTTTCATTACAATTCTAAGTTACTAACCCTTTTATGAGTGAAAAACTTGAAATAAAAGATATTATTATTATTTCGTATACTCATTTTCATTACATATTTTTATCATTTTTAAATATTTATAGGCCTCCCACAAGGTGGACTGATGACCTGGTGATGGTTGCGGGAATCCGATGGATGCGAGACGCACAGGACCGGTCATTGTGGCGACATTTGGCCTATGTCCAACAGTGGACGTCTTTCGGCTGAAATGATGATGATGAAATATTTTTAACTCACATGAAAAAATAATAATATTAATATTATTATAATTAGTCGACGGCACATTTGGCGTAGTGGTTAGGCGATTGACTGCTGCGGTTTGATTCTCGTACGCAACAAATAATTCAAGTATTTGGTCTACAGATAGTTGTTTCCGGGTTTGTGAATGCACCCACGATACATGAGTAATTTCCAGTGTAGGGCAAAGTTTATAAAAACGATGCATAATCCCATCTACATTACCAGTGTAAAGTATGTAGGTGTACGTTTGAATGAAACGACAGCTCGCATAACACTCGTTTATTCCAATATAGGGCGAGCGTGCGGTCGCAGCCCGCACGTACTTACAACATACACACAAATAGATTCGATATAACAGAAAAATACTGAAGCAAAGATTCAGTCAGCCAGTCCAGCCAGTCAGCAGCAATATGCATTTCCGCAAACTTCAATGATGCGTTGCTGAAGTGACGCAGCCCCATCAGCACCCTGAATTCATTATTATATTGAACGCGAAGAGCGTGGTACGAAATTTTGTGCAAAATTTACCCACAATTTAATTATTAATTTTTTAAGTAGAAAACCTTCCAATGACTTCTCCCGATCAAGGGTGCAGCGAGAGGGTGTGTCAGACTTTTACTGACTAAAACCACACCTGTATCCTTCAGTTATCATTTACGTTCTAGAACCGCGGCCTTGCTGGGACCCTATGGTTTTGCTGACATCTCTTTGAAGCGCTCTTGAACACTACGCGCTGTCGGCGACTCAGGTCCTTACCGGGTGGATGGTGAGCTACCCATCTGCAAGCCCGTGCCTACTGTGGCTTGGAATCGCCCTACGACTCCTTACACCTGGGGCGACTCCTGTGCTGGATACTACTAATTCTGGAAAGAATTGTCAATGAAGCAGTCCTAAGTATTTTCAGTAGTAGATATTCATCAAAATTTTAATGCATCTATGATCGTAGTTTAGTTTAGTAGGAGTAGCGGGAATGCGGTGGATGCGGTGGATGCGAGACGCACAGGATCCGTCGTTGTGGCGACGCTTGGACACGCACTGTGGACGTCTTTCGGCTGAAATGATGATGATGATGATGATGATCGTAGTTTGTAAAAAAAAAGAACCCATAAAGTGAAAGCCTCAGGCTCTTTCGTGAAAGAATTCACCACCTCAATATTTTGCTTTTTCGAACAATTATAATTAACTTTAAGAGGGCACTATACTCGTATAACAATTTATCACAAACCGCGTGATCTATCGGCAAATAAATAAACTAATGTCGAAGTCGACTAATATCGTACGAGTCGTTCTCAACGGGTGGTCTTATTAATGTTGAGAAAAATGTATCGTCTACTTGCAGGGTGAGAACATCTGTTGTCGGGCTGTCCAAAACTTTGTTTAGAAAATGATAATGTTGGAACAATTTAGCAATAAGTAATATTTAGAAAGAAAGGATATTTTTTTCAGCGTAACTTTCTCATAACCATTATTTCAGCCGAAACTCATCACCATTATTTCCACTGTTGAAAATAGGCCTCCCTAACTGATGCTACAACGTCTTAACCATACGCATCCCTAATCCTAGCTCACCTGATTTTTATATGCCTTTTAGCTAAAGGGTAAAGTTTGTCAGAGAAGTACTACGATGTAAAAAATAAATACTTATAACGTATATATTTTGATATTGATCTTTTCCTTAAATTTCGTGCAAATAAGTCGGTAGTTTATTGATTATTAATTTATTCCTAGAAATTTTACAATAAGCCTAAGTCTACACTTGTCCAAAAAAAAGAGTCGTAAAATCAAAATCAAATCAATGAGAAGACTTCTAACGCTGCATCTTTCGGTACGAGGTCACTACTCCAGAACCTTTCAACTCCATCGACCCATCGAGTATTGTGCCAAATGTGACAAAAAGTCACAAAAAAGACTGGAACTAAATAATATAGCCTCTTACACGTAATAAAACTAACGTTATGTTTTATTATGTGCAACTGATAACTGCAATCGCACTTATATTATAAAGGCAAAAGTTAGTGAGCGTGTGTGTGTATTTATTACTTCTTCACACTCTAACGGCATAACGGATTTCAATTAAACTTGATATGTGGATAGATCATTTTATGGATACATAGGATACTTTTTATTCTAATAAAAGAAGAATCAAAATTTCTGTCCTGAGCCAACAACAAACACCTTCCCCCTTTTGGTATTGCATCAATCCCAACAATTAAAACGCGAATAAGCTCAGACAATAAATAATTGCTCGTAATAAATCATGCGCAGTAATTGGTTGTTTATATTGCCCCGATAGCCCGGTCACCGATGCTCTGGTTCGGGCAATTCGAGCAATTTGTCAAAAGTTTCGACATTAGAAATTGTCGGTCGAGATCGTGTGTGCTCTAGTTGAACAAATGTTGAATGTTAATAACAATTGATGTTGTTTTGTTTTTGTCGGAATAATAGTTCGATAAATCACAGGCAGGTAAGCAGAATTAGTTCACAAAAATACTAGATAAATACATAGTTATTCGTTGAAACACAAAAAATGTAACACTAAAGCAAAGTAAACATTAACACAAAAAAAAACAGTAAAAGTAGATAATGAAAATGGCCATAAAATAATAACAAAAAGAAACAAATAATAATAATTTTCATGTAGTGTTTTTTGCTATAATAATAAACACAAAAAAAATATAGAAATATTAAATTATGAAACATAAAAAGTGACACTTATAGGGGGGTGGTGGTGGTGTTGTGTGGTGGTGGGACTGTGGTGGCACAGTATAGATAAGATATGGAACAGTACGGAAACTACCTACAAATATTCGTAACGGCACACTCACACAAACATACGCATCGACGAGACTCCTAAGCGTTTCTCGCGGTCCTGTCAGTAGCGAATGCCGCTTGAGTCTCGTCGATTCGTATGTTTGTGTGAGTGAGCCGTTTCGAACATTTGTAGGTAGTTTCCGTACTGTTCCATATCTTATCTATACTGTGGTGGTGGTGAGGGTGGTTATATAGTTACCTTCATCATTATCTCCTTTATCGCCTTTTTCCCAACTAGCTTGGGATCGGCACCCAGTCTAACCGGATGCGCCTGCCTGTGTTTTAAATGAAACCTTTCAGACCTCTACAACCCAGTTACTGGGAAACGTGGTACTCCGTGGATAGACTGATGGTCAGACTTTCTGGCGTCGAATGCCTGTAACGACTGTCAAAGATCTACGAATGCCAACCGTGACCAACGGTGTTACGTGCTTCCTGAGACACGGAATGTCAGTAATGTTCCAGATAAACTATACATAATATATATGTAGCAACTTTATTGGTGCAAAATATAGAAATGAATATAATACAAAAAAGGTGCTGATAGTTAAAATATCAAACATATTCGTCTGAAAAGCTGTTCAATACATATCACTCCTCACGCAATCCATCCACCTTTTCTTTAGCTACTATCATCATCTTCCTGCCCTTGTCCCGTGTTATTTGGGATCGGCGCAACACGTTTTTTTCTTCCATTCTGCCCTGTTACTCGTTATGCTATCACTGACTTCCTTAGCTACCCAGAATCATTTACCTTAAAAACATGATAGGTTTTAAGACTATAGAGTTTGAGAATGAAGATGAGAGAAAATGTTATCATGTGCTGAATATAAATACCAACTTAAAAAAAATACTAAAAAGACATTATATGTCATTGTGTCCGTAGATTAACAGGACTGTGTGTGAACAGTGAAAATGGTCCATGGATGTAGAATGTGGGATTGTTTGATTTCGTGGGTGTATTAGTATGGTTTTATCATGTTGTTAGCATTTATTGTCACGTCTTAACAAAATTTGCAAAAATGTGAAACGAGAACAACTGCCGACAAACTGTTTTACAGTTTGGCAGAATTTTTGTAATGCATAATGTAAGCAAATTTTGAATAAAGTAAATAAAAAAAAAGAAATATTCAAATTCAATTGCAGTTAGGGGCTAGTGTTGTCATTTTACATTTTAATTTGAGCAATGGCCTTTTTTACTGACTGTGTTTGTTTTTGTTATCAATAAATGTAATTTTTTTTGTTGTCTCCATGATTGAATACTGCTTTTATGGAGTGTCAGTTACCTCTAACTTATTTTATTTTGACGTAGCTTTATCTCAATTGTATCTGATCTATTACTTTTTATTGTACTCTTTCAACATAAATAGAATTGACTCCCATTCTAAAAAAATCTACAAAACAAAAACCCACACAAACACTAAGTCCAAACAAAAAGCAACAACTCTAGAAACATACATTTTCTACTTTTTCAACCAAACACACAGGTTTTTGCTCAATAAACTGACAATAAGTGAACATGGAATCGAACGTTGTACTGCGCAAAAAGCAGCTGAGCATTTTAACCACTTCGCTTGGCCGCAGCTTATGCGAGAAGATACCAATACTGTTCGGGCTTACAAAAACGGGTACAATGAGCTATGAAACGTGAACTTGGCTGGAGGGTTTTATGGGTTTGGTCTGGGTTGGTATGTAAATCTTTTTGTAGCCAGCCTACACTCACTTAAGAGCCCTCTTTTTTCTATTGGTTTCTTTAGAAGGTAAGAAACGTTACGTGTGTAGTAACGTTTATGACGCAACATAGGAACTAAACTACAAAATCCTGCATCGTGATTTAGGAATATACAACAGTCAGAAATTAACTATCGGGTAGTTGTCGGACCAGACACAATACATGTCTGGATCGAAGGATCCTCCCTTTTAAAAAAATCGGGCAAGTGCCAGTCGGATTCACGCACTGAGGGTTCCGTAAAAACTTACCTATGAAAACAGTTCAATTCCCGTATTGTTGAGTGAGAACGGCAAAATAAGTTTTTTATTGTGATTTTTTTTTCAGAGTTTATTCTATATAAATTTGTGCTTTGCTTCATGCCTATTTTCAGGATTTTAGATCAACGGAAAGTACTCTATGAATTTTGATTCCTTTGAGAGTGTTGAAATATACGTTTTTTGCTACTTATACGGCCGTATCTATTTTTTAGTTAACTCAGAAGTTTGATTTTTTTACAGCTTCAAGGGACCGTCGATTTGAGTATATGGTTTTAATTTTAACTTGATACCTCCACGCGTTCCCGAGATAAAGGGTGTGGTGGTGTGGTGACAGACAGACAGACAGACTGACGGACGGACAACAAAGTGATCCTCTATGGGTTCCATTTTTTCCTTTTGAGGTACGGAACTGTAAAAAGGGCAGTTGCCGGACCCGGTAATTAAGCATAAGCAGCCTTATAATGTTCCCGGTGTTAGGACTTAGGTCTCCGGTCTAAAAAAGGTCAGGGGCTGTATCCACCACGCGGGCCCAGTGCGGGTTGGATGTCACATGTCTTCGAATTTTTGATTTTAAGACATGCCGATTTCCTCACAATATCTTCCTTCACCGTATTGAGAGCAAAAACTATAATTATAACTAACACAAAGTGAATCGTTATCGGTTATAACATAAGGACGGACTCTCCTATTACGGATAAGCAGTAAGCTAACGCGTTTGTCAATACTCTTCACAAGATCCATCGTATGGGTACGCCAAAAAGACCGCTGCAAAAAATAGGATAATATTGATCCATCTGGTACCAAATGTACCTAACTGCGGTCCAAAGTATGAACCTGTTGTTGGTGTACCTTAAGTGTCCATCCACCAGGACCAATTAAAACTTTATGAACGCTACTGATGCCATAATGATTGTAGACATCAACTGTGCCCTTTTTCTAGGATAGTACATCATCTAAATGTCAAACAATTTCTCACTCTCTGGAGGAAGCAAGAGGGGGCTTTAGACTTAAACTGACTGAAATCCAACCATGTTCCTTCAGTTGTTCTTTGCCTTTCAAGGCCACGATAACTATTTTAAACATTCTGTTAACATAATTTAATTGGCCTTAACTGTATAAGAATTAACCATAGACTCGAATAGAAGAGGCTTGCACTAAAATTACATATACCACTGAACACAGGCCATCAGATATGGAACGAGGTAATGATACTAATGTTTTCTTTTTCAAAACACTTTATTCCTATCGCTTTTATTCACGAAATCTACTGTTTTCACACTTGTGCGGAAAAGTACGTGTGCTCGCCCCTGCTACAATTTTATTACAATTATCGTATCAGGCTTGGCGCTAAGGGTCCCTCACGAATCAACCCCCGTATATTCATGTTTTTCAAGTGTACCTATTGAAAAACGTCGTTTGATACATGTGGAAATTTGTCACTGCAGACTTCGGCTCCATAAGACCCTCGCCTACGACTCGGGCGAATGCAGCCTCGGTTACAATGACAAACTTTCTTCACTTCTATCAAAATTAACTATTTCCCTCTCTTTAATTTCTTGTACCGCTCCGGGTGGAGCAAGAAGTAGTATCAGACTTTTAGTGACTAAAATCCATCATTTACTTCTAATCGTGATCGCCCTTTAAGACTTTAAGTTACTGTGTTTAAATACGACGAAGATAACTCTCAAGAACGTCTCCCAACCTTCATAGCTCCTCGCGCCCCCGACCTGAGCGACCGCAGAGCTCAAATAGCTCACATTAGTAATGACAGTGCGCGCCGATCTGACAACCGCACAGTAATGTGCTGTAATCGCCACTTATATAGAACTACTGGCGTTCTTTAAACGTGGCGGGCAGGACTTCTAGTGTATCAATAAAGAAACATCGAGATATGTTGCTTTTACAAATGATTAGGACTGAATGGGAATTTTTTGGAGGGCTGTACTTTTTTGAGGCGAGAAATTCTCAAATAACTTTTATCGATCTAGTTAGAGCGAGAAGGAGAGAATTCACCCGCGTACATAAAATATAGCCTATGTCACTCAAGAATAAAGCTGATTTCTAGCAGTGAAAAAAATTTAGCAATCGGACCAGAGATTACCTCCTACAAACAAAAAAACAAACTTTGCCTCTTTATAATATTATATTATTTATTTCCTGTACCAAAGACTCATTTTAGTTAAATAATCATACACAATACACATACAGACAATATACATAAATCATAAAATTACATACAATTCATCATCATCATCATCATCATTTCAGCCGAAAGACGTCCACTGTTGGACATATGCCTCCCCCAAATGTCGCCACAATGACCGGTCCTGTGCGTCTCGCATCCATCGGATTCCCGAGACCCTCACCAGGTCATCGGTCCACCTTGTGGGAGGCCTTCCAACGCTGCGTCTTCCGGTACGGTCTTACATACAATTGAAATGTTAAAATTAAAATTAAATTAATTTAAATTGCATAGGATCATTATTATCATTGGGGATTATCATTAAATTGCATTGGATTATCATTAAATTAAATTGTTTTTTTTTTTTTGTTTTTACTGACAAAAACCCACCTGTTTTCTTTTAGTTGCCCTTTGTGTTCTAGGGCCAAGGTAAGTCTTTAAAACATTCCCGAAACAAACTGGGTTGATAAATATGGGTTATTAAATGCTGCCAGCATCTTTTCCCGTGTAATGGTAGAAAATTTTACAGGATCCATTCTGAAGAGTGAGCGCGGGAATTGCATGACTTGATTCCACCATCTCATTTCTACCATCGGACAACCCGACGAACGGCGAGTATCCACCCTTACGTTGTTGAAACTTTTGCGGTCCGAACCAAGCGTTTCGCCTCGTCATTTATACCGCGTACATCGAGGGACTGGAACCATTTGCCTGCTGCGGTCTTCCCGTTCGATTATAATTTAGGTGTCTTCAAGGCTAGAGTGAATAGGCTCATAATAAACTAGTGCGCCTCACCTTCAACGATTACATCACTACTTACCATCAGGTGGGATCGCAGTCAAGCATTAGTTTATATCAATTAAAAAATATATACCTATATATAAACCAAGGGAACATGATCCCGAGATAAAAAGTAAGCTGAACACAGCTGAACATGTATAAATTTTGGTACAAAAGCAGACCACGTAAATCACCTGTTTTCAAGCAAATTCAAGAATCTAGAAATCATGATGCGTAGCATACGTGGGCTCAGTTTGTCTTTAGCTTAAGACTTTTAATCAAGGAAGTATATGCCTTTTTGATAAATTTCTGCTTTCACGCAGACAGAGAGAAGGTAGTCAATAATATTAATTTCGATAATAGATTAAAAATAACACTTATATTATACACGATCTTTGATGGAACCGGAGTTTCTTGCAAGAAGAAATACTGAAACCAACTCAGAGATGAGTATCTTTGAAGTAACAATTGATGTAATGGTCCATCATATACATAATACTGGGTCTTCTCCAAAAAGTATTTCTAAAATACCTAAACAATGTGACCATGGGTGGTCTACTTCATTGATTAGTATAAAGCTAGAACTACACTGCGCACACGTGTGCCACACACGCCGATCTGGGTGCGTCGGTCTCCATACATTTTATATGGCAACTAGACTTGTAGAGCTACACTTGATCCACGCCACGCGACGTCGTTCTACTTACAAATCAGACGTCTCACACGTGTGCGTCGGTCTAGTGTAGTTCTAGCTTAATGATCTAGTGCTTAAGGGGTACCTCACATGCATGAGGTTGCCGGTTCGAAACCGATCAAGTACCAATCTTAATTTTTCAGTTCATATGTACTTATCTACTTTTAGTTAGTGATAGTATGACGAGTGATAGGCCAGAATGAAAGAAAAAAACGTGTTGCGCCGACCCCAAATAACACGGGACAAGGGCAGGAAGATGATGATGATGATGATGATGTACTTACCTACTTTTCTAAGTTTATCTAGAATATTTACTGACACCCGTGCCTTGGAAAGCTCTTAGAGCCGTTGGTCCCAGTTATCTTTCGTAGGTCTTTGGTAGTCATACGGGTAGTCAGACGCTAGAAAGTCTGACCATTAGTATATTCCCTCGCGCGCGGGGGGGGGGTATTAATATTATTACGTAATTGCGCGTTTTTATGTAAAATCACCAAAAAAAAAACTTGTTTGGATTTTTCTAGGAAAACCAAAGATGGAGAAACCAAAATTTTCGGCCAAATAAATTTTGTACAAAAACGTGTGTACAATACGACAATGAAGATCAGTCAAGATTTTTTGGAATATGCAGACTTATAGCGTCAAAAAAAAACAGTAAATACTGTAAAGAAATTATTGAAATCTGACCAAAAATTACGAAGATACAGCAATTTTAGTATATTAGTTCAAGAAATGCGCCCGACAATGTATAGCGACTCGCTGTGACGTCATCTGTCATGATCGGTCTCCACCAACGAATGAATACGATCAAGCCGTTCGTTGCACGGATCATGACAGATGACGTCATCGTAAACAGCCCAGCGAGAACGCGCGTTAGAAACGCGCGTTCTATGTGTTTCTATGTGTCTATGTGTTTTGTGTGTGTTCTATGTGTTTTAGCCGTTCAGAAAAACTTTAATAAATCCATTTCTTGACGGATTTTAATAATTTAAAAAATTAAATGCTCATTAAAGTATTACACATACGGTGTACTTAGTAAAAATCGGATTTGCTATTATGTGATTGATCCTCATTAAGCGTTTTTCAAGGTCATTCAAGATGTGACGTATGTACAATCGGCGCTCGAGGGGATATCCAAGGAGTACCTATCACGTTGTCCAGTAACTGTGCTGTAGAGTTCTGAAAGGCAGGTGCTCCATGTAAAACATGTATATTCAACCGGATCCGGTTAGACTGGCAGTCGACTCCAAGCTGATGGGTGGTCTACTTCATCGTTTATTATTACAGATATAGAAACAGCTAACTGTATAATCAATCATAGTACATGGTGTCACGAAAACTGTGGTCCACAATCCAACCTTGTGTGGTTGCCATGCACGACTTAACGCCCATTCCTTGTACCAACCAAAAAAACTAATAAGATCATAAGATCATCATTCAAATGTTTTATTATTAAATTCGTGGCCCGGAAACTATAATTATCTACTTCGATTGATACTATGAGCAATGAGCTCTTATTAATAGGAGGAACCATAGAGCGGAGGTCATGACATTGTAGGCTTTCACTTAGTTGATTAAGGATGGCAACATTTGGTCGAAATTAGTCATAGACAGAAAAAAAATGGTAGAAAATTAGAAGTATTGTAGTCGCTAATGTCATTATGTAGGTACATTTTCTATCCTATACTCCATTTGTTTAGGTTGTTAACTAAACGTAAACAATCTTGATATTTCTTTTTATTAAAAAAAAATCGTGTAAAAGACATACAGAGATTAGTTAAAATTTAGTTAATTACAAACATCGGTATAGGTAAATAACAAATTGTAAACATTTTTAGATAAAATTTTCAGACAACTTTTAGATAAAAGACATGTCAAGATTGTTTAGCATATAGCATAGCATAGTCGGCCTTATAATGTTCCCACTGCTGGGACTCAGGCCTCCTCTCTAGGAGAGAAATGGGCCGTAATCCACCACGCGGGCCCAGTACATTTACTTAATTACCTAAACACATGGAGTATAGAGTGGTAGAAGTTCCCAACTCACAAGAAAAAAAAACTTCTACTCACAAAATGTTTTAGGAACACATTCATTACACGTACAGCTAAGGAGAGAAATTCTTTTTTTTTAGTTGGGAAAATCATCTAATGACAAATCCCGCTCTTGGGCGGAGCGGGAGATAGTGTCAGACTTTTACTGACTAAAAACCCACTCCTGTTCCTTCTTTGCCTTCATCCCAGGGCCCCGGGTTTCGCTTTCACACTACCCGTGGTCCTTGCCAGAGTCTGTGATTTCTGATAGCTACAACCTAAGGGTGTTTAAGTTAAGAGTGTATAGGTTACTTCTAGGTAAGCGTGCTCCATCGCCAACCATATCGCTTACCATCAGGTGAAACAGTGTGTAAGCGTGAGCCTATCAATAATAATAAAATATAAAAAAAATATGTATTATCTCTATCTATGAGCAGTGGTGGCCGAGTGGTAACGACTTACGAGTTATAGGTCACTGGGTTCAAACCCAGCCAGGCGCATTACTTTATATAATTTATTTCATCACCACTGCTCTCAAAAAGGTGAAGGAAAACATCGTGAGGAAACCGGCATGTCCTTGAACCAAAAATTCGAAGACATGTGACATTCACCAATCCGCACTGGGCCAGCGTGGTGGATTACGGCCCATTCCCTCTCCTAGAGAGAGGAGGCCTGAGTCCCTGCATTGGGAACATTAAAGAAGTTAACATGCTAATATGCTATGTATATCTCATAATTATTATCACAGGACAATTACTTACAGCTTTTGAATGGATTTAGGTTTGTCAGCAGATAAACACTAGTTTTTGTCAGCGGCTTCGCCCGCACGAAAGTAAGTTTCTCCATACAAACTTTGGACCCCCGTTTCGTCCCCTTAGGTGGAGAATTTTGGAAAATCCTCTCTTAGTGCTCGCCTACGTCATAAAAGGAAACCTTGTGTAATATTTCACGTTCCTAGTCCCAGTAGTTTCGGCTGTACGTTGATACGTGTTTCAGTCAGTTTCTCCTTTTATATATTTACATAAAAGTTAATGTTTATGGGAAGTACATAATATAAAATACGTGTAAAAATTAAACTAATCAATATTATATAAAATAAATGACTGAGAAAGGAGAAGCAAAAATTATGAAAGGTTTACCGCCTTTACAGTTTTAAGCCTTTGACGTCGAACTTTTTCTCTAGTCACAAAATGTCTAGTGGGTGCTTAGATAATAATTCCAGAACACAATGCTTCGATAAGAGCTTACCGACTTGAATTAATACACATTTTTAAAGTAGATATAACATGTCGAAGTGTAAACCAGGCTTGATAATTGAAAAATCGTTTCACTAAAGTCACGAAGACTTTAAGTTAACAAGAAGTCATCATAAGTACTCCGAACTCGAAAAGAGCGAACTTGAAAACCGTTCACATGTCAAAAATGTAAGAAATAACAGTCGTTCGTAAACAATTAAGCAATCAACGAAATTTCGTCAAAAATCCAATTGATGTTACAGTTATACGCTTGCAAAAAGTGGCGCCTGTAATTACCAAACATCCTTTACCTAACAAATTAAATAAACTGAATCTTATTTTCAAAGTAATAAGCTCTTACATAACTGCTTCTCATTCTTGGTAATGAACAAAAGTTAAAATAAACTTTACTGCTATAAAATTAGAGTTTAACATTGTTTGCTAATTGGAATGTTGTTCTGCATTCGCGAAAAGATAATGATTCGTATTTCGAACACGCTCAAATATTTAAATAATATAAACTTTCCTTACGGGTGTGTTCTTATGACTCTGTTATTTGTATTTTCTTTTTTTTTTTTAACAAATATGGCTTTGTAGTTCGCATTGTGGGGTCATGCTAAAATAAACATCAAAGTAATTTTACGAATATTTTTGAACAGATTTTCTTGATAAGTTTTTATCTTAACCGAATTTTATTATAGCTACCTACGGTGTGATTGAAATACCCTAGAACATTCTAAGGTGTCATTGTATTCCTAATTATTTACTAGGTTTACCATATGACAAACCCTCAAATTGCATCATTCTGTATGAAGCAGCTCCTACCTGAAAATGTAATTTCAGGCAGGTTTTCAGTTATTTCAATGACATTTTATAGAACCTCAAAATTTACTGATTTTCTTTTGTAGATTAATTATTCAAGGAACTTTTTTTATCATTAGGTAATCGAACATGAGCGTGTGTGGCTTAAACGTTGGCCCCAACATCTGGAACCAACATACCAATTTAAATTATTTTGTCTTAACCATTCGACAAGTCACGAACAAGAAAATTTAACTACACCATGTATATTAACGTTTTTAGGAAACATTCGAAATTTAAAATTCAAACCAATTTGTTCGTTGGCGATTCTTTCCGGATTTATTTAGACAGTGTTTCTATATTAATTATAGTGTTAACAGTTCCGAATATTCATAAATAAGGTTTAGTTTTTTTTTTACTGTTTTAATTAATTTTAAATAGTGGTTATCGTGTTGGCACGTGGGCGGTGTTTTTAAGAAAAGGATGATGTAAACGATATAACAGGTGTTTGGTTGTTTATTTATAAAATATTGGAATATAAAAAAGGGCTATAGATATGAAAACGATGGACTGGTGCGTATAGATTACTCAATGATGTGAAACATAAGATAAATATCTATTTTCAATCTAATTTACATAAGATATAAAAAGGTTGCAGCCTCTAACTGATAATAAAAGTGCGAAAAATGATAGCTATTATAGGTAATGGAGTATCACATTAATATAAACCAAAAGATAAGGTAAAATAGATTTCCCTACTTTGTAATCTAACACAAGCTTTTAATCTAAAACCAACCATAGTAGTACCACATAGGTTTCATAATCTATTACACACTCCTATCCTTAAAACTCTTGAAGGTGCTATTTCGACTTTACGGCTCAAGATATAGAGTTAAAATTCCTTTGAAGTGTAACCACATAACCGGAGCTGCGAGTACGATATCAGTGCTTATATTTTTTTAATTGCCAACATTGCCGCAGTTGTGTTTGCATTCTCAATAGTGCATATTGCCCGGTGCGTATTGTCTACCTAAGCGCAGTGTTTATACTACCCACACAAGACGACAGCAGACTGCTATAGAGTTGATTTTGCTCTGGCATTTATTTGAAATGGTGGGTCTAGGTTGAAGGATGATATTTTTGGGATGCGGGCTTTTTCTAAAGAGTACCGTGGGCTTGGTACACAAATCGCAACTGGAAGAACACAGGTGAGTTCTGACACTCCCCTCTCGCTCCACCCAGAGTGGAGCCACAAAAAAGTACTATTTCTGGAAAAAGAAAATAAAGAGATAAATAAAAGAAAATACTTGAAGTACTTACAACACCTTGACATACCTGTTGGTCTAGTGGTCAGTGGCCCTGACTGCTATGCCAGAGGTCGTGGGTTCGATTCCCACCCAGAACGCTTAGCTTTAGTTTCACTTTTTTTTTGACTGACCGACATTTTGACAATTCAAAAGTGCCTGTAATTGGTCTATTTGAAATAAACGTTTCTGATTTCTGAACAAATGTTTGTGTGATGAGCAAAATCATTTGTTCTGAGTCTGGGTTTAATTGATCTATAATATGTAAGTATTTAGAAATATTTATGTATGTTTATCAGTTGTCTAGTACTCATACCACAAGCTCTGCTTAGTTTGAGACTAGATGGCGTTGTGTGAAAGTTGTGAAATATTATGTGTAGAATATTATTATTATTATATTATTAACAAAACTCTTTCTTCTAATAATTCATTGATTGATGTGATTTTTTGTACATTTTACATGAGATCTTAATAAAAAATAAATTAGTTCCTCAAAAAATCTACCTTAAAGATGTACACTCTGTCACATAATTGTTTTAAAAAAGAATAATTACCATCATCATCATCATTTGAGCCGAAAGACGTCCATTGCTGGACATAGGCCTCCCCCAAATGTCGCCACAATGAACGGTCCTGTGCGTCTCGCATCCATCAGTCCACCTTGTAGGGAGCCTTCCAACACTGCGTCTTCCGGTACGCGGTCGCCACTCCAGAACCTTTCGGCCCCAACGGCGGTCTGTTCTGCGAGCAATGTGCCCTGCCCATTGCCACTTAAGTTTGGCAATTCTTCGTGCTATGTCGGCAGCCTTGGTTCTCCTGCGGATATCTTCATTTCTGATTCAGTCACGCAAGGAAACTCCGAGCATAGCCCTTTCCATTACCTTTTGGGTAATAATTAACATATTAAAATAAAATAATTACAAAAAACGAAACATAACTTACTACTCACATAACTTCTCTTTTTATTTTAGTATTTTTTAGTACGTGTATGACCACTATCTCACCTGACGGTGAGCGATGGACGATGACGTAAATTTGCCCACAATTAAGCTATTCAGTCTTGACTTGAGTCCTGTTGTAGCTTTCAAGACACACAGATATTATGGCTGCATTATAGGTAGGTAAGCATTCCCAAAACATTTTTGAAGTAAGAATATACCTAATAGTAGTCAAAATATGTTACATACTTATAACAGTGTCCTAAAGACTGCTAAAAACGAATTAGTATAAGTATAGCAAAATAAATCAAAATATTGTCAGCTAGGGCCGCGTTTTCTGAAACGGAAGCCTGTGATCTTAAAACGCAAAGGGCAACTAAAAAATACAGGTGTGATTATAGTCAGTAAAAGTATGACACGCCCATCTGTTTCACCCAGAGCAGGATAAGTCATTCGATGACCTTAAAAAAAATAGCAAAATATTTCAATAATTATAATTAGTACATTAAAATTTTATATTATTATGGAATGGAAAGAAATTTTATGATATCAGTCTGAAATCAAAAAGAAGTAATAATTTACTTCTTTATATTTTATATATTCTAAAAAAAATAATGGAGAAAAGAAACACAGTAAGTATTTATTAATTACCTACCTTTGACAGTTGTAATATGAACGCTATCTATATCTGAATATTTTTAGTATTTTTTACATTTTAGGAAGCATAAACGACTTAATACAGCATAAAATATAAATATATTACTAATAAAACGGCACATCTAAATCGATTTAGGCAGCGAAATCATCTGATTAAATAATAATATTAACGATTTATAAAATGAATAATAAACAGCTATACTAGTATTAGCCGATACAATATAACTTCCAATAAATCATAAAAGTTGATTGGTATAAAAATAACAGATCTATTACCAGTTTACGACGCTATAAAAATGGTCACAATTTTTTTGTTGATTGATTTTATAATAAGCGATTACCCCGTCTGATGTCATTTCTAAATATGCATGACTCTACATCATTAGGGCAAACGGAGACTCGTGTTTTATTACGAATTTCTCAATCAGTAGCTAAAAACGCAAAAAATCACAAAAAATGATAATATAATTTATAACCCGCGTTACGCGTGCGTATTTTGATTAATTAATATCGTAAAATTTACATAAAAACATTAATTTTAGATCTGACGGCAAACATATCAATCATAGCTTAAGAAAAAATTTGCAATTTTTTGACACATATGAATGATAATTGTCACAGTTCGAGCCCACTCTATGTAATTCTTGGTCTTCTTTGAGTATCTTCATACTTCTGAAAGGGGACTTAAAATTCACTTTATTGAGTTGTCATAAGGTTTCATTTTGAATGTTTCGAGAACCGTGGGTTTAAAAAACTTGAACATCAAAGGTAGCCTGAGAAGTTTCGCGTGCGGCCATTGGACAAATCGCTAATTTACATATAACAAATACTGTAGTCACGTTTTCAGTAAAAATGTTCGTGTTTAGGGTACGGCAGAAGTGTAGGCCCAAGTACTCTCTCCGTAGAGAATGGGAGATTTTGATCTTTAAGGTTTTATGGGCAGATAGATTTGTGCTGCGGATGTCTGGATTCGCGACACAATACTATACTTAGATCCTCATAAGGAATAAAATAGACGCCCCGTGTATATTTCACAGTGTTCCAGCCAAGACATAATGTAGACAGGTTGATAGTAAGAAATATAAATTAGGTGTCGGTGTGTGTAAAATAGATTTTTTTTATGAAAGATCTTGTCCATCATTAGACTAGTCCTTCACTAGACTTGTCCATCACTAGACTTGTCCATCACCAGAATTGTCCAACACCAGACTAGTCTATCAGTAGATAGTTGTCCATCACCAGATTTGTCCATCACTAGACTTAATTTCCATCACTAGACTTGTCCATCACTTGAATTTTACTTACATCACTAGACTTGTCCATCACTAGAATTGTCCATCACCAGAACTGTCCATCACCAGACTAGTCCATCACCAGATTTGTCCATCACTACCAAAAAGACAATTGTCCATCACTAGACTTAATTTCCATCACTAGACTTGTCCATCACTAGACTTGTACTTACATCACTAGACTTGTCCATCACTAGAATTGTCCATCACCAGAATTGTCCATCACCAGACTAGTCCATCACCAGATTTGTCCATCACTACCAAAAAGACAATTGTCCATCACTAGACTTAATTTCCATCACTAGACTTATCCATCACTAGACAATTGTCCATCACTAGACTTAATGCACATCACTAGACTAATCCATCACTAGACAATTGTCCATCACTAGACTTATCCATCACTAGATAATTGTCCATCACTAGACTTAATGCACATCACTAGACTAATCCATCACTAGACAATTGTCCATCACTAGACTTATCCATCACTAGATAATTGTCCATCACTAGACATAATGCACATCACTAGACTAATCCATCACTAGACAATTGTCCATCACTAGACTTATCCATCACTAGATAATTGTCCATCACTAGACTTAATGCACATCACTAGACTAATCCATCACTAGACAATTGTCCATCACTAGACTTATCCATCACTAGATAATTGTCCATCACTAGACTTAATGTCCATCACTAGACTTGTCCATCATGAGACTAATCCGTCACTAGATTTGTACATCATTAGACTTGTCCATCACTAGACAATTGTCCTTCACTAGATTTATCTATGTCCATCACTTGACAATGTAAAATTTCTTTCTCATTCATATGGTTTGCTGTAAGAAAACCCAGTTGTGGGTTAAGCTCGCCTATGTACATTTACTGTCCTATTTTTGTTGTCGGTATAAAATTGTGTGTACAATAAAGAATAGACAATTGTCCATCACTAGACAATTGTCAATCACTATACTTAATGTCCATCACTAGACGCTTATTCGGCAGAAAACTTGACATCTTTGCACGAAAAAAATTATGTGATGCTAATACTGAGACACCAATTTCAAGATTATGTGTTTACGAGATGTGAAAATTTACGATTTTACATTTTACATCTCATTTCAACGTAACCTTTTAGTGGAGACATTTTTGTGAAATGTTGAAAATTATTTATTTATTTTTGATTCAGACAGATTACCCATAAAATCGTTAGTATTCCTTATCCTATGTTAGTATAATCTATACCATGTTAGTATATGTTAGTATTTGTTTACTTAATAATATTTACTGTTAAAGCAAAGTTACAAAACTGCAAGCTGAAAAAATCAAGAAGTATTTTTTTTTTGCGAGCCTATATTTTCATCTCACTTCTGGTTAAAAGCTTTCCTCCAATTCTTCAACAATTACTTATAGTAAATATTTGAAATATATTTATATATTTTGTAAGAAATATTGTCATGTTAATCAAGATTTCCTAAATGCAAGCTTGAGCCAACTTACAAAACGTAAATAAAACAAAACTATCAAAAGAAAGACCAATATCGTTATCTATATACTCCGAGTATTTTGAAAATGTCGATATATTTCTTTTATCCAAACAATCATACCGGAAACAAGTTAAGCAGATATTGTTTAGTAGACAAATTGTACCGTAACTCATTTCGCGCTAGCTCTAATTATTGAATGTAAATTGAATCGTACTGTTTAGATTTCACGATTTAATATTTTGTTCTTCACCTGATTAATTGTAATAATATTCCATAATGGTCTATTTTTACCCTTTCAATCTTTTTTTTTAATTCTTTCTTTACACCACTTTCTAGTTAACCTAGTTTTATAAATGCCGTGAAACTCTGTAATTGGTTTAAGTGATAATTGTCATCATTTCGCTATCAATGTGCACCGTGTGTAGACCTCAATTTTACATGATCTTTCACGCAGCTACATTGGGCTGTTCATTGATAGTGGGTGGGCCTTCTTAACCCATGTAACTTTACAAATAAACTGTTGAGTTTCCTAAAATAAATAAATAAATAAATCTATCTATATTTACCAAAACTGTGACCAATAAGTTATACCGTTCACTATAGCGGTCCAACTTTAAAACATCGACCGATATTACGACATGAAATACAATAACTAGAATTTTACCCCAGAACCAACATTACAAACTCACATTCCAACCCAAAGAATATTGTACCAAGTAAGTACCAAACTTCTAAAACAATACACACTTAAAACTTATTGCAAAATACAGTTACTTGAATCTTAGAACAAAAGTATTTAACGCACGGCCCAGGTGGATCTTAAGGTGGAATAAATCTAGCTATGTTATTACTGAAGATGGTCAGTACGTATATATTACAAAATATAGCGAACTATACTGCACAATGGTCGGGCTTGGCTATTAGAGCGGTCAGAGTAAGGGTGTGGATAGATAGTAGCGCGGTCCAAAGACGCGCGTCGATGCGGTGAGCAGTACCATGTTTCGTGAAAATCGCGCTTCAAAAGCTTGTTGGCTCGCATTTGATCATTATATCACTTGAAGGTAACGATGATGTGGTTGACGATGGAGCACACTTACCTAGGAGTTACCTATATACTCTTCCGGAGGCCGCCTCCTTTTGCGAAGCAGTAATGCTGGCAAAGGAGGCGGCCGATCGCGTGAGGCAAAGGTCCTTACGCCCCAACCACCGCCGGGATTCCGATCCCGATTTCCGGCCACCGTAGGCGCGGGCTTGCGGACGGTGAGCAATGGGTGGCTCGCCGTCCGATCATCCGGTAACCGGGCCTAAGTCGTTGACGGCGTACTGTTCCACGCGCGTCTCAAGGAGAGGTCAGCAAGCGTAGGGGCCCAGCAGGGTCGAAGCCTAATGGAGCCATGGGTGATGCGAAAGAGATCCCCGGGGCCTTGGAAAAATGGCAAAGAAGGAACATGAGTGGGTTTTTTGTCAGTAAAAGTCTGACACTATTTCTCGCTCCGCCCAAGAGCGGGGGATGTCATTGGATGATTTTCCCACCCGAAAACAAAAACCTATATACGCTTGACTTAAAGACTCCTAGGTTGTAGTTATCAGGAATTTCACTCGCCTTACCTGTGCGCATAATAAAGAACGTGTTCCCAATACGTTTGGGGGGAGTCTTTGAAACCGAGAGAATATCTCATTCATCTGGCCTAGTTTTTTCTTGACAATTTGATTTTTTTAATAAAATTGAATATTAGTTTTCCCCGATCACTAAATGTATCAAAGACTCTCATTTGCGCCCAGTAGCTTACGACCCAAAATAGATAGGTATGAAAACTAGGCCAGATGAATGAGACATTCTCTCGGTTTCTAAGAATCATCCTTGTAACGTATCGATGAGATGTCCACTAATAATGATGTGAGTTTATATTGTATCAGAATATTTTATTCATTGTCCACCACTCAGTGTCACCCGGGTGAATTTTAGTCAATAAAAGTCTGTCTGACACTTATTTTCCCTGCACCTTAGAGCAGGAGAAGTCATTGAATAATATCACAATACAAAAAAAAAAAATGGGTAAGTCGATTTCACGTAGGACTGGATGAATTTTGCAAATCATAATTAAGTTGTTGTTGTTGTGTTGTGATATTGTTGTTCTGTTGTTTTGTGTGTTTGTTGTTCTAGTTTAATAAGTGGTTAATGTAATATGACAATATAATTACCATTTGTAGAAAAACAAGGCACATTATATAGTTTTTGCTGTATTATTACAGACTAGCTTCTGCTAGCGCCTTCACCCGCGTGATATAAGTACCTAATAGGCTCGTCCATACAATCTTTAGACACCCCTTCCATCCTCATATAGAGGCTGACTTTTGTAAAATCCTTTCTTAGTGCTCGCCTGCGTCATAAAAAAAAAACCTTGAGCAAAATTTCACGCTTTCAGTTCAATATGTCAGTCAGTCAGTTTTTCCTTTTATAATTATAGATAGATTGTATTTTATCTATATAACATGTATGTATTTAGAAATATATAAGTATGTTTATCTGTTGTCTAGTACTCATAACACAAGCTCTGCTTAGCTTGGGACTAGACAGCGTTGTGTGATAATTGTGAAATATTCTTATTATTAGATTCACGATTTAAAAAAATTGAATAGGTATTTTTTTTCCTTACTATAAGTAGGTATTCTGGCGTATGATTGGACATGACGTGTTACTGTGCTGAAGACTTTCCTTATCGCACGGCTAAACCTTAAACTCCTCCGTAATATGCGTTTTACTACGATCTCGTGTACACCCACCTTAACAAAGACCCTAGTAATAACAGGTCCCGTCCGCACAGCCGCGGCAATTAACGCGCGAACCCATCGCAATGAGCTATGGCATTATTTAGATGCCACGATATTTACATGTATATTAAAACGTATCATTATTTTAAATGTTAGACTTAAATTTTCTCTTGATTATTTTTGGTATTTATAACGTGGGGTGGTGTCAAAGTGGCTCCTAGTTCCTTGTTTCTTGAATTGTGGAAATTAGTTTTGTAAGTTAGGTTCTTCATAATATTACCATTATTGGGCTTGAAAAAAACCTTTAAAAAAAAAAATACAGCCGACTTCAATGTAGAAAAAACAACACTAAAAAACTATAAAATAACTTTACTCGTAGTTTTGGAAGTCGATGTTTCTATAATAGTTTTGTCTCTATGTTATTTAAAACCGACTTCCGAAATTAAAGTTATTTTGAACTTTTTAGTGTTTTTTTTTTTACATTGAGTCGTTTGTATTTTTTGTAAAAAGGTTTTTTTTTACACTTTTTAATTGTGGTAGCACAACTTAAAAGTATCCCTCAGCTAATCATCATCAGATTAGCTCGATGGTACCATATAGCCAGAGTGCATCTCATGACAATTGTAATAATTCCAAACACGGTTAGGTTACATTGATTCATTACAGAGTTCCGGTGTCTACCTTCCAGCTTCATTATCAGATCAGTTCGATATATCCCCTCCCCTTCTTTCAGTCAGTCATCGCCTACACGTATAAACAAAGCCATTTTACTTGTTATGACAGTTCTGCTATGATCCTATGAGGAGTTCCGTTCCATATCTCCGAAGTTCCTCATCAGATCATAACAATATTTCTATGGAACCAACTCGGAAGCATAACCTTTCAATCAAAAAAATAATTTTCAAAATCGATTCACAATTGATCAAGAAATCGGAGAACAAACATAAAAAAAATACATTCAGCCGAACATGGAACCCCCTTTTTTTGATGTCGGTTAATAAAGGAAACAATCTCCAGGTTTGAAATTAACCCCATATTTTATATCATTTCTTCTCCTCAACTCAATCAAATTGACATTCATCATCAGCATTATGATCTCCCTGCTCATGTCCCATATTAGTTGGGGTCAGGCACAACACTTTGTTTTCTTCCATTCTATCTTATCAGCAGTCACGCAATCACCGACTCCTTTTTCTTTCATATCACTCCTCACAAAATCTTTTACTTTGCCTTTCCTTCCATTTACACGTTCATAAATCTTTTAGTATCTTGATAAATTATTATTATTAATTAAATAACCATCAAAATCATTCAAAATCAAATTGAAAATAATTATAGATTTTTATCTAATAACATTACCTATATGTTTTTTTTATTTGAATATTTTTTTTATTTGAATATTTTTTTCAATACTTAAAATATAACTCAACAATTCTAAAATTGATCATCAACATATCAGTCCGATGGTAAACTAAAATGAAATTGGGCTGGATACATCTGACGTATGTCACACTACCTTCGTGGCTCATCCACTCTCAGGAGTTCAGTAAGTGACGATCTTCCTATACCTTGCAGCAGGTAAATTCACACTGGTAATGTTTAAAGGTCATCGTGAGGAAACGGGCATGTCCTAGAACCAAAAATTCGAAGACATGTGACATCCACCAACCCGCACTGGGCCCACGTGGTGGATTACGACCCATTCCCTCTCCTAGAGAGGAGGCCTGCGTCCCAGTAGTGGGAACATTATAAGGCCGACTATGCTATGCTAATGTTTGAAGAACAGCTTGTTAATCTATAAACATATTTTCGTCTGTCTCTTCTAACTCTATTATAAAAGTATTTATTAATGAAGAAATTACGATAACAACTAACGGTAATAAATAACAATTATCAGGCAGGAGTAATATCTTATGCTCATCATTTTGAAGTAACCTCGATTGAAGACTACGTAAGATGACACCCACATCTTTTAAAGTTCACGAGAATTTTAAAGCGCATTTTCCTTATTATTTGTAAGAAAGTTCGCATTCTTATCTCACTTTCAATCTGTCACTACACTTTGCACAATTCATTGTCGCTGTGATGAAATCGTTTTTCCAATTTTGATCGTTATTAGGGTTACCCAAAAGGTAAAATGGGACTCTATTACTAAGACTCCGCTGTCCATCTGTCTGTCACCAGGCTGAATCTCAAGAACCGTGATAGGTAAGACAGTTGAAATTTTCATAGATGATGTTTTTCTGGTGCCGCTATAACAACCTAAACACAGAATTAAATTAATATTTAAGTGGAGCTTTCGAACAACAAAAGTGATTTTGCCGTTTTTTGCTAAGGACTCGCACTAATTAACTGTCTGATTTCGTAAGATTTTGACACATCTAGCAAGATAAATTACTAATATTACAGCTGGAACTAAAATAAAACTTAGATCATTCAAATATTCCTACTAGGACTTCAGATCCTGTAGCTTATCGTCCGGTCGTCAAGTAAAGACCGAGCCGGACAGCACGTAGTAATCCACATGCCTCGAAGAGATATCAGCAAAACCAAAAGGGGTCCATTAGGGCCGGTGTTTGTTAGAGCCTTAAAACACAACGAGAAAATGAATGTACATAGGTGAATTTTTTTCCACTCAAAAGCGTGAGTAACAATTTTATGATTTCCCGCATTAAAAAAAGGGGCTACTGATCCTATTAGAGTTACGGATTGTTCGAAAGAGTTACTGTGGCCCTCGAACACAAAGGGCAACTGAAAAAAGTCTGACATTTCCAGTCGCTTCACTCAGAGAGCTCATCTCAATACTAAAGCCTGTCAATCCAAGAGGCTTTCTATAAAGACCGGAACACACGACTCAAAGCTTCATCGGTCAAACGTCTAGCCTAGCCACAGCCTAACCCGTGGCTCAGTATTATAAACATCACATTACGCCCATCACGAGATTCGAATCTGTGACCCCGCGACCCGCAGTCGACCCACTAAACCCTTATGTGATGTTGCGTTGTTTTAATAACTGTTCTTGCGATATTTTATGAGCTTTTGTGGATGGTACATCTTGAGAGGAAATTTTAATGCACTTTGTCATAAGTCTCTTGTTGAAATTTTGATTAGATCGTTCATTTTCTTTTTATAAATTAGCAGGATAAATGCCTCTCTTGGACGCTTCCCTATATAGTTTTGATGAAGCTTAAATAATATTTTTTATGTTTTTTTTTATAGGTATTTGGGAAATCATACAATCTTTCGCTCTACGAAAGAGCGAGAATGCATGTCAGACTTTTACTGACTAAAACCCACCTACGTCCGTTCTTAGGGAGTTGTCATATTTTTTTATTTTGTTTTTTTCTCTCTCTCTCCACTCGTTTAACTTTGTTTTATTACTTCTCTTTTGTTTTTGATTTGACACGATAATTAAGTCAATTTTAACACTAGTCATTCTAGTGATTTTATTTAAGCATCCTACAGTTAATCTGTGAACAGCACTGTGAGTTACTATATTGTTTATATGTTTTGTGTACCTGCCCCCCTAGTCAAGTTACAACCGTTTCGTTTCGATTCTCATTTCGTTAATCGCCTCGAGTCGGCCACGCCTCCTATTCCTTTGTTCTTACCATGTGACTGAGCGTTGAGGTGACGTTAGAATAAAGGAATCGAAGGCGTGGCCTACTCGAGGCGATCGACGAAAAGAGAATCGAAACGAAACGGTTGCAACTTGACTAGGGGGGCTATACTACCTAAGTTTTTGTAGCTGTTTGCTGACCCTTTCTACAAAAATAAAATAAAATAAAAATGCCACTCTTTCAGAATTATTTTAATCTGATAATGGCTTTAGAGCAAAAAAGTTGGTCTCTATATCTTTGTACAAAATACAGTACTCTGAATAAAGTATCGAATACAGTATCTCAATGAGCGACTTTCATTGTGCGTACAGCTAAGGAGTAGAATTCTTTGCCGGAATCTGTGTTTCCTGATGGCTACAACCCGGGAGTCTTTAAGTCAAGAGTGAATAGGTTACTTCTAGGTAAGCACGCTCCATCGTCGACCGCATCGTCGCTTTCCATCAGATGAGATAGCGGTCAAGCGCGAACCTATCAACAATAAAAAAAATACTGCAGGATCTAGAAGTATGGAATTCCTCTCAGGCCCGAGTGTACCGAATTCTGTACACCTCGGTACCAGTTAACTTAATCCTTATTTTTACGTAATAAGGTTTAAGTTAGCTGGTATTAGGTGTCCCGTATTCGATACACTGGTGCATGAGAGGTAACCTTCTTTAGCTGAACTTTTTGGCAACTTTCAGCAAAACTCAGCGAGTTTATTACAATATTTGCATTTAAAGTAAAATAATTTAAAAAATTCTTTAAGTACTCAAAAAGGTGCCTATTCATACATCCTAATAGCATAGCATAGCATAGTCGGCCTTATAATGTTCCCACACACATACACACACACACATCACCACACACCACATCCTAATATATCATTAAAAATACACATTTCATGGTGACCTCACCTTCCGCATGACGCAGTTCCTCACCGGACATGGTAAGTTCGGAAGGTTCCTGCACCAAATTCGTGCAGAAGAAACACCCGAGTGTCACCATTGTGTAGGCTGCCCGGAACACGGTGGAGCATACGGTGGAAGTGTGCTCCACTTGGGCGGAGCACCGCCGTATCCTCGTGGGGGCGCTCGGCGATAAAGGACCTCTCACACCGGGCCCTGTTACAGGCCATGGTCCGGAGTGAGGAGGAATGGCCGACAGTCGCCATCTTCTGCGAATGTAATGCTAGCGAAGGAGGTGGTCGCACGTGTGAGGGTACGACCCTCATGCCCCACCTGCCGGGATCCAGATTCCGATTTCCAGCCACCATAGGCGTGAACTTAGGGACTGCGAGCAATGGGTAGCTCGCCGTTGGCCGTCCGGTAACCGTCTGAAACGAACTCAAGTCGTCGACGGCGCGTAGTAAGGAGATATCAGCAAACCGTAGGGGCAAAGAAGGATCAGGAGTGAGTTTTAGCCAGTAAAAGTCTGACACGCCCTCTTGCTCCGGCCACGTGCGAGAGAACTTATTAGATGATTTTCCCACCTAAAAAAACAAAACATGCACATTTAACCTGCTTCGATTGTCTCGTAGTCACAAGTGCGACTGCTGAACCGGAGGTCCTATGTTCGTTTCCTGGGTCAGGCAAAAAGTACTATTGGGCTTTTACATTAAGGATTACTCTGTAGCTGCTCGAGGTTTAGAAGGTGGTGTTATGATACCCCCATGCTTCGGAAAGCACATAATACTGCTGGTACGCAGTTGATGCTCGGTCGCTTCGGATTGCCATCCTACTGAACTGTGAGAGTAAAGGAACAAATAGAAAAAACTGGGCAAGAACAAATCCAACTCGTGCACTGAGGGTCCTGTACAAACTTACCTATGTAAATAGTTCAATTCCCGAATGGAGTTTGTAAAAATTTTCCGAACAAAAAATGTTCCTTGTGTTATGCCAAATTTCAGGATTCTGGGTCAACGGGAAGTACCCTATGAATTTTGATTCCCTTGAGAGTGTCGAAATATACGTTTTTTGCGACATAAACGGCCGTATCTTTTATTTTTGTTAACTTAGAAATTTGATTTTTTCACAGCTTCAAGGGACCGCAGATCTGAGTACCTATATGATTTTAATTTAATCGATACCGCCATGCGTTCCCGAGATAAAGGATCTTGACAGACAGATAGACGGACGGACAACAAAGTGATCCTATAAGTGTTCCGTTTTTTCCTTTTGAGGTATGGTTTTTTTTTTAATACATAATAATCATTTGACATATAGTAACTTTGTAAAGTAAACTATGTATAATATGTATTTGCATGCTGTGATATAAGCAAAATGTGTATGCTCTAATGATTTCTGACAAAACATCTTTGTACACCATGTTTTATGAAAATAAAATTGATTGATTGGTTGGAACCCTAAACAAGGGAAGAGTACACCTGTGTTTCAGCACACGCTTGAGCACTCTGTCTCCTATAAACCTTGCTAATTTTCCTTGAGATTGATCAACATGATCAGAATGAAAGGTCGGGATGAATATTATTATCTTTTTAAATTACCTATATTTTTTGATTATTTTAAAAAGAAAAATCGTTTATTCTTTTTTCTTTCGTTTTAAATTATGCAATAACTAGGCATTTTTTGTCTTGATCCATCACTTGCCTAACACCGCCCACTCTTCCGCTATCAAAACTCCAATTCAGCATTTGTACCAATTAAACTATTACCAAAGAGACGACCTTCGTTCGCTTAACTTGAAATTAATTATTTCTATTGTACCTAGAACACATTTAAAACCAACTCTAACATGCATTTTCGAAAATGGAAAATAGTCTTTACCCAGTCGTGATAAGGATGGTGATGATGGTAAATTAATGTGGTAATAGTTTAATCCAATAACAAAATGCTCGTCGGACGCGCTTGTCAGTGCTCAAGAGCATGATTTTTGTGCTGTTAGCGGGTTCTTTATCGATAATCGCTAGCGAAAGTAGTTTCGAACGTAGTTTAGAATCATTTGAAAGGATCGGTGAACTGAAAGCCTGTTGTGGGAGTTTGCTGGACGCAAGAAGCTCAGAGCTGGTTGATGTGAAGAAAGTGAGTGTGAGGAAAGAAAGTTTTTTTCGGTTAAATTGTAGTGCATTCTAAAACGACAAGCATTTTTTCTATGGTGATTTTTGAAACAATTATTTTATTTACCCAAAGGGTTAATTAATCGAGCGTCGATTGTACATACGGTTGTAGATTTGAGTTGGCTATGCTCGGAGTTTCCTTGCGTGATTGGATCAGAAATGCAAATATTCGCAGGAGAACACAGGGCACATTGCTCGCAGAACAGATGGTCGAAGGGGCTGACAGTTTTAGAGTGGCGACCACGTAACGGAAGACGCAGCGTTAAAAGGCCTCCTATAAGGGTATATGGTAATGATAAATGATATTTATTTTGCAAATAGGTTTTTCACACACACACTCGTCAATTTTTTTATCAATTTAAATTACTAGATGAAACCGGTGTTTCCTAGCTGACTACCCTGAGAAGAAACACCGAAACAAACACAGGGGTCAAAGTCTCTTTTAAAGTCCATACAGCAAACATGTAATGGTCAAATCATATGAGAACCATGCAGGTTGAAGTCTGAGATGATCTTTTGAAGAAAGAACTACACAGTTCTGAGCGGACCTGTTCAGTCTGTGCAAGCCTTCTTCAGTATTCGTGTAGCTCAACTCAGAACTACTAAGGAGCTCAACGACTTGATGAACAATACCAAAGAAAGGACATTGGGTAGGCCGCAAAAAGTACTCAAAACGTAATGATACCGATGACCTGGTGAAGGTCGCGGGAATCCGGTGGGTTTTTTTTTATTCAATCCGAGACGCATAAGTCCCGTCATTGTGGTATGATACTTGGGTGAGGCTTACCAAAAAAAAACTTTTTACTTTTTTGGGTTAGGTTTTTCGTCCAGCTGTGGCTACTTTCAGCGAAAATGATAATGATGATAATTTACTACTGAATTTTCTTGACATCTTAACCTTACCTTAGTAGAGCAGTGGTGGCCGAATGGTAACGGCCCCGACTTACGAGTTGTAGGTCGCGGGTTCAAACCCAGCCAGGCGCATTACTACACGAAAACATCGTGAGGAAACCGGCATGTCCTAGAACCAAAAATTTGAAGACATGTGACATTCACCAAACCGCATTGGGCCCGCGGTGGATTACGGCCCATTCCCTCTCCTAGAAAGGAGGCCTGAGTCCCAGCAGTGGGAACATTAAAAAGGCTGATAATGCTAATGCTTAACCTTAATCATTTTCCAATTCTTTTTACGTGAAATAACATTTATTTAATTTTACAAATATGTACCTACGTGTTTCATATGTCTCTTATTTCGAAAATCGTTTATCGACAACACCACCTCCCTACCTTTCAGCCTCACATTATAAAGAGCACTCAAAAGGTACTTAAAACATCTTCAACTTAAGATTTTGATTCCCCGTGGGTGTTAAACTTGTCAAGTGTGGGTCTTGCAGCCAGTAATTACTTTCCAATCTGTACTCTGTACAAAAGGTACGGATATGGAAAATGCAAGGCTGTGCTATTAGTACTAATGAGTGATAGTGGGTGGAACCTCTGATTTGTGCATTGTTTTAGCAAGTACGGCCTCGCGTTGATTTCTTTTTTATTGATTTGTGGGTGTGTGTTTTAATTTGTTGTGTTGTGTAATTGTCTTTTTGGCAAGTGCGTAAGTTCATTTTTTATTGTTGATAGACTCGCGTTTAACTACTATATCACCTGATAGAAAGCGACTAAAAGTAACTTATTCACTAGTGGACTAATGTCAGACAGTACCTGTCTGGCAACAATCCTGAAATGAACCTATCTTATTCGCAGCCGTGAGACACACATTGTGTAAGTGTTTTTTTTTAGTTGTCTTAAATATTATTTTTACAGTTTGTGTATCCATGCGTGCCAAATAAAATATATTTTTTTCTTTTTCTTTCTTTTTCTTTTAACCTTTATGGCGCACGTGCACACACAATGTAATTGACATTTTTAATTATTGTTACTTTTTTGTCGTATGTGCTTGGTGTCTGGCGCCGAATAAATAATTTAGCTATCTATCTTAAAAATTGGATAAGTGATTGAGATTAGTCGATGAAAAGCCGTTTTTCACAAATAGAGATCAACCTGTTTCCCATCAATATGTACCCTTATTGTACTCGGTATAAATTACAGTAATTTCGGGAAGAAGTCGGTTTATCGATCAGAATTAATATGACTGGAGTACAGTTTGCTAGATCGATTATTTATAACTTATTACTCAAGATGGTTTTGGAATAATTTTCCATCAAGGTAATTTAAAAGGGGTGAGACATACTACAGCCCTTCTAAATTACGGTGACTCATTAAAACCATCTTTGGAAAGAGTCACTGCTGCCCTGAAAGGAACACGGGCGAGTTACTGACTAAAATAAAAGTCTGGTACTTTTTTTTCTGCACCCAGAGCGGAAACAGTTATTTGACCATTTCCCATCCTCCCTACAAAAGTTCCGCATGGGCATGATCTCCTTTTCTCTGTCAGCAGCCACGTGGTCAACACTGATTTAGATCAGTGTTGACCACGAGCAACACTGAGTGCTGATTCTGAATTGAATACTTAAAGTTTATGTCATAACAAATCAGTTGTGTGGTCTGGAATAGCTCGTTTATTGCTCGTTACCCAGACATTGGAGGAGGAGATTGTATCCTGAACCGATGTAGGTATGTATAAGTACTAGCCAATTGTTATCAAATAAACAACATACTCCGATTATTAAGTTCAAACCATCCTAATCCAAACAAACGTGACGTTACAATTAACAGGGCACACTAACCTTAAACAAGGACTAACCAACACAAAATCAATCATATTTGATAAGCAGTATTACTATTATTATGTCATGTAGACGTGAATACCGTGAGATCGGGTGCGCGCGCGCATGACTCATATAACGCATAGATCACGAATTAATTCTATGATTATATTATGTGTTTCTTGCTGGGTGTAAAAATCTGGATTTATAGGTAGGTTGGAGGTGGATAATAATGGTTTATATTTCATGAGTAATGTTTTTTTTAAGGTGGTCCTTTAGTTGGCCCTTTGCGTTCTAGGACCACAGGTTACCCTTTCAAAAGTCATTCTGTGGCCCCAGTAGGCTTCGGCCCTACTAGGCCCCTACGGTTTTGCTATTATCTCTTTGAGGCGCGCGTGGAACACTACGCTCCGTTGACGACTCGGGCGTTGTCCGCACGGTTCATGAGTATAATTACGTCCGGTATGCTATGAAAATTAGCTTAGTGCTTATCCTACCAGTCTAGTGAAAACTATGGATTTTCTTACCTTCCCATTACAATCAGTCTTATAATGTTCCCACTGCTGGGACTCAGACCTTCTCTCTAGGAGAGAAAATGGTGGAAGGTCACATGTTTTCAAATTTCTGATTCTAGGTCATGCCAGTTTCCTCACGATGTTTTCTTTCAGCGTTTCGACACTAGTGGTAATTAATGAAATTACACAAAGTAATGGGCCTTCAAAATTTCATACCTTTAGCATGTCCTGTAAAATTTTGAAATGTGTAATGCTATTGTTTCATTAAATGAGCGAAATGCCCTAAAAATATGATTTGTCTAAGAAAACAACAATACTTAATTATATTTATTTAACTATTCATATACACTGTATGCACATATAAAATAAAAAACAAGAAGAAGGAAATAAAATAATAGGTAAAAAGGTGATTCTTATTTCTGTAGAAATGTTTTCCAGTATACCTGAGAAAGGAGAGTATACAATAAATACATAAAAAAAGTTTGACTATCAAAATGTGTTTACGTTTTTAATCCAAGTGTCTGCTTTGGCCATTTGATAGAAAAAAAAACATCACTTATAAATACTGACTGTATTGGGAAAAGTTTTGTAAAATGTAAATTTTTCAAATGTAAAGTACTATGGAGCATTTTTACTAGGTTACAACTTGTTTGACATTACGAGCAAAGCAGTTGAGAGTTTGTCATGCTCATTCAAATGTCTCGCTGATAGTGGCACGTGACTGTCAGACTTTTGCTGATTAAAACTCACCCGTGCTCCTTTAGTCACTCTTTGCGTTCCTATTTTTACGTTTCGTGTATGCCAAACTGTTCAGATATTCAAAAACAGCACATCAAGTTGACAACATGTTGAGAATTTCATTTAGAGGAAATACTCATTCACTGAAGATAAAACATTATGAGTTTCAACCAATAATGTTTCAGAAATCAGCGATCAAAACTCCGGACCAGCTCACAAATGAGTCAGAACAGTATCAATTTTAACCCTGAACCACATAACATTCGACACCCACGGGCAGGCATGAAACGATATTATATTATTAGATACTATTTGTTTCTGCAAATTGAGGTGTGGGAATATATTTGTTACTACAATTCGGTTGCTTTATAATATGATACATTAACAGCTTTTGATTGGTGAGAGATTAGTGTTTATTGATTTGCAGGTAGTTTAGATTAGGTATACTGGATGAGGTGGACTGGTAACAGAAAATAAATAATGTTGTTAAGGCTGGGATATCTACAGGAGAACCAAGGTCACCGAAATAGCACAAAGAATTACCAAACTTAAGTGGCAATGGGCAGGGCACATTGCTCGCAGAACAAATAGCCATTGGGGTCGAAAGGTTCTGGAGTGGCGACCGCGGTAAAAGTTCATCCCGCCATCTCCTTCGTGGTTTTCCGCGACCCCGTCGCACTGTTTCAGGGCACCAGCTTTATACTACTTTGGTTTACAATTTTTCAGGCATGCGGCAGACATATCCTGCCCAGTTCCATTTCATTTGGGCTTTCTTTCTTCTTCTGGGCTTCTTTAGCCATGTGGCTACTATATTGATCTCCAAAACCAGGATAATTGATGTCAATTATCCTGTTTTTGGAGCGCAATATAGTATTTCAAAATAGATCTGTTAATTTAACAGAAAGTATATTGCGCTCCATTGATCGTTGGCAAACCTTGAGTTTGGACTTCTGGATGCTATTCGAAGACCAGGTTGTTAGGCCGGGATGGCCTAACAACCTGGTTAAAATATGACAAAATCTTGACCTATGACTCACAGTCATAGGTCAAGAAGAATAATACCTACCTGCGTATCTTTTTTCTCCTTCTCTGTCAAATCCATCCAAAGGTTGTCTGTAAAAAATCGCTTTTAGCGATAAGACCGCCCATTGTGACACCCTATTAATTTTAAGTTCCTAATGTAATTTGTATTTTTGGTGTACAATAAAGAATATATCTATCTATAATATAATATACCTACATGTCCATGAGCTTTTGTTTTAGTCCCATGGGCAACTCACCTTTGAATAGGTATTTTATGGACTAGTAGCTCTTCCAGGCGTTTTCAGACTTAACTTAACATATTTAAATCATATTATGTAAATCCAATTAAATTAGTTTCTTTATTAAGCGATCAAAAATCTAACTTAAATTCTAAGTAGGTATTACCCTTTAGAACACAAACGCGATGACACACTTAACAATTCCCAAAGTGTAACCGAATATTAAGGTAACAATGAATCTTGCAGCGTGGGTGTGTGCCTGACGCGAACTGTGCGCTTACCTTATCTAGACTAGGAGTTATTCTGGCGATAACTAATTATAATTGTTGTTATTTGAGTCACACAGAATTTTCGATACCTCCTACATTACAGGATTATCTATAATAGAGAAGAAACCATAAAGAGCGTTCGCAGGGACCGAAGTCTGCCAAATTGCTGCGGAATTATTTGAAAGGGTCTCTGCGGCTCTGGAACGCAAAGAGTCACTGAATGAACATGAGTGGGTTTTAGTTAGTAAAAGTCTGACACTCCCTCTTGCTCCACTCAGAGCGGGAGAAACTTCAGTAAAATATTACGGCCTGTTTACGACTTCGGTCTTAGCGGCGAGCGGCGCGGCGAGCGGTGCGGCATCGGTAAGCGGCCGAGCGGTGTTTCTATAATAGTTATGCCTCTTCGTTATTTAACACCGACTTCCGAAATTAAAGTTATTTTGTACTTTTAAGCGTTTTTTTTTTTACATTGTAGTCGGTTGTAATTTTTTTGTAAAAAGTTTTTTATTTTACACTTTTTAGTTGTGCTGTGTACCACCACTAAAAAATACCCCTTAATCAAATTTAAATAGTGTGCAAGTTCTATAGTAAGGTACCTATAGAATTTATTGATTAAAACATTGCATAACAATTCCAATAAGCCAAGCCCAGGCCTACTGGGACCCGGCTTCATCATCAGAATAGATCAGTTTGATATATCCCCCCTCTTCTGTCAGTCAGTCATCGACTGCACTTATATAAACAAATCAATTTTACTTGTTATGACAGTTCTTCTGTGATCCGATAAAGAGTTCCGTTCCATATCTTCGAAGTTCATCATCAAATCATAACAATATTTCTATCAGACCAACTTGAAAGCATAACCATTCAAGCAAAATTTTTTTTTTTCAAAATCGGTCCACAATTGACGAGAAATTGGTGAACATACATAAAAAAAAATACGTTCAGGCGAACATAGAACCGGAACCGGAACCTTTTTGAAGTCGGTTAAAAACAATTTCACACAAACAGCTACTTTTACTTTCAGTAAATCAAATCAATCCAAATTCTTCAAATCAATCAGAATACGCCTTCAAAATGTTTGATTACGTTAAACTTGGCCGCGATTAGATCGTGCGCACTATTACGAGGTATTCCACCAATGCGCATCCAATGTGGGAGACATTTGTGAGATAAATATCATGGGGTTACGTCACTTTTAAGGATTTAGTAGATATCTAGAATTGTTCTGATGAGCTAGTGTATCAAGATCCTTGAATAGCTGTGCCGTACTCTTGTGTCTATTGCGAGTGTCCAAATTCAACGGAAGGACGACATCGTCCATGAATTGTTGTAAAAATAATAGTGTCTAAGAGTTTTGTGGCTGTTCACTGTTTCACAAAATACAGGTTATATAACCTAGTTTGAGAGGAAGGGTTTTAAAAAAAAAAATTTTGTTCAGATTTACAACATAGGTATATACGTACCTAAAGAACTGTATAACTTCTCAACCTATTGTTTGTTTCATTATATATCTGTACTTTTTGGTAAATAAAATTAATTATTATTATTATATATTTATTATTATTATTATAATTTGTGATACTTCCCATACAACCGCTCTTAAGTGATTATGACGTTATCAAAAATCTTTCTTACATAATTTGGAAACACAGATATATTGTGGGTTAAAATCGAAATACACATTAGTGTAAAACTAATCCAGTAAAGACTTTTGAAAAGCTGATATTTTGAACAAATTGTACGTGAATTTTAGCCCTTTGTAATGTACTCACAAAAAAAAAAATAAAGAAAATATGTTTAAAGAAATCTCGTACATTTATAGAAATTCTGAACGACGAAAATGATTTTCCGAAGTTAACGAATGCCAACCGAGCATTTAGGCGCTATATCTTTTTTTTCGCGTTGCCTCTATCAAACACTAGCTTTGCCCGTGGCTTCGCCCGCGTAAATAAAATATAGCCTATGTCACTTAGGAATAGAGCAGCTTTCAATCGGTCAAAAAATTTTAGCAATCGTACCAGTACTTCCAGAGATTACCTCCTACAAACAAAATAAAACTAACTATACCTCTTTATAATATTAAGTGTACATTAAAATGGACAAAACAACAAGCTTTTTAAACATACTCAGATTGACGATAGACAGACCAGGAAATGCCTTCTGACAAACGAATCATAAGATAAATCTAGCACAGTGATGGTACCGGAAAATGTCCGTCGATATCTTTTTTTTTTTTTTATTCTTGATAGGTTCGCGCTTGACCGCTAACTCACCTGATGGAAAGCGACGATGCGGTCGACGATGGAGCGCGCTTACCTAGAAGTAACCTATTCACTCTTGACTTAAAGATTCCCGGGTTGTAGCCATCAGGAAAAACAGATTCCGGCAAGGAATTCCACTCCTTAGCTGTACGCACTATGAATGTGTTCGCAAATCGCAGGTAGACCTAGCAAATATGGTGGAAGGAACTCTACACTTACTGACAAGACTAGTCCCTATAACGATACTGGATATATTAAATAACGTAAGGGACATTTACCTAAAATGTAAAAATGTACCTTACGTTGATTGATATAAGGGTATTTTACGCAAAACGTAAAAATGTCCCTTACGTTAATTCATACTTCTGCACCCCTAGCCAAGTTGATAATCTTCAATCGTTAACGCGTTAAATAGTTGAAAACTAATCAAATGTATAGGAATGATATCATTTCAACGTTAAGTCACGTGGACAGAACAAACGAATAGAAAATTCGTAGCCAAGTTCACATCGTTCAAAATGATAGAATGAATTGTTATCGTTTCTACAATGTCCAACGCTACATCCTTTGTTATTGTAGAACGACATTGTAGAATGAGCGGCCGACTCAGGCGCGTCAACATGGCTACCAACTTATCGTTTTCTACAATTGCTGACACCGAGACGTTATCGATTCGAGAACGGAATTCGACACGAAACGGTCGTAACTTGGCTAGGGGGGCTGGTATCGATAAGCATAGCATAATCAGCCTAAGAATGTTCCTACTGCTAGGACTTAAGCCTGCGGAGAGGTGATGGGCCATAAACTACCACGCTGGTTTACTATAGGTTGGTACCCAAATATCCTAAAGTGAGAGTAATGGAATGAAGATACAGAGACATTTACCTTGCTATATGACAACACAGACTAAAAATAAATAATTGCGCTGAGCTTGACGGGGTTTGAACCCATGACGTACAACTTGTAAGTTGAGGCCGCTACCACTAGGCCACTAGTGGTGTGAACTCATCCCATACATCGTCAGTGGCGGATTTACAAATTTTCAAGGCATAGTCTATACAGTTTTTGCCGCCTTTGCCCCTCCAATTGTCATCTCCTGCATTATTTCTACAATCCAAAAATTTCGTTGAAATTACACGTAAAATAATTTCACCTCACTATCACTGTTCAAGGTTTTTTAAGTATTTTTTAGAATTCCAATTGAATTTTTCTACTCTTAGCATGTGCAATGACAAGTGAGAGAGGAAAGTCATCAGCAAAATTTGTTGCAGACTTCTATCTGTGAGACATCAGAAAACCGTCATGCAAAAATCGTTTTGATTTCTGAGGTAGCAAAAAAAAAAAAATTCGGTCCCCAAATTTGCCGCTCCAAAAATCTGCCGCCCTAGGCTCAAACCTACTCAGCCTGCTGGTAAATCCACCACTGCATATCGTTAAAATTACTATGAACACCCAATTAATTTCAAAAGTGACCTGTCCTCTAACAATATACCAAAAATTTTGCTCTTAAAGCTTTCAAACTCTACGTATATGAGATATACTCGAAATATTTCTCAAACTTGCTTGTCACAAAAAATAAACATAAACCATAAAGTTCACACGAACTGATATACCACGATCCATTAAACCTTAATCTCTTATCACACTTAATAGTAAGCAATTTAAAACTATGATTTGGGATATCAAAAATGTACAAATACCAAAATGCCTTGACCTCTTAACGGTTGGTCCATCGGTACAATTCAGTGGGAAGGTGGGTGTCTTATTATACTAGGTGTAAGCCTATTTCTGATTTAGAAATATAAGTTGATTGTCAAGAGTAATAGATGTGTCAACATGTTAGGAGATTGTAATAAAATAAGCCTTTGTTTTTTGGTATTTGTTTGTGGTAACAGATGGTATATTTTACTGAGATGTAAAATTATATTAGTCAGATTTGAGAGGTTATACTGATTTTGTTTTAATACTTACTGACTGGCCATACTAGATGATTTCTAACCAGTGGCTACAGTAGCTCTGTGCAGGTAGATTCGCGCGTAACAAGAAAGAAGATTTTTTTTAACAATTGTTACATACTAATTTAAAAACCATTAACTATAATTATATACCATTAACTAAAACAATCTGATATATGGCGGCGAAAATCTTCTCCATATCGCTGTCGGCTGATAATGCGTTCTAAAGTCTGGTGGCGTTGCCACAATTTATGGCAATATATATGGTTCTGGAATGTCAACCACGTACCGGAAGACACAGCGTTGGAAAGGCTCCCACAAAGTGGACTGATGACCTGGTGAAAGTCACGGGAATCCGACGGATGCGAAACGCCTAAGATCGTTCGTATTGGCAACCCTTGGGGGAGGCCTATGTCCAATAGATGACGTCTTTTGGCTGAAATGATGATGACCTTTTCAAAACAACGATATTACTTCATTAACCTAATCTTAAATCCAGGTTAAATAATCCTACTAAGACTGGGCCTTCAAAACATTAAGATACGCAATCAAATTGCAATGTGTAGGTATTCTTATTTAAGTGCGAGTGTATTAACCTTGCAAAGCAAATGGTCCATTCATGATTGTTCACCTACTAATGTTTTGATTATATGATCTCTGTAGCTATATTATGCACCAATTTAAAGATTTTTTCTGAAGCTGATAGCATAAGCAAGTTTAGTCCTACAATATTTCCATTACAAGAACTCAAGCCTCCTTTTAAGAGAGGAAATGGGCATAATGCTCCACAAGGACCCAGTGCGGGTTAGTGGGTGCCACATGTCTTCGAATTTTTGGTTCTAGGACATGCCGGTTTCTTCACAATGTTTTCCTTTGGCGTTTTAAATTACACAAAGTAAGGCGCTTGCTTAGATACAAATTGGCAAATTTAAGTGGTAGTGGGCAGGGCACCTTCTCGCAAGACAGATGGTCGATGGGGCTGAAAGTTCCTGGAGTGGCGACCACTTACCGGAAGACGTAGCGGTGGAAGTCCTCTCATAAGGTAGACCGACGAAATGGTGAGGGTCGCGGAAAAGAAAACCATCGATTTGAGAAGAAGAAGAATTAGAAATGACATCTGGGACCAGATGGCGGCGTAATGGTCGATCACCCATCCAAAAACTTACCCAGCCAAGCGTCGCTTACCTTGAAGCTCGAACCCTGCGTCTATTATTGTGTACTTACTATTGCTGTTATCCTTATTATATCACGAGTATATTAACCTTGTAAAGCAAATGGTCCATTCATGATTGTGCATCAACATTCATACTATATTAATTTATGTACATATAAATGCGAAAATAACTCTGTCTGTTTGTTACCTTTTTTATTGTAGATAGACTCACGCCTGACGAATATCTCACCGGAAGATAAGCGATGCTGTGGTCGACGATGGAACATGCTTGTCTAAAAGTAACCTATTTACTCTTGTCCTAAAGACACCCAACTTGTAGCTACCAGGGAACTCAGATTCTGGTAGGGACCGTCACTCCGTAGCTGTACGAATGATGAATGTGTTCCCTAAACGTTTTTATAATGCACGTGGGTGTATCTTCACATCTGAACTTCTGAGTGTATTTGGATGAAACTTGGAGGAACACAGGTAGATCATGTACAAGATTAGGACGTAGGATAGAATTTTTATTTCGAGAGAAAGTAATAATAATAAAGAAAGTAATAACTGACGAGGAACAGAGCTCCCACCTCTCTCTTGCCTTTATTGGCTGGCTTAAATGGAGATTCGCAAGAGCAAACGTGCTCGAGAGAAGGATGTATAATCCTGTAAGGTGCTGGTAGGGATCTTGACTTTACTTCCGGGATTGTCCTGATAGCCGTGGTATAGGTATCTCTCCACTCCTTAAGCACTTCAGGATATGTTGCCCTCTTGTTGCTATGTCACTTCTTGCTAGCTACCGTTTTTGGGGAACCCATTTGTTGAGTGTGCAAGTCACCCCCTTCCTTTTTATCGATGGACATTAAAAACATTGTTCAGGCAGGTGCCATAGTCTTAACATGATTCCTGGTAACCATAGCCCTATTGTTTTTGTTTTCTATATGTTGCAATAGTTTCCCACCAACCGGGGGTTGTCCTTGGATGCACTAGCACAGCGCGTACAGGGATAATCGATGGTTGATACCACGTTCCATTAAAATTTGGTTTTTTCTCTTCGTACGCCTTCCAAAGGTCCAGGACCCCAGGGTTCTGAGATATAATAACCCATAGAGTAATAATAAGTAAGTAGTAATCCGAGCCTTCGCATAATTTTTGACTTACGTGCGGAATGTGGGCAAAGCCGTTAGCAGAACTGATATTTATATAAATACTTAAGTAGTCTCTCATATAATAGCTAATGTGAATTGTAATAAAATGTTTGCAGACGAGCCTGGGCGAACGGGCTCACATAGATCTCTATCCGAACTCACGGAATACGCGAGACGTTAGCTTAGTACGGATGTTACTTTTAATTTTTAACATAAGAAGATTTTTTTCATGTGGGTTATAATCCAATGCCTTCTACCGCTCTAGGGTGGAACGAAAGAACGTGTGAAACTTTTACTGACAATAAAACCTACCCATGTCCTTCAGTTGCCCTTTGCGTTCTAGGTTAAGGATGATTTGTTAATGTGAACGTAGTTTCTGTATTTCAATAACACATTGACTGCGATCTTGTCATCACTTTCAGAGTATTCTACTAATATCATAGTTTGCACGTATCAAAGCTATCACCGTCAGGTGTCCGGACCGAGCCCAAGTCGTCGACGGTGCGTACTGTTCCACGCGCGCCTTAAGGAGATGTCAGCAACTGTAGGGGCCCGGCAGTGTCGAAGCCTACTGGGGCCAAGGGTCTGATTCTGAAAGGAAGACTCGGCCCTGGTACGAAAGGCAACGAAGAAACAGGAGTGGGTTTTTAGTCAGTAAAAGTCTGACATTATCTCCCGCCCCGCCCAAGAGCGTGTCAATGATTAATGTCATAAGATTATTTTCCGACCGAAAAAAAAAAAATCACCGTCAGGTCAAGTATCAACTTGTTTAGTTAAAAATCTTCTTGTTAGAAAAATGTTTATCAGTTTCAAATATTATTTCAGTATATAAAAAAATATTTATAATTAACAGTCAACAAGCTTTTAATATGCATAGGTAACTAAGTTTTGGCTAAAACAATAATGTTCGATTTTGGATAATCCTTATTACTTTTGACATTAATTTAATATTATATTTATTTATAGACACATTTTTAATAAATTGACTTACATTATTAATTATCTTACATTATTTTATTAAGTTTTTAATTATATGGATAGTTTCTGCATGTGACAAATCTATCGAAATTATGTATCTTATCTTCAACACAATGTTTATTAATTGTAAACAAATAAAAACACAATACAAGGTTCCAGAAAAGTTTATATACTGGATTAATAAAATGTATACTGCGATTTTGAACATAAATAAAATAAAAAAAAAAAACACAGAGTCAATATAATTTATAACAAGACAATGAACTAATTCCTTGCCGCTGAAGCCGCCTGTCAGAAGCTAATTCAGTCATAAAATCCTTCACTCTTATTATTTCTAGGACAGGTCCTCACAAATCCAACGTCCCACATTGCGTGGGCTGTGATACGCCACGTCAGCACATCTGGCACGACTCGCGGCTCCCAATGCTCCTCTGATACCATTGTCATGGGAAGTTTAGTCGTATCCGGTGATTCGCTAAACGATTTATTCTTCATTCATTCATGGAGACTTGCCTAGAAGGTTTTAATAGACGAATTATTCAGGAGACAATGTACGCGTTAGTCTTCATCTATTTATATCTCGTTTTGACACGAAATAAACAGGAGCACTCGGTTAGCATAATCAGCCTTTTAATGTTCCCACTGCTGGGACTCAGACCTCCTCTCTAGGAGAAGGAATGGGCCGTAATCCACCACGCAGGCCCAGTGCGGGTTGGGTGGTAGCCTAGCACTCGGTTGAATGTTAGTAACTTAGTGACGACCATTCGCGTTGATCTTAAAGATAAAGCAATACTTTTTAATGGTGGGAATTCATCAAATAGCTTCTCCTACTTCTCTTGTTCCTTCAGTTGCCCATTGCCTTCCACAGCCGTGGTGGTTCTTTCGAACAATACACCACAACAATACACCACAGCTTTGGCTGACATCTTGGCAGCATTGACCCTGATATCTCATTGAGATGTACGTAACACAACGTCGACCCAATCCTGGTTCTAATAAGACGGCGAGTTACCCATTGCTCGCCATCCGCAAACTCGCACCTGCGGTGGCCGGGAATTGCCTGCGACTGCGAATGCATAGGACATCTCCTGGGACAGCTGGGACACATTAATAATAATAATAATAAGGAAGTTATCATGACGAATAACTACCGGAGATTTATTGTGAAGGACGGCACGGTTGACATCTGTCGCGCATGTCACCGTCCGGGAGAATCAATTCGTCACATTATATCTGGTTGTTCTCGTCTAGCTAACGGAGAGTACTTGCATAGACACAACCTTGTAGCCAGGATTATCCATCAGCAACATGCTCTGAAATACTCTCTTGTGGAATCGGAAGTGCCGTACTATAGGTACGAGCCCGATCCAGTTCTTGATAATGGTCATATCACTTTGTACTGGGATCGGTCCATAATCACTGACAGGACTATTGTAGCCAATAAGCCTGATATAGTGGTGGTGGACCGAAGCGAGAGGCGTGCAATGATTGTTGACATATCCGTTCCGCATGACGAGAACCTCGTGAAAGCCGAGAAAGATAAACAAATCAAGTATATTGACTTGGCTCGCGAGGTTGTCGACATGTGGGATGTGGACTCGGCGATCATTGTACCGGTAGTCGTGTCGGGCAATGGCTTAATAGCCAAGAGCCTCGACCAACACCTTAGGAGGCTCGCGTTAGGCGACTGGATCAAGGGCTTGATTCAGAAAGCGGTACTCCTGGACACGGCTCGCATTGTTAGGAGGTTCCTTTCTCTGGAGCCCTGACCGCCGGTAGCTTGGACCCTGTTCCCGATACCGGTGGGGTACTATTTTTTATATTTTTAAATGTTTTTTTTATATATGTTTTAAGAAATATTTAAAAATGTACAAAATATGTATATAAAATAAATAAAGGAAATAATAATAAAAATTTCGAAGACATGACGTGACATCCAGCGATCTGAACTGGGCCTGCGTGATAGATTACGGCCCATTCCTTCTCTTGCCCTCTCCAGGACCTCCTCAGGCCTGATTCCTAGCTGTGGAAAAACTATAGGTAAGGCTGATTATACTAAGCTAAGTTCTTTTCGACTAACGTCAAATATTCAAAATATATTTTTTTTCACATCGGCCTACATGGGCACTTATAAAACATCAGAAGCTAGTGACACACACACACTCAGACACAGTGACAGACACTTCGAATTTTTGAAGGCATTGTATTCTGTATTTTTTTTTTGGGAAATCATCTAATGACATCTCTCGCCCTTGGGCGGGCGCGAGGGCGTGTCAGACTTTTACTGACTAAAGCCAACTCGTTTGTTCCTTCTCTGCCTTGCGTTCCAGGGCCCCGGGGTTCATTTTCACTTAACCCATGGCCCCAGTAGGCTTCGACCCTGCTGGGCCCCTACTATTTGCTGACATCTCCTTGAGGCGCGCGTGGAACACTACGCGCCGTCGACGACTTGGGCTCGGTCCGGACGGTTACCGGAAGACCGGACGATCGGCCGACGTGCCACCCATTGCTCGCCGTCTGCAAGCCTGCGCCTACGGTGGCTGGAAATCGGGTTCTGGATCCGAGCGGCTGGGGCGTGAGGGCTGTTCCCTCGCACATGCGGCCGTCTCCTTTGCTAACATTACTGCTTCGCAGAAGGTAGCCACTGCCTGCCACTCCTCCTTGTTTTGGACCATGGCCTGTACTAAGGCCCGGTGCGAGAGGTCGTTGCCGCCGATCGCTCCTACGAGGACACGACGGTGCTCTTCCCAATTTGTATTCTGTACTGTGTTTTCAAAACTAGAATAATACTTATAACGATTCAATTGTATTTTGTAACCGAATCATGATAGTTTCCGTGTGATCTTTCCCGTGACGGAGCTAATGACTTTGACAACATTTTTATACGATTCAGTCAAGGGTGAGCATGTCAACTTGTAATAAAACGTTTTATTTCTTGCTAATTGAGCAATGTGAAATTTTTTTTTTTGAGCAATGTGAATTAATTGTTAGATTTTTGTGTGCATCAGCTGAAATAACTGCTAAATCGATATGAGAGATCACTAGAGAAAGTACTTTTCTTTTCCAAAGTCTTACAACAGTGATCTTTTGATGACTCAGTTGGAGCAGCGGTGAGGGAATAGCTGCATGTTGCGTGTTTGATTCCCACACGGAATAAAATGTTTGTATGGCCTATTACCTATAGCTGTTTGGGGATCTTCTCCTAAAGGCCAATTGTCGTAATTAAAATTCAAGTCACCACTAACAAGTCATAATTGACGAGACATTAAATCATTCAATGCTGAGTTCAAAACCTCAGGTTAAGTAAATAATCATTTATTGCGCAAAAAGATATATGCCTATAAGTAAAATCAGTGATGAAATACCAAAAATGAGAGTGGCTATTTCAAATAAATAATAATACATTTATTATCACTAGTACATTTTATTATCGTTATGAGAACACAAATATGTAAAAATCAAAATTACTAAAATAAAACCAAATATGAATTAAAATTACAATCACATTTAAAAACAGAATATAATAAAAATAAAATTACACAAATAAGATCACTGTTCTCCAAACTAGGAAACAATTCTGTATCTTGAAGAACAGTATAGATATAGGTTTAATAGATTGTAGTTACCCACCTATTTACCCACGGACCCCTAATCGACCAGGTGTCACTTTAGGAAGTGTCATCCGTTAGTGACCTCTATCCGGCACTTTTTGCTTTTCACACCATCAACTAATACGTGATGGGTTTTTAATAAATGTCATCGAAACCATTCAGTCGACCTCTGCAATTACTTGCTTATTACAGAAGATATAGAGTGGCGATGAGCTGGGAACGGTTTTATTTTTTAGTCTTTTTAGTCGAATTGCGGAACTAAGGTATTATTAGTTTGTTTTGTGGACTTTTAACAGAACAAGGGTCTCGTATTTGTGCTCGCTGTGTTTCGCTTTACAATTTGTAAAATTTATTTGGATTTAGTGGAGGGCTTTGTCCAGCCGTAGGACATTGTTTTTTTACTCCTGTATTTAGGGACTTTAACCTAGAATTGAAAGAAGTATTGGCGTGGCATCAACATGGGTAGACAACATTGTTGCAATTGAACGAAGCTGGCATAGGTAGGAATTCAAATCAAATCAAAAAATCTATATTTCTTAACAAAATAGTTTACATTAGTAGGTGATTGGAGCCTCCTTTTAAGCATTTAATGCCTGTATTGGGAGACTCCGCTCTTCCACATCAATATACAATTATATATATATTTAATAATTAAGATATAACGCATGCTTTGTGTGTTTGCGTGTGTGTGTGAGGGTGTGTTTGTGTTTTTGAGTGTAATTGGAGTATGGGATGACCTATGCTCAGCAGTAGGCAAAGTCAGGATGTGGATGATGGTGATGGGTAATCTTGCAGTAAACGGTATTACAGTACGGCTGGAGCAGTGGTTGAGCGATCTACTGCTGCTGTATGTGCCGCAGGTTCGATTCCCGCGCGGAACAAAATATTTTTATAGCCTACAGCTGATACACAGTTGTTCCGGGGTTGGGTGTTTTGATTAATGTGAGTTTACATGTTTTGGAACGCATCCACAATACAGAACTAATTTTTATCGTGGGGCAACTTATTTCTTTTTTAGGCTCCTCGCCCACGGCGACTTTTTGTAGCGATGCAGTCGCGCGTTTCGTAAGCGCGCGACAGCATCGCTTCTAACGCGCGTTAGTCGCATTTGAAAGTGTTATAGAAAAGATGCCAACGCGCTACTAACGCGCTACAGCTTCGCGACTGTATCAATGCAAACGCGCGAAAGTAAAGTATATAAAAAAATAAAACTTGTGGGTAATCCTGAATGTAAGGGAATCGTTTACAGTTCATCAAAATATCTTGTTCTTAAGAATTTAGTAAAACTAAGTATCATTAAGTAGTTTTAAAGGATTTTACCGATAATTGTTGTTGTTGTGCATTGATTTAAGGGTCTGCGAAATTATTACTGTTTTGGTGTACAATCAAGTTTACTCTATATATAGCATAATCAGCCTTTTATTGTTCCCAATGTTGGGACTCAGACCTCCTCTCTAGGAGAGGGCATGGGCCGTAATCCACCATGCGGGCCCAGTGCGGGTTGGTGAATGTCACATATTTTTGGTTCTAGGACATGCCGGTTTCCTCACGATATTTTCCTTCACCGTTTTGAGAGCAGTGGTGATGAAATAAATTATACAAAGTAATGCGCCTGGCTGGGTTTGAACCCGCGACTTACAACTCGTAAGTCGGGGCCGTTACCACTCGGCCACCACTGCTCTCAAAGTTTATTTTATTCTATTGTATTGTTATTTAATGTTCAGTCAGTTTTTTTGTTTCAAAATAAAAGCACTGATAAAAAACTATGTTCTATTTAGTAACCGCTACAAGATTTACAATCAAGATCGTTACTTTATCAGTCTTATCTATTTTATATTTTACATTACCGACCAACAGCTATTAAAAAAGAACACTTTAACTATTTAGTTTAAATAAATATATTGAAATTCAAACTGTAATGGCGACCGGCGTGGTATCTAGAAAAATATGTCTAAAAATAAAACAAAATAAGGACAAAATTAATATTATCGTGTACAAAAATTGTCTCACTAATTAACCATAATGATAGTCTATTTAAATACCAATATGCGATAGCAGACGCCATTGCGTAATTACTATGTATGAAAAATACGAGTGCCATAATAAAAACAAACTTTTCTTACATCTCCAAAACTGTAAATTATTCAAAAATGGCTCGTAATGCGTCGGGTTTAGAGTCAAGGAGATAATTATTAGGTTTTAAAAAATAGTACCAGTGTTAACTCAGTAGATAATCAACCACCTGTACTGGTGACACATGGTCGTATAAGCTAGCTAGCATATTCGTTTTGCGTACATCGTCCATATCTACTCAGAAATTTTGAAAAAGTTCAGAAATGTCTTAGCATAGGTAGCATAATCAGCCTTTTTTAATGTTCCCACTGCTGGGACTCAGGCCTCCTCTCTAGGAGAGGGAAAGGGCCGTAATCCACCACGCGGGCCCAGTGCGGGTTGGTGGATGTCACATGTCTTCGAATGTTTGATTCTAGGACATGCCGGTTTCCTCACGATGTTTTCCTTCACCGTTTTGAGAGCAGTGGTGATGAAATAAATTACACAAAGTAATGCGCCTGGCTGGGTTTGAACCCGCGACCTACAACTCGTAAGTCGGGGCCGTTACCACTCGGCCACCACTGCTCTATAGTATAATATTGATTTATAATAGGTATTAGTTTCTACCAGCTAGCGGCTCTGCCTGCGTCAAACTAGAAAATTGCCACAAGGGAACATATTCCAAAAATATCCTATTTGGTATTCCAGGACATGATAAACCCATGTAACAAATCCGTTCAGCCGTTTTTGCGTAAAGAAGTACCAAGTACCTCTTTTGCTTTTGACTGGCCTGTTGGTTAGTGGCCCTGACTGCTATGCCGGAGGTCGTGGGTTCCCATCCTGGAGCAATGAGGACGATCATTTGATCTGTGCCTGGGTGTAATTTATCTATAATATGTAATATGTTTATCAATTGTCTCGTAGTCATAACACAAGCTCTGCTTAGCTTGAGACTGGGCGGCGTTGTGTGATATTCTTATTATTACTATATTATTGAGGAATAATTAAGACCATCTTTGTAGAGTGACTTTTTTACTAGTGCATAAAATTTTTGTAAATCAATAAATAAACAAAGGGCAACTGAAAGAAAACGGATAGGTTTATTTAGTAAAATTTGAACGATCTCTTTTGCTCCACACAGAGCTGTAAACATTATTTGATAAAACTCAACCTAAAAAAAGTAACATGTAGCGTTTCATACTCTCAACAAGTTCGCCATCCTACCTCCCCATAACACTCAAGTCTTAAAGCAAAAAATAATAAGTCAGAGTGCTACACTAATGCGTTAGCTGATACTCCTATCTCCTCGATTTGTGCACCACAACTTGCATAAAATCATTTTTATTAACACACGCTTGTCGATATAAGGAGAGCATCTCAACCGATGTTGACATTTCGATTCGTTATGGAGCTACTAGTTTTTAATTTTCCTACTTAATGTATGGTAATGGTAGGTGGTATCTTTTTGATGTGAATCAAGGGTGTGTTGAATGGATGTGGATGATGGTTCAGAATATGGATGTTATGTATCATTTAACTCTCCTTTGATGTGCTAAGTTAATTTGCTTAATGAGGAGCGAGTAGTATGGGTCGTAATTAAAATAATTAGGTGCTAATTGGAATATAGTGGTAAGATGCGGGGTTTTTTAATCATTTTGAGCGTAGTTATGTCATCTGGGAAATATGTTGGAGTATATTTTATACAAGAGAGCAAGAGCAGTGGTGGCCGAGTAGTAACGGCCCCGACTTACAAGTTGCAGGTCGGGGGTTCAAACCCAGCCAGGCGCATTGCTTTGTGTAATTTATTTCATCACCACTGCTCTCAAAACGGTGAAGGAAAACATCGTGAGGAAACCGGCATGTCCTAGAACCAAAAATTCGAAGACATGTGACATTCACCAACCTGCACTGGGCCCGCGTGGTGGATTACGGCCCATTCCTTCTCCTAGAGAGAGGAGGCCTGAGTCCCAAAAGTGGGAACATTAAAAGGCTGATTATGCTATTATATATATATACTATACTTGACTAGCTTCTGCCTGTGGCTTCGGCCGCATGCAAGTAGGTTCCTCTATACGGAACCCTGTTTCATGAATTGAAATACTGTAAATTTTGTTTAAAAGGAAAAATTGTGCAAAAAATCACGTTCCTAGTCCCAGTAGTTTTGGCTGTGCGTTGATATGTCAGTCAGTCAGTTTTTCCTTATATATGTATAGATAGTGGAATCATATTTTGATATAAACAACATTCCGTTGACAACACGGTTAGGGCCAGGTTGGTTCCGTGTCGATTCGATTCCCGCTTGATACAAATGTTGATCATCATCATCATTTCAGCCGAAAGACGTCCACTGCTGGACATAGGCCTCCCCCAAGCGTCGCCACAACGAACGGTCCTGTGCGTCTCGCATCCATCGGACTCCCGCAACCGTTACCAAGTCATCGGTCCACCTTGTAGGAGGCCTTCCAACGCTACGTCTTCCGGTACGTGGTCGCCATTCCAGAACCTTTCGGCCCCAACGGCCATCTGTTTTGCGAGCAATGTGCCCTGCCCATTGCCACTTTAGTTTGGCAATTCTTCGTGCTATGTCGGCAACCTTGGTTCTCCTGCGGATATCCTCATTCCTGATTCAAACACGACATTTCCAAATATTGATATGACCTACAAATAGTGGTTCCGGGTCAGTGTGTCTTCTGTGGGTTTATATGGTTGTGATTGCTTCTACGATATATGAGTAATTTTTACTGTGCGGTATGATAAATAAAAGTAATAGATTTTCATTATTTTCCAACCCTTATCCCTGCAGGCGGTCGCTTCCTTCTGCGAAGCAGTAATGCTAGCAAAGGAGGCGGCCGCACGCGCGAGGGAACGCCTCTTACGCCCCAGCCGCCGGGATTCCGATCCCGATTTTCAGCCACCGTAAGCGCGGGCTTGCAAACGGCGAGCAATGGGTAGGTCGCCGTCCGACCGTCCGGTAATCGTCCGGACCGAGCTCAAATCGTCGACGGCGCGTAGTGTTCCACGCGCGCCTCAAGAAGATGTCAATAAACCGTAGGGGCCCAGCAGGGTCAAAGCCTACTGGGGCCATGGGTTAAGTGAAAATGAACCCTGGGGCCCTGGAACGCAAGGCAAAGAAGGAACAAACGAGAGGGTTTCAGTCAGTAAAAGTCTGACATGCAATCGCGCTCCGCCCAAGAGCGGGAGATGTCATTGGATGATTTTCCCACCGAAAAAAAAACCCTTATCCCTTGTTACTTGCAATCGACGCAATAACAGTTTTTTTTTTTCATTCTGCGATAACAGACTCTCTTTTCTTTCATACCAATCCTCACAAAATCCATCGATCTATTCATATCATTTTATCATCAAAGTTACACAACATGTAATATAATAAATATGTTTAGAATCGGCTACTGGATCGAATACAGCAATTTTTAGATTGATTAATTTGTTACCTAAATATTAAAAAAAAAAAACAAGTTTTGATAAATTCGTGATGAATTTTGCTAACGTCAATAGTATAATTTTGCTAACGTCAATAGTATATTTGTGTACGTGCGTGTGTAATGCGCCACCAATGTAGTCTGTTGATGCCATATTATTTTACTACAATTAGTATAACTAATTTCTTAGAAAAATACACTACATAAGTGCACTTCAGTGCTTACATTATGACTGTAACTTAATTTTCTAATTGGTATGTTATTTTCTATATGGTATGGCGAGCATTATTCGAGTTACATGTTGTAGATACAGCTCAATAACAAAATCAAATGGCAAACCAAAATTGCATCTAAAATGGTGACAATGTGTTTATTAGCGACAGCACATCATCTATTAAAATCACTGTCTCTGTTTGAATTTAAGTAAGAAACTACAAAACAGCACACCATAAACCCAAGCACCATGGACCACCATAAACAATTCACAGAACATGGGAATCGTGAAATGGAGCCAATCAAGCGGAACACTCATACCGACACAGTTGACGATACGACTAATATTATGAAATTTTTCAAAATAATAACAATATAGCCTTAATAAGACGTCGTGAACTATAAGAACGTCCCATCACGACAAAGTTAAGGTGAGTGCAGAGAAATACAGAATTTAAATATTATGGAAATACGAGGTGAAGCGTGTGTTTTTTTTCAGTTATAGAAGAAACTGTGGAAATTTTTGCTAATGTTGTCATCATTTCAGCAGAAAGACGTTCAATGCTAGATATCCAGCCTCCCCAAAGTCTCGCATCCATCGGATTCCCACCACCCTTACTAGGTCGTTGTTCCACCTTTTGGAAGGCCTTCCAACGCTGCGTCTTTCGGTACTTGGCCGCCTCTCCAGAATGGTTCTGCGAGCAATGTACCCTGCTCACTGCCACTCAAGTTTGGCTATGTCCGTTGCTCATGTATGCTTAAATATTTTAGTTGTTGCAGCTATATGAGAGTTACCGTGAATCAAGATAAATGGCGTATGATTGGAACGGCCCATATCCAGCAGTTGTCTACTGTAGGCTGAAGATCATGATGAAGATATTTTAGAAGGAAACCTAAAAGAGTTTCTTGACTAGTTAGCACTTAGCATCAACTTGACAAAAAGTTCTTTACACTCTTCATATATTTAGAAGGCCAAAATATATCTATTCTGTGAATTACTTCACCCTGGAAAGGAGGTAAATTCACAAGCTTCAATGTTATGGATAAACCGCTTTTGAAAATTGAGAGGAGACAAAACATTGCAACAATCAGGAAGGTCAAAGACAGCATCAATTTTTTTTCAAAGTAGGTACCATTTATTTATTTATATTTTTACTGAAACAAATGATAATATTAGAGACATATAAATTACAAGTTAATGTCAACTATCACTCAACATGTTTTGAGATTGAAAAAAAAAACAAAATTCACTGCTAAATTGAATTGAGTTTTAATTTTCTATAACGCTCCCGCTCTTTAATTTTTTTTTAAGTAATACAATAATCGTTCTTAATTAGATGAATCAATCATTGTGGACCTTGCCTTGTCGAGCGGTTTTCGAACGCCCCTTGCGCTCCCATCGTAATTCCAATTCAATATTTGAACGACGCTCTGTCAACCTAACGTGTAGGTTTGTTACAAACTAAGCGTTTTGAACGTGGAAATTGTTAATAGCAATTATTTTATTTGACAATATAAAGCTTTCATTTTTACTTTAGTCTGAGAGACATACAGCATAAAAATGACTTCTGTTTTAAGTAAATTATTAAATTATTGACTACTTTTTTTAATAATATAAACCAGTGCTTGACTGCGATTCTACCTGATGGTAAACAGTGACGCAATCATTGATCGTGAATAGCACTAGTTTATTAAGAGCTTATTTACTCTAACCTTCAAGATACTTAAATTATAATCAGACGGGAAGACTGATGTAAGTACTAAATAATAATGTCTACTGTATTAAATATTATCAAATTATTGACTAATTATTGACTATCATATCAAATATTATTTACTACTATTATGTTGCAACATTCTTTTAAATTTATTATATGCCATAAGACGGATCATAGATTTACTTCAATATATAAATAGTAAAACTGTATTTTTGTTAGGTGGGAAATCATCTGATGACTTTTCCCGGTTTCAGAGGAGCGAGAGGGCGTTTTACTGACTAAACCCCACCTTCCTTCCTTCAGTTGTCACGGTAACTTTTTCAAACAATACCGTGGCCAGGGACCAACAGCTAACACTGCTTCTGGCAGCACAAAGGTACCAGAAGGACGAAGGGACGGTCACCCATCTACTAACCGAGAAGCAGCCTCGACAAAATTTATTAATCTCGGAGATCAACACCTGCGGTTGTTATCATTTAAGTACAAGTTCGACACGCGTCATTACCGTGATTATGGAAAGTGGCGGTGCGTGATCGATATTATGTTGATGTCCTGACTTTGTGTAGGATGAGCGTTTATCATTGTGATCGTGTGGCGAGTGAAACTTGCATAGGACTTAACTACTTCCTTCTTCCTCTCCAAATGATATATCTGACGTAGCCATATTATGGTACTAGGTGATATCATGAAATTGGCTATTTCATGATATCACCTAGGTTAAGGTAGGTTAGTTTTGAGGTAGCCATTTCATGAAGTGCCAACTTTTGTGTTATATGGTCGAACACATTAAGAAATGGCCAATACTACGCCATCATAATTATGGCTACAAAATATCCATTTAGAGCTTCACTTGTAAATTCTGTGCTAATATTATAAAGGTAAAAATTTATGATTATGTTTGTTATTTCTTTACACTTAAATGGCTGAAAGGATTTAGATGAAATTTGACGTACTGGTAGACTATATCTTGGAATAGTACGTAGGATACTTTTTATCCCAGGAGTATGTTTTGTCGGGATATTTTTTTTACTATTATGCGGGCAAAGCCACAGGCATCGTGTTGATTAGTAGAACAAAATAGGTATGTTGAAACCCAATTTCGGATATCATCATTGTAATCTGAGCAGAATATTATAACAACAATCTATTAGGTACTTTAGACATACATCTTTCACAGTTAGTCAACTCACATGGTCCAGATGATTACTGACACAATTCGTTCTTAATCACTTCTAGGTTATTTTCGTTTCTCTTATATAAGGGGTGACCAGATGGTTGCAAACCAACGTACTAACCAAGGTGACCTTGCTAGTTTCAATCCGTGTAGACAGCAGTTGTAAACCATGACCTTCAACGCCCTTGGTTGGGAGGCGCATTTTCCCAACCACCGAACGTGTTGGCGCATGGTTTACATCCATGTAGCCGCAACACAAACCAAACAAATAAACCAAAGTCACCTTGGTTGGAACGCTAGTTTGCAACCGTCTGGTCACCCCTTAAATCAAATTTATCTTCATATAATGTTGGCATTGGCTCCAGATACGGTTTCTAGTATGTCAATGCTGTTTACTGTCGTACTTTCAGCTGTCCTGTGGTCGTAACAGAAGCAGCGTTCCAACCGCGCGTCAAACCCGCCATGCTTCAACTCCCTTAGCTCAGTTGTCGTGCGCCGGCGCAACGATAACACGCTCCTCGCCAACAATCGTGCGACATTCCACTACTAAAGCGTTATAACTCATGAATGTTTTAATACTCCAAGTCCGCATCCGATCCCGATAATTTATTATGCTCTTCAGCTATTTTAAATAAACGGGAAGCATTGTTTCGCTTTTAAATTTTCGAGTTTTGCTGTCTCTCACGCTCTGTTTTTGTGAGGATAAGTAATTCAGAAGTTGCTGTGTTTGCTCGGGAGTTTAAAAAGCCACTTTTTCTGTACAGTATTAAAATGATTCAATGGTGAACTTCAAAAAGGTTTAACTCTGTATACTGTAATCCTTTTGTATAACCTGAAAATAAAAGAAAAATATGCGGTAAATAGATTGTTTTTTTTTTTTATTTACCACCGTACCACCATCGCCACCACCATCGTTTTGTTTTCCACCGTATGCTCCACCATGTTTTCCAGGCGGCCCGCATAATGGTGACACCGAGGCGTTTCTTCCGCCTGAATTAGGTGCCGGTACCTCCCGAACTTACCATGTGCGGTGAGGACGCCGTGATGTCTCTCCAGCCACTCCTCAAAAAGGGCTTACAGACATGATTATGGCATGCCCAATGTGCTGTCTGTTTCAGGTCATGTTGAATAAATACTCTAAATTTTTTACTGTGTTATATTAGCTGTAAGTTTTCTTAAAATTAATAAAATAAAAAAATAAAAATAAAAAAATGATTTTGCCAAGATACGGATTACAAAATGATCCCTTCAAGGTCAGTTTTTATATTTCTGTAGGTACTTTGTGTCAATCAAGAAGCAAAGGAATAACCCGTTTCCCATGAAAACAGTCTCAAACTCCCAACTTTATTACCTCAAAACAGTAAAGGCAAGTGATGGAAAGTGTTTGCTCCATATACGGTATTTATTCACAGAAACTACACCTGATTATGTGCGTTAGAACCGTTTAAGGGGAAAAGTGGACCATTTATAGGAAGTTTGTAATGCATGCAGGCGCCAAGGCGTTAGCGGCAAGTACCACTTTATAGAGTTGAAACTAGTTTATGTTATTCAATAGTCGCATTAAACCAGTAGCTGTCACTATTAGATTGCCTAATAGTGACAGCTACTGGTTTAATGCGACTCGCTATTTATTGCTTGTAAAATGTTAACGTGATCTGGAAATGAAATTGTTTCAAATATCGAAATCACAACTTGGTAGCTGTAGTTACGAGTAGCCATCTTGAAATGTAGGTGTTTGTGTCATTGCCAAAATACCAAAGTTTTTTAGGGTTCCGTACCTCAAAAGGAAAAAACCGAACCCTTAAAGGATCACTTTGTTGTCCGTCTGTTTGTCTGTATGTCAAGACCCGTTATCTCTGGAACGCGTGGAGGTATCGAGTTGAAATTAAAACTATATACTCAAGTCTGCGGTCCCTTGAAGCTGTGAAAAAATTAAACTTCTAAGTTAACGAATAAAAAGATGCGGCCGTTTATATCGCAAAAAACGTATATTTCGATAATCTCAAAGGAATCAAAATTCATAGGGTACTTCCGTTGACCCAGAAACCTGAAATTTGGCATAAAGCAAGGTTTTATAGCACAAGTATAAAAATAAATCTGAAAATTGCAAATTTGTTGTTACCTACGTCACAAAAAAAAAATACTTTTTTGCAATTCGGAAAAATCTTCGAGACTCCGTCAGGGAATTGTGATTTGTGCGGAACCCTCAGTGCGCGAGTCCGATTCGCACTTGCCCAGTTTTTGTAACTAGTACCTACTAGTCGAAGTACTTATCTCTGGAAACGTGCCTAGAAATTTTGCCCTATGAAAATAATTACTCAAAAATATTTTGTTAGTAACTAAATTCTTTTGAAAATTCGCTTTTTCTTATCTGATATGAAGCAATGTAACGGTTAGCGGTTTATGTTTCCGACTTACATGTTGTAAGTTGTCGGTTCGAATTTAGTCTATGTGCTTTGCTTTGTATAATATTATTTATTTCTTCACCACTTCTCCCAAAACGAGGAAGAAAAACATCGTAAGGAAACCAGCATGTCTTAAAACCAAAAATTCAAGAACATGTGACATCCACCAACCCACAATGGGCCCGAATAGTGGCACGTATTCCTTCTCCAAGAGAAAAGACGTAAGTCCCAGCAGTGGAAATATTATAAAGCTGATTATTCTACGTTACGGATTTAAACTACATTTTATATTGTTTTATTTGAACGCGCTAATTTCAAAAACTTTTCGAATTGGAAAAACATTTTAGTGTTGGACAACCCATTTATCGAAACAGGCTACAACGTTGCGACTAATAGAATCGAAGTAGTAACCAATTACACGGGGGACAGATAGTCTGACATAAAATACTCTATACACTTCTTGACAAATTTAAATTATTTAATAAACATAATGTGTGGTGTGACGAGAATGGATAAAGTGAGAAATGAATATATAAGGGGAAGTTTGAAAGTGGCGCCAGTGACTGAAAAGTTGAAAGGGAATCGTTTGTCTTGGTAAGGTCATTTGAAGAGGAGGGATGAAAAGCATGTTACTAAAAGAGTTATAAGTATACATGTGGATGGGTGGAAAGGGAGAGGGAGACCAAAGAAAAGATGGATGGATTGTGTGAGAAGTGATATGAAAGAAAAGGGAGTTAGTGATAGCGTGACGAGTGACAGGACAGAATGGAAGAAAAAAACGTGTTGCGCTGACCCCAAATGAAACGGGACAAGAGCAGGAAGATGATGAGTAGACATCCGCAATCTGCTCTATTTTTTCCAACATCAGACTTCTTAGTAGCATTTAATCTCCATGTTAGCTATCTGGCTGGGTATTATCGGTTCATCCGCAACGTATCGACGCCATTACGGCTAGTCTTGTGATGTTATTAAGTAAAGTAAGATTGTTTTTTTAAGTCTAGAGCAGGGACAGCGAATCGAAAGTTATTAGAGAACCTACCAAAAAAATAAGGTGGCCATGACATACCGCCAAAGATTTTACACTTTGTAAGTAATAGACCAACTTTAAAACTAAATGCTTTTTAAATCTTAACTTGTAATTTTAAATTCATATCCTAATGTTTACAGTTGTTTACTTATTTAACGAAATAAAAATAAAAATTCAACAAATCACAATTATTGTATCTTACACAAGCATGCCCGAATTATTTACTGCGTGCCACCACTTGCACACGAGCCATATAGGTTCGCTATTCCATCCCTGATCTAGGGAGTAAGATTCGATCTTGACGAGGTGTTTGAGTGTAATCGTAATTTATCTATAATAATATGTATGTATTTAGAAATATTTAGGTATGTTTATTGTCTAGTACTCATAACACAAGCTCTGCTTAGCTTGGGACTAGACGGCGTTGTGTGATAGTTGTGTGAATATAAAAAATATTTAAAAAAAAAATCATGAGTTCTCTTGTGAATCTGAGATTTTTTGATATTAATGACGCTGTCATGCCTCAACTGTTGAACGGAACGGGGTAGATCATAGCCTAGAATAAGACATAGGATTTTAACTGAAGAGTAAGTACATCGGGATAATTTTATTAACGCAAACTAAAACCCTGATATAAGCTAGTTTTATTTAAATAATTCTACCTTTTAATCAAAATCTTAGAAGAAATCTTCTAGTTGGCAAGTGGCCTCCAGAAAAAAAAAACTTGGACTAATAATGTTTATTGTTTTTTCTATCGCGTTTTTTATTATTATTTTTTTATACTTCATTCTTCGTTCGTTGATTCTAGTGAATATTACCCTGACAACATGCTGATTACTTAAGTGGCCAGTTTATATAAAGAATCCTATCTATTTATTTATTTATTTATTCTTTATGCACAAAGGAGTACAGAGGCGGACTTCATGCCTTAAGGCATTTTCTACCAGTCAACCTTTGGGTGATGCAGAGACAAATAGTGGTAGGTGCAATATTACCATTACATATTATAAAATTCTTTATGGAAACACATACCTATAAACTACAAATACGCTATCACTGTCGCTGTTATTCGCTATATATGTTTCAGTACTAAACATTTATCAACTCAACAACAATCAATCACTGAGAAATCTCCTCAAAAATAATCCTAGCTTTAAAGTAAAATAAATCTTTAAATAAAACTCACAAAATTGTGAACAATTCTCTCACATAGCACGGAGCGTGTCTCCGCTCCCTGTATGGATGGTATCGGGGTTCGATTCCCGGTGAATGGGCAATGTTCCATTCAGTGCACACCCGTCTCCAGTACACGCTATGTCGTTTTGTTTGCCCGTTTATCTGCTGGTTTAAGTTACAAGAAAATGGCTGGAAGTTTAGTTAAAAGGTCTGTCTGAATTAAGATAAATTGAATTCCTGTAAAGGGTAGACGTAAGACGTGTACAGTGGTGGTTCAGTAACGGCCCCGACTTACGAGTTGTAGGTCGCGGGTTCTATCCCAGCCAGGCGTACGGTTTCATGTAATTTATTTCATTAACACTGCTCTGAAAACGGTAAAAAAACATCATGAGGAAACTGACATGTCCTAGAACCAAATATTTGAAGACATGTGATATTTATATCAACCCTACTATATTATAATCTATCTAATCTATATCTATAATCCACCACGAGGGCCCCCTCGTGGTGGTGGTGGATTACGGCCCTTTCCATAGGGTACGCGGCTGGTTGTATATGTTCAAATACCGCAGAAAAATTTGATTGCGCGATGTAGGATTCGTATGACGTCAGGATTTTAGTTCGTATGTGGCTACACAGATGTCTGTAAAAATGTATGCTTTAGCAGAGGTATGAGATAATTGACCAACCATTCACTGACTGACCATCGTTTATGTATGTACGCGTGTGTTTGTTTGCCTGCACTAATAGGTATGTGATCTGTCTGTGAGTGGCGTCTCTAAGTGCGGCTATTTTGATACTACATTATTTTGTTACCTTAGGTTTATACTTGTATGTGTTATTAAAACAAATATATAAATAACTACACAGGCTAAGTGGCAATTCCATTTTTTTGGGGTCGGGTTTTTTTGAGTTGAAGAATCATCAAATACCTTCTCTCGTTCTACGGTGGAGCGAGAGGGCGTGTCAGACTTCTACTGACTATAATCCATCTGTGTCTTTCAGTTGCTTTTTGCGTTCTAGGACCACGGTAACTCTTCCGGAAATTCCCGTGGCCCTAGCGGGCTTCGGCCCTACTGAGACCCTACGGATTTGCCGTTTTGAGGAGCGCGTGGAACACTACACGCCGCCAATACCTCAGGCTTGGTCCTCGCCTCGGACGGAGAGTTGCCCATTACTCATCGTTGAGGATGACCATTTCCTCACGGATTCTACTAAATGTCGTTCTATTTAGGTACACTATGATTTAAGTTTCAAGTGTTGAGCAATGAGCAAGTTGATTCATTCGTAAATCTTTGACAGACATTATGGACAATTAGAAGCCACAGTGTCTGAGTAGTGGTCTTGCCGTGGACTAGTGTGTTTCCCAGTTACGTAGAGGTCAGATGGGCAGTCGATCCATGTAAAATAATGTATTCAGCTCCTTCTCATTAGGCAGAAAGCTGATTTCAACACAGTTTGAGAAAGGCTTAGCCTGAAGTCGAGCGACAATAAGCACTAACATAGGTTGTAAGCTCAATTGTTACTAACATTCTATATGTTACTAGCTCTTGCTAGAGGCTTCGCCCGCGTGAAAATAGGTTTCTCCATACAAACTTCCAACCCCCGTTTTACCCCCTTGAGGGTAAAGTTCTTAGCGGATGTCTACACCCTATAAAGAACCTACCTGCCAAATTTTAAGTTTGTAGGTGTTATAGTTTCTGAGATTTCATGATTAATCAGTGAGTTGTATTTCGCTTTTATATATATAGATTTTATTTTATGTTGTTCTAGACTGTTATTCAGGATCGGTCATTGTGGTGACACCCCTTGTGGGGGAGGCTTATACCGTGTGGATGTCTTTTAGCTGAAACAGTGATGATGGACTATATTGTGTGTTAAATAAATAAATAATTATTATTTAATAGAAAATATCAGTCAACCAACATGATACTTCTGTAGCGAAATCTATGACGTCACATACTAACTAAAATTCGATTTCGAATCCTACATCGCGGTATTAGAGCTCTTCACGCGATTAAAACTTATACAACAACCCAAAATCAACTAATGGACAGTTGCCTGGACCAGACTCAAGACCCATCTGGTCAAAAGAACCTCTTTTTAGGGTTTCGTACCTCAAAAAAAAAACGGAACTCTTATAAGATCACTTTGTTGTCCGTCCGTCTGTCTGTCGGTCAAGACCCTTTCTCTCGGGAATGAGTGAAGGTATCCAGTTAAAATTAAAACCATATACTCAGGTCTGCGGTCCCTTGAAGCTGTGAATAAATCAAACTTCTAAGTTACCTAAAAAAAAAAGTTACGGCCTTTTATGTCGCAAAAAACGTATATTTCAACTCTCAAGTAAATCAAAATTCATAGGGTACTTCCCGTTGACCCAGAATCCTGAAATTTGGTATAAAGCAAGGTCTTATAGCACAAGTACAGAAATAAATCTGAAAACAGTTGTTGTCACAAAAAAAAAAACACTTTGTTGCGATTCGGAAAAATCTTCGAGATTCCATTCGCAAATTGAACTATTTACATATGTAAGTTTGAACGGAACCCTCTGTGCGCGAGTCCGATTCGCACACCAGTTTTTTCAAAGGAGGTTTGCGGGATTTTAAATCCTGTTCCGGATGCTTGTAAACTTCTGTCTTCAAACAAACAAAACCTACCACCCTGAATATTAAAGCAAGCTCAAGATACGGACTCATTTCCCAAAGCATCCTAATACCATACCGTTCTCATTACTCTGGCTCATAAATAACAATTTAGTTCTAGCTCTAACCTCACCCATTTATGCGGCATAAAACCAGGGCTAAGTCTAAGCATGGCGAATTTAACGAGCCACCATTTTGTTATACTGCTTAGCTTTGGAGGAGTTGAGCACTCGGCGATATACCCCACACATCGCTTTTTATGTTGACGGGATACATTGAACTGCAGACTTTGGATTTTGGACTTTTAAAGAACATTTAAAGATTTTTCTTTTGATTTTTTTGACGTATCTTCACCAGAAGTTTGAATAAGTAGAGTATCATCATCATCATCATTTCAGTCGAAAGACGTCCACTGCTGAACATAGGCCTCCCCCAAGTGTCGCCACAATGAACGGTCCTGTGCGTCTCGCATCCATCGGACTCCCGCAACCGTTACCAAGTCATCGGTCCACTTTATAGGAGGCCTTCCAACGCTACGTCTTCCGGTACGTGGTCGCCATTCCAGAACCTTTCGGCCCCAACGGCCATCTGTTCTGCGAGCTATGTGCCCTGCCCATTGCCACTTTAGTTTGGCGATTCTTCGTGCTATGTCGGTAACCTTGGTTCTCCTGCGGATATCCTCATTCCTGATTCGATCACGTAGAGTATATTTACGTAAATTACGAGAAAGTAATAAAAATACAGTGTTGTCTCTTTTAACCCAAAGGTTGACTGGTAGAGAATGCCTTGTTGCATTAAGTCCGCCTATGTACCACTACTGTACATGAAGCTTAAATAAATAATAAATAAATAAAAATAATAATCCAAAACTTGCCACACAACGCCATCTAGCCATAATTAGGCAGACCTTGTGGTATGAGTACTAAACCACTGATAAACAGACTTATAAATTTCTAAAATAACGCATAAATAGATAAACTAGCTTCTGCCAATGGCGTCGCCCGCGTGAATATAGGTTTCTCCATACAAACTCTAGATTGACTCGGGATGAATGGTTTCATCCCGTTAGGGGCTTTTTTTTTTTCGGTGGGAAAATCATCTTATGACATCCCCCGCCCTTGGGCGGGGCGGGAGATAGTGTCAGACTTTTACTGACTAAAAACCCACTCCTGTTCCTTCGTTGCCTTTCGTACCAGCGCCTAGTCTTCCTTTCAGAATCAGACCCTTGGCCCCAGTAGGCTTCGACCCTGCTAGGCCCCTACAGTTGCTGACATCTCCTTGAGGCGCGCGTGGAACAGCACGCGCCGTCGACGACTTGAGCTCGGTCCGGACGGTTACCGGACAGTCGGACGGCGAGCCACCCATTGCTCGCCGTCCGCAAGCCTGCGCCTACGATGGCCGGAAATCGGGATTGGAATCCCGGCGGCGATCGGGGCGTGAGGACCGTTGCCTCACGCGATCGGCCGCCTCCTTTGCTAGCATTACTGCTTCGCAGAAGGAGGCGACCGCCTGCCACTCCTCCTCGCTCCGGACCATGGGCTGTACCAAGGCCCGGCGCGAGAGATCGCCGCCGCCGGTCGCCCTCACGAGGGCACGGCGTTGCTCTGCCCAAGCGGGACACACCTCCACCGTGTCCTCCGGGTGGTCCGCACAATGGTGACACCCGGGCGTTTCTTCCGCACGAATCCGGTGCAGGAACCTCCCGAACTTACCATGTCCGGTAAGGACCTGCGTCATGCGGAAGGTAAGGACGCCGTGTTGCCTTTCCAGCCACTCCTCAAAGAGGGGACTTACCGCCATAATTATTGCGTGCCCAATCCCGTTAGGGGCTGAATTTCGGAAAATCCTTTCTTAGTGCTCACCTACGGCATAAAAGGAAGCCTTGTCCAAAATTTGACGCTCCTAGTCCCAGTAGTTTTGGCTGTGCGTTAATATGTCAGTTAGTCAGTGTCTATTTTTATATAGATTACACCCAGACACAGAATAAATGATCGTGCTCATCACACAAACGTTTTTCTTGGGTGGGAGTCGAACCCACGATCTCTGGCATAGTATTCAGCCCCCCTAGCCAAGTTACAACCGTTTCGTTTCGATTCTCTTTTCGTCGATCGCCTCGAGTAGGCCACGCATCCGATTCCTTTGCTCTGACGTCATCTCAATGCTCAGTCACGTGGTCAGAACAAAGAAATAGGAGGCATGGCCGACTCGAGGCGATCAACGAAAAGAGAATCGAAACGAAATGGTAGTAACTTGGCTAGGGGGGCAGAGCCGCTAACCACTAGACCAACAGGCCAGTCAAGTAAGTAACATAAAGTTGATACCTCCTCTGAAATCCCGGAATCATATACATGACGATTACATTCCGGGATTTAAGAAATTTCAAATGAACCCTAATTTTATACTTCTTCGAACTGAACATACCCATTCCGACCGCGAAGTTAATCGCTAAAAATTACTCAAGTGTGATACGGTCAGACCGCGAAACGGGCAATGTAAGTCGACATCGACAAGATTTTTAAAGTATATACCTAAGTAAGCACCTAGTTGCGGATTTTACTTATAGCTGATTTGCATAGCATTGTTTGATTTAATTTCGTGCTCTGTGTATGTATAGATATTTTGTCACCAATCTGAACCAAGGTTGCTGACATAGTACGAAGAATCGCCAAACTTAAGTGGCAATGGGCAGCACACTGCTTGCAGAACGGATGGCCGTTGGGGTCAAAAGGTTCTGGAGTGGCGACCGCGTACCGGAAGACACAGCGTTGGATGGCCTCCTAGAAGGTGGTCCGATAACCTGGTAAAGATTGCGGGAATCCGACGGATGCGAGATGCACAGGACCGTTCATTGAGGCGACACTTGGGGGAGGCCTATGTCCAACAGTGGACGTCTTTCGGCTGAAATAATGATGTTGATGATGATGATGATGAAACTGTACCAATTGGTCAGCTAAGTGTGTTGGTTACAGCAATAAACCCATCAGCAATTATAGATATACTAGCTGACCTTGTTCTACCTTACAAATTATTTATCAATGGAAAAAATGGAGGGTAGAAATAGGAGGGTAAAAAACAGCCTAATTATTCTTAGAACCTATTCTTAGAACTACCAAATATACACAAAAAAAAACAGTCAAGCCGTTTTGAAGGACTTCGATATCAAAAACTGTGACACAAAATTTTATAATATTAGAAGATTATAATACTTAATTATTTAATCCAACACCTTCGAATTCTCCTTTGCAGAAGAATGACTCAACAAACCGATACTAACACATGAAGTAAAATATAACTCAACAGCTTGGCGGAGGTTATCATACAATTTAGCCGGTATAGTTGCTATCTGAGCTGCTTTGAATTTGTTACAAGTTCACGTATATCTGGCGGTAAGGAGCGACGAAAGTAACTGGATGTGCTATGTGCACTGTGGGAACAGAGTCCTATTTCCACCAAAGGCACTAATGTCTATTTATTTATTTAGGTTCACCCATACACATAAAAACAAGTCATAGGTATAGTTCCAATATACATGCCAATTATATTGGAACTATACCTATGATATGGCCCAAGTCGTCGATGGCACCGTACTGTTCCATGCGCGCCTCAAGGAGATGTCAGCAACCCTAGGGGCCCAGCAAGGTCGAAGCCTACTGGGGCCATGGGTGATGCGAAAGAGATTCCCGGGGCCCTGGAAAAATGGCAAAGAAGGAACAGGAGTGGGTTTTTAGTCAGTAAAAGTCTGACACTATCTTCCGCTCCGCCCAAGAGCGGGGGATGTCATTAGATGATTTTCCCACCCGAAAAAAATAAAAAAATAAATATATATATATATATACATGCCAATTACGGGTAAACACAACATTTACAGTACACATGCCAGTTTACCGCTTAGTTCCTAGCTAAGTTTTTTGTACAATTGTAACACAAAACGAAAAACAGAGGACAATAAAGGAAACAGGTTACAAGAGAAATATAAAATAATAAAAAAAACAGACAAAAACAAAACAAAACAAACAGAGTAAGTATAAGAATAGACTCGATTACATGTTCCTGGCGTGTAGGGAGGCCAAAATTCTTGTCTTGAATTTTGCTTCAAAATCGTTAGGTATAACATCACACATCACATCAACACATCATCACATCACATCAACATATACATCAGCTTCGGGTATGGACTTATAAAATGAATTTAGGTTAATGTCAAACTAAAGACATTATTGTAATTGTATCGTAGGAGATCAAATGAAAAATAGCTCTTTTCAACTTACGGCTAGGCTATGCAAGAAGCATAGCTCAGCCGTTAGTTGAGAAGAATAAGTTAGAATAAGTTTTGAATTTTATAAATAAAAAAACCGGGCAAGTGCAAGTCGGACTCGCGCGCTGAGGATTCCGTGCCAACTTACATAAGTAAATAATTCAATTCCCAAATGGAATCTCAAAGATTTTTCCAAATCGAAAAAAAGGTATTTTTTTATGACGTAACCACAAATTTACTGTTTTAAGATTTATTCCTATACCTGTGCTATAAGACCTTGCTTAATGTCGAATTTCAGGATTCTGGACCAACGGGAAGTAGGTACCTTATGAATTTTGATTCCCTTGAGTGTCGAAATATACGTTTTTTTTTGCGACATAAACTGCCGTAACTTTATTTTTCGTTAACTTAGATATTTGATTTTTTTACAGCTTCAAGGAACCGCAGACTTGAGTAAATGGTTTTCATTTCAACTTGATACCTCCACGCGTTTCCGATATAAAGGGTCTTGATAGACAGACAGAAGGACAACAAAGGGATCTTATAAGGGTTCCGTTTTTTTTTTCCTTTTGAGGTACGGAACCATAAAAAGAAGCCTAGACCTAAACTGAAAGCAAAGTTCGGTAGTGAATGATGATCAGATAAGCCACGGGATCAGACACAGAAAAATGCCAGTTATTAATATGAGCTGCGGCAATACTTGTGCGAAGAGACGTCTGTGTTTAAGAGATACTCGTGCATTTGAAACGTAATTTTATTCTTGTAAGGAACCTCCATACGTTCGCAACTCCTGCGCACGTATTAGCGATGCGCCTCGTCCGGCCCACGCTCGGCAAAGGGCACGGATGATCGTCGAACTCGCGCCCCTCCGAACTGTGCCGATAATAACTCCACTGCGCGCTGTTTCTAATGTTGTGCCCTAGTTTCAGTGGATGTAGGTTTGTACCGGAATCGAGTGGGTGGGGGAGATAGGAAAACTACTTTAATCATGGCAACTCGTTTTTGTTAGCAAAAGTCTGACACTTCCATCCACTCCACCTTGAGCAGGAGAAGTTCTTTGAAGATTTCGCATAGAAAAATAAAAATCCCAGATATTTTTTGTCACCAACTACGCCACTGTGTTGGCTATCGACTACAACTTTGATTTTAGCTTTTTTTTTAAATAGGGAAATCATCTAATGACATCTCCCGCCCTTGCGCGGAGTGCGTGGGCGTGTCAGACTTTTACTGACTAAAACCCACTCCTATGTTCCTGCGTTGCCTTGCATTCCAGGGCTTCGGGTTTTCCTTTCAGAAGCGAACCCATGGCCCCAGTAGGCTTCGACCCTGCTGGGCCTCTACGATTTTGCTGACATCACCTCGAGGCGCGCTTTGTACACTACGCACCGTCGACGACTTGGGCTCGGTCCGGAAGTTACCGGATGGTCGAACGGTAAGCTACCCATTGCTCGCCGCCCGCAAGGCCGCGCCTACGGTGGCTGGAAATCGGGATCGGGATCCCGGCGGCTGGGGCGTGAGGGCCATTCCCTCACGTGTGCAGCCGCCTTCTTTGATAGCATTACTGCTTCGCAGAAGGAGGCGACCGCCTGCCACTCCTCCTCGCTTCGGACCATGGCCTGTACCAAGGTTCGGCGCGAGAGATCGTTGCCGCCGTTCGCCCCCTCGACAACTCCGATTTTAGCTGTTTTTAACATGTTTTTTTTATTATTATACTTTATTGTACACCTCATAATGTTGATTGGGGATAAACATTTGCAAAAACTAAGTATATAATAGGTGGTATTATCACACTGGGCTGTCTGTAAGGTTATCTGTAAGATTTGGGGCGGTCAGTGTACATAAACGATTTTTTTTATCCTAATATTATCAAGAATAATTATTTAAGGATAAAAATATTACTATTTTGATAAGTCCTACATTGCGTCACTAGTGTGTTTGTATGTGCAAGCAGATAGATACCAACAACGATGCGTTACCAATATTATATTTTCTAACAATTAAGATAACTAGTTTCTTAAAAAATCAGTACCTAAGTGCATTTAACTAAAACTTCAGGGCTTGATTATGATTATAACTTAGTTTTCTAATTGGAGTGAATAAAAGTATGCAATATTCTAGTTACATAATATACCTACAATCATCGATATATATATGTAGAATATAAGTCGATGCCTATAATGGACCAAGATCTTACTTGCTGTCAAGTTTGGTTTTGATACACATTGATCGGTCAATGTTTATTTCTAGAGAAACCTGATTAGAACTAAAAAAATCCTTCAGTCCAATTTACAAAAACCACACACAAAACTAATTAACATTTAATTACGTCAAAACAATTCTCGAAGCTCAACTTACACTGGCGATGGTCCGAAGGTCGAACATTGTTGGTTCTATACCAGTCTCCTCTCACGGTCCCCTGACCTCTAGGTTCACGTGGGCAAATGAAATCAGATGCATCAATCATTTTACAATCACGTGCATATATTGTAAGCCGCATTATGTTGGCAGTGGTCGGTGATTTCATTTAGGTACTTATAATGTTATGGGGGGAATTTGAGTTGATGGAGCGGTGAAGTAAGATTTTGTTGTGTATCACCCAAAGGGCTATGGGAAGGGCTATGCTCGGAATTTTCTTCGTGATCGAACCAGGAATGAAGATATCCGCAGGAGAACCAAGATTGCCGACATATCCCGAAGAATCGCCAAAATTAAGTGACAGTGGGCAGGGCACATTGCTCTTAGAACAGATAGTCGATAGGGCGAAACATTCTGGAGTGGCGACCGCGTACCAGAAGACGCAGCGTTGGAAATAAGTGGACCGATGGCCTGGTGAGACTTGTAGGAATTCGATGGATGCAAGACGGACAGGACCGTTGTAACGACACTTGGGGGTGGCCTATGTCCAACAGTAGACAGACAGTCTTTCGGCTGAAATGATGATGGTGAATTTAAATGGTTTTTTTTATTTTTATTTATATATCGATACGAGAAAACATAGCATAAACTTGTATAAATGGTATACTTATGTGTAACGAATAAATAATTCTGATTCTGAAATGCGGAAGCTTGTACGCTGAGACTGATCTGAAAACAAAGAAAACTTTAATTCAGATTACAGGTACTAATTGCCATCAGAAAACCATTAATCGGAATATATATCTAGTCATAATTTTCTAGCACATGCTGATGCAACTCCCAACATTAGTGAGCCAAAATTAAAGGAAGGCCTTATATTTTGACTCACAAAAATGAAAAATTTTGAGATCCTTTTTTCTTCTTTTTTTTGTTAAAGTGGGCAATCATCTAATGACTTGTATCGCCCTAGGGTGAAAAGAGAGGGCGTGGAATTCCTTTCATATTATTCCCCATGGTCTGAGCAGGCATCAACCCTGCTGGGCCCCAACGGTTTGCTGACATTTCTTTGAGGCTCCTAGAAATATAGCTACCCATTGCTTGTCGTTCGCAAGCTCGTGCCTACGGTGAAAATCTAGAGATTCATGTTTTAAATTGAAACCGTAACTCAATACTGTGGCGCTCTCCTCCGGGTTCCAGGGGCCCGGCGAGCAATGGGTGGCTCGCCGTCCGATCGTCCGGTAACCGTCCGGACCGAGCCCAAGTCGTCGACGGCGCGTATTGTTCCACGCGCGCCTCAGGGAGATGTCAGCAAATCGTAGGGGCCCAACAGGGTCGAAGCCTACTGGGGCCACGAGTAGTGTGAAAGTGAAACCCGGGGCCCTGGGACGAAGGCAAAGAAGGAACAGGAGTGGGTTTTTAGTCAGTAAAAGTCTGACACTATTTTACGCTCCGCCCAAGAGCGGGATTTGTCATAAGATGACTTTCCCACCTAAAAAAAAAAAAAAGTGGCCCAGCAGGGTTGAAGTCTACTGGGGCCATGGGTGATGCGAAAGAGAACCCCAGGGCCCTGGAACGAAGGCAAAAAAGGAACAGGAGTGGGTTTTTAGTCAGTAAAAGTCTGACACTATCTCGCGCTCCGCGCAAGAGCGGGGGATGTCATTGAATAATTTTCACACCGAAAAAAAAAATACTGTTTCGCTACCAATTTAATGCGTCGATGCCCTTATTTGCCTACAATTAAGAAACTAATTTCTTAAAAAAATACTAGGTACCGAAGTGCATTTAAGTAAAATTATCAGTAAGTACTCAAATTATGATTGTAACGAAATTATCCAATTGGGGTAAATAAAAGTGTGCAATATTCCAGTTACATGTTGAATAGATAAACTTTGGTCATTACAAAAAAATATTTCATCACACTCCACCTTCGAATAAAAACATCACGTAATCTAACAACCGAAAAATTGACCCAACAGAATCATAAAACACTTAGACACTGAAAATTGTCCAAATGACATATCAATTTCAGCGACAAACGACAATTGCACATTAGTTATTCGCGTGCGACAAAATTAACGCATTAGCGACACGAGTACACGATCGCAAGGTCGAATGAACCTTGTGGCTTCGCAAACGGATATTGCGACTAGACAAAAACGTTGTGACTTGCATTATATACGAAATTGGGGTCAGTAGGGTCATGTAATTTGTTGTGGTTCGCTTGCCACTGGGAAGTTAGATGCTGGTTGATCAACATACATACTAATATCATAAAGCTTTTAACGGTTGTTGCTGATTTTATTTATTTATTTATCTTCATGCAACATAAAGTACAAAGGCGGACTTAATACCTTAGGTATTCTCTACCAGTCAACCTAAGGTGGTGAAGAGACAATATGGTAGGTGCATAAAAAGTTATATACAAAAAACAAAAGTAAAAAAAGTTTACATACTTGTACAATTAAAATACACATACATATATATTTAATGTAAAATATATACATATATATTAATATAAAGTAACGAAAGAAGTTTTGAGACGATTCTGCTATTGGTGGAGCAAATGATTCCGCAACTTTCGCTTAAATGCATATCGACTTTCGGCTGTCCTGATATCGAGAGGAAGCGCATTCCACAGAAGGATGTACTGTAAGTATATAGAAGAAAGAATGGACAAAATCAGAAGTATGAGAAGGACAGAGCAGTAGGAGATTGTTAGATGAACGCAGATTGCGTTCCTTGCGTGTAAAGAACATAGGTCTTGATTTTGACTGCCCTATACTAAAGCATCAAATTAGGGTGCTGATGGAATAGAGTTATCCATACTAATTTTATACTAGTATTATAAATGTGAAAGTAACTCTATCTGTCTGTTACGATGTCACGGTTAAACTACTGAACCGATTTTGATAAAATTTGGTATTGGTTGACACGACTTTTTTTTTGTTGGGAAAATCATCTAATGACAAATCGCGCTCTAGGGCGGAGCGTGAGATAGTGTCAGACCTTTACTGACTAAAAACCCACACCTGTTCCTTCTTTGCCTTCATCGTGGGGCTCCGGGTTTCGCTTTCACACTACCCGTGGCCCCAGTAGGCTTCGACCCTGCTGGGCCCCTACGATTTGCTGACATCTCTCTGAGGCGCGCGTGGAACAGTACGCGCTGTCGACGACTTGGGCTCGGTCCGGACGGTTACCGGACGGTCGGACTGACACGACTTGCGGTACATGTTCGCTGAATCCACGTCACCTTATTAATGTTGTTATTATGAGCTAAAAAAATGCTATATAATTTGATGACAGATTTGTCAGATTTGATTCTTCTGTCTCTCCTGAAAGGTCATTTGGAACAACCTCAGTTCTCAATTAGTCAAACCTCAACATTAGAAGAAACACGCTAAATTCATTACAGAAAAATAACACAATCTTCATTATCCTGTGTTTTAGATCGCTACATTATTGTTAATAAACATACAAGGCTGGCTTTAAGTATACCATTATGACACTAAATAAGAAAATGCAGAAGCTTCACCACTAATGGAACAAAAATATTAATTCTATTATTAATTATATTATAATTTCAATTTCATAATTTATGCATAATTTGAACCTAATATAAACGTAATTGAAACTAACTTACAAAAAATAATAAAAGCCCTAAAGTACAAAAAAAAGGCAATCTAAAGTACGGCGTCGAAAAACTCCTCCGCATCGCTGTCGACTGGTAATGTACCCAAAAAACTGGCAGCATTGCCACACTGAATGGCAATGCTTATCCTATGTCCGAAATAAAAGCTAGCCCTTGGGTTACGCGAAGTTTCAACAAGGCATTTTGAAAGTTCTTTAAATAATGAAAAAGAAACAAAAATACACTTTTATTTAGAGATCAACACGTTGGAAATCCCAGCACCCTTACACAGAAAACGTTTTGTGAACATATTTATTGTGCGTAGGCACAGCTAAGGAGTGAAATTCCCTGCCAGACTCTGTGTTTCCCGATAGCTACAACTTAGGGGTCTTTAGGTCAGTCAAGAGTAAGCAACCTATTTAGGTTGCTTCTAGGCAAACGTGCTACTTCTTCGCCTACATCGCCGCTTACCATCTGGTGAGATAGTGGTCAAAAGCGGGCCTAATAATTTAAAAAAAAAATTGAAAAAAAAAAATGGTAGGTATTCTTTGGGTTTTTTTTTTATATATCTAAACCATCAGAAATGAAGAAAAATCAGAAATGAAGATATTCGCAGGAGAACCAAGGTTGCCGACATAGCACGAAGAATCGCAAAACTTAACTCAGGTGAGTTAGCGGTCAAGCGCGAACCTATCAAGAATAAAAAAAAAAAAAAAAAAAAAACTTAAGTGGCAATGGGCAGGGCACGTTGCTCGCAGAACAGATGGCAGAAAGGTTCTGGAGTGGCGACCACGTACCGGAAGACGCAGTGTTGGTAGGCCCCCTACAAGGTGGACCGATGACCTGGTGAAGGTTGTGGGAATCCGATAGATGCGAGACGCACATGACCGTTCATTGTGGCGGCATTTGGGAAGGCCTATGTCCAGCAGTGGACGTCTGTCGGCTGAAATGAAGATCCAAACCATTTGATGATCTAACATGTAATACGAAGTTTTTTTTTTTTATTGGTAATTTCTATTTAAAAGACTGATTATAATTTCCATTGCCAAACTTATAAAAATTGCTCCCTATAATTAAACTTATGGTTATTTGGACATCGTAAGCAATTTAAACGCAAATTTAAATAGTACTTACTGGTGATAGTACTTTATCTGAATACATAATACAATGAGAGCTCTAGATGGAACTTGACGGAATACCATTCTTCTGT